>WOAB01000485.1:6962500-8212500 GCA_027886185.1 Rheum nobile
TCCTCAACGCTCGCCTGATGCACATTTCCACGATCGCGGATGAATTTCCGCGGTCGCGGAAAATTCCTCCTCTGATTCCTTTGCTCTCGAATTAACCGCGACCAGATCCATTGCTCGCCCGCGATCGCGGATTGACGCGCTCTTCTGGTCTCGCCTTCGTAGATGTCTGCGATCGCGGCCTTGGCCCCACGATCGCGGTTTTGCCTCTGTAGCACCACTTGGCTTCTTTCTCCAGCTCTTCCTTCGTCTTCTCACGTGGTCTTCTCTCCATCTTCAATAAATCTTCATTTAGCTTCTCCCAACCACTAAAATCACACTTCTTCTCCTCAATTCCACTCTCCATAGTTGTGCTCTAAATCTCTCCAAATGTACCCAAAACACCGGTAACAACTCCTAGATATACACTATAAAGTAGCGCTGATCAAATTCCCCCATGCTTAAACCTTGCTTGTCCTCGAGTAAGCTAAAAGAAACCTACTCCTCCAATCAAATCCCCAAGGTCTCAGAAAACACAGAAAAACCATCTCCACTAAGAACTGCACCTAACACAACACAATAAGCTCAACACAACACAACACATAACACAACATCAACCAAGCCTAAAGGAAAGCAGAGTACTTCCCTCAAGCTTATCCCAAACACCATAGAGTGAATAAAAAATCTAGTCCTAGCCTCCATCTATCTTCTTATGCCTCCCAGAGTGACCTACCCGAATCCTCCTTATATCATCATCTCTTCTTAAGTCACCACGTCAGGTAAAATGAGGAATCCTAAAAATCACTCTTCTTCTTTTCACTCATTTTGCCAAGGCGTCCTTTCGGGTTTTCACTAAGCCACTCATTTCATTTTTTAATAGATGGGCTCACATATAACTCACATCACTCTTGACCAATTATTACCCCAGCATAATGTTGGTCCAAGCCACCTTCTTATTACCTAAGCCGCCCTTTCGGGTTTTCGACTTATCCCAGGATTTCTATTTTTACCTTTTTTCAATTTTGTGGCTTTTTCATTTTCTTTATTTTTTCTTTTCTCCTCAACGACTAGCAAGTATAGAACACTCCCTCATGCTTAAACATTGCATTGTCCTCAATGTAATGAAAGATAAAAAAGAATGAAGCACAGGGAAAAGCGGAAAGGTACTCACAACCGTCGTTGAGTTGGCTTGAACCTGGAAATTGCGGCTGACGATAAAACAGTATAAGCACATGTCGCTGGTGTTGCGGCGTCTTCAAACTCAAACTCTACCATGCAACCAAATAGAACCACTGGAAAGTGTAGTGGTATATCAAAGAATCGGGGTTGCACGACCTTCAATAAACACAAAAATGGGGCCCAGATGTAATCTTGGTGTGGGCCCTGGTGTTCCTCCTCCTCGGTTGTCGAATGTCGGGCCATCAACGTTGCCAAATAAAAAATATGGGGCGAATGTCTCCTCCTTGGCAGCATGATGCGCACCTCCTCTCGTGTAAAATTCGGACAGCTGGCCTTCGGTAGAACTTTTTTTTTTCCAGGAGACTTACAGTGGGATTTTCGCGACCGCGGAAAATTTTCCGCGCCCGCGGAAATGCTGCTGGTGCGAGAAAAATCACCGTCTTCAATTCAGCTTGGGTCTCCTACCTGCATGTTAGTCTAAAGCAAAAACAAAAACAACAGCAAAAACAAACAAAACAAATAATAACTAAAGACATGGAATGAAAGGACAAGAAAAGAAATACATACCTCGGGTTGCCTCTCGGACAGCGCCTTAGTTATTGTTGTGGCTCGACTTAGTACTCTTCCACTCAACTCGGGTTGCTCACAGCAACTGAACTCCAGGGGTCTCGATCAAGGGGGTGCCTCTTTATATTCTCTATGGTAAGCTTTACCTCCATTCTCCTGCACTTTATGGTGGGTGGACTGTTGTTCATATCAATGAGTGTACTTGCCATCTTCAGAAACGGCCTACCCAACATCTCAGGGGCTGCATGCTTGTCCTGCCCCGTATCCAGCGTGGAGAAATTTGCCGTTTGAATCACGGTTTCTTTCTTGTGCTTCCCCTTCGGTCTCTTCTTGATCTTGTGCAGCGTCCTTAAAAATTCTGTGGAAGGAGGGGTGCTGTCTGCCAGTTCGACCAAAGGAACGTTTGCCTCGTATTTACTCAAGGTCTCATAAATCTATTTGTTGTTCTTCAGCCTTCGAGTGTCTTGTAATGCCTCAGGGAAGGGTGCGACGGGCGTCAATGTACTGAGCGGAAGAAAGTCGAGGTGAGTGAACACGTCATCCACGTCAGAGGCTAAACCGCGATCGCGGTTTGGGACCCGCGATCGCGGTTCTTCAACTGGGCAAAATCCTTCTTCAGAGAATATTCCGCGATCGCGGTTTTCTGTCCGCGGTCGCGGTTTTTCTTCGTAAAAAATCTCGGCAACAGAGACTTTTCCGCGATCACGGAAATCTATCCGCGATCGTGGAAATTCGCCGACTTCATCTTCTTCCTCCGCAAGAACCCCTTGGTCGCGGCCTTCTTCTTCGTGGTCGCTGAATTCTTCCAGTTCCAAAAAAATAATCTTCTTCAGAAAGCACAACGCGGTCCAAAATATCGTGTGGAATGCCCATCTCCTCAGTGGGTGAACCGAGGTCGAGGCACACCTCCCGCGGCCTCGGGTTCTCTTCTGCAGACATCTCGCTGTATGTTGCACCCGTCTCAATAATTTGCTCTTCCCTTTCAGCTAAGGGTGCGACATGTAGCTCCTCAGTACTTTGTAGTGTCATTGAAAATGCACTCTCTCTCTAGTACACTATTGGTTGAGATAGTAGTTCCGCCGCCTCCCTGACATCCATTCTGCTTACTGTTTGAAGTATATGTGCAAGCTGATTGTCCAAGTTCTGGATACTGGACATCGTCTCTTGTTGACTTTGAGTGAGAGCTCGAATCATGTCCTCAATAGACAAGTTTTGAAAACTGGACTTCTTCTCTTGATTTTGTTGGCCCATGCCATTGGCCAACGATGATACGCTATGGGAGAGAGACCAAATCATGTCCTCGGTAGACTTTGAGAAACTTGGATTGGACACCGGTGGTTTATGCTCATAGGCCAAACTGTACTGATGTGGAGTACACTGTTGATAGAACGATTGTGGCCCCTGGTAGAACTCCTGGTAGTCCTGATCATATGGAGGGTATTGATGGTTCCCATAACTCGAATTGTGGTGATCTTTCCACCCTGGAGCGTATGCGTAGGAGTATGGGCCATATCGCGGCTCCTGCCAGAATTGTGTAAATCTCTCCATATCTGTATCAAAAATCAAAAGGGAAAAAAATTAGTAGCACGGGTGTGGACCGTAAGATAGGTCCACACAAAAATTAGCACACAAACACACACAAAGAAAAAACAAAACTTGCCTCCCCGGCAACGGCGCCAATTTGATAGGGGCTAAAGTCGTGATGCCTAATCAAAATAAATCCTTAACAACCTAAACTAGTAGAATAGGCAAGCAAGGGTCGAATCCTACAGGGAGGAGTTGTCTTTCTTTATGTCAATTTGCATGCAATAGTAACAAAGGGGGGTTTTGGGTGATTGTTGGTAAACAAGTAAACAAAGTAAAGTAAACAAAACAAAGGGTTGTAATCAATTGGGGAAAAGTACTTAGTCAGACAAATATCCACCATTCATATGATTGATTGGTCCTAGATTATCTATATTTCTTCCTATGATTATTCTTGTCCCTATTCTGAATTAGTTACCAGTCCTATTCGTCCTGGTAATCCTAACTATTAAACAATCCCTACCAACCTTCAAGATTTAATTCAATAGCAGCAAGAAACATATGAATTAACCAGGATACATGCAACACCACGACCCGCAGTATTTAACATATAATTAATTCTCTTTAACAATAAACTAGTCCTATCCGTCCTAGAATATCATGCTTGCTACACAAGATAAGGAATCTCAACCCGAAATATCCAAATCCTAGCAATAGACAATTACCAATAACAGCTAGTTGCGTCCAACAAGCGAAATTAATAAGATTTAATATGAATAAGCTCAAGAGAAAAGATATAATCCAAAGGAATAGGAATAGAATTATAACCTCACAATCATATATCAAATGAAGGCTTCAATTGTCAGACTAAGCAAAGGATGCTTAGTTCTTCATTACTCAAAGGGAAAATAATACTGAATGGAATAAACGATGATGTAAAACTGAATAATCAAAAGCTGCTAGGGAAACTAGGTTAAATAACCTAACCCAAAATCTAATGTAAAGGCTAACAAACAAAGTCTTAAAAGGAAATAAAATAAAGAACCCGGAATAAAGAAATAAAAGAAAAAGAAATAAATAAAATAAAATAAACTTCGGACGAAATCTTCGGAAACTCCTCAACGCTCGCCTGATGCACATTTCCGCAATCGCGGATGAATTTCCGCGGTCGCGGAAAATTCCTCCTCTGATTCCTTTGCTCTCGAATTAACCGCGACCAGATCCATTGCTCGCCCGCGATCGCGGATTGACGCGCTCTTCTAGTCTCGCCTTCGTAGATGTCCGCGACCGCGGCCTTGGCCCCGCGATCGCGGTTTTGCCTCTGTAGCACCACTTGGCTTCTTTCTCCAACTATTCCTTCGTCTTCTCACGTGGTCTTCTCTCCATCTTCAATAAATTTTCATTTAGCTTCTCCCAACCACTAAAATCACACGTCTTCTCCTCAATTCCACTCTCCATAGTTGTGCTCTAAACCTCTCCAAATGTACCCAAAACACCGGTAATAACTCCTAGATATGCACTACAAAGTAGCGCTGATCAGGGTGATCCCAACAATGAATTAGTAGACTTGTGCATGATATTTGTGTGAATTGAAATTTGAAACCTTATTTGATTCAATACTAGAGTTCTTAATGCAATTGATGAATGTTGATTAGATTTCTATTAGGTTTGAGTCTGAAAGGAGATAACCTTAATAGATAACTCGGATAGGGCATGAGTCTGAAATGAGATTACTTTATCAGATTACTAGGTATTGAACCTGAGTATTATTTGTACGACAACAATCTAATCACTCTTGTGGAATCCTAAGCAATCATAGAAACCCTAGGCTTGCCTGGACTTAGCGGAGCGCGACAACGAATGTTAACCCAATTTGACCCTAGATTCTAAGTGCTCAATGGGTCTAGATTTAATTAGCTCTGCGCGACAGCAATTGTTAGTTGGAATTTAGGCATATTTATTATCGTCTGGATGGATTTAGTAGAGACCTTAGATAGCTTACGTTCAGGCAGGTTCAGACTATTTTCAGACATATATCTATAAGTTTACCAAGACATTGTTATGGGGATCCCTAGTCCTAAAATCTTCTCCCTAATTGTTTACAATCATACTTCCAATTCTTGTTTCTCATTTTCTTAGTTATTAATCAAACGAATTTCCCTTCTTACGGCTTAGCTTGCCGGGTTAAGATACAAAAGGTACTACATAGTTCTCGTTGGGAACGACACTTGAAAAGCTACAACTGATCTCATACGCTTGTGAGTAGGTTTCTGTCCTATCAGTTGGTTGGGGTTAAAAGTATCGGTTGAATTATTTGTGCTTTTGTGTTGTACTTTATGTGCATTCGGTGTGTACACTGCATGCATTTGAATTTGTATAGTATGTGAATTTTTTATTTGGTATGTATGTTTGTGGTAGCATAAATTTATACCACAATAAATTGTTGATCACGACGACGAGAACCCGCAACTCCGAAGAACGTCAATCCTTCTCATCCCCTTTTCGTGACCTGCGAATAGAGAAAACAGCCAACGGCGGGGCTTTGTCCCCCGTTTTACCTCCGACGCTCAAGTCAAATCTACCCAAATGTCAATGGGAATGAAGACTATGGTTTCTTGTAGAGAGAATTTAATGAGAGTAGTATGCCCTAAATGATAATAATTACCTCTATTTAAGGTGGAGAATTAGCTTTTTCTCCAAGTAATATCTTTCTTGAAGATAAGCATAATAAATATCTTCCTTGATTAAGGATAATGAGAATAATAAATATATTTTACCTCATGAGAATATCTTTCTATAATTTACTTGTTTACCTCCACAATGTGTATAAAATAATACATCATTAAGGTCAAAACAATTATATTTTAAATTTATAACCTAATTTGTAGCTATTTTGGGTGAAAATAAAAATATTTGGGTTGAAAATACAATTAATGTACATTTGCGTTCACTTGGGTAATGAAAAAAAAAAGAGGAATGGGGAAACAAAATAAAAACAAGAGAGAGTATACAATATGTGCATTCAAATTATATCATATGTGCATTTCGAATTATGAAGAAAAACAAAAGTTGTCCGGGGAAATAATCTCGGTTAAATTGTTTGAATTTGTTATGTATGGGTATAAAATAATACATAATTAATGTCAAAACAATTATATTCTAATATTTTAACCTAATTTGTAGTTATTTTGGGTGGAAATAAAATATTTGGCTTGAAAATAGAATTAATGCACATTTCAGTTCACTTGGGTAATTAAAAAATGAGGGGAATGGAAAACAAATTAAAAACAAGGAGGAGTGGAAAGGACTCAAACACGAATTGATGTAATCACCCTCATCCCCTTATATGAGTTCCACTAAAAGTAAACTGTGGTTTAAATAGGCTCATTTACTTGTTAGGCTCTTTTAAAAAATTGGTCATATTTATGGAAATACTATCGTATGACTTATTCCCTTTGGGTCTTATTTTAGGATCCGTTTGGTTGGGTTGAAGGAGGAGATGAAGGAGGATGTGGAGATGAAGTTGAAGCAAATGCTTGGCGGGGTGACATTAAGCATTAAGTGAGAGTGGAAGTGAGAGTTGAAGCAAATTCTTCAACTTCAACTCACTTCCAGTCCAACATACCGAACGGACACTTAAGCTCATTCTCACGAAAACACGTGCACTCATATATTGATTCCTATATACATAATAACTAGTGTAATTCTTGTGTCAAGTACAGATTTTTATTTCATATATGTTGAATAAAATATATTAATATTTATGAAATTAATCTATGTATTAAAAAAATAAATCTAGATAATATTGATATCAAAATCAATATAATTAGTAAATTTTGAATTTGTATATAATTAGAAAATTTTGAATTTATATATAATTAGGAAATTTTGGATTTTCAATTTTTTTGATTAACTTGTAATTTTTGTCCTTGATTTGTATTTAAATTAGGAAGAGATTAGTGATAGATTTAGGATAAAAATCTTTGATGTATTTAAAAAAATGATAAAAAAAAAATATATGTGACGGTTTTAATAAAAGAATGTCATGTGACGGTTTTATTGAGGAAATGTCATATATCATAATTAGATTCTAATTTAGTAAATATATAGTAGATTGTTAAAAATGTATAATTTATTAGACAAACAAAGAGTGAATATTATTACTCCAAAATTTTAATGCCCTTAACCAATACCGATCTATTACGATATCAATATAAAATCACATCTTTACATATGAAATTGATCTTTATAATCAAACGGAAAACAATATTTCTCAATCTTATCCAAGGTGCTATTTTACACCTTATGAGCACCAATATTTCTCAAAATTCCATATAGTCATTGGCGGATTATTGCATGGGGATTCAAAGTATTGAGCGAAATTAGTAGGAGTCGATTAATTTTCCTTTCCCAGATCTGAATGGCTCCTTTTCCTAGTTTTTAGTACTGATTTGACCACAATATTGGCAAGCCAAAACAAGCATTAGATCTTCCTCTGCAAACTTTATTCTCCCAGAAGGATATGAAATTTATAAATAAAAAAAGTATAAAAAAGAAGAAGAGCTATGCTCTATTTGCAGCTGCATTTCTCCAGGACACTGCATTGCATTTAATCAGACAGAAGAAGGGATTCCCTATTATTCTGTATCCCTGGCCGGTAAGAAATAACCGGTAATTCTTGACCTACTAGTTATAGTATGAGATTGCTTAAGAGGCCGAAGCCAGGCCCTAACTTCTTCTTGTATGTCTAGTGGAAGCTCATCAAGAACAGTTGGGTCAATCTCAGATGGGTTCAAACTCCACCCATCGCTTCCTCGTACACCCTCTCGTGAGTGTTGCACACGTTCCATGACAGCACCAACAGACTCTGAGGCTGAACCAAAAATGCAGTTTTAGAAAAGAAACAATGCATGAATAACCACTGATATGATTTGAGTTCAAAGGGAACACATAGGATCATAGCCCAGAAAAGCGGATAATACACTGATTTATAACTGTCAGAAAACAACAAAGGTTGCAATAGAGGGTGCACCTGAAGATGAGGGTGCGCCTGATTCATCTGTAGCTCCACTTCTTTCACGCTTTAACCCAGAGGAAGACTGGTCAATGCCTTTCAAGAAATTCATTATCGATGATGTTCCCTGAAATACCATGAAAGTACTTCATCACATGAAGGTTTTCAACTTGGAAAATAACTTGAGAAAAAATCAGTAAGAGAAAATAATTGGAAAGTGCAATGAGCACCTTCGATTTCTTTCTCCCTTGCTCCTGCTGCACCACAGGATTGCCCAATGAGTGCATAGGTTTGTCTTTCTGCAGTTCATTTGGCGGCATTGCTTGACTATTTCCTAACCAACTACCATTTTCTGAATTAAACGTTTCGAAAGTGGGAAGTAAGATAAGAGAGCTTGTTAATGTGACAAAAACTAATAGTAAGACAAAAAGGAGTCAAAAACAGAAACTACCAGGTCTCGTTGAGCATGAAGCATCATGAAGAGGCGACTGATTTGATGGTGAATGAAACAGCGCTTGATTTCGCAGTAGTTCTATGATTGATCCGGTTCCCTTCTAAGAACATAACCAAACATTTCATGAATATATTCAGTCATTGAGAGTAATCAATAAAAGATTTAGGGAAAAAAAAATACTCATACATCCATGCAAAAATGATAAGGAGGGCACAGCATGAGAGAGGAAACACAAAGTGCATCTCTCTCCCTCTACAATTTTACCTTACATGAGTTCTTCATATAAAAATTAACTATCAATAGAATAACTTTGCAGAATGAAGGCTCAAATTAGGAATTAATGTGTAAGTTGTGCACAAATTGGAAAACCAATTTACCAAGAAACGTGATTTATTAAGATAAGATATTAACTAAAATAGCTCATAAGGAATCACTGTGTAGGGGAACAGATATCATATCGCATAATTTCTATATTGCATAAATTTCTTCTCAATTCAATCCTGGCAACAAAAGATACAAGAAGGAAAACTGATCTGCTATTAATCTTCAACCATATTTCAATCAGAATATAGCATGAGATAAGTTATAGAATGAGGATAATCCAATCAACTACGAATAATGTAAATTCACAATAACAAAAGATCTATATTGAGCAAGAATTTCATTCATCCATAATTCCACTTAACACATATTACACACTCCTTCATATCAGAGTTAATGATGTTTTTTGCTGATTCATTGCAATATGATGAGACCCAAGAGTACAAAATTCCTCTCCCCGTTAGCTCTTACAGACTAATATTTGGAAACTAAAAAGGAAAAAACCATGCATTAAAGTAGCTAAATTGCCATCTTCATGATAACCTAGCAGTTATATCACATAAAGCATGGTATAATAGATGCTAACTATAAGCATTTAAAGCAACAATAAGGTATTAGTATATAGCAGCTTTACAAAAATAAATATACATAATTATAGCTAAATAGAAAGAAAGATTGAGAAGTGGCATGATGTCTTGAAATATTAAATAAGTTAGATCTAAAACAGATAAAAGGAACCTGATTATCCCGTAATTTTCTTTCATGTTCCAGTTCCTTTGAATCAGGCATGATTTCTTCTAAAGGCAGAATGAGCTGACTTTCTTTTGTTTCAATGACTTGATTTGACTCGCCATCAGCATCAGAGCCTAAAATTGAAAACATTGCTACCAAAAGGTCACACAAAGGGAAACGTTTAAGACATATGTTTGCATACGGATAGCCAATCTGAACATAAATGCTACCTGTATGTGACAGCTCATCAGGTTTGGTTTTATCAATGCATGGCTCTACAACGGTGGGGCTGGCAGGATTCTGGCTACGAAAGAATTTCATGATGGAGCAAGTTCCCTATCAAAGAAATTAATTTAACAACATGACTGTGAGGCTCACATACCCAGATAGGCAACGATCTAACAAAATTATTTATTAAGAAAAAGACATGCAAGTAAAACATCAGCCATGTATAAATATGTGAAACTGGAGTGCCTTCTAAGCAACTGGTTTTAATCCGCTGATAATTTATAAAATCTGTAAAAGAAGACATTTTTACCATACGTTATACACACAAAAAAACACTAACAATTGTAAAGAAAAACATAAAAAATCAAAAACATTATCCAAGCATTTTTTACCGCTGATAAATGGTTTTGGAAAGAAAAACATTGAACACCAAGAGACACTGAGCCACCATTCTCTAAAAAAAAACACTGAGCCACCGTTATCTAATTATGTTAAAATCAAAAAGGCAGATTTGTCTGAAGTTAAAATTAGAACTTTGACTTCTCAAATTATCCTTGAGCAGTTGAAGCTCCAAGTGGAGATTCCTTTACCTCTGTGTACTTCAAGCAGATCACTGGAAGTGTCTGCTACAGAGCACACTCAAAAAAGTCGTTCAAATTGCTTTTCTACAACGACATTATTAACAATTGGAATGAACCGTGAATTAAACACAAAGAACCATTAAACATAAGCACATTCACGATTTTCTTTTAGAATAACAGGAAAGAGCATCTATTGCTTGCTTGCATCTTTCCAGCAGAGGAAGAAACTTTATTAGTAAGGAAGAAAAACGTTGACTAAATCTATTTTACGACTTGAAAAAGAATATTCCCAAGAAAATCCCTGATAAGATTCAAAATAGTCTATGTAATTAGCAAGGAACCACAAAAAGACGCCTGCTTTCCTGGAAATTTGGAATTTCCACTTTGGATACTAAACTACTAAAGTGGGAAAGGAAAAGTTGGAAGATATGCTCCCTCCATGTTGTCCTTTTTGCTTGCTAAACTGCTACTATTGAATATATTGTATTTCCAACAATGATACTGAATATGTGTCTGCCACTTACCGGTGGTATGGCAACAATTTTACTTGCTGAAACAGATAGTCCGGTAATTGCCCATCCATTCTTTTGATTCTTTTCAATCAAACCACCGTATACGCTCATAAATTCACGTAGGCCAGATTGAAATAGAGTACTTGCATCTTCTTGAATCTTTGCAATTCCATATCGCAATGGACATGATTTGGAAGGAAATTTCTTCTGAGAATCTGCGTCATGTAACTGTCGAAAGTCTCCTTTAAGTGCGCGTTGATGAGAAGAAAATCTAATGACGCAAGTAACCATGAAATAGAGTTGTTACCTTATAAGCTCTGGCATAAACAGTGAGTGTATGAGAAACCCTCCTGTTTTGGTCAAGGTCCGCAAGAAGGCGTTCATTCAACTCTTCACACAGTTCATTGAGCCAATGTTCAACCTAGAGTGTCAAGGAGATATGCATGAGCTGTAGATTCCTTAACTACAATAATAAAAGCCTCATCAAAAGCACCATAAGTCAGAAGAATGTAATTACATTTAGATAACTTATACAGAGAGGCCAACATTTTAGGAAATAGCGAGTGCCCTTCAGAAAACATTCATCTTAATCATATCCTGACTCCTGAAATCAAGTGAATCTTTGTTTTGACTATAGAGATGAGAGGCTTCAGGTAAAAAAAAAAATGCCAGTCACTGCTACTATAAAGCAGCAAACTTAAAACTATAAAGAGAAGCATTTTGTGGACAAGGACAAGTCTCCACAATTCCCAGTTTCAACTGCCAATGTGACATCAAGATCGTTCTTGTAAATATATACTAGGTAAACAGTACAAAGTAATCAAGAGAAGTTACGACCAACATTGGAACAAAGCGATCCACTTTTGGGAACAAAGGCAGGTCAAAGGATTCAATTATTAGAAAATCTACAAGTAAAAGCATAAGCAATATTATTACATTAATGAAAGATACAAAATCTTACTGATTCCAAAGTCCTTAAAGCGCGTGGACCAGGAAACGTCTTTCCTGAACCATGACTTTTCGGTAAAATGCGACCTTCAACTTCTTCCCCACTTATCCCTCGTGCAATGTTCCATAACCAAGTGCTGAATTGCAAATCAAGTGAAAGAGTTCCTATCATTTCTATAGGTATTTGTTGGCACTAAAACTTAAAAATGATCCTATACTTATAGAGGGTGCATGTCTACTAACCCAGTATTTATACCATAACGTTCTTGAAGCTTCTCCTCTGAGAACTGCAGTAGATCTCCAACTGTTTTAACTCCTAGGTCACTTTGCAAGGAATCTCCAAGCTTCCCTCCTAGCTGTTTCCTGGGAATTGCTGCAGTTAATGAGATATCTATCCTAATATAGAGGTGGAGATCCAAAGAAATACATGTTTACAAAAAACAGGTGTTAATATGTGTTGGGAAAAACCAGAGTGCGTCGTTTTTTTTGAATCTTTTTAAAGTTTGCATAAGTATTGTTCATGACAAAATAGGTGAAATCTCAAAAGATAAAAAAAGGTGGTTGCAACTTACATTTTCTTTATAGGCAAGCTGGCAAGCAACTCCTTCACAGATGCAGATGGCACAAGTGTCTGCTGAGCAGGTTTATTCATTCCACTAGCAAGTTTTGCCAGCATCTGTTGAAAATAGTAATATGATTTAACCTATGGAAATAGATCCATGTAATTAGAGAAGAGACCTATAAGTACGGCCGATTTTGTAACAGAATACCTTATTGTGCGCTATGCCTGCAGAACACGTGAATTCAGTCTCCCTCAACACTTGAGCCCTAAGCTCTGCAACAATGAGAGCCCCACAAGCTAGCAATTTGTCATTGTGATCAGCATCACTTCTGCAGAGCCAACGCCTCACATTTTCTTTAGCATTGTCATCCTGAAGTTTTAAGATTTTCATTTATGCTAATGGCCAAGAGTACGAGGAAAACGAGATACAGTGGCAATAGTCCACATGAAGCATTAAAAGACATGAAAAACTAACAGATATCTGTAATAAATCCAAAACTAAGTTCTTTAAGCTTTCGAACTAAGCCCAACTTCTCCAAAAGAAGCAGTGAAGTTCTGTTGGTTCATCCACAGCTACACAATAGAGGTTGAGTCATTGACACGAAAGTCGAAAGCGCCCATGAAAAGAAAATAGAGAAGTTCACATCATTTCAATAACTTCACATTCAAAGCCTGTAAAAGGCGACATGTCCAACAGCATTTCCTCTGACCTGACTCAGACCCAGAACATGTGTCTTAAGAGCTTCCTCATCTATGCTTTCAATATTGTCTGGAGGTCTTTCTGCTAACATAGTTTCTGCTGCATCGGTGAGATCAAGATACACCTCGTCAATTGAGGCACGTTCACACCTGCCCTTCTTTGAAAGAATTGAAACTACCTAGAAAAGAATCACATCATCAGGACAGCCTTCATAAAAATTTAAAAAGTACAGAAACAAATAGATTGTTAGCCCATATACACCTCTGAACCTGCACTGCGATATGTGTTTAAATCAGCCTTGCCTCGAGCCACTGGTACTTGAACTAATTGAATTTCAGGGCAAACTTCCTTTGCCTCATCACCTCGCATTGAGCTGAAATAGCAAAAACACAATTGTTCTTCTGAAATTCCAGTCACTTGATAAATATGAAGAAGTATATGACCAGTCAATACCGTTTGACACCAAATTTCCGGGCCTCATAGCTAACAGCAATCAAGCCCCCTCCCTTCCAGGAGTTATATTGGACAACAGCACTAGGCAAACCCTTCAGTTCTGGATGCTTCCGTTGCTCCACTACAAACAAACAAAACCCCGCTTCTAATTGAGTTCAAAGCTATAGACTCCTTTCATGGGATTAGGAGGCACTTTTCTCACTCACCTACTGATTTGCACAATTGGGGGGAACATGGTCTTATTTCGATCGAGTAAGCAATTACAAAGAATTAGTGAGGATAAAGGTATTGATCGGGGCAACGTCTTAAACCCAAAATTCAACTTCGAAGTAGACGGTTGAACACAAAACCAGGGAATCCGAAAATATGGGAAGCAAAGATTGAAGCGATTAAATGTCATTCTACGTTTACAAGTATCCCTAATTTATAAGCGAAAACCTAAACTGTAGAGAGGAAGTTTGAGGTAAACCTTGGACATAGAAACAGTCCATGTCGACGTGAGCGATGACCCTTCCTTCGGACGATACAGGCTTCGCCACCGGCATTCTCTCGTTTTCCCTCCAATTTGCAGCCTCCCTCTCCTCTCTCGATATTATCACCGTCAATTTCTTCTTTCTATATTTTGTTTGAAAATGAAAATCTGATTTTGATCTTCTGGAAAATGCGAGGGAAAAAATATAAAGAAAGGAAAACAAGGGTTTGTCAGGCCAATAAATTTAGGCTCTTGCTATTTCACGCATCGGGTAAATTGATATTTACCGCACTGCTTGGCACGTGACGCATCAAGTATATCCGTCCGTGACGGACAGAAGCAATCCGCGCATCACGGACGGATCAAGTCCATCCGTCACGGACCCTTAAAAGCAACAACTTCGTCCCCTTCGTCATTTTACCGAAAACATTCCATTCGAAAGCTCTCTCCTCCATTCCATTCGTCCTCTTCGATCTCTTCCTTCCATCCTTCACGTACGAATTTAATTCGTCCATTACGAATTAGGTTAGTTAAATCTATCATTGTTCTTGGCTTAGTTTAATGGTTTTGAAATTATTGAATGTTATTTTAAATTTTTGGATGAATTAAGTTTTAGGGTTTAAGTGTTCAATGTTGAATTTACTTGTATAAATGTTGTTTGAAAGTTATTTGAAACTGAAAAATTGCTTGGATCTGGACAAATGTTGTTCGAAATGATTCGGTTGAAGGGTTGCTTGGATCTGGAAAAATTGCTTGGGGTTGAAGGGGAACAATCCGTCCATGACGGATGGGTTCTGTGGATCCGTCACGGACGGGTTCTGTGTATCCGTGACGGACTGACATTGTTGATCTGTCACGAACGGATCTTGCCAAGCCGTCATAGACGGCTCTTGTATGTGTGTTGTTGTTGTTGTTCATGTTGTTGTTGTTGTTGTTGTTGCTCCCTCTAAAGTCTTGTTTTTTCATGTTACAGATGGAAAACCAAACAAGATCCGTCCGTCACAGAAGGTGGAACGTTGTCCGTGAGGGACAAGAACAAGAACAAGAAGAGGATCGTATAGTATATCGAAGGAGGCAGCAGAAGAAATCCAAAAAAGACGACGAAGTAGGACCGAGTACGGTCCATGACCCGTCTGTACCGGTATATGTAGACCCGCCACTTGACACCATGGCGTTCAACGATCCACCTATATATCAGATTAACCCAGATGTGGTAAGTAACTATACATATGCTTAGAGAATAATCTGTTGGTTATTTAATATTATTTCTAATAATTTGTGTTATAGGATCCGACATGGTATGTACCTCCTCCACCTGAGCAGCCTAGTGGTTGGCCCATGTGGCCAGGAGATATGAGTGGGCAAGTAGTTTGGCCCGCTCAACAGTCTAGCTTCGAGGAACCGGCTGAGGAACCGACTGCTCCTAGACAGCGTAGGCAGGGTAGACAGCCTAGGCAGGCTAGACAGGCTGGAGGTCGGGATGCTATCGATCCAAAGTTGATAGGACCTGTACCGGGAGGTCCAGAGATCCCAGACCTGCTGTTTAGCTTCACTGCCCACACAGCATATTTCATTCATCAGGGCATCGTAAGTTATCAAAACTTGACGCTGTTATTAAATTATTTCTCTATTTATTGTTGTATCTAACATGTTCTTTTTATAGGAGCGAACGTTTCAGCACAGACATGAGCAGCTAAGGAAATGAAGGCTTGACGATCGCTCTCCATGGTGCCATCTTGCCCAAAACAGCTGCATCACACATTTGCAGGACCTGATCTACACTTATGTACATCATCCATTGATTTATGCATTTGTGGAGCGATGGCAGTCGGAGACCAACTCATTTCATATGCCATTTGGAGAGATGACGATCACTCTCCTGGATGTCTACATGATTTTGGGGCTCCGTCTTGATGGGCAAGGAATGGGACTTCTTATCCAGGATCGCTGCAAGGGCAACCATGAATTGTACAATGAACAAGCGTTGAGGGCAATGGAGTTCTTTTCCTTGACACACGAGATGTCTACACGTGGGCTCAGTGTAGACAATCTGAAGAATCACTGCTTGACCACAAGGCTAGATGATGAGCAGATCGCGTCGGGTTATCTGATGTACCTGTTGGGCTCGACCCTGTTTCCCAACAAGTCCCAACACATGTTGCCCATGCCTTATCTGACCTACGTGAGTGACATTCATACCACTCGCAACCTTTCTTGGGGTTCCGGCATGTTGGCATTCATGTATCGGTCATTGGGCGAGTGTTCACGGCATGAATTTCGTCAGATGTCGACTTGCTACACGTTGTTGCTAGTAAGAATTGTGTTGCATATTGTTTTTTATATTATGTAATTAAATTTAAGGTATAGGATGATATGTTTGTAAAACCATATTTATGTACAGGCGTGGATCTATCTATACTTCCCTAGCTTTCGTCCTGAACAAAATCCCTACTTCGGAGACGATGTGCCATATGCCAGCCGATGGAACCCTGTGTAGACTTGTAGTAGGCAGAGAAGAAACTACAAGGAGGAGCTAGATTTAATGCAAGCTTGGCATGTAAGTATCATACGATGTGGTTTATTTCTCATATTAAAGTATTACAATTGTGTAAAGCTACTTACAGTTGTGTTAATTGCATCCAATTTTGTATAGGTTGACTAACAGCCCTATGGCTATGTTAATTACAGTACGCCGGAGTTGGGGCCTGCCTTTTTTCATGGGGTCATCTCATTTTTGAGAATTACCGAGCCCTATATGCCGGATAGGGTATCGAGGCAATTTGGAGTGGTACAGCCAGACCTGGCAAAATATGACCCGACCCGGTAACCCGATCCGACCCAAATTTTTTGGGTCATAACCCGTAAAGTTGAACCCGAAACCCATTTTCAATCAAACCCGATGACTCAGAAAATTTTTGGGTAAAAAATGGGTCGGGTCGGGTCAACCCGATGGATAAAAAAAAGGCGGGAAAATGAAAATAAAAATAAAAATCAGGCGCTCATTCTAAAATTCTACCCTAAAATACAGGCGCTCATTCTAAAATTCTACCCTAAAACCCGATGACCCAAATTTATTATTTTCCATTCTTTTCTTTCACACGTTTAGCTGCTTAGGGTATCCGCAGCTCCTAGGACCTCGCCTCCTCCAACCTCACTTCGCCGGCGGCTGCACAGCTTCTCGCCTCGCCTCTCCTCGCCTCGCCTCGCCGGCGGCGGTACCTTGCCTCGTCTAATCTGCTGATCTCCTCCAACCTCGCCAGTCGCCTCACCTCGCCTAGGTACTTTGATTCTCAGTTCTCTCCTTCATCTCGTCATCTTCCGATTGGATCAATTCTTCATCTTTCTTATACCTCTCGTCATCTTCCTATTTCTCTTTGTTCAATTCTTTCCTACTGGAATCGAATTATTGGTTGCCGAATTCCTGTGCTAGGGTTCGTGAAGACTGTTATCTTGAGATTTCGTAGTTTTGTAATCTTGAGATTTCCCGTTGAATTGTTTCATGGCTGAATATGGAATGTCATTTTAGTACAACATAGATTTGCAGTTACCTTTGTCATTTCAAATTATATATGGCATTAGGTATATTGCTATCATCAACTCTTCAATTCCTTTCTTTCTGTGTTTACTTTATGTGGATGGTATGAAATAGCTTGATTTGTAATGAGTCATAGTTAGATTTTTTTTGTTTGTTATATTTGAATTTTGGTTTATATGAGGATTTGGGTTACTTATGGTTATGATTTTCACTCCTAATATTTGATGAAAATGATTGAATGATTAATCTTGTTTCTAGTTCTTGAATTGATGAAATATATATATATATATATGATGAATCAGTAGGGTGGGTGCAGTGAATGATGTGGGTTTTTGTGTGAGAGAGTGATTGTAGTGGAATAAGACATGTATATATGTTCAAAAAGCTCAAAGGCTGAATTAGAACTGTAAAATCTTGTTCTGAAATGTAAGATTTCTTGTCTTCGTAGGGAGAGGGATCCTCTTCTTTTTTTCACTTTGAATCAAAAGTTATATCAACTTAGAACTCTACTGCTAATTAAAATCTAAATTTAAGGTTATTAACTTATTTTTTCTATTAGGGTAGAACATGCCGCCACGAAAAGATAAGCTAGTATAAACCTAAATCTTATGCTGAAGCTCTATTGCGTAGTTATAAGTGTATAAGTTGTATAACTGTATAAATTTATAAGATAGTTTTAATAAAATAGAACTAAGATGTTAAAATTAAGAGTTAAGGCATTATGATAACATTATTTTTACCGGGATTAAAATTGAACGATAGATAGCCATGCGGAAAAAAAACTTAATATAAATATTTCGTAAATTAAAGCAAATTAAATTAACAAAAAAAGCAGGAAAAAATTGCGTAACTCGACCCATTGAGTTGACCCGAACCGACAATAAACCCGTAATAACCCGACATGGTTTGACCCGGTAAATTTTAGACCTGAAATGACCCGACCCGAAATAACTAGAACCCGACAGTACTCAGACCCGAACCCGCCCGCCCGACCCGATTGCCAGGTCTAGGTACAGGGGATTCCCCGCCCAGTTATAGAGCCCATCAAAGCGCACAGACATTCCAGCATCAGGAGTTATATAGTACAGTATGACCCTGCTTCAAACTGGAGTTGGGATGCAAGAAGTGAACACTCCATCTGGATCACACATATGGGCCCTCCTGTTTCAGAAGGATATGAGTGCAGTGCCGACTACATGGAGTGGTACATACCTCGTACACACCCATGTGTCAGGCCTCATGATGTTGGCATCAGAGATCCTGTCCAGGTAAAAATATGTGTTGAATGTTTGTTTTTAATTTATATATACAATTAAAGCTTTACCTTAGTTAATTTTTACGTATTTCTGTAGGTCATTGGACAAGCATCGTCTAAATCCTTTCCATGATGCGGAGGAAGAGCAGTTCCTCAACATGTGCGAAGCTGTGCGACACTGTATTCAAGACTTCAGACCCTTCGAACATGGAAATGATGAGGAGGACGACGAATATTAAGATGCATATGTTTTCATTTGGTACTTTGGTTGTATTTTAGAGAGTGTCGCACGGTTTATGGAATTGTAGTTTCTTGATTAGTTTTATGATGATAATCAAACTAATTTGGATGTCTTTGCCATAACTTTTATATCGCACATTTGGTACTTTGTTGGTAATTGTCGGTCGATGCAATGGATCTCCACAAATACCTAGCGGTCGAAATTAAATTTATATTGTCCTAGATAGAGGCAAAAAGAGGTAGAAGAGAATTACACAAGCAAATCCTAAAATACCATCCTAAAAAAGTAGTGTTTGATCTTTGAGCTAGATGTAACTTCGCTTCTGTAAAAAAGAGGTGGTGGATAATTACACTTCGTTTCTGTAATTCTGCACGGTTTGTCACAAACCGTGTAGAATTACAGAAGCGAAGTAATTTATAAAGCATTGTCCGTGACGGATGGTGGGGCTTTGTCCGTCACGGGTGGCACATAGTGATCCGTCACGGGTGGCACATAGTGGTCCATCACGCGCGGTTTGGCTTCTTCCGTCACGACCGGTTTCATTATGTTTGTCACGTATAGATTGTCATAAACCGTGCCTCTTTGCAGAAGATAAATCTACGTCTCATTAGGGAGCACGGTCTAGGGCACGGTTTGTTGCAAATCGTGCAACTTTACTGAATTGCGACACGATTTTAGAATTGCCATAACGTTTGATTCACTGGTCCAAACGCGCTGAAATTTTGAGGAGTTATAGTTGACATCTTGATCTTTAATGTGTCATTGGAATCACTCAGTTTGGGATTACATAAAAAAAGTTATACTTCTAAAAAACCATACAAAAAATAGAGTATTAAGTTGGGCTTACAATATATTTACAATGTGCGATTACAATAATATTTAAGTCGGCTTGCGAACTCGTCTCTTTCTTTTGGAAGAAGGTCCGAACGCCATCAGCTGAGGAACGAATGGATCATACAAACAAGCAGCAAATGCATCATGTGCATGCTCCCACATGACAAATATTGGAGGCAACGGTGATCGGGGATTTGCGCAAACCTCGCGAATTTCGCCAAACCTCAGGGGTATCAGGCGAAAAAACCGAAAAATCTATAAATAAAAAGTTGTGTGGGCCAAACAAGGCCCGAGATACGCCCAAAATATCTACAAAATAAGGGTCAGCTTGGCAAAAGCAAAATTATTTTTGAAGTTTTTTAATACAAAAGTACTTTTCAAGGTTTAGATAAAAGTGTCACATAATTTGTTTATTTTTTTCAACACATACTCTATAACAAAAAATACTTATTTATAACAAATAACATTCTGACCAAACACACTTTACTACATGACTCTATTTTTCCAAAATTTATCAACAAAAGTCTTTATTCATTCACCTACAAGACAAACCCTAAATAAGACAAACCCTAAATCCCATGCCTGGTAAAATCCCTCCCGTTGATCGTATCCGTTTAGGTACTTTTAGATATTATAAGCATAAAGCAATGCACTATATCTACGTTTAGAGCTATCAATTTTTTATCCGATCCGCATTTTCTGGATCAAGACCCGACCCGAAAAGTATTGGATCAAAAGTAACCCGATCCATTCGATCCGAAAATTTCTGGATTGGGTCATTACAATTTTATTTTTATTTTATATATTAAACATTATAATATATTTTGTTATTAAAATATTATATAATAATATTTTTTTGATTTATTATTTTTTGTTTTAATTAAAATATTATTTTAATAATCATTTTATAAAATTTTAACAAGGACGCTCTCAACCCGCTGGATTAACCCGAACTCGTACTTGACCCGTAACGACCCAACCAACAATCGACCCGTAAAATGTGACCCGTAATCGACCCGAACCCAAACCCGACCCGATATGCTTAAACCCAACCCGTTTGACCCTGTTTTGACAGGTCTATCTACGACTCTACGTTGCCTCACGCAATTTAATGAGGGGTGTTCAGTCTTCAGTGTGGTGGATTTCATTATAAGATGTTTGGAAGCGTCGGCCTCCTTGAACCCCGTTACATAACTGCGTATAGAATTCAAAAGAGAATCCAATTGAACTAATTTTGCTTGCTAAAAAGCACATTGCGCGCGCATAAAGTTATCCGCGTATAGCTGATCTTCAAAGGCAAGTTCTAGGGTTGTCAACAGGCAGAAGATTTGTCATACTACAGAATGCACTACTTTTCAAGATTCCTAACTGCTCATACAATCATATTACACTAGACGATGCAACAACCTTGGCTCCCCATAGGAACGTAATAACAGTAAAGGGGAAGCCGACACCAAAGTCGAAGAGGCATATATATTATATAGTCAGAAGTACTTACTAGAAAACAGGGGAGGCTGGCGCAAGCTGCTGGAGCTGGTGTACGACGTGAGACATCCTAGGACGCATGGAAGGGACATGTTGTGTGCACGCATACACGAGGTCCACCACCTTCTGGATAACTCCGGCTTCTGGGATGCTGGAGGATGAGGAGGTGGCAATAAGAGGATCCAAAAGCTCTATGTAGCGGTGAGATTGAACGAGTGGGGTGGCCCACTCGAATATGCTCTGCCACCCCACTGAATCAACAGCCTGGGCCGGCTTCCGTCCTGTTATAATTTCAAGCAAGAGTACCCCGAAACTGTAGACGTCACTCTTCGTAGTGAGCTCGTTTCTGTACACAAACTCTGGGGCTAGGTACCCATTTGTCCCACCTGCCATTACTGTCCTCTCACGCATGACTTCCCATGGGACAAACTTTGAGAGCCCAACTCCCATTAGGTGTGCGCCAAACTCTTCATCTAACAACACATTGCTAGCATAGATGTTCCGATGCACCACCTGTGGCTTGACTTTGTCATGAAGAAACCTGTTTGCAGAAAATTACCACCCAATTCAGATACTTGGCAACAGATCATACAGATATAACAATGTATCTACCATTTCCAAAGTAGAGCTCTTTCTGTCATTATCCACTGTTTGAATACTTCTAACATTTGGAGCCAAAAAAGATCTTGCAATAAAGGAAGATGGATTCAAAGAGAACGTTTAACACCCCGTCAGTATAGATATCAGGGGTCATATGCAAATCCTAGGGTGTAGAAGAGATCTAATTTAGAAAATAATAACTCATAGTTGCCAACCAATGAATTAATGGTCCAGAAATCCTATCACGAGACTAAGCTGATCAAATCGTTAAAGTACTGAAGAAGCATTCTGTATCATTGCAAGGAAGTTTCAATTCAGGTTATACGCCAAGCTGATATTGACTCTAGCTTCCTAATAGTTTTACACATGACACCCATGTCAGCATGCAGTTGCATGATAAGATGTTAATGATCAAAAAAGTTTAGACAAATTGAGAATTTCACATACGCAATTCCTTGAGCAAGAGTTATAGCAATCTTCATTCTCATAGCCCAATTCAAGCATCTACCGCCCCTTGGTACATGGTGTAGCCATCTACTCAAAGGACCATTAACAATAAACTCGTAAACGATGTAGCGATTTCCATGATCATAGCAACAGCCCTTCACAGCTACTAAACTTGGATGATGGAGTTTTGCAACCCTCCCAACTTCAGAATAAAATTCCTTTTTCCTCTGATAGCTTGATCTCTTTAGTCTTTTGACTGCAACCTTGGATCCATCTGGCAAGATACCACTATATGTACCCCCAGTTTTTGCACTTCCAGGAAGACGATTTCCTTCACTAAAATTCTTTGTAATAGTCCTTAATTCATCGCAACTGTAGATCCGCCAGGATGGAGGAACTAAAGCTGATTCTGCAGAATTTGATTGCTTACGGGACCTCTTACGTCTTTTGCTTCGCCTATAAGCAAGAAGCCAAATTACCATAGCTAAAGTGGAGAACAGAATCATTCCACTAACAACTGCCAAAATGATAAGGTATTCCTTACGCCGTTCTCCATGATAAAGTTTGTTTTCTGTCAGAGAATTGTCTGTACGTTAATTTTCAATATATATAGCATAAGGACATCAGATGCAAGACATGACAAGGCAAGAAGAAAATGAGTTTCCTTCTATTAGGAAAACAAAGACAGTAGGGGGATTGTAAGACATGCCAACAAACAAAAAAAGGCATCAAAGAGCACCTCTTTTTTCAGCTCTTCAGCACAGTTGTGTTAAATTAACAAATGAAATATGTCATCTGGCCTCAACTTCCTGTGAGAACCAAGTTATGTTTAAGAATGCCAATTCCATTTTAGAGTACTATTCCCAACTTTTTCTTAGCATTGAATTGAGCTTATGGTCTACCACACCATAGAGACATTCCTCATAGATCAATTATGCTAGTACTAAATTGGCCAAAAAGAAGTATAATTATACTCAATATTTACTGGGAAGTATTGAATCATAAAAGATAGACTAGGACCAAGAAAATCCGTCAAAAATCTACTCACATACTACCATATAAGGATAAGAGTGCATACACATCACTTCTAGCATCTTGTCATTTTACCTCATATGCGAGGACACCCTGCACAACATTTTAGAGGAACAAAAGTAGGCAGGTTTCACATGTTTTTCAAGTGTATGTAGAGTAATCTAGTCGACTTATTTAAACTTCATTCTGCTTATTCTGCCTTATATACGTTAAATTATTGATGGCAACATTCTGGCATCAATCCTGTGACAGTTCTAATCTAAGTCATCACTCAATGACAGTAAAAAAGGAAACTAAATAGAAAGCCAAGGAGCACAGCATTTAGAAAACATGATGTAATCAAGACTCACACCTTGGTGAGATGAATTTGTACTCATATCTGTCGAGCAAATAAATGCATGGGACTTGTTGCATCTCTCAGCTATCAGCTTCGGGAGTCCATATGTAAGTACCAAGCATGAGTTAGTCATATTGCTTGCGTAGTTAGAGCTGAGTTGCACAGCAGGAAGAACAGAATCATTGACATGCGTTGTGTTTTCAGCCCAAAACCAACCAACCCCAGTGCTGCTATTAAGCATCCGTCCCCCGACCCAGCATCCGGCAACACTTCTGTTACATAGGTTGTGAACAAAGTTTAAATCTAAGATTGATTTCAAGGTTACCAAGTTTCCTTTGTAGCTTTTGCAGTACATCTCTGAGTCATCCCATGCTTTTAAAGCCCGGAAATATCTGAAGCACTTTGTCTTATTTTGGTCAGCAAGCCAGCCAGCAGGACACAGGGCTGTTATTAATTGCAGAACCATTGTTAGCTTCACTAATGAATTAATACTGGTACTTGGATGAAACAACACAATCTGAAGGAGAAAAACCAGAAGTTTGTACAAAACCTCCGCAACATTGAAAATTACTATTCACAAGGTTATAATTTATTGTTTGGATTGTTCAGACAGTTCACAGCTAGCAGGCAAATTCACAAGATTATAATTTCTTGTTTGGATTGTTCAGACATTTCACTGGTTCAAACCTTACTTATCTAAGCTAGCAGGCAAATTCCGCCAACATTATGCATTAAAAAAAAAAGAGGCAATTGCAAGTATAAAGTATAAACTCCCACCTGTATTGTTGACTTCCTCTGCAGAAACCAGTAATGGGCGGCCAATTACATCGGAAACCTGCAAAGCTCAACATTCACTGGCCAAGTTAGCGACGAATTCAAGTAGTCCAAGGAGGGGCAAGGATTATACTGGTACAGAGTCGTCTTACAGGCTGGGAAGAAGCACAGAATTGAAAGGCAACACTGGAAACCAGAAGAAACACAAGCTGCAGATAAATCAGATCTACTTCCATGAGAAGGCAGCTCAGCAAACCCTAGGAAGCAATCCGAAGCTGAACATCAAAACAACATGAAATTAACCACCAAAACCAGAGAAAAAAACCACGTCAAGACCGACTCCGTGTATCAAAAGGCAAAGCCACTCATCTCGCTGACTGTAAAGACAAAACACAAAACTTGCTCAAAGATTCTGCATTTAGCGTCGCCAAGTTGTCAAGGAGAATGAAGGGGGAGGGGTCAATGAAAATCGTGACGAAGGGGCTCTGTAGAGCAGCAAATTTGAAGAACAAAAGCGAATTAAGATGAATTTGGAGTAGAAACTGAAGATTTGGAAGGTAGAAATTATCAGAATATCATGAGTTAGGAGCTACGGGGAGAGACAGAGTGGGAGTTGGTAGTTTATTGCAAGTCATTTTCCTGACCAGAACGTCTGACTTCACAAAACAGTTGCGTCAATATAAATGACAAGTACCGCTCGTTTGGTTCAACGTGGGAACCCGAACATAGTTACTTTCTTGAAAGGCCGTTTGTATAGGCTATGGCTAAATACACGCGGAAAATTATCTAAATGGACGCTATTCTACACGCTTAAGATAGGCGTATGCAGGGACAGATCTACGTAGGAACGAGTGGGGGCACGGGCCCCCACTAAAAATATATATATATTTTTTACTTTACATCACTTTTTATCTGAGCCTACCTTCATCCATTGTTTCTCCCTATTCAATGTAATGTTATGTTCAATTGAATCTATAGTGTATGCGATATAAATAAGGGGTTGAGATTATACAGTTTAGTAGTTTATCTATAATTTTTGTTTCTCTATATATGAAATGAATTAGATTGGTTGCTTAGAGAAACATCCTAATGTCGAAAGTGAACTAATCCAACAATCAGAGTACTAGATGATATCATTTTCAATTTTTATTTTTCGATAAGGTTAAATTGAATTGATATAGGAATAGGATAGAACATATAAAGTTTATGTTTATCAAATATAAAGCAAATTTAACCATGTTATGTAATTCGACAATAAAAAGAGAGCACTCCTAAGTAATGTTTAGTTGCTTAAATCACTGATTATTCAACTAATCTCAGCTTATCATTTTTGTCCCCATTGGTATGAAGAGAATTTTTATTATGCATATGTTATGTTCACTCAGTCTCGATTAATTCTTGTTTTTTGTTGATTTTTTTTTACACATCTTCCATGCGTTGTTGAATCATTGTTTTGTAATCATGTATCCCTCATGAGAAACTCTTTTAATTTGTTATTAATAATAATTACATCGGATTATTTTCGTCATATTAACTCATTTTTTTAAAAAAAATTATATTTTAAAATTGATTTTTAGTCACGCAAGATTTGTGCCCCCACTGGGCAAAAATCCTGCGTCCGCCCCTGGACGTGTGGTTTTACACGCTTAAGCTAGGCGTATAGGGGTATTCTTGGTATTTTGAAAAGACAGACAACAGATTCCACGAGAGGGACCAAAAACACACGCTTATCTTAGGCGTGTAAGCGTGTATATTTAGCCGTTGGAAAATTCCCAGATGCTTAGCTTAGGCGTGTATATTATAGCCGTTGGTGTGCTTAACGGATATATTTTTTTCTATTTATAGTCGAAGGTCCATTTCATGTCCCAGAAACTGAAATTGGTTACTCCTAAATTTTAAAGATGTATCATAGTGGTGAGGATAGTAGTGACGAACAAAACGAGTGGGTTCAAAGTGAAGAAGAAGAGGAGGAGGACGACAAATGGATGCAGTCGAAATTTGTGTTAGACGAGGAAGCGGAAGGCGATTGGGACCCTAGCGGCGAATTTGTGGTCAGTGTTTAAAAAATTGAGCTCATTCGTTCATCGTTATTTTAATTCGTAATTAGTGTCTTAAATATTGCACCTAATTAAAAAAAAATTGTTCTTTCGTTCATCGGTAATTTAATTCGTAATTAGTGTGTTAAATATTGCACTTAATTAGATAGCCAATATTTAGCATGAATTCGTAGTTATATAATTGGAAATCATATGTAGTGTAGTACATAGTGATGTAGTTATGATGAGTTGTACAAATGGGGAAAGACTATTTAGCATGTATAAAATCTTGCTCTTTCGTTCATCGGTATTTTAAATCGTAAATAGTTTATTTAATATTACACCTAATTAAAAAAATTCCTCTTTCGTTCATCGGTATTTTAATTCATAATTGGTGTCTTAAATATTGCACTTAATTAGGTAGCTAATATTTACCATGAATTCGTAGTATATAATTGGAAATCATATTTAGTGTATAACATAGTTAACATTTACCGCTACATTTATAAGGGAAAGACTATAAAGAGCATTTTACTACGGACCTAGTATGGGATAGTAAGGAAGAATTGTACAAATGGGTGAAAGAAAAAGGAAAGGAGCTTGTGATAGCTTTGGTGAAGCGTAACTCAAGTCTGTACCAAATTAGTATAGTGTGCGATAGGTTTGGGCCCTGGAGATCGGGGAGGCCGAAGGTGAACAAAGAGAATCCAGAGTTGCCGGTTCCTAAAATTCGAAAGTCGAGATCCAAAAAGTATGGGTGTAAGTTTGAGATAATGGGTGTTCGCAAGAAGAAAGAGGCATGGACGGTTGGTGAAAAGTGGATCTTGGGTGTGATTGAAGGTCGACACAACCATAAGCTACGAACTAGCTTTGAAGGCCATGCATTCATGGGTCGAATGACCGAGGCGGAGCAGGTGTGCGCTAGGAGGTGGGGAGACGGTCGCAAGACGCCGAATCAAATTGTTTCGGAATTGAGGCAAAACTTCCCGGGAAATGTGACTTCCAGGAAGCAAGTGGCCAACTTCTTGCAGAAGCTGCAGTACGAGGATCTGGGAGACTTAACGGTTACACAGTGGTCCATAAGGTTTATGGTTGAGCAGAAATACATAGTTCATCCTTTGAGGGATGCAAAGACTGATGAGGTTGCAATATTATTTTTTGCTAATCCGGAGTCGTTGCGGTTGTTGAAGAAGTTCCCGTACGTGATAATCATTGACGCGACATACAAGACAAACAAGTAAGTCATTAATTGTAATAATATGTAGTTTATTATGACATAAATTGTTATAGTATTTCATTTAAAAATGTGTATTGTATTTTGAAATGTTTTCCGTAGATATAGAATGCCACTTGTGGAGATTGTTGGTTTCACCAACACTCATAAGACGTTCAACATTGCTTATGCATTCACCCGGGCGGAACAGATTTACCATTACACGTGGATAATGAGGAAAGTTCGAGCATTGTGTTTGGATTTGGGAGTGATGCCTACTGCAATAATGACAAATTGTGAGAAGGCCCTCATAACTGTTATCCGGAGTGTTTTCGGCACCGAAGTTCAACACCTCTTGTGCTGGGTGCATATAAAGCACAACATCGAGGCACGTGCCTCGTCCATCTTGAAGAAGAAGGAAAGTGTGGATGCCTTTGCAAACCAATGTTAGGCAATTTTTTGCTCAGCTAGTGAAGAAAGCTATGAAGAGAGGCTTGCCGTATTACGGACATCGTGGAAGAAAGGCCTTGTCGGATACGTGGAGGGCACATGGCTTATTCCGTACAAGACGAGCATAGTAAGGACGTGGATGGATCATCATCTTCACTTCTTCACGAGGACTTCAAACAGGTATGACGTGCACAATATGTTGTTTTTTGTACTCATAGTTGTTAATGTCGTACTAACGTCATGTGATTTGACAGGGTTGAGGGGATGCACAAGGTTTTGAAAGATATTATTGGCTCTAGCAGAGGGGGCTTCAACAGAGTTATCGTGAGGATTTCGATGATGGGGATACTTCAAATAGATCAGATTAGGGGGAGTTATCGCAGAGGGGGTTGAGGGGATACTTCAAATAGATCAGATTAGGGGGAGCATGAACCTTTCACTTTCCAAACGACCAACGGATTTCGATGATGCATCGATGCCGGCAGTTGTACGAGCTACTTTTTCTAGGCTCTTCTACCAAGTGTCTGATAGGTGCTTTGATATGTTGTTGGGATATTACGATATGTTGAAGAAGGGGGAGTTCTCAGAAGAATGCAACGATCATTGGGTGAGAGATTGCCTCGGGTTGCCTTGCGTGCACAGTATTGCAAGAGCCATCATTTCAAGAACACCTCTCATTCCGTCAAACGTTCAAGAGACTTCAACCATAACACTTGGCCCTTCTGCCTATGTTCGAATGGACATTACAGAGATGAGACTTCGTGAAATGTTTGCCAGGTTAGAGGTTGGGACATTGAAGAAAGGCACGGCATTCCTACTAGGTGAGTTATACGACGACTTGGAGCATCCAGAAGAGAGTACTTTGTTGGAGCCGACGGGAATCAAGTCAAAAGGAAGGCCAAGTGGTGCTAGGAACAAGGAGAAGGTGGATGAGAAGGCGGAGAAGAGGGACAAGGGCTTGTTTGAGCATAGACGGGATGAGCTCCACGAGAATGAGAAGAAGGCGGGGCCGAAGACAAAGGGGAAGGCAAGTGCGAGCACTGGTAGAGGCCCAGGTCGACCTAAAAACCAAGCAAGTGCATCTACTGCAGTAGTGATGGACTTTGACGACTTGCAATCCCAACCCATACTAGAAGAATCACAACCAGAAGATTTGCAGTGGCCTCAAGAACCTATTTTTCCCCTTGTTCATATGGGGGTGAACTTTGGGATTGACAATGTGGATGACTTTTGGATTCTGTATATCAAGAATGTTAGAGATGTACGCCCCGACGGACATTATGGATATCGGTCGATGGCTGTATTGTTGGGGAGGCAAGAGCAGGAATATGCCAACATCCGACGCGAGATGGTAGTGGAGTTGCTTGACAATCGAGAGCTGTACGAGCCGATACGTTGTCTTCGACAAGGAAGAGGGAGGATCTTATCTTGCAAGTGAACCATTGCAGAAAACCTTGCTCAAAATTATACTGGCTTCACATGCCATTGATGGGTTTAGTGTTTGCCACACTATATCAGGTTGGTCTTGTCTTATTAACGTGGGAAGTTCTGACGTTTTGCTTACCGTTGAGGAATAGGACATCAAGCATGGGACCTCTAGACAAGATTCTTGCCATGGCACACGTAGGCAATCATGATCACTTCATACCGGTAAAGGTTTTTTCTAATAAAAATATTTATGAAATTAGGTTACATTGTTTTCACTGCTAAAATAGTTTGTGTGTGTATATGTAGGTGGTGCTTAAGGAAGGGTCGCCAATACCGCACACACCTGGTGCGTGGCGCAGAAACGCAGATCGAAACATTCTGTGGTGGACAACAAAGTTTGAGTTGAATTTGAAGATGTATCGAGATTACCGCATTGCATATGGTCGGGCACCAGATCCTTTTATGTATGTGGGAGACGGATCCGTTCATGTACTTGATTGATTACACGATTATGTAATGTAATATTTAGACAGCTTTGATGTGTTCATATTATTAATTTGATGTGTTTTTATTTACGTTCGAAGTAGTACAAATCCGTGCAATTTTATCTCGATTTAATGGGCCTATACTGGCGCAAAGTAGTACAAAACATAACAAATCACATCCCTTATTTCGCTAATTCTGCTTGATTCATTTTCGAGCTAATTCTGCTTGATTCATTATCGATCTCTCTCTTTCGCTAATTCCGCTTGCAGGGTCAGCCGTTGAAAAATGACCGTTACCAGAATACACGCTTAAGCTAAGCGTGTATGTACACACTTAATCTAAGCGTGTATGTACACGCTTAAGCTAAGCGTGTAGTCTGGTAACGCTTAGTATACAAACACTTAGACCTTTCTTATCCTTGTCTTAGCTAATATAATTTTGAACTATAGTATATCATTATATTTCATATAGTTACACTTATATACTATAGTATATCATTATATTTCATATAGTTACACTTATGTACTATAGTATATCATTATATTTCATATAGTTACACTTATGTACTATAGTATATCATTATATTTCATATAGTTACACTTATGTACTATAGTATATCATTATATTTCATATAGTTACACTTATGTACTGTAGTATTTCATTATATTTCATATAGTTACACTTATATACTATAGTATATCATTATATTTCATATAGTTACACTTATGTACTATAGTATATCATTATATTTCATATAGTTATACTTATGTACTATAGTATTTCATTATATTTCATATAGTTACACTTATATACTATAGTATATCATTATATTTCATATAGTTACACTTATGTACTCTAGTATATCATTATATTTCATATAGTTACACTTATGTACTATAGTATATCATTATATTTCATATAGTTATACTTATGTACTATAGTATATCATTATATTTCATATAGTTACACTTATGTACTATAGTATATCATTATATTTCATATAGTTATACTTATGTACTATAGTATATCATTATATTTCATATAGTTACACTTATGTACTGTAGTATATCATTATATTTCATATAGTTACACTTATGTACTGTAGTATATCATTATATTTCATACAGTTACACTTATGTACTATAGTATATCATTATATTTCATATAGGCACACACTTAGCTTAAGCATGTCATTATGCATGGCCATGCATTTCCCATGCAGGTACGTTCAGAGAGAATCGAACTCTCGATTGATCCAGGTACTAACCACTCGCTCTATAAGATAAATAGATAACGTTTACATAAACACTCTGTACATATGAATCCTGTCTAATCCAAAACATAAAAACTATTGTGACTGCGAGCCACTACCTTCGCCAGGTTCCGTGACAGAATCACGAAACATCTAGGACTGGCGAGGTGGGTGTGGGGCCATGGGGGGGAGGTTGCCCAGTCAACATATGCAGCCATAACGCCGTGTGTTGCTCGAACGTCCGTGTCGCCGCCTCAGGTGTGCGCAAATAAGTGCGGATATCAGCAGCAACCACCTGAATACGCTGTATAGAAAGCAAGTAATATTTGTCAAAATATTGCAAAATATAAAATTACGGACAAGCTAAATACACGCGAGAAATTGGCTAAATGTACGCAATATTACACGCTTAAGGTACGCGTCTGATTTTACACGCCTAAGCTACGCGATATTACACGCTTAAGGTCCGTTTAGATAATTTTCCGTGTGTATTTAGCCATAGCCTAAAATTATAGATAAATCATTCAAATAATTCGACAAAAGTTAGCGTACCGCGACTGCGTCAACGGCTGGAGGGACGTGGATAGGGCTGACCGGACGATCACGTCTAACTGAACCAGGATCGACCAATGGATGAGAACACTCGTCATACCAATCTAAATAATCAGCAGACATGTCCCACCCATGTGTCGCAACCGATCCTTGGAGGTCAATCAGGGGTCTCGGGTCCTGCTTTGCCTGATGACGGGCTACCCCGCTATGACATGGCTGCTGCTCCTGCTCGGCAATCTGAGGAACAGGAGCATCCTCAACAAATGCAGCGTCTCCTCTACGTCTCCGTCTCCTCTGCTGTACATGAGGCGGCATTTGCAGAAGTGCCTCAGGAGCGGGCTGAGGTATAGGACGGTCAAATATAGCCCTAGCAATGTGTGTCTCGTAGCTAGGGAGAAGAATCAGACACCTTGGGCCTCCAGGCATCCAAGGATGGTAAGTATGTATAACAAATGGACCGGGAGGAGGTGGAGAAGAAGGACCAGTATGAGGTGGAGAAGAAGGATCGACAGAAAGTGGAGAAGAAATATCGGCATAAGGTGTAGAAGAAGGACCGGCATGGGATGGAGAGGGGACATGAGTAGGTGTCGACCCAAAAAAAGGCAGGGAATGAGAAAATGGAATGTCATCCGTACTCAACTCCTGCGTCGGTAATGTAGGCTCCAAAGACTCGACAAAGTCATACCCTGCCCCATCACGCGACTCCTCCTCAACAGCCTCATCATCAACCGTCATGGGCTGAGCTGCCAAGTCCTCAGCGTCCTCCAAATAGTCATCATCAACGATGCCGGTCATAGGCGGATGCGAAGATACCGCACTAGACGACAATATATCAGTGCTCACAATACCGGCGCGGCGACGAATAGACTCCGATATACCAACACGCCGGGTGCGGTCAGCAACAACAGGTGTCGGCTCCGTACGCCCAGTAGGGGTGATGACCGCCAATATACTCTAATTTTTTAGATACTAATTTAATTAGGGACTAATTAATATATTTAGGAACTTAAATGATTAATTTTATAATTTATTATACTTGTTATTTTCTAAATATACTATACGAGCCAATAATTCTAATCTATTTAAAATTTAATAATGATCAATTTAAAATTTCAAATAATACCGCTCGTAGACTGATCTGACTCGATCCAGGCGTCATCGGAATTGTATCCGCTAGGTCCCTACCTCGACCTCTTGATAGAGCTAAAGTCGTGATGCCTATCAAATAAATCCCAAAATACCTACTAAGTAGTATAGTAAGCAAGACAGGGTCGATCCCACAGAGAGTCAGGTTATCAATTTGTGCAATTCGTTATCACCAACTAGGAACTAGGGGAGTTTGTTTGTGTTTATCGTAACCAAAGTAAACAAAGCAAGTAAATAAGTTCGCAGGAAACGGTTGTAAATATAATGGGGAAAAGCACCACACTCAACATAGATCTACACAACAATAGATAGGTCGATCACATAATTCTATCAATCTCAAGTTCTTAATATTCCTATAGTTGTTCTTATCCCGATCTTAGATAACTATTAATTCTACCAGCCCTAATAGTACTTATTACTAAATCAAATCCGAAAACCTTCAAGACTCGATGAAGCAATAGCATTCAACCAAGGATTCAACAAGATACATGCAGTAGAAACAACCCGTTACTATAAGCATGCAATTAACTCTCTCTCACGATGAAGCGCTCGGATCCCCTATACGCAACAATCGTGCTCGCTACTAGATATGCAACTCGAACCCGGAATCACAAGTCCTAGCAATTAGAAAGATATCAATAAACCTAGGTGATCAATCTAGATAAATCAACATAAACCAATAATCAATCAAGCACAAGAGAATTAATCCAACTAGATAGAAAAACTTATAAGAGTAGAAAACTCACAACCAGTCAATTGCTGGCTTTAAACTGTCAAGTGCAACAATGGAGGTTTAGTTCTCCATTAGGGTTTGTGAGAGAAAAATACGTAAAACGGTGGCAACTAGGGTTTTTCACAAAGTGTTCTAAAATAGTCTTAAATACTAGGAAACCAATATGGAATAAAATAAGGAAATAATAACATTCCGAAATATAAAGTCTCGGATAAAAGAAAAACAGAAATAAAACTCGGAAATAAATCTCGTCAGCGCCTTACCACCGCGGGGTGCGGTGGCCTTCCTGCCGCGTGGGGCGGTAAGCTGCCGTGGCCAGGCGTCAGCTCTTCTTGCCGCTGGGGGCGACCATCTTCACACCGCCGGGTGCGGTGGTCTTCAGACTCGTCTTCTTCTTCTCCTAGCTTGCCTCGCACCACTTCTTAGCACATCTCTTCACTCCATTGGCGTCTTCTATTGGTGGCTTCCTCCTCAGTGTCTCCAGTGATCTCCAATATAGCTCAAACACTCCTAATAACACCAAACTTTGCCCCCAAACGCCATGCATATGAATGTGCCTAAATCTACCCGAATGGCACCAATAAACCCTCTAATGACTCTTACTTAAGCTCTATAAAGTAGCGCTTATCAAATTCCCCCATGCTTAGACCTTTGCTCGTCCTCGAGTAAACTAAAAGAAAGTTCACTCCTCCAATGTAGCACACAAGGTCTCAGGAAGCATCTCCTCCAACTAAGAGTCACCTAACCCATGCCAAAACTCCTGGCGCCAAACTCATCTATAACACATCCTCATCATCAACAAACCTGGGGGCAAGCAGAGTACTTCCCCCAAGCTTAACCCGGACATCCAAAAGCGTGAGTGACTTCTAATCCTAGCCTCCATCTATGATTTCTTATGACTCCCAAAGTGGCCTATCCGACAATCCTTCTTTGACTCCTCTTCTTATGACGCCTCGCCAAGAATAGTGAGAAATCCTAAAATCACTCTTCTTCTTTTTCGCTCATTTTGCCAAGGCGCCCTTTCGGGTTTTCACCAAGCCACTCATATTTTTTTCATAGATGGGCTCACAATAAACTCACATCACTCTTGACCTCATATTACCTCAGCCTAATGCTGGTCCAAGCCACCTGCTTATTGCCTAGGCCGCCCTTTCGGGTTTTCGACCTATCCCAGGATTTCAATTTTTGCCTTTTTTCAAATTTTTGGCTTTTTCAATTTTTTATTTTTCTCCTCAACAACGTAGCAAGTATAGAACTCTCCCCCATGCTTAAACATTGCATTGTCCTCAATGTAATGAAAGACAAAAGAATAGAAGCACAAGGAAGAGCAAAAAATAACTCACAACGTCGCCGAGCTGCTTGGACACTTTTGTTGTTGCGGGCGGTCTTCTCAATAAATGCCCAGGTCTCCAGTGTTGGGCGGGTGTCTTCATCAACTCTATAATCTTCTCCTACCGTGCAACCAAAAGAAAACCACTTTGGTGAATAGTGGTAAAACAATAATAGTAGGATTGCACGGCCTTCTAGGAACACATGGTGGAGCCCATATGTAATCATGGTGTGGGCTCTAGTGTTCCTCCTCTCTAGCTGCCTATTGTAGGGCCATTATCGTTGCCAAATATGTGTGTAGAGCTAAGGTTTCCTCCTTGACAACATGATGCGCACCATCTCCATGGGAATTCCGGACAGCTGGCCTTCGATAAAACTTTTTTTTTTTTGCCCCCCGTTTAAGGTTTTTTCGGGGGGTGACTTAGTACATGGAAGGAAGAGACTTACATTGGTGTGGAAACACCTTCTTCAATAGGCATGGGTCTCTTCCCTGTAGGTTAGTCGGAAACAAAAACAAGAACAAAAACAAGAACAAAAACAAAGCAAAAACACACTAAAGAAAATGCAAAAACAAAGAAAGAAAAGCAAAGAAAGAAAAACATACCTCGGGTTGCCTCCCGGACAACGCCTTAGTTATTGTCATGGCTTGACATCCTACTCCAACCTTAATCCACAGCATCGGGTTCCTTAGGTACCCTCTCATTCAGCACCTCTTTCCTGAACCAATCATGGAAAGGTTTGAACCTTAGACTATTCCTCTTCTTCAACGGCTCTTTCACCTTGTCTTTCGTAGTCGCCTTCCCCCCATACTTAGATCGATCAGGGGGGTGTTTAACTTCAACTTCAGGGGCCTGTATCATAGAGGGAACGAGCTTCTCGCTCGGAGTTAGCACAGTGGGGCCAATGCCCAAAAGAGAAGTAGGAGACTCACCCTTCTCATCCAATAAAGCCATGACTTCCTGCAGATTAGAAGATACAGTAATATCGACAGGCAAGTCAACTATGAGATCCTCTAGTATAGGTTGCAATTCATCCAAAGGGTTAGGACTCATTAAATCAACAAAGTTCAAAGAGGTGTTAATGACGGGTTTCATATCATATATGTTATATTCAACTCCATCCCCATCAAATTCCATAGCTAATTTCCCACTTCTAACATCAATTGTGGCATTTACAGTTTTCATGAAAGGTCTACCTAATAGCATATGTGCACCTGTACCACCATCCATATCAAGAACATAAAAATCAGTGGAAAAAATTAGCGTATCTACCATAACAAGGATATCCTCAACAACCCCTTTCGGGTAGACATTATCAGCTAATTGAATAACTAGTCTAGTGTCCTGTAGTGGTGGCAGACCAAGGGACTCATAGAATGACAATGGTAAGACATTAATAGCAGCACCAAGATCTAGCATAGCCTTATCAATCTTTGTCTCACCAATAATGCAAGGGATAGAGAACATACCTAGATCACTGCACTTCTTGGGCAAACGCTTTTGAAATACAGCAGATACTTGCTCGCTCACCTGGACCTGCTTCTTTTTCTTCTACTTTTGGTTCCTCTTTATCGTGCACAGCTCCTTCAAGAACTTAGCTAACTTGGGAATACTCTTAACAAGCTTGAGCAAAGGAATGTTGACCTCACACTTGCTAAAAGTTTCGAAGAGGTCCTTGTCGTCAACTACCCTTCTCTCCTTGAGCGCCTCTGGAAAAGGGGCGGGTGGCTTCTCGGAACTGAGAGGAGGAAAGTAAGGACGAACGTAGGTGTCCACATAAGGCTCGTCATTAGCTCCAGCAGGTTGCCGCGGGGGGCGGCCAATGTTCACCGCGGGGGGCGGTAAACTACCCGAAGATTTCTGAGAATCAAGGTCACCGCTGGGGGCGGTAGCCTCATTGCCGCGGGGGGCGGTGGTCGTCAGAGCATCTTCATTTTCCTTCTTACCGCTGGGGGCGGCAAGCTGGTGCCGCGGGGTGCGGTTTTCTTCACGAAGCTCTCTTGTTTCTGAGTCGTCTCTATCAGTGCTAGGAGCGACCGACAATTGCTTTCCACTTCTAAGGGTCACAGCACTAACATTTGCCCGTGGGTTAACTACCGTTTGAGATGGTAGATTTCCCGACATCTTTGCATCGATCCTCGTGATGGCTTCAGCCATTTGGCTCACCTGCGTTTCCAAATTCTTTATGCTTGACGTTGTGGCTTGAACATGAGTAGTGAAATGTTTCGTCAAGGCTTGGAGCATATCTACAGTTGAAGGAGACGCATCAGGTTGTGGATCTTGCGACCTTTGTAGGAATTGAGGTCTTGGCTGTTATTGTTGTTAAAACTGAGGCTGTTGTTGTTGATCCCTCCATCTAAAATTTGGGTGGTCTCTCCATCCCGGATTATAAGTGTTGAAGTAGGGATCATGCCGAGGTCTTGGATCTCCATAACCTCCTACAACGTTTACTTCAGCAGGCGTATCATCTTGTAGTTGAGGACAAGCGTCAGTGGGGTGGAATTGATCGGCACAGACCCCACACGCTTTGAGTTACTGAGGAGTTCCTTGCAGCGTAAGTCTCCTCACCATGTCCTTCAACTCAGCAATATCACTGGCATACGCAAAGCGACTAGAGTCAGCAGCATTGACTCCTCTCTTGGTAGAAGCTCTGCCGAAATTTCTTGTGCCCTCTGCCATCTCCTGAATCTTCTCCATAGCTGCTGCCGGTGTTGTGTTGAGAATATTGCCGCCACATGCAGCGTCGACAATCCTTCTTTCATTGTCCAGCAGACCATTGTAAAGGTGGAGCACCAGATCTTGATTGGAGTACCCGTGGAACGGACAACTTGAGCAAAGTCTCTTGAACCGCTCATAGTACTCATATAGGCTCTCGTCATCCTCCTGCTCAATGTTGCTAATAGCCCTTTTCAAACTGTTTGCCTTCTTTGCAGGGAAATACTTTTCAAGAAACGCCTTATACAGCTTGTTCCACGTATCGATGCTTCCAGTAGGCAGATGGTAGTACCAATCATCAGTTGCGTCCTTGAGGGTGAACCCAAAAGCTCTCATCTTTATTTGCTCCTTAGTAACGTTCGCCGGTTTCATGCTCATGCAGACTGTGTGGAATTTACCCATGTGTTTGATTGGGTCCTCTCCAGCCAGTCCATGGAAAGATGGGAGCAAATGAATCAGCCCCGGCTTCAACTCAAAGTTTACGCCCGCTCCTATAGCATGAATAGTCACAGCCAAAGGTTGCTGTTGTAGGTCGGGCGCAGTCAACTGTCTCAACGTTCTATCCGCGTCACCCATCTCAAATGCAGGGTTGTCAAAAACCAAAGTACGGTTCACTCTGCGATCCTGGGACAAAGTTCTCTCAATCTCTAGATCAAAATCCAGAAGAGGTGAATTAGTAGCACGAGTGTGGACCATAAGATAGGTCCACACCAAGGGTTAGTAACAAACAAATCACAAAAACAGAAAATTTGACTCCCCGGCAACGACGCCAAATTTGACAGGGCTAAAGTCGTGATGCCTATCAAATAAATCCCAAAATACCTACTAAGTAGTATAGTAAGCAAGACAGGGTCGATCCCACAGAGAGTCAGGTTATCAATTTGTGCAATTCGTTATCACCAACTAGGAACTAGGGGGGGTTGTTTGTGTTTATCGTAACCAAAGTAAACAAAGCAAGTAAATAAGTTCATAGGAAACGGTTGTAAATATAATGGGGAAAAGCGCCACACTCAACAGAGATCCATACAACAATAGATAGGTCGATCATGGAATTCTATCAATCTCAAATTCTTAATATTCCTATAGTTGTTCTTATCCCGATCTTAGATAACTATTAATTCTACCAGCCCTAATAGTACTTATTACTAAATCAAATCCGAAAACCTTCAAGACTCAATGAAGCAATAGCATTCAACCAAGGATTCAACAAGATACATGCAGTAGAAACAACCCGTTACTATAAGCATGCAATTAACTCTCTCTCACGATGAAGCGCTCGGATCCCCTATACGCAACAATCGTGCTCGCTACTAGATATGCAACCCAAACCCGGAATCACAAGTCCTAGCAATTAGGAAGATATCAATAAACCTAGGTGATCAATCTAGATAAATCAACATAAACCAATAATCAATCAAGCACAAGAGAATTAATCCAACTAGATAGGAAAACGAACAAGAGTAGAAAACTCACAACCAATCAATTGCTGGCTTCAAACTGTCAAGTGCAACAATGGAGGTTTAGTTCTCCATTAGGGTTTGTGACAGAAAAATACGTAAAACGGTGGCAACTAGGGTTTTTCACAAAGTGTTCTAAAATAGTCTTAAATACTAGGAAACCAATATGGAATAAAATAAGGAAATAATAACATTCTGAAATATAAAGTCTCGGATAAAAGAAAAACAGAAATAAAACTCGGAAATAAATCTCGTCAGCGCCTTACCATCGCGGGGTGCGGTGGCCTTCTTGCCGCGGGGGGCGGTAAGCTGCCGTGGCCAGGCGTCAACTCTTCTTGCCGCTGGGGGCGGCCATCTTCACACCGCCGGGGGCGGTGGTCTTCAGACTCGTCTTCTTCTTCTCCTAGCTTACCTCACACCACTTCTTAGCACATCTCTTCACTCCATTTGCGTCTTCTATTGGTGGCTTCCTCCTCAGTGTCTCCAGTGATCTCCAATATAGCTCAAACACTCCTAATAACACCAAACTTCGCCCCCAAACGCCATGCACATGAATGTGCCTAAATCTACCCGAATGGCACCAATAAACCCTCTAATGACTCTTACTAAAGCTCTACAAAGTAGCGCTTATCACCTCCCCTTCCACCTCGGGTCCGAGCTCCGTCGAAAACCACCAAGCCCTCCTCCTCCTCCTCCTCTACCGCCAGCCACGCATAAATTCCCCCGAAGCTCGCACTACCGGCGCCGGAACTCCCACCGCCGCCTGCAGTCGCCTCTGTGCCGTCACCGCTCGCACCTCCGCCAGCCGCCTCCGCGTCGCCAGCCTCTCTCGGCGTCGCGCCAGTGGGAGCGCCGCCGGTCGCCCCTTGCTCTAGAATTTCGCCCACCTCTCCGCCGCCGCTTTCGGACCTCTCTCCGCCACCAATGAACTCACCCAACCCAGCCCAATCACAATCCATGCCTAATTTCAAACAATCAAAGCAAATGGAGGAGAGATTTCGTCGAAATCGTTTTTGAATTTTTTAGGTTTTGAACGCGGCGGGAGGAAGAAGACGATGTGGCAGCTTAAGCATGTGCTTACATGCCTAGCTTAGACGTTTGTCCAAACGCCTAAGCTAGGCGTCTGGTTTTACTGGGCAAAGGCTAGTTATTGGGCCAGCCCAATAACTAGCCCATAGTGAAAACCAGACGCCTAGCTTAGGCGTTTGTACTAGCTTAGGCGTCTGGTTTTACTGGGCCCAATAACTACCACATATAACCAGACGCCTAGATTAGGCGTCTGGCCAAACGCCTAAGCTAAGCGTGTACTTCATACATGTTTTTGAAAATGGCAAGAATACCCCTCCACGCTTAGCTTAGGCGTGTAAAAGCAGACGCGTACCTTAAGCGTGTAATATCGCATACATTTAGCCAATTTCTTGCGTGTATTTAGCTTGTCCGTTTGTATATAGATGGTGTTGTATACATTTTTTAAATATATTATACAAAGATACAAAATTTGATTACGTGTTTGTGGTGAAGGTACGGCAAAATAATCCGTACACGTGCATCAATATATGATATACAAATATCCGAATCTAAAAGAAAATTGAGAGAAGCACGGGTACAGAAGATGTGCCCGTTCCAAAATTTGTAAAAAAAATATTTGAGAGAGGCACGGGCATAAAAGGTGTGCCCGTGCAAAAAAAAAAAATTACATTTGCGTGCACGTGCCAGGCAAAAAAAAAAAACAGCGGCACGAGCACGTGATCTAAGCCCGTGATCATTTTCCTGACCAGAACGTCTGACTTCACAAAAAACAGCGGCATTTGCGTGCACATGCCAACTAAATTTCTTATCTTCTTTCTCCTTTCTCCAGCCGTCGGCGCCTCTCTTCATTTTTGTTTCTTCCATTTTCGTCCTCTTCTTGCTTCCTCTTCTTGTGACAAAAGTCTTTCTACAGATCTAGGCATGGCATGCGGAGATGGCGCGGGCGACGTGGAAGCAAAGGGTGAGGGCACGCAGAGCGGTGTGCGAGCGGGCGGCATAGTCACAAACAGCACGCGTGTGGGTGGCTCGGGCACGGGCCTCGCACCCGCAACGATGCGTGGGTGCTCGCAGACGTGGGCTTGGGTGGCGCGATGGCGGACATCACAGGCGCGGCTGTCGTGGGCCGGTCTAAGGTAGTGGGTGGCGGTACCACGGTGGGTAGTGGAGGTGCGGATAAGGACGTTTACGAGGTGAATCCGATTACGGGATAGAGGACCCGGAGCGGACGAGGGGGAGGTCTTGGTCCTTCTTTTCCACATGGTGGACGTGACGGGCGAGGTCACGTTGCTGATGTGTCGGATGATGGCCGTGGAGGACGAGGGGGGGTATTGGTGCTTCTTTCCCACATGATGGACGTTGAGGGTGAGGTCGCGGTGCTGATGTGTCGTATGATGGTCATGGCAGCCGAGGGCGTGGTCGTGGCCGCCGAGGGCGAGGTCGTAGTGTTGTTGTGCCGGATAGCGGTCCTGACGTGACAGGACGAGGACATGGCGATCATGGTGGATCATCACAGGCTACTTCGTGGGGTATTTCTGAGGTACGTAAATTTAAATTAGATTTTACAATAATTAATTGAATTTATAAACTACATGAAATTCAAATTAAAATAGTGCGATTGTAATTGAAATTGCATGATTGAAACTCCCTGATTTAATTTGAAGTTAAAATTGCATTATTTAAATTGAAATTTGAATTGCATTATTTAAATTGAAATTAAAACTATATACTTGATATTTCCTGATTTATATGAAACTGTATGGTTTAAATTGAAATGAAAATGAAAAAATAAAAATTTATGTTATGAATTTAGGAAAATGAAATTAGGAATAATTTAGAAAGAAAACAACTTAGAACAATATAAATTTAAGAATAAGTTAGGAGGAAAAACGAAATTTAAAAAATATGAATTTAGCAATAATTTAGAAGGAAATAAAATAAAAAATACGAATTTACTAAATAATGTAGAAGGGAAAATAGATTAGGAAAATATGAACATAATAAATAATATAAAAGGAGAAAGAAATTACAATAATATGAATTTAGGAATATATTAGAAGGAAAAATGAGATTAGAAATTATGAATTTAGGAATATATTAGAAGGGAAAAATAAATTAGAAAAATATGTATTTGGAAATAAATTAGAAGAAAAAAAGAAATTAGAAAAGTATTCATATAATAAATCATGTAGAAGACAAAAAGAAATTAGAAAAAATATGAATATAATAAATATTTTAGAAGGAAATTTTTTTATTATTTAGGGGTAATTTAGAAGGTAAAACAATCTAGAAAATTATGAATTTAAGAATAATTCACTTTGCTGATAATATTTTAATGTCAAATAATAGATTATTAGCCGCGAAATGGATCAAATGATGGCCGATGAGCGAGAGCGCACACAACGTTTAGTTGAGAAGACAGCTGTATCTGCGCGTCGATAGAGGGATACCGATACGTTGACACGGATGGATATGCTTGGTGAGAAAGCGTTGTGATAGGATCTGCCTTCCACGGTGCAAAGGAGACGCTCCAACTGAGTTCCAAGTGGAAGAGTGTACACGTTCTGGCTTCAAAGGAAGGATCCGAATTCCAAGAAATTTGTCATGTCTTCCATTGGCTTGTTCTCTCTGGTCCGAACTCCGAATTGCGTGATTCCAAATCCTAGAGTTAGATCCAGAAGTCTAGACGATTTCCTCAAAATTAGAGCATGAACGGATCAGGGAATCCGAAGTTGTGAGGAATATACTGAGGGGTCGCAGGCAGTTCAGCGAAGGAGATGCTGATGATGTTGGTTCTGCGAAGGAGGAGTTTAGGAGGGTGGAGATGAGTGTTTAGATGAAAGAATGGTTAAGTTGAGTGGCTGGATAGGTGGACTTCAAAGGAGGATATGACGCACCTTGATGTGTTCGAGCCTACACATCAAGGTGATCAAGCACAAGATGATGGACAAGAAAGTGATTCAAGTGATGAAGAGGAGTTGAAGGAAGAAGAGGAACCGGCCAGCCCTAAAGAGGATCCACCACCCGGAGTTATCACTCGAGCCCGAGCTCGACACCTACACCAACAGCTCAAGGACGGTCTCTTGAGCTTAGGAGAGCCGAACCAAGGTGGAGGAGCTATCATCACATGCCTTAGTCAAGCCGGTTCGAACATGGGTGTTATTCCGATTGAAGATGGTTCACGTGGCAATTAATTTTGCTTGGGATATTCTTAAACATATTATGTGTGGTTTGTTTTATTTCTTTCCCTAAAACAAAGGCTTGACAGCCTTAGTATTTTAGCTAGTTATTAGGCCGAGTAGTGCCCCACATCATGGGCTAATTTTAGCATTTTCTTTCTTGATTTTCTTTCTAATTTCGGAAGGCCTATCTAAGACTGAGAAACATCATATTGTATTCAGTTTTTAGCATCAAGAAAAGGAAGTTACGTTGCTTCAAACTCTCCCCAAAACTACCCTCTCAAATTCGTGAGTAACATCGACTTTGTGAGGCTGATTCGAGTGTGTTAGATCTCGAAATTATCTCCTTGTTCTTCCAATCTGAGTGTGTCATATCTTGGCCTAGAAGAACTCTATCTATCCATACCAAACTCATCCTTCACGGACTGCCCTAGCCATTGCCGCACTCCATTCCTCTCGGCGAGTCCTTGTGAGCCCTCGGCGTACCTTTGGCGAGCAAGATCTTGCACCGTTGTCCACCGATCCTTGCATACACCATGTGGTATCAGAGCTACGTGAGTTCTTGCTCTTATTTACCTTTGATTTCTTGCAATTTTCGTAGTTTATAGCTCTTGATTTCGTGCCCTGCATTGTCTTGCATTTCCGAGTTGTGTAGCATCTAGAGTCTTAGGTTTTTTCTTGCGTTTTGTGTCCTTGTCTTGTGTCGAGTCTTGTTCTGCATTTTCGGGTTGTTGGCGTCTCAAAAACCAGGCTGAAACCAAGCTTGAAGACGGTAGTTAGGGGGTAGATTTGGCTGATCTCCACACGCCTTAAATCTAGGAGTATTGTTGAGTTTGTTGCTGGCCTTTTGATTTCAAAATTCAGAGAAGCTGCCGTGCATTTTAATTAACCTAGCCGTGACCCTATATTAGTTGCATATAGTTTAGGACAATTGAGTCTTTATTTTTCATTTGGCACATTAAATCAACCTACCTAGAGTACCTTAAGTTATATTCAATTTAAGCTTTCGAGTGGAGGAACATTTCTGAGGTGCGGACTCTATAGGTTGCTCAAGACTTTGTTAATTTTATTTTGTTACAACATTTACAGCTTAGTTAGTCAAAAAAAAAACAGAAAGGAAAAGTCGGCCATTTTAAAAAAAAGAAAAAAAAGAAAAAAAGAGACAAATGCCTATTGTTGATCATCCTTGTTACATTGTGACTCTCTTAGTGTTCTTGAGAAGTGCTCGTACTTGTATTTGATTCATCATTGTAAGCTGCAATTCATTGTAGTCTCTACTTGTTCAACTATAGTATGTGGTAATAGGGGATAAGTACTTACGAGATTGTTTGGGTTGCATCTAACTTAAGGACTTGCATCAAGGTTGTAGTGCACTTTGTTTTCTACTTGTGAGTCATTTTTGCATATAGGAAGCCTTACCTTGCCTTGTTTTATCGAGCTTAAACTTGAAACTTTGCAAGGAGTTGTTGGTAGATATAAGCTCCTTACTAGCCCTAGGGGCCATTGTGTTGTGTGGTATTTGTGGGCTGTTGTGTGAGTTTTCTTGGTGAAGGTACAATGGGAGACCCCAAGGATAAGCAAGTCAGCCAAGAGGAAGGGAGGGATGGTTCGGCCATCAACATGGAGACCCTATTACGAGCCATCCAAGCCTCCAAGGAAGAGGCCGACGAGCGCGCGCGGCAACACTTCCAAGCCATGCGAGAGGAGCAAGCGGCTTTCATGAGAGCCATGGACGAGAAGTGGAGCAACTCCTACGGTCCAGCTCCTAGCTACCACCGTGAGCAACAACAAGGAGGCAATGGAGCTCCACCGATGAGCTCCTTGGCGGCGCCCATGTCCTTGGCCGCAAGTTTACCGAGCCCTAGTCTTCACCACCCTACGACATCACTTGTCACTACCACCCGGGAAGAGTATGGTACAGATTCTAACTTCTCTCTTCCTTATCATGGTCCTAGTACTACTAGTATGCCCTTTCGGACTAACCCTGCAGATTATATACCGGAAAGGGAGCCGACGAGGCTAGCTCAATTTGACAATCCTAGGTACCACGAGCCTTTGATGCAGCCACGAAGGATGCCGCAAGGCCGAGGAGGAGGCGGGCGTGGCTTAGGAGGGAGAGGTGCATACATGCCAAACCGAGGCACCGGCTACTATGAGGAGGAGCACGGCCCTGCCTATGAACAAAGGCCGCATGGTATCAAGCTTGAGGTACAACCTTTCGGTCTTAATTGTGATCCCGAAGTGTATATTGATTGGGAGCAAAAAACTGAACAAATATTTCAGTATTATAACTACTCGGAAGCTAAACGAGTAGCTATAGCTACCATCAAGTTTGAGGGTATTGCCTATCAGTGGTGGCTTGGGGACAAAGAGGAACGTGATTATCACGGCCACCCCCAAATCATGACTTGGCAAGGCCTCAAACAAGCACTAAGGGACAGATTTATGCCTAATGATTATGCCGAGCGCATTCATGAGAGGTTGGAACAACTAGAGCAAGGGAATAAGAGCCCGGATGAATTCTATACCGAGCTAAGGACTTTGATCTTTAGGTCTGGTTTTAGGGTTCCCGAAGGATATCTTATTTCTAAGTTCATAAGTCGTCTCAACCCCGAGCTTAAGGCTGTAGTGAGCAAACAACACTTCCCTAGTGGCACACCTATGGAAGAAGTGCTTCATTATACGAATCGTATGTATAAAGCACTTCCTTCAAGGCGTCCATTAGCTTCTAGCTCACGACCTTGGCAGAACTCCAAGGGGGTCCAACCCACACCAAGACACCTAGGACCTACTAGGGGGGACTCCACGACTCACCCTAGGCGAGATGTCCCTGGTACGGTTCAAACCCAACGCAAGGAGGGTGAGACCCGAACTAGTGATATCAAGTGTTTTAAGTGTCTTGGAAGGGGTCATTATGCCAAGGATTGCCCCTCATGAAAGCAAGTCCTACTTAACGCTCTAGGGGACTATGTCTCCGAGGATGAGTGTGACGAAGAACTTGTTGAGAATGAGGAGGAAGTGGAAGAGCTCCACGTTGTTGCTGCCCAAGGTGATTGTTTTGTGGCTAAGAAGGTCTTAATTGCTTCGGAAGGTCCGAGTGTGCCTAGTCAACGAGAGACCATCTTTCACACTAGGTGCACCATTAAGGGGAAAGTGTGTAGTATGATAATCGATGGGGGGTCGTGTTGTAATATCATCGACCAAGAAGTAGTATCTAGGTTTAACCTAAGTACTACTCCTCACCCCCAGCCCTACACTCTTTGTTGGTTAAACTCCGACACACCCCTTAAAGTCAAGGACCAAGCCACGATTCAGTTTGCCATAGGTGGCTATGAAGATGAGGTTTTGTGTGACGTCCTGCCCATGACCGCTTGTCACCTTCTCTTGGGAAGGCCTTGGAAATTTGATCGTGGCGTCATACACCAAGGGGTGAGTAATGAGTACTCCTTTCACTTGAAGGGAAAACGCATTACTCTTCACCCTTTATCCCCTCATGAAATCATGGCTGACCATGTAGCTCGGGAGCAACGACGGGCCCAACAAAAGGCCGAGCTAGCTAAGGGTAAGAAGATGGCTATTGGGGCCAAGGGCGGCGCCACTAACCACCTTTTGCTAGCCAAGCCAAAGGAAGTTGCTCTTGCCATCAAACAAGGAGAGCCGTGTTTCTTGTTTGTACCCAAGGACATGTTGCTTGCCTTGAGTGATCTTGGGGAACTTCCTGCACCCCTAGCACGTCTCATGATGGAGTTTTCCGAGCTCTTTCAAGAGGATGTGCCGAGTGGGTTGCCACCGGTACGCGGTATTGAGCATCAAATTGACTTCATACCGGAGGCAACACTACCGAATAGGGCTGCATATAGGGCCAACCCGGAGGAAACAAAGGAACTCCAACATCAAGTACAAGACTTGCTAAGCAAGGGCTATGTTCGAGAGAGCCTTAGCCCTTGTGGAGTCCCGGTCATTCTAGTATTGGAAGGACGGTACTTGGAGGATGTGTGTTGATTGTCGAGCAATCAACAACATTACCATCAAGTATCGACATCCTATCCCAAGACTAGATGACATGCTTGACGGGTTGCATGGGTCAAGTATTTTCTCCAAAGTGGATCTTAAGAGCGGTTACCACCAGATTCGCATGAAAGAAGGCGATGAATGGAAAACAGCCTTTAAAACTAAATATGGGCTGTATGAATGGTTGGTAATGCCCTTTGGACTCACTAATGCCCCTAGCACATTCATGAGACTCATGAACCACGTCCTAAGGCCATTTCTAGGAAACTTTGTGGTTGTATACTTTGATGACATCTTAGTGTATAGCCACAATCTTCAAGAGCATATTGGCCACCTTAGGCAGGTTTTTGAAGTCTTACGAAGGGAGAAGTTGTACGCCAACTTCAAGAAGTGCCACTTCCATTCGGATCACGTGGTATTTCTTGGATTTGTGGTGTGCAAATAGGGCTTAAGAGTTGATGAGGACAAGGTTAAGGCCATTTCCGAGTGGCCTACACCTACCTCAAAATTCAAGTCCGAAGCTTTCTCGGCCTAGCTGGCTTCTACCGCCGTTTCGTGAGAGACTTTAGCACTATTGTTGCGCCTCTCACGGAATTGACCAAGAAAGGTGTGGCCTTCGTATGGGGGTCACGGCAAGAGGCGGCTTTTGCTAGCTTAAAGGCCAAGCTCACCCAAGCACCACTTCTATCTTTGCCAAACTTTGATAAAACCTTTGAGATAGAATGTGATGCTTCGGGAATAGGCCTTGGGGGTGTCCTTATGCAGGAAGGCAAACCCATTGCCTATTTTAGTGAGAACTTGGAGGGGCTGAATTAAATTACCCCACGTATGACAAGGAACTTTTAGCATTGGTACGTGTTCTCAAGGTTTGGCAACACTACTTATTGCCCAAGGAATTTGTCATACACTCGGACCATGAGGCCTTGAAGTATCTTAAGGGTCAAAGCAAACTTAACAAGAAGCATGCTAAATGGGTCGAGTTCATTGAGTCTTTCCCCTATGTGATCAAACACAAAAAGGGAAAGGACAATGTAGTGGCGGATGCCCTATCCAGGAGATACACTCTTATGGCTGTACTAGATGCTAAGTTGCTTGGTTTCTCCTTCCTTAAGGACTTATATGTGCATGATGCTGATTTTTGTGATATATTTGACACATGTAAGTCCCATGGAAGTAAAGATCAATTCTACTTACATGAGGGATTCTTGTTTAAAGGCCATAAGTTGTGTATTCCCAAAGGCTCAATTAGGACCATTTTGGTTCAAGAAGCGCATGGGGGCGGGTTAATGGGACATTTCGGTGTCCTTAAAACCTTACATGTGCTAAGAGAGCACTTCTATTGGCCTAAGATGCAGCGTGCCGTGGAGAAGTATTGTGCGTCTTGCACCACTTGCTTGCGCGCTAAGTCTAAGGCCCAGCCCCATGGTCTCTACTCTCCTTTACCTATCCCTAAACTGCCTTGGGAAGACATTTCCATGGACTTTGTCTTAGGGTTACCAAGGTCTAAGAGAGGGAGAGACTCTATCTTTGTAGTGGTAGATCGGTTCTCCAAGATGGCACACTTCAAAGCATGCCATAAGACTGATGATGCTTCTCATATTGCTAACCTTTTCTTTGACAATATTGTGAGATTGCATGGAGTTCCTAGGTCTATTGTGTCGGACCGAGATGTGAAGTTCATAAGCTACTTTTGGAAGACTCTATGGGCAAAGCTTGGAACTAAACTTCTCTTCTCCACTACTTGTCATCCTCAAACGGATGGCCAAACTGAGGTAGTTAATCGTACTCTTGGTGTTTTGCTTCGTACTATTTTGAGGACTAACTTGCGCAGGTGGGAAGATAGCTTATCATTCATTGAGTTCGCCTACAATAGGACGGTCCATACCGCCACCAAGAGGACACCATTTGAGGTTGTGTACGGCCGTAACCCCACCACACCATTGGAGTTATTGTCGTATGCAATCAAGGAGAGGGAGAGCAAGGAAGGTGCGGATGAGGCAGCCCGGATTAAGAAGATGCATGAGGATACAAGGCTGCAATTGGAGAGGAGGACGTGCCAATACAAGCGCCAAGCTGATCGTGGCCGAAAGGAGGTGATATTTGAACCCGGCAACCTTGTGTGGCTGCACCTAAGGAAGGACAAATTTCCATTACTCCGCAACTCCAAGCTCAAACCGAGAGGAGATGGGCCATTTCAAGTGCTTGAGCGCATCAATGACAATGCCTACAAGCTCGATCTCCCTCCCACCTTTGGCGTCCATGATGTATTCAATGTCACCGACTTGATGCCTTACATTGTTGAAGGAGATTCGGACCTTGACGAACTGGATTCGAGGTCGAATCCCTTTCAAGCGAGGGAGGATGATGTGTTCGAGCCTACACATCAAGGTGATCAAGCACAAGATGATGGACAAGAAAGTGATTCAAGTGATGAAGAGGAGTTGAAGGAAGAAGAGGAACCGGCCAGCCCTAAAGAGGATCCACCACCCGGAGCTATCACTCGAGCCCGAGCTCGACACCTACACCAACAGCTCAAGGACGGTCTCTTGAGCTTAGGAGAGCCGAACCAAGGTGGAGGAGCTATCATCACATGCCTTAGTCAAGCCGGTTCGAACATGGGTGTTATTCCGATTGAAGATGGTTCACGTGGCAATTAATTTTGCTTGGGATATTCTTAAACATATTATGTGTGGTTTGTTTTATTTCTTTCCCTAAAACAAAGGCTTGGCAGCCTTAGTATTTTAGCTAGTTATTAGGCCGAGTAGTGCCCCACATCATGGGCTAATTTTAGCATTTTATTTCTTGATTTTCTTTCTAATTTCGGAAGGCCTATCTAAGGCTGAGAAACATCAGATTGTATTCAGTTTTTAGCATCAAGAAAAGGAAGTTACGTTGCTTCAAACTCTCCCCAAAACTACCCTCTCAAATTCGTGAGTAACATCGACTTTGTGAGGCTGATTCGAGTGTGTTAGATCTCGAAATTATATCCTTGTTCTTCCAATCTGAGTGTGTCATATCTTGGCCTAGAAGAACTCTATCTATCCATACCAAACTCATCCTTCACGGACTTCCCTAGCCATTGCCGCACTCCATTCCTCTCGGCGAGTCCTTGTGAGCCCTCGGCGTACCTTTGGCGAGCAAGATCTTGCACCATTGTCCACCGATCCTTGCATACACCACACCCCCAAGGAAGAACAAGGTTGAACCTCTTCGATGTTTGTTACTCACCCAAAGGAGAAGAACAAGATGAGCTCGATATAACACACGAGCTAAGGACTTTTATTTGATAGAAAGAAGCTTGAAGCTGCTGATTTTTTATTAAACATGTGATGATTACAAAAGGCTCACGAGGCTTGCTTAAATAGGCCTACAAAAATGGAGTTAAAAACTCTTGAACTAGCCTAGTAAAAGCATCCTCAATTAGTGTATTCCAAGTCGAATAACTCATAAACCCGAAGTCTTTTGAGCTTGCCCTTCTAGAATATGGTAGCCGGATGAGTTAAGTGGGCCTTCACCAAAATTGGGCCAGTTTGCACGAGTGAAACAAAATTGGGCCCCTGCTCAACGTAGCTATGTCATCCTGGCGCGATGATGTGTGTGGAGTGCGATGTTTGGGAGTCTTGGACACACTTCCCTCGGCACTCATGGGCTGAACGAACTCTTCATTGTCACTTGAGTCAATGGAAGCCTTGGTGTGCGGGACAAGTTGATAGCAAAATGCACGTGAGACTTAATCAAAGGCCTCCAAGGAAGAGGCTCAAGCAAAGGGTGAAGTCTTGTGCAAGTTCGGAATTGTTACTGTCGCTTTGGTTCTGAACAGTCTTCGGTAAAACGGCCATAGCTGTGGCTAGAAAATTGATCTCGAGATGATTCAAGATGCGTTGGAAAGCTGATTCAAAGATCTACAACTTCATAGTTTACGTCGAATCAAGATTCCAACAAGAAGATGGTTATAATCGAGTTTTACTGAGAGTTGTGCATGTCTTCCGCGACCGCGGAATAATTTCCACGACCGCGGAAATGTTACTGACGTATATGAAAGCTACGTAAGGTATTGCATAGTTAACATGGTCTATAACTTTAATTAGTCGACGTATATGAAAGCTGTCAAGTATCCCTTGATAAAGTTCAGCTCTGACGGTGGTCTAGTTTTGCCTTATATAATCAAGTCGAGTGTTTTCAATTTTGACGTACATGTTAACTATGCATTGCTGAAAGACTCTACATGCTTTAAGGAGGTGGTTCCCTGGTCGCATTTGGAGCTTGTATACATAGTATTGTCGGCATGATACTGTTGTGCGATTCTTTGATGGAGTTCTTCCTACAACTGTGAAAATAGGAAGCAATGAAAAAATGGTAGTGTAAACGAATATAATATGTAGGCTACATTTATTGTAAGTGTGTATGCTACATGTAGATTCCTCTTTGAATAAGTAAGTAGGGTCTTGAAAGAGGGATGATGATATCGAGAATGTTGGGTTGATATAACACTGTGTACTCGTACTTGGAATTTGATGTAGGTCTTGATGCCAACCTGATCCCCCTTGCGGATGAAGAAGTGGGTATTGAAGTGGATCATAACATCCATAGTAGTGCATAATTCTGTGTGGAAATTTATCTTTGCCGTATACTAAAATATGTGGGCTGTTAATATTATGCGAACTGTTGATTTCTACTAACATTGTAGTCACATCTTCAGACGACGGAGCATTATAAGTACGCTGGTCAAGAGTAGGGTTATAGGATATCATGAATTTTGTGTTCTCTGAAATTCCCAATTCCCATAATGAGCGGAGAAATCTAGCATAAGTATTCCACTTCATAACTTGCATTAGAAGGTGGACAATTTCTGGATATAGGTCATCCGATATCAAATTAAAATTTCATAACTTTTATTTATTTTATTTCTTTTAGAGGAGTAATTTAAATTTTCATTAACTTAAAAACTAGTTCAAGATAACTTTGTACAAATTGGGTATAATAGTATGGTATAGAAATAAATAAATAAGTATAATAATAGATGTAGTTTTAGAATTTTAAATAATAATAAAGGTCATAAGAATTCTTATGTTTATCCATAAGGGGATAAAATAATAAATACCTTAAGTATGTTACTTTTTTTAAGTTATGGATGGTCTAAATTATGATTAACCTTATGTTAAATATAATTTAAATAAACTTATCAATTTTAAGTTAGAAATGCTTGAACCAATTTAACAAAGTGCTAAATGGGTTAAGTATGGTTAAAATTATAAGGAAGGGTAACTTAAGATAACTTAAGCATTATATTAGCCTAAGTTAATTTTTTTTAAATATTAATTTTGGGTTAAAATAATTTTAGAAACTTAGAATTATTAAATAATTAAGTTGGGAAATTTTGGGCAATTTTTGTAATTTTTGATAAATTATTCAAGGGCATTTTTGCCCCAACTTTAAAAGTTGGGGCCAAAAATGCAAATTAGCCAAAAGTGAGAGGGGCCCGACTGGTTATTGTTCATCGTCCCTCCCAAGCTCCAGCCGAGAGCTTGGAGCTCCGTCCATGGCGGTTTGGCCGCGAAATTAGGTTCCGTTTGGGCTCGATTGCTTCGAGTAGTTCATTGGCTTTTTAGTGGGGGATCAAACGCACCTAATCCAAGTGAAATCGAAAGGAATCGATCAAAGATAAGATCGAATTTGAGCAAATAAGGCATAAAAGATATTCGGTTGGTGTCATCCGTAAATTGGACAAATCAGGATAAATTCGTAATCTTTTTTAGCCAAATTTGAGCCCGTTGTGGAGTGCTCTCCAAGCTCTTTCAAACCCCTATAAATACTCCCCCAATCGATGTCATTTTGGCATCCAATTTAATCAATATTCCTCACGAACCCTAAAATCTAACGCCGGTGTTCTTCATCAAAATTCGAGTTCATTGGAGCTTCATCCTTGCAATTGTCTACACCATTGGCTTTGTGATGCGACCCTACCCACCATGAGTGCCACCGAAGAGGAAGAGGGAATGTCTTTGAGAAGTGATGGGCCTGTGACCAGGGCTCGTGCCAAGGCCATTGCAAGGGCCACCCAATCCCTGGTCACGCGCCTAGTGGCCAGCCAAGGCGCACCCGAAGCCGCGCATGCCCTAAGGCTCCTCGCCACCATACACGGCCCAAAAGAGATCCAGCCGGGCACTTCCATGTCTGGCTCGAGCACATCAATGGAGGACCCACAAGAAGCCTAAGCCACGCCTGTGCCACACACGCGCCCCAGCGCGCCGCCCTAGTGCCTTCGTCGCCGCGTCTGCCGCCGTCGCCGAAGCCCTAGTGCCTTCATCGCTTGCTTTGGGCTACTTTAGGGTTTAGAGGTTTATTTGATGTCTTTAGCTTTCTATTTTGAACACTTGCTTTATTTAGTATGTCTATTTTTAGTAAGTCTATTTTTAGTAATTACTATTTTGGGCCTGTGTCCACTATTGCATAGTGGGCTAGCCCAATGGACGCGTCTCGGCCCATCCGAGGCCGCGTCTCTATATAAACCACACTCGACCATTGTAACAAGGTTACGCTATCATTGAATCTAAGTTATTGTTGAGTGCCTATTTGCCTCCATCCTTAGATCGGCGTCACCCAAACACTCTCTCTTCTCACCTCCTTCCTCCGTCGCTGACGCTACGGCACCCACTCGAGTTTACTCGAGCCTATCCCCTCCACTGCCGACGTTACGGCCCTCGCTCAACCCATTGAGCCATCCATCGATCCACTAACACCATCAAAAGATCCACCACCCTCGCCGTCGCCACTGAACCCACACCCAGTGTCATCGGGTTCCTCCTTGCCAACGCCACCATCTCCACCAACACCATCGCGAGATCCAACTCTCTCGCCGCCACCATCGAACCCATTCTCTGTGTCACCGGGTCTCCTCTCGCCATCGCCAGCGAACCCAGTCCCTGTGTCACCGGGTTCCCTTCGCCGTCGTCCCAAGTTCCTCTCGTGTCAGTAAACCTCTAAAGTTCTTATGCACGCCGACGCCATTCGTGCAATTCAACAAGGCTTACGCCAAGGTTTCCACGGTCGGACTTCGAACCCAAGGAAGCGACTCATATCAAGGTCTAGATCCTTGCCATCACGACACTCGTGCCGGCATTCAGAGATAGAGACGCATCAACTGGTATCAGAGCCTTTGATCTTATAAGTCGCTTGTCAAGTTCAATTGTTCACGAAATTTTTTCCTTCCCCATCATACTTGCTTCCGCCATTGTTACTCGATTTTTTTTTCCTTCAAACACATGCTTGTCCAATCGGTTGCAAGGAAATCCCTTGGCCGAATCCTTGCTTGATCCCCTAGCGAAAATTGTGTGATTTGTTTGCATGAAATCTGCCGTAATTGATTGATTGATTTGTTTAATTAATTGTGTGAATTTCGCTAATCATATCTTGCATATCTTCTTGTTGTGGCCGTTACAAAATCTGCATCAATCTTCTCTCTCCTATCACGCAAATCTCATGATTTCTTTCCTTATTGTTACTTAGCCGTGTTATTTTAATTTGTTTGTTACATCTTATCCGAATCAATCAAAAGTCAAAGCAAGATCTCGGATTTGAAATTCAAATTTCAAAAGTCAAAGTCGATTAAAAAAAAAAAGGAAAGCCAAAATAAGGTAACCTTCTTCCCTCACCGGCTAGGCTCATCTCTTACCCCTCCACCGTCTAGGTTCACGCTTGAAAGTTTGTCTTGTGTGCTTGTGTTGTTTACGTAAGAGGTTAAGAAATTAATCATTGGTTTTGTTTGCTTTTGTGCGTGCATATCACACTTGCTTTGCTTGCCTTAAGCCGCCCTCACGGCCAAAAGCCTTAGCCTTCCTACGTGAACTTTTGTGACTTGTTAAGTGCTTGCTTGCTCTTTAGTTTCGTTGTCTTTGTTCGTTTTTACACTCAATGTCAGGCCATATTGTGATAGGTAGCCTCACGGCGCCCACCGGTGGTAGTGGCCAAGGAGATGGCAACAACAATCCCCCACCTCAAGACATCGTTCAACATGAGGTTGTCCCTCTCGACAACCCTCCCCAACAAGACCCCCTTTTGGAGATCTCGGCTGAGCAAAGGGAGATTCAAGAGCTTCGGAGACTCGTGGCTCAACTTCAAAGTGAGAGGTCGGTGCCACAACCTCTAGCCCAGACAGACGCAGCGGGTTTGCCTCGCCCCACCGTGGCCGGACCAAGCACAACGCGACAAGACAAGGGAAAGGGACACATGCCTTCATCCTCTCAACAACAGCCGCGACTCAATCGGATCCAGTCCGTGATCGAGAGTCGTCAAGGCCATGTGTCACCCCGGGCGCGCTACATGCCCACTGTCCAGCCTCTGGGCTTCGACACCGACGACAATGAGGCCAACGACTCCCAAGATATGTATTCTGAACCTTATGTGTTTGATGACAGGTATGAAGCAGACAAGGCCAGACAACGCCGCATGCCTTCCGCAGCGCCTCGCGACACCCGCGTCCACACATCCAGGCACGAGACAAGTCACCAACGCCGGCAAGCTCGGCGCAATAGAGGCCATGGAGGCGCTCAGAGGCATGTCTCCCCCACCCCAATCCCATTCAATGTGGAGGACCACCCAGGCCACCAAAGTGCGAGAACCCCTCGCTATGGCTCGGATGGATACTTCTCCCACACTCCTCTCCACCAAGATGACTTCGAGGAGTTTGATGATGAGGAAATGGAGGACTCTGGGATGATCAATCCAAGGAACTTCCATCCCCCTCTTGGCGACGCCATGGAGTTGCAAGACCGCCCCGCCAATTAGATCCCTCCACCTAGGCTCCCCCAAGGCGCAAACATGGCCCAAGCCGACTATGACAGGCGCGATGACATGGAGAGAAGGCATGACATGCCTTGTGATGTTCGTCGTGTCGCGCCTCATCAAGTCCACCAGCGCCACCGACGCGCTCAGGGAATGGAGCCACAGGCCCCGTTAGGCGACGATCGCGGCAACAGAGGCGCAATAAGGCATCAACTGGGGCATGCTCAGTTTCCCCAGGCCCAAGGGCACCAATTTGCCCCCTTGGACATCCCAGCGCCGCGCTTGCAACAAGTGCCCCAGGCCGCCGCCGCGCCAAGGCTTAATTGCCATGAGGTCAAGGTAAAAATTGATTTCTTTTTTGGTGAATACAACCCTGCAGTTTTTCTTGAATGGTTGCAGGCCACAGAGTATACATTGCTATATTGCAAGATTCCAGAGGAGGAGCATGTGGGCGTAACAACAATCCACTTCCGTGGCGCCGCTAGGGTTTGGTGGCACCGCTTTGTGCATGATCGGATTAGACGAAACTTAGTGCCCCTCACTGAATTGCACCAACTAAAGTACGTGATGACCCTCAAGTATGTGCCACAAGACTACAAGAACCAAATGCGCCTCGACATTGCCATGGCTCGACAAGGTTCAAAGACACCCCTTGAGTTCTTCTCGCAGCTTGAGGACATGTACTACAAGGCGTCCATAAGCGTGGCTCCTTCCACCTTGAGGACGAAGTTTTTGAGTGGTCTCAACACCAACATTCGAGATCAATTGGAGATCCTTCCTATCAAGGACCTCAACACGCTCACGCACACGGCAATGCAACTTCACAACCAATAAGTGCGTAAGCGTCAAGGGCCCTACCAAGCCTATGGCCAACGAAGGTATGACTCTAACTCTAGTCAAGTTCCTTCTACTAATGTGCGTTCCCAAGCCACAGGTGCCTCGATGCCAAGCCAAAGCCGAAACGCCAAGGCCGCGACGCCGAGCTCGACCTCTAGCCGTGCACCCGCGCCCAGACAAGCCCCAGTAGGCACATAACGTGCGCGCGATTTGGAGTGCTTCAAATGTGGTGGGAGAGGGCATTACAAGAGAGATTGCCCCAATGCCAAGAAAGTTATCTTCTCCAATGCCGCTGCTGAATACAAATCCATGGAGGAAGACGAAGAGGACACCTTGGAGACCATAGAAGAGGGCTTCTAGGAAGACAACAAGGAGGGCTATGCTTGTGAGCCCACAACGCTTTATGCGGGCACACCTTTGAGCCTAGTGACGCGTCGAATCCTCACGGTGAAGGAGGCTAGCCTTGTGGACCAACGAGAGAACCAATTCCACACAAGATGCTTGTTCAAGATGGCCTCTCTTAGTGTCATCATTGATGGTGGTAGTTGTTGCAACATCATCAACGACAAGGTGGTCAAACACTTTAACTTGGAGACCACACCACATCCACAACCCTATGGCCTTCAATGGATTAATTCCACTTCAGGTAACACTGTCTCACGGCAGTGTCTCATACCCTTTTCCATTGGTCAATATCATGATTCTATTATGTGTGATGTGATTGCAATGGACGCCACCCATCTCTTTCTTGGGCGTCCATGGCAATTCGATCGTCGCGTGCTTCACGATGGGTATCTAAACACCTATGTGTTTACCTACCATGGGAAGTGCGTGACTCTCTTACCTATGTCTCCCCATGAGATATTGCAGGACCATGTCGAGAGAGATAGACAAAAGGCCATTGAAGCCGCCGAGGCCGTGTCCAAGGCATCTCCACAAGGCCCTCCAAAGCGTCTCAACCCCAATCCTGGCCACACTCAGTTTGGTCGGGCACTGAAACCAAAAAGTCGAGTGCCACCCCTAGCCAGCCCATCGCCTCTCTACAGGCTCCCAGTGCCGCGCACACTGCCGCGAAGAAAGGCAAACCAAGGCACAGTGAGGCATGGCCAGGCAACACAGATTCTGGCTCGAGCACTGGTCACTACAACCCCAGTGCCCACCACTTCGAGCCCAGTGCCTCACTGCCTCCACCGTTGGCCGTGAGATCGCCTCAGACCCTCAATTTGCAAGGCCGCTGCGAGCACCGACTTCTTCTAGCAAGGCCCAGTGACATGATGCAGGCGCTCAGAGGTCAGAGGCCCTGTTTTTTGCTTGTGCCTACTCCTAGTCCAGCGAGCGCCGATGAGAAGCCTTTGCCGCCGCCGGTGGCCGAGTTGTTGCTTGAGTTCGCCGACGTCTTGCCTAAGGAGCTTCCCCAGGGGCTGCCGCCTGTGAGAGGGATTGAGCACCAAATTGATTTGGTCCCTGGAGCGTCTTTGCCCAATAGAGCCGCCTACAAAGCTGGCCCTGAGGAGACCAAGGAGCTCCAATGCCAAGTCCAAGAGTTGATCGACAAAGGCTACGTCCGCGAGAGCTTGAGCCCATGTGCTGTGCCCGTGATCCTTGTGCCAAAAAAGGATGGCTCTTGGAGGATTTGTGTGGACTGCCGCGCCATCAACCAGATCACGGTGAAGTATCGCCATCCAATTCCCCGCCTTGATGACATGCTCGATGAGCTCCATGGTGCCACCCTGTTCTCAAAGATAGATTTGAGAAGTGGCTACCATCAGATTCGGATGAAGGAAGAGGATGAGTGAAAGACGGCGTTCAAGACCAAATATGGTCTTTATGAGTGGCTTGTTATGCCATTTGGGCTCACTAATGCCCCAAGTACTTTTATGCGTTTGATGAACCATGTTTTGAGGGATTTCTTAGGACATTTTGTAGTTGTTTATTTTGATGATATACTTGTATACTCACGTAGCTTGCAAGATCATGTTGCCCACCTTCGAAAGGTGTTGGAGACACTTCGCAAGGAGAAGCTATTTGTCAACCTAGGGAAGTGCAGTTTTGTCTCGGACACGACCAATTTTCTTGGCTTCGTTGTGTCCAAAGAAGGGCTAGGTGTGGATGAAGAGAAGATCAAGGCGATCAAGGAGTGGCCCACGCCTACCAACCCAACCATGGTGTGATCATTCCTAGGGTTGGCCGGCTTCTATCGCCGCTTTGTGAGGGATTTTTCTTCGATTGTCGCGCCTCTCCATGAGTTGACAAAGAAGGGAGCCATTGTGGTTTGGCTTCCAAAGCATGAGGCGGCATTCGAGGCTTTAAAGAAGGCATTATGCCAAGCTCCATTACTCCAGCTTCTGGATTTCTCAAAGCATTTTGAGATTGAATGTGATGCTTCCAATGTGGGCATTGGGGGTGTCCTTCACCAGGAGAAGAGGCCAATAGCTTTCTTCAGTGAAAAGCTCACAGGTGCGACTCTCAACTACCCTACCTATGATAAGGAATTATATGCTTTGATTAGGGTACTCAAGACTTGGCAAACTACCTTTGGCCAAGAGAGTTTGTGATTCACTCGGATCACTCGGCGCTTAGCTTCCTCAAAGGCCAAACTACACTCAACAGGCGCCATGCTAGGTGGGTGGAGTTCATGGAAACATTTCCATATGTGGTAGTGCACAAGAAAGGCAAGGAGAACGTCGTGGCCGATGCCCTCTCTCGTAGGTACACTCTTTTGACTCATTTGCAAACTAAAGTGCTTGGATTTTCATTGATTAAAGATTTATATTTGATTGATGTTTTCTTCAAGCCTATCTATGAGAGATGCCTTGAGAGTCGTGAGTTTGAGTCTTACTTTGTGGATGAGGGGTATTTGTACAAAGCTGGGAGGTTGTGTATCCCTAGTTCTTCCATTAGGCACCTCTTCATCCAAGAGGCACATGATGGCCGTGGCCATTTTGGGATTGCTAGGACTTTAGCTGTCTTGAGAGAGCACTTCTTTTGGCCCCATATGGCTACGCATGTTAAGAGATATTGTAGGAGTTGTCAAAGGGGGAAAGCTAGATCAAGTCCCCAAGGTTTATACACACCCCTACCCATTCCACATGGCCCTTGGGAAGACTTGTCCATGGATTTCATTACCGGGTTGCCTAAGTCTAGGAAAGGCAAAGATTCCATTTTTATGGTAGTGGATAGGTTTTCGAAGATGGCCCACTTCATTGCTTGTAGAACCACACATAGTGCAAGTGAGATTGTCGAGCTATTCTTTGAGTTTGTGGTGAGACTACATGGAGTGCCTAGGACCATAGTGAATGATAGAGACACGAAGTTTGTTGGGCACTTTTGGAGGACACTTTGGGGGAAGCTCGATACCAAGCTTCTATTTTCCACAAGCTATCACCCCCAAACGGATGGCCAAACGGAGGTCACCAATAGGACCCTAGGAGTCCTCCTCCGAACCATGCTCAAGGCCAATCCCAGGTGTTGGGAGGACTTACTTCCATTTGTTGAGTTTGCATATAACAGGTCCAAGCACACATCTATACGGTTGACACCATTCGAAGTGGTATATGGAAGGAACCCATTGAATCCATTGGACATGTTGCCGCGCCCACTCAAGGATGGTGAGCACGTGTCCGCGACCAATCGAGCAAGCCAAGTGCGAGAGCTTCACCGACGAACCCGTGAGCAATTGGAAAGGAGAACGGCGCAATATGAGGCCCATCACAACCACAGCCGGCGCAAGGTCACCTTCGCACCTAGAGACATGGTGTGGGTGCACTTACGCAAAGAGCGCTTTCCAAGTCGTCGTAAGACCAAGCTTTCTCCGCGTGGAGATGGCCCATTCCGGGTTGTCAAAGCCATTGGCGACAACGCTTACCAAGTCGACTTGCCCCCAAATTTTGGAGTCCATAGCACCTTTAACGTCACGGATCTAATCCCCTACATGGCTCCAGAGTTTGATGAGAGTGAAGCGGGGACGCTTCACCCCCAAATGGGGGAGGGTGATGCGATCCTACCCACCATGAGTGCCACCGAAGAGGAAGAGGGCATGTCTTTGAGAAGTGATGGGACTGTGACCAGGGCTCGTGCCAAGGCCATTGCAAGAGCCACCCAATCCCTAGTCACGCGCCTAGTGGCCAGCCAAGGCGCACCCGAAGCCGCGCCTGCCCTAAGGCTCCTCGCCACCATACACAGCCCATAAGAGATCTAGCCGGGCACTTCCATGTCTGGCTCGAGCACATCAATGGAGGACCCACAAGAAGCCTGAGCCATGTCTGTGCCACACTCGCGCCCCAGCGTGCCGCCCAAGTGCCTCCATCGCCGCGTCTGTCGCCGTCGCCGAAGCCCTAGTGCCTTCATCATTTGCTTTGGTCTACTTTAGGGTTTAGAGGTTTATTTGATGTCTTTAGCTGTCTATTTTGAACACTTGCTTTATTTAGTATGTCTATTTTTAGTAAGTCTATTTTTAGTAATTACTATTTTGGACGTGTGTCCACTATTGCATAGTGGGCTAGCCCAATGGACGCGTCTCGGCCCATCCGAGGCCGCATCTCTATATAAACCCCACTCGACCATTGTAACAAGGTTACACTATCATTGAATCTAAGTTATTGTTGAGTGCCTATTTACCTCCATCCTTAGATCGGCGTCACCCAAACACTCTCTCTTCTCACCTCCTTCCTCCGTCGCTGACGCTATGGCACCCACTCGAGTTTACTCGAGCCTATCCCCTCCGCTACCGACGTTACGGCCCTCGTTCAACCCATTGAGCCATCCATCGATCCACTAACACCATCACAAGATCCACCACCCTCGCCGTCGCCACCGAACCCACACCCAGTGTCATCGGGTTCCTCCTCGCCGACGCCACCATCTCCACCAACACCATCGCGAGATCCAACTCTCTCGCCGCCACCATCGAACCCATTCTCTGTGTCACCGGGTCTCCTCTCGCCGTCGCCAACAAACCCAGTCCCTGTGTCACCGGGTTCCCTTCACCGTCGTCCCAAGTTCCTCTCGTGTCAGTAAACCTCTAAAGTTATTGTGCACGCCGACACCATTCGAAGCCATTCGTGCAATTCAACAAGGCTTACGCCAAGGTTTCCACGGCCGGACTTCGAACCCAAGAAAGCGACTCATATCAAGGTCTAGATCCTTGCCATCACGACACTCGTGCCGGCATTCGGAGATAGGGACGCATCACTTTGTCTTAAAGTTCTCTTCAAAACCTCTCACTTCTCACCGCCGTCGAGCCTCAATTTGGCCGGAAACCACCACGTCTCCACCGAGCACAATTTGGGTAATTCGGATTTGTCCGATTTGAATTTCTTTTATTTTTCATTGTTATTATTTGGCTTAATTAAGGTAAATTTAAATTAATCTTGATTACTGAATAATAAGAGGGGATTAATGTGATTTTATAAAAAATAAAATAAAATAAATTAGAATTACTTTGGGTATTATCTTAGACTATGAATGGTTAAAATATCAACTTTTCATCTAGATAATAGTTTGGAGTGAAATTTCTGGACTTATAAATAAGCTAAGAGATTTATTTATTTATGAAAAGATTATTTAGAATATACGATTAATTGATTTTTAATCATATAATCATTTTACCGAAAAGCCTTGAAATTGAATTAATAGGAGTTAGGTAAATCCAATAAAAAATCAAGACTTGTACCATTCAATTGTTGATAATGAATAAATTATCTAATCATAATTTATTTATGTATTATGATTTGGGTACATCTCGAAATCGCATTTGGAACGGAAATAAAACAGGGAGCCAGCTTGTTTTTCGAAAGCAACCATCTCCGATACGTTGTTCAACCTTCTTCGTGATTCAAGGCAAGTGGCGGTTCGCTCTTGCATATTTATTACATTTTCATCTTAATTTACAATGAATCGATTGTTCTATTAAGTTGGGATAATTCTTTTGTCGTTTGGGAACTTGTGTGAGTAAATGGGTGTTAATTGAACCTTATTATTAGGTTGTATAATATGCTAGCTACGACCCTTATATATATTGATATTATTATTATAGGGTGCTAGTTATAATTGGTGTGGATTTTTTGTGCATTGGTGTGGATATATAAATGCTAGTTTAGCGTGAGTATTCGTAGGAACTCTATTTCCTTACGAGGTTTAGTCATTTCTTTATAACTTTGTGTTAGGAGGATAAATGCCCTAACTCTTTTGGCCATGACCTACCCCTATCCGAATATAGGTGGTGGTGCACATAGCTAGTGCCAATCTTCGGGATTTATTCTCAATCTATATCTCATTGCGAGATTTGTTGTTAAAATTAAAAGCTTCAACGTTAATGCACGTTTTGAAATTAAATAAGATAAGAGCCTTGTTGCACATAATTAATATACCCTTGGGCGAGAAGTACAACGTGAATCCCGCCCGGACTCTTGTATTAAAGTAAGTCCTCTTTTCAATATGGATTCGCACTATGCAGTGAGGTTGATCGTGGGCCCAAATAATCAAGGTCGGTTTTCAAACTTTGTGGGAAATATAATGTTCCCAAACAAATTCATTAATTTCCCATAAGACTCATTCCTTTGGAGTCTTCTCTTGTCTCATACATTTTCTTAGTTTCAGTGAGAGTATCTAGGTTATATATCGTTTATCGGTTTTTAGTCGAGAGATAATGATAGGAGCTAGATACAATCACCAGAACCATTTTGTTTGAGCTCTTGCATAGTCTTTCATTAGACTGACCAATATTTCTCTTTCTTTACATGGTTGGTTGGTGTCATCCGTCATATACGGCACATCAGTGGTTGATCTCCGATGCCTTGAAGTAACAAATCGATGATGAAGGCTTAGTTGAAGTTTAGTTTGAAGAATTTTCAAGGTTGTTTAAATATAAGATTTAATATTCTAATTAATGTAATAGGTAAGGTAATAGTTATATCCTAGTCATATAATTAGGATTTATTTAAATTCTTCCGCTGTAATTTCCATATCATTTGTAAAACTTATCTCCTCAATTTACGAGGGGACTATTAAAAAAAATTGATATTTATTTCAAAAAGCCTTCTGCTACTCTTTACTATTTAATGCTCATTTATTTATTTAATTATAATAGTTTCGATTAAAGCCTTAGGTGGCTTTGGACTTTACAGTCTGATGTCACTGGCGTGTGGCACTACCGACGTAGGCCGGGGGTGTTACATTCTTTTATTGGCGGCCCCGGGGATGTAAAGCGTAGATTTCTTAATGCCATGACACTTGTGCAGAAATTTGGGAAACCAGATCTATTCATTACTATAACATGTAGCCCAAATTGGCCAAAAATACAAGAACGTCTAGGACCAGGAGAAAAAACAGAGGACCGACCTGATATAGTAGCTCGAGTTTTCCATGCAAAACTTATAATGCTAAAGAATGATATAATCTAGAAGAAACTATTTGGCCCAGTGGCAACAGGGGTCGACGTTATGGAGTTCCAAAAAAGAGGTCTACCCCATGCACATTTACTTATAATTGTAGAGCGCTCTCATAAAATTGTCAGTCCAGAAAAGTTCGATCAATATTTATGCGTAGTAATTCCTTCAAACGAAAACCCACATCTACAGACAACAGTTCTACGATATATGATACATGGTCCATGTGGGTCCAAAGACTCCAAACATCTTAACTGTGCATGCATGAAACAAATCGGCCTTCAATCATCATGTAGGTATAAGTACCCAAAATGGTTCGCTGAATTCACCACATGTGGAGATGATTCTTACCCAGTGTATAGAGGAGAAATCACAGCAACAAAATACGGATAAGAGGTGAATGGTTAGATAACAGATCAATGATCCCTAAAATCCTTATCTCTTAGCATTGTTTGACTGCCATATAATCGTAGAAATATGTTCAACAATTACAACTATTAAGTATTTATATAAATACATTTACAAAGGACCGTGATTGTGTAAGTTTCGATATAATCCAAGCCAGCATAAATGCAAATGACGAGATCTCAAGTTACCAAAACGCAAGATGAGTGTCCCCTCCAGAGGCTGCTTGGCGAATATTTGCATTTGATTTGTATGATATTCAACCACCGGTAATTCCACTACAAGTACACTTACCTAATATGCAGTCCATTAGCTTCCACCCACATGAAAATTTAGTAGACATTGCCAACTATGAGCATAGATCAAGAACAATGTTAAACAAAATTTTCAACTGCAACAACGTCTCCCAAAATGAAGAGGAATATTTATATTCAGAATATCTTGAACATACTATGTATGGAGCCAGTTTGAGAAAACATGGACCGTAAGGAAACAACGACATACAGTTGGCAGACTAGCTTATGCCGGCCCATCTGAAGGTGAAAGATATTATCTGGGACTCATACTTTCTCATGTACGTTGTCCAAAATTGTTTAAAGATCTATTAACAAATGAATGCATATGAATGCATAATATTTCAAGAAGCTTCACAAAGACACAGACTCTTAGAAACAGACGGCTATGCAGAATCATGTATGCAAGAGGCCAGCAAAATTCAAATGCCACACACATTATGTCGGCTTTTTCGACATTATTAGTATTTTGCGAATCTGCAGACCCTTTAACACTCTGGACCAAACATTACAAATCACTATCAGAAGATTTTGAAAAAAAGTATGCTCCAAACAAAGCTAAAATATTACAACTAACTACGAAAGATATTGAAAGCTATTTAGAAGCCATGGGCAAAACTCTGAAGACCTATAACTAACATGAAATGTCAAAACCTGAGGATACTACATTAACAATGACTAAAGACATAAGTGATGCACTTACAACACCAGTTCCACCCGAATATATTAAAGTTCATAAAAAGCTAAACAATGAACAACATACGACCTATAAATGTATAACGCAACATGTAAAAAGTAATACGCCAAAGGCATTTTTCATTGACGGTCCTGGCGGAAGAGGAAAAACATTCTTATATTGTGCATTATATGCAAAGTCATTCATTGGGAAAAATTGTGAGGCCAACAGCTACATTCGGAATAGCAACGTCTAACATACCGACTGGTAGACCAACACACTCTCGATTCAAAATACCAATTGATGAAGAAAGTTTAGCAACATGTAATGTATCAAAGCAAAGCAGCCTCATACAGTTGATAAAAATAAACATCACTAATCATTTGGGATGAGGCATCAATGGCAAGAAAAGAAAACATAGAATCACTCAACCTTCAACTGCAAGACATATGTGATAGCAAGAAACTTTTTGGAGGAAAAGTTATTGTATTTGGAGGAGACTTTCGTCAGGTATTACATGTATTGCCATGAAAGACGCAACATGAAGCAATCAATGCTAACCTGGTCGACTCCTACATCTGGCCTCAACTTAGAAAATTCAAATTAACGGAAAACATGAGAGCTAGAGAAGATCCGAGTTTCTCAGACTTCTTACTTCAACTAGGTAACAAAAAGTTACAGAACGAAGAACACGCTTACATAAAATTGCCACACAATATAACCATGAATTGTAATGAAAGAGATGACCACTTCCAAATTTTGGCACATATAGTTTTCCCTGAAATGAGATCATCGCCCTTAGGTGTGCAAATTTACAATGAAAGGGAAGAACTGACACCAACAAATGACAGCGTCGATCGTATTAATGCAGCATTAATTGAACAATTTGTTGGCACGTCTATAACCTACCATTAGGGGTGTTCAAAAATGACCCGGACCGGACCGGTGAAATTACGGTCCGGTCTTCGGTCCATGATTTCCCCTTAATCCGGGTCCGGTCCGGTCCAAACCCGGAAAAAACCGGTCCAGACCGGTGGACCGTTTTTTTTAAAATAAAATAAGGAGTTTAAATGTTTTTTTATAGATATTTTCTTAATTTAATAAGTTAGGAGTATAAATATTTTTTATGTATTTTTTTAGATATTTTTTTAGATATTAAATAAGAATTTAATTTTTATTTTAAATAAGGACCGGTCTAAACCGGTCCTAGACCGGTCCGGTCTCCGGTCCGACCTTTTGAAAAAATCCAATCCGGTTCGGACCAGATGAACACCCCTACCTACCATAGTTTCAACTCTATTGTTGATGACAACTGCAACACATTTTCAACTGATTTCCTCAACACATTATGTCTAGCTGGAATGAGTCCGCACAAAATTGTCTTGTGATATTGCTGTGCAATTTAGATCCATCTTCTGGCATGTGCAATGGCACAAGGCTAATTTGTAAAAGGTTTTGGGAACATGTCATACAAGGCGAGATTAGTAGCGGTTATTACAAAGGTCAACAAATATTTCTACCAAGAATAACCTTAAAGCTCCCATCATGTACAAAATATCCATTCCACTTTCAGAGAAAGTAGTTTCCTATAAAATTATGTTTCGTCATGATGACAATTTATAAAGCACAAGGACATACATTAGACAAAGTTATAATACATTTTCAACAACCTTGCTTTTCACACGGACAACTATATGTCGCACTATCAAGAGCGCGAAAAGAAGTTGATGTCAAAGTGTTGATAAAGACCTCACAACAACATCATAATCAATCTTTTCTGATTAAGAACATAGTTTGTTTGAAACACTACGAAGAGCTGAAATCATTTAATGAATTAAACTGTGACACTACAAGGATGAGAATAGTACATGAAATGAGGTGACATATTAACCTTTTCTGTAAAAACTTATTACACATACACGATAAATAGTTAATAAACTTTTCCTTTTTCCTTTTCATATATATATACATATACAAGTGTTTTAAGACTTCAAATATTCTGCACACCGTATAGTCGATCCATAGACTGGTGCACTTTACTTATGTTCTCTCATGTTGTATTTACTTCTCCATACTGGTTATCGAAATGAATAGACTCGTGGGTTCATCTTTTTGCGACGTCCTATTTTATCCATGTGATGCTAAAATTTTGGAGCAACTCTATGGAAGCTCATAAAGAGTTTTATCAAATAAGAATCTTGTATTTCATCAATAAAGCATTATTTACTTCTCAAATTTCCACACCTTTAAAAAAATATAGAAGATCGTATACTAAAAAAGAATAAAACTTGCTAAAAAGTATGGCTTCCAATACTCTATTTCCATAGCACTCTGAACCAAACATTACAAATCACTAGCAGGAGGCTCGGGTATGATAATCGGGTATCTAGACCCCCAGCACAAAACGGTGATTAAATTGGAGAATTTTGTTCACGCCGATACGACGTCGTCGCTCAGCAACCAGGATTCCTCCACTCTAGCCCACATCAACTACCCTAACGCCGCCTATTGCAACGACGCCGCTCAACTTTTTCCTCCGGTCAACGTCGAGAAATTTCAGGCCTTCTCCTCCAAGCGATTGATTCACACGCGATCTCCTCACAGTTTGCCTCTTGAGGTGGAACTCTCTTGTGCGCCGTTCCCTAGAATGCGAGAGTTGAAAATGAAAAGGCTATCGTCAACGCCCCACGCTGAATCTGGCAGCTCGAAGAAGGTCGTCGATACTTTTGTTCAGAGAACCTCCATCTACAGAGGTGTCACGGGATTTGTACCCATTTCATGATTTCTGCATCTCATAATACTTGATAATTAAGTTTTTTTTTTGTTTTTTAAAGACTCTTGTTAATTTGCATGATCATTTTATTGTGGGTTTTGCTTTGTCTGATATGAAACAAATAAAATCAATTACTGACTACTAATTCAATCATAAGTGATTTTTTTAATCAAGTGTAAATTTTTTACTCAATTGTAATTTTTTTATATATGTTCGCATACACAAGCGGACTGGGAGATACAATGGTCATCCAAGGGATAATTGAATTTGAATAAAATACATATATTATGTTAAAATTATGTTGTCTCTGATAGTTGTCCGCTTCTTATTAGATTACTATTTTGCATGTATGTAGTGGTTGGCTTGGCTATGTGCAATAACACAAAATGGTCTCTCTTTTGCCTTGGTGTACCCACGTACCCCCCAAAACATCTACCCCAGCTACACATGCAACTCCACCCTCATCCATATCCCCAACATATAGTCATCTAAAACTTAGCATATAGTACAAAGAACCACATGTGGTATAAATACATTGCCTTCTTTAGCTTAATCTTCTCCCTTCATCTATATTTATGCATATAGCTCTCCAACTACCAAAACATCCTCTTTTGTTGAACGATAATTTCCTATAAGGCAAGTCCTGATCAACTTTTTTGCATATATATAGATGCACTATATCTTCATTTTTTATATCGGAACTAACTTTGCAGGACGCAACAAAATATGACAGACTTCTTGGAAACATGAAGCTCTAGAGGTAATTGGAACTTAATGTGAATTTTTAGGATCTTTCTACGAAGAAGCAATCATTTCCTACGAACACTTTGGTCATTTTAAAGTTCAGTACAAGACACTACTTACGAAGAATGGAAGATCACTGACGTGGTCGAAATATGCAATGCAAATATCGTTGAATGGCCTAATCAAAGTAAAAGTCCTAACAACCTACTAAACAGATGTATATCAAGCAAGTAAGGGTCGAACCCACAGGGAATATCTGATGAAGTATGCAATTATGATTAACAAGTAACAAGGAAAGGGGGTTTTGGTTATCAAGCAGAGAAAAATAAACAGGTTTAGTTGACTTGAGAATATGATTGAGGGAAGTAGTTCCACTAGAACGAGATCCACAATACAGAGATGTAATTTGATCACAGAAATCTATTAAATCCAAGTTCTTTCACTATTCTTATGGTTGTTCTCATCCTGATCTTGATTAACTACCAATTCAGACAGTTGTTGATAGTACTTACTACAATATCAATGGAAGAAAACCTTACCACTAATAAAGCAATAGCAATGCACACAAGGATATAGGATACATGCAAATAGAAGAAAACCTTACTACTTAACATGCAAATGATTCTCACTCACAATTACGCACTCGTATTCCACTATATGCAACAATCGTGTATGCTACTAGATATGCACTCGTATTCCACTATATGCAAACCCTAGCAATTGATAAATATTACTCAAACTAGTTGATCAGGCTATGAAGAATAACAATGAATGAATATTCAATATAACCAAGAGAATCAAACCAACACATATAAGAATAGGGACAAGGAATAGAAATCTCACAAACACATCAACTGTATTGCTTCAAACGTCTAGTAGAACAAAGGGAAATTAGTGCTCCATTCAGATGCAAGTGAAACCCTAATGAGAAAGAAAACAACGATGCTAAAAGTCTGATGTAAAAGTGTCTGCCTCTTAACCTAGAAAGATGTCTTAAATAGGCTTAGGAAATAAGTTTAACCTAACGAAAATAGCAAGGGAAATAAAAATAATAGAAATAAGAAAGTCCGAAAATACATAAAAGGAAATAATGTCTTCTGGCCGCGAGGCGTTACGTGTGCCCACCGCGGGGCGGTGAGATCCACCGCGGGGCGGTGGCTTCTTCTGGCGCGACCAACTCTTCTCTGAGACCCACCGCCGGGTCGCGGTGGCTCTGGCGCGGGGTGATAGCAGTTCGCCCACTCCTTTCTTCAGCTCTTCTTCTTCTCTTCCGCTCTTCTATACTACCAAGTGTTGGTAGCCTTCTCCAATTAGTCTTCAAGCGAATCCTCATCCATCTTCATCATCTCCATCTAAGCTGTAAATCCTTGGATATCTTCAATTCTCTCCACATCTTCTGGAGATCAGCTCTACAAGAAGTGGTCCATACCTACAAACTTCGCCGCCACCACCTACATCTCATATCGATGTATACTACGGAGGACAAATAGTCGATGTCTGGGCTAACGACGGATGGTGGACCGGGAAAATTATAAATCGACACTACGACCTCAACATGTACCAAGTCTTCTTCGACCAAACAAAAGATGTACTCGATGTCAATCACTCAGACATACGTCTACATTACAACTGGTTCAACCACCGCTACAACTACCACAACCTCTAAAGGACACAACAACACATAAGCTTCATATGAGCTATCAAATGTTGTCTACTAAAGTTTTAAGCACTAATATTTCATATTATAAATTATGTAATAATATTACATGTAGTAAACTCTTAGTATTATAAAATATGAGTACTTACCTTTTGTAATATAAACAATAAATCTATATTTCCAATAAAATACAATATGCAAATTATTGTATATATAAGTTGTATTAAATCTAAAAATATATATAACATATACTCACTCTAAACAGTGAAACACATTGCTCGTGTGCGAAACACCCAAGCGTCCCCTAGTCTTATATTAAATAATGTAATTTAATAATTTTTTCTTGGGAATACAAACATGCCCTAAATTTATCGTCGGGTCGTTTATCATATCTTTTGGGGTTTGTTTGGTAACACCCTTTATAAAGGCTTTTATCATTTATAATTTAGTTTTTGTTAAAAAAATAGTTTTGAAGCTTTGAAGGTTATGTCACTTTAATTTGAAATTGAAAGAGGGAAATTTAAAAATAAAGACATTATAATTAAAATGACAAACATCATTATTACAAATAAAGATGTATAATTGAAAATATCTTTATAAATTTACACGATTTCTATTTCACGCACGGGTGAAATTGCTATTTCACGCACCGTTTCGTCCGTGACGGACCATGTGCATCCGTCCGTGACGGACCAAAGTGATCCATTCGTCACGGATGAATCACCTTGGTCTGTCACGGACGAAGTAAACAACCGGAAAATTGAATGTTACTTGTCCCCACCTAACAACATTAACTACTCTATGGAGTATAGGTCGGATCCAACGACGAATAAGATCGCCGACATTTTCTTTGCCATTCCAGATTCCATGAAACTCCTAAAGGCATTTTCTTACGTCCTTTTGCTAGACTCCACATACAGCACTAACAGGTTAGTATAACACATCTACATGCTACATCTACTTGTTGATATGTTTATTCATTATGCATGACACATCTTCTTGTGCATGTATGACTTGCCTTTCCTCGAAATAATAGGAGTCACGTCTACATGGAAGAACTATAATGTGGTGGGGGCGTTTCTACAGCATGAGAAAGAAGACAACTACGTGTGGGCCGCACAACAACTTCTTAAAATGTCAAAAAGTGTCAAGTAACACCGACATGCCTAGTGACAGATCGTGAAAAGGCCTTGATGAATGCGTTAGATAGACTCTTTCCAAGTGCCAAGTCTATCCTTTGTAGGCGCCATGTGAAGAAGAACATAGAGGATCATGCTAGGAAGGAGATGAAGGATAAAAGCTTGGGTACAAGGTTTGCAAATGCATACTATAATTTATTCAAGCAAACAATTGTACCCGAGTACGAGATGGAGTTGTGTAGAATTCAGTCGGAATGGAGGGTTTGGCCACGTCTGACTCAGTATGTAAGAAACAGTTGGTTGATCCCATACAGGGAAAGACTTGTGTCATCTTGGACAGATATTGTTTTTACGCTTGGAACGCCAATGACAAACAGGTTAGTGCATTGTCTAATCTGTATTGCATTCTCATTTGCCATATTTTGAGGGCTTTCTGTTTCTGTTATCTGCATAAGTGGTCCATCACGTATGGATGCACATCTTACGCGACAGACGGAAGTTTTTGGTCCGTCACGTGTGGATGTAATCCACACGTGACGGACGAAAGAGTTTCATCTGTCACGTATAAAGAGCATCCATACGTGATGTACAACTTATGCAGATAACAGAAAAGTCTCGTATGATCAAACTTTAAACTCTTTTGTACTAAATATAGGGTTGAAGGAGCACACTCTAGTTTGAAAGGCTTCTTGATTACTCCACATGGCAGTCTAGACACGATTTCGGTCAATATCATTCAAAGATGGGAAACCAAGTGAAGGAAATCAAGGGGACCTTCAACGAGAGTGCACAGAACATGATGACGCTTGTGACAGGGGTTGATGTTTTCAAGCTGTTGAAGTACAAAGTATCTAAGGTTGCACTTGACCGATTGACTGAGGAATACAGAAAAGGGGGAAATCCATTTTATGACAGTACCTGCACATGCCAGATGAGGGTGAGAGATGGATTGCCGTGTGTGCATGACATCGCTAGATGTGTGACGAGTTCAATTCCTATTAAGCCTTCAGCGTTGCATCCGTTTTGGAGACGATTGAGTTTGTCAGAAGTGCAAGACGAAGGTGAGGCTGAGGTGAAGCGCAAAGTCGCGAGATCTTTGATGGATCAATTTTATACGGATCAGTTCCCCAATCTGTCAGCAGATTATCAAGAAAAATGTGTCTCGCGACTTTACGACATCGCTCGCCCCGAGGGGACCTGTCCGCAAGAGCCGACTAGTGTGAGGCATAAGGGACGGCCAATGGGAGCTCCAAACAAAGATAGCACTAAAAGACATCCTTCTTCATGGGAGTACACAGACAAAGAGATGGAAGGGACACCTCCCAATAAGCAACGAGGTAGGCCACCAAAGCCCACAAGTACACCTTCACCAAGCCCTACAGCTCCTACCACTCCTTTGAGGCCATCTCAGGTTAGAGCTCTCAAGAATCCAGTGGGTCAAATGTTTCCACCACATTTTCATGCTCCACAGTCCTTCATTAAAGACTTTGAACCGTATATGGATATAGTTCCGTTGTGTATGCATGAACACATGAACGGTTACTTTGATATTGTTGGTGATGGAAACTGTGGATACAGAGCCGTTGCGGATCAAATGGGCATCGGGCAGGAACAATGGAGGATCGTCCGACAATCCATGATTGATAAGGTGAAAGAAATTTGGGAATTGTATGATAAGACTTGCCTCTTTGAGACGACGCTGGAAAAAGTACTACAACAGCTTACATGGTTTGATGATGGGATGGCCCCAGAGAAGCCTTGGATGGTGCTTTCAGATATGGGTTGTTTGGTCGCTTCTGCATTCAATTGTACAGTTGTCATGGTGGGTGGTGTAAACGCTACTTTCTTGCCTTTGCAAGCGGTTCCACGTCATCCCAGAGGTGCTAAGCTTAAGACGATATGCATCTGCCATGTTAAGAAGGAGAGTCATTTTATTTCGGTATGGTACTAATCATTTAATCATTTTTTATTGATTATTTAAACCCATTAACTAGGCAAGTGAATACGTTCTCCATTCTTTTGTAGATGGCCCTATCAGAGGCGTCACCGTTGCCTCCAATATTTGTCATGTGAGAGCATGCACATGATGCCTCTGCTGCTTGTCTGTATGATCCATTCGTTCCTCAGCTGATGGCGTTCGGACCTTCTTCCAGAAGAAAGAGACGAGGTCACAAGCCGACTTAAATATTATTGTGATTGCACATTGTAAAGATATTGTAAGCCCAACTTAATACTCTATTTTTTGTATGGTTTTTTAGAAGTATAACTTTTTTTACGTAACCCCAAACTGAGTGATTCTAATGACACATTAAAGATCAAGATGTCAACTATAACTCCTCAAAATTTCAGCGCTTTTGGACCAGTGAATCAAACGTTATTGCAATTCCAAAATCGTGTCGCAATTCAGTAAAGTTGCACGATTTGCAACAAATCATGCCCTAGACCGTGCTCCCTAATGAGATGTAGATTTATCTTCTGCAAAGAGGCACGGTTTATGACAATCTATATGTGACGAACGGAATGAAACCGGCCGTGACGGAAGAAGCCAAACCGCGCGTGACGGACCACTATGTGCCACCCGTGACGGACCACTATGTGCCACTCGTGACGGACCACTATGTGCCACCCGTGACGGACAAAGCCCCACCATCCGTCACGGACAATGCTTTATAAATTACTTCTCTTCTGTAATTCTGCACGGTTTGTGACAAACCGTGCAGAATTACAAAAGCGAAGTGTAATTATCCACCACCTCTTTTTTACAGAAGCGAAGTTAAATCTAGCTCAAAGATCAAACACTACTTTTGTAGGATGGTATTTTAGAATTTTCTTGTGTAATTCTCTTTTACCTCTTTTTGCCTCTATCTAGGACAATATAAATTTAATTTCGACTGTTAGGTATTTGTGGAGATCCATTGCATCGACCGACAATTACCAACAAAGTACCAAATGTGCGATATAAAAGTTATGGCAAAGACATCCAAATTAGTTTGATTATTATCATAAAACTAATCAAGAAACTACAATTCCATAAACCGTGCGACACTCCCTAAAATACAACCAAAGTACCAAATGAAAACATATGCATCTTAATATTCATCGTCCTCCTCATCATTTCCATGTTCGAAGGGTCTGAAGTCTTTAATGCAATGTCGCACAGCTTCGCGCATGTTGAGGAACTGCTCTTCCTCCGCATCATGGAAAGGATTTAGACGATGCAATGCTTGTCCAATGACCTACAGAAATACGTAAAAACTAACTAAGGTTGATATAGGGCTGAACCCCTATGCACCGATCTAGACACCAAACCTCCAAAGACTCACACGAAAAGACAGAAATAGAGTTAGCTCTCGGAAATCACAAAAACAAGCAAAGACAAGATAGAAGAAAGAACCAAATCTAACAATGACACAACCCTTGATCTTGGAGATGAAGAACCATGTCAAATGAAGACTTAACCCTTGCTCATACAACCTTACACAACGGCCAAGGCAGCCGAAGCACAAGGAGGGTGCTTATGGAGGCCTATGAACACCAATCTCCTAAGAAGATTGACACACACAAGATCAACTAAGCTATTCAACACCAAACCGTGTTCTCCTTCCCAAAAGCTCTCTTTTGGATTGAAAAACTGAAACTGAATTCTGAATCATGTCTAACGTGTGGGAAAAACAAACTAAGGCCTCCTTATATACTCTAAGGAGCCGGTCCTAAAACTGAACATAAAGGGTGTCTTAAAATGACTAAAACACATGGGAAATAATGTCATAAAATCCTACTACAAAGTTCACATAATTCCCTCAACATTCTTGAGGTCTTCTTGGGTTGAAATGGTGAGCAAAGTCTTCAACTCTAGCTTGGGAAGATCCTCTAACATGGCTTGCACTTTGGACAAGGACAAGGTGACGACCTTGTCCAACTCTTGTTGGATCTCCTTAGCTCTTGACCTTATAATAGCTCCATCAAATGTAGGCACTTGAGTTGATGTAGATGATCCCTCATCATCCTCCCCTTCTTGGGAAGGATTCGACCTCGAATCCTCTAGCTCCTCTTCAGTATTGGCCTCATAGAAGGTGAGATCGCCAACATTGAATGTGGCACTCACTCCATACTCCTCGGGTAGCTCCAACACGTAGGCATTGTCGCCTACCCTCCTTATCACTTTGAAAGGTCCATCTCCCCGTGGTGATAGCTTGGACTTGCGCTTGTCGGGGAAGCGTTCCTTCCTCATATGGACCCAAACAAGGTCTCCCGGCTGGAAAATGACCTTCCGACATCCACGGTTTGCACGGGCTGCATTGGAGGCAGCCTTCTCTTGAAGCTTGAGGCGAGTCCGGGCATGCAATTCCTTGATGTATTCCACCTGATTTCCTGCATTCAAATCAGCTCGCTCCTTCATAGGCAACGGCTTAAGATCAAGAGGGGTTAAGGGGTTCATGCCATACACACATTCAAAGGGTGTGAGTTGGGTGGAGGAGTGGACAGCTCGGTTATATGCAAATTCTACATGAGGTAATGCATCCTCCCAAGCTTTCAAATTCTTCTTAATAACAGCCCTCAAGAGAGTTGTGAGGGTTCGATTAGTTACTTCCGTTTGACCATCCGTTTGGGGATGACTAGAGGTAGAAAACAAGAGTTTAGTACCTAGTTTGCCCCAAAGAGTCCTCCAAAAGTAACTAAGGAACTTCACATCTCTATCACTTACAATAGTCTTAGGTACCCCATGTAGCCTAACCACTTCCCTAAGGAACAAGGTAGCTACATTAGAGGCATCATCCGTCTTATGACAAGCAATAAAGTGGGCCATTTTAGAGAATCTGTCCACTACAACAAATATAGAATCCCTCCCCTTCTTAGTCCTAGGTAACCCCACAATGAAGTCCATGCTAATATCCTCCCAAGGGGCTGTGGGGATAGGTAATGGAGTGTACAACCCATGTGGCTTCACCTTAGACTTGGCTCTAAGACACTCTAAGCACCTCTTCACTAAGTGCTCTACGTCCCTAAGCATGTGTGGCCAAAAGAAGTGGGTATGCAACATATGATAGGTCTTATCTCGGCCAAAGTGTCCCATTAAACCTCCCTTATGGGCTTCCTCTACAAGCAACAACCTCAAAGAACACCTAGGAATGCACACCTTATCAACCTTGAATAAAAATCCCTCAAATAAGTAGAACTTACCTAAAGAACCTTTCTCCACACATAGCTTATACGTAGCCCCAAAATCAGTATCATCATCATATAACTCCTTAATGTAAGTAAAACCTAACACCTTAGAGTCTAATGTGGTGATCAAAGCATGTCTCCTAGATAGGGCATCCGCAACAACGTTATCCTTACCCTTCTTATACTTAATCACGTAGGGAAATGTTTCTATAAATTCCATCCACCTACCATGCCTTCTATCAAGTTTATCTTGGCTCCTAAAGTGTTTCAAAGACTCATGATCCGTATGCAATATGAACTCTCTAGGCCATAGATAATGTTGCCATGTCTTTAAAACTCTAAATAATGCATAAAGCTCTTTATCATACGTAGAGTAATTAAGACAAGCACCTTTCAACTTTTCACTAAAGAAGGCAATAGGCTTACCTTCTTGCATGAGTACACCTCCAATGCCAATGCCACTTGCATCACACTCCACTTCAAAAGGCCGAGTGAAGTCCGGGAGCACTAATAGGGGTGCGTTGGTGAGCCTCCACTTCAGATTGTTGAAGGCTCTTTCTTGTGCCTCTCCCCACACGAATGGTGCATGTTTCTTGGTGATTTCAGTCAAGGGGGCGGCAATGGTGCTGAAATCCTTGACAAACCTCCTATAGAAGCTAGCAAGGCCGTGGAAACTCCTCACGTGCCCAATGGAGGTGGGCGTGGGCCATTCTTGAATTGCCTTGATCTTCTCTTCATCAACTTGCAGCCCTTGTGTGCTCACTACAAAACCAAGGAAGATGACTCTATTAGTGCAAAACTCACACTTCTTTAAATTAGCATACAAGTGCTCGACTCTAAGAGTATAGAGAACTTCCCTTAGGTGATTCTCATGTGCTTCTAGGGACTTGCTGTATATAAGAATGTCATCAAAGTACACTACAACAAACTTCCCAATAAAATGCCTCAAAACATAATTCATTAAGCGCATGAAAGTAAAAGGGGCATTAGTCAAACCGAAGGGCATTACAAGCCACTCGTAGAGTCCGAACTTGGTCTTGAAGGCCGTCTTCCACTCATCTCCCTCCTTCATCCTAATTTGATGATAACCACTCCTTAGATCAATCTTGGTAAAAACGGTGGCACCATGGAGCTCATCGAGCATATCATCTAGGCGGGGAATCGGGTGGCGGTACTTGATTGTGATGTTGTTGATGGCTCGGCAATCAACACACATCCTCCATGAATTATCCTTCTTGGGGACCAATAGGACAGGTACGACACAAGGACTCATACTCTCCCTCACATAACCCTTATCTAAGAGGTCTTGGACTTGGTTTTGGACCTCTTGACTCTCCTTAGGGTTCATCCTATAGGCTGGACGGTTTGGTAGGGTAGCTCCGGGGATGAGGTCTATTTGATGCTCAATTCCTCTCAAGGGGGGAAGGCCAGGGGGTATCTCATCCGGGAACACGTCCTTAAACTCATCTAGGATGGCTTGGATGTTAGGGGGAAGGGTTGCCTTGTTGTCCTCACTTAAGGTAGACACTCATCTCGCAGCTCACTCTTGGACGCCATTAGGACACTAGGGGGCTGGACAAGTAAGGCTTGGGGCGGCTTTGGGGATGTTCCCTCATGTGGCCGTGAGCTTGGCTTCCCTTTCTCATTGCTCTCCAAGTCCTTCTTCTTCTTCTTCTTCTTCTTCTTCTCATAGGCTTCGGCAATCTGCACGGGAGTCATAGGTTTTAAGACAACTTTCTGGCCTTTATGAGTAAAAGAGTGCTTATTAGTAAAACCATAATGCACAACTCTTCTATCATATTGCCAAGGCCTACCTAACAAGAGATGACAAGCATTCATAGGCACAACATCACACAAAATGGTATCCTCATAATGACCTAGGGTGAATGTTATCTTAACTTGCTTGTTCACCTTCAATTCTCCACAATCATTCATCCAATGAAGTCTATATGGCCTAGGGTGACAGAAAGTAGCTAGATGCAATTTGGTGATCAATTCGGTGCTAGCTATATTACAACAACTCCCTCCATCAATTATCATGTTGCACACTTTTCCCTTTACTAAGCATCGAGTATGAAATAGGTTTTCTCTTTGATTATCCTCACAAGGGGCCGGTTGCACATGTAATGTTCTTTTACAAATCAAAGACTCTCCATGCTCAAACTCAATGCCATCATCATTTTCATGCAATTCAGAATTATGCATGCTCATCAACAAATTCATCATCTTCTCTATCACTTTCACTTTCATACAACCCTAGATGATTTATAACAAGAGTTCTAGTGTTGATGCAATCCCTAGCATAATGGCCTCTACCACAACACTTAAAACATTCAATATCTCTAGCACGAGAGGTAGGGTTAGAGGTACTCCCTTTGGGTCCATTAGAAGGACCAGCCGAACCCTTTGGAGGATATTGATGTCCACTTGGTGGGGCACTCCTCTTCGCTCCTCCTTGGTCCGTGCTAGGTGTCCTAGGGCCCTCTCTTGCATTGGCATGCTCTCGGCTTTGGTATGGGAAGCCACGGCTGGATTGGTTCCTCCACGTAGTGGGTGCTCCACTTGGCCCTCTCGGCCCTTGGCTCCTTGCCTTGGTCTTCCTCTCCACTTTAATGGCTAGGTGTAGTAGCTCCGTCATAGTCCTATACGGATACAAATCAACCTCATTAGCTAAAAAGGAATTGAGTATGCGGAGGTACCTTGCCATTTTTGTTTCCTCATCTTCCACCACATTGGCCTTCACCATGGCCACTTGAATGGCATTGTATGTTTCCTCGGCGGACATGGAGCCTTGCCTCAGATTTTCAAGCCGTTGGCGTAGGTCTCTTGTGTGATGTTGAGGAACAAACCGAGCCCTCATCAAGGCTCTCATTTGGTCCCAAGTAGCCACGGCCGGGTCCAAGGCTCTTCTCCTTTCCTTGACTAGGTTGTCCCACCAAATCAAGGCATAGCCAGTGAACTCCAACGCAGCCAATTGGACCTTCTTATGCTCCGGGAAGTTATGGCAAGACCAAATCTGCTCCACCTTGGTCTCCCACTCTTGATACACGTCCGGATCACACTTGCCCTCAAAGCTCAGAATTTTGACCTTGATGCGCCCAATGCCATCTTGCTCGGGCTCTCGCCCTCTTCTTGGCGGATAACCCCTAATTGGCTCGGCTCTCCAGCCCTCCTCATCCATATACTCATCTTGGTATCCTTGAAACTCATTGAAAAGATTAGGAGCTTAAGGATTTCTATGCAAAGGAGAGTTAGGGACCGAACCTTGCTCTCGGTGAGCTTGACCCCGGTTAGGGTGAAAGGGGCCGGCGCCTTGAGGAGTGTCATGGTGTGACACGGCCGGATGAGTGGCCGATAAGGGCGGCGTCTCATGGTTGGCTGCGGCCTTTGCAGCATTGTAGGTGGCCCTTTGGTCCGGAAGGGGTGCCCTTGATGGATCAAGTGAAGGGCCTCCAGCTTCCACATTGGTGCCCAATGGAATGGTTGTGGGCTGTGGTGTCCGAGACTCCAAGGTGGCCATCCGAGTGGACAACCCGACTAAGGTGTCCGACATTTGCTTGAGGAGATTAAACACCTCCGGATGCACCGGCTCGAAACTCCTTGAGCGGGTAGGGCTCACTGATTTTGACATGATCAAAACAAATAAACACACAACAATGTTAAGGTTAGTGCAAAACAGCAAATCGCCTCACAAGTGTGTCGCTCTTTGTGTTTGATTCTCTCTAGTGTTTCTCTCTTGTGTTTTAAGCTCTCACTCTTCAAATGGTATGGATGCAGCTCCTTGTAGGTGGACCTAGACAATGAAAAACAAACAACAACGTTAAAGGTTAGTGAAAACAGAAAATCACCTCCCAAGTGTTTCACTCTTGTGTTTGATTCTCTCACTCTCCTTGGTGTTGATGTCGCTTCTTTGAAGTATTGCCTTGTATGGATCAATAGTCCTACGTGAGTTCAATGCATAGACAACACAAGCTATGAAAGTTCAAGGATGTGAGCTAAGGTGTAGCTCGGCAGAATACTCAAGAAAAATAAACAAGAGACAAGACGCAAGAAAAGAAGAAAAGAAGACTCTAAGAAAGGACTACAATGCAAGAATGAAATGCAATGCAAGATGGGAACTCAAGTCTGAACTCAAGAGGGTAAAAAACGTACCTTTGCCTTGCCTTGAATTACAACAATGGAGTTGAGAGTAGGGTTAGGAGTAGGGTTAGGCGTAGGGTAAGGTTTGTAGGCTAGGGTAAGGTTTGGTAGACCTTAGGTGTGCCGGCTTGAGGACCTCTTGAAGTTGGCTTGAGAATCGGCTAAGTATAGAACATAGTCTATGATAACCACAACTTAGGATAATATAACATGTAAATGAAATACAATGCAAGAGACTTTTTTTTTTTTGACGATCACTTCTTCTTTTTTTTTTTTGATCACTTCTGTTTTTTTTTTGTCTCAAAAATAAAATACACGAAATAAAATACTAACCTAAGTTGCTAATTAATATATACACATAGACTAAGGTGGTCTTCATGGTGAATGAAGGCTTCTGAATTGTTTTGGTTTTTGAATTTGAATTTCAACCGAGATGTGTGTTGGGAAGGTGGGATAGTGTTTTGAAAGAGTCAAAGATTGAGGAGTGAAAATAGGGAAGTGTGGGTTAGTGGTTACACGGCTGATTTACTAGGATTTTCTTTCTTTTTCTTCACTTGTAACCGGCACATGTGATGGGTAATGGGGTAGTGGTTGGTCTTTGTGTTTGGACGTGGAAGTTGGTCTGATTTGGGATTGGTGGTCGGAGTAGGGTGGTCTGCTGACGGCGAAAGGTGGTTGAACTTCTCAAACTCCACAATCACAAGATCAAAGCAAGTAAAAGGACACAAAGACTCGAGAAAAACTGGAAAACACTAACCAGAACCTCACACAAACACAAGCCAAAGGAAGGCTAGCAATCCCAGGGCGGCGATGCGGCGGCGCTGGCGGCGGGGCTGGTGTCAACTAGCTCTGATACCACTTGATATAGGGCTGAACCCCTATGCACCGATCTAGACACCAAACCTCCAAAGACTCACACGAAAAGACAGAAATAGAGTTAGCTCTCGGAAATCACAAAAACAAGCAAAGACAAGATAGAAGAAAGAACCAAATCTAACAATGACACAACCCTTGATCTTGGAGATGAAGAACCATGTCAAATGAAGACTTAACCCTTGCTCATACAACCTTACACAACGGCCATGGCAGCCGAAGCACAAGGAGGGTGCTTATGGAGGCCTATGAACACCAATCTCCTAAGAAGATTGACACACACAAGATCAACTAAGCTATTCAACACCAAACCGTGTTCTCCTTCCCAAAAGCTCTCTTTTGGATTGAAAAACTGAAACTGAATTCTGAATCATGTCTAACGTGTGGGAAAAACAAACTAAGGCCTCCTTATATACTCTAAGGAGCCGGTCCTAAAACTGAACATAAAGGGTGTCTTAAAATGACTAAAACACATGGGAAATAATGTCATAATATCCTACTACAAAGTTCACATAATTCCCTCAACATTCTTGAGGTCTTCTTGGGTTGAAATGGTGAGCAAAGTCTTCAACTCTAGCTTGGGAAGATCCTCTAACATGGCTTGCACTTTGGACAAGGACAAGGTGACGACCTTGTCCAACTCTTGTTGGATCTCCTTAGCTCTTGACCTTGTAATAGCTCCATCAAATGTAGGCACTTGAGTTAATGTAGATGATCCCTCATCAAAGGTAAAGCTTTAATTGTATATATAAATTAAAAACAAACATCCAACACATATTTTTACCTGGACAGGATCTCCGATGCCAGCATCATGAGGCCTGACACATGGGTGTGTACGAGGTATGTACCACTCCATGTAGTCGGCACTGCACTCATATCCTTCTGAAGTAGGAGGGCCCATATGTGTGATCCAGATGGAGTGTTCACTTCTTGCATCCCAACTCCAGTTTGAAGGAGGGTCATACTGTACTATATAACTCCTGATGCTGGGATGTCTGTGCGCTTTGATGGGCTCTATAACCGGGTGAGGAATCCCCTGTACCTAGACCTGGCAATCGGGTCGAGCGGGCGGGTTCGGGTCTGAGTACTGTCGGGTTCTAGTTATTTCGGGTTGGGTCATTTCGGGTCTAAAATTTATCGGGTCAAACCAGGTCGGGTTATTACGTGTTTATTGTATACCCCTGAGGTTTAGCAAATCCGCGATCGCGGATTTGCTACGGCTTTTTCTTCCAAATCATTTTCCGCGATCGCGGATGTATTGCCGCGACCGCGGAAATGAGCCCGAGCGCTCGTCTTCTCGTCTTTATTTCCGAAACTTAGTATTATTTTATTATTATTTGTTAGCGACTATTTAAACTAGCAAACCCTAGTTTTAATGTTACGTTGAATTTGAGTAGTAAAGTTGAGTACGCTCCTTCCCTTGAGTTCTAACGTCAACTCTTCGATCCCACGGATCGTCTATCCCGTAGCTCGTCGCTTTGAGCAATTGTTCATCGTCTCTTAGGTGTTTGTGATCATCTCTTTGATCTCTCCGTCATCTCTTTGACGCGTTTGAAGGCTATCTCTTTAGCCCTAGGAAAGCCATCACTTTGGCTACGGAAGAGAAGAATCGAATCCACACTTGAGAAATCAAAGATCCTGCGTTGCAGACAACACTTCAGGGGTTGTTCGCATCAACTGGCATCAGAGCCTATCCAAGCTAAGTTTGTTTCTTCTCTCTTATTGTGATTCCTTGAAAATTTTCCGCTTACAAACCCATAATTTTTTTTCCCCACCACCACTCGTCGGAATCCTTACCGCCGTGAACACCACCACACCACCACCATCATTCCGCCACCCTCTCCTTCACGGCCTACAAACCCTAATTTCCTTTAGGTTTTGGTTATTCTCAAGTTAGAGTAACCTTTGACTTTTCAAATTTCCTTAAATCTCTCCTTCTAGCAATATCTTGTTCCCTTATTTGCATACTTGATTTCCTTGTTTATTTGTGTGATTAATTCTAAGAAATTTGATTTGATCTGCTTGAACTTGTGGATTTGTGTGTTGTTTGGGACTTGATTTGCTAGTTCTTGCTTTGTTGCCTTCCGTTCAAGCCTCTCCCTCCTCACGAGCAACCAAAATTAGTACGCCTAGCGGAAAATTTCTTGGTTCACTTTTGAGACAAGGACTTGGCTTGGACTTGTTCTTTTGTTTGGTGTAACTTACTCCTTGCGTTGTATGCTTCGTATAGGGGTACTATGGAGTTTCCTACGACAAGCTTCTCCCCTTGGCGGCAAGACGTGCTTGCCCGTATCGTGAAGCTCGAACGTGAGCGAGCTGAGACCATACGTGAGAAAGATGAGATCATACGTGAGAAAGCGGGGATCGTCCAACGCATTAGGGAATTGGAGGAGGTCATAGCCGAGGAGATTGCCCGCGAGCAAGCCCAACGTGATGCAGAGTTTATGTTGGTCTCTCAATGCGATCTGTATCCGTTCGTGATGACTCCTTCTCCAAAAGGCGCTGATTTGGTGGATGTGGAATCCTGTCCTATGTCCTTCGATCATCCCAAGTGGGACAAGTATGAGGAAGAGGTCGTTGAAGCCCCGGTCCTTGATGGTTGTTCGTCACAACACAACCTTTCACCGGCCCCTCCGCCACACTCATCACCGCTTCCGTAACCAATGCTCGTATCTGGTCAGCTTGAGGTTTCTATTGTTGTTCTTAGCCACCTCGCTCCCACCACAATCATAGAAGATTCAGCCGCAAAGGTGACAACTTTGATGTTATTCGAGGCTGATGCACAACTTGTTCCTTTGCTCTTTCTGGATGTTCGTGTCTCTCTACTTGATGCTTCTTTCTTCATCCACGTCGAATCGAGGACGCTTCGAAGTCAAGAATGGGAGATTATAGCAACATGCATGTGAGACTTAATCAAAGGCCCCCAAGGAAGAGGCTCAAGCAAAGGATGAAGTCTTGTGCAAGTTCGGAATTGTTACTGTCGCTTTGGTTCTGGACAGTCTTCGGTAAAACGGCCATAACTATGGTTAGAAAATTGATCTCAAGATAATTCAAGATGCGTTGGAAAGCTGATTCAAAGATCTACAACTTCATAGTTTACGTCGAATCAAGATTCCAACAAGAAGATGGTCATAATCGAGTTTTACTAAGAGTTGTGCATGTCTTCTGCGACCGCGGAAATGTTACTGACGTTCGACCTGTGACAGACACTTTTCCGCGATCGCGGATTTGCTACGGCTTTTTCTTCCAAATCATTTTCCGCGATCGCGGATGTATTGCCGCGACCGCGGAAACGAGCCCGAGCGCTCGTCTTCTCGTCTTTATTTCCGAAACTTAGTATTATTTTATTATTATTTGTTAGCGACTATTTAAACTAGCAAACCCTAGTTTTAATGTTACGTTGAATTTGAGTAGTAAAGTTGAGTACGCTCCTTTCCTTGAGTTCTAACGTCAACTCTTCGATCCTACGGATCGTCTTTCCCATAGCTCGTCGCTTTGAGCAATTGTTCATCGTCTCTTCGGTGTTTGTGATCATCTCTTTGATCTCTCCGTCATCTCTTTGATGCGTTTGAAGGCTATCTTCTTTAGCCCTAGGAAAGCCATCACTTTGGCTACGGAAGAGAAGAATTGAATCCACGCTTGAGGAATCAAAGATCCTGCGTTGCAGACAACACTTCAAGGGTTGTTCGCATCACAAGTGGTGGAGCGACCAGTGGAATGAAGTCCTCCTTGTGTGGCGCTGACGCTTGGCCTTGATCAACTTGGCCGGTGTCACTTGCTTGCACTTGGGGCTCTTGGTGGCTTGAGGTGTCTAGCTCTTGATGGGACGTAATAACATCACGTCGGCTCCTGTTGCCATGCCCGTCGTTGGAGATCCTATGGTCACCGTTGAGGATCTGCTTGATAAGGGGGAGGACATATCGATGGGCGGACAGTTACCGACACAGTCCTCCATCACTCCATTGTGTTCTGAGTCATGCCCTGAGGCCGAGCCCGAGGCCCACATAGAGGATCACGCAGATGCTCAGTCTGAGGGGAAAGTGGAGCCTGCTTTCTCGATGTACGAGCAGGACGAGTACGACGAGGACATTACTGAGAAAGCATGGCAGTCACCCCTCCCCCTACCCGCTCCCCCGACCGGAACATGCACGAGCTCACGCTGGTCATAGAGGAGGCCGAAAGCCTAGAGCTTGTCGGCCTCGACGCGCTCATCCGGCACAAGACAACCCAGAGCATGAGCATGGATGGCCTAGAGGTCCGATCGACAGGTTCGTTCTGACGGACTACCATACCCACGTCGTACGTTACATTTGGAGTAGGGAGGACCCTTCGCTGGTACGCACACACCATTATTTTACATACAAAACTTAGGAAATGTGGTTGATGTGATTATGATTACTTATGCAGACGTGGTTGAGGGTCTACACTCGGGGATTTGATGAGTTGATGCGTCTTCACAGGCACACGGTCTCCGATCGTGGCACGTGGTTGGATATTGCGGAGCGCAGCGGATTGACGCCACTACGGACCTTGCAGCACGGTCAGATCGACGTTGTACTTACCACAACTTTTGTGGAGGGTTGGTATCTTGAGACCAACAGCTTCCACTTCCCATGGGGAGAGATCACCATCACCCTATGGGGCTCCCTGTTGATGGGCTGCAGTTGGCCAAGGAAATAGAGGATGACCAGCTCAGACTTCGATTGTGCGACATGTTTGATATTTTTCTAGATGATGTGTACGCATTTACCAAGGGTGTTGGCTTAAATATTTCCTAGCTATATGAGTGGGTGAAGGCTGTAATGAGGAGGGGACAGTCCTAGGGGGATATAGCGTCCACATACTTGTTGATGCTGCGGGGGTGTACCATATTTTGCGATAGGTGCAATCTCGTATAGCCCAATAATTATAGGCAAAGTATTAGTTATAAAGTCTAACCACTTTTTTTAACAACAGGTCGACAAACCGGGTCAAGCACCGGTACATACAGTTTCTGCTCGACCACGACCGAGTCGGGAAATTCGCTTGGGCTTCCGGGGTACTAGCTATATTGTACTGCATTTTAGGGGAGGCATATTGATCTTGAGCGAGAGGCATTGCTGGTTGTCTGTGACTTTTGCAAGTATATTTAATATATTTTAATCATTTCAACTAATTTATTTTCCAAAATGATTAACGTCTTATTGTTTTTTTTGTAGTGTTGGATATGGCGCTACTTTCACCGATTCGGAGGCGACTCGTCCTCGGACCCGGGAAAGCTAGCCGATCATATGGCGACCGCGACTGACCAACCTGGTTCCCTCCAGTCTCAGACTGTGGAGAGGCTCCTACAGCTGAGACGGATCCTCGACGGGACTACGGCGGAGGAGGTAAACACTATTAACATTTAATATCAGTCGTCTTTATGTATAATCAACCGAATACTGATATTTTGTAATTACAGGTGTGTTGGATGCCGTAGGGTGAGGACCTCGATTTTATTACCGAATATAGAGGGTCCAGGTTCAACGAAATTATTAGTTGCATCACGGTACATGAGCCATACATGCCCATCCACGTCTTGCGGCAGTACGGATTGAGGCAGGTGGTTCCTCTACATGCGTTGTTCGAGCCGAGAAGAATAGGCCGTGAGCACACTATTTCCAACTAAATCTTAGAGTTCATTGGGCCACACTACCCTAGGTGGGCAGATCGTGACGACATCCTGTTTGACATTTAGGCGTTCGAGAAGGCTAGGTGGGCTTGGGACTGCGACAACCACTATCTAGACTATGTTTAGAATATCTTGCACCCGTACGTGGATGGCAACTCCCCACCACAGGATCGTCCACGTGATGGACCTATCATTCCTCGGCCTACACCGCTTGACATCATTGTGGTACGTATTCATTTTATTTAAGAATTATGCATCGTAAACCCAGACGAAGTAATGTTTATTTACGCAGCGGCATAAGATGCTACTCGGACGTCGTCGTTCCCGTTTGGAGATAGATGGAATCACTGATGGGGAGAGAGAGTGGCTCCTCGGTTCCATCAATCTTTTGGTGGGAGATCCGTCCCCGGTGCCAGAGCCTTCTCAGCGCGCATTGCATATGTTTAGGGATTCACAGTATGAGCATGGACCTAGGAACGGTGCATCCCAGGGGGATCAGCAGCCGGACAGACCCGAGTCACGACAGGACTAGTTATATTTAGGGTTATTTTGTTCTTTAGGTTATACATTTTATCGTATTTAACTTTGGTTTGAAACTTTTGTTTTGATATTTTCGTTTGATACTTTGTTTTGATAAACCAAAATTTACAATCAAGCTCGAAATTATTACATTCCAATCCTTACAAATAGACCCTAAATACATCTACACAAGAGTGGTCGCAGGCCGACCAACTTGAACACGATAGTCTCACCACAGTTTAATCCTATTCTCGTAGAAGTTATCCCACCCTGAGACACTAGGGTCTTTGAACTTCATCCATGCACTTGGAGGGGGCGGTAGTAGAGCCATATCACTGAGCCATACCTATAATATGATAACCGAATTCAAATAAGTTTGCAAATGATATTCCAACACATAACAATGCATTTACTAATTCCAATATTACTTACCAGTATGGAGTGGTCACGGTTCCCAACAGGAGCTATCGTGATGATCTTGGTTGGGGCCTTATCATTGCCATTAGACACCGTCCTCAGTAAACATAGGCACAGGCCGAACCATGAAGCAACACAAGGGTCACTTGATGTCTAGTGGAAAACGCTAAACCAACCATGGGCATCTCTATCCAATATCTTGAGGGGCAAGGTGTTCCAATGTAGTTGATATTTTGTATTAGCTCATCAAACTTGGTCACGATGGGACTTACCCTTTCATATATCGCTTTGTTTTCCACAAGCTCTTCAACAATCTCCATGCGAACTCTAGGGTAGTCACTTTGATCCATTCCCATTTGTATAGTGTAACACCTTGGATTGGTGATCCTTTATGAGGATCAAAAGTGCAACCCATGTGAACAAGAGCTCTTCCTTTTCAGGGTTCAAGTGAGGACAAAGAACTATGAAGTTAAGTGTGCTAGGGAAAGAGTAGTACCAAGATGGGTGACCTCCTGGGAAGTCCCTGAGTTGGCATGGGATGACGCTTCTAATGCCTCGGGCCTTACAAATGGTATCAGAGCCGAATTTAGGTTACGAGTGGGCTTGGTCCGGTGGACGGTCGCTCAACCCAGAGGGCGGTCTTTAGGCCTTGACGACGTTGTCAAGGGTTTAAGTGGGGGTGATTATAACACCCCGGATTTGTGATCCTTTATGAAGATTAAAAGTGCTATCCATGTCAACAAGAGTTCTTTCTTTTCAGGGTTTAAGTGAGGATAAAGAACTTTGAAATTAAGTGTGCTAGGGTAGGAGTAGTACTAGGATGGGTGACCTCTTGGGAAGTCCCCGGGTTGGCATGGGATGACGCTTCTAAGGCCTCAGGCCTTACATATACCCAGGCTTTGGTAGCCACAGTGTCCACCTGCACGTATGTCTTGAGCACGGCTAATGAAGGGAATCATGAAGTAGTCCACATTCTCTTTACCAAATCTCACCCCCTTATGAACTACGTCCAACTTCGGGAATTGTGGGACTTCATCTGTTGTCGAAGGTCCACTACTTGGCGGGGGATCCTCCTGCTTGCTTTTTCGATCAGGGACGACCTCCGGATCGCAAGGGCTCATCCTTTGTTTCAACTCCCTCAATTTCCTTCTGGTTCCAGTTGTTGTTCTAGGACTGGCTGTACTCAATCCTCCTGTGCTCAATCAAGCTCGGATCTCTCTTCATGGAATACTTGGCGCTGGTGGCGCCTTTCGGCCTTCCTTTTTAAACGACAGTTGTAGGCTCCTTCAGTGATGATTTATGCATATTTTCCATGTCATTGAACAACTCTAAGATCTGATATTCAATGTCTTCATGCAAATCACCCCTCCACCTTCTGTCATCTATCTCTCTCCATCTCGCATCCTTAGTAGATAGGGGTATTGTGTCATTTGTCTTCACCGTATCGTCAATAACGCCTTCCCACACAACTTGCCTCCAGAAGAGGTGTATTTCACTCGGCATGATCAAAGTGGACGTGAAAAGGACATTAGCAGTTCTGTGGATGCACGAAACCCCAAAGTAGTTTCTCCACCAATGATTAGTGCAATATCTCGAAATCACTCCTTGCACTAGAGCGTAATACATATTTAGCATGATCTTCAAACACTTCTCTCTCACTCTATAAAATATTGGGGCAAATATGCTTGCTATTGGGGTCGGCAAATCATGCACTTCAACTGGCACTTTACAACGTGACATCTCCATTGTTTCCCTAACATTTACAACCTGATTTTCCAAAGCTTCGTGGATACTCAAAATCAATCCGTTGAACCCGAACTGAGAAGATTCCAAGAAATCCTTCAAATTGTGATGGATACCCTCAACCCTATTGCAAAAACAAAATGTTATAAAGTAACATGTGCGTACAATATAAACCATACATATTAGTGTTTAAAATTACGTTTTTGTGGTTCTTGTGAAGAAATGAAGATGAACATCGGTCCAAGCTCTTACTATATTCTCCTTGTACGAATTAAGCCACGTCCTCTCCACGTAGCCCACGAGGCCGTCATGCCATTTTCCCCTCAACTCTTCGAGTCTCTTTTCATAGGATTCCTTCGTGCTCGACAAAAACAACCCTCAACATTTTCCCGCAAATTTATTGGTTGTATCTTTCTTCTTCGTGACGCTGAAATCTTATGATTCAATGTTGTATTTTACATGCACCCAGCACAAAAGGTGTTTCATCGTATCTCCAAAAACTATCTTGATTGCATTGATAAGAGCTTGTTCTCGATCGGTCACTATGTTGGATATTTTCCCACAATCTCATACAATCTCAGTAACGTTTTCATCACAAAGGTGTAATGAAGTGTTTTCTCCACCTTAGTAAACGCAAATGCAATGTTGAGCATCTTATCAGTGGATAAAAAACCAACCATCTCCACTAGAGACATGCCATACCTGTGAATGTATCACGACTTTAAAATAAATAACATACAATAAGATAACATAATGAAATAGAATGAACACACACCTATTCGTTTTGTATGTGCTATCAATAACAACCACGTAAGGGAACAACTTCAGTAGGTGTAGTGACTTTGGGTTAGCAAAGAATAAGATTTCCAATTCAGCAGGTGCAATGACTTCGGGAACAACTTAAACAGGTTCAGTGACTTTAGCAGGTGCAATAGCCTTTTCTCTCAAAGTATACACTCTATACTTCTCATTTCTAAGGTACCTTAGAGTTCACTGGATGACCGTTAACTCCCCACAATCCTCAAATTGAATGTTCTGTCGAAAGTTGTTAATTTGTTTGATAGATGTCACATTTTCGGGGAATTGCTTTCACAACTCATAAGCAATGGACCTTGGCAGCATGAGCATAGCGGACCACCTCCTCAACAACATCTCTTGCTCTGGGGTCATTCGACCCATATATGCATGACCAATGAAACTAGTCGGGATCTCGTGGTTGTGGTATCCGTTATAGGACGTGAGTTTCCATCTTTCTTTCTCTATTCCGGATCATTTCTCAAACAAACCCCAACCAAGGAAAATGGGCATTCCCTCTTCTTTGTGTTAGTTCTGTCCCCCTCGATATTTCTAGGTCTATAAGCACCGAAATTCTCGCACGTTTGCTTTACCCATGTAGGAGACGAACTTTGAGTGATTATAACCATCATCAATTCCTGACCATTCTCTTTAGCCCACTTTATCATTTTTTCTCGACTATCCCACACTAAGTCTATGGAAAAATCATCCGAGTAATCTCTCGTGCATACCTATTAAGTTAAATGTAGGTGTTTACCCTATTTTCTAAATAGATAACTTAACTAGTAAGTCAAAAATAGATCATTTCTTTATTTCTTATTTAACAGATAAATAAACTAAATTACTTCATTAATATCTATTCAAAACAAAATGTACATCATTGCATTTAATACTTATCCTAAGTCTAAATTTTTTCTTGAGTCAAGCATTCAAAAATACTAAACATACTACATATATCAATTCAAAACAAAATTTACATATATTCATTACATAAACTATATGACATTTATATTGTCCAAACTATTCAAACTTGAGGTCATAAATATTTATTCAAAATAAAATGTGGGTATATCAATTATAATACATCTACTACCCTAAGTCCAAAACATGTACTAAATCCATATATCTATTCAAAAGGAAATGTAAATATAATGAACAATTTACAATAATACGTACCTCTAAAGAATTTGTCTGAATTGTGTCTTCAGAAGCTTTTGACATTTTTGTGCAAAAATGTATTTTTTGAATTATGAGATAGATGTTGCAAAAAATGGATAAGTGAAAGGATAGTAAATGTTTGATATATATAGTGTCAAAAACTCCCAACGGTACAATTCCAATAGTAAGAAAAGTGACGGTTGAAATAGTACCGTTGGGCATAGGCACGTCTATGGGATACATGCCTATGCCCAATTTATATTAGGCACGTATGTAGTACACGTGCACGTGCCAGTTCTGTTTTCCTGTGCAATTTGACACGCACCCAGTACACGTGCACATGCCAGTGCTATGTTTGGCATGTGTATGTATTACGTGCTTGTGCCAAATTTTACCAAAGCACGAGTGTTATTAACGTGCCCGTGCCTGATTCGGATACCCGACAAGTAAATTACAAGCACGTGCACAATTTAAAATGCGTGCCTCTGATGTACGGGGGCACGTGTTTTAAATGCGTTTCTCTTCATTGTATGAATATAAAATGTATTTAGCTATGGCGTTTCTATATACACTACACAAATTGCCTATACACTATATTTTTCTACGCCAAAATTTTGCATACGACATATACGAGCGTAGAGCGCTTAATTTGTAAAAATACATATAAAAAAATACAAAAAAGAGCTATGCCAGGGTTTGGCGTACGCCAAATGTTATCGCTTTTTATTTTTTTTAAATGTGCTACATCAGGATTTGGCGTACACAAACTGGTTAAAGAGGAGCCGCGCGACTCCTCATCTCTTCCCTTCCCTGCGAGTGTGGTGCCAAAAAAATATTTTCCAAGCTTTTTCCCCCAAATCTCCCCCCCCATTTCATCCTAATTTTGAGCTTCCCCTTCCAATCCCTCAAATTTCACCCCAAAATAATGGATACTAGCGAGCTTGGCGGCAGCGGTGGTGGTGAACCGACGGCTGGCGGTGGCGGCGGCATGTGCTGGCAATCCTCCAGCAGTGGTGGCGGCGGCTGGTGGTGGCGATCGGCCGACAGTCGAAGTGGAGGATTGGCCGGCGACGGTCGGAGCGAAAGACGTCGACGGTCGAGGTCGGGGTCGTTGGACCGATGGCGTTCGTACTCGTGGCGCGACCACTTCGGCTTCAGATGATACGCTTGTCGGAGCAAGACGAGAAAGAGGTTTCTGATAGGTAAAATTAAATTGGTATAATTATTTCAGCTGAAATGATAATTTCCGTTTGGACTTTAAATAGATGTTTATGATGTTGGACCTAGAATAGGTTGTTAGTATGTATTTTTCGGTGATAAATTTAAAATAGCGAATAAATATGAAATGTTTAGATTATACAGTGATTTTGGATTAGATATGCATGAAGTCATTAGAATGAATTAATTTTCAACCGAAATGATAGTAATAAATTTCGATTAGATTGAATTAATGCATGAAATGTTTAGATCACATTGAATTAATTCATCAAACTTTTAGATTAGGAATTTATGCAATGATAGTATATTCTTGGTGTAGTTTTAGAATTGATTCAAACAATTTATGAAATTGAAAATGCAATGAAAATTAAAAAAAATAGGATTTGTTTTAATAAATTAGAAATTAGAACTAAATATATAAAAACTATAAATGAAATAATGACGTTTATTAGTATTGTGCTTAGTATTATTTAATTTTGTATACATTTAAATATTTAACTTTTTATAAATATAAAAAAAGCCTAAACTTAATTAATCAAACAAATATATATAAATTCCATTAAAAAAATAAACAATTGTTTAAACAAATAATTTAATTGGAAAAAATAAACAATTGTTTATTTAATTATTTAATATTTTAAATATCCCAAAACTCCAAACTAAAAATTAAATATTTAAACGACCTTATTAATATAACCAAACTCCAAAACATGATCTTGACCTTGTTCAAAGGAAATATTCAAATACTAGAATTTAAAACGCAGCTGCCTTCAGCGTTGTCTTTCCGCATCTTCAACTTGAGAATCTTTACCTGATGTGTCGTATAGGACGTATGACACCAACCAATCATACATGGAAAAGAAAGGTCGGTTAGTGTAATGAAAGACTAAACAAAGGTTCAAACAAAATGGTTCTTGTGATTATAACTCACATAAATCAAAAGAAGACTCCAAAGAAATTGAGTCTTATAGGAATATGTATATTTGTTTGGGAACATTAAATTCGTCACACAAAGTTTGAAATCTGACTACTTGAATATTTGGGTCATCGACCAACATCACCGCGTAATGCGAATGCAGATTACAAAGCGGACTTACTCTAAACAAGAGTCCGGGCAGGTTCCACGTTACTTCTCGCCCGAGGGTATATTAATTATTTGCAACAATGCACTTATCTTATTTAATTTCAAAACGTGCATTAACGTTAAGGCTTTTAATTCCACAACTGATCTCACAATGAGATATAGAATGGGACGAATCCCAAATATTGGCATTAGATAAGTGCACCACCACTTATATTGAATAAGGGTAGGTCATTATCAAAGGTATTAGCGCAATAATCCTCTTAATACAAGTTATAAAGAAACAGCTAAATCTCGCAAGGTAAATAGCGTTTCCATGAATACTCGTGCTAACTAGTATATATGTCCACACCAAAGCACACCAAATCCACACTAAAGTCTATCTAGCACCCTATAATAATAATAATATATAAATATAACGGTCGTTTCTAGAAATTATACAACCTAATAATAAGGTTTATTTACACACCATTTTAACACACAAGTTCCCAAACACGAACTTTAGACTATTATCCCAACTTAATTAGATTAATTGTCAATTAAAAAAATATGGAATAAAATAGCAAGAGCAAACCGTCACTTGCGTTGAATCACGGAGAAGGTTGAACGGCGTTTCGGGAGCGATTGCTTTCGACTATCAATTAACTTCCCTCTTTAGTTCCGTTCCAAAGGCAGTTCCAAGACGTACCCAAATCACCCACAATAATTTATTCAATATCAAAATTTGAAGGATATAATGTCTCGGTTTCTAATTGAATTTATTTAACTCTAATTAAATAGATTTTCAAGGTTTTTTGATAAAAATATTATTTATACGATTCTAAATATCAATTAATTGTATATTCTAAATAACCATATCATAAATAAATTGATCCAATAATTTATTTATAATACTAAAAATTTCTAACTCCAAATATTATATAATTTAACCATTCATAATATAAGATAATACCCAAAATAAATATAATTAATTTAATTTTAATATATATAAAATTAAATTAATCCTAACTTATTTTTCCAGTAATCTAGATTAACCAAATCAATTAAGATTAGACAAATAAAATAAAAATAAAAGCAATACAAAACCGAAAATTTGGAAAAATCTCCACTGAAATCGCGAGTTGGCACCGCCGGTTCCTAGGAAAAATTGGGGCTTGTCGGTGCGTCTCCGGCGTCGGGGTCAGGGGCTTTTGAAAAGGGCTCAAGGGCGCAACTAGTGGTGGTGGTAATTTCAGCGGTGGAGCTCGGTGGTGGCCAGAATTAGACAAAGAACAACCGCGACAAGGATTTTAGGGCTCGTGGGATTTCGATTGAAATTGGATGAATTGGAAGCACGATAGAAGGGGTATTTATATGGATTTTGTAGCCTTTAATGCACTAGACACAATTCCGCAAACCAGTCCTCCTATTTCAAGCCGATGCGATCGAATTTTGAAATTTCACTTCAGTGCCCTACGAACCGGTATATTTGATTCTCGGATAAAATCCCTTCGATTTCGCCCCTTTTGATCCCGATTGATAGAGGGATTCAATGTGCAAGATCGTCCTCTTAATCCCATGAACGAATTTGTCAAATCGCGCTCGAAAATGGTTGAATTCTGCCATTGAAGGAGGCTTGAAGTGCGCGGCAGCTGGGGAAGGAGACGATGAATAGTACTCCCATCGGGCCCCTTGAAGTTTAGCTTATTTGCATTATTTTACCCAACTTTTTAAGTTGTGGCAAAAATGCCCTCAAATAACTTTTCAAAAATTATAAAATTTATCTAAACTTATTTATTTTAATATACTAACTTTATATAATTATTTTAACCCAAAATTAAAGTGTAGAAAAACTTAGGTTAAAATAAAACTTAAGTTATATTTCCTTGTAAACTTTACCTTACTTAAACCCTTAGCAACACTTTGTTAACATTGATTCAAGTATTCTAAGTTAAAATTGATAAATTTTATTTAAATGTAAACTAACACAATGTTTGAATAAATTTAAATAACTCACAAATTAGAGTTGTAACAACTAAAGTTAAGAATCTTTATTTTATTTTCCTTTTTGGAATAATGAAATAAATACAAAAAATCCTTTATAATGCACTAGATGTGCTGAGGGTGGCAATGCCAAGCGATATGCCAAAGACTCGACTCTGTCAAGGATCTCAAATTATCCAACATAGTGAGGATTGAGCTTCCCACACTTTTCGAACCGGAACACATCCTTGATTGGCGACACCCTGACAAACACCTTATCCCTAATGTTGAACTTAACATCCCTTCGCTTTGAATCATCATAAGACTTATGTCGGCTCTGAGTTGTAAGAATCATCTGTATGATCAAAGTAATATCCGAGGCAGTTCATTCGACCAACTCAGGTCCTAGCAAAATCTTGTCGGCATTTTCATCCCAACAAATTTGAGATATGCACTTTCGACCATATAAGGCTTCAAATGGAGCCATCTTGATTGTTGAATTCCAGCTATTTTTGTACGTGAACTCTATCAGACTCAAGTTGTTCTCGCAACTAGTCGAACGATCCAACACACAGGCTCTCAGCATGTCCTCGAGTGTCTGGATTGTCCTCTCTGACTGTCCATCTGTTTGAGGATGAAAAGGGTACTGAATCTTAACTTAGTCCCCATGGCCTTATGCAACTCTTTCCAGAATCTCGACATGAATCGACCATCACGATCAGATACAATGGTTTTGGGCGCACCATGCAGACGAACTATCTCGTGTAAGAAAAATGAGCACTTTTCGTGAGCCGATCAATGATTACCCATATAGCATCCTTCTGGCCTTATGTCTTGCGCAAACCCATAACAAAGTCCGATCCGTTGAATTGTCCTCCCACTTCCATTTTGGCACCGAAAGAGGTTGCAATTCTCCCCTTGGTCTTCGATGTTCAATTTTCACTTTCTGGCAAGTCAAGCATCTTGTCACAAATTCTACTACATCCCACTTCATAATGGGCCACCAGAATTTCTTTCTTAGATCCTTGACATCTTACTCGATCCCGGATGTACAAAATATGCAGAGGAATAAGCCTCCTTCATTGTCAACTAATGAATGTGTCATTTTCAGGCATGCAGATACGATCCTAAAACCAAAGTAATCCATCATCTTGAATCACAAATCCCGGAGCTTTCCCATCTAGATCTTCGCTACACAGTTTCACCAAGAACAAGTCATCAATTTGTCCTTCCGTGATTTGATCAAGCAATGTAGCATGTATTTCAAGCATACTCATGCGTCCTTGTCGATGATCAAATAAGACCTCAATTTCACACATTCCTTTTTGCAATTCTGTCCGAGCAGTGAGTAGAGTTACCACAGTCTCATGCGGCATCTTTCGGCTCAATGCGTCTGCTACCACATTAGCCTTGCCCGAATCATACAACAACTCAATATCATAATCCTTGAGCAACTCTAACAAATGTCGTTGCATCATGTTTAACTCCTTTTGAGTAAAAACATACTTCAAACTCTTGTGGTCAGAAAAGATCTGACATCTGACACCGTAGAGATCGTGCCTCCAAATCTTTAGCACAAAAACCACAACGGCTAATTCCAAATCATGGGTTGAGTAATTTGCTTCATAAGGCTTTAGTTGTCGAGATACGTATGCAATAACCTTTGCCTTTTTCATCAATACACATCCCAAACATTGCTTCGAAGCATCACTATAGATCACATACCCATCAGTTCCTTTTGGAAGTGTAAGCATTAATGCTGACGTCAAACACTCTTTCAACTTCTGAAAACTGGCCTCGCACTTCTCATCCCATACAAATTTCTTGTGGACCTTGCGGAGCAATCCGGTCATAGGTAGAGCAATTTTCAAAAATCCCTCTACGAACCGTTGGTAATAACCAGCAAGTCCTAAAAAACTGCGGATATTCTTCACATTCTGAGGTCACTTCGAATCAGCTACCACTTCGATCTTCTAGGAGTCAACCATTACCCCTTTCTCGTTAATCACATGGCCCAAGAATGCCACTTCCTTCAACCAAAAGTCACACTTAGACAACTTAACATATAGCTGGTTTTCTCTAAGGATTGATAACGTGATGCGAAGATACTCCTTATGAACTTCTTCATTTGGCGAGTAGATCAAAATATCATCAATAAACACCACCACGAACTTATCCAGATACTGATGAAAGCATATGTGCATCAAGTCCATGAAAACTGATGGAGCATTCGTAAGTCCAAATGGCATACTACGAACTCGTAGTGACCATATCTTGTCCAAAAATGCAGTCCTTGGAATATCTTCCTCACGAATTCTGAGCTGATGATACCCAGACCTCAAGTCGATCTTGGAAAAGACTTTAGCTCATTGCAGCTGATCCAATAGATCATCTATCCTCGACAAAGGATATTTATTCTTGATAGTGACCTTGTACAATTCTCGATAATCAATGCGAAGCCAAAATGAACCATCCTTCTTCTTGACAAATAAGACCGGAGCATCCCAAGGCAACACACTTGGTCTTATGTATCCTTTCTCAAGCAACTCTTCAAGTTGCTTCTTCAATTCTTGCATCTCCATTGGAGCCATACGATAAGGTGTCTTGGAAATCGGCGATGTACCAGGTTCCAACTCACTAGTAAACTCCACGTCACGATGTGGGGGCAACGGTAGAATTTCCTTCGGAAAGACGTCGGCAAATTCAAATACGATAGGAATATCATGAACCAAGACTTGATCCTTTTTGGGTTTATCCAGATAACACAAGTACCCGACACAACCTTGTCGAAGTAACTTAAACGCAGTCATCACGTTTATCAACTTTCCGTTATCAGCGTCATTATGACCCTTAAACTTACATACAAACTGGCCCCCAGATAAAACTGTCACAGTCCTCGTATTAAAGTCGATCACTGCCCCGTGATGCGTCAACCAGTGCATCTCGAGAATAATGTCGTATGGAGCCATGGCTATGCAGATCAAGTCAGCTTCGAACTTCCGACCTTGAATGGTCACCAGAAATTCCAACAACCGCTTGGTTCCTACTGGATGTTCCCCATTGGGAAGGTTAAACACAAATGGTTCACAAGCTTGATTGCATCTAAGCCCTAAATTATTCACGCAATTCTCAGAAAAAAAAGAATTCATAGCACCAAAATCAAATAATTTACAGACCGATGTAGAGTGTAGGTATAAGGTACCTTGAGCAACATGAGCGTTTGGTCCATCGACTTCAAGCATCTCTGTAACACCCCCAAAACTTAACCCTTTTGGAAAGGTATTACCGCTAGTGACCCTAGTGTTCCTTACCGAGATCACCCAAGGCTTTACCGTTTAAATACAAATTATGAAATACAATGATACAAATTGATAACCTTATTCATATAAAACAAGAGTCCCGGGATTACATCCCAATCCCGAATAGGACAAACACAGAGTTTAAATAAATTACAACGGAAATCTTAAACAAGGTACAACGGAAGACTTTTAAAAGATATTACAAAAAGGGTTGTGATCGTAATGATCACCTGCCCAAGGATCTCAACCTGATTAAAAGAGATTATTAAAAACGTCGGAAAACCACCGTCGACTCCATAGTCCTTCTAGTCTTCTCATCTACACTCTATCTGATGTGCCGAATCGAACGGATGACACCAGCCCACATGCGGAGAACAAAGTTCGTGGGTTAGTCTACTTGACTAGGCTAGCAAGGGTAAAAAGCAGAGTGGTTCGAGTGATCGAAACCGTTTACTATCATTGTCCCTCGAATAATAATCGAAGGGACGATACATAACCCGACACTTTCACGGAATAACAACAAGAGGTATGCATGAGAGAAGATTCTGGGAGACTTAATCTTCACAGAAATTGACCCGAAAGAAGACTCCAAGAGATTGAGTCTTTAAGGAAAAAGGACAAATCTGGAATGTTTAAAGAATCATACAACAATGATTTTAAAAGTTGACTGAGATGCTTCAGTTCACGACCAACCTCATCGCATACAGCGAATCCAGATCGGAAAGAGAACGTACTATGATCAAAGTCCAGACGAGTTTTCCTAGCTGCACTATAACTTAGCTGCACTACTCGCCAAAGGTTTATTAATCATGTGCACTCGGGCACATATCTTATTTAATTACAAAACACACATTGCTGAAACACGTTAATGTTATTAAGAGCGACAACAAGGCTTAAATCACAGGGTGACAAACATGTCAATCCAAATTAAAACACACACAACCCACACGCGGGACTTAACATTATTATGCCGAGTAACAACGGCGTTATTAATACACCGGGTGACCTTACGTTCACCCTTATTGCACTATTACAGCGCTTACAGTTTAATTATGTGCTTAACTGCACTTATCTTATTACAACACACACACACACACTGTTGAAGCTTTTAATATTATTCCGAGAACACGGAAGTTATATTACACCGGGTGACCTTACGTTCACCCTGATTGCACTGCCACAATGCTTACAGTTTAATTTACAGGGTGACAGTTACGTCCACCCCAATGCACTAGCTAAGTGCTTAATACACAGGACTGCAATTAAGCTCATCCAATGGCGCTTGCAAGGCGCTTAAAACACTTCAGATCCTTACATGTGGATAAGAAGCATAGGTCATGAACCTTAAATTATTCGGAATAATCCGAGGAATATTATGATTTAAAGAAATGACAAATCCTTACATATGGATAAGCGCTCCCACGAATATTAAATTATAAAGAAATGACTAATCCTTACTTGGATTAGCGTTCCTACGCACATTAAGTTATAAAGAAACGACTAATCCTTACTTGGATTAGTGTTCCTACAAACACTCGTGTTTTCAAACTCTTTTCACTTTGAAATTTTTTTCAGAGCCCTTCTTAAAGCATTTTCAAAAACGGATAAATGATTTATAAAAATCCAAACCCGTTTTAAAACAACCTTTGGCTCTGATACCACAATTGTAACATCCCCAAAACTTAACCCTTTTGGAAAGGTATTACCGCCAGTGACCCCAGTGTTCCTTACCGAGATCACCAAATGCTTTACCGTTTAAATACAAATTATGAAATACAAGGATACAAAATGATAACCTTATTCATATAAAACACGAGTCCCGGGATTACATCCCAATCACGAATAGGACAAACACAGAGTTTAAATAAATTACAACGGAAATCTTAAACAAGGTACAGCGGAAGACTTTTAAAAGATATTACAAAAAGGGTTGTGATCGTAATGATCACCTGCCCAAGGATCTCAACCTGATTAAAAGAGATTATTAAAAACGTCGGAAAACCACCGTCGACTCCATAGTCCTTCTAGTCTTCTCATCTACACTCTGTGCCGAATCGAACGGATGACACCAGCCCACATGCGGAGAACAAAGTTCGTGGGTTAGTCTACTTGAATAGACTAGCAAGGGTAAAAAGCAGAGTGGTTCGAGTGATCAAAACCGTTTACTATCATTGTCCCTCGAATAATAACCGAAGGGACGATACATAATCCGACACTTTCACGGAATAACAACAAGAGGTATGTATGAGAGAAGATTCTGGAAGACTTAATCTTCACAGAAATCGACCCGAAAGAAGACTCCAAGAGATTGAGTCTTTAAGGAAAAATGACAAATCTGGAATGTTTAAAGAATCATACAACAATGATTTTAAAAGTTGACTGAGATGCTTCAGTTCACGACCAACCTCATCGCATACAGCGAATCCAGATCGGAAAGAGAACGTACTATGATCAAAGTCCAGACGAGTTTTCCTAGCTGCACTATAACTTAGCTGCACTACTCGCCAAAGGTTTATTAATCATGTGCACTCGGGCACATATCTTATTTAATTATAAAACATACATTGCTGAAACACGTTAATGTTATTAAGAGCGACAACAAGGCTTAAATCACAGGGTGACAAACATGTCAACCCAAATTAAAACACACACAACCCACACGCGGGACTTAACATTATTATGCCGAGTAACAACGGCGTTATTAATACATCGGGTGACCTTACGTTCTCCCTGATTGCAGTATTACAGCGCTTACAGTTTAATTATGTGCTTAACTGCACTTATCTTATTACAACACACACACACACACACACACACACACACACACTGTTGAGGCTTTTAATATTATTCCGAGAACACGGAAGTTATTATTACACCGGGTGACCTTACGTTCACCCTGATTGCACTGCCACAGCGCTTACAGTTTAATTTACAGGGTGACAGTTACGTCCACCCCAATGCACTAGCTAAGTGCTTAATACACAGGACTGCAATTAAGCTCATCCAATGGCGCTTGCAAGGCGCTTAAAACACTTCAGATCCTTACATGTGGATAAGAAGCATAGGTCATGACCCTTAAATATTCGGAATAATCCGAGGAATATTATGATTTAAAGAAACGACAAATCCTTACATATGGATAAGCGCTCCCACGAATATTAAATTATAAAGAAACGACTAATCCTTACTTGGATTAGCGTTCCTACGCACATTAAGTTATAAAGAAACGACTAATCCTTACTTGGATTAGCGTTCCTACAAACACTCGTGTTAACTAAACAGTCTAACACAACAATTATACACATTAAAGCCATCCAGGCAAACAACTTAAACATAGAGATAATAGAAACAGTTAATCCTTACTTGGATTAGTTTTCCTATTAATCCACATAAATGCCCGGAAGGCGATCATAGATAATAGCGTCGTTCTAGCAGATATACAACCTATTATATGATTTTACAAAACAGTTTATAAAACCATTTCCAGACAAACACTGTAATCATTCCAAATTAATTACTCAGATAAACAGCTGTGAATTAATGTAAATATGGAACGATGAGCAAGAGCGAACCGCCACTTGCCTTAGTCCGCAGATCTGGAACAAAGCAGAGACAACGGGATTCCGGGCTCGACACGCGTATAGCTCCACTAGCATAAACACCTTCGAGTTGACCCAAAAAGGAACCCTAGGTTAGATCCGACATAAACAGTACGAATCTAAACACGGCGAAAGAACACGGAAGGAAAGACGCCACGACGACAACTAACCAAGCCAAAGCCACGAAGGCATTCTGGGCACTGGCGGCGGTCGCCGTTCTTGGCGGCGGTCGCCGCATTCATCACGGCGGTCGCCGTGAAGAACACGGCGGTCGCCGTGAAGAACACGATCGACAGAGACGAGAGAAATCTCACCCCAAAACACGAGCGGTTCGGCCTCCTTCGACTTGCTTTGGCTTCTAACCTCCAAGGCTAACCAAAAGCTTCACAAAGGCACTCAGGAAACACACCAAAGCAACACCGGCGAGACCTTCACACTCCGGCGAAAACCAACTCCGACGAGAAGGAAATCCGGCAGCGATTCGGGGTTGGAAGGGCTTCAAAACCCTCTCCCAAACACCCCTATTTATAGCCAAACATCTAGGAGTCTCAACCAAACCCTAAGACGCGGCCGAAATCAAGATCGGCGTGCCTCGATTATCGCCGGCGACCAACGGGCAATGTCCACTGGACAAAACACGGCGGGCGCCGTTTTTAGCCTCCGAAGGTCGCCGTAAATGCGGCGGTCGCCGTCGCTAGGCCTGTCGCGGCCAACTAGAAGCTGACACGCTGACTCCTCGGGCCCAACCACGGCGGTCGCCGTTTCTGAACGGCGGTCGCCGTTTCTCCCTTTTCCCGCCCATTCAGCTTTGAACGAACCTGACGTTAAACCGGGATAAAAATTATCGTACGCGAACGACAATTAAAATCTAAGGCACCTTGTCTGTATATTATTTCACTGAGAAAAATATTACAGATACTGAGCACATTACAGAATGTCTCAAACTCTCTGTATTAAATCCGACGTACACAACGGATACTCGGGAAAATTCCAAAATTCCCAGAATAATCCTTACAGAATTACGAGGTATCACAATCTCGTAGAGCCATTGACCCTGACTGCCTGGTGCAATCGGTGCCTTCCCCTTGTTATGCACAATAGACTGCGTAGCAGTACTCCATGCAGGCCTTTGTTAAGGTTGGTTGTTATGGCTCACTGACCCTTACTGGGACTCAACCTCCTGATTCCGTCGTTTGGAGCAAAAGGTTTGCAAATGCCCCTTCTTCCCATTAGTGAAGCACATTCTCTTCCCTTTCGTACACTCATTGCTCTTATGTCCAGGTGTCCCACACTTATAACACTGAACATAGCCCTTAATCTGACCTGAACGTTGCGTAGAACCAGACTGGGTCGTCTCAGTCTCAGGTCGACTAGACTTAGAGAAATTGGATGATGGAGCTAGCCTCTTGAACCCACCATTCAGTTGATTGTTATTCGCCGACCTCTGTCGGTTGCGCTTCTTTGCTGACTCCTCCAGAGTCACTTCCAACTTATAAGCAGCATCCACATACTGCTCTAGAGTGGTACAATAATGACGCACCATCAATGGCTTAATATCTGGGTTCATGCACTCATGAAAATGTCAAATCTTCTACTCTTCAGTAGCCACCTCACTCCCCGCATGGTATAGTAAGTGATTGAATTTAGCAGCCAGAGCAGTTACCTTCAACCCATCAGTCTTCGGGTAAATGAACTCCTTGTGCTTCTCCTCCCTCATAGCCCGAGAGAAGAAATGGTCAGTCATCTTGGTCTTGAACATCGACCAAGTCAGCTCGGGATGATCAGCTAATCTCGTGCTCTCCCACCATTCAATAGCCCCATCTTTCAGTTGTAACGAGGCAATGTGCACTTTTTCAGCCTCAGTGCACACAATGTTCCTGAATAGACGTTTCATGTACAGGAATGAGTAGGCCACTTTGACGGTTTCTCCAGTACCGTTATAAGAATCGGGCCTCATGGAATTGATCGTTGTCCGCGCACAACCCTAGTTTCCTCCATCTCTCTGAGCATGCATAGGAGGCCTGACATTCATCGGCTCCTCTACATCAGGAATAACCTGAGGAGCCGGGCTTCCCTGGGCTTGTTGAACCCTTGACAGCTTGCATCACGATCTGCCTTATTGCCTCGACAACAACATTGTCAAAGACAATCGGAGAAACATGAGGTATCTGCACCCTTTATCCTCCAACCTGAGGGTTAAATTGAGGCAGAACATTCACCGATGGGTTGTTGTGGGATACAGATCCAATTTCATCCTCCTGATTCACTACAGTCCTTATTTGGATTCAGGAGGCATTACTCGGCCTAGCTTCCTGGCGAGCGGTATTCCTTTTGTTCAACATCTGGTTGTGTTTACTTTTTATAGATATAATTCGATCAAATATTGTATTGCTAGTAATAAATACTTCAAATTCAATAATTAAGATAATCATCTAATAAACTTGTCATTTATTATATAAAAGAAACACGCCAAAAACCTGAAACGTGTCCTCTTCTTCGGAGGTAGCTCTTCCCCCGACTCATATGCCGGTCTCTTCGGCTCCCTCGACTCCTTAGCTGGCACCGATGGATGGCAAATCATGTCCATAAACCCAGGTTGGAACTCTGAGGCTTTGACACGCGGCCCAAAATTGGGGTCTGTTAACTTTCTGGCCTGCTCTATGTTTTACAGCAAGCACTGGACACGTCCCACCATATGCTGGTACGTCGACTCGAGTCTGAGAGCCTCTTCCGCTATGTCATCCAACGACTTCTTCTAGCCCTTTATATTCTCCTCTAGCACTGGAATGTTCACTCGGGCCTATTGAGGAAAAGTGTTGCTAGAAGCAAAGTGCGCTTCCCAAGGTCGAGTCATCGCTCTCGTCTGCTCAGTCATCTCGTTGATATAACAGATAGCTTTTGAGGTAGTCATCCCATCAAACGACTCTCGAGCAGTCGGGCTTCCCTGAGATTGAGGAGGTGAATAGTCTGGAGAGGGAACCACATTAGCTGGAGGTATAGTAGGGTCATAGTCTTCCCATTCAGCATTGGGAAACCCCTTGGCCTCATAGGTAGCTGGAAACATTGGCGAGTACGTCAGCGTCTCACCGCCGGGCAGTTGAGTTGGTCCATACATCTCTTCCTCACTCTCATAGTAAGGATCTAGTGGTTCCTCCCCCTTTGTGGCTTCTTGGAGAGAGGACTACTTGGACTGCACTTGCCCTTCTCCACCGCTCTCGTACTCGGGATCCTCAATCAGATCTTCTTCTTCAGTGGTCTCAACTATCACCACGTCCTCCACAGCTGCCCTAGGAGTGGTGAAATGCACCACATGGTTGTCATTCTTGGCAGCAGCTACTGAATCAGGCTCAGACTTGATTGTCGGAGCGGTATGAGATTCTTCCAAGGCTTTAAGCTGAGCTCTTGTGAAAACCATTGTCTGAAAAGAGACAAGGAGAGGTCAGAAAGAACTTTCCAAATATAGAAGTCATACTTTCTATAATTAGGCATGAGTAGATGAAACTACTATTGCTGGCAGAAGTTTTAATTTTTTTTTACACAAACTACTAATCCACATGGACTTGTCTTTAAACCCGACCTTGTCTTCCATTTCAAGCCCTTTTATAGGAAATTACAATATTATACTTTTTGAAATAAGCCAGACCAAATGGTTGTGGTTTAAAACCTCTTAAAGGAATTTTTATTCTAAGCCTTACTTAGGGCCTATAGTAAAGAAAATTTTCACACCAAGTTTTTGTTTTATAAAAACTCAAATAAACAAAAACTTATTTAAAAATTATGATTTTTAAGACTTTTAGCTCTGATACCATAACTTTAACACCCCTAAATAACCTTAGAAATATTACCACCAGTGACTTCGGATCACAAATCCAAAATCACCCAAGGCTTTACAATATTAATCGCAAATACAAAATAGAACGAATAATAATAACATTAAATCCAAAATTGTCTTACAAACGACGTTGCTAAACATGGCAACATAACAATGTATCAAAGTATGGCGGAAGACTTTATTAATATAACCAAACTCCAAAACATGATCTTAACCTTGTTCAAAGCAAATATTCAAATACTTTAATTTAAAACACAGCTGCCTTCAACATCATCTTCCCGTATCTTCAACATGAGAATATTTACCTGATGTGTCGTATAGGACGGATGACACCAGCCAACCATGCAAGGGAAAACAAAGGTCGGTTAATCTAATTGAAGACTAAACAAGGGATTAAACAAAATGGTTCTTGTGATTATATCCAGTTACTATCATTGTCTCTCGAATAATAGTCGGTAGACGATATATAACTCGCATATGTAACACCCCGGAATTGTAATCCTTTAAGAGGATTAGAGTGCTACCCATGTCATCAAGAGCTCTTTCTTTACAGGGTTCAAGTGAGGACAAGAACTCTGAAGTTAAGCATGCTAGGGCGAGAGTAGTACCAGGATGGGTGACCTCCTGGAAAGTCCTCGGGTTGGCATGGGATGTCGCTTCTAAGGCACGGGCCTTACAAATGGTGTCAAAGTCGACTTTGGGTTACGAGTCGGCTTGGTCCGGTGGACGGTCACTCGACCCAGAGGGCGGTCTTTGGGCTTTGACGAGGTCGTCAAGGGTTTAAGTGGGGGTGATTATAACACCCCGGATTTGTAATCCTTTATAAGGATTAAAGTGCTATCCATGTGATAAGCACTACTTTGTATAACTTAACTAAGAGTCATTAGAGGATTTATTGGTGTCATTTGGGTAGTTTTAGACACATTCTTGTGCATGGAGTATGGAGGCGAAGTCTTGGTGTTTTGGAGATGTTTTGAGCTTACTTGAAGATTGTTGGAGACATTGAAGAAGAAGCAGCCACGAGAGAGCCTATGGAAGAATAGAAGAGGAGAATGCTGGTGCAGCAGGTCGAGCATTAACCGCGATCGCGGGTGAGGTTGCCGCGATCGCGGGACTTCGAGGCATTCGAAACACTTCTCCAGGCGCGGAGGAGAGCAAGGAGCGCGGAACTACATGGCCCGCGATCAAGGTCCATCACCCGCGATCGCGGGTCAGCACGACAGAGTTACTTCGGATTTCCCGAACCTATCTTATATGTTTTCTTTATTTTTAGTTTATTTATTCCGTTTTCTATTTTCAGTGGGCTAGGTCATTTGTTAAGCCCACATATATATACTCTCTTAGTTTTTAGGTTTTTAGAATCCAGTTTTAGTTTCAAGAATTGCTACGTTGTTCGTTTTTCATTGATTCAGAGTTTTTATGAAGAACATGAGGAGGAACTAACCTTCTTGGTTCCGCCTAACAATTGAAGCATTCATTGGATTTTGGTTGTGAGATTATCTTTCGTGTTCGAGTTCCTATTGGTTTGTATTATCTCTTCTAAGCCTATTCCATTGGATTTCATTGATTGCACTAGCCCGCGCAACTAGTTGTTATTGGTGATTTTCATATTGCTAGGATTAGGAAACTGTTGGGCTAACGTCCTATTCTGCTGTAGCAACTACAATTTACATGCTCTGGTTGAAATTGTTCTATTGTAGGGAGAGATAATTACATGGGAAATGCATCTGAGCGAGCGTTCTGTGTATCCTGGTTAATTCTTATATGCATTGCTGCCTTTGGGTTGAACCTTTAGTGGTACTAGGGTTATTCATTGGTAAGGGTTCTTAGTGGAAGGTTTCCCTTTGAATCTACATAAGATCGGGACAGGAACAACCATAGGAAGGAAGAAGAACTCGAGATAATCTATGATCAACCATATTCAGTGATTGTGGATATTTGTTAGGAGGAGCATTTTTCCTTTATTTGATTTATCCATAGATTTTAGCAAACCAAACCTCAAAACCCCCTTTTGTTACACTGTTCGATTGGTATTTGATTGTTAATAAGAAAATAGACGCCTGTGATTCCCTCGGGATTTCGACCCTTGCTTACTCACTATTCTAGTTTGGAAGTTGAGGTTACTTTGATTTGGCATAACGACCTTATGCCATGTCAAATTTGGTGCCGTTGTCGGGGAGTCATTGTATGTTTTCTTGTGAATTGATTAAATATTGATCTTGTAGGGAACCTATCTTACGATTCCCTCTAACGTTACTAACCTTTGTTTTGTCAAGTATGATTCACAGTTTAGTAGTTCGGTGAAAGAATTCAGCTATGGCACAAGAAAACCGAACACTGAGGCAATTGACAGCGCAATATCAAGAGCAACAACATCTAGCTGTTCAATTCCCGGAAATCCAGGAGGGCGTGAACTTTGAACTCAAATCGGGGTTGATCAGTTTATTGCCTCACTTCAGAGGAACCGATGAGGAAAATCCGAACAAACACCTCCAAGAATTCGATACTGTTTGTAATAGTATGCAACCCCGTGGAGTTACTGAAGATCAAATCAAACTGAGAGCCTTTCCCTTCTCTCTAAAGGATGTAGCGAAGGAATGGTTCTATTACTTGGCCCCGGGCAGCATAGTCATGTGGGCAAAAATGAAGCAAGCTTTCTTGGAAAAATATTTTCCTACAACCAAGCTCAATAGCCTGAAAAGAAGCATCAGTGACATTGAACAGTTTCAGGGCGAGCAGTTGTATGACTATTATGAGAGATTCAGGAGGCTAGTAATCAACTGCCCATTTCATGGTTACTCAGACCAGGATCTGGTACTGTATTTGTTTGGAGGATTGCTAGAGGAAGACCGTAGGTTGGTGAATGCTACCTGCGGGGGAAACATCTTGAACAAAACCCCCGTGGAAGCCTTTGAGGTCTTCTCTGAGCTCTTTGAGAGTTCAAGGCAATACCGCTCAAGGAGTAATGCAAGCACCACAGACACTCCCAGAGCAAGAGTGCATGCTATACAAGAAGTGAACATCACAGAAGTCCAGCCTCAACAAACACAACCATTAGCCGGTGAGAGTACATTACTAGCTCTCACCCAGACGCTTCAAGCACTCACACAAGCAATGATTCAAGCAAGTGCAAACAATACACAAGCAGTGATTCAAGCTGGTGCAAACAATGCACTAGCAATGAAAGAGGGATTCTCTCAGCTCATCCAGCTCACCCAGCAAAATTACACTTTGCACCAGGACTCTCAGCAATCTATATTACAATTGGGTGCATCATTGGGACATCTAATGCCTAGTACACCTGCAATAACGGAGTCCCCAAGCGAGTACTGTGAAGACCAACTTGAAGCCAGTGCAATCAAATTGAGAAGTGGCAAGAGGCTAAGTGACCCTTATGTTGTGGGAAGGGATGAAGAACCAACAAGAGGCGAACGCTGGGAAGAACCGCGATCGCGGGCTGAAAACCGCGATCACAGTTATTTCACGGAAAAAACAAGGGAAGTCGTGATGACTCTATGCCTTCCCCTATGACGGCGAGAGACGAAGAGGACCTTCTTAGGGTGCGTTCCGATGGACCGATGACTAGAGCCCGTGCTAGAAGCTTTGCCAGAGCTACTCAATCTCTAGTCACCCGCATGGATGCAAGCTTCGGGTCCGAACCAAGTTGTTCATGGGTCTCCCTTTCGATCCTTGATTTCTAGGGGGGTTATCTTGCGATTCCTCCTTGGGCCCGCTTTCTACTTATAGCTTTTGCTTACTAGGGTTTCCCGCTTTCCATTTATAGCTTTGCTTGCTAGGGTTTGCTTTTCCTTTCTAGAATGATGTAAATGGGTTGGGCCTTGTATCTTGGGCCCAAGCCCATTAGGGTTTCCTCTTCAATCCTAGTTTCCCTTTGTTTTTCTATAAATAGGGTAGAACTTCCATGTAATCTTCAAGTTAAGTTTAAGACAATCTAGTGGAGAGTCCCTCCTAGTTGTCCCTTGGCTTCAAACACATTCTCTTTCTTTGAAGGCTCTCCTAGCCTTTTCTCAAAGTTCTCTAAGGAGCCATAACGTTGGCCTCCTTCCACCACCTCGGGTGTTCATAACGTTGAACCCCTTCTCCCATCCACCGCCAGGGTTTGATCCGCCAAACCCAAGAAAGGGGAACATAACGTTGTTTCCCTTGAAGGAGTTCTTGAAGAAAGCCAAGAACACGAAGAACGCGAAGAACGAGTGCTTGCTTGGGAAGAACAAACGATCCGGACCTACGATCGGTCTTGCTCCGCAGGGATCGATCGTATCAATTGGTATCAGAGCCATTCCTCAAGCTAAGTTTCTTGTTCCTTTCGATCTTTAAATTTGGCACTCAAATTCCGTTTCTAAGTTTGTTCATATATTTCAATCGCTTCCGCCATTGTTCCCTTCGTAAGGTCGGTGCATGCGTGATTCTTCACTTTGTGCCCGTCCGTTACCGCTCACCTTTACTTGTGCGGTTCAAGCGTGATTGTTCATTGCTTGACCGTGCATTTCCAAGGTAAAAAAAAAAAAATCGAAGACTCCCGTGTCCCGAGTAGCATATAGTTGTTCATGCAAGTAGATAACTTTGCATAAGGTTGTCATGAATGCTTTCATCTTTTAGATTTAATTTAATTGAAATTGTGCTTGCTTTTCTTCCTTATTAGTTGCTTGTCTCTTCTTATCCCCAATCACACAACAACATAAAGTTTGTGTGACTTCTTTCAAAACAAAAAAATGAAGAAAAGAAAAGGGTAAAGATCCCCCGTGTAACGCAAGGTTTCCATTTCCTTCCCTACCATTGTCTAAATTGCAACACGTGTAAAAGGTTTGATTTGTATTGCTATCTTTCAAGAAGAATTACTTCTAACACGTGAAATCATTAGTGACTCTTTGTGCATCACGACGCTTGTGTGATTCAATTGCTCGCTACTTTATTGCTTTAGCCTTACGTCAAGCCTAATCCGCCTCACGCTTGCCCAAAGTTCTCGGCTCTTGAGTGCCAAATTTTGGATTGATTGTGATAAGGACTCGGTTTGGCGTTAGGTTCTCTTGCCTTTGAATACTTTGATTCCAGTGTGTACATGATCACTATAGGTTCGAATTCCATGGATCAAAATGTCGAGCGTGACGAAGCACCCATCGGCAACCAAGAGCAATTAGCAAATCGTTCTACGTCCGAGAGTACCGCTAGCCTCCTTGCCCTCGTTGCTGAGTTACGTGCCGAAATTACCACCCTCCGTACTGCTCAAGAGTCCAGGTCACTGATGCCCCCAGGTCCACCACCAGAGCTTTTTCTGGACCCGATCGTCGAGGCTCAAGCTAGAGAAGGAGCCGCCTTACTCCGAGGCAAAGATCCCATGGCTCCCTCGACCTCGCGTCTCCCAGTGCTTCCCCGTCTCTTGAGGTCTCTAGTTGATAGTCATCCGGGGCGTGTCAACAATCGAGATCGCCATGACCCTAGGGCATCCCACTCTCGCCCGAATCATTCCTTAGGACGTGATCCAACTGGCGATAACTACGACCAGGCTCCGGGGGATCATCTTCTCTATGTGGATACTCGAAACCGAGCAAGGGTTACAGAACGATTTGCTAGGCGTTTCCCTTCCGATAGTCGCAATAGTCACACCGCCTATGGTAGTGATTATCATGATTTTGAGGGCGACGATGAGGATTTACAAGTTGCCTCCACTGAAAGGCCGCACCACCCTCCGATCGGTGAGATTTATGATAGTGATCATGATGAAGATTGGATTCCCCCAGCCCGCCCCAGGCCTCACAACCAACGAGATCGTCGTGCCCTTGATCCCCGTCATGATCCCGATTTGTCACCAGAAGCACGTCGTGGTCATTTGCAACGCCGCCATAGACCACCAGAAGATTATGATTCAGACTCAGACGAGGATCCCCATCGCGACCTACCTAGAGGCCAATACCTAGCCCGTTGTCACGAGATCAAGGTGCAGCTTGAACACTTCGCCGGTGAGTACGACGCATCTAAATTCATTGAATGGAGGCAGTCCTGTGAAGATGCCTTTGATTATTGTCAGTATTTACCAAGGGAAAAAGTTAAGGCAGCTGCTCTATCTTTCACCGGCAATGCTCGTGCTTGGTGGTCCCGAATCCGGAAGGAGCGTATGAGACGCCACTTGCCCTGCATACGTACGTGGGAACAACTCATGTATGTTATGACCAAGAAGTACGTTCCAGAAGACTATGCTGAACAGATACGCCTTCAGATTGCCCTCTCTGCGCAGGGAAGCCGGAACCCTCTTGAGTACTTTGCTGAGCTCGAGGATCTGTGCCACAAAGCCGGTGTTCACCACTCAACTACGGCCATGCGCACCACCTTCCTGCGTGGGTTAAGTGAGGAGATCCGGGATCAACTCCGTATTCTCAACATTAAGGATATTCACACCTTGACCCACACGGATATGGAGATCCACAACCAGATCCAACGACGGAAGAAGGCGGCTTGGGCCCGCAACTCTGCCTCACGGTTCGGCCCCACCCAGGCTTCGACATCATCAGGGCCACCTCGGCCTTTGGCCCCCACTCGCCCTGGGTTTCTGCCCAAGGCGCCGGTGAATGCAACACCAACCGGCCGTCCCGGAGCCACGCCCGTGGAACATGCGCGTGATCGGATTTGCTACAAGTGTCAAGGACATGGGCACGTGCAACGAGATTGTCCGAACAGCAAGAAGGTACTCTTCTCCGCTCATTCTGGTTATGAATCATTTGATGATGAATCTGAGGCCGATGAGGCCAAGCACCACGTTACCGCCGAATTTGAGGCCGGCGATGAGGAGTATTTTTGTGGTGCTATTGACGAGGCCGACGGCACACCTTTGAGCCTTGTCACCCGTCGTGTCCTAACCGCCAAGGAGGGCACTCTTCTGGACCAACGAGAGAATATCTTCCATACTCGTTGTTTGGTCCAAACTTCTTCGTTAAGCGTCATCATTGATGGTGGGAGTTGCTGCAACATCGTAAATGAAAAGGTGATCAAGCACCTCGATCTGGCCACGACTCCTCACCCACAGCCGTATAGCCTTCAGTGGATTTTCGAGGGAAAGGGGAATGCTATGGTTCACCGCCAGTGCCTCATTGAGTTCTCCATCGGCTACTATCGAGACAAGGTGCTATGTGATGTGATTGCTATGGACGCCACCCACCTCCTCTTGGGCCGTCCTTGGCAATTTGACAAAAGGGCGCTCCATGATGGGTTTCTTAACAACTATGTGTTCATGCACAACTCGAAGAAGGTGACCCTCCTTCCGATGTCCCCGAAGGAGATTTTACAAGACCAAGTGGAGCGCAACCGTGTGAAGGCACTCGAGAATGCCAAGGGCAAGAGCCTTCCAAGCCATGAAGCCACTACACCGCAACGCCTAGGCCAGCCTCCGGCCAAGGCCAAGATATCTCCTGGTGTTGTATCATCTTCGGCGCCCATCAAGGGCACTTGTGAGCCTCGACTCCTCATGGCCCGCCGACGCCACCTGACGCCCATCTTGCACGGCCGACGCCCGTGCTTTCTTCTGGTACCTAACCCTTACTTTCTTGTACATACTGATTTGTTAGAGTTACCCCCTGCGGTTGCTACCTTGATGCAAGAATTTTCAGATGTGATGCTTGATGAGCTTCCCATTGGCTTACCCCCGGTGCGTGGAATCGAACACCAAATCGATTTTGTGCCGGGCGCTTCTTTGCCAAATCGGGCCCCATATCGTGCTAGCCCCGAAGAGACTAAGGAACTCCAACGTCAGGTTCAAGAGCTCATGGACAAGGGATATGTCCGTGAGAGCCTTAGTCCTTGTGCTGTGCCCGTGATCCTTGTGCCCAAGAAGGATGGCTCTTGGCGAATGTGTGTCGATTGCCGAGCCATCAACCAAATCACGGTCAAGTACCGACACCCAATCCCTCGCCTTGATGATATGCTAGATGAGCTCCATGGTGCCACATTGTTCTCTAAGATCGATCTTAAGAGTGACTATCACCAGATCCGCATGAAGGAGGGTGACGAGTGGAAGACTGCCTTCAAGACCAAGTACGGTCTCTATGAGTGGCTCGTGATGCCTTTCCGTCTCACAAATGCCCCAAGCACCTTCATGCGCCTCATGAACCAGGTTCTTCGGGCTTACTTGGGCAAGTTTGTGGTCGTCTACTTTGACGACATCCTGGTCTACAACAAGAGTTTGGAAGAACATGTTAGCCACCTCAGGTCCATACTCGAATGCCTCCGAAAGGAGAAATTATTTGCTAATCTTTCGAAATGCTCTTTTTGCGCCCCTTCTACTATCTTTCTAGGTTTTGTGGTGGGACGCGACGGTTTGCGCGTCGATGAAGAGAAGGTGCGCGCCATTAGAGAGTGGCCTCAACCAACAACGGCCACCATGGTCCGTTCTTTCCTTGGCTTGGCTGGGTTCTATCGGTGTTTTGTGCGGGACTTTAGCACAATTGCCGCGCCTCTGCATGAGCTGACCAAAAAGGGTGCCACAGTGGATTGGAGTGATGCGCACGAATTGGCATTCACTACACTCAAGGATCGTTTATGCAATGCTCCCCTACTTCAGTTGCCAGATTTCTCCAAGACCTTTGAGGTGGAATGTGATGCCTCCAACTATGGCATAGGTGGTGTGCTTCTCCAAGACCGACGCCCCATTGCCTACTTTAGCGAGAAGCTCTCTGGTGCCACTCTCAATTACCCAACGTATGACAAGGAGCTCTATGCTTTGATTCGGGTCTTGAAGACATGGCAACATTACCTCTGGCCGAAGGAGTTTGTTATCCATTCCGACCATGAGGCTCTCAAGTATTTGAAGAGTCAAGTACATCTCGGCCGGCGCCACGTCCGATGGGTTGAATTCATGGAGACCTTCCCTTATGTGGTGAAGTACAAGAAGGGCAAGGACAATGTGGTCGACGATGCGTTGTCTCGTAGGTACACTCTTCTTTCCCAACTGGATGCCAATGTCATTGGGTTCTCTCTTATTAAGGACTTGTATGCACAAGATGCTTTCTTTGGTACCATCCTTGACTTGTGCATACAAAAGGGAGAATCTGAGGGATTTTATTTGGACAATGGGTTTTTATACAAAACTGGCAAATTATGCATACCCGACACCTCCATTCATAGACTTCTGATCCAAGAAGCCCACGAAGGGCGCGGCCACTTCGGCATCGCCAAAACTTTGGCCGCGCTCAAGGAGCACTTCTTTTGGCCCAAAATGCTTGACCACGTCACAAAGTTCTGCAACAGCTGTGTGACGTGCCATAAGGCCAAAAGCAAGTCGAGTCCCTTTTGGCTTGTATACCCCTTTGCCAATTCCGGCAGCACCTTGGGAGGACATTTCTATAGACTTCATAACGGGTTTGCCCATGTCTAAGAAGGGGAGGGACTCGATTTTTGTTGTGGTGGATCGCTTTTCCAAAATGGCTCACTTTATTGCATGCAAGATGACCAACAATGCTCAGGAGGTTGCCACTTTGTTCTTTGAGCATGTAGTCAAGCTACATGGCGTCCCTCGTAGCATTGTGTCGGATCGCGATGCAAAGTTTATGAGTCACTTTTGGAAGACTCTTTGGTCCAAATTGGGGACACGACTTTTTTTCTCCACTAGTTGCCACCCTCAGACTGATGGTCAAACTGAAGTGACCAACCGTACTCTTGGCGCCCTACTGTGCACTATGTTGAAAGCTAACATCCGCAGGTGGGAAGATTGTTTTCCCCATGTTGAATTTGCTTACAACAGGTCCATGCACTCAGCGACTAAGAAGACGTCGTTCGAGGTCGTCTATGGCCTCAACCCTGCTACCCCACTTGATTTGGTGCCACGACCGCTTCAGAATGCTGAGAACGCCACAGGTCTTGACCGTGCTGAGTTTGTCAAGAGCCTCCATGAGCGCACCCGTGAGCAACTTGAACGCCGAGCTGAGCAGTACAAGCGCCAAGCGGACAAGGGACGGCGCCACATCACCTTTGAAGCATGCGACATGGTGTGGCTCCATTTGCGCAAGGAGCGTTTTCCAGCCAAACGTCGCAGCAAGCTCGATCCCCGAGGCGATGGGCCATTTCGCATCTTGGCACGCCTTGGTGACAATGCATACCGTCTCGAGCTACCAGATGAGTATGGTGCCCATCCGAGTTTCAATGTTTCAGATCTCTCTCCATATGCTCCCCCCGAGTACGACGAGGACGAAGCGAGGACGCTTCGCAGCCAAGAAGGGGAGAATGATGACTCTATGCCTTCCCCTATGATGGCGAGAGACGAAGAGGACCTTCTTAGGGTGCGTTCCGATGGACCGATGACTAGAGCCCGTGCTAGAAGCTTTGCCAGAGCTACTCAATCTCTAGTCACCCGCATGGATGCAAGCTTCGGGTCCGAACCAAGTTGTTCATGGGTCTCCCTTTCGATCCTTGATTTCTAGGGGGGTTATCTTGCGATTCCTCCTCGGGCCCGCTTTCTACTTATAGCTTTTGCTTACTAGGGTTTCCCGCTTTCCATTTTATAGCTTTGCTTGCTAGGGTTTGCTTTTCCTTTCTAGAATGATGTAAATGGGTTGGGCCTTGTATCTTGGGCCCAAGCCCATTAGGGTTTCCTCTTCAACCCTAGTTTCCCTTTGTTTTCTATAAATAGGGTAGAACTTCCATGTAATCTTCAAGTTAAGTTTAAGACAATCTAGCGGAGAGTCCCTCCTAGTTGTCCCTTGACTTCAAACACATTCTCTTTCTTTGAAGGCTCTCCTAGCCTTTTCTCAAAGTTCTCTAAGGAGCCATAACATTGGCCTCCTTTCACCACCTCGGGTGTTCATAACGTTGAACCCCTTCTCCCATCCGCCGCCAGGGTTTGATCCGCCAAACCCAAGAAAGGGGAACATAACGTTGTTTCCCTTGAAGGAGTTCTTGAAGAAAGCCAAGAACACGAAGAACGTGAAGAACGAGTGCTTGCTTGGGAAGAACAAACGATCCGGACCTACGATCGGTCTTGCTCCGTAGGGATCGATCGTATCAAGTCGTAGAGGAACTGCGATCGCGGGTCGAAAACCGCGATCGCGGGGCGTCAGATATGGAACCAGAACCAGTCAGCAGAGAACCGCGACCGTGGGGTGAGAACCGCGATCGCGGGTCGACTATGGACGACTACCCAGATTATATCCAGCCAGAACTTCCCCCGCTTAACCCTGAAAAGCCACCGGCACCCTTTCCTGAGGCATTGAGGGAGAAGAGAAGACCAAAAACCAATCAGGAGATCTTTAACGTCTTCAGCAAATGCGAGGTGAATATTCCTCTCCTGAAAGTGGTGCAGTCCGTACCCAGCTATGCCAAATTCCTGAAAGAGCTGTGTACAAACAAAAGAAGGCAAAAGCTGAAGGGAAATCAAAAGATCCAGGTCAGTGAGAGAGTTTCTACAGTGTTTCAGCAGCGAATGCCACCCAAATGTGGTGACCCTGGTATGTTTACTGTCCCTTGTACAATCGGTACCACCCATGTAGAAAAAGCTATGCTAGATCTAGGCGCCTCCATTAATGTGTTGCCTTATTCTATATATAAAACCATGGGGTTAGGACCACTTCAAGAAACTGGGATAGTAGTGCAATTAGCGGATAAGTCTAATGTCTACCCTAGAGGTGTGGTAGAAGACGTCTTAGTTATGGTAGACATGTTAATTTTCCCAGCTGATTTCTATGTACTTGACATGGATGATGATCCTCATGGAGCCCCTATTCTACTAGGAAGACCTTTCTTGAAAACTGCATGTACCAAAATTGATGTGAGTACTGGGACACTCACTATGGAATTCGAAGGGGACGAGATAGAATTCAACATTAACGAAGCTATGAAGCACCCCAATGACGAACATTCTCTATGTTCTATTGATGTGATTGATCCTATTGCTCAAGATGTTTTTGATAATTCTTATTTAAAGGAACTATATGCTGATTTGGAGAATGACATAGTTAGTCCTTGTGCAGAAATTTCAGTATCTACTAACATGCAGGAGAAGGTAGCAGACATGGACACATTCGGGGATAACCCCGCCCATAGCAGATGGAGCGATGGCCCCATTCCACTAACTGTACCCAACGAAAAGCTGCTTCCTTCTATTGTGCAGGCACCCCCGGTCGAACTCAAGCAACTACGAGACCACCTCAAGTACGCATTCCTTGGAGAGAATGACACACTACCAGTCATCATCTCAAACAAACTCTCCAAGGAGCAGGAGGACAAGCTGGTCAAGGTACTCAAGGTGCACAAGATAGCCCTGGGATGGACCATTGTAGACATTAAAGGGCTCAGTCCATCCACATGCATGCACAGGATCCTCCTTGAAGGGGAAGCAAAGCCATCCAGGCAACCCCAAAGAAGACTCAATCCACCAATGATGGAGGTAGTGAAGAAGGAGGTGTTAAAACTCCTACAAGCTGGAATAATCTACCCCATCTCAGACAGCAAATGGGTGAGCCCCACTCAGGTGGTGCCAAAGAAAGGCGGGATCACGGTAGTAGAAAACAAGGACGGCGAGCTAGTCCCCACCAGAACACAGACTGGGTGGAGGGTGTGCATAGACTACCGCAAGCTAAATGCGGTAACCAGAAAGGATCACTTCCCCCTTCCATTCATTGACCAGATGTTGGAGAGACTGGCAGGCCGACCATACTACTGTTTCCTAGATGGATATTCAGGGTACTTTCAAGTCCCCATTGCACCAGAAGACAAGGAGAAGACCACATTTACCTGTCCATTTGGCACATTTGCATACCGCAGAATGCCATTTGGCCTATGTAATGCACCCGGCACATTTCAACGGTGTATGGTAAGTATTTTTTCTGAATTTGTCGAGGACTTTATTGAGGTTTTTATGGATGACTTCACAGTGCACGGAGACAGTTTTGACCTATGCCTAGATCACCTTTCCCGGGTTCTACAGAGATGTGTGGAAACCAATTTATGTCTTAATTCGGAAAAATGCCATTTCATGGTAGAACAGGGAATTATTTTAGGTCATATTGTCTCCGCAAAGGGTATTGAGGTCGATAAGGCAAAGGTTGATGTCATTCAATCTCTGCCTTATCCTACTAACGTGCGTGAAGTGAGGTCCTTTTTAGGCCATGTAGGATTCTATCGCAGGTTCATCAAGGACTTCTCCAAGGTCTCAGCGCCTTTGTGCGAGCTGTTGAAGAAGGATGTGTACTTTGTTTGCAATGAGGAATGCAAGAAGGCATTTGACGAGATGAAGACCCGCCTTACCAGTGCACCAATCATCCAAGCGCCAGACTGGACGCGGCCCTTTGCGATCATGTGCGATGCAAGTGACTATGCGGTCGGTGTGGTTCTGGGACAGAAGGAGGGGAGAGCCTCTCATGTCATCCATTACGCATCCATGACCCTCAACGGAGCACAGAGGAACTACTCCACCACGGAAAAGGAGTTTTTGGCCATGGTGTTTGCACTGGAGAAATTCAGACCGTACCTCCTCGGAACTAAAGTGATTATCTACACCGATCATGCCGCACTTCGTTATCTCATGGCGAAGAAGGAGGCCAAACCCCGACTGATTCGATGGATTCTCCTACTCAGCGAATTTGATGTAGAGATTAAAGACAAGAAAGGAGCGGAAAATCTAGTCGCTGATCATCTAAGTCGATTGGTGCAGGGCGAGGACAAGTCCGAATATCAAGCACCCATCCGGGGAGAGTTTCCAGACGACACGCTATTCAGCGTCCAAGTCGAAGAGAAACCGCGATCGCGGGGTGATGACCGCGATCGCGGGGCGCCGTTTTCGAAGCATGAATCTGTCTGCAGCATAAACTTGGTTGAGAAGGAACCGCGATCGCGGGGTGATGACCGCGATCGCGGCTCTCCATTTTAGCACGAGGAAACCGTGTGGGCGCTGAATGAACCTAAACCCTGGTATGCCAACATAGTCAATTTTCTCACCAGGGGTGAATTCCCCCCACACCTTACAAAAGATCAAAGGGATAAGCTGTGCAGCGAGGCTAAACATTTTGTCTGGGATGACCCATACCTGTGGAAGCATTGCGCCGACCAAGTAATTCGCAGATGCTTGCCAAATGATGAAATGCGCTCAGTAATAGAGTTCTGCCACTCTCATGCCTGTGGCGGACACTTCGGGCCCCATAAAACAGCCCGGAAGGTGTTAGAGTCCGGTTTCTTCTAGCCCTACATATTCCGTGACGCACACACCTTCTACAAGGCTTGCGATAGATGTCAGCGCATGGGAAACATATCCAGAAGAAATGAGATGCCACAGTCACTCGTGATCTTCTGCGAGATCTTTGACGTCTGGGGAATTGACTTCATGGGGCCATTCCCCAATTCTTTCGGAAACATGTACATATTGTTGGCCGTAGACTACGTCTCAAAATGGGTAGAAGTGAAGGCCACCAGGACAGATGATTGTAAAGTTGTGGCTAAATTCCTCAAAGAGAACATCTTTGCCCGCTTTGGAATCCCACGGGCACTCATCAGTGACAGGGGTACTCATTTCTGTAACAAGACAGTCAGTGCACTACTCAGAAGGTACCATGTCACGCATAAGATCTCGACAGCATATCACCCCCAGACAAATGGCCAAGCAGAGATATGAAATAGAGAGATAAAGACCATCCTAGAGAAGACAGTCTCGCCGAACCGAAAGGATTGGAGCTTGAGGCTGGACGACGCTCTATGGGCCTATCGCACAGCCTACAAAACACCCATTGGAATGTCTCCATACAGATTGGTGTTCGGAAAGGCATGTCATCTCCCTGTGGAGCTAGAGCATAAGGCCCACTAGGCTGTGAGAAATTGCAATATGAAACTTGATGAGGTGGGAGCATTCCGAAAACTACAACTGTAGGAATTAGAAGAGTTACGCCTGGAATCATACGACAATGCAGTCATCTACAAAGAAAAGATAAAGGCGTGGCATGATAAGCACATTCTCCGGAAAGAGTTCAAGGATGGCGACAAGGTCCTCCTTTTCACATCACGTCTGAGGCTGTTTCCAGGAAAGCTCAGGTCTCGTTGGACGGGTCCCTACACGGTCGCCCATGCATACCCCCACGGAGCAGTGGACCTGTACAACCCAACCAATGGCTCCACATTTAAGGTGAATGGTCAACGCCTGAAACCTTACCACGAAAGACCACACCCCTCAGAGCAGGAAGATCTCACCCTAGAAGATCCGCCTGATGCAGATTAAGAAGAAGGGAGTAACGTCAGGCCAGGACGTTAAACAAGGCGCTACTCGGGAGGCAACCCGAGGTGCATTTCTGTTTCTCGTTTTCACTTTGAATTGTTGTACATTAATCTTTTTCTGCCACCTTTTTTTTTCCGTACGAACTAACCTCATGCAGATAAGTCGAAAGCAAACCGCGATTGCGGTTTTCAACCCGCGATCGCGGCCCCTCAGAAGCAGCGGGATTTCAGTTAGGTCGAAAAAAAAATTGGAATATATGGCAGCATAATCTTTTCTTTTCTTTTTGTAAGTAAATCTTTTAGCCAACTCCTATCTTTCCAAACCCTCATTTCACCTTTCTTAAACCACCCTTCCTCCACTTTTCCTTTCATTCTCTTTTTCTCTCCCACACTCACCCGTCACCGCACCAAACCCTACTCCCCGCGATCGCGCCCCTCTAACCGCGATCGCAGTGAACAACACCTGTCGTCTCCCACCATCGAGAGCAACCCGCGACCGCGCCCTGAGCCCCGCGATCGCGGCCTACCCAATACCGAACCCTGCCCTTGCCGAACAGAGCAGTAACCATGGCCCAACCCATGCCCCGAAAGATGTCCAAACCGCAGATCAAGATCTGGAAGGATCTACAGAGGAAGCAAGTGATCCCAACAAAGTTCTTCGATGTGGCAGCCCTAACAGTTCTCCAACTTTGGGACTGCACCAAGCAACTCCTCGATCATGGCAGACTGGGAGGATTCTTGTGGAAGAAGGTACCAACGTATGACTCTCTAGTCTATGAATTCGTTGCTACTTTCGAACCACAGGACAAGGGCAAGGCGTTCTCCTTCCAGTTGCGGGACAAGAAGCATACCCTAACCAAGGAAGAACTCAGAGAGCTTTTTGGTGTGTCTGCCCAACCTACACCTAGGTGGGAGTCCACTAATGGCAAACACTTGGACTTCTGGTTGCAAGCTACAGGGGCAGAGTTCGACACTAGAGGAGAATACAACTACAAGATCACCCACCCTTGCCTACGTTTAATCCACAAAGTGCTTGCACTTGCATTCCTGGGTCAAGGGGAGGTGAACAAGATCTCATGTGTCAACTTGGCGATCCTATGGTGTCTCACTCCAGAGAGTGAGGCCGTTCCGGACTGGGCAGATATTTTCATGTATTCTGTCCAGAAGACGCAAAAGAAGGCCGCATGAAGAATTGGTTTTGGGGGTATGATCACCCTCATCGCTTTGAAGTACTTTGATCCCGAAGAGACTACACTAGAGCCGGTCTCTGGTTCCTTCATCTACAACCTTGACCAATTGAGGAAGTCTAGACTCATCTATGGTGATCATAGGGACGAATTCGTTTGGTTATCTCATGCAGTAGGGGACCATAGGATGAAGCTGCCACGACCAATACCCTTTGGTCCAACAACAAAAGATTTTGCCCTACCTTCGGATGAACTCGGCGCACGAGAAGCACCTGCCCGACCACCCGCGCGAAAGGAGGCTCCATCGTCTGGTTCACTCAGCCAAATGCTGGACCGCCTAGATCGCCTTGCGGCCAGGCATGCGCAGATCTACAACCAGCAGACCACCACGGCAGCAGCCGTGCATGCAATTGCGCTGGACTTGGACCGCCTACACCAGTATTCGGTAACGCGCTTTGATGATATTGAGGTACAAGTGGCCCTTCTACGCCACAGACAGGAGGAGTTATTCAAGGGACATGGTCCAGCGGGACCTTCCACACCCCCAAAGTGAGTGTAGCTCTTCCCCCCCCCCCCCCCAATTTCTTTTCTTTGTCTTTTCTACATTGAGGACAATGTGATCTTTTAAGTGTGGGGGAGGAGTCTATATTCACTTTCTATCTTTGTATTCAGTTTTTGCATTTGTTTCAGCATACTTGATTCAGTATTTTCGAATTTCAGTATTTTCGAGATTAAAAAAAAAATCTCTGAAAATCCTGGGACAAGCTGAAAACCCAAAAGGACGGCTTGGGTAAAAAGCAGGTGACTCGGACCAGCGCTAGGCTGGGGTAAAAAGGTGTCTGAGTGGCGTGAGCTTACGTGAGCACATCTATGACAAAAATATGAGTGGCTAGGATGAAAACCTAAAAGGGCTCCTAGGCAAAATGAGTGAAAAGAAGAAGAGTGTTTTTCTAGGATCTCATTTTACCGGCAGGGCGACATAAGTAGAGACAAAGAAGGATTGTCGGGTAGGTCACTTTGGGAGTCATAAGGAGTCATAGATGAAGGTTAGGATTAGAGGCTACTCACACTATTGGATGTCCGGGTTAGGCTTAGGGGAAGTACTCTGCTTGCCCCTTTTGCTTGTTGATTGAGAATGTGTATGATGGTGGATTGACGCCAGGAGCTTGACATGGGTTAGGTGACTCTTAGTAGGAGGACGCACTTCCTGAGACCTTGGGTGCTGCATTGGAGGAGTAGACTTTCTCTTAGTTTGCTCGAGGACGATCAAAGGTCTAAGTATGGGGGAGTTTGATAAGCACTACTTTGTAGAGCTTAACTAAGAGTCATTAGAGGATTTATTGGTGTCATTTGGGTAGTTTTAGACACATTCTTGTGCATGGAGTATGGAGGCGAAGTCTTGGTGTTTTGGAGATGTTTTGAGCTTACTTGAAGATTGTTGGAGACATTGAAGAAGAAGCAGCCACGAGAGAGCTTATGGAAGAATAGAAGAGGAGAATGCTGGTGCAGCAGGTCGAGCATTAATCGCGATCGCGGATGAGGTTGCCGCGATCGCGGGACTTCGAGGCATTCGAGACACTTCTGCAGGCGCGGAGGAGAGCAAGGAGCGTGGAACTACATGGCCCGCGATCAAGGTCCATCACCCGCGATCGCGGGTCAGCACGACAGAGTTATTTCGGATTTCCCGAACCTATCTTATCTGTTTTCTTTATTTTCAGTTTATTTATTCCGTTTTCTATTTTCAGTGGGCTAGGTCATTTGTTAAGCCCACATATATATACTCTCTTATTTTTTAGGTTTTTAGAATCGAGTTTTAGTTTCAAGAATTGCTACGTTGTTCGTTTTTCATTGATTCAGAGTTTTTATGAAGAACATGAGGAGGAACTAACCTTCTTGGTTCCGCCTAACAATTGAAGCATTCATTGGATTTTGGTTGTGAGATTATCTTTCGTGTTCGAGTTCCTATTGGTTTGTATTATCTCTTCTAAGCCTATTCCATTGGATTTCATTGATTGCACTAGCCCGCACAACTAGTTGTTATTGGTGATTTTCATATTGCTAGGATTAGGAAACTGTTGGGCTAACGTCCTATTCTGTTGTAGCAACTACAATTTACATGCTCTGGTTGAAATTGTTCTATTGTAGGGAGAGATAATTACATGGTAAATACATCTGAGCGAGCGTTCTGTGTATCCTGGTTAATTCTTATATGCATTGCTGCCTTTGGGTTGAACCTTTAGTGGTATTAGGGTTATTCATTGGTAAGGGTTCTTAGTGGAAGGTTTCCCTTTGAATCTACATAAGATCGGGACAGGAACAACCATAGGAAGGAAAAAGAACTCGAGATAATCTATGATCAACCATATTCAGTGATTGTGGATATTTGTTAGGAGGAGCATTTTTCCTTTATTTGATTTATCCATAGATTTTAGCAAACCAAACCTCAAAACCCCCTTTTGTTACACTGTTCGATTGGTATTTGATTGTTAACAAGAAAATAGACGCCTGTGATTCCCTTGGGATTTCGACCCCTGCTTACTCACTATTCTAGTTTGGAAGTTGAGGTTACTTTGATTTGGTATAACAACCTTAGGCCATGTCACCATGTCATCAAGAGATCTTCCTTTTCAGGGTTCAAGTGAGGACAAGAACTCTGAAGTTAAGCGTGCTAGGGCGAGAATAGTATGAGGATGGGTGACCTCCTGGGAAGTCCTCGGGTTGGCATGGGATGTCGCTTCAATGGCTCGGGCCTTACAACATACTTGCTAGAAACGAAAGAAAGAGACATGCGTCAAAAGAAGACTCCAAAGGAATTGAGTCTTATTTGTCTCTCGAATATGTATGTTTGTTTGGGAACATTAAAATTATCATACAAAGTTTGAAAACTGACTACTTGAATATTTAGGTCCTCGACCAACCTCACCGCGTAATGCAAATCTAGATTGGAAAAAGGGACTTACTTTCAACAAGAGTCCAGGCGGGTTCCACATTGTACTTTCCACCCGAGGGTATATTAATTATGTGCAACAAGACACTTATCTTATTTAATTTCAAAACGTTCATTAACGTTAAGGCATTTAATTCCACAACCGATCTCACAATGAGATGTAGAATGGGATGAATCCCAAATACTGGCACTAGTTAAGTGCACCACCACTTATATTGAATAAGGGTAGGTCATGACCAAAGGTATTAGGGCAATAATCCTCCTAATACAAGTTATAAAGAAATAGCTAAACCTCGTAAGGTAAATAGCGTTCCTACGAATACTCGTGCTAACTAGTATATAAGTCCACACCAAAGCACAACAAATCTACACCAAAGTCTATCTAGCACCCTATAATAATAATATATAAATATAAGGGTTGTTGCTAGCAATTATGCACCATAATAATAAGGTTCATTTACACAGCCTTTCTTCCTTTTGGGCCATTGCATCTGGGCCGGGCTAAATCTGGCTCCAACACAGCCCCTCAAGCCGCGCGGCCGAAGTCCCATCTGGCCGTGGGGCTTGATCTTTAAAGGAGCCGGCTGGCTTTGGTATGGTCGCAAGCTTCCTTGACGGGCCACGTGGGGGAGATAACTCTTTTTTTTCCCATTATTATGAGGCAGGTGGAAGGTCCTACACGTCTCATCTGGAGGAGTGACTATAAAATGGGGCAGTGTCGCTTCATTTCTTGCTCAAATCCCTCTTCTCCTTTGCTCTGATTACTGTATATACTTGCTTCAACACTTGTGTTAAGTGATTGCCCTTGTACTCATCTTGACTTCTGTTTGCTCTATGCAGTTCCCTGCTTGCTAGGGTTTCTTAAATCAAATATGAACCACATGATTATTTTGCTCTGATACGGGGATCGCCGTAGGGAGGCCCGACCTTGGTGATCAACACACGAACAACAAGAAACAAAAACAAATCAGATTCGGGAAAAGAAAAGAAACGAAGAACAACAAGGAAAGATGGACGATAGGTTAGAAGAAACCAAACACCCGGAACTAGAGACCCTTGATTCGTAGGAAACAAGAACCTCCAACCCTAAAGTAGATGACCTCGTCTTCTACAACTCCACACAAGGAAGAACGGATCTTCAAAGCACGAAGAGGATGTCTTGTGTCGCTTTGGAGATCAACAACTCGAAAGCAATTGAATCAAACAACTCGACCAAAACTAGCTCGGATTGGCAAACTCACGAAATCTCCAAATTGAGAAGGTTTCTATTTCAGAAATAAGTATTCTTGAATAATGGTTTGCTGCTGAAATTAGAAAGAAGACAAGTTTAAATACTGCTAACTAAACCGGCTCCTAAACCACTAAAATAAGCTAAACCGGAATAAAGAGAAAACCGAGTCTAATAATGTCAAAAGCCCACACGGCTGAAACATACTAAATGAGGAAGGTTTCTAAGAGTGGAAGGTGCACACAAGCCATGCACTCAACCACTAGAAACCATGGTGACCGAATAGGCCTTGGGTGTGGCCGTAGCAACCTCCTCTGGGACTTGATGTGCAAGCTTGGCGAGCTCATCTTGAAGTTGACGAACTCGGCTCCTAGTCATGGGCCCGGATGGTGGTTGGGTCATGGATGGTCCTCCATCATCCTCCCCTTCTTGGAGAGGATCCGTCCACGGATCATGAAGCTTGGAATGGCTGGCGTCCGGTTGATGGTAGGGAGTCAAGTCAGCCACGTTGAAGGTGGCACTCACACCATAAGTGTCCGGGAGATCAAGGACGTAGGCGTTGTCACCGACACGGCGCAGCACCTTGAAGGGACCATCTCCTCTAGGTGCAAGCTTGGACTTGCGTTGTTCCGGGAAGCGCTCCTTCCTTAGATGCACCCAAACGAGATCCCCGGGCTGGAAAATCACTCTCTTACGCCCCTTGTTAGCCCTAGCTGCATTCCGCTCCGCACAAGCCTCCAGCTTCTCCTTAGTCCTTGCATGTAGCTCCTTGATGAACTCCACATGTTTACCTGCATCAAAACTTTCACGCTCCTTCATAGGAAAAGGAGCAAGATCAAGTGGAGTAGTGGGATTTATACCATAAACACATGCAAAAGGAGACAATGAAGTAGAAGAATGGACTGTCCTATTGTAAGCAAACTCTACATGTGGTAGAGCTTCCTCCCAAGCCTTAAGGTTCTTCCTAAGGATGGCTCGAAGTAGGGTTGATAAAGTCCTATTAGTTACTTCAGTTTGGCCATCCGTTTGAGGGTGACTAGAGGTAGAGAACAAGAGTCTCGTCCCTAGCTTTCCCCAAAGCGTCTTCCAAAAGTAACTAAGGAATTTAACATCCCTATCACTCACTATAGTACGGGGTACACCATGTAGCCTCACGACTTCCCTAAAGAAGAGATCGGCTACATTAGATGCGTCATCCGTCTTATGGCAAGCAATAAAATGAGCCATCTTAGAGAAACGATCAACTACCACAAAGATAGAATCACGTCCCCTCTTAGTCCGAGGCAGCCCCACGATAAAGTCCATTGAGATGTCCTCCCAAGGGGCACTTGGGATGGGCAATGGGCTGTATAGGCCGTGGGGTTGCAACCTAGACTTGGCCTTTAGGCAATCCAAACACCTCTTAATAAGGTGCTCAACATCCCTAAGCATGTGGGGCCAAAAGAAATGTGCACATAGCATATGATATGTCTTGTCCCTTCCGAAGTGACCCATTAAACCACCCTTATGGGCTTCTTCAACGAGTAACATACGTAAGGAACAACTAGGTATGCACACTTTTTCAGCTTTAAATAAGAATCCATCAAACAAGTAAAACTTGTCACATGAACCCTTATCTACACACGTCTTATAGATGGCACCAAAATCAGCATCTTCCACATATAACTCCTTAATATATGCAAATCCTAAGACCTTGGAGTCTAATGTGGTAAGCAAGGTGTATCTCCTAGATAGGGCATCGGCAACTACATTGTCCTTTCCCTTTTTGTATTTTATAACATAAGGGAAAGTCTCAATAAATTCCATCCACCTCCCATGGCGTCTATCAAGTTTATCTTGGCTCTTGAAGTGCTTCAAGGACTCATGGTCCGTATGCAAGATAAACTCTCTAGGCCACAGGTAGTGTTGCCAAGTCTTAAGTACTCTAAATAGGGCAAAGAGTTCTTTGTCATAAGTAGAGTAATTAAGACTAGCCCCTTTCAATTTCTCACTAAAGAAGGCAACGGGTTTACCTTCCTGCATAAGCACGCCTCCAATGCCAATCCCGGATGCATCACACTCCACCTCGAATGGCCTAGTGAAGTCGGGTAGCACCAGCAAAGGGGCTTGCGTCAATCTCCACTTTAGGGCGTTGAAAGCCCTCTCTTGCGCCTCCTCCCACACAAAGACCGAATGCTTCTTGGTCACTTCCGTCAATGGGGCTGCAATGGTGCTGAAATCTCTCACGAACCGCCTATAGAAGCGGGCTAGCCCATGGAAGCTCCGCACTTGGCTCACTGAGGTAGGCGTAGGCCACTCTTGGATGGCCTTTATCTTGCTCTCATCCACTTGAAGACCCTTGGAGCTCACTACAAAACCAAGAAAAGAAACATGATTAGTGCAAAACTCACATTTCTTCTCATTAGCATACAAGCACGCACTACGTAAAGTAGAGAGTACTTCCCTCAAATGTTCCTCATGCTCCTCAATAGACTTGCTGTATATTAGTATATCATCAAAATAAACAACAACAAATCTACCTATGAAACGCCTCAAAACATGGTTCATTAAACGCATGAAAGTACTAGGAGCGTTTGTCAAGCCAAAAGGCATGACAACCCACTCGTACAAACCAAATTTTGTCTTGAAGGCGGTCTTCCACTCATCCCCCTCCTTCATCCTTATTTGATGGTAGCCGCTGCGGAGGTCTATCTTGGTGAAGACCGAGGCTCCATGCAGCTCATCTAGCATGTCATCTAAGCGGGGGATTGGATGCCGGTACTTGATGGTGATGTTGTTTATGGCTCGGCAGTCCACGCACATCCTCCATGTGCCATCCTTCTTTGGCACTAACAACACGGGCACGGCACAAGGGCTAAGGCTCTCACGCACATGGCCCTTGTCCAGCAAAGCCTTCACTTGCTCTTGCACCTCTTGGGTCTCCTTGGGGTTCATTCTGTACGTCGGCCTGTTAGGAAGAGTAGCACCCGGGATTAGATCAATTTGATGTTCTATACCTCTCATAGGTGGCAATCCGGGTGGCATCTCCTCGGGGAACACGTCTTGAAACTCCTCAAGTAGGGCCAAGATGTTCCTAGGTAGCGTAGACTTCAACTCTTCACTCAATAGCCCGAAGCCCTTGCACAAGAGCATAAGGACGGTCTCATGTGGTAAGTGCTCTTCTCTCAACTCCTCCTTGGAAGCCAGCAATGCTTGAGACGTGGTCTTGGCTTTGGAGGTGCTCTCGGCCTTACTCCCCTTCTTAGTCTCAATCGACTTCTCATTGTCTTTCTTCTTCTCAAAAGCTTCCGCAACCTGCAAAGGAGTCATTGGCTTAAGTACCACACTCTTACCATTATAATCAAAAGAATGACGATTAGTATAACCATCATGCTTGACTCTCCTATCAAACTGCCATGGACGTCCTAACAATATGTGACAAGCATTCATAGGGACCACATCACATAATATAGTATCAACATAATGCCCTAGTGTTATGGTCACATTAACTTGCTTAGACACCTTAACTTCGCCACATTCATTCATCCAATGCAGTTTATATGGCCTAGGGTGATGAAAGGTATGCAATTGCAATTTAGTAACTAATTCAGTGCTAGCAATGTTGCAACAACTACCCCCATCAATAATCATGTTACAAACCTTTCCCTTAACCAAACATCTAGTATGAAATAAGTTCTCACGTTGGTTATCATCACAAGGGGTCGGTTGTACATGCAAAGTTCTCCTACAAACTAGAGACTCACCATGCTCAAACTCAATACAATCCATGTCCTCATCTACATCATGCATAGGTTCATCAATAATAGTCGGACCTTGATCTTCACCCTCGGACTCAGATTCATAGAGTCCAAGATGGTTAATGACCAACGTTCGACTATTGGGGCAATCCTTCATCATATGCCCACGACCTTGACACTTAAAGCACACGGTATCTCTAGCCCTAGAAGAAGGAGAAAAGGTCGAAGTACTTCCCTGAGGCCCATTGGCCGACGACGGCTGGCGGCTGGATGCTTGCGGCGGCGTCCCTGGTGGTCCACTTTTCCTCGGCGCTTCTTGGCTCCTAGGGTGGCTCATGGACTGAGCTTGGTTCCTACCAAAAGACGCCGGGGGATTCGCCCTATTGTGAGTTTGGGCTCGCCATGGACTCGGCTGGCCGCTAGGGTTCCTAGCCGCTTGGCCTCCTTGGTTCCGAGCCTTGTACTTCTGATTTTTCTCCACCTTGATCGCCAAATGCAGCAACTGGGTACAATCTGTATAGGGGTACATATCCACCTCGTTAGCAATATAAGGAGAAAGGATTCGGAGATACCTTGCCATGGTAGATTCCTCATCTTCTATGACGTTGGCGCGGACCATGGCGGTTTGCATGGCATTGTAGGCTTCTTCCACGCTCATGCTACCTTGCTTGAGGTTCTCCAACCTTTGCTTGAGCTCTCGGGAGTAATGTTGAGGGACGAACCGAGCCCTCATCAAAACCCTCATTTGCTCCCACGTAGCCACCGGTGGGTCCAAAGCTCGTTGCCTCTCCTTCACTAAGTTGTTCCACCAAGTTAGGGCGAAGCCACTAAACTCAATGGAAGCTAGCTGCACCTTCTTTGCCTCTATGAAATTATGGCAACTCCAGATTTGCTCCACTTTCATTTCCCACTCCATATAGGCATCGGGGTCACACTTTCCTTCGAAGGCGGGCATCTTGATCTTTATTTTGCCTATGCCGTCTTGCTCCAACTCTCTCCGAGGTGGCTGGCCTTGATAACCCCTATTACCTCCGAATCTGCCCCGGGGCTCATAGTAGTTATAGCCCCCTCGTTGGCCTTGGTAGCCACCGAATCTTCCTCCTTGGTTCCACATATCTTCCTCAAATTCAGCCTCATTGAACTCGTCCTCTCTAAGTGGATCCTGTGGCTCATGCAAAGGGTTAGCAACAAAAGGCACCTCTCGTGGAGGTGGTATTTCAGCTTGATACATTGGCGCCACCCTATTCTGCCTATCATGGGTATGGGCAAGAGGAGAAGGATGCCTTACCGGGGAGTTCCTCACGGTACCGGTACCTACTGCACGGGTGCCTCCAAGGGGCACTAAGTTGGCTCCGGACGGACCTCCTGGCTCAGCATAAGTTCCTAAGGGAATGGGGGCTGAATTCTGGACCGTCTCTTGTGGTTGGGACACAAGTGTCACCGGGGGTGGCACGACTGGTGGTGGAGCTCTTTGAGACGTCTCTAGGGCAGCCAATCGGTGGGTGATCACGGACACGGAGTCGGTCAACTTCTGGATGAGTATAGCCACGTCCGGATGCACCGGTGAGGGGCTCCTATTGTCCCGGCCACTTGAAATATCATCATTATCTGCCATCACACTTAACAAGCTAACACGGAATTGAGTTAAGGTTAGAATCAATCAAAAACACTCACAGGTGTCTCTCTCGTGTGTTTCACTCACCCTTGCTCAATCTCAACTAGTTTTGTAGTGCAGCCGGTTGTGAAACTCAAATACTTCACGTGAGTTGATCGATTTCAAGCAACACTTAACAACCAAAATAAGGTAGACGTAAGGTGTAGTAGAAAGACGATCAACAAGGGTCACACAAAGGCACTTAATATTCTGAATTTTAGTGCACTTAACAACACAAAAGAAATCAGAAAAAGAAGACTCAACGACTCAATGAAGAACACCTCACAAGTATGTAAATGCAAGGTAACTAATGAGACTCAACAAATTTACTCAAGAATACTAGCATGCACACATGTAATGCAAGCTTGATATGGACGAGTAATCAAGAAGTTTTAAGAACTCAAGAGGACAAGTTGTTACCTCAATTCACCTTGGCTTGTGCTCGTGAAGATGGAATGATGATGAAGAGACCGGTGTGATGGTGAGAAGAGGTGAGGCACAAGGGAAGGTGAGGTTAAGGAATTAGGGTTACCGGCGCGGGGCGTGAGCTGCGGAGACGGGCGCTTGGGTGGGCGCGCGCGGCGCGGCAGAGAGCACTTGGCGTCGGCTCCTTGCTTGATCCTTGAGACACTTACAACTTTGGACTATAATCTAGCCTAAGTATAAATGAAATACAAAGGACTAGACTAAGCTAGAAAAGAAATAAAATGCAAAGGATCGTCTCTTCTCTTTTTTTTTTTTTTGACGATTGATTTTTTTTTTGACTAATCTGATATTCTTTTCTTTCGTTTTTTTTTTTTTTTTTTTTGTAAAAGGAAATTCGAAATTCAAATTACAAACTGATTTGGAATAAAGAAAAATAAGAAAAATAGAGGGATAAGCCTAAAGGAGAACGTTGCCTTGTTTGTAGGAGGTGGCAACCGGTTTTGTTGACTCCTTCAAGCCACACGCCACCTTTGTAGGGTGAATGGCCGAGTGGGTTTGTTGGAGCAATCAGCCAAGCCTTGATTGTAGGAGTTGTAGCTGCCTTGCTTTGAACTTGTCAACCCACACGCCACAAGATTAGGAGCTTCTGCCGTTAGGGTTTAGGGCGTGGCTAAGGGACTTGGTGATCACGCCTTGGAGGGCAAGTGACCTAGTGTTGGACCTTGGCACGCCGTCAATTAGGGTTAGGGTTCTTTGTTGTGGAACGTGGAGAAGTCACCGGATATGGGTGGTGGTGAACGTGGGGTTAGGGTTGGTTATGGAGGTGGTGACCGGTTGTTTGAGGTGGTGATGGTGGTGGTGTTTGGTGGGGTTTCCGGCAAGTTTTGACGGCTGTTTTGTGGTGGTGAGGAGGGTGATCGTCTCTTCCTCTCACAAGCACAAACCGATCTCCACAAGATGCAATCTATCTCCACAAGACACAAACAGTTAGAACCCAAGCAACAACTCAAGAACGACTCCACAAGACAACAAGAAAAGGAAAAGAGATTCGGCTATGCACTAGGCACAACCAAACGACACAATACCAAAGCCGAATTGATGAACTCGGCAATGCAACTTGTTGACACCAAAACCTGGCTCTGATACCAATTTGATACGGGGATCGCCGTAGGGAGGCCCGACCTTGGTGATCAACACACGAACAACAAGAAACAAAAACAAATCAGATTCGGGAAAAGAAAAGAAACGAAGAACAACAAGGAAAGATGGACGATAGGTTAGAAGAAACCAAACACCCGGAACTAGAGACCCTTGATTCGTAGGAAACAAGAACCTCCAACCCTAAAGTAGATGACCTCGTCTTCTACAACTCCACACAAGGAAGAACGGATCTTCAAAGCACGAAGAGGATGTCTTGTGTCGCTTTGGAGATCAACAACTCGAAAGCAATTGAATCAAACAACTCGACCAAAACTAGCTCGGATTGGCAAACTCACGAAATCTCCAAATTGAGAAGGTTTCTATTTCAGAAATAAGTATTCTTGAATAATGGTTTGCTGCTGAAATTAGAAAGAAGACAAGTTTAAATACTGCTAACTAAACCGGCTCCTAAACCACTAAAATAAGCTAAACCGGAATAAAGAGAAAACCGAGTCTAATAATGTCAAAAGCCCACACGGCTGAAACATACTAAATGAGGAAGGTTTCTAAGAGTGGAAGGTGCACACAAGCCATGCACTCAACCACTAGAAACCATGGTGACCGAATAGGCCTTGGGTGTGGCCGTAGCAACCTCCTCTGGGACTTGATGTGCAAGCTTGGCGAGCTCATCTTGAAGTTGACGAACTCGGCTCCTAGTCATGGGCCCGGATGGTGGTTGGGTCATGGATGGTCCTCCATCATGCTCCTTCTTGCAGATGTCCAAGTTGCAATGTGGTCGAGGGGGCGAGATTCCTTTCGAGCCGGGTGGTCACCACTTCATTGTGTTCGCGAATTGCGATGCCAGGTTATGCCGGCAGCGGCGTGTTGAGTATGTTTGAACGTGGCTCTGAGCGCTTGTGGGTCGTCGCCTCTGTTTCTCCTCCTTTTCCCCTTCACCAAAGGGGGGCATGGGCACTTTAGACAGAGGTGCTTCAAGGGGGGCAGGTCGTGGCCAACGTTCTTCAGGTCACTTTTTGTCCTAGGGGCGACGCAGCCGTCTAGACAAAAAGGAGAAATTGCCTTTCGGTCCAAGGTACGGGGGGTGAAGTGGAGCAGGGGTTGTGAGGGTAGCGTTTCACTCCTTTGTAGTTGGAGAGGCCCTTGTTCACTTTGCTGATTTCCTGGCCGTGGCGCGAAGGGTGGTAGTGGTGCTTGAGGCCGTGGGCGGGGGGCACACCCTGGTGAAGTCGTGCATCTGGGGATGAGAAGATGCTCTCTTGAACTTCCTCGGCCAGAGGGAGTTAAACTGGCTTACATTTTCCCTCTCTGCGGTCTCTCCTTGCGTCTTTTCCATCTGCGGGTTTTGCCGGCCTCTTGGGCTTGGGGTGAAGCCTGAGGGAACGTGGGTAAGGTTTACGTTTGCCTTGGTTCCCTAGGCTTATAGCTTCTGTTGGAGGCCACAGAGCTTGCGGCTGGGGATGAGAAGATGCTCTCTTGAGCTTCCTCGGCCAGAGGGAGTTAAGCTGGCTTACTTTTCCCCTCTCCGTGGTCTCTCCTTGCGTCTTTTCCATCCGCGGCTTTTGTCGGCCTCTTGGGCTTGAGGTTACCCTGAGGGAACGTGGGTCATGTTCACGTTTGCCTCGGATCCCCAGGCTTATAACTTCTGTTGGGGGCCACAGAGCTTGCGGCTGACGACGGCGCTTGCCTTCCTTCTCGTCTTCGGTTTCCTTCTTTGCTTGATTCTTTCTTGTATACTTGCGGCTGGAATGTGCTCGCCATTTGTACTCTCTCTTGTAACCTTGTTTTACATCAATAAAGAATACATTTTTGGCTTACTTGCTTTGTCATGGTGCTTCTTGCTTGTTTTCCTTCTCCCGCGCTTGTATTTGTAATATTTCTTACTACTCGCCCTTCCGGTATCCGGTTGACTTCCGCGGAGGTTATTGCTTCACCTTGTACGGTATTACTTTCGTCCTTGGCTTCATTATTGTCTCTTGGTCCGTAGACATATTGCCGGAGCCTGGAAGATTGTGTCAACTCTTCCCGCTTCACGCTTGCTGACTTATACTTGCTAATGTCTACCCGGCCTCTTCTTTGTCCACAGACTTGTCATCGGGACCATAATGGCAGTTTGAACATCGATTGAGCGGTTATCAAAGCGGTTGATTTGTGACAGTTTCGTCTACCCCTTAATCATAACCGTCCCATCACATCATCAATATAAATGGGGCCTCCGGCCTTTCTCCGTCGTGTTGCTTCTCCTTTCTCTCTTCTTCTTGCTTGCGCCATTGTCATCTTCCTCGCTCAAGCCTCTTCATACAGGGTGGACCAGGGCTCCTTGTCTTTAATTGGGTAGGTAAGCAGCCCTCTTCTGCCTTTTTCTTTCCTTCATATTTGTTCGCTTTATTTTTATTTACCAGTCGAGAGAAAGACAAAACAAACCTAGTTTTGGGGCAAAACACAGCCTCGTAGTATTTTGCCGTCATTGCTTCCTCTTTCTTTGTATCTCCGACTATTCCGTTTCTTCCTTACTTTTTACACCGGCAAGCTCGCTTGAGGTTTTTCTCTGCGTGTCTCCTCCGACTTCCTGATGCGTTCTTGCCTCCGAAAGATGGTCAAATCATCGAACGCGGTGTTGGATCTAGGTCTTGGTTGGGAAGTCACTCGTCTCGTTGTCAATCCTGTCGTGGAAGCCTTGGACTTGTTCCTTGTTGAATTGCACGAAAGGTTGACACTGGGACGCGCGGAGGTGAATAGTAACTTTAGAGGTTTACTGACACGGTCGCTGGTAGCGGTGGAGTGGGTGTCATGACACGCGAAGGGGGGCATCGCGGGGAGTGTCACGGGTGAGCGAAGGCACGAGAGATGATGCTAGCGACGACGACGATGGAGTGGGTGCGATAGCGGGTCGATACGCAACGCGAGCGGGTGCGATGCGAGGCAATGGATGATTTGCGACCTCAGGACTAGGCGCGATGAACGGATAGGTGGCTCGATGGGTCGAGCGGTGCCGTAGCGTCGGCGGCGGGTGAAGGAGATGCGAAGATACACTAGGGTTGACGTTCGATCTAAGGTAAGGAGGCAATTTGGCTCTCAAACTTATGCTTAGATTAAAATGGAACGTAAAAGATTATGATGCGGGACTCGTATGGGCCGAGTCTCGCCTAACAGGCTAGCCCACGCGACACACGTGGAGCGCACGCCCAAAAATAGAAATAACTAAAAATGGAAACTACTAAAATTAGAAAATGTCAAAACTAGAAAGTCTAAAAATAGCGAGGGCCAAGATTGGAAACCTTCTAAAAATAAAAAGTACCCAAAATAGCCTTACAAAAATAGCAATGTCTAGAACAAGTAAAATAACCTCTAAAAACTAAGAATAGGCACCGTTGAAGCGGCAAGGCATGGGGCGCGCGCACAAGGGGTCAGCGGCCACGTCTATTCTTGAGTGGGTTCCACGGTAGGCACGCCATGGTCTGAGTGCGATGGGTCTTCTGCTGCGATGCCGATGGTGGCAAGGGCTTGAGCGCGGGCGCTGTCTTGGGTGCGCCTTGGCTAGCGACGACGCGCACGATGAGGGATTGCACGGCGTTGGCGATGGCCTTGGCACGCAATCTTGTCAAGGGGCCTTTTGAGCGCAGACTCATGGCTTCTTCTTCCTATGTGGCCGTCATGGAGGGTAGGGTCTCATCACCATCCCCCACTTGGCTGTGAAGTGTCCCCGCTTCACCATCATCAAACTCAGGCTCCATGTACGACTGCAAATCCGCGACGTTGAAGGTCATGTGGACTCCATAGTCGGCTGGGAGCTCAAGCTGGTAAGCGTTATCGCCAATGGCCTTCACAACGCGGAATGGTCCATCTCCGCGTGGAGCCAATTTGTGCTTGCGCCGCGAGGGGAATCGCTCCTTACGCAAGTGCACCCAGACGAGGTCTTCGGGTGTGAACACGATGCGGCGTCGGCCACGGTTGTGTTGCGAGGCGTACTGCGTAGCGCGACGCTCCAACTGCGCACGCGTCCTGCGATGGAGCTCTTGAATTTGTTCGGCGCGGTTGGCCGCGGTGGTGTGCTCATGGTCCTGTAGTGGGCACGGCAGCATGTCTAGCGGCGTCAGCGGGTTCCTGCCGTAGACAACTTCGAACGGGGTGAGCTTGGTCGCCGAGTGCCTGCACCTATTATAAGAAAACTCGACAATAGAAAGTAAGTCCTCCCAACGGCTAGGATTGGCTTTGAGCATGGTGCGTAGGAGGGCTCCTAGAGTGCGGTTTGTCACCTCGGTTTGGCCATCGGTTTGGGGGTGGTAGCTAGTGGAGAATAGATATTTTGTACCTAGCTTTCCCCAAAGAGTTCTCCAAAAATGGCCAACAAACTTAGAATCCCTATCACTCATAATAGTTCGAGGGACCCCATGTAAATGGACCACGTGCTCAAAAAATAACTCGGCTATCTCACTAGCACTATGGGTCGTCTTGCAAGCTACAAAATGGGCCATCTTCGAAAAACTATCCACAATCACAAAAATGGAGTCTTTACCTTGATGAGAGAGAGGCAAACCTGTAATGAAGTCCATGGAGAGGTCCTCCCAAGGGCCTGTAGTTGGCAGGGGGTGTAGAGGCTGTGTGGACTAGAGCTGGCTTTGGCGTACTGGCAAGTCACACAACTCCTACAATAGCGGGTCACCTAATGGGTCATGCGTGGCCAAAAGAAATGTTCCCTAACCGCGGTCAGCGTCTTGGCAACTCCAAAGTGGCCACAACCATCATGGGCTTCCTGTATGAGTAGGTGCCTAATGGATGAGCTAGGGATGCATAGGCGGCATGCTTTGTACAAGTAACCCTCAAAGAGAAAATAGGTGTCAAACTCTTGGTCCTTAAGGCAATGTTCGAAAATGGGTTTAAAGAAAGGATCAATCACATATAATTCCTTAATCAAAGCAAAGCCAAGAACCTTAGTTTGAACATGAGTCAAGAGATTATACCTGCGAGAAAGGGCGTCGGCAACCACATTCTCCTTACCCTTTTTGTGGACCACGATGTAGGGAAATGTCTCAAGGAACTCCAACCACATTCTCCTTGTCATAGGTGGGGTAATTCAAGGTGGCCCCGGTGAGCTTCTCATTGAAGAAGGCAATTGGCCGCCTCTCCTAATACAGGACGCCTCCAATGCCGATGTCGGACGCGTCGCACTCCACCTCAAAGTGTTTGGCAAAGTTAGGAAGTTGGAGAAGAGGTGCGTTGCACAATGCATCCTTCAATGCTGCAAAGGCCTTCTCGTGGGCCTCAAGCCAAGTCACCGTGGCTCCCTTCTTTGTGAGCTCATGTAGCAGCGCAGCGATGGAGCTGAAGTCGCGCACAAACCGCCTATAAAACCTGTGAGTCCAAGTATAGGATCGTGATTATTAGATTAATAACAAGGGAACTGAGAATACAGATTCCAGTTCCCTTCGCAGCGGAAATAAACAATCAAATAAATGAACAAGTTCCTTATAGTGGAAACCTTCGATTGCCACCTAGCAATCTAGGATAAAAACCACTACCTTTCTTTCGAAAGGATTTCAAGGTCTACTTCTTGATTTCTTATCTCTTTGGTTACAGCTTATCCTAGGAACAAACACACAGTTTCTTTGCCTTACACACAGTTAGACAATCCTAGATAACTTAACACAAATTATAATCAATCCAAGAAGCAACCCTTAGCACCAAGGAACTAACTCACTTACAGTCACAGGAACTTAGCACACAGCTCTCCGAATCCTTGACTGGTTCCTCTTGATCTTGTTCTGATTTGATGATCTTGTTTGAAGGTTCACACTTTGATATTTGCTATGGAGTGTGATTCTATCTCAATCCTTGAAGATAACAGCGGAGCTTATCTTCCTTATATAGTGGATGCTCGAGGTTGGATCTGCTATTGGTTCCCACAGAGCGAGCTTGCCCTAGGATGTGTGGTGATCCTTGATTCACGCTATCTTTGACATGTAACAACAACCTAGGCAGCTCAGAATCCACATAGGTTGGTCAACTACTTCGGACAAGTCTGCCAAGTCGTTGTCCAACTCCTTTCGTCCGAGGTTCAACAAGCTCGACATTTTGGAACTGTCCTCTGGATGGTGACATCTCTATGAGCGGTCGCTTTCAGTACCTTTGTCTGAGGTTCATCGTTCTAGGCATCTTGGAGTCTTGCTCTTGGATGGTGGCAGGCTTTTGGAAGCTTCGCTCAAGTCGCTTTCACCATCTTTTGTCCGAGATTTGGTGTTCCCAGATTTCTTGAGAAACGCAAGATCACGTGTTGCATTTCTGGGCATACCTGGGTTCCTTTGGCTTGTTGCTTGGTTCTTTTGTCTTGTTTGGCTTCCAAGGTTTCGACAATTGTCCTGTGGTTCCTTAACACACATCTTTGAGATAAAACATTAGTATCAAAATATTTGTCATCTTCAAAAGTAGAAAAACTGAGGAAAGGAACTCTCAGGGGAACCAAAGTTCCAGAGTTCCGTTTCCTAACAATTTCCCCCTTTTTGATGATGACAAATATAAGGAACCTGGCAACATAATAAGGACATGAAATTCATGAGAACAGTTGAGCTAAGAGATTTACAACTTTATAAAATAATGAGAGAACATTCAATAGTTGCAAATTCCCCCTAAGCAAATGAACAAAGTTATTCAAGTTCCCCCTTAGAAATAGAACGGGTTCAGAGTTCCTATGAGTCCAGTAGTTTCCAAAAGTTCAAGGTTCCTATCCAATCTTCCCCCTTTTGACATCATCGAAAAGATCAATTAACGTAGCAAGTAAAGGATATCAAAGGAAAATAAACAATTGTGCTAAACCCATGACAGAAACCATAATAGAAACTTAAGGCAGAGACAAAAAAATGCATTAGAAACATAGCCAAAAGAGTTCATTAGTCATTAAAGCATAATACATTGTCCAGACACGTAGTAGAAAAAGACACAAAAAATCACAAATAAACTTGGAGATAGACAAAAGAGAGGATAGGAGAGGGGAGTAGGATCCTAGGGAACTACTAGCACACTATGGCGTTATAGCACTGGAAACTAGGAGAGACGTTCCTATGGCATGTCAGTGGCCTCCTCTTCATCATCCTTCTTGTCGTCAGTTCCTTCATCCTGGCATGTGGCCTGATTTGCTCCAGTTGCATCCTCCCATGTTTTCTGAAGCACCTCCACCAGACTGGAAACATCAGCTCTAGTTTTTCCCAGTTCATTGGCTTGATCACGGAGGGCAACTGATATAGCATGGGAACCATCCGTGATAGCTTTTTCAATACGACCCAGAGAGGTAAGGATCGCATAGGAGTCTTGGGTGGGGTAGAGCAGTGGTAGAGAGCTTGGAGAGGCTTGGGAACTTGCCTTTTCCTTAGGTGGTTCCGCTTGAGTTGCAGAGGGAGCATCCAGGTGATCTTTGGTTTTCAGTTTCTTCATAGAGGCCATGGTAAGGAACTTACAGTAGGGTGTTTCCTTGAGGTTGTCTGGGTACAGCTTGAGGGTCGAGAGAAGGTTCTGAGGAAAGGGCAAGGCATGGGATTCATGGTTTTGGCAAAATTGCATATGGGCCAACACCAACTTGGGTAAGTCAACTTGTTCACCAGTCAGAATCTTATCCATGAGAATTGCATCGGTGATGAGAACTGTGGCCCTATGCTCTTGCCTGGGAACCAAGTTTGTGATGATCCAGAAGTGCATCAACTTGTTGGACAGAGAAAGCCCCTTGGTCAGCAGAGATCTGGGGTTGTCGCCATCATAGAGCTTGGTTACCACCTCAGTCTTGGTTTTGTACCCTTTTCCTTTAGGCCATGTCTTTTTCTGATGGAGAATGTCGAAGCCAGTGCGGTGCTCAATCCCTAAGGCAGATGCAATGATGCTTGTGTTGAGGGGAAACATGGTTTCCTGCCATTGAACTATGGCATCGTTGCAGAGAGAGTTCTCCTTGGCTGGCACAAAGGACATATTCTGGTAAAAGGCTCGGACCGTGTCATCTGAGATTGAGAATGGCTCCACCAAGATCTGGTCCCATCCTTGGAACTGGAGCAGGGAATGGAACTCACTGAGGGCTTCACCGAATTGATCTTCATCCTCTTCCTCTAAGGGTTGGGTCCAGAACTCCTCACCAATGATGAGTGGCTTCAGGATTTGCCTCTTAGCAAACGGGGGAGACACTGTCCCTAGGGGAGAGGGTATGGCTTTTGTGGACAAAGAGGAGAGGGTTGTGGATTTGGCCTTTTTGGAGGAGGTGGGCTCCTTTGGGGCAGGATTGTAAGGAACCAAGGCCTGGGAACTGCGTTTGCGAAGTTTGAGCCTTGTGGAAACTGAGGGAGCAGGGTTAGAGGCAGGTTTGGATTTAAGGCTTACAGGCGACGGCTCTGAGCTGTGGATCTCCTGGGTGTCCTTGTCCGGAGAGGATTCGTGGGAGCCTCCTTCTGAGACGGTGTGGGTAGCAGATGCGGATACAAGAGGGAGTTCCTTTACTTTCTCCTTATCTTGCTGGGCTATAGGGTTTTGAGAGGGGGTGACATCAAGGGATTTCGAGGATGAGGCTGCTTTCTTTTCTCTGAAAGCTTTGAGGAGTGCAGCTTCTTCCTCATCCTGAACAAGATTAGGGTTAGGGTTTTTGTCGGCCATTTGAGAAGCTGGGGTTTTTTTAGAAGTGAGAAATAGAAAGGGAGAGTTTAAGAGAAGGAGAGAGAGCTGGAGAGAGCAAGGTGGAGAGCTTGGTTCAATCAACATGAGCCCTTTAATAATCGTTGAGTGTTGTTGGTGTCGTTGGAGAAATCAAACCATTGAGAGAGATTCTGGGGATTTTGAACCATTGAAACGACTCTAAGGATTTGCAGCCTTTCTGAATTTGAACGGTCACAGATTCAAAACTCAACCACTCAAAAATGGAAACTGTTCACAGCTGAGATGACCTTTCTGACGCTGGAAGATTTGCCATAAATGCCATCTTGGGAGGAGCAATTCTCTTACTAGCCGTTAAAGGGGTATTCCATCCTAGTTCCTTTCTGGCGATTTTTTCAGTGTACTAGAGGGGTATATGGGAACCTTTGATATGGGGTTTTAAAAACATAGGACCTGAAAGTACGTTCCCATAAAAGAAATCGGGAAAGGCCATTTATCGCATGACACAATAATTCCCAAAGAGGGTTAAGAAATGGATCATAGGGAATTGAATTGTGCAATGAGGCAAGGGAGGGTCATAGTACACAATCATCATTTCGGCTTGTATTATTGGGTTAGAATATGATCAGATTGTGACTTTTGGGCCAACAAAGAAACTCGAACAATGATTGAGTTATAATGAATAATGAAGACTCAAGGACACGAACTAGAAGAATTTATCAAAGCCTTTTGAGTAACCATAATGGAAAGAGGGTCTATTGCAGAAGATATAGCACAGAGATTCCAAGACTGAACATGTAAAAGATCTAAACTAGTCAATCAAGGGAACTGGAAAGAAACCTTTAAACTAGAGTCACTGCTAGGTTATAGGAATCATTCCCAATTCTAATCTAAGGTTCTCGAAGGGAACTCTATTCAAGGCTTTGGTGAATATATCTGCAACCTGATCTTCAATTCTACAAAATTTCATAATGATGTTCCCTTTCTCAACATGATCTCTAAGAAAATGATGCCTGATATCTATATTCTTGGTCCTAGTATGATGCACAGGATTCTTAGAAATGTTTATAGCACTGGTGTTATCACAAAGAATAGTAAGAGGACCATAAGACATACCGAAATCCGCAAGTTGTTGCTTTAGCCATAAGAGTTGGGAACAGCAAGAGGCGGCTGCAATGTACTCAGATTCTGTGGTGGAGAGGGAGACTGAGATTTGTTTCTTTGAGCCCCATGACACAAGGCAAGGGCCTAGGAACTGTGCCATTCCAGAAGTACTCTTCCTATCCACCAAGTATCCGGCATAATCAACATCAGTGAAACCTATCAGCTCAAAGGGACACTCTTTGGGGTACCAAATGCAGAGTGAATCAGTTCCCTTGAGATATCGGAGTATCCTCTTCACAGCAGCTAAGTGTGTTTCTCTTGGACAGGATTGAAACCTAGCACACAAGCCAACAACAAACACAATGTCTGGGAGACTAGCGGTTAGATACATGAGAGAACCTATCATACCTCTATAGAGTTTCTCTTCCACAAGAGGACTTGAATGATCCTTGTCCAAATGAGCAATGGTGGAGATAGGAGTTGAGAGAGGCTTGCATGAATCTATTTTGAACTTTTTCAGTAGTTCCCTGACATACTTCTGTTGGTGAATTTGTATACCATCTTTCTTTTGAGTTATTTGCAATCCAAGGAAGAAAGTGAGTTCCCCTATTAGACTCATTTCCAATTCACTACTCATCAAGTCTTTGAACTTCTCTACAAGGGACAGGTTAGTGGAACCAAAAATGATATCATCAACATAGATTTGAACCACTAAGATGTTACCTTCTTCTTCTAGAATGAAGAGAGTCTTGTCAATGATGCCACACCTGTAACCATTAGAGAGTAGGAATTGGGCAAGACGATCATACCAAGCTCTAGGGGCTTGCTTGAGACCAAGGCTTTGTCTAGGAAATAGACATGGTCTGGATGATCACTGTCTTCAAAACCAGGTGGTTGCTTGACATATACTTCCTCTTGAAGAATGCCATTAAGAAAGACAGTCTTTACATCCATTTGGAATAGTTTGAACCCTTTGTGTGATGCGAATGCAATCAACAACCTTATTGCTTCAATCCTTGCCACTGGAGCATAGGTTTCATCATAGTCGATGCCTTCTTGTTGATTGTGTCCTTGAGCGACAAGTCTTGCCTTGTTCCTTATCACAACCCCTAAGTCATCTAGCTTGTTCCTGAAGACCTATCTGGTTCCTATGATATGCTTATCCTTGGGGCGGGGAACTAGATGCCATACTTTGTTCCTTTCAAATTGATGAAGTTCCTCTTACATGGCTTGTATCCAGTCTATATCCTTCAGTGCCTCACCTATGTTCTTTGGTTCCACAATAGACAAAAAGACATAGAAAGCAAAGAATGTTAGATGTTCGACCCTGACTGGAGGCTTGATGGTTCTTCTTTCTCTATTGGGAGCTAGAGCATTTGATGTGGAGACATTTTGATTTGAACACTCAGCTTCAACTTCTATGTTGGAATCACCTTCTCCATTGAAGAACATGTGAGAGGATGAATCATTGATGTCTCCACAGGTGTTGTCTTCATGTTCATGGTTCCCAGAAATGGATTGTTGTTGAATTTCCATGGGAACTGCTGGAGGAGCTGGTGCAGCAGGGTAAGAACTGGGTGGTGTGATGTCTTCATCTGGATCTTCTTGAGGAGGTTTGGGAAATGGATCTTCAAAGGAACTGATGGTGTTCTGCACATTTCTACCAAGTGATTTTTCATTAAAAATAACATGAACACTTTCTTCTACCTTTTTGGTCATTTTGTTGAAGATCTTGTAGGCCTTGCTGCTTGATGCATATCCAATGAAGATCCCTTTATCACTCCTTGGGTCAAATTTTCCAAGATTGTCCTTTCCATTGTTGTGCACAAAGCACTTGTATCCGAACACCCTAAGATGTGAAATGTTGGGAACCCTTCCTCTTAGAAGTTCATAGGGTGTCTTCTCTGTGATTGGGCGAAGCATAGCTCGATTGATGATGTAGCAGGCTGTGTTCATTTCCTCAGCCCAGAATGATTGAGATAGTCCACTTGAGATGAGCATCGTTCGAGCCATGTCTTCTAAAGTTCTGTTCTTCCTTTCCACTACTCCATTTTGTTGAGGAGTGTATGGTGCAGAGAGGTTGTGATCAATGCTATGCTCACTGCAAAAGGTTAGAAATTCTCCATTTTCGAACTCGATACCATGGTCAGAACGGATAGAATTGATGGAACAGTCAAGAGACTTTTCTAACATGGGAACCAGATCCTTAAAACATCCAATGACTTCACTTTTAGATTTTATGAATATTGTCCAAGTAAAACGAGAGAAGTCATCGACGAGAACAAAGATATACATGTTTCCTCCTAGGCTTTGAACTCTCATGGGTCCACAAAGGTCCATGTGAATGAGTTCAAGGGGCCTTGAGGAGCTTACCATATTTTTGGATTTAAAGGAACTCCGAGCTTGTTTCCCTCTTACACAGTCTGAGCATGGTTCCTCAGATTTGCCACTTAACTTTGGGAGGCCCATGACTAGCTCCTTTGAGTGTAGCTTTTGGATCAATTTGGTGCTAGCATGACCAAGACGTTGATGCCACAAGTGCGTTTGATCATTCATAGTTGAGAGACAGAGTTTCTCCTTGGGAACGAAGGATGGGTCAACGGCATACACATTGTTGAGCCTTTTACCTTTTAAGATGATTTGTCCCGAGGAGTCAAGGACAGTGCATTCATTTGATTTGAATCTGACTTCATTGTCTCCTTGATCACATAGCTGTGACACACTAATTAGATCAAAGACAAGATTATCAACAAGGTGGACTTTATTTATCTTAATGTGGTCATTGAGTTTCACAGTTCCTATTCCACAAATTTTCCCTATGCTTTTGTCTCCAAAGGAGATGTTCCCTCCTTGGATGGGTTGAAGAGAGATCATTTGATTTCTTCTTCCGGTCATATGGCATGAGCAACCACTATCAATGTACCATAGTCGAGGTTGCCTCTCTTCTTTCTGCACACAAGGGAACTAAGACTTTTGAACCCAGTGAAGCTTGGCTTTACTGGGGGAATTAGCATTGCGAGTCTGTGAATGACCAGGGAACTGGTTCCTATCATGGTAATAAGCTCTTTTCTCATTTTCAAAGTTCCTTTTCTTAGGACAATCAGTGTTGTAATGACCATTCTTTCCACAATAGTAACACAAGCGATTGTAAGCAACATGTCCATATTTTCCCTTTCCGGGCCTAAAAGGTTTCTCAGTTTTTCTTTTGTTGAAATCAGCATTGTTTCTAACCTTACCGTGAGCCATGTCCACATACCTTTTATGAGCAAAGGAATTAGTGAACCACTTGTCTTCAGGGAAAGCTTTCACCTTTCCCTTAGGTTCCCTAATTGGACTTTGAGAACTTTCTTTGAGACGCTTGGCAACCTCAGCCTTGTTCTCAAGAACCATGATCTTCTCTAATAGGAATTGATTCCTATCTCGAGAAGTGGCAAGAGCAGTACTGAGGTTCTCATTCATCTCAACAAGTTCTCGTCTAGCCTTTTCATCTTCAGCATCATTATTCGTCTTATTATCAATATATCCAATTCCATGACATTGTCTCACAAAGACAGTTTGATTAATAGTTTTTTTATTTATAGAGTCAGTGAGAATGTCTAACCTATCAATTATAGATTGAAGCATATCATTTCCAGGTAGGTTATCATGCATAGGAACTTTAGATGAGTCTATGCTAGTTTCATCAAAAGATTTGCAGATTTTAAGGTGACTAGCATGCATATTTCTAATATCAATGAGTTTGGAGTGGGTTTCAGCTAGATCTTTCTCAGTTTCATCAAGTTTCTTACATCTTCACAATCATCAAGTTTTTGTTGAAGGGAACTGGTTTCCTTTCCTAGTTTCTTTATGATCTTTAGAAGTTGTTTCTTATCACAATCAACTAGAGTTTTTAGGAAGTCGTCAGAAGTTACCTCAAGGTCTTCTGAGTCGCTTGAATCTCCTTTTGCCATGAGACATCTTCCTCTAGAGAAACCACTCAGATCCAGTTCCTCATCTGAGTCTTCTCCCCATGAGGCCACAAGAGCCTTCTTCCTCTAAGGTCTTTCATCTTCTTTGGAGTCTTCCTTGTTGGGACAGTTCTTAGCGTAGTGTCCCTTTTCTTTGCACTCATAACAGGAGACTTCTTTGAGATCTCTCCTTGGTCTATTGTGAGAGGAACTGCCCTTTTGGAACCTTCCCTTCACAAAGAATTTTTTGATATTCTTTGTGAAGAGAGTTGTAAGTTCGTCCTCCACTTCTTATAGGTCTGAGTTCTCCTACTCCATCTCAAGCCTTGAGAAGGCTTTGGAGATCTTGAGGGTAATTCCTTTCTCCAGTTTCTTGTCGGCATTGGCTTTGTTGTGTTCTCCTTCTTCAACCTCCAGTTTCCCTATGACTTGAGTCAAGGGAAGAGATTGGATGCCTGGAGTATTCTTCATGATTCCCTTGATGAGGGTGAACTTAGAGTTGAGTCCATTGACAACCACCAGTGACTTGGAGACTTCATCGAGGTTGACTCCATCCACTGTTAGCTTTCCAATTAGCCTGTTGAACCGAGAGTAGTATTCTGAGATGGTTTTAGTTTCCATCATTTTGAAAGTGTGGTATTCTCCTTCCAAAGCAAACTTTCTGCTTTGCTTTAGCTCATCACTTTCTTCATGCATATCTTTGAGTGCTCTCCACATCTCCTTTGCCGTCTTGATTCATATGACTTTGTCCATGTCTTCTCTGTCCAGTCCATTGAGAATGAACTGTCTAGCCTTGGCATTCTTTTCCATGATGACATAGTGCTCAGGTTTCCAGTCTTCTTCCTTCTGATTTAGATCGACATAGCCATCTCCATTTTTGACTATCCTCCAGCATTGGTAGTCGTTGGTCTTTATGTGGCTTTCCATGTACTTTTCCCACCATGTTTCTTCTCCCTTCTTTCGGAAATGTGACTTGTTGGTGGAGATTCCGAGCTCAAACTTGCTTGGTTGAGACATGATCTGCAAACTTAACAAAGATTTAGAGCTTTTCTTGCTCTGATATCAATTGTAGGATCGTGATTGTTAGATTAATAACAAGGGGACTGAGAATACAGATTCCAGTTCCCTTTGCAGCGGAAATAAACAATCAAATAAATGAACAAGTTCCTTATAGTGGAAACCTTCGATTGCCAACTAGCAATCTAGGATAAAAATCACTACCTTTCTTTCGAAAGGATTTCAAGGTCTACTTCTTGATTTCTTATCTCTTTGGTTAAAACTTATCCTAGGAACAAACACACAGTTTCTTTGCCTTACACACAGTTAGACAATCCTAGATAACTTAACACAAATTATAATCAATCCAAGAAGCAGCCCTTAGCACCAAGGAACTAACTCACTTACAGTCACATGAACTTAGCACACAACTCTCCGATTCCTTGACTGGTTCCTCTTGATCTGGTTCTGATTTGATGATCTTATTTGAAGCTTCACACTTTGATATTTGCTATGGAGTGTGATTCTATCTCAATGCTTGAAGATAACAGCGGAGCTTATCTTCCTTATATAGTGGATGCTCGAGGTTGGATCTGCTCTTGGTTTCCACAGAGCGAGCTTGCCCTAGGATGTGTGGTGATCCTTGATTCACGCTATCTTTGACATATAACAACAACCCAGGCAGCTCAGAATCCACATAGGTTGGTCAACTACTTCGGACAAGTCTGCCAAGTCGTTGTCCAACTCCTTTCGTCCGAGGTTCAACAAGCTCGACACTTTGGAACTGTCCTCTGGATGGTGACATCTCTATGAGCTGTCGCTTTCAGTAACTTTGTCCGAGTTTCATCGTTCTAGGCATCTTGGAGTCTTGCTCTTGGATGATGGCAGGCTTTTGGAAGCTTCGCTCAAGTCGTTTTCACCATCTTTTGTCCGAAGTTTGGTGTTCCCAGATTTCTCGGGAAACGCAAGATCACGTGTTGCATTTCTGGGCACACCTGGGTTCTTTTGGCTTACTGCTTGGTTCTTTTGTCTTGTTTGGATTCCAAGGTTTCGACAATTGTCCTGTGGTTCCTTAACACACATCTTTGAGATAAAACATTAGTATCAAAATATTTGTCATCTTCAAAAGTAGAGAAACTGAGGAAAGGAACTCTCAGGGGAACCGAAGTTCCGGAGTTCCGTTTCCTAACACCAAGGAAGCTGCGCACCATGGTTGGCGTCGTCGGCGTAGGCCACTCCCTAATAGCCTTCACCTTGTCTTCATCCACGCGCATGCCGTCCTTGGACACAACGTAGCCTAGGAAATTAGTTGTGTCGGAGCAAAAGCGACACTTGCCAAGGTTGGCATACAAAATCTCACGTCTCAAGCATGCTAACACAACCCTAAGGTGCTGAACATGCTCAGTAATGCTATGAGAATAAATCAAAATGTCAACGAAATAAACTACAACAAATTTTCCCAAAAAATCCCTCAACACGTGGTTCATCAATCTCATGAATGTGCTCGGGGCATTGGTAAGCTCAAAAGGCATGACGAGCCATTCATAAAGACCATACTTCGTCTTGAAGGCGCTCTTCCATTCATCACCCTCCTTCATGCGAATTTGGTGATAGCCGCTCTTCAAGTCAATCTTGGAAAAGAGTGTCGCGCCGTGGAGTTCATTAAGCATATTGTCTAGGCGCGGGATCGGGTGCATGTACTTCACCGTTATTTGATTGATGGCGCGACAGTCGACACACATGCGCCACGATCCATCTTTCTTGGGCACGAGGATCAAGGGCATAACGCAAGGGCTCAGGGATTCCCTCACGTAGTCGTGATCCAGCAGTTACTGCACTTGGCGCTACAACTCCTTGGTTTTCTCAGGGCCGGCGCAGTAGGCGGCACGATTGGGCAGTGAGGCACCAAATCAATTTGATGCTCAATGCCACGTAATGGTGGAAGGCCCTGTGGAAGCTCGTCTGGAAACACGTCGTCGAATTCGGCGAGCAACGCGGCGATGACGGGAGACAAAGGATCGGCGACGGGCGTCTCTGGGATGCATGGAGTCGGCACCAACAAAAGAAACATGGCGCCTTGCCGCTCAAGGTGGTAGTGAGGTCGCTGGGCCGCGCGAGAAGCAATCTGTGCTCACAACGGCACTACACCAGTGGGCTCTGCGACATTCGAATGACCAACTGTGAAGGCGGCGAGGCACTGGGCGCGCTGGGGGAGGCACTGGGGTTGGGGACACCAGTGCTCGAGGCAGAATGCGGTGCACCTGGCCAGGTCTCAATGGGCCTCTGTTTGGCCTTCCGCGCGGTGGTGTTGGCGGCGCCGTCATGATTCATAGAGGCACTGGTTGGCCTACTAGTAGCATTGGACTTCCTGGCGCCAGTGCCCGGTGGAAAAACAAATTCACCAGAATTGGAGTGGTTTTGTTTCGACGTGGCCGCGGGCTCATCTTTTGGTTTTCACGCGATGGCCTCAATTGCTTTCTGGCGGTCTCTCTCGACCTAATCCTGTAAAATCTCATGGGGAGACATTGGTAACAGCATGACGCGCTTCCCGTGGTAAGTAAACACATAGGTGTTTAAATAGTCATCATGAAGCACGCGCTTGCCGAATTGCCATGGGTGCCCGAGGAAGAGATGTGTGGCGTCCATTGCAATGACATCACATAAAACAGAATCACAATATTGACCAATGGAAAAAGAAATAAGGCATTGGTGAGACACCGTGTTACCAGGGCTCGCTGAAATCCACTGGAGGCTGTATGGTTGCGGGTGCGGCGTGGTTGGCAGGTTGAAGAGCATCACCACCTTTTCATTGATTATGTTGCAGCAGCTACCTCCATCGATGATGACACTCAAGGAAGCCTTTTTGACCAGGCAGCGTGTGTGTAACAAGTTCTCGCGTTGGTCAACAAGACTCGCTTCCTTGACGGTGAGGATGCGCCGTGTCACTAGGCTCAAAGGCATGCCCGCATGGAGCGCGGAAGACTCACACTCGTAAGCGTCCTCTGTGTCATCCTCGTGTCCTTCTTCTATGGCCTCAAGTGGGGCTTCATCTTCGTCAACTGACTCATAACCGACCACAGTGGAGGAGAAAAGGACTCGCTTGGAATTAGGGCAATCCTTCTTGTAATGGCCTCAACCTCCACACTTATAGCATTCCAAATCTCGTGCTCACTCATTGCCCGTTGAGGAGTTCCTGGGCGCGGGCGTGCGGCTTGCAGGTTGTGGCATCGCGGCTTTCGGCTGGCGGCCTTGGCTAGACGCGACAAAACTTGTGGCAGGGGCACGTACATTAGTAGAAACGACTTGATTTCCAGGAGTACTGCTTGCGGCGGTTGAGCTGGTTGTGTAGCTGCATCACCGTGTGTGTCAATGTATTGAGATCCTAGATGGGCAAGATCTCAAGTTGGTCTCGGATGGGAGCATTCAAGTCACTCAAAAACTTCATCCATAGCGTTGGCGGGGCGACGCTAATGCTGGCCTTGTAGTACATGTCTTCCAATTGGGAAAAGAACTCAAGAGGGGTCTTGGCGCCTTGGCGAGCCATGGCGATCTCCATCCTCATCTGGTTCTTGTAATCCGCTAGGACATACTTCTTTTTCATTACGTAGACAAGTTTGTGCCACTCTGTAATTGGAGCAAGATGGCGGCGAATGCGATCGTCCAAAAATCGATGCCACCACACGCGCGTCGCGCCGTGGAAGTGCAGCATTGCCACGTCGACATGCTCCTCTGGTGGGACGTGGCAATACCTTAATGTATACTCAGTGGCCTGCACCCATTCAAGAACAATAGCTGGATCATATTCACCAAGAAAGTGTTCGATTTTTACCTTCACTTCATGGCATTGGTAGCGGGGCGCGAATGGCGCTGGCTGGGAACGTTGTGTGGCACGGCATCAAATAGAGGGGTTCTGGTAGACGCGCAACACAAGAGGAGGTACACATCCAAGCTGTCGTCGATCGCGTCTTGCGTGTCCATCGTCGTGGGCGAACTTATCATAGAGCGCGTTGCCATCGGCACAGCGTCACTGTCGCGGCTGGGCATTAGCGTCGTCGCGACGACGAAAGTCACGTGGCATGGCATCACGACGTTGGCCACGGTTTTCACGCTCCATGGCGCCTTGGAATTATTGTTGTGACTGGACCTACAGGCGCGACGATGGAACCCAGTCCGCGGGTTGGTATTGCATCTCAATAGGATCACCATGAGATGGGTGATAAGTGCCGGGATTGATCATACCTGAGTCTTCAAACTCCTCAAAGTCGTCGTGGATCGTCGGCGTCGTGGAGCCTTATCCATCGGAGCCGTAGCGCGGGGTTCGCGCACTCTGGTGGCCAATATGCTCATTGACGTCGAACGACACGGGTGTCGGAGCAGGTGCCCTCAAACGTGCATCTTCGTGGCATGGGCGTCGACTGGGTCTTCATGGTGCACTAGCGTCATGCGCGTTGTGGCGCGCTCGGCTGTCACGCGGCGCAGAGGATGGCTCACGTCATTGGGAGTGCTGGGAGGTGTAACTGTCATCAAAATCATAAGGCTCGGAAAACTCACCGTGGGAGTCATTGTCGCGGTCGGAGCCGGTGTCGTAGTCGGCTAGTGTGGCGCGCGACGCGTAGCGTTCGCGCTGCGACACATATCCTTGTCGACTCTCAATCACGGATTGGATCCTTTGGAGGCGTGGTTGGAGGTTTGAGGTATATGGCATCAACCTTTTGCCTTTGTCCACATGCGGTTGGCTTGGGCCGGCATCGGTGTGGCGCGGCGCAGCCGCTGCGTCCATTGGGATCATCAGTGTCGGTGTGGGCACGACAGGTACGACGCGCTGCATGGCTTGTAGTTGAGCCACTTGGTGTCGAAGAGCCTGAATTTCTCTTTGCTCTGTCGAGAGCTCTAAGATTGGATCATCTTGTGGTGGGTTGGTGGGTCATGTGGAGGAACCAAGGCTGGGTTCTGTGGGTCGTTGTTGGCACCATTACCGTCTCCACTTGAATGAGTAGGGGCCGTCATGCTACCTATAACAATATGGCCAGACACAAGCAACAACGTTCAAGCAAGCACTAGTCAAGCAAACAATGTTCACGTAAGGAGGGTTTGTTGGCTTGCCGTGAGGGCGGCGAAGGCTAGACACAAGCAATGGTATGAGAAGCAAGCACGTCAATCAAACAAGATCAAGTAAGTAAACTCTAATCCAAACGCAATGAAGCAACCAAACAAGCAAGACTTACCTTCTAGGGCTAACCTAGACGGTGGGGGATTGAGAAGATGAGCTTAGGCCGCGACGGTGTTGGTGCGTAGGGTTGCCTTATTTTGGCTTTCCCTACACTCGGTTGCCCTTTTTTTTTTTAATAACTGATTGGATTTTTTTTTCAAAATAAATATCCAAATATCTTTGTCTTTGACTTTTTGAAGATATCAGATAAAGAAAATAAAATAAAAACGGCCTAAGTAACAAGAAAAAAGATCACACGAGATCTTAAAGATTGGAGAGAGAAAGAAGATTTGATTTGATTTTTTATAGATGGAAATTGCGGCTAACTACCTAAAAAGCAAATCAAGCAAATATATGGTAACTAAATAAACGCAAGAAATAAGGAAAGAGCCACAAAATCATGCAAGATATCCGAAGTTACCAAACACACCAAAACTTGGAGGGCAAGAAAACAAAATTGGCCAAGGGCTTGCCTTGCGAAATCGAAGAGGACAAGGATTTTTTTTTTAATGAAGCGGAAGCAAGGGAATGGAAAAGAAAAAAATTCGTGAACAAAGTGAAGACTTGAGATAGCGACTTACAAGACCGCTGGGCTCTGATGTCAGTTGATGCGTTCTTGCCTTCGGAAGATGGTCAAATCGTCGAAGGCGGTGTTGGATCTAGGTCTTGGTTGGGAAGTCACTCGTCTCGCTGTCAAGCCTGTCGTGGAAGCCTTGGACTTGTTCCTTGTTGAATTGCATGAAAGGTTGACACTGGGGCGCGTGGTGGTGAATAGTAACTTTAGAGGTTTACTAACACGGTCGCTAGTAGCGGTGGAGTGGGTGTGACGACACGCGAATGGGGGCATCGCGGGGAGTGTCACGGGTGTGCGAAGGCACGAGCGATGATGCTAGCGACGACAACGATGGAGTGGGTGCGATAGCGGGTCGATACGCAACACAAGCGGGTGCGATGTAAGGCGATGGATGATTCGCGACCTCAGGACTAGGTGCGATGAACGGATGGGTGGCTCGATGGGTCGAGCGGTGCCGTAGCATCGACGGCGGGTGAAGGAGATGCGAAGATAGACTAGGGTTGACGTCCGATCTAAGGTAAGGAGGCAATTTGGCTCTCAAACTTATGCTTAGATCTAATCTGAACGTAGAAGATTACAAGAGGCCGAGTTGGCCTTAAATAGTGGATGCGGGACTCGGATGGGCCGAGTCTCGCCTAACGGGCTAGCCCACGCGACACAGGTGGAGCGCACGCCCAAAGATAGAAATAACTAAAAATGGAAACTACTAAAATTAGAAAATGTCAAAACTAGAAAGTCTAAAAATAGCAAGGGCCAAGATTGGAAACCTTCTACAAATAGAAAGTACCCAAAATAACCTTATAAAAATAGCAATGTCTAGAACAAGTAAAATAACCTCTAAAAACTAAGGATACGCGTCGTTGAAGCGGCGAGGCATAGGGCGCGCGCACAAGGGGGCAGTGGCCACGTCTATTCCTGAGTGGGTTCCACGGTGGGCGTGCCATGGTCCGAGTGCGATGGGTCTTCTGCTACGATGTCGATGGTGGCGAGGAGCTTGAGCACGGGCGCTGTCTCGGGTGCACCTTGGCTAGCGACGACGTGTGCGATGAGGGATTGCGCGGCGTTGGCAATGTCCTTGGCACGCGATCTTGTCAAGGGGCCTTCTGAGCGCATGCTCATGGCTTCTTGTTCCTCTGTGGCTGTCATGGAGGGCAGGGTTGCATCACTTCTTTTCCTCCTTCTCCCCAAAAGTCCTTAATTTCGGAGATGGCTTCGAGGTCCAGCGACAGGGACGATCTCCCGATCGGGCGCAGTGATCGAAGGGTCTCGGTGGTCAGTGTGGGGCTGTCGAGCACAAAGCCATGTGCTCAGGTGCCCGAGGCGACGGGCCCTCAGGCGGAAGTTCAAAAGGTGGAGCCGCGGGCGAAGGAGCTCTAAGCGGTGGAGCCACGCGTGGTAGGGCCCCCGATGGTGGGTCACGATCAGAGGTGGGGCAAAGTACTGGCAATGGGACTACGGCTTCCCCGATGCTGTCGTCAGGTGAGCCGACTTCGAGTGGGGCAATCGGGAGGCCTCGCGGTAGGGTCCTTCCCCGAATCTTGTCCGAGAGGGTAATATCAGACCGGGCCGAGGGGGACAAGGACTTCAGGGCATACGCTCGCAAGAACGGGCACCCCTCCAAGTTAACCTTCACGGACCTTCAGATGATCCGAGAAGAGTACGACTTTATCCCTGGCATTTCACTTGCGATGCCGCGTCATAGAGGATACTCTCCGTACATGTATTCTGGCACGGTGGTGAAGAATTTGGAGGCCTTGAAGGCCGGCTTGTGCTACCCTGTTCACGGTCTGGTGCTTGCATTGCTAAGAGGCCTGGGGATTGCACCGATCCAACTACACCTGAATGCGTGGAGGTGGATATTCGCTTTCCTGGTGAGATGCCATGAGATGAGAGTCTCATCCTCCTTTCGGCGATTCGTTACCCTCTTCTCGGCATGGACAATCAAGACTGGATACTTTACGCTAAAGGCGGAGGCCGTCAGCAAGATCGTTCTCCCCTCCAAATTCAAGGATTGGGAGGAGAAGTGGTTCTTGGTTGTGAGAGACAATGTCGATAGCCTTGGGGTGACGAACGTCCCCGCGAAGAGATCTAGACTGAATCGCTCCAATGCTCTCCCTGTGGACATCGAGAAGGAGTTTGCTGATCAATTTGCAGGCCCTTCTAAGGAGATGGTCAAATGTAAAGATTTCTTGACTCTTGAGAGGATGACCGCCGCGGGGTTGTTCACTCCGCGGATCAACCCTCAGGGCCGACGAGGGGGGGGGGGGGGGTAGCAGCCCCCATGCTACTCCGCGACCCTAATGATGGCCAATAGATGTGCCTCTTTCTCTCTTTGTTTCTGGTGCCCTAACATTTCTTGACTTTCTCTCTTTTGCGGTGTTGCAGGAAACATGATGGGCCCTGAGGACTTTGAGGGTACGGACGAGTCAGATGGCGGCTTTGGGGAAATGTAGGGACCGCGGGTTGACCGGGAGGTGAAGTCGAGCATTAGCATGGGGTATGAAGATGGGGCTGACGACCAGGCTATAGGGGCAGAGGGTGTATGGACCGACGTTATGAGCTCGCAAAACCTAGCACGTACCCGAGGAGGGTCTTGCTAGGGAGGCTATAGAGCGAGGGCCGACCGTGGGGCAGTTCGTGCCGCATGCTCCGGTCGTAGACTTGAGTACTCCGTCGGGAGGTGATGGATCCAAATCTCGTGCTTTGCAGGGCCTGGCTGCTGCATTAAATTGCTTCCTAACTTTTCCCATGCTTCCTCCCAGCGAGGTGAACAATGTCCTCCAAACACTTGTCGGCCTCCCGCTGGGTGCCACCTAAGTGAAGGCGCTTTCCCTTAACGGTGAGCGCATCGACTCAGTGTTAGGCGCCTCCTTTGGTAAATTTACCAAGGGCTATAGTCATAATGATCCTCCTATTCAACTATTTCAACCATTTTCGAACACCTCATAGCGCGGAGTCCGAGAATTCGATCATTTATGTATGATTTTTCTCGTACATTGACTCTTACAACAGGTTTCGAAGATAAACTTGCTCACGGTATTTCTTACTTTCTTTTCCTTCCTCCTTTCCTTTCTTTTCTTGTCGGGTTGCACTTGAAGTGACTTTGCTGCCTGTCCTTGGCCTTTCGTAGACAGGGTTCATGATTGGGGAGTACCATTTGCGGGCCCAGGCTTCGCGGGAGCGAGTACAACGCGCAGAGGAGTTAGGGCGGCAAGCTGAGGCAAAGCAGGCCGATGAGCGGGCTCAATGTGCAAAAGTGTTAGGGCGGCAGGCCGAGGAGCGCGTCAGGCTGGTCGAGGAGCACAACGCGTGGAGGAGTTAAGGCAACAAGCCGCGGAGCAAGCTAGGCTACTCGAGGAGCAAGTGTGCCAAGCTAGGCACAAGGCTGAGGAGGCAGAGCGGGAGGTCGCTAGACTTAGCCGGGGGGCGGAAGAGGCCAACATGGAGCTTTCTAGCCTGAGACAGGAGCGCTTAGGGCTTCTTACAGAAATCGAGAGTTCAAGGGCCGTCATCGCCGGTCAAAAGCAAGTGGTCCGGCAAGAGGCGGTGAATGAGTTTGCGAAGGGGCCGCGTCACAAGCGGAGATGCGAGCACTTTTCGCGCCCTGTGTATGAGGCCAGGGATCAGGATGGAGTGAACCAGATGGCTCGCCAAGCGAGCGTGGATCCTATCGTCTTCGACCCGCGCGCCCAATCGATAAGGCCGAGGTGAGCCGAGTTTTACGGGCCTCCCCCGATCCGCCAGGTGGTGGGCGACCATCCCGGTGTTTTGGAAGCATGGGGTGTGTTTACCCTTTTCGAGGGGTCGACAACGCCCCGAAAAGAACGAGGCACAAAGAGGGGCCGCGATGAGTTCGCCAGACCTCCAAATTTTCTAGGGAGTTCTTCGCAACATGCTGGCAGTCACTCCACGGGGACAGGGATGAGGTCGCCACTTGGCCTCGACATGTTCTCGGATCCGCCAGGTACGCAAGCCCATAATGACGAGTTCCTCGTGACCTTTCTAGTCGAAGCTACGGACGGCGCGGGTCATCAAGGTGTCGCAGACTCTAGATTGTCGAATGCTGACCACCGAGCCCCTAGTCGGATGGCTCCTACCGCTTGCTCTTCCTTTTCCTTGCCTTCAATTTGCTATGTGTGTTTTTTGAACAATATGTTTTTTTGTGATGAACATTAATTGCAGCCCTCGGGCTGTAGGCGGTTGAGGTCAACCGCTCACTATATATTGGTTTCTCCTTTTTCGCTCACTTGCACCTTATGTGCCTCTTGCATCTCTTTTGTTTCTACCTCTCTTCTGTGGCATTCTTGCGTGTTTGTCTTGCCTTATTCTTTTTTTGTGGCTTTGTAGCAGATGGACCATCATCCCTACTTTCCTTCTTTGCCCGATAGTTACACTATGGAGAATCCTCAGACAGTTGCTGTGGTGCTGGTTTACTGGAGAGGGCGTCTGGCAAGGCGTCGGGGAAATTGGGCCGTGGCCGCTTCCCATCGCTACGTCGGCAGGCGTCGGCGGAGATACACATTGCTTGCCACTATCTTTACTCTCGACATCATTTTTGACTTGCCCGATGTCGGAGATCCCAACTACGTTGTTAGGGAAGTCCACTACTTCCCTTACTCGGCCGGGTTTCCTCGCGTTCTTCGTCGGGTAGAAGACCAATCGGATGCCGACGCGCTCTACGCACTTAGCCGTCGAGAGCCAGTGTTGTTGTATGTGGTTGGGGATCGCTTAGTGCCTCCTGGTCTCTAGGGCTGCTTTGCGGCTCACGTTGTCAGGTTGTATAGAGGATGCGACTCACGATGTCATGTTATGAAGCCGGCCTTACTTTTTCTCATGGCTCCTCCGCGATCAGGTTAGGGGCATCCCTTGACTATCCCCGTGAGGAGGGGCCTTTCTAGGTTTTCTTTTTTAGGCTTAGTAGCTCTCAGCCGGGTGTGCCTCTTTGTAATTGATGCGGGGATTAGCCGCGAGTGACCCGATCTTGACGCCAAGTGACTCAATGGAAGATGGAAGATGAAGCACAAAGAGGAGCAACAACAATGGAAGTTAGCAAATGAAAAATGAACAAAGATAAACAAAATGGATATAGAAAGAACCAAATTGAATAGAGGCAAGACCCTTGGAGCCCTAAGATGTCTCCCAAGAACCAAAACCAAATATCAACCAACCCTTCCTTCTACAACCTCACACAACAATGGACGAATCCAAGGAGCACGAGAAGGAGGCGAGTGAGGCCTACGAGCACCAATCTTATGGAGGAAATTGACACAACGCAAGGCAACCAAGCTAGTTCGAATCAACACTTGAGAAGCACTCCCATGGAGCTCTCAATCTTCATTGTGCTTAAAGCAACATTCATATCATCCAAAAACTGTTTACAAAATGAAGACAAGTTGTCCTTAAATACTCCTAGAGACAAAGGCCAAACAAGCCCACAAAGGGCCACACAAAGGCACCTAAAAAAGTCTTAAAAACACACTTAAAATAAGGCAAGAAGGAAAGGTTTCAGTTGGGCCCACAAGCAAGATCATCCCAGCCAAGACTCGGCCAAAACAGCCAAGAACTCGGTTGACAACTCGGCCTTGTTGTAGGCCGTGTCAGGGGCTGGAGCCCTCGTCTCTCGTGGCCTTTATTCTCCCGCGCATGGCTTGGCTCGGAAGGTCACCAAGGTCCTTAGCATGGGTTCGGTGAAGTCCTCGACGAGGGTGGGCTCCCTTGAGACGTGGAGGCTAACCAGGTTCTCGAGCTCCTCTTGCATGCGCTTGGCTTGAGCTCTCGTGAGTGGGCCATCTCCTCTCGTGGGCGCCTTGGATGAGACCTCGGATGCTCCCGCATCATTCTCCCCTTCTTGGAAAGGATTCGACCTCGAATCAAGCACGTCCATGTCTTCGTCTTCCTTCTGCAAGGGGTGAACCAATTCAACCACATGTAGGACGTCTTGATCTCCTGGTTCAAAGGGCACTTCTCCGGATTTCAGCTTCGAGTAGATCACATGCCTCACTTCTTGACCTGAAATCAAAGCACTAGAAACTCCATACAACTCCACAACTTGGTCAATAAAAGGGTTAGTCATATAAGATGCATTATGAAGTCTAGGGCATGCAATGAATTCATCTTTCTTAGAGGACTTGGTCATAACAACAATGGCAAAATAAGGTCCTCTAGCATGTCCACACATTTGTAAGAATGTAAGCACAAATCTTCCAATAACTACATGATATCCAAGCATGCATGCACACATTATTCCACTCTTCTTCCTAGACCTATGTACATGCTTAGTGATGCAAGGATCAATATAACACACATGTATGGACATAATGATCATATTGTAAACAAGATGCTTTCCACAAGACATGTATTGTGCTAAAGAACTTTGATGCATGCAAGAATATCTAGTTTTACAGGCAAGGATTGATTTTTCCATGTGTAGTGTCCTATATGGATTGATATGCTCATCTTCAATTTCAAGAGATGGAATTGAAAAGGTGGAGATAAGTGGTACTTCCCTTGCATTAGTCTCCATTGGCACATCCTTCTTCTCTTGCTTGAAGATTGATTTCTTGGCTTCAACCTCTTCATGGGGTAGGAAGGGCAAGCTTGAAGAAACCATGTGGGTCCGGTCCATCCATGGAGTTGTAATATCCCTCATTTCATAGGGGTAATTTTGAAATTTTCTTATGCCCATATTACAAGTCAGATTAAATTCAGAGAAGTACAGACATTCTATGAGATGTTTGGTCTCTGTAATATTTTTTTGAGTAATATCAAATACAGTTAATGTATTTTTGGGTTAAAAAGTTATTCGTGTACGAATATATTTAACCCTGGGTTAAGAATATTTAACCTCTTAGCAAGAAATGACAAAACGGGTGAAAAAGGGGCAAAATTGGCCTTGACCGCACCCTGGCTGCACATGCCGCACCCGCGGCGAAGTCCAATGCCAGTGGCGGTCACGAGTCGGCCACCGCACCCCCACCGCACCCTGCCACACCCCACGGTCGTCGTCATCGCGATAGAGTTTCTGCAACTCTATCTTTTGGCTGATGCTTGCTCCTCACGTCTTTCCATCTGGTTGGGACACCTCATCGCATACGTGTCTAGCTCCTGAGCAACCTTGTGGGACTATAAATGAGAGAGGAGGCGGAGAGGAAGCTCACAACTCCAGCTGCAACTTCATCTTCCTCCAAGAAAACTCCATTGTTGTCCAAAGCTTTGAGCTTTGTTTGTGAGAGAGATCGAATCCATTTTGAGTACTAGAAAGGTGCTTCTAAGAGTTATTCAAAGGTTTAAGAAGGTTGGAGATCAAACCAAGAACAAATCAAAGTCGAACGAATCGATTTGGGTGAGTTCTCCATCGAAAATCTGTCGTCTCCCTCGCCACTGTAATCGATCCGCACCCGCAGCAGAGGCTCCACCGCACCCGCGGCGAGCTTACCCGGGTTGTGTGTTCTTGGGTGTTTGGCTTTGGGCGAGGCTTGATTCCTTCAATTCCTTTTGTATTCTTTTAGATTCATATATGTAGATATTGAATCTAAGTTAGGGTCTCGTTATGGGTCGTTCCAGAGGGATTTAATATCCAGGATCTATCCCAGTTTCAGACTCAGGAACCGTTGTCTCTAAGCTTGTTAAAGCTTTCGTCTGATCTAAGGCAAGTGGCGGTTCGCTCTTGCTCATCATTCCATATTTCCATTAATTATCAATGGTTTGATTGTTAATTAATTTGGAATGATTTACTGTTTTGTTGGGAACAGTTTTGATAAATGATATGGATTAAAATATGATATTATAATAGGTTGTATATCTGTTAGAACAACGCTATTATAGATATGTATTTTATGAGGATTGCCGGGAGGGCAACAATATGAAAAGAATATGATATTATAATAGGTTGTATATCTGTTAGAGCAACGCTATTATGAATATCTATATTATTATGATGATAGCCTGGAGGGCTTTGATATGATTATTACTGTGTTGAACTATTTAGTTAGCACGAGTATTCATAGGAGCGATGGACTATTCGAGGTCCAGTCGTTTCTTAATGATTAATGGTGCAAAGGGTGATAAACTCAAAAACCATTTGGTGGGTCATGACCGATCTCTATACTCGGGTATAGAGATGGTGGCACTTAACTGATGCTATAAATCTTGGGATTCGTCCCATTCAGGAGTATGTCCCTCATGGCGAAACATATGTCCTATATGTCCCTCATGGCGAAACATATGTCCCTCATGGTGAAACATATGTCCTATATGTCCCTCATGGCGAAACATATACTCAATATATGTCCCTAATGGCGAAACATATATTTAAAAGTCTACAACGTGATGCGTGTTTGGGAATTTAAATAAGATAAGTGCCGTTGTAGCACAAGATTAATATACCTCAGACGAGTAGTGCAGCTAGGGAATAGTGCAGCTAGGAAAGCTCATCTTGACTTTGATCAGAGTACCGTTCTCTTTCCAATCTGGATTCGCTTTAAGCGGTGAGGTTGGTCGTGAACCAAAACATCAAGTCATTACTGAACGCTTGTATGATTGATTAATGTTCCCCAACATTTGTCATACTTCCGATAAGACTCAATTCGTTGGAGTCTTCTTTGGGATTGATTGTTGTGAGACTCAGTCTTCTGAATCTTCTCTTGATCATGCTTCTTGATATATTCCAGTAGGAGTATAGTGGTTGAATATCGTCATCGGTTTTAATTCGAGAAACGATGAGTCTAACCTAATACGACTACTTCGAACCACTCTGCTTTGTACCCTTGCATAGTCTTTTATTAGACTAACCAACCGTAATTGTTCTCTGTATGGTTGGCTGGTGTCATCCGTTCGATTCGGCACATCAGATAAGAATCCGAGAAACAAAGGCTAGAACGACTATAAAAGCAAACGGTGTTTTAATGGATTTATCAGGTTGCGATCCTTGGCGGGTGATCATTACGATCAAGACCCTTGTATTTATATTTTGCAAAGACTTCCGCTGATTACTCTGTTTTGTCCTATGGGGATTGGGATGTAATCCCCAGACATATGTTTCAACCAAAGATTTTGATGTTTACATCATGATTGTTGTTTTCGTTTCTCTTCAAGGGACTCGGAAGAAGCCGAGATGGCTCCGCCATCTCTAGATAGGCTTGAGTTCCCGGTTCCCTCATCGTGTTATGAGGTCGGTGAACCTAGTAGTCCACCCGAGGAGGTGAAGACCGTACTCCCTGAGTCGGTAGTGCTAGTGTCCGACGAGGCTGTGGTTCCTGTGGTAGAGCCTATAGAGGAGCCAGGGGAGGACACTGAGGATGAAGAAAAGTTGTCAAGGTACGCTAGAGAGTACTATAACGACGACTTCATGATCGAAATGATTTCCGAAGAGGACCCTGAGGAAGAGGATCCTCAGGAGGATCTTGAGGAAGATCCTGAGAAGAAGGACCCCGAGGAAGACCTCGAGGGGCAGGGTCACAAGTCTGATGACTTGGAGCGCTTATTGGTGGGCAGCGAGGACCCGGTAGTGGAGTTTATCTATCCAAGTCCGGTGTTGTCACCTGAGCGGGAATACTCGCCATTGTCTCCTGCCACTTGGAAGGCGATTAGTGCTGAAGTGCATCGCCAGGTGGATGAGACAGTTGAGCGTGCTCGTTGGAGGGCAAGGCCGTGGGAGTCAATAGGTACACCAGTTGTGGTCCCGACTTAACCAGTCAGGCCAAGGCCCCAAGTACTAGAGGAACGATTAGAGGTCAAGGTCAATGCCTTTACGAGATGCGTGAGGCGGATGGACCCGATGCTCCAAATGCTTAAAGTGCATTATACCTTCTGTTGGGTGAGGTCTCGTGTTCAAGACTCACCAACAACCTCTTGGAGATGGCTGCCTATTAATTAGGTGGAGCTACCAAGGATGGGTTGAGATGTATGGACAGTGGCTCATGGCAACAGTGGACGCTAGTAATGGTTGGGCCTGGGCTCGGAGCCACTCTTGGGCCGTCTATGAACCATGTAATGGGTTGGTCCAAAATGGTGACCATTTAGTTGGAACTAAGTGTCTGTCTGAATTTTCGATTACCATCCAGGGTAAGAAATTCGAGGCAGATTTGATCTGTATTGACATGGCTCCATATGACATTATTCTCGGTATGGATTGGCTGACACGTCATGGGGCAGTAATCGACTTCAGTGCAAGAACTGTGATGGTGTCATCTGGGGGCCAGAGTGTGTGCAAATTTAAGGGTCAGAATGACGCTGATAATGGCAGGCTTATCAATGCGATGACTGCGTTTAAGCTACTTCGACAGGGTTGTGTCGGGTACCTTTGCTATCTGGATGCGCCCATGAAAGATGAACCATCAGTTCTTAATATTCTTGTGATTCGTGAGTTTCCGGATGTCTTTCCGGAAGAGATTCCCGGTTACCCCCGTATCGTGACGTGAAGTTTATAATTGATTTTGAGCCTGGTACCGCGCCGATTTCAAAGGCACCATATCGGATGGCTCCTGTGGAAATACAAGAGTTGAAGAAGCAACTCAAGAATCTTCTTGACAAGGGTTATATAAGGCCGAGTGCATCGCCTTGGGGTGCCCCGGTTTTGTTTGTCAAGAAGAAAGATGGATCGTTTTGGCTTTGTATCGACTATCGAGAGTTGAATAAAGTCACGATCAAAAGCAAATATCCTTTTCCAAGGATTGATGATCTGTTGGATCAGTTACAGGGAGCTAAAGTCTTTTCCAAGATCGATCTGAGATCTGGTTATCATCAGCTCAGAATTCGTGAGGAAGATATTCCAAGGACTGCATTCCGGACGAGGTATGGTCACTACGAGTTCGTAGTCATGCCATTCGGACTTACCAACGCTCCAGCGGTCTTTATGGACTTAATGAATCGATGTTTTCACCAGTACTTGGATAAGTTCGTGGTGGTTTTCATCGATGACATTTTGATTTATTCTCCGAATGAGGAAGTTCACGAGGAACACCTTCGGATTGTGTTGTCAATCCTTAAACAAAATGAGTTGTACGCTAAATTGTCTAAGTGCGATTTTTGGATCAAGGAAGTGGCTTTCTTAGGCCATGTGATCAATGAGAAGGGGGTAATGGTTGATCCCCAAAAGATTGAAGCAGTAGCTAACTGGAAGCGGCCTCAGAATGTGAAGGAGGTGCGCAGTTTCCTTGGACTTGTCGGATATTATAGATGGTTTATAGAGGGATTTTCTAAGATCGCTCTACCTATGATCGGTCTACTTCGCAAGGTCCACAAAAAGTTTGTCTGGAATGACAAGTGCGAGGCCAGTTTTTAGAAATTGAAGCAATGTCTGACCTCCGCTCCAGTGCTAACGCTACCAGACGGAACTGATGATTATGCGGTCTATAGTGATGCTTCGAAGAGTGGTTTAGGATGCGTGTTGATGCAAAGAGGCAAGGTTATTGCTTACGCGTCAAGGCAGTTGAAAACCTATGAAGAAACTATCTGACGCATGATCTGGAGTTAGCGGCGGTAGTGTTTGCCCTGAAGATTTGGAGACATTATCTCTATGGCGTGAGATGCCAAGTCTTCACCGACCATAAGAGTCTCAAGTATGTATTCACTCAGAAGGAGTTGAATATGAGACAACGTCGTTGGTTAGAGCTACTCAAAGACTATGACCTCGAATTGCTGTATCATCCGGGCAATGCTAATGTAGTAGCTGATGCATTGAGCCGAAAGACGCCGCACGAGGCAGAAGTGGCTTTGCTTATGGCTCAGACCGAATTGAACCAAGGATTGTGCGAAGCAGAAGTCTTGTACGATCAACGTCGAGGATACCTGAGTATGCTTGAAATCCAAGCTACACTTCTTGATCAGATTAGGGAAAAACAGGTTGATGACGTGATCTTGGTGAAGCTGTGTGATGAAGTGATGAACGGGAAGGCTCTCGGTTTTGTGATCCAAGAGGATGGATCACTTTGGTTTCAAAACCGAATTTGTATGCCTGACGTTGATGGTCTTCGCCCATTGGTAATGAGAGAAGCCCATTCGTCAGCCTACTCTGTACATCCAAGCTCTAGCAAAATGTACAAGGACCTCCGAAAGAATTTCTGATGGCCCAACATGAAATGGGATGTAGCAGAATTTGTGGCGAAATGCTTGACTTGTCTGAAAGTCAAGATAGAGCACCGCAGACCAGATGGTGAATTGCTACCTCTTCCAGTTCCAGAATGGAAATGGGAAGATATCACAATGGATTTCATCACAGGATTACCCAAGACTAAGAGTCAGAAAGATGCTATTTGGGTTATCATTGACAGGCTCACGAAAAGTGCTCACTTCATGGCTATCAAGTCAACGTGGGGAACCCAGAGGTTAGCAGAAGTGTTTTTACACGAGGTTATCCGTTTGCATGGTACTCCAAAGACCATTGTATCGGATCGTGATGGCCGATTCATGTCAAGATTCTGGAAGGAACTCCACAAGGCCATGGGAACTGAATTGAGATTCAGCACTGCATTTCATCCTCAAACGGATGGACAGTCTGAGAGGACTATCCAGACTCTGGAGGATATGTTGAGAGCATGTGTACTCGATTGTCCGACTAGCTGGGAGGACAGCCTGAGTCTAATCGAGTTCACATATAACAATAGCTGGCATGCTACTATCAAGATGGCTCCATTCGAAGCTTTGTATGGTCACAGATGCAGATCTCCGATTTGTTGGGATGAGAATGCCGACAAGATTCTTCTCAGACCAGAATTGGTCGAGAGAACTGCTTCGGATATTTCCTTAATAAGACAAAGGATGTTGACAGCGCAAAGTCGACAGAAGTCTTACGCTGATCCAAAGCGTAGGAATGTCGAGTTTGAGGTTGGTGAAAATGTCTTTGTCAAAATCTCGCCATCTAAAGGCGTGTAAAGCTTAACCCTCGCTACGTGGGACCATTTGAGATCCTTGATAGAGTGGGATCTCTAGCATACCGTTTGGCATTGCCGCCATCGGCACATCCAGTGCATAATGTGTTCCACGTATCCTTGTTGAGGAAATATGTGCCAGATGAATCTCATGTGCTGAGTTATGAAGACATCGAGATTTAGGCAAATGGTACCTACGAAGAGATACATGTGTGTATTCTAGAGCGCCATGTGAAGCAATTGCGCAACAAGGTGGTATCGTTGGTACGGATTCTGTGGTCCAAGTCAGGAACCGAAGAGGTTACTTGGGAGACTTGGGAAACTGAGGAGGATATGCTTAGACGCTTTCCCGAGTTGTTTTCGGCCTAAGTTTCGGGGTCGAAACTTCTTTTAAGGGGGAGGTAATGTAATATCCCTCATTTCATAGGGGTAATTTTGAAATTTTCTTATGCCCTATACAAGTCAGATTAAATTCAGAGAAGTACGGACATTCTATGAGATATTTGGTCTCTGTAATATTTTTCTGAGTAATATAAACTACAGTTAATGTATTTTTGGGTTAAAAAGTTATTCGTGTACGAATATATTTAATCTGGGGTTAAGAATATTTAACCTCTTAGCAAGAAAGGACAAAATGGGTGAAAAGGGGGCAAAATTGGCCTTGACCGCACCCTGGCCGCACCCGCGGCGAAGGCCAATGCCAGTGGCGGTCACGAGTCGGCCACCGCACCCCCACCGCACCCTGCCGCACCCCGCAGTCGTCTTCAGCGTTGTCGTCATCGCGATAGAGTTTCTACAGCTCTATCCCTTGGCCGATGCTTGCTCCTCACGTCTTTCCATCTGGTTGGGACAACTCATGGCATACGTGTCTAGCTCCTGAGCAACCTTGTGGGACTATAAATGAGAGAGGAGGCGGAGAGGAAGCTCACAACTCCAGCTGCAACTTCATCTTCCTCCAAGAAAACTTCATTGTTGTCCAAAGCTTTGAGCTTTGTTTGTGAGAGAGATCGAATCCCTTTTGAGTACTAGAAAGGTGCTTCTAAGAGTTATTCAAAGGTTTAAGAAGGTTGGAGATCAAACCAAGAACAAATCAAAGTCGAACGAATCGATTTGGGTGAGTTCTCCATCGAAAATCTGTCGTCTCCCTCACCACTGTAATCCCGCCGCACCCGCGGCAGAGGCTCTACCGCACCCGCGGCGAGCTTACCCGGGTTGTGTGTGCTTGGGTGTTTGGCTTTGGGCGAGGCATGATTCCTTCGATTCCTTTTGTATTCTTTTAGATTCATATATGTAGATATTGAATCTAAGTTAGGGTCTCGTTATGGGTCATTCCAGAGGGATTTAATATCCAGGATCTATCCCAGTTTCAGACTCAGGAACCGTTGTCTCTAAGCTTGTTAAAGCTTTCGTCTGATCTAAGGCAAGTGGCGGTTCGCTCTTACTCATCATTCCATATTTCCATTAATTATCAATGGTTTGATTGTTAATTAATTTGGAATGATTTACTGTTTTGTTGGGAACAGTTTTGATAAATGATATGGATTAAAATATGATATTATAATAGGTTGTATATCTGTTAGAACAATGCTATTATAGATATATATTTTATGAGGATTGCCGGGAGGGCAACAATATGAAAAGAATATGATATTATAATAGGTTGTATATATGTTAGAACACCGCTATTATGAATATCTATATTATTATGGTGATATCCTGGAGGGCTTTGATATGATTATTACTGTGTTGAACTGTTTAGTTAGCACGAGTATTCGTAGGAGCGATGGGCTATTCGAGGTCTAGTCGTTTCTTAATAATGATTAATGGTGCAAAGGGTGATAAACCCAAAAACCATTTGGTGGGTCATGACCGATCTCTATACTCGGGTATAGAGATGGTGGCACTTAACTGATGCTACAAATCTTAGGATTCGTCCCATTCAGGAGTATGTCCCTCATGGCGAAACATATGTCCTATATGTCCCTCATGGAGAAACATATGTTATATATGTCCCTCATGGTGAAACATATACTCAATATATGTCTCTCATGGCAAAACATATATTTAAAAGTCTATAACATGATGTGCGTTTGGGAATTTAAATAAGATAAGTGTCGTCGTAGCACATGATTAATATACCTCAGACGAGTAGTGCAGCTAGGAAATAGTGCAGCTAGGAAAGCTCGTCTTGACTTTGATCAGAGTACCGTTCTCTTTCCAATCTGGATTCACATTAAGCGGTGAAGTTGGTCATGAACCGAAACATCAAGTCGTTACTGAACGCTTGTATGATGAATTAATGTTCCCCAACATTTGTCATACTTCCGATAAGACTCAATTCGTTGGAGTCTTCTTTGGGATTGATTGCTGTGAGACTCGGTCTCCAGAATCTTCTCTTGATCATGTTGCTTGATATATTCCAGTAGGAGTATGATGGTTGACTATCGTCATCGGTTTTAATTCGAGAAACGATGAGTCTAACCTAATACGACTACTTCGAACCACTCTGCTTTGTACCCTTGCGTAGTCTTTCATTAGACTAACCAACCGTAATTGTTCTCTGCATGGTTGGCTGGTGTCATCCGTTCGATTCGGCACATCAGATAAGAATCCGAGAAACAAAGGCTAGAACGACTATAAAAGCAAACGCTGTTTTAATGGATTTATCAGGTTGCGATCCTTGGCGGGTGATCATTACGATCAAGACCCTTGTATATATACTTTGCAAAGACTTCCGCTGATTACTCTGTTTTGTCCTATGGGGATTGGGATGTAATCCCCAGACATATGTTTTAACCAAAGATTTTGGTGTTTACATCATGATTGTTGTTTATGATTTGTATTTAAACCGGTAAAGCCTAGGGTGGCTTCGGTGTGGAAACCGAGGTCACTGGCGGTAATACCTTTCCAAATGGGTTACGATTTGAGGGTGTTATAGGAGTAGCCAAGGATTTGAATGAACTACGCACAATGATGGGCAATCGATTGCCTCTTGTAGTAGGTGCATCAATTTCTCATATTTTCTTCTTGGCTTGAACTCCTCTCCCATTAGAGTTGAAGGTTGATTTGATTCGTCCTTGAGCTCTTCATCACTCCCTTCGGGACCTTTAGGGGCCACAGCTGCTGCCTTGGACTCAGTGTGGAGGGTGTCGGCTGGGCACTCCTCTTTGGCCCTCCTTGCTCCCAATGAGGGTTTGATGATTGTCCATTGTCCTTAGCTTGAGATGCCTCTCTTCCATAAGATTGGTAGCCTCGGTTTTGAGTAGAATTCTTCTAAGAGTTGGGCATCCCACTTGTCACTCTTCCTTCTTGGTTCCTAGCCTTAGTTTTTCTTTCAATCTTGATGGCTAAAGGCAGCAATGGTGTGTGGTGTTGAGGCACAAAGCGAGCTCTCATCAATGCCTTCATTTGATTCCAAGTTGTCACGGCTGCATCTAAGATTCTTCTCCTTTCTTTCACAAGGTTATCCCACCATATTAGTGCATAACCATTGAATTGAAGGGATATGAGTTGTACCTTTTTGTGCTCGGGGAAGTTGTGACTACTCCATATTTGCTCAATCTTAGTCTCCCAATCCATGTAGACATCCAGATCACACTTCCCTTCAAAAGATGGGATCTTCACCTTGATCTTGCCAATGCCATCTTGCTCGGGCTCTCGGCCTCTTCTTCCTTGGTAGCCTCGAGGTGGCACATGCTCCCATTCTTCATTTTCTGACTCCTCTTCCTCTTCATAGGCATGCCTTGGATCCTCATAATAGTCATGCCTTGGCTCCTCATGATAGGCTCGCCTTGGCTCCTGAAATCCATTCAAAGGGTTAGAAGCAAAAGGTCTCTCTCTTCGCCGAGGTGAAGTGGTGGCTATGGGCACTCGACGCGCATGGAGGGGCTCAGTATGGGAAGGCCCTCCTTGCTCGGTGTGGGTGCCGAGAGGCACGGCTACAGGCCCGGGTGGCCTTGTCTCCAATGCTACCATCCGGTTGGTCAATTGGGCAATGTTGTCCGACATCGCCTTAAGCATGTTGAACACCTCAGGTGACACCATGTCGGACCCTCCTTCATTTGATGGGCTATCTACATGAGCCATGATCAACAAACTCCAAGAAACAAGTTAGGGTTAGTGAAATCAAAACAACCTCACAAGTGTTTACACTCATGTGTTTGATCACTCACTCTCTTGTTGATGTCGATGCAAGCTTATGGAGTGTGGAGCTGCCTTGAGAGGGACAAAAACTTCATATAAGCATTGGTGAACTTAGACAACACAAACCAAAGTGAGTAGCTCTTGGACTTAGATAATGGCAATTCAATTTGATTGAGCTAGGATATGTGTTTGGAAGCTTGGAATTGAGCTCAAAGAAGACACACAAATGGACTCAAGACAACAAGAAAGAAGACACAACAAAGACACACAATGAAGACACAAAGGAAATGTGTTTAGAAGACTCAACAAAGCAATGTCACTCCTAGCTTGTTTTACTAATACTCATGAACACATGATCAAGTTGCCAATGATATGGAATGTGTTTAGGCAATGAAGGTCTTGTAGGATATCAAGCTTGGGATGGGGCTTGTAGAGGTCAACAAACACTTGAAGATAACAACATATGATCAACAACAATCAAGGTCTTCATGCAAGAACAAGAACAAGCCTTTTCTCTTCTTCTTTTTTTGGCTTTTGTTTTTCCTTTTTCTTTCTTTTCTGATATTCTTTTTTTTTTTTGAATAAAAATCGTGCAAGACTAAATAATACAATAGAAATACAAATATGCCTTGCTTTCTACTTGACTTTGAAGCAAAAAGGATGATATGAAGCAAGTCACAAATTTCTTTGCCTTCTCCTTGTAGTCACACGTGCATATGCAATATTTAGGAGCTACAAATAGTGTTGGCTGCCCCTTTTCTTGACTTTCAAAGCAATAAAGATGATAGGACTAGTAGAGCCTAGGATAGTACAAGAGTTGGTGAGGGTTTTGGGGGCTGGAAAAGTTGGCCTTTGAGGCTGAATTTCGTGAGCTTGTAGTGGGTTTAGGTGGTGGTTGGGTGGTGGCTGAAAGGTGGTGGTAGTGGTGGCTTGTTGGTGGCGATTTTAGGAGGTGATGGTGGCTTGTTGGTGGTGGCAACAAGTTCACACATTCAAAAGCACAAGCAATAACAAACTAGAAACAACAAAGCAAGAAAAACACATGAAGAACAAGAAGAACACAAAGAAGAACAAGAAGAACACAAAGAAGAAATGGAAGGAAAGACTCAAAGAGCTAACCAAGAGGGTGGTCGGCTGAGTTGGTGGAGGTGGCTCGGCGTCTCACTGGAGCTCTGATACCAATTTGATGAGGGGATTAGCCGCGAGTGACCCGATCTTGACTCCAAGTGACTCAATGGAAGATGGAAGATGAAGCACAAAGAGGAGCAACAACAATGGAAGTTAGCAAATGAAAAATGAACAAAGATAAACAAAATGGATATAGAAAGAACCGAATTGAATAAAGGCAAGACTCTTGGAGCCCTAAGATGTCTCCCAAGAACCAAAACCAAATATCAACCAACCCTTCCTTCTACAACCTCACACAACAATGGACGAATCCAAGGAGCACGAGGAGGAGGCGAGTGAGGCCTACGAGCACCAATCTTATGGAGGAAATTGACACAACGCAAGGCAACCAAGCTAGTTTGAATCAACACTTGAGAAGCACTCCCATGGAGCTCTCAATCTTCATTGTGCTTAAAGCAACATTCATATCATCCAAAAACGTTTTACAAAATGTAGACAAGTTGTCGTTAAATACTCCTAGAGACAAAGGCCAAACAAGCCCACAAAGGGCCACACAAAGGCACCTAAAAAAGTCTTAAAAACACACTTAAGATAAGGCAAGAAGGAAAGGTTTCAACTGGGCCCACAAGCAAGATCATCCCAGCCAAGACTTGGCCAAAACAGCCAAGAACTCGGTTGACAACTCGGCCGTGTTGTAGGCCGTGTCAGGGGCTGGAGCCCTCGTCTCTTGTGGCCTTTATTCTCCCGCGCATGGCTTGGCCCGGAAGGTCACCAAGGTCCTTAGCATGGGTTCGGTGAAGTCCTCGACGAGGGTGGGCTCCCTTGAGACGTAGAGGCTAACCAAGTTCTCGAGCTCCTCTTGCATGCGCTTGGCTTGAGCTCTCGTGAGTGGGCCATCTCCTCTCGTGGGTGCCTTGGATGAGACCTCGGATGCTCCCGCATCAGTAACATTTTGTAACTGCTTGCTCTCTTCTGTCAACGAATAAAGTATTTTGTTGCCGCTTCCTCTCTTGTCTTGTTTTGTCCTTCATTTTCCTTGTTGTCGGGCTACTCCCATCCCCCTGGCCCGGGGGCTTCATTTGAGTGCACTGCGCCAAGGGAAGCTCGCGGGGCAAATTGTGTGGCCGACTCCTCTTTTTAAAGCTAGAAATTGTGGATCTTCACATGCCTTTGGTTTATGGCTTCAATGTTGCTTGGCGGCTGAGCCCCTTGCCCACTTGTTTATGCCAGCTCGCGGCTGAGCTCCTTTTTGGGTCACTCTCGGCTTCTCGAAGGCCTTACGCCTTGCGGTTTTTAGGGTGATTCTCCTCATTGTTGGCCACCCGGTTTCATCTTTTGTTGTACCCGGCTTTGTGGTTTCTACGCCCTCGCTACTTCCTTGCTTTGTGGTGTTTATCTATTCTTGCAATTTTGGTGCTCCCGTTTCCCTCTTGTTTTGTCGTATTTTCCGTTGTTGTTTAGCCTCCCTTGAACTTGGTTGTCGTGGGTCATTGCCTTTACCTGTTTTGCATTTGTCAGTCTGGTGTTGCTCCTTGCCTTTCATGCGGACTGGTTCCTGCACATTTATTGTCTTAGTCATTTCAATATTGCTCCCGCCCCTTCCCGGGCTCAATGTTGCTTTCAGTATTGCTTGGTGTTGCTTAGTATTGCTTCCGCCCCTTCTTGGGCCCAATATTGCTTAGTATTGCTTGGTGTTGCTCAGTATTGCTCTCATCCCTTCACGGGCCCAGTATTGCTTAATTATTGCTTTCGCCCCTCGTCGGGCCTTGCCTTTCTCAATATTGCTTTCGCCCCTCCCCGGGCCTTGCCTTTCTCAATATTGCTTTCGCCCCTTCCCGGGCCTTGCCTTTCTCAATATTGCTTAATTATTGCTTTTGCCCCTTCCCAGGCCTTGCCTTTCTCAATATTGCTTAATTATTGCTTTCACCCATCCCCGGGCCTTGCCTTTCTCAATATTGCTTTCGCCCCTCCCCGGGCCTTGCCTTTCTCAATATTACTTAATTATTGCTTTTGCCCCTTCCCAGGCCTTGCCTTTCTCAATATTGCTTAATCATTGCTTTTGCCCCTTCCCGAGCCTTAATTTTCTCAATGTTGCTCAGTAATTGCTCCATTGACTTGCGTTGGTGTTGCATAGCATTCGTAGGGCCTTAATCACTACAAAAGGAAGTCTAGCTAACAACCGGCCCTATCGGTGCTTACATTATATATGTTTTTAGAGCCTACATGGGTGTTGCTTTTCTGGGCACCATCGTTGCTCTTTTGCTTACGGGGAGTACTTCTTCGGTCGCAAGACATTCCATGTGTTCGAGACCAGGTTGTCTTCCTCCATTTTTAGCTTGTAGGCTCCCTCAGCCACTTGGTGTGAGATGATATACGGGCCTTCCTACCTTGGGTCTAGCTTGCCTCCTTCCGTCCTTCTGAGGACCAGGTCCCCCATCTCGAAGCATCAGGGGGAAATTTTATTGTTGTAGTGTGCGACAATTCTCCTCTTGTATTCGGCCTCACGGATCTCGGCCATTTCTCGTACTTCTTATGTTAATTGCAACTCCGCGAACATCCTCTCATTGTTGCTTTCCTCGTCATAATGCTGAATCCTCTCATTTGGAAAAAGGTGCTCTACTGGAATGACTGCCTCCACCCCATACACCAAGCAAAATGGCATCTCACCAGTCCCTTTCCTTGGTGTGGTACGATTGGCCCAGAGGACGAGCAGAAGAACCTTTTCACATCGCCCTTGTGCTTTGTCTGGCCTCCTCTTTAAGCCGGCTAGAATCTGTCCATTCGCGTTCTCGACGTAGCCGTTCGTCCGCGGGTGAGCCACTGATGCGAAGCGTAGGTGAATTCCCAAGTCGTCGCAGAATACCCTTAGCTTCTCCGTGTTGAATTGGGCCCCTCAATCGGTGACAATGTCTTGTGGGAGCCCAAAGCGATAGATGATATTGATACGCTCTACTTTATAGTGCGTAACTAGGAACTATTACTGAATTATTAGGCACTATTTGTGTGGAGTTAGGAGACAATCTAGGATAATGGAGTTGTAGAGAAAGAGTGGTGAAGAGAAGGAGTTTAGTGGAGTATTGAAGCATTAAGGAGCAATGAAGGCCACCGAGAGAAGACCGCGGCCGCGGGCGAGAAGCAGTAGTCGCGGCAGAGCAATGCCGCTGGCGCGGGCGTGGGTGCCGTGATCGTGGCACATGAAGGGAGCCCGCGGGAGAGAGCCGCGAGGGAAGAGACCGCAGGAGCACACAAAAGAAACTGTGATCGCAGTATTATACCCGCGGTCGCGGGCCAGGCCCAGGCGCGGAGCGTTTTGGGATTTCGTCCGAAATCTTTATTTATTTTATTTTATTTCCTTTTATTGCGGTTATTATATTTTTAGGAGATTATGATTTTTATCTTAGGAAGATTTGATTTGCTAGGTTATTATCTTCCTTTTGGAACATCAGACTTTTATGATCGCTTTTATCATCATTCATTATTTCCCTTAGAGTTTTTATGCTTTGAAGACTATGAAGAACTAAGTTTCTTTTGCTTAGTCAGACAATTGAAGCCTTCATTTGATTTGATTGTGAGGTTATAACTCTTATTCTATTCCTTTGAATGTATTGATTCTCTTGTGCTTTATCCCTTTGAGTTTTGCTGATTTGACTAGCCTGATCAACTAGTTGTTATTGGTATTATTCTTGTGCTATAGTTAGATTGTTTCTGGTTGAAATACCTAATTCAGAGTAGCAACTACGATATTCTAGAACTGGTTGAAATAGTTTATTGTAGAGAGAATTGATTGCATACTAAGTAAAACTGGTTGTTTTAGTTGCATGTATCTATTGAAATTCCTGAACTTCCTGCTGCTATTGAATTGAATCTGGATGGTTTCTGGTTATTTAATAGTTAGTATTCTCAGGGTCTGGTTGTCTTGTTAATAACTTAAGAAAAAGAATAGGAATATTCATTGGTCTAAAGAACTTGAGATAATCAATGATCAATCAATCAAATTGAAGTGTGGATATTTGTTTGGCTGAGCTATTTCGCATCCATTATTTACAAACTCTTTTCATTCGTTTTCAATGTTACTTGCTACAATCCTAAAAACCACTTTTGTTACTATTGGTATACAATCTCTACATATAGGAAGAATACTTGGCTCTCTGTGGGATCGATCTTTACTTACCCGACTACATTAGTTAGGTTTTTGAGGTTATTTGTTAGATGTACACGACTAAAGCTTATCAAATTTGGCGACGTTGCCGGGGAGATCAAGTTTTATTTTTCCTGTTTGTTTGTGTTGTGTGCCAATTATTGGGTAAAACCTATCTTATGGTTCACACCCGTGCTACTAATTCTTCACCTATGAGTTTCGATACAGAAATTGAGCGGACATTTTTCTGGAGTCGAAGAATAGACCATGCACCACATAAGATGGCTGACGAAGAACAGATTTGAGGCAGTTGACTGCACCGAATCTAAAGTAGCAGCCACTTGCTGCGCAATTTCCTGAGTTGGCGGATGGTGTCAACTTTGAGTTGAAGTCTGGATTAATTCACTTGCTACCCCACTTCCATGGGATGAATGGCGAAGATCCCAACAAGCACTTATCTGAGTTTCATGTTGTCTGTACCAGCATGAAACCGAGGAGCGTCACTGAGGACCAAATCAAGCCGAGGGCCTTTCCCTTCTCTCTGAAGGATTCAACCAATGATTGGTTCTACTATCTGGCTCCATGAAGCATTGATACATGGGCTAAGATGAAGAAAACTTTTCTGGAGAAGTACTTTCCTACTACAAAGCTCAATAGCCTGAAGAAAAACATTAGCAACATTGAACAACACGCTACTGAGACTTTGTATGAGTACTTTGAGAGATTCAAGAGGTTGATATCAAGCTGCCCGTACCATGATTATTCTGACCAAGACCTCGTTCTATATCTGTATGGCGGGCTTCTTTATGATGAGCGTAGAATGGTGAACGCAGCTTGTGGTGGTAATATTCTGAATAAAACTGCAAGTGCAGCATTTGAGATGTTTTATGAGCTGTCTGAAGGCTCAAGGCAGTTTAGCAAGAGAGCGAGCTTTCAAGCAGTAAAGGCCACAGATTCTCATCTATCATCTTCACTGCAATCTGACGTGAATGAGTTGAAAGAGATGATGAGGCGTTTCATGGTAAAAGGAAATCAGCAACAAGTTAAGGCCTGTGGCATCTGCTATGACACGATGCACCCTACTGATGCGTGTCTAACACTGCAAGATCCTACCGCTAAAGTGAATGCTATAGGAGGTTTTGGTCCAAAGAGGCCAAGATATGTCCCGTACTCCAATACTTACAATCCAGGGTGGAGAGATCACCCAAATCTGAGATACGGGAACCAACAGAACCCTCCACAAGGCCGTGACAACCAAGAGTTCCATCCGAGGCCACAACAGTTTCCGCAGCGGCAGTAACAATTTCAGCAGCCTGGAAGTGACGGAGGCTGCAGACAAGGAACCGCAAGCGCGAGTCCAAAACCGCGACCGTGGTTTGCTAACAGAGGAGACACTGCAGGGAGACGAAGCTGCAGACGCAAGTCAGGAAGCAGAACCGCGACCGCGGGTCCAAAACCGCGATTGCAGTTTTGCCTCAGAAGAAGAACTGCGTCCTCCATCAGAAAGAAGCAGCGACCGCGGGCTAAACATAGAATGCCAACAGAAACCGCGATCGCGGGTCCAATATCGCGACCGCGGTTTTGCCCCAGAAGCGGAAGATCCCTATGTTCAACCGAATTTTCCTCCACTCAGTTCATACAAGCCCGCTCCGCCATTTCCTGAGGCGTTGAAGGACACAAAAAGGTTAGAGAACGACAATGAGATTTTCGAGACCTTCAGTAACTGTGAGGTAAACACCCCTTTGATAAAATTGATTAAAAGTGTTCCTCGTTATGCTAAATTTCTTAAGGCATTATGTACGATCAAGAGGAACCAGAAGTTGAAGGGAAAGAAAAAGGTTCAGGTAAGTGAAAATGTGTCCGCTATGCTTCAAAAGCGAATGCCTAAGAAGTGTAGCGACCCTGGCATGTTTAGCATTCCTTGTACGATAGGTGACACCAAGTTTGATAAAGTCATGTTAGATTTAGGTGCATCTATTAATGTGTTGCCTTACTCGCTATATGACTCTTTGGGGCTTGGACCATTGCATGAAACTGGGACAGTGATTCAATTGGCGGATTTGTCTAATGTTTATCCAAAAGAAGTAGTAAAGGATGTTCTGGTAAAGGTTGATGATCTGATTTTTCCTGCTGACTTCTTTGTGATGGATATGGGACATGACAAGCATGCAGCCCCTGTGATGTTAGGTAGACCGTTTCTGAAAATGGCTAACACAAGAATTGATGTGAGTAGTGGTTCACTCACTATGGAACTTGATGGGGTAAGGGTAGAGTATAACATTGATGATGCTAAGAAACACCCTCCTGATAATGATTCTTTGTGTTCAGTTGATATGCTAACTTAAATTGATCTGAAAAGCACTGAGTCGAGCCACAACGTTAACCAAGGCGCTGCTCGAGAGGCAACCCGAGGTATGTATTTCTTTTCATGTCTTTTCTTTTCAAGTTTTTATTATTGTTGTTTCGTTTTTAGACTAAAATACAGGTAGGAGAATCGAAGACAGATTTAGAAGCAAACCAGAGGGCAAACCGCGATCGCGGCCCAAAAACCGCGATCGCGGTTTGATCACTGTAAGTCTCCTCATCTGGAAAAAAAAAATTCAAAAAAGAAATTCAAAAAAAAAAGAAAAAGAAAAGAGATCAAAAAAAACTGAAGACGTCGCGACCGCAGCATGCCAACCGCGATCGCGGCCCCGCTGCCCACATGGTACTACCGATGGGGATATGATCCGGCGCATCATGCTGCTGAGGAGGAGAAGATTAGCTTGAGATTTCTATTTGTTACCTCATGATGGAATGACATGATGCAGCTGATGATGAGGAGGAGCAGCAAGAGGACTGTGCAGATATGCCGGTTGATACTGATTTCACTGATTATGCATATACTGCTAATAGACAGTATGGGACAGACACTTCTCGTGGTCCTGCAGGTCCGTCTGGAGAGGGTGGTTCTTGACAGGACCAGATGCTAGCTCATATGTCTCGACTCTCTGTGAGACATGATGAGCTATTTGCGCAGAACAGGGATTTCACTCTTCATCAGGCGGCGATGGACACCACACTCATGGATCTTGCTCGTGATCAGCGATACAGTATGGATATGCAGGATCGTTTTGATGATCGTCTGACTGACATGGCTGACCAGCTTGCTCAGATGAGGCGGATGCAGGAGGAGTACTACCGCGGAGTTGGGCATTTTCCACCACCACAATGAGCATTTTCTTCCTTCCCTATTATTTATCTATCTTTCATTCCATTGAGGACAATGCAATCTTCAAGCATGGGGGATGAGAATTTACTTGCTATCTATCTTGTACATATTCATATCATTCTGTTTTTGTTTATTCCTTAAAAAAATGAAGAAAATCCTGGCTAAGCTGAAAATATAAAAGGGCGGCTTAGGCAAAATTTAGGGGCCTGGAGCAGCATTAGGCTGGGGTAATAAGAGGCTAAAGAGTGACATGAGATTGGTGAGCTTATCTATGAAAAATGAAATGAGTGGCTAGGTAAAAACCCGAAAGGGCGTCTAGGCAAAATGAGTGAAAAAAAGATGAGTGATTATTAGGATTCATTCATTCTGGTGTGGCGACATAAGTGGTTGAGTCATAAGGAGGATACGGGTAGGTCACTTTGGGAGTTATAAGGAGATAGACTAGAGCTATGATTAGATGGTCACATTCACTCTATGGTGTTTAAGTTAAGCTTGAGGGAAGTACTCTGCTTTCCTTGAAGCTGGTGTGCTGTGTTGTTGTGTTGGTGCCCTGGAGATTCATGAGTAGGTACAGTTCTTATAGAGATTGTTTTGCTGTGTTTCCTGAGACCTTGGGTATTTTATTGGAGGAGTAGGTTTCCATTAGCTTACTCGAGGACGAGCAAGGTCTAAGCATGAGGGAATTTGTTACGCTCTACTTTGTAGTGCGTAACTAGGAGCTATTACTGGATTATTAGGCACCATTTGTGTGGAGTTAGGAGACAATCTATGATAATGGAGTTGTAGAGAAGGAGTGGTGAAGAGGAGTTTAGTGGAGTATTGAAGCATTAAGGAGCAATGAAGGCCACCGAGAGAAGACCGCAGCCGCGGGCGAGAAGCAGTAGTCGCGGCACAGCAATGCCGCGAGCGCGGGTGTGGGTGCCGCGATCGCGGCACATGAAGGGAGCCCGCGGGAGAGATCCACGAGGGAAGAGACCACGGGAGCACACAGAAGAAATCGCGATCGCGGTATTATACCCGCGGTCGCGGCCCAGGCCTAGGCGCGGAGCGTTTCAGGATTTCGTCCGAGATCTTTGTTTATTTTATTTTTTTTATTTTATTCCTTTTATTTCGGTTATTATATTTTTAGGAGATTATGATTTTTATCTTAGGAAGATTGGATTTGCTAGGTTATTATCTTCCTTTTGGAACATTAGACTTTTATGATCGCTTTTATCATCATTCATTATCGTTCATTATTTCCCTTAGAGTTTTTATGCTTTGAAGACTATGAAGAACTAAGTTTCTTTTGCTTAGTCAGACAATTGAAGCCTTCGTTTGATTTGATTGTGAGGTTATAACTCTTATTCTATTCCTTTGAATGTATTGATTCTCTTGTGCTTCATCCCTTTGAGTTTTGCTGATTTGACTAGCCTGATCAACTAGTTGTTGTTGGTATTATTCTTGTGCTAGAGTTAGATTGTTCATGGTTGAAATACCTAATTCAGAGTAGCAACTACGATATTCTAGAACTGGTTGGAATAGTTTATTGTAGAGAGAATTGATTGCATGCTAAGTAAAATTGGTTGTTTTAGTTGCATGTATCTATTGAAATTCCTGAACTTCCTGCTGCTATTGAATTGAATCTGGATGGTTTCCTGGTTATTTGATAGTTAGTATTCTCAGGGTCTGATTGTCTTGTTAATAACTTCATAAAAGGAATAGGAACATTCATTGGTCTAAAGAACTTGAGATAATCAATGATCAATCAATCAAATTGAAGTGTGGATATTTGTTTGGCTGAGCTATTTCGCATCCATTATTTAGAAACTCTTTTCATTCATTTTCATTGTTACTTTCTACAATCCTAAAAAACCCTTTTGTTACTATTGGTATACAATCTCTGAATACAGGAAGAATACTTGGCTCTCTATGGGATCGATCCTTACTTACCCGACTACATTTGTTAGGTTTTTGAGGTTATTTGTTAGGTGTACACGACTAAAGCTTATCAGATATTTTGCCAAAGGAATTTCTTTATCTTCTCTACTATAGTCGTTGCTAGGGCTTCTGCCTCAATCCACTTGGTGTAGTAATCAATGGCTACCAAGATGTACTGTAATTGTCCAGATGCACGAGGAAAAGGGCCGAGGAGGTCCATTCCCCACATGGCGAAAGGGCATGGGTCACTTAAGATCTTTATTTCTTGCCCTGACTGCAAGATAACGAGAGTGTATCTCAAATAGCATACTTTCTCATGGTGGGCCAAAAGTAGCTAGCACGTTGGGCCTTGTGGGCAAGAGTCCTCCATCCAAAATGGCTATCGCAACTGCCTCTATGAATTCCTTGGTGAGTTCACAGCCTTGCTCCAACAAAACGCACTTGAGGCCCGAGGAGTTGTAGCCTTTCTTGTACAGCCCGCCTCCCTTCATGTAGAAGTGCGAAGCTCGGACTTGTAGTCTCCGCCTTTCGGCCTTGTCGGACGGAGAGGCTCCCTTCTCCAAGTAATCTTTCAGGGGTGTCCTCCAGTTGGGGGTCCCGCTGATTGTCATGACTTGCATTTGAAGAGAGGGGAGACTCTTGCTTTCTACGCGGGCTACACCTGTAACGCAACCAGCTGACCTAGAGCCAAGCTTTGCGATGGCATCTGCCACCGTGTTTTCAGATATCGGGATGGAGTGTATCTCAAATTGCCGTAAAGCCTTGGCCAGTGTTCTAACTTTTTCGCAGTACTCCGGCAGGGTTCCCGTCTTTGCTTCATAGGTTCCTTGCACTTGGTTCACTACAACCTCGGAGTTGTTGTAACAGGTCAAGATTTGCGCTCCGTTCACTAGGGTCAGTTCCATTCCCTCTACGAGGCACTCGTATTCCGCCTCATTATTGGTGGCCTCAAATTCCAAAGCCATTGCATACTCAATTTTTTACTGCCCCGTCGGAGAAAAGCACCCAACAAGTTAGGGCCCTTGTTGCTTCCGCGATGGCCTCGTCTCTAAAATTGGCCTCGACAAGGAAGTCGGCAAGGGATTGTGCCTTGATAGCAGGGCGATTCTTGTACGAGATGTAGAACTCGGAGAGCTCTACCACCCACTTCGTAATTCTGCCCGAGAGGGTAGGCCGGTGGAGTAGATTCTGCAGCGGGAAGTCCAAGAGGACTTGTTTGGGGTGGCCCTAGAATTATGGCCTTAGCATGCGGGCAGCCATGACCACGGCGAGGGCTCACTTCTCCACAGGCAAGTACCGTGTTTCCGCGGGAAGCATGGTTTTGCTCACAAAGTAGACTGGTATTCTCATGTCCTTCACAATGACCGCACTAATGGCTATGTCCCCCACCGCAATGTAAAGTTGGAGCTTCTCTTCGGGCGCGAGTGCCGCCAAGGTGGACAGTTGCTTCAAGTGGTTCTTCAAGTCCTTAAGAAGTCGACGCGCACTATGGCGTCTACTCGAAGTTGTGAACCTCCGGAGGGGTTTGAAGAAAGGGAGACTTCTCTCCGATAGTCGGGCACAAAACCCGCCCAAATAGTTTACCGCACCCAGGAAACGTTGTACCTCCTTAACGTTCCGCGGTTCAACCGTCGTTGGCAAAATCGCTTCAACCCTCTCCGGGTTCACATCGATCCCCCTGGTGCTGACTAGGAAACCTAGAAACTTGCCTGCTTGTACTCTATAAATACACTTTTCTGGGTTCAAACTCATTCCATTGCTTCTCAGGGTGTTGAAGACCTCACAGAGATTTGTTACGTGCTCAGAGGCATACTAGCTCTTTACTACAATGTCGTCAACGTAAGCCTTCAGTGTCTTGCCTCTCAGATCGCAGAAGATGCGATCCATGAGTCTTTGGAAAGTGGCTCCCGTGTTCCTGAGGCTGAAGGGGATCACGCGATAACAGTAGGTTCTTGCTTCTGTGATGAAGGTTGTATGCTCATCGTCGCGGGGGTTCATCTTGATCTGGTTGTAGCCAGAGTAAGCATCAAGAAAGTTGAGGGCCTCGTGCCTGACCGTGGAGTCCACTAGCCGATAGATAGAGGGGAGTGGGTAGATATCCTTAGGGCAAGCATGGTTCAGATCAGTGAAGTCTACACACATTCGCCACTTGCCACTTGCTTTCTTGACCATCACCACATTGGCCAGCCAAGTGGGGTATTGTACTTATCGGATGAACCCTGCGGACAAGAGTTTGAGGATTTCTTCGCGGGCTCCCTCAGCCTTGTCATTAGCTTGCTTCCGCTTCTTTTGCCTTACCGGCTTGGTTCCTAGGATAATGCTCAAGTTGTGGGTCATAAGCGTCCGAGGAATACCGATTAGGTCCCTCGGCGTCCAGGCGAACACATCCCTGTACTTGCTTAACAACTCCTCGATATGCTCTTGGTCGTTCACGCTCAGGTGGGTCCCCAAGAACAACCTCTCATCCTCCTTGCCGAATGGGGTTATCGCCCTTGTCTCTTTGTTTTCTACAATCGGGTGGACTTGCTCTCGTACTTCGAGGTCGGCATGTTCCTGGTTCCCATATGAGGATCATACTCCCGACTTGAGTTCTTGGACTTACAAGACTTGCTCTACAAGGCCTTTTCCCTTCAGGGTGGTTAAGTAGCATGCCTGGCTTTCTGCCTACCGGCCCTTCGATTCTCCTACTTCTCCGCGAACAGGGAACTTTACTTTGAGGTGGTATACGGAGGCAATGACTTGGAACTTGTTGAGGGATACTCGCCCGAGGACTGCGTTGTATGCAGAGGGTTTTCTCATGACCATGAAATCCACCGAATCGGACTTGGGCGGGCTTCCTTCATCCCCTAGGATGAGATCCAAGGTGACGATACCAGAGACGACGACCCTTTCCCCGGAGAATCCGGCTAGCGAGAAGTCAGTGGGGCAGAGTTCTATTGGTGAGATCTCTAGTTTCAGGAAGGCGTTCCAGTATAAGATGTCCGTGGAGCTTCTTGTGTCGACCAGGACCCGTTTAACGAGCTTGCTTCCGAACTGAGCATGATTGACCAAGGGATCATAGTGTGAGATCTCTACTGCCTCCGCGTCTGCCTCCGTGAAAAAGAATTGGTGCCCTACGGGCGAACCGTTAGCAATGCTCAGAACTGGTATTGCAGAGTGATGCCTTCCTCCTCACGCGTATCTACGGGCGGCCCTCATGCTTTCCCCCCAAGGACTAGCGCCGCCCGAAATTGTTCCCACGCAACCATCCGTGGGAGGGAAGTTGTCCTTCCGCGGAGGGGGTGGGGGAGGTGCTGGGTTCTTGCTTATCCCTCTGCTCACCGCTCTATAGCCCTTAGCGAACATAGACCCCAGAGTGGGTTTCTTGGCCGGGGAGCCGTATCACATGCATTCGTTGTCACTGTGAGCTCTAGACTGGTGGTACAAGCATAACTTTTGAGAGGGCGGTCCTTACTGGGGTGCTGCTTGGGACTTGGAGTGACTTAGAAAGGAATTACACTGCGGGGGTGGTGGGTTCATCGACACTGTGTTCACTAGAGCTCGCTCTGGGGCTTTTCCTTTGTCCGCGGCTGTTGAAGGCCTACTCTATTCCCACGGGCCCTGGTACCTTCCTTTAGTCTCGTTCCGGGATGCATTCGAAGGCCCGCTGTACAAGCTTGCCATATTCTCGGCCTGGATATGGGTGTTGGCCTTATCCAACAATTTAGAGTAAGTTGTCGCCTCCTTCTTGGTGACCGAAAATTTGAAGTCTAAGTTCATGAGCCCTTGTATGAATGCGATCTTGGCCACCTTCTCGTCGAAGTCGCACACTTGTATCACCTCAGTCGTGAACCTCTTAACATACGAGACAAGGCTTTCCATCTCTTGTTGCCTCAGGGTAAAAATCTCTTGTATTCCCCTACGTCTCCGCCTTGAGCTTCCAAAGTGCGTTAAGAATGATTCCTCCAGTTGCAGGAAGCTGCCAATACTTCTCACCGGGAGGTTGATCATCCACGTAAGATCCGCTCCCGTGAGTGAGCTAGGGAATAACTTGTACATGGTCGGTCCGTTCGCCCGACAGGACAACATTACGTACTTGTACTTCAAGATGTGGTCTTGGGGGTCTCCCTTGCCGGCATACTCCCCCATGGTTGGAATCTCTCTAGCGTAAACTTGGGGAATGGCCATTAGCATCTCGTTTGTAAAAGCGACAGAGCCGGGAGGTCGGCGAGATCTTGATGAACTTCGGGTGCGGCAGAGTATGGCTCTATGTGCGAGAAACTGTTCCTCATCTCATGATGGTGGTGCTTGTCGAATGCACTCGCCACTGGGGCTTGCCGGGTAAGTCCTGCTTGAGGCACGAGCCGGGCCTGCCCCCTCCCTGGGGATGGAGGGAGGTTTGGAGTGGCTGGTCCGGGCTTTGGCACGTATCCCTACCCGTAGGGTTGGTATGCCTCTTGTGGGAACCCATATTGCAGGTATGGTTTAGCTGGTGCATGAGGAGGGGCTCCTTTACGGCCCCCAAAATGTTGGGCCTGTGTACTGCCACCCCTTGAACCCCTGAAAGTGCTCCTTTTCCACGTTCATGAAAGGCTATTGCGCGTCTAGGGCTTGTTAAACACAGTTTGGAAGTGCGGTTGGTGGACTCGGCGTCCGACATGACCGGAGGTGTAGTAGCTGGGTGAGGAGTCCCCACTGTCGGCGCAAGTGTGACTGTCCGATTTTCCGCGAGGGAATAGTTGTTGGTTCACACGTAACAAACTTCGACTCGTCTCTCCCAACACCTCTCTCCCCGTTCCCCGCCGATGATCTCCGGTCACGTCTGGTGTCGTCCGGTGCCGAGCTCCAACCTGAAAAGAAGAGGAGCCGAGGGTGACCCCGAGTTTGCCACTCCGACGCTGAAGTCAGTACTCAACCCGCGAAAATTGCAGTAAGGGCGGTATAGTATATGGTATTGCAGAGCTAGAGTATATGGTATTGCAGAGCTATAATTGGTCGGAAAAGTCTAGAGTACAGTAAGCCAACAACAACAGAAGAGTATAGAGTACAAGTTCAGTTTTAGCCGATGGGGTGGGAGAGAGAGGCAACTAGAGAGAAGGTCGAGAATCCCCTTTTTCAGTTATAGTTTCCAGCTTAAATACCTGGAGCCTTAGGGCCCTTTGCATCGTGTAGCCGGCCAAGCCGCGAGGGAGGCTCTCGGACCGAATTGCCGGGAGGGACCGAGAAGAAGCCGGCAAGGCAGAGCGGGGTGGAGGGACACAGACGATGTAGTTGGGGGGAGCTGAGATAGTGCTCCTCAGAGCTATGTTTCGAGTTGGGTTGCCCTTGTTAGTTGGGCCTTTCTCCCTTTTGGGCCGTTGCATTTGTGATGTGACTACGTCGCATCATGAACAAGACTCAAGCCATTCAAGCCATGAAGACTCAAGCGCCGACGCCGCCACGCCTAGGGCATCCGAGCTAGGGCATGGAAGTTGGCCCGACAATTCTCACAACCCTCTGAGCCATCTTTTGGGGGATGATCCCACTGGCCCTCTAGGAGATATGGAGCACAAGAATGCCTATGAAATTGGTGTGGAAGCAAGAAAGTGCCGCACACCTATGGTAGGCACAAGGGAGGCCGGCACTCGGGTCCTTCCGGGTCGAATCACTCGGGCTCGAGCCTTGCAAGAGGGACTCCAAGCTGGCTTGATGACCAAGGGATCTCCGAGCCTAGTGGAAGAGAAGGCCATGTGTGCTTTGGTGCAACAACCGGACCAAGGCGCAAGGATTCCTTAAGCCATGTGGGGCTTGTTTTGAAGAGGCATTCAATGCCGAATTTGTGTGGGTCTTCATGACATTTTCTACCTTAGTTATTGGCTATGTGATGGTTAAACTCGAGCATTAGGGGTTGGATTTATAAGGGGGTAGCCGGCCCTTGTTTTCAAAAAGCAAAACTTGAACCAAAAACGTTGTTTTCTCTCTCATTTTTCAATGGAGTTTTCTGCAGAATTTTAGTGTTTCTTCCATCACTTAGATAGCTTGAAAACACAGGTTGTGAGTCATATCAACCTTCGTGTAAGGCCTCCTTTGGTGCGTCATATCCAAGGCGAGTTCTTCACTAGTTCTTACAAGGTGCGGTGCGTCATATCCAACCCTTGTAAGTCCATAACCCTTCGACTTTTACCCTATCTCTCCGCCTCAAATCTTGCCCTCAAAACCACCCTTGAATCACCCCAAGATCATACAAAGAACCAGCCCAAGACGTGCTTCCAATCTGCCCTCAAACTTCCTCTCGCCGGAGCCAAGTTCCTTGCGGAAACCATCTGCGACACCTCAGTAGATTCGCTATATCTTCTGATTCCTAGATCGGTTCACTCTCAAATTTTGAGGCTTTCATCTAGACTTCCGGATCTACCACTGGGATTTGGAATCTCTAAATTCGGAGCCCGGAACAGAGAGAACCATCCATCTGAATACAGACGATTCCCCTTGCCGGTTTGGTGTTGTCTCGCCTAACTCCTTTGGCTCTTGTGGACTTCCTCGCACCGAAGGCTTCATCCCGATCCTCACGCATCATGTGGTATCAGAGCCACGCGAGGTATGTCCTAAACTTGGCTTAGAATTTCAAGTTACAATAGTGCAAGTGAAGTTCTATCCGGGTTGTTGTTTAGCCTTGTTGTTCCATGCGTTTTGTGTCTTGTTCTTGGACATTTTTCTGCAAATTTTTGGGTTCGATTTCTGCATATTTCTGAGTGGAGATGAAGGGTTAATGCAGCCATAAAAGATTAGGAGTTGTGGTTTGATGAAAGGTCTTGTGCATTGAATTGTTCGGTTTCCTTGTGCACTTTCACTTGCCCGAATTTAGTGCATTTGTGACTGACCTATGGCTGCTTTAAAACACATTAAAACATAACATTTTGAGCCCATAAACCGAGCCTTGTATCCCCTGGACCACCCTTGCAGTTTATGCAATCTTGACTAGTAATGCTTGCCTAGTCTTGTGTTTAGGATACGGGAACGGTTGCCTTGGTTGATTCTCTTTGTTTTGTTTTGTTGCATGCTCATTGTGACTTGCCTTTGCTTGTCTCTACTTGTTTTAAAAAAAAAAAAGCTCAAGAAAAATCCGGTCTAAACAGGAGAGACCATAGAAAAAAGTGAGCTCATTCGGCTTGTTGTTTGCTCTTGAAAAAAAGAAGGTGCTCAAGAAAAACCCGGCCTAAATAGGAGAGGCCATAGAAAAAAGTGAGCCAACCTAAGAGCCAATTCAATTTTTTTAAGTGAAAAAGAGTTTTCAAAATCAAGTGCGTACTTAGTAGCTTCCTAGACATAGGTCCGGGCAAGCTAGCTAGTCTTTGTTCGCCTAGCCAAACCCTTTCCTAGCCGTGACCTACATTCACTTGCATCTTGTTGTGATTTGAGTTTTAGGTCAGTTTTGGGGCTATCTTGTTTGGCTTGGTATACTATATCTTGCTTGGTTTTGTGTTGTTGCTTTGGTGTCTGGTTGTTTGCTTTGTCTAGGATGGTGGACGATCACCGAGCCGGGAAGGACCTTGACACATCTACACAAGGACGTGTATCTCCACCCCCGGAAGTGACCTTGAAAGACATTCAACAAGCCTTGCTCGGCAATCAACAAGCCTTGGTAGCTATTAATGCACGGCTGGAAAGTATGGAGCGCAAACAAGAGGATACCGCCGAGCAATTGCAACAATTGAGTGTTAACCGTCCTCCAAGCCATGGCCATGTTGTGCCACCAGTTTCAAGAGAATTCATTGGGTCCGCGACTAATAATGTGGACCATGTGCAAGTCCGGGAGGACGCGTCCTCTTCTCATGCCCCGAGAGTGTCTTTGGCGCCACAAGGAGGATATGCGGCGTACGAAGCGCCACCATTTGTAGCAACCTCGGGGGTAAGTATGTTCAATGAGTTTGCTTCATTTCCTAATAATATCCCTATTGGTGCTACTAACCTTCCAAGTTATGGAGTTGGAGGCTATGACTCATATGGGCAATCTCAAGTTACACCTACGCCCACCGCCAATCTTTTCCCTCCACAAATGGCGATGAGGGGACCTCAAGCCCGTGCACATATGCGGCCTCCAATGTTTCCCCAACGACATGTTCCCCCGACCTATCATGAAGAAAGACCACAAGGAAGGGAGATACACCACGGTGTTAAGCTCCATGTGCAAACATTTGCGGGGTCTTCCAACGGGGATGAATCCTTGGATTGGATGGCCAAAACTGAATCCATGAGAGTTCAGCCAAAGGTTCAAGCTTCTTATGTTGAGTTTTCAAGGCCAGATGAAGTGAGGCAAGTCGCTCCACCCACACCTATGGTTCCTAGGAGTCCTTGTGTTGAACCCTTGCAAGTTGTGAAGTCATCCTTTGGTGATGGGGAGTTGAAGGAAGAACCTCCACTTATAGCCGAATCGTCAGCCTTCTTTGCTCATTGAAGATGAGCTAAAGCCAAAAGAAAAGGAGGAGGAAGTTGAAGAACCATCTCTTTTATCTACGAAAGGCAAACGTCCACCCATCATTGCCCGTAGTTCACTCAACTCTTTGGGTACTCCATGGATGGATGCAACATCTATGGTTCCTTCATGTTTGCCGTTCATGTTCCAAGAAGAGGTTAACGACAAGGATGATAAGCCTTCTGAACTCAAGAACACTTGTGACCATGAGAAGAAGGATGTGCATTCCAAGGCTCATTGTAGGGGAGTATCACTTGACTCTACTCAGTTTATTTTTTTCCCTTTGCATCAAACTGAATTCTTTTCAAGGGTTAGAGAATCCCTAGTTCATGAATATGTTTTTGTAGGTGAAACTAGATATTCATGCATACACCATAGTTCTCTTGGTCAAATCATGACTTGTGATGCCTTTAGTTCTTGATAATCATGTGTACAAGTCCTTGCCTTTGTGCCATCCAGTTACTTCAAGTAGAACTAGGCATTCATGCGTGCATCATTGTTCTCATTCACAATTCTTGTTGCATGAGAAAAATTTTGTACTATGCTTTGCATTTGTTGCCAAGTATGTCATATGCATTTCATGTTCTATACTTAAGCATATCTTTAGGCTGAAATTGGGCAACACTTGTACATGGAAATTCCTCCATGGGCATTCACTAGATCTAAAGATGTGTACGTACACATGTCCTTCATTCTCTAAGAACTTCTTGGTCCCTCACTTCCTTGTTTTTCTTTGTGCAGTTTTGTGTGCTCTAAACCTATTTCTTGAAGTGCACTCAGATTCGAGGACGAATCCTTTTGAAGGAGGGGAGGATGATGTGACTACGTCGCATCATGAACAAGACTCAAGCCATTCAAGCCATGAAGACTCAAGCGCCGACGCCGCCACGCCTAGGGCATCCGAGCTAGGGCATGGAAGTTGGCCCGGGAATTCTCACAACCCTCCGAGCCATCTTTTGGGGGATGATCCCACTGGCCCTCTAGGAGATATGGAGCACAAGAATGCCTATGAAATTGGTGTGGAAGCAAGGAAGTGCCGCACACCTATGGTGGGCACAAGGGAGGCCGGCACTCGGGTCCTTCCGGGTCGAATCACTCGGGCTCGAGCCTTGCAAGAGGGACTCCAAGCTGGCTTGATGACCATGGGATCTCCGAGCCTAGTGGAAGAGAAGGCCATGTGTGCTTTGGTGCAACAACCGGACCAAGGCGCAAGGATTCCTTAAGCCATGTGGGGCTTGTTTTGAAGAGGCATTCAATGCCGAATTTGTGTGGGTCTTCATGACATTTTCTACCTTAGTTATTGGCTATGTGATGGTTAAACTCGAGCATTAGGGGTTGGGTTTATAAGGGGGTAGCCGGCACTTGTTTTCAAAAAGCAAAACTTGAACCAAAAACGTTGTTTTCTCTCTCATTTTTCAATGGAGTTTTCTGCAGAATTTTAGTGTTTCTTCCATCACTTAGATAGCTTGAAAACACAGGTTGTGAGTCATATCAACCTTCGTGCAAGGCCTCCTTCGGTGCGTCATATCCGAGGCGAGTTCTTCACTAGTTCTTACAAGGTGCGGTGCGTCATATCCAACCCTTGTAAGTCCATATCCCTTCGACTTTTACCCTATCTCTCCGCCTCAAATCTTGCCCTCAAAACCACCCTTGAATCACCCCAAGATCATACAAAGAACCAGCCCAAGACGTGCTTCCAATCTGCCCTCAAACTTCCTCTCGCCGGAGCCAAGTTCCTTGCGGAAACCATCTGCGACACCTCAGTAGATTCGCTATATGTTCTGATTCCTAGATCGGTTCACTCTCAAATTTTGAGTCTTTCATCTAGACTTCCGGATCTACCCCTGGGATTTAGAATCGCTCAATTCGGAGCCCGGAACAGAGATAACCATCCATCTGAATACAGACGATTCCCCTTGCCGGTTTGGTGTTGTCTCGCCTAACTCCTTTGGCTCTTGTGGACTTCCTCGCACCGAAGGCTTCATCTCGATCCTCATGCATCAATTTGGGTCGGGCTAAATCCGGCTCCCATAACTAGCCATTAAATTCCTGCTTTAATTTCGTTCCAAAAGCAATTTCGAGACGTACCCAAATCACACACAATAAATAAATTATAATAATATTGTTTATACAATATCGAAATTTGAAGGATACAATGTCTCGGTTTCTAATTGAATTTATTTAACTATAAATAACTCTATTTTAAGGCTTTTTCATAAAACGATTATTTATACGATTCTAAAAATCAATTAGTCGTATTTTCTTAATGATCATATCATAAATAAACTGATCCAATAATTTATTTATAACCCTAAAAATTTCTAGCTCAAAATATTATCTAGATGAAGAGTTATAATTTAACCATTCATAATATAAGATAATACCCAAAATAAATATAATTAATTTAATTTTAATATAAATAAAATAAAATTAATCCTAACTTATTTTTCTAGTATTCTATATTAATCAAATTAATCAAGATTAGGCAATATAAATACAAATAAAAGCAATAGAAAATCGGAAATTTGGAAAAATCTCCACCGGCATCGCGAGTTGGCACCGTCGGTTCCTGGGCAAAATTAGGGCTCGTCCGTGCGTCTCTGATAAGCACTACTTTGTAGGGCTTAACTAAGAGTTATTAGAGGTTTTATTGGTGTCATTCGGGTAGATTTAGACACATTCATGTGCATGGCGTGTGGGGGCGAAGTTTGGTAATTAATTAAATGCCACGTGATTTTGGGCCAAGTTGAAGCAAGGAAATTAGGCCCATGAACTAGGCCTATGAAGTGCCGGCCCAATTGAAGGAAGAAAGGCCAAGTGAAGTGAAGCTGGAGCCCACGTGAAGCAGCGTCAAATTGAAGCTGAAGAATGGAGCCGTGACGCCGCATGACATCAGCGAAGTTGAATTGAGCATTTGCTGAAGTGGGCCGTGTAGGTGGGCCGTTGCTGCTGAACGAGAGTGGGCCGTGTCTGCCTGCATGATTGGGCCGAGATGCCAGACGAGCTGCTCGCGAGAATTGAAGAGGCCGAAGACGGGATTAATTTCCAATTTCCTTTAATTATTTTTATTATTATTTTATTATTTTCGTTTTAGGTTAATTTCAGATTTTATTTCCTTTAGTATTTGAGGGTTGAGAAAAGGCTTGTTTGCCTCTCTTGAATCTTCGTTTTTCTCTTGAACCCTAATTCCTTTTTCTACGTTATGAAGAACTAAGCCTCCCTGGCTTAGTCAGACGCTGAAGCTTTCGTTTCGATAAAGTTGTGAGATTCTCGTTCTTAATCTATTGCATGGTTTTTATCTTTCTCTTGCTTAAGTTGCTTATGATTGATATTGATAATCTCTATTTGGACGCATCTAGGGTTTATTGTTATTGATTGATTGCTAGATTTAGATTGTTACTGGTTGAACATATCTATTTCAGAGTAGCAACTGTATCGTATTAGTAACTGGTTGTGCTAGTCTTATGCAGGAGAGAATTGATTTACATTCTAGGATAAAAGCTGGTTGTTTTATGCTAGAATTGTATCCAACTATATTCCTATCCGTAAAGCTGCTGTTAAACTGAATCTTGATAGTTTCACGGTTGTTTAATTAGTTAGTGCTAATAGTATCTGGTTGTGCTATTAGTTATATCTGAAAAGGAATTAAAATTTCCATTGCATGAGATTTGAATGAGTATCTATGATCAACTTGTCATACGAATAGTGGATGTTGTTTGACTAAGTACTTTTCCCCATCACTGATTTCACAACTCTTTCGCTTGTTTACCTTTTACATGCTTAGATTACTTAAACAAACAAAACCCCCCCTTTGGTTGCTTTAAATTGACATACATATTGCATACTGCGATAGACTTTGTTTCCCTGCGAATTCGACCCTTAAGGTTTGTTTGGATATTTTGCATAGTAGGAATTAGAACGACAAATCCCTGTTATCAAATTGGCGTCCTTGCCGGGGGACGAAATAATCTATTTTGTGTGTGTAATTTGTGTGCCAATCTTGGTGTGAACCTATCTTATGGTTCACACCCGTGTTACTAATAATCTACCTCTAGTTTTTGATCCAGAAATCGAAAGAACTTTTCTTCAAGCTCGCAGGGCTGCCAATTTGCTACTTCAGGAAACCGATACGATGGCTGATCGTGTTACTCTGGAATCTTTGACAGCTCCTAACTTGGAGCAACCAACTCGTGCTGTGCAATTCCCTGCCCTGGGTGATGGGGTTAAATTTGAGCTTAAGACAGAAGTAGTCCATTTGCTCCCTAAATTCAGTGGAACCCCGCTTGAGGATCCTATTCGGCACCTGGATGAATTCCTTGAGGTCTGCACCAGTATGAGGCCATCTGATATTACTGAAGACTAGATGAGGTTGAGAGTCTTTTCCTTTTCTCTGAAGGATTCTGCTAAAGACTGGTATCATTCCTTACCGCCAGGAAGCATCACTACTTGGGTGAATTTGAAGAAGGTGTTTCTTGATAAATACTTTCCTGTAATCAAGTCTAATCAGCTCAAGAAGAAGATCTGCAACATAGAGCAGCTGTCCAATGAGTCTCTTTACGAATACTATGAACGCTTCAAGAAGCTAGTGAAGAGTTGCCCCTACCATGGTTATGAAAAGCATGATCTTATTCTCTATCTACATGGAGGACTCCGTGAAGATGATCGTCGGATGGTGAACTCTTCATGTGGTGGAAATATTCTAAAGCGGACGTATGAAGAAGCTCTGGAGATATTTGCTACATTGGCTGATGACTCTAGGCAATACAGTGGGAGAGGCTCCCAACGCTTGGTTGTTGCGGGTTCTCAAGCGAAAATTGATCAGGCTGATTTTGATGTGCTGAGAGAGGAGGTGAGGCGTCTGAAGCTAAAAGGAACGCCTCAGCAGGCTAAGGCCTGTGAGATTTGTCATGACGACTTACATCCTACTGATTCATGTCCTACTCTACAAGAGGAAGTGAATGCAGTAGGAGGATATCAGCAGAGGCCCATGCATGATCCTTACTCCAGTACATACAATCCTGGTTGGAGGGATCATCCCAACTTCAGATGGAGAGGCCCGGAACAGAATGAAGGTCAAGCGCAACAACATGGTAACCCTCCACAACCTAGGCAACCCTATGTGCCAAGACCGCAAGGGCAGAGTTCGAATCCTTCATCGTCTGTGGAGGACATGATGAAGATGATGATGCAGTGCAACATGAACCTTAGTGAGAATGTTGCCAAGTTGACCAAGAGTCACATACAATTCCAGGAAAGTACACAAGCTAGCATTCAGAACCTGGAAAGACAATTTGGTCAAATCTCTCAAGTGGTGAATAAACTGGACGCAAAGGATTTTGGTAAACTTCCATCTCAAACGGAAGTGAACCCGAATATTAGGAATGTCAGTGCTATGACTCTGAGGAGCGGGAAGAGGCTCGAAGAGGATGATTCTGAGGTCGACAAGGAAGCGGATCAGGGGCTGGAATAGAACAGTGACGGCGACCACCGTGAAAACGGCGACCGCCGCGAAAGGGACGCTGCTCTCGACCTGGAAGAAAAAAATCACGGCGACCGCCGCAACAATTACGGCGATCGCCGTGACGGTGAAACTTTTCTCGGAAATCCTGATGACATTCACGGCGACCGCCGCGAAACACACGGCGCCCGCCGCCCCTCCGTTGCTGAATCTGAGGCTGAGAAGGAGTATGTGCCTCCAATTTTTCCTGAGTGGAAGCCCGTTGTACCATTCCCATCTGCATTGAAGCGTACCAAGCCACTTGCGCAGGACAAAGACATGTTTGAGATGTTCAGAAACGTTGAGGTCAACATGCCTCTCCTAAATTTGATCAAGTCTGTCCCTCGTTATGCCAAGTTCTTAAAGCAGATGTGCACTACAAAGAGGAATCAGGACCGGAATAGCAAGAAGAAGGTCAAGGTAAGCGAACATGTCTCCGCTATTTTTCAGAAGTGCTTACCCAAGAAGTGTGGCGACCCAGGTATGTTTACCATCCCAGTCACTATTGGAAGCACCAAGTTTCCCAAAGCTATGTTAGATTTGGGTGCTTCCATTAATGTCTTATCGTCATCTCTTTGTGAATCCTTAGGATTAGGACCCATGTATGCGACCAATATTTCCATTCAGTTAGCTGATAGATCTAGTGTGCGTCCTATAGGGATTGTGGAGGATGTCTTGGTTAGGGTTGGTGATCTTACTTTTCCTGCTGACTTCTATGTGCTTGATATGGAACATGATATGCATGCAACCCCTATTCTGTTAGGGAGACCATTCTTGAAAACTGCCAACACTAAGATCAACGTGAGTACTGGTTCTTTAACCATGGAATTTGATGGCAAAACTATTAACTACAATATCTATGAAGCCAGAAAATTTCCTTCTAATGATCTTTCTTTGTGTGCAATTGATACCCTTGAGCCTGTGGTGAAAGATGTTTTTGATGAGGACCACCTAGATGACCCACCACTTATCGTTGATTCTAGCTTGGATATTGCTATATCTACTGACTTGCAGGAAGGTGTTACTGAGTGGGACGCTTGCCATAAGCTCCCTCTGGAGCTACCAGGTAAATCACCTTTGCTTCTAACTCCGAGCGAGAAGCTCGCTCCCTCTTTGGTGCAGGTCCCTGAAGTTAAGGTTAAACACCCCCCGGATCGATCTAAGCATGGGGTAGACGCGACCAAGAAGGTCAAGATGGAGAAGCCAAGGAAGAAGAAGCATGGTCTAAGGTTCAAACCTTTCCATGACTGATTCAGAAATGAGGTATGGATTAAAAAGGTTCCCAAGGAACCCGACGATATGGATTGAGGTTGTTCGAGTAGTATGTCGAGCCACGACATTAACTAAGGCGCTATTCGGGAGGCAACTCGATGTTAGGTAGTCTATTTTCTTTCCCTTAGTCTTTATTCAGTTGTTTTTCCTTTCTGTGTTGAACTAACATGCACGAAGCGCGAAAAAAACGAAAATGGTATTCACGGCGCCCGCTGCAAAATTTACGGCGTCCGCCGTAAATGCCTCGCCAAGCAAGTTGGCTACGACCTGAAAATGGCGACCGCCGTTTAATTACGGCGACCGCCGCACCCTTCACGGCGACCGCCGCACTTTCTCAGGTAAAAAAAAATAAAAAAATAAAAATAAAAATCGAAAAAAATGGGCCTCGAAAAAACCTTAAACGGGGAGCAAAAGACGAAAATAAGATACCCCGAAAAGACCTTAAACGGGGAGAAAAAGTAAAATAAAATAAAATAAAATAAAAAATATAAATAAATATAAAAATAAAATTTACCCAGCTGTCCAGATTCTCCACGGAGAGGTGCGCATCATGTTGCTAACGGAAGATTACATTCACCCTACTTTTACTTGGCAACGTTGATGGCCCTACAGTCGACAACTGGAGAGGAGGTACACTAGGGCCCAACCACGACGACATCTGGGCCCATTTTTGAAGGCCTTGCAACCCCGTTCCCTTGATTGACCACTACTCCCCACAGTGGTTCCTTATGGTTGCTTGGTTGGAGTTGATAGAGTTGAAGGCCGTGCAACCCTGATTTCCTACATTACCACTACTCACCAGTGATTTCTTATGGTTGCACGGTATATGAAGGTTATAGCATTGATGCAGACATCCAGGACATGAACTTTCATGAGTACATCGCCAGCGACAAGGAAGTGTCCAAGCCAACTCGGCAACGTTGTGAGTTATTTTTTTGCTTTTCCCTATGCTTTATTTTTTTGCCTTTCATTACATTGAGGACAATGCAATGTTTAAGCATGTGGTGGGGTTTTATACTTGCTACGCTGCTGAGGAGAAAAATGAAAAAAAAAATGAAAAGAGCCAAAAATTTGAAAAAAGGCTATCATTGAAATCCTGGGATAGGTCGAAAACCCGAAAGGGCGGCCTAGGTAATAAGCAGGTGGCTTGGACCAGCATTAGGCTGGGGTAATATGAGGTCAAGAGTGACGTGAGCTTATGTGAGCACATCTATTGAAAAATGAAATGACTGGCTTGGTGAAAACCCGAAAGGGCGCCTTGGCAAAACGAGTGAAAAAGAAGAAGAGTGATTTTAGGATTTCTCATTATTCTTGGCGAGGCGTCATAAGAAGGGGAGACAAAGAAGGATTGTCGGGTAGGTCACTCTGGGAGACATAAGGAGCAATAGATGAAGGCTAGGATTAGAGGTTACTCACACTTTCGGATGTCCGGGTTAGCTTGGGGGAAGTACTCTGCTTGCCCCTTAAGCTTGTTGAGTTGTGGATGTGTTGTGAATGAGATTGGTGCTAGGAGCTTGACATGGGTTAGGTGACTCTTAGTTGGAGGATATGCTTCCTGAGATCTTGGATGCTACATTGGAGGAGTAGACTCTTTATTAGTTTACTCGAGGACGAGCAAAGGTCTAAGCATGGGGTGGTTTGATAAGTACTACTTTGTAGGGCTTAACTAAGAGTTATTAGAGGTTTTATTGGTGCCATTCGGGTAGATTTAGACACATTCATGTGCATTGCGTGTGGGGGCGAAGTTTGGTAATTAATTAAATGCCACGTGATTTTGGGCCAAGTTGAAATAAGGAAATTAGGCCCATGAAGTGCCGGCCCAATTGAAGGAAGAAAGGCCAAGTGAAGTGAAGCTGGAGCCCACGTGAAGCAGCGTCAAATTGAAGCTGAAGAATGGAGCCGTGACGCCGCATGACATCAGCGAAGTTGAATTGAGCATTTGCTGAAGTGGGCCGTGTAGGTGGGCCGTTGCTGCTGAACGAGAGTGGGCCGTGTCTGCCTACATGATTGGGCCGAGATGCCAGACGAGCTGCTCGCGAGAATTGAAGAGGCCGAAGACGGGATTAATTCCCAATTTCCTTTAATTATTTTTATTATTATTTTATTATTTTCGTTTTATGTTAATTTCAGATTTTATTTCCTTTAGTATTTGAGGGTTGAGAAAAGGCTTGTTTGCCTCTCTTGAATCTTCGTTTTTCTCTTGAACCATAATTTCCTTTTCTACGTTATGAAGAACTAAGCCTCCCTGGCTTAGTCAGACGCTGAAGCTTTCGTTTCGATAAAGTTGTGAGATTCTCGTTCTTAATCTATTGCATGGTTTTTATCTTTCTCTTGCTTAAGTTGCTTATGATTGATATTGATAATCTCTATTTGGACGCATCTAGGGTTTATTGTTATTGATTGATTGCTAGATTTAGATTGTTACTGGTTGAGCATATCTATTTCAGAGTAGCAACTGCATCGTATTAGTAACTGGTTGTGCTAGTCTTATGCAGAAGAGAATTGATTTACATTCTAGGATAAAAGCTGGTTGTTTTATGCTAGAATTGTATCCAACTATATTCCTATCCGTAAAGCTGCTGTTAAACTGAATCTTGATAGTTTCAGGGTTGTTTAATTAGTTAGTGCTAATAGTATCTGGTTGTGCTATTAGTTATATCTGAAAAGGAATTGGAATTTCCATTGCATGAGATTTGAATGAGTATCTATGATCAACTTGTCATACGAATAGTGGATGTTGTTTGACTAAGTACTTTTCCCCATCACTGATTTCACAACTCTTTCGCTTGTTTACCTTTTACATGCTTAGATTACTTAAACAAACAAAACCCCCCATTTGGTTGCTTTAAATTGACATACATATTGCATACTGCGATAGACTTTGTTTCCCTGTGGATTCGACCCTTACTTACCTAGGACTACAGTTTAAGGTTTGTTTGGATATTTTGCATAGTAGGAATTAGAACGACAAATCCCTGTTATCAGTCTCCGGCGTCGGGGTCAAGGCGCTTTTAAAGAGGGCTCAAGGGCACAACTAGTGGTGGTGGTAATTTCAGCGGCGGAGCTCGGTGGTGGCCGGAATTGGACGAAGAACAACTGCGACAAGGATTTTACGGCTCGTGGGATTTCGATTGAAATTGGATGAATTGGAAGCACGATCAAAGGGGTATTTATAGGGCTTTTGTAGCCTTCAATGCCCTTAATACAATCCTGCAAACCACTCCTCCCATCTCAAGCCGATGCAATCAAATTTTGAAAATTCACTTCAATGCCCTATTAATCGGTATATTTGATTCTCAGATAAAATCCCGGCGATTTTGTGGTGGCTGTTGGCGCAGCGATGTGGCATCACATCCCTAGGGATCCTGGAGTTTCGTCGAATGGACCCCGTGCTTATATCGGCGTTCGTGGAGCGGTTTCATCCGGACATGAACTCCTTCCATTTTTCGTGGGGAGAGATCACAATCACACTCCATGACGTTTTCCACATTTTGGAGATCCCCATCGACGACACGCCAATAGTCTCTTATACGAAGGACGCCGATCTATTTGCCGCTCTATCGGAGATGCTTGTGGTCGATGTAGTTGTCTTCTCGCAGATGGCCTCAAGTAATAATTTCTATATATTTATTATTTATTTAATATATTTTAATTACAATGTTACTGATAAATTGATTTATTTTATTTGTTTTTCAGCTGGCGACATTGAACTTTGAAGAACCGATGCAACTTATTATGCACAGCTGTTGAGAGGTGACATATTTGTAGTTTAATTAATATTGTGGTTTTTAGTTAAATCTTTTATATAATTTATAATTAAACTAATATTACTAATTTTAGGGACGAGCGTGATATAGCTTTGATGTACTTGCTCATGTTGTTGGGCAGTACCGTCTTCACAGACAAGTCGGGGTAGAAGGTGAAGGCAAAGTATATACCGCTCCGCCTCGACCACGATCGCACCGATCGTTATGCCTAGGTGTTGGTGTCCTGGCCAACCTATACCGGAATTCGGGTCAGGCATCGCGGGCCCAGGCACAGAGATTGACTGGAATACGGTTTATAAGTATAAAATGCTAACAATTATATCTTTTTTGCAGACTTGGATGTAACAACCCTAAATAACCTTAGGAATATTACCGCTAGTGACCTCGGATCACATATCCAAAATCACCAAAGGCTTTACAATTTTGATCGCAAATACCAAATAGAAAGAATAATAATAACATTAAATCCAAAATTGTCTTACAAACGATGTTGCTAAACATGGCAACATAACAATGTATCAAAGTATAGCGGACGGCTTTACTAATATAACCAAACTCCAAAACAAGATCTTAACCTTGTTCAAAGCAAATATTCAATTACTAGAAATTACTAATATGTGCCATATAGGACGAATGACACCAGCCAACCATTCAAGGAAAAGAAAGGTCGGTTGGTCTAATGAAAGACTAAGCAAGGGTTCAAACAAAATGGTTCTTGTGATTATATCCAGTTACTATCATTGTCTCTCGAATAATAGTCGGCAGACGATATATAACTCGCATACTTCCACGGAAACGAAAGAAAGAGACATGAATCAAAAGAAGACTCCAAAGCAATTGAGTTTTATAGGAATATGTATGTTTTTTTGGGAACATTAAATTTATCACACAAAGTTTGAAAACTGACTACTTGAATATATGGGTCATCGACCAACATTACCGCATAATAAGGATGGGCAAAAGTTGACCGGACCGGACCGGAAATTTGACATTTACAGTTTACAGTCCGGCCAGACCGCGTTTTTTACGGTCCAGACCGGTCGGAGAGTAAAAATTACATAAAAAATTCCATTACAATTTTGGGTGTAATATTTTTATGGTCCATCGTAATTTTTACGGTCCGGATCGTAATTTTTATAGTCTGGATTGTAATCGAACAATTAAAATGGCAAAAGTTATGAAATTTGGTCTTCCCGATCCGGTCCATGGTCTATATATTAACAAATTTACGGTCCATCGGTTCGGACCGTATGCCCATCCTTACAGCGTAATGCGAATCCAGATTGGAAATGGGACTTACTTTAAACAAGAGTCCAGGCGGGTTCCACATTGTACTTCTCGCCCGATGGTATATTAATTATATGCAACAAGGCACTTATCTTATTTATATTCAAAACGTGCATTAACGTTAAGGTTTTTAATTCCACAACTGATCTCACAATGAGTACGAATAATACAAAAAAGATCGCAAAATAGATCTCACAACAAGGCACCAGACTCGCGAGTTTACAATTGTGATCGCAAATACAAAATAGATTGAATAATAATAACATTAAATCCAAAATTGTCTTACAAACGACGTTGTTAAACATGGCAACATAACAATGTATCAAAGTATTGCGGAAGACTTTATTAATATAACTGAACTCCAAAACATGATCTTAACCTTATTCAAAGCAAATATTCAAATACTAGAATTTAAAACGCAGTTGCCTTCAACATCGTCTTCCCGCATCTTCAACTTGGGAATCTTTACCTAAGGTGATGTATAGGACGGATGACACCAGCCAACCATGGAAAAGAAAGGTCGGTTAGCCTAATGAAAGACTAAACAAGGGATCAAACAAAATGGTTCTTGTGATTATATCCAGTTACTATCATTGTCTCTCGAATAATAGTCGGTAGACGATATATAACTCACATACTTTCACGGAAACGAAAGAAAGAGACATGCTTCAAAAGAAGAGTCCAAAAGAATTGAGTCTTATTTGTCTCTCAAATATGTATGTTTGTTTGGGAACATTAAATTTATCACACAATGTATGAAAACTGACTACTTGAATATTTAGGTCCTCAACCAACCTCACTGCGTAATGCGAATCCAGATTGGAAAGGGAGACTTACTTTCAACATGAGTCCGGGCGAGTTCTCCATTGTACTTCTTGCCCGAGAGTATATTAATTATGTTCAACAAGGCACTTATCTTATTTAATTTCAAAGCGTGCATTAACGTTAAGGCTTTTAAATCCACAACTGATCTCACAATGAAATATAAAATGGGACGAATCCTGAATATTGACACTAGCTAAGTGCACCACCACTTATATTGAATAAGGGTAGGACATGACCAAAGGTATTAGGGCAATAATCCTCCTAATACAAGTTATAAAGAAACAGCTAAACCTCGCAAGGTAAATAGCGTTTCTACGAATACTCGTGCTAACTAGTATATATAGTCCACAGCAAAGATCAACAAATCCACGCCAAAGTCCATCTATCACCCTATAATAATAATATATAAATATAAGGGTCGTTGCTACCAATTATACAACCTAATAATAAGGTTCATTTACACACAATTTTAACACCCAAGTTCTCAAATACGAACATTAGAATATTAACCCAACTTAATTAAGACAATAGAGTAATTGTTAATTAAGAAAAATATGGAATAAAATAGCAAGAGCGAATCTCCACTTGCCTTGAATCACGGAGAAGGGCAAACAATGTTTCGAGAGCGGTTGCTTTCGACTAGCAATAAAACTACTTGCTTTAATTCCGTTCCAAAAGCAATTCCGAGACGTACCCAACTCACACACAATAAATAAGTTATATTCAAGATCGAAATTTGAAGGATACAATGTCCCGGTTTCTAATTGAATTTATTTAACTCTAAATAAATCAATTTTCAAGGCTTTTTGATAAAACGATTATTTATACGATTCTAAAAATAAATTAGTCGTATATTCTAAATAATCATATCATAAATAAATTGATCCAATAATTTAGTTATAACCCTAAAAATTTCTAACTCAAAAAATTTAGTTATAACCCGGAGCCGAAGAGAGCCGTCTTCCATGTTGCCTTGCGGGTGTACATTGTGAAGTATCGGGATGAGCATTGTCTGTGGGATGCGGATCGAGCTACGTGATCTTATCACGATCACCTTCGCGTGGGATTGTGATGAGGCATACCTTGATTGATTTGACCAGGTGTCTCATCCAAATCTGGATTTCCGCTCGCCCAAACAAGACCCACATGCGGTTGAGCCTATCCCTCCACCCACTCTGGCTTCCGCTGTTACGATATGTGATTGTTTTTACGTTTACAGTAATTTGGTTTTCTGTTTATCTTCTAATGTTATTTTAAATTTAATACAGCTCTCACAGCTTGTTGCCGGCCAAATGAGTGTGTACCTCACCGAGTACGACGAAACGCATCCCCTTCTTACTGATTAGATGCTCCTTTAGATCGAGTATCTGATGGGTGACGTGATTCCTACGGCGGATCCCATACCGTGTGCGTCCCAGATATTCCGCGACTCAGTTCACGAGGAGGGATCTGGCAACGGGAGACAGCCCGGCAAGGACTAAGTCATGGATTTGATTTTCTAGATGTATATTACTAAATTTGTTACTTTGCGGATAATTGAAGAATGTGGTATTTTGTGGATGTTTATGGATTTGATTTTCCGAATATATTATATAAGTATAACTATATAAGATATAATGGAAAACTATAGTATATAAGTATAACTATATAAGACATAATGGAAAACTATATAATATAAGTATAACTATATAAGACATAATGGAAAACTATAGTATATAAGTATAACTATATAAGATGTAATAGAAAACTATAGTATATAAGAGGGGGGTTCCCATACATTTGCCTCTTAAAGTAAAAAGTAAGAAGAATTGTGAGCCTTTGGATTAAGGGGTGAGATTAAAAGTGGCACTGTGATATTTTCGTAAATATCTCGAACTTTTTTTCATGACAACATTTTTTAAAAAAAAAATTTGTCCTCGATCGTTCTAAAGTGTTATCTTTACGTTCACATATAAACACTAGACGTTCATTTATTTGTATCACAAGGTTCATATATTAATATTAAATGGTCATACAGTTTGTACTGAAAGTTTACAAACTAAAGCGAACTAGAGATGCACACACACATTTTATACTAGAAATTCATTAAGTTTACAAATCCATATTGGAAAGTTACAAATATTTCCTAATAGCCACAGAGGTTATAAAAGCTGTTGTTGTGGGGCCGTTGTTTTTCGAGCAAGTCATAATAAGTTTATAGAGAGAAGGAAGTTACTCTTTGTATGACATAAGTGAACATTTTTTATATAAATGAAATTGATAGCAAGCATTATGTTTCATAATTACTGTCATTTTAGATAAATATACACCTTTTCAGAATAATATCACATGTATAAAAATGTCCTCATTTCAATATCACTATTAGTAATTTTCCCTTTATTTTTCTGAAAATACTAAAAATAATGCAATTAGATAAAAAATACCAAAAATATTCTTTCAAAACAAAAGACACTTATTATGGAGGGTAAAATTCATGTGAAAATATCTGTTAACCATGCTTGATTATCTTGGATCCATTAACCAACGTCTAGCTTTTGTGGGGTAATGCCAACGTACTCATGTAATTTGAACAAGATCCAGCATGCTTCAATTACTCCGTATTATTTTATTTTTATATCGTCTTCTACTCAATCAATAATCTCTCGAATCCAGTCAATTTCATATTCCAAAATCAATAATATAATATTATTATGAACTACTCCATCCCTCCCAAAATATAGTTCCTATTTCACATTTATACACTATTTATATTTGAAGACAATCTTCGAGATTTCTTCCAATATATAAGAAAAAACATAGTTATGTGGGGTCTTGTTTGATTCGTCTCAACGAGTACTTTGATAATATCAAAAAATTATAATTTTTATTAATATGTAATTAGAGATATTAACGATACAAAACTCGTATCGATAAGTGTGTCCAGTAAAAAAAAAACTATATTTTGGGACAGATGGAGTAATTAATAGTACATCCACTTGTCAGTTGTCATGTCTTCTCTTCTGTCACAACTCACAATGATTTTCAGACAACTACTCGTATTATTTATTTAAGAATTCTACAAATTTGAAATTAGGGTATTGTCGATCTTCACCACCAACTAAACTACATGGCACTTATTTGAATATAAAACTATAACGGATCATGAACAAATTAAAGTAAAGTATATATATGTATAGTTTAAGATCATTCAATTCTATGTACAAAATAGTTACAAAGCTATATTAATTTTCCATTAATAAATAGCGTATTTTTTTAACATCGTACTTATTTATATGTGTTTCTAAATTAAATCCTTATATATGCTTCTATATTTGTCATTGCCAATCCATCAGGTTGTAATTATTTATTTCTGTACAGAAGGAGTATCCGTCACAATTAATTAAACCATGTACTCATTACCAATATATTAGTTGGTCATCTACCAAATTGGTTTGATTTAATCAAATTTTTTTCTCTAACATATCTCTCTACAATGACAAATTTTGGTTAGTTATACATACCTCCCTTAATTTCATGCTTCCATAATAACTTATGATCACTAAGCACGTACTCTAATAATGTGTATATTTAGTTGCATAAATTACATAACACATGTTGTACACACCCACAGTAGCTAGCTATATTTGTTAATTAGAAACCAAAAGAGATTCCAATAATAAATTAAGAAACATTACATACAATATATCAATAATTGCATATAAACAAATGAATTAGCAAGGTTTATGTACTCCATTATACCTCAATTATATCTACATGTTTTATTGTCTATTTCTCAAGGCTTTTAAAAGACTAATTAACCCTATTTAATTTTATATTTTGAAGTATTGCTTAGTAGAATCATTAATTTGGCAAAAAGAAATGAAAAACTGCTTAGACACATGTACCTTGGTTCCATCACTGATGTAGACCACATAATTATCATGAGAAGGAAACATTGTTCTCCTGGTCAAACTTCATTCCATACTATTTACACCCGAAGAAAACTGTGATGTTGTCCTTGTTGAAGTCTAAGATGAATGTATTAAGGGGGGTGTTTCTTTTGTACACTATATTGCCCGACTGTAGAAGATAGAAAAGATGCGCATCAACCACCGTACTACTTTAAAGTTACAAAGGAAATGAAGTATTTCAGTGAGGGAGGAACCTACAGTTTTGGACAACATCTCTTTGATAGTACTTGCCACATGTGTGCTATTGATGGTGCGTGCTTCTATAGCCCGTAACAACCGTTCTTTGACCACATTAGCGTTGGACGCCTTCCTACAAAGAGAGGAGATAAAAAATATTTTTGTGTTGTATGAATTGTGTAGGAAACAAAGCGTGTAATGAGGAATAATGGATAGTGATGTAGATATGATGTCGGGGAATTGTTGTTTCTCCCACAAATGTACCATTTTTTCAATGCATCAGCTCGTTCTCCCTCAGGATCGAACGAAACTAAAGTGGATCTTGATGAAGCAAGAGAATACCCTGAGAACATAAATTGAAGTACGTAACTTCAAACGTGTACATAAACAGGCAGAAGTGTGAAATTTTATGAAACATATTAACTTACACATACCTAGGAATTTGCTTGAGTGCAAGTCGCTGAAACTGACGATATGGCTGCTTTCCACCTGAGAGGCAAGCGTAACAGCTTCATTGTTTGCAAGATCACTACACAAAGAGAGGACCAGAGAAATCAATTAATAAGTCGCAAATAGATCATTTCTTAATTTCTTATTTAATAGATAAATAAACTAAATTACTTCATTAATATCTATTCAAAACAAAATGTACATTGTTGCATTTAATACTTATCCTAAGTCTAAAATTTCTCATGAGTCATCTATTCAAAAATACTAAACATACTACGTATATCAATTTAAAACAAAATTTACATTAATTCATCACATAAACTATATGACATTTTCTATTGTCCAAACTATTCAAACTTGAGGTCATAAATATCTATTCAAAATAAAATGTGGGTATATTAATTATCATACATCTACTACCCTAAGTCCAATACTTATACTAAATCCATATATCTATTCAAAAGGAAATGTACATATAATGAACAATTTAAAATAATATATACCTATAAAGATTCTGTCTGAACTGTCTCTTCAGAAGCTTTTGACATTTTTGTGCAAAAACGCGTTTTTTGAATTATGAGATAGATGTTGCAAAAAATGGATGAGTGAAAGGATAGAAGATGCTTCATATATATAGTGTAAAAACTCCCAACGGTACAATTCCAACGGTAAAAAAAGTGACAATTGAAATAGTACCGTTGGGCATAGGAACGTGTATGGGATACATGCCCATGCCCAATTTATAATAGGCACGTATGTAGTACACGTGAACATGCCAGTTCTATTTTCCTGTGCAACTTGACACGCACCCTGTACACGTGCACATGCTAGTGCTATGTTTGGCACGTGTATGTATTACGTGCTTGTGCCAAATTTTGCCAAAGCATGAGTGTTATTAACGTGCCCGTGCCTGATTCGGATACCCGACGGGTAAATAACAGGTACGGGCACGATCTCAATATGCATGCCTCTGATGTACGAGCACGTGTTTTAAATGCGTTCCTCTTCACTGTATGAATAGAAAATGTATTTAGCCGTGGCGTTTCTATATACATTACACAAATTGACTATATACACTATATTTTTCTACGCCAAAATTTTGCATACGACATATACGAGCACAGAGCGCTTAATTTGTAAAAATACGTATAAAAAATATACAAAAAAAAGCTACACTAGGATTTGGCATACGCCAAATGCTGGCGTAGCTCTTTATTTTAAAAAAATGTGCTACTTCAGGATTTGGCGTACACAAAGTGATTAAACAGGATCCGGGCGACTCCTCTTCTTCTTTCCTTCCCTGCGAGTGCGGCGCCAATTTTTTTTTTTCAAGCTTTCCCCCCAAATCTCCCCCATTTCATCCTAATTTTGACCTTCCTCTTCCAATCCCTCAAATTTCACCCCAAAATAATGGATTCTAGCAAGCTTGGCGGCAACGGTGGTGGCGAACCGATGGCTGGCGGTAGCGGCGTGCAAGAGGTGACGGTGGCCATTGCTGGCGGTCCTCCAGCAGTGGTGGCGATCGGCCGACAATCGAAGCGGAGGATCGGTCGGCAACGGTCGGAGCGAAGGACACCGTTGGTCGAGGTCGGTGCCGTCGGACCGGTGGCGTTCATAGTCGTGGGATGACCACTTCGGTTTCAGACGATACGCCTATCGGAGCAGGATGACGAGGAGGTTTGCGATAGGTAAAATTAAATTAGTATAATTATTTCAGCTGAAATGATAATTTTCGTTTGCACTTTAAATAGACGTTTATGATGTTGGACCTAGAATAGGTTGTTATTATGTATCTTTCGATATTTAATTTAAAATAGTGAAGAAATATGAAATGTTTAGATTATACAGTGAATTTGGATTAGATATGCATGAAATCTTTAGAATGAATTAATTTTCAACCGAAACATTAGTAATAAATTTCGATTAGATTGAATTAATGCAAGAAATATTTAGATTACATTGAATTAATTCATCAAATATTTAGATTAGGAATTTATGCAATGATAGTATATTCTTGTTGTAATTTTAGAATTGAATCAAATAATTTATGAAATTGAAAATGAAATGAAAATTAATAAAAAATTAGGATTTGTGTTATTAAATTAGAAATTAGAACTAAATATATAAAACTAGAAATGAAATAATGACGTTTTTTAGTATTATGCTTAGTATTTTTATTTTTTTAAACATTTAAATATTTAATTTATTAAATATAAAAAAGCCTAAACTTATTTAATTAACCAAATATATAACAATTCCAGTAAAAAAATTAAACAATTGTTTAAATAAATTATTTAAAATATATAAATTAATTGGAAAAAATTAAATAATTGTGTATTTAATTATTTAATTTTTCAAATATCGCAAAACTCTAAACTAAAAATTAAATATTTAAAAATAATTTTTTATTTAAACAATTGAAAATATTATGTAACTAAAAAATCATAAATAAATATTTATATAATTAAGCATAAATAAATATTTAATTATTCTATATTAAAAAAGTAATTATTCTATTTCAATAAGAAATTATTTATTTAATTTATATAATTATTTAATAATTCTTAATATAAAACTTATTTAATTAATCAAATATATTATAATTCTAGTAACTTATTTAATTTATTTTTTCCAAAATTCGTAAACAAGGCGGTACAAAATTCGTTGGATTCAGTACGACAGCCGTACAGAGGGTCCCGTAGGCTGGGACAGCGGCGGTCACACGATCGGCCCGACGCGGCGACGGAGTTGCACCGGATTTGGGTCCGTAACTAGATGTTGCTCAAGAGGGCAACACGGGAGACGATGTATCTATTTCAGATCTCGGGGCCGATAGAAGACCCTGACAGCGGCCTTGGAGCGGGATTACTTTGAGGGAATGTAGGGCCCCTCCCGTTTCGATGGCCGAGGATTTGGGGAGGGACGATACGCCTCCCTCCCTCGTTCGAAATACAGCGGACCCATTCCCGAGGCAGTGGGACTCGTTCCCGAGGCAGCGAGACCCCTTCCCGCGCCAGGCGTGCCTCTCGAGGGGAGGAGTTGGAGGAGGCGTGGATGCCAAGAGGTTTCCGGTTGCGCAATCTCCTGGTGTCATACCCGACCCATGTCTCTTCGTTATTTAGACGCATATGAAGCGACTTAGGCATGAGCCTCCCTTGCCACCCATGCATCCCGATCTGGTACGTATTTTATCAAATACTCCCTTTGTCCCCTTTTGTTTGTCCCATGGGGGGAGGGCACACTCGCCGAGGCGAGTTTTGTATCGTTAATATATCTAATTATATATTAATAAAAATTATAATTTTTTGATATTATCAAAGTACTCGTTGAGACGAATCAAACAAGACCCCACATGACTATGTTTTTTCTTATATATTGGAAGAAATCTTAAAGATTCTCTTCAACTATGAATAGTGTCAAAATTGGCCATGGGACAAACTTTCAGGGACGGAGGGAGTATTTATTTGATCAAATATTTAATAAAATATTTGATTATTGTAATTAACAAATTTCTTATTTTATTGGGTTTCAGTTGAGGAAGATAATGAGGCCCTACACCCGCATTTTTCCTCGATCCACCAGTTCTGGAAACAAGATCCAGATTCGTGGTGGCTGTTGGCGCAGCGAAGCGGCATCACATCCCTAGGGACCCTGGAGTTCCGTCGGATGGACCCCGTGCTTATATCGGCGTTCGTGGAGCAGTGGCATCCAGAAACGAACTCCTTCCATTTTCCGTGGGGTGAGATCACGATCACACTTCATGACGTCTTCCACATTTGAAAGATCCCCATCAACGACACAACGATAGTCTCTTATACGAAGGACGCCGATCTATTTGCCCCTCTATCAGAGATGCTTGGGGTCGATGTAGTTGTCGTCTCGCAAATGGCCTCAAGTAATAATTTCTATATATTATTTATTTATTTAATATATTTTAATTACAATGTTACTGATAAATTATTTTATTTTGTTTTGTTTTTAAGCTAGCGGCATTGAACTTTGAAGAACCGGTGCAACTTATTATGTGCACCTGCTGAGAGGTGACATATTTGTAGTTTAATTAATATTACGGTTTTTTATTAAATTTTTTTATACAATTTATAATTAAACTAATATTACTAATTTCAGGGAAAAGCGTGATATAGCTTCGATGTACTTGCTCATGTTATTAGGCAGTACCGTCTTCACAGACAAGTTAGTGCAGAAGGTGAAGGCGAAGTATATGTCGCTCCTCCTCGACCACGATCGCAACTGCCGTTATGCTTGGGTATTGGTGTCCAGGCCAACCTATACCGGAATTTGGGTCAAGCATCGCGGGCCCAGGCACAGGGATTGGCCGAATGTCCGCTGCTTCTGAGGGTAATAATTTAATTTATCGGGTTTTACGATTTATAATTATAAAATGCTAACAATTATATGTTTTTTGCAGACTTGGATGTCACACCCCTAAATAACCTTAGGTATATTACCGCCAGTGACCTCGGATCACATATCCAAAATCATCCAAGACTTTACAGTATTGATCGCAAATACAAAAAAGAAAGAATAATAATAACATTAAATCCAAAATTGTCTTACAAATGACGTTGCTAAACATGGCAACATAACAATGTACCAAAGTATAGCGGACTTATTTAATATAACCAAACTCCAAAACATGATCTTAAACATGTTCAAAGAAAATATTCAAGTACAAGAATTTGAAACGCATTTGCCTTCAACGTCGTCTTTCCACATCTTCAACTTGGGAATCTTTGCCTGATGTGCCGTATAGGACGGATGACACCAGCCAACCATGCAAGGAAAAGAAAGGCCGGTTAGTCTAATGAAAGACTAAACACGGGTTCAAACAAAATGGTTCTTGTGATTATATCCAGTTACTATCATTGTCTCTCGAATAATAGTCGGTAGACGATATATAACTCGCATACTTTCACGGAAACGAAAGAAAAAGACATGACTCCAAAGGTATTAAGTCTTATATGAATATGTATGTTTGTTTGGGAACATTAAATTTATCACACAAAGCTTGAAACTGACTACTTGAATATTTGGGTCATCAACCAACATCACCGTGATGGATTCAAGGATCGAGGGGCCTTCGGTGCAAGGAATTGCTCGGTGACGCCCACGAATGTAGTGGTTCCAGATCTGGTGGCTTGCGACGCCAGAGGTGATGATGATGACTGGATGGATAGGTGATCCTCTTGTCTTGGATATGACGCACCAAACAAGGGGAACAAGCTTGCAACTTAGGAGATGTGACGCACTCAAAGGCTGCAATGATGAATCTGATTCAACACACGAATTCAAGGAAGGAGACGAGAGAGTTTGGGCCAGACTAATTCTGTTTTCTTCTAATTCAATCGTGCCAATTACAAATGCTAAGCAACCTCTAAATAGGTTGCAAAAGAAATAAGAGAAAATGCAAATAAGCTAGCACTACTCTAACCACTAATCTAGCCACTACTCTAACCACTAAGCTAGCACTACTCCAGCCACTTAGTTGGCCTTTTTAGGGAATAAAAATACAGGAAAAACAAATTAAATCTGGTCCTAAATTGTCTCAACATGTCTCCAATATCATATCTAATGAAAACACTAAAAAGGTCTCGAACACTTGTAACCCGGCACGCCTAGATACCCGACTGTACCCTTAGCAAGGTCACCGGTTCAACTTTATCTTGGCTCGGCGCAAAGTTGCTCATAAGACCCTCCTTGAGTTGTTGATGAAGTCGCCTGGCTCGGGCCCGTTTGATGACCCCTGGTGGCGATTCATCTTCGGAGTCCCAAGTGGTACCGCCTAGATTTGTAGGAGCTCTAAGTGTGGTCGGCGCGGGCTTGCTTGTCTTGGCACTCTTGGTCCCCATAGGCTCAGGTGGTGGTAGGGAGCCTAAGGAAGACTTGGTGGCCAAGCTAAAGTGATCGATGACCGGAGGAATTGGAGTGGAGCTCTCGGACGCCGGCTTAGGATTAGGGCAAGTTGATATGGCCGTGGCGTTGGCGCTGTCCTCGGTGTCTTCCTCTTGGTCTTCATCACTTGTGTCACCTTGGGCTATATCACCTTGGGCTAGCTCTTCTTGATGGGGCTTGGTCACATCATCCTCCCTCTCTTGAAAGGGATTCGACCTCGAATCCAGCTTGTCAAGGTCATCTTCTTCATCCACCAAGAAAGGAACTAAGTCCGCCACATTGAAGATGTCATGAACACCATAAGAGGGTGGAAGATCCAGTTTGTATGCATTGTCATTGATCTTCTCAAGCACTTGGAATGGTCCGTCTCCTCTTGGTTTCATCTTGGAGTTGCGGAGTGATGGAAAACACTCTTTGCTCAAGTGTACCCAAACTAAATCACCTGGTTCGAAGAGCACCTCTTTGCGTCCCTTGTCTTCTTGCCTCTTGTATTGCATTGTCCTCCTCTCAAGCTGCATCCTTGTCTTCTCATGCAGCCTTTGAATTCTCTTAGCCTCATCGGCACCCTCTTTGCATTCACGGTCCTTGATAGCATACGACAATAACTCAAGTGGTGTTGTTGGATTGCGTCCATACACCACTTTAAATGGAGTCTTCTTGGTTGTCGTGTGGACCGTCCTATTGTATGCAAACTCAATGAAGGGGAGGCTATCTTCCCACCTGCGCAAATTAGTTTGCAAAATAATTCTAAGCAAAACACCAAGGGTACGATTGACTACCTCAGTTTGTCCATCCGTTTGAGGATGACAAGTAGTGGAGAATAGAAGTTTGGTCCCAAGCTTTGCCCATAATATCTTCCAAAAGTAGTTTAGGAACTTCACATCTCTATCTGACACAATAGACCTAGGAACTCCATGTAATCTCACAACTTGATCAAAAAATAGGTTAGCGACATGAGATGCATCATCAATTTTATGGCGTGCAATGAAATGAGCCATCTTGGATAACCTATCTACCACAACAAATATGGAGTCCCTCCCTCTCTTAGACCTAGGTAACCCCAAAACAAAATCCATAGAGATGTCTTCCCATGGAACTTTAGGTATAGGCAAAGGAGTATAGAGACCATGGGGTTGTACTTTGGATTTAGCACGCAAGCAAGTAGTACATGATGCACAATATTTCTCTATTGCCCTAAGCATGCGTGGCCAATAAAAATATTCTCTAAATGTATGCATGGTCTTAAGGACACCAAAATGCCCCATTAAACCACCCCCATGAGCTTCTTGCACTAGAATCTGCCTAATAGAACCCTTAGGAATGCATAGTTTATGACCTTTGAATAAGAAACCCTCATGCAAATAATATTGATCCTTGCTACCCTTAGACACACATGCAACAAATATATAACAAAAATCAGAATCACATGCATAAAGTTTCTTCATGAAAGAAAAGCCTAACAACCTAGCATCCAAAAGAGTTAGAAGAGAGTACCTCCGAGATAGTGCATCAGCCACCACATTGTCTTTTCCCTTCTTATGTTTGATGACATAAGGGAAAGACTCAATGAATTCGACCCACTTGGCATGTCTTTTGTTGAGCTTGCTTTGCCCTTTTAAGTACTAGAATGCCTCGTGGTCGGAATGGATCACAAATTCCTTGGGCAACAAGTAGTGTTGCCACACTCTAAGCACACGCACAAGGGCCAATAGCTCTTTGTCATAGGTAGGGTAATTCAGCTCGGCCCCACCTAATTTTTCACTAAAGTAGGCTATTGGTTTGCCCTCTTGCATGAGCACACCCCCTAGGCCTTTGCCTGACGCATCACATTCTATTTCAAAAGTCTTATCAAAGTTAGGCAATGATAGAAGTGGTGCATGGGTGAGCTTAGCTTTAAGGGCGGCAAATGCTTCCTCTTGTGCCGTCTCCTACTTGAAAATCACTCATTTCTTGGTTAGTTCGGTGAGGGGCGTAGCCAAGGTGCTAAAGTCCCTCACGAACCGGTGGTAGAAATCAGCCAAACCAAGAAAGCTACGGACTTGAGTCATAGTCGTAGGTGTAGGCCATTCATGAATAGCCTTTACCTTCTCTTCATCAACTCTCAATCCGTCCTTGCACACCACATATCCAAGAAACACCACATGATCTGAATAGAAGTGGCACTTCTTGAAGTTGGCATACAACTTCTCCTTTCTAAGGACTTCAAGAACCCTCCTAAGGTTTCCAACATGCTCATTAAGATTATGGCTATTTACTAAGATATCATCAAAGTATACAACCACAAACTTGCCCAAAAATGGCCTTAGGACATGGTTCATGAGCCTCATAAAAGTACTTGGAGCCCATATTTGGTTTTGAAGGCTGTTTTCCATTCATCGCCCTCTTTCATGTGAATCTGGTGGTAACCACTTTTAAGGTCTATCTTTGAGAACACATTTGCTCCATACAACTCGTCGAGCATGTCATCTAGTCTAGGAACAGGATGGCGGTACTTGATAGTGATGTTGTTGATCGCTATACAATCAACACACATTCTCCAAGTACCATCCTTCTTAAGAACTAGTATGACCGGGACTGCACAAGGGCTAAGGCTTTCTCTCACATAGCCCTTGTCAAGCAAGTCTTGTACTTGATGTTACAATTCGTTTGTTTCCTCGGGGTTGGCCCTATAGGCAGCCCGATTTGGTAGTGTTTCCCCTGGTATAAAATCAATTTGATGTTCTATACCTCTTACCGGTGGCAACCCACTAGGCACCTCTTCTTGAAAGAGTTCATCAAACTCTAGCAAGAGGTGAGCAATAGCCTTGGGAAGTCCCTCAAGATCATTAGAGGCAAGCAAAGTGTCCTTAAAGATGAGTAAAAGGCACGACTCACCCTTTTTGAGAGCTTGACCAACTTCCTTTGGCTTAGCTAAGAGCATATGATTAGTAGCTCCCCCTTTGCTTCCAATTGCCATTTTCTTGCTCTTAGCTTGCTCGGCAATTTGACGGGCCTAATTTCATGGGGAGCTAAAGGGTGAAGAGTGATTGCTCGGTGACGGGCAAAGTTTGATAAAAACAATCGGGATGACACACAATTCGGATTCAAGACTCAACTGAACAAAACACAAAAGAAAAACAACAACAAGACTCGGAGATGAACAAGACGCAAACAGAATTGAAGGGCACAAAAACTATAGCTTGCAAATCTGAAAATCTATCAATTCAAACCAAGGATGTGAGCAATTACTTATGTAGCCCAGATACCACGTGATGGATTCAAGGATCGAGGGGCCTGCGGTGCCAGGAATTGCTTGGTGACGCCCACGAATGCAATGGCTCCGGATCTGGTGGCTTGCGATGCCAAAGGTGATGATGATGACTGGATGGATAGCTGATCTTCTTGGCTTGGATATGATGCACCAAACAAGGGGAACAAGCTTGCAAATTAGGAGATGTGACGCACTCAAAGGCTGCAATGATGAATCTGATTCAACACACGAATTCAAGGAAGGAGACGAGAGAGTTTGGGCCAGACTAATTCTGTTTTCTTCTAATTCAAGCGTGCCGATTACAAATGCTAAGCAACCTCTAAATAGGTTGCAAAAGAAATAAGAGAAAATGCAAATAAGCTAGCACTACTCTAACCACTAATCTAGCCACTACTCCAGCCACTTAGTTGGCCTTTTTAGGGAATAAAAATGTATGTAACTGTTATTAGAACAGAAGGAGAGACTTATAATCTATTATATGAGCAACTATTGTCTGAAATTGCTGGGAACTGAAAAACTTCGAAAAACATCTAAACAAGGCTTGGGATTGCAGTGGTGAGGTTTGGATGTTTTTGCTCCCTCAAAATGTGATGCCTCTACCAAATGAGGGATTCTTCTTTTATAGGGGGAGAGATGAGTGTAGCATCTTTTGTTCGTACAAATTTTTGAACTATTTTTTCACGGGTGGTCTTTATTGTAGTAAGTGGAGCTTTTTTGTTTGCTGATGAAGTTCCTGTTGTGAGTGGAGCTGTTATCCTTCAGTGGAGTTCATGTACTTCATTGGACTTTTGTTTGCTTGATGAAGTGACATCTTTTGTCTTCTTTTGTTTTCTGATCTTTTGTAATGGGCCTTTATCTTGAAGGGCAAAAATTGTCTTCTGGGCTCTTCTGATCTCTAGTAATGGGCCTTTATCTTAAGGGCAGATTTTACCGGGCTCTTGTCTTCTTGGGCTATTCTGTCGTATTGTACAGAAGAGGTACAAAATAAACAAGCTAGATTATACCCCCCAAAATAAAAACAAGATGCTGCTTTTCTTTTTCTTTTTTATGAGCTTGAAAATAAACTGGGAATGTATAGTTACATAGCATAAGTGATGCGCTCCTGGCTAGTCCTAAACCAGGCTTCGACGAGCCGCCGAAGACCAAGATCGTGGCGTCCCCCGTGGCATCCGACAAGCCTATTTAATTAGCTTTTTTATGTATTTCAGTACTTTCCGTTTTTAGTAGTTCCTTATTTAGTAGTTGCTAGTTTTAGCTTATTTCCTGTTTTGGTATGCGAGCCCATCTGCATATGGACTCGGCCCTCTAGGTTAAATAGGGCCCATCAAGGCCGTCCACTATTTTGGCTATATATAGCCTTCAATTGTAATCGTTTTAGTTACATTGAAATTTATGCCTAAGCATCGTAGTTGAGTTGAACTCCTCCCCTTAGGCATCGGCGTCACAAAACTGGTTAGACCCGATTGAACAACATCACGGTTCACAAACACAACCTTCACTCTCGCCCCACCCTCGCCCAAGCGAGCATAAGAGAGCCGTGGACCATCCTTCTCGGTGGTTCGTACTTATCCGGTTACCAAAAGAAGGATCTGAGACCATTTCCTACCTAGATCCGGCTTTAGACGAGATCCGAGCCATCAGATCGTATCAATTGGTATCAGAGCGCCAGGGGTACGAGGTGTGTCTTTCCTTCTTTTTCCTTTCTCCCTACCCATCATCACCATTAAAACTCCCAAAACCGAACTCCACTTCTGCCCAGATTTCGTCCAATTTTTTTCTTCCTTTCTGCAATTTTCTATCTTAATCTTGTAGATCTTCTCGATACGAGTCCAAACATATAGAATTAGCCCAAAACGGACATCGTTTGACCCCTCAAAAAGCCCAAAATACGAACCCTTCCCTGATGCCCAAACCCTAGCCGCCGCCGCCCTTAGCAACCCTAGTTCGGCCTTCTCTTCCTTATTCCAACCTAGCCATGCCACCTATCCCACGTCCTAGCCAACCTAGATCACCCTAGTCGAGCCAGCACCCGCCCATGGCTCACCGGCGCCTCACGTGGACCGTCGCCAACCCCTACCTCTACGCCGACGAGTGGAACGACGACGAATGGTTTGGTGGCGTGAGTCTATATGACGCCCATCCGGACTACATCCCGCCTCGCCGCGACTATGTCCCGACGCCACCGCACCGCACCTACCACGTGGTGCCACAACGCTACGCGTCGTCCCGGCGCCCGTACTCTACGCCCCAGCGTCCATACTACCCGCCCAGGTGCCAACACAACTCGCCACCGCGCCGCGAGTATGCCCTAGTGCGGTACCCTGAGCACCCATACGTGCACCGTCCCGAGCGTCCTCTCGTGTCTCCGGTTCCAACCGTCACCCACGAAGCCACCAAACAAGCGCCTAGCCGATGTCGCAGCAGAAGACGTGACTTATGCCAAGCGCATTATGGACCTCGAGGCCCAGCTCAAGGAGGCCAGAAACATCATTGCCGCACAAGTCGCGACCGTGGCCGCAATAGCCGCGACCGCGGCTACAGCAGACGCTGCCTCACCGCCCCCAGCGCAACAACCCCTTGTCACTGGCAGCGGGTCCGTGCCCCAGCGTGCCCGCTCCCGATGATGGAGGACCATCCACACCTCAACCACCATCCGGTCCTATGACTAGGAGCCAAGCTCGTCGTCTCCAAGATGAGCTAGCCACACTTGCCCAACAAGTTCCGGAGGAGGTTGTCTCGGCCACGTCTAGGTCATTCTCATTGACCATGGTCCACACTTAGCTTGGTTGAGTGCATGGCTTGTGTGCACCTTCCTTGTCTATTTTTAGTAAGGTTTTTAGCCGTGTTGATTGGATATTTGTAGACTCGGTTGCTATGTTTTTAATACTCGATTTAGCATGTTTTTTAGTGTTTTGGGCCGGTTCCTTTAGGGAAGTATTTAAGGCCTTTGTAATTGCCATTTTCGGCAACAAGCACATTATCAAGAATCATTTTCTGAAATAGAAACTTTCCCAAGAGAGAGTTCGTGTTTGTTCAATCCAAAAATAGCCTTGGTCATTTGTGAAGATCAATTCCTTTCGAGTTGAGAATCGAAAGACGTCACAAACCATCCTCTTCATGCTCTTGAGGATTCGTCCTCTCTTGTGTGGAGTTGTAGAAGACGAGGTCATCTACTTAAGGTGTAGTTGTTCTTGGTTCATCCGAAACCAAGGGTTTCTATTCCGGGTTTTTGGTTTCTTCTTATTCACTTTGTTCATCTCTTTCTTACTTCCGCCATTCACCTTTGATTGTTGTTTCTTTTGCTTTCTAGAGTCGTTGCGCATCAAGATCGGGCCAATTACGGCTAACCCCGTATCAAATTGGTATCAGAGCTGCGTTTTGGTGCCAACACCATTCCTTTGCCGAGTTCATCATCGGTTTGTGTTCTTGAGTCTTCGGTTTGTGTTCTAGCATAGCCGAACCTTTCTTCTTTTGTTCCTTATTTGTTTGAGTCTCTAGTTGTTTGCTTTGTGTTTTAATTGTGCTTGTGTTGTGGAGATCGGATCAACCTCATCATCACCACCACAAAATCGCCTCAGCCACGCCGGAAACACTAGCTCCGGCCATCACCACCACCTCTCCAACATAACCGTCCACTATCTCCATCACAAAGCCCACGTTCTCTATCACCCTCAGCCGGTGTGCTCTCCAAAGTGCCTCAACAACGAGTCCCTACACTTGCGGCCTCTCTCCTCAACGTGCAGCTCCTCTTCAGCCTCAATCTCCTATTTTTGAGGCGCGTCAAAGAGGATTACAAAAGAGCCGGCGCCCACTCCCCTAAAATCAAGGCAACAACTCTCCATAGCTTATCTATTCTTTTATTTTAATTTCTTTATTTCCAAATTCAGTTGTAGTTTCAAAATTCGAAATTTAGTTCAAAAAAAAAGACAAGAAAGAAAAGAAAAGAATATCAGAAAAAGTCAAAAAAAAAAAATCATTTCGTAAAAAAAAAAAAGAAGTAGACGAACATTGTTATTTTTATTTCATTTCATTTTTACCTTAGTATAAGTCTATTGTATGTCATTAATACTTAGGCTTAGTACTTAGTCTAAAGTTTGTAAGCTCTCAAGGATAAGCCAAGGTTGCCGACGCCACAAGTGCCGCGCCACGCCGCCTCTGCCCCGCGCCGCGCCTGCCTCGCCGCCGTCCGAAAACCCTAATTTCCCTAAACTCACCTTTTTCTTGTGCCTATCCCCTACGCCTTCACCATCGATCCACACTACCATTCTTCCGCCTCCACTAGTACAAGCCAAGGCGAGCCAAAGGTAACAACTTGTCCTCTTAGAGTTCTGAATTTTTATTTGAGCCTAGTCCACCATTTTGCATTGCATTTCATTCGTGCATTGTAGTCTTCCTGAGTTAAATAGCTTTGAGTCTTATTAGTTTCCTTGCATTTACATTCTTGTAAGGTCTTTGTTGAGTCTTTGAGTCTTCTTTTCTTGTTTTCCGATTTCTTTTGTGTTTTCTTGGTTGCACTAAAATTCCGAATTAAAGTGCTATTGTTGAACCTTGCCGAACCATCATCACACTTAAAATTGCATATAATTTATCTTGGTTGTTGAGTGTTGTTCAGATTGCTTAACTCACGTGAAGTTTATTGGTCTTCCCAACCGATTGCACTATAAGGTTGGCTTTGGATTGAAGAGAGAGTGAGTGATACACACGAGTGAAACACTTGTGAGTGATTTGGATTTTTTCTCTAACCCTTGACCAAGTTCAGTGTTTAGTGGTTTTGTGTGATGGCAGGTGACAATTCCTCTAGTGACCGAGGCGATCAGAGTCCCTCACCGGTGCATCCAAACGTCGTGAGCTTATTCCAGCAAGTGACCGACTCCATGGACACCATCACCGCGCGCTTAGCAGCCCTTGAGACGGCACAAAGGGTGCCACCTCCGGCCCTTGTGCCCCCGACTGCCACTATGCAACAGCCTCAAGAGACGGCCCCAACCCAGGTGACTGCCCCCTTAGGCACCTACGCCGCGCCTGGTGGACCTTCCGGAGCCAACTTAGTGCCTCTCGGATGCCCTCGTGCAGAAGGAACCGGCACCGTGAGAAACTCCCCGGTAAGACACACTTCCCCTCGTGTTTTTGTGCAAGAACAAGATACTAGGGTAGCTGGACAATTTCCTAATGAAGTGCCACCTCCACATGAGGTGCCCTATGTTGCTAATCCTTTGCATGAGCCTCAGGGACCCCTTAGAGAAGATATGTTTGACGAGGCAGATTTGGAAGAGGAGATATGGAACCAAGGCAATCGGTTGAATGGTCCCCAAGACCCTAGAGAAGCCTACGGCTATTATGAGCCAAGAGGTCGTTACGGTGGTTATAGGGGAAATCAAGGCAATCAGCCTAGGAGAGAGTTAGAGCAAGATGGCATAGGGAAGATCAAGATGCCATCCTTTGAAGGCAAGTGCGATCCCGATGCTTACATGGAGTGGGAGATGAAGGTTGAGCAGATTTGGAGTTGCCATAACTTCATTTAAGCCAAGAAGGTGCAGCTCGCCTCCATTGAGTTTAGTGGTTTTGCCCTAACTTGGTGGAACAACCTCGTCAAGGAAAGAAGAAGGGCATTGGATCCACCGGTTACAACATGGGAGCAAATGAAGGCCCTAATGCATGCTCAGTTTGTTCCCCACCATTATTCAAGGGAGCTAAAACAGCGGCTAGAGAACCTCAAACAAGGGAGCATGAGCGTGGAAGAAGCATTCAATGCCATGCAAACAGCCATGGTGCGAGCCAACGTCATGGAAGATGAAGAATCGACTATGGCAAGGTACCTTCGCATCCTTAACCCTTATATTGCTAATGAGGTCGATATGTATCCCTATACAGATTCTACACAGCTGCTGCATTTGGCCATTAAAGTGGAGAAAAACCAAAGATACAAGGCTAGGAATCAAGGCTCTCAAGCGGCGAGAAACCCTAGCAGCCATCCGAACTCATGGAAGGCCCCTGGCCAATCTAGGCCGTTTCAGCCGACGCCATTTGGCAGGAACCAGGCACCTACAGTGGGCCAGCCAAGGAGCCAAGATGTGCCGAGAAAAAATGCTCCACCGAGCACACCGCCGCAAGCCTCCAATCGACAGCCCGGCCCGGCTAATGGGTCACAAGGGAGTTTTTCTAACTCTTCTCCTTCTTCTAGAGCTAGGGATACTATATGCTTTAAATGTCAAGGTCGAGGGCATATGATGAAGGATTGCCCCAATAGGCGAACCTTGGTTATTAACCATCTTGGACTCTATGAATCTGAGTCCGAGGGTGAAGAGCAAGGTCCGTTTATTAAAGATGAACCTATGCATGATGTTAATGAGGATATGGACTGCATTGAATTTGAGCATGGTGAATCCTTAGTGTGTAGGAGAACTTTGCATGTACAACCGGCCCCATGTGATGATAACCAAAGGGAAAATTTATTTCATACTAGGTGTTTGGTTAAGGGGAAGGTTTGTAACATGATTATTGATGGGGGTAGTTGTTGTAACATTGCTAGTACTGAATTAGTTACTAAGTTACAACTTTCGACCTTCCATCATCCTAGACCATATAAGCTGCATTGGATGAATGAATGTGGAGAAGTTAAAGTGGCTAAGCAAGTTAATGTGACCATAACTCTAGGACATTATGTAGATACTATTTTATGTGATGTGGTCCCAATGAATGCTTGTCATATTTTGTTAGGTCGTCCATGGCAGTTTGATAGACGTGTCACTCATGATGGTTATACTAACCGTCACTCCTTTAATTATAATGGCAAGAGTGTGGTACTAAAGCCTATGACTCCATTGCAAGTAGCCGAAGCATTTGAGAAGAAGAAGGACCAAGAGAAGCCGGTTGAAGCTAAGAAGGGGAGTTCGACCGAGAGCTCTTCCAAGGCTAAAACCAAGTCCCAAGTTCTGTTGGCTTCCAAGGAGGAGATGAGAGAAGAGCACCTACACCAAGACGCCACTCTCATGCTCTTGTGCAAGAGTTTTGGCTTGCTTAGTGAGGAGTTGAAGTCCACCTTGCCGCCAATCATCCTAAGCTTGCTTGAAGAGTTTCAAGATGTCTTCCCTGAGGAGATGCCACCGGGTCTTCCCCTTATGAGAGGTATCGAGCATCAAATTGATCTAATTCCGGGTGCTACTCTCCCAAACAGGCCGGCTTATAGGATGAATCCAAAGGAGACGCAAGAAGTTCAAGAGCAAGTGAAGGCTTTGCTTGACAAGGGCCATGTGTGTGAGAGCCTTAGCCCTTGTGCCGTGCCGGTGCTATTGGTGCCCAAGAAGGATGGCACATGGAGGATGTGCGTGGACTGCTGAGCCATCAACAACATCACCATAAAGTACCGACATCCAATTTCCCGCCTCGACAACATGTTAGATGAGCTGCATGGAGCATCCGTCTTCACCAAGATAGACCTCCGAAGTGGCTACCACCAAATTAGGATGAAGGAGGGGGATGAATGGAAAACGGCATTCAAGACCAAATTCGGTTTGTATGAGTGGATTGTTATGCCTTTTGGCTTGACAAATGCTCCTAGTACTTTCATGCGCTTAATGAATCATGTTTTAAGGCATTTTATAGGGAAATTTGTTGTTGTCTATTTTGATGATATACTTGTGTATAGTAAGTCCCTAGAGGAGCATGAGCAACACTTGAGGGAAGTACTCTCTACTTTACGTAATGAGTGCTTGTATGCTAATGAAAAGAAATGTGAGTTTTGCACTAATCAAGTTACTTTTCTTGGTTTTGTAGTGAGCTCAAGAGGCCTCCAAGTGGACGAGAGCAAGATAAAGGCCATACAAGATTGGCCTACGCCTACCTCCGTGAGCCAAGTGAGGAGCTTCCATGGTTTGGCCAGCTTCTATAGGAGGTTCGTGAGGGATTTCAGCACCATTGCCGCGCCCTTGACGGAAGTGACCAAGAAGCATTCGCCCTTGACGGAAGTGACGGAAGTGACCAAGATTTCAGCACCATTGCCGCGCCCTAAACCCTAAACCCTAAACCCTAAACCTCAAACCCCACGGCCTATGTAGTCCATTGCCCATTCCAAGTGCCCCTTGGGAGGACATATCGATGGACTTTATTGTGGGGCTGTCCAGGACCAAGAAGGGACGTGATTCTATCTTTGTGGTAGTTGATCGTTTCTCCAAAGTGGCTCATTTTATTGCTTGCCATAAGACCGACGACGCATCTAATGTAGCCAACCTTTTCTTTAGGGAGATCGTGAGGCTACATGGTGTGCCTCGGACTATAGTAAGTGATAGGGATGTTAAGTTCCTTAGTTACTTCTGGAAGACACTTTGGGGAAAGCTAGGGACGAGGCTCTTGTTCTCTACCTCTAGCCATCCTCAAATGGATGGTCAAACGGAAGTAACTAACCGAACCTTAGCTACCATTCTTCGAGCCATCCTTAGGAAGAACCTAAAGGCTTGGGAGGAAGCTCTACCTCATGTAGAGTTTGCCTACAATAGGACTGTCCACTCATCTACATCTTTGTCTCCTTTTGAGTGTGTTTATGGTATCAACCCCACTACTCCACTTGATCTTGCTCCTTTTCCTATGAAGGAGCGTGAGAGTTTTGATGCAGGTAGGCATGTGGAGTTCATCAAGGAGCTGCATCAGAGGACCAAGGAGAAGCTCAAGGCTTGTGGGGAAAGGAATGCAGCTAGGGTCAACAAAGGGCGCAAGAAGTTGGTGTTTCAAACCGGAGATCTCGTGTGGGTGCACTTGAGGAAGGAGCGCTTTCCGGAGTTGCGCAAGTCCAAGCTTGCACCTAGAGGAGACGGACCATTCAAGGTGTTGCGCCAAGTAGGAGACAATGCATACATCCTTGACCTACCGGACACTTATGGGGTGAGTGCCACGTTCAATGTGGCAGATTTGACACCTTACCACTCTCCGGACGTCGCCACACCGCAAGCAATTGATCCGTGGTCGGATCCTCTTCAAGAAGGGGAGGATGATGGAGGACCATCCACACCTCAACCACCATCCGGTCCTATGACTAGGAGCCAAGCTCATCGTCTCCAAGATGAGCTAGCCACACTTGCCCAACAAGTTCCGGAGGAGGTTGTCTCGGCCACGTCTAGGTCATTCTCATTGACCATGGTCCACACTTAGCTTGGTTGAGTGCATGGCTTGTGTGCACCTTCCTTGTCTATTTTTAGTAAGGTTTTTAGCCGTGTTGATTGGATATTTGTAGACTCGGTTGCTATGTTTTTAATACTCGGTTTAGCATGTTTTTTAGTGTTTTAGGCCGGTTCCTTTAGGGAAGTATTTAAGGCCTTTGTAATTGCCATTTTCGGCAACAAGCACATTATCAAGAATCATTTTCTGAAATAGAAACTTTCCCAAGAGAGAGTTCGTGTTTGTTCAATCCGAAAATAGCCTTGGTCGTTTGTGAAGATCAATTCCTTTCGAGTTGAGAATCGAAGACGTCACAAAGCATCCTCTTTGTGCTCTTGAGGATTCGTCCTCTCTTGTGTGTAGTTGTAGAAGACGAGGTCATCTACTTAAGGTGTAGTTGTTCTTGGTTCATCCGAAACCAAGGGATTCTATTCCGGGTTTTTGGTTTCTTCTTATTCACTTTGTTCATCTCTTTCTTACTTCCGCCATTAACCTTTGATTGTTGTTTCTTTTGCTTTCTAGAGTCGTTGCGCATCAAGATCGGGCCAATTACGGCTAACCCCGTATCACCCGAGCTCGATGCTTCCAAGCCCACACATAAGCCCGACGTGCCCGACGTGCCAAACGTGCCTACGTCGGCCCTTTCGAGGTTGTTGACTCCAGATCCGGGCATCCGCGCGATGATGATGACTAAGGCACCCAAGCCCGCTCCCGCATTGTGATGCCGAGAGCCGGACCCAAGCCCTACTATGACGTTGTACTCTCGCTGGCTGCCGAGCGCTTGTTCTCCCTGGCCCCACCCAGCTCGAAGCAGGGACGCTTCGATTCTAAGGGAGGGGGAATGATGCGCTCCTGGCTAGTCCTGAACCAGGCTTCGGCGAGCCGCCGAAGACCAAGACTGTGGCGTCCCCTGTGGCATCCGACAAGCCAATTAGCTTTTTTATGTATTTCGGTACTTTCCGTTTTTAGTAGTTCCTTATTTAGTAGTTGCTAGTTTTAGCTTATTTCCTATTTTGGTATACGAGCCCATCTGCGTATGGACTCGGCCCATTAGGTTAAATAAGGCCCATCAAGGCCGTGTACTATTTTGGCTATATATAGCCTTCACTTGTAATCGCTTTAGTTACGTTGAAATTTATGCCTAAGCTTCGTAGTTGAGTTGAACTCTTCCCCTTAGGCATCAACGTCACAAAACTGGTTAGACCCGATTGAACCACGTCACGGTTCACAAACACAACCTTCACTCTCGCCCCACCTTCTCCCAAGCGAGCATAAGAGAGCCGCGGACCAACCTTCCCGGTGGTTCGTACTTATCCGTATACCAACAGAAGGATCCGAGACCATTTCCTACCTAGATCTGGCTTTAGACGAGATCCGAGACATCGGATTCGTATCAATAAGGGTCTTGGGTGAATTGTTCTGGATCATCTACCGGAGAAGGGGGTGGAGTACAATCTGGACTTTTGCAGCTGTCGGCCCAGCTTTGTTTTCCTTGGCCCATGAATTTCTGGAAGGCTCTGAATTCTTCCCATTGTTGGAGTTGTTCTTTTGGTATAGAAGGAGTTGGAATCTTTGCCAAAGGAGGCGAAGAGGCTGGTGCTGGAACTATTTTGTGAGCAACTGATGATTTTATTGTCTTTTGTTGTAGAGTTGTTCTTACTTTCTCGATGGTGAGTGTATAGATGATGAATTTTTCCCACCACCTGATCTTAAACCGTCTGCAAAGTGTTACGGGAAAGTCTTGAGGATGGGTCTGTAGGGTCTTATAGGTCCAACAAAAGATCCATGCAACACCGAAGTCACGATGGAAACGTAGAGTCTTTGTGAAAGGTTGGTCTTGAGAGTAATGGAGATAGTAGTTGTAAACTATTGTTATCTCAGCGGGGTAGATGTCTTTTGTGGCTCTGAAAGTAAGCCACCATTCGTAAAACCAGATAGGGAAGTTATCTGGGCAGTGTTTGTCAAAGAAAAAGAACCAAGAATGGTTAAAAGGTCTGATTAAGAAGGTTATGTCCCATGCATTTTTATAGTCTTGATAAGTGTAGCCTAGAAGATTAGTAATGGCCTGTGGAAGGAAGAAAGATTTTAAGGTCCAAGGGTTGGACCATTCTGTTATGGTGAGGACTTTCAGTATTCTGCATTTTGAGAAAGAGATTCGAGAGGGTTCTGTTGTGCATATATGGTGAGAGATCTCAATAGATCATGAGTCTACTAAGATAAATTCGTAGAATTTTTGGGTCTTGGAAATGTTCTCAAGGAACCATTGAAAATCAAGAGGGAAGAGTTTTTTTAGATAAGGATCTAACTGGCTTTGTCCAATAGGACTGTGTTCTGGTGTTAGGTAGACTGGGGTAATTAGACTTTGTTTTAAGAAGTATTGGTAAAATGGGTTGTCTTTTTTGTGGGTTATTTTAGCAGGAGTCTTTGGTGCCAAGTGGGCTTGGCTATCTGGGAGAGGTGGAAAGTCAGACAGGGCTTGAAATCTCGTGGGGTCTGTTTTCTTCCAGTGGACTCCATATCTGTAGAATAACCAGATGATTAAAACGGGATCTCGTCGATTTTGAGTTCTTCCACCAGCTCTTCTTGTGCTAGTTCAAGTATTCTAGCAATGTTTTCTTCACAACTTTTTATCATGCTTTTTTGCAATTGTTCTCTCATTTTTGGGTCTAAATAGGAAAAGACGGAACCTTGCTTGTAATAATTCAACTTTTTTCTCATGTAATAAACTCACCACCTATAATAAGCCCGTTTTCTTATATCATTAACCATCTTCATAGTAGAGAAATTACGTTTTTCCCTGTAAGAATTCTCTAGTAAGAAAATCGGGTAAAGAATTGTTTTTTCCTTTTATAAATTCTATTTTGAAGTCAAATATAGAAACAATAGCTTGCCATTTGGAAAAAAATTGTTTTGAAACTAAAGTTTGAACATCCTTTTGTAAAATTTCTTTTGCAGACTGGCAGTCTACTCGAAGAAGAAATTCTTTGTTATACAAACCATCTTGAAATTTGGAAATACATGAGACGATAGATAAAACTTCTTTTTTGACAGTATTGTAATTCTTTTGTGGTCCGGACCAGACACCCGAATAATACCTAACTAGGGATTCTTTGGTTTGATCTGGTAATCTTTGTTTAAGGATACCTCCAAAACCTAATTATGAGGCATCTGTCTCAACTATCATAAAAGCAGAAGGATGAGGACTGCTGGAACAAGGCAGGGACTTAACTTTCTCTTTTAAGAGTTGTATTATCTTAGTGTGCTCTATTGTCCAAGCTGGCGGATTCTTCTTAAGTCTTTGGAACAGAGGGGCATAGATTTGTCTAAGATTAGGAAAGAAGTCTGCTATGTAGTTTAAACATCCTAGGAATCTTTGTAATTGATTCTTATCTTTTATTTCATCTGGGAACCTATTGGTGAACTCAATGCTTATGTTTATTGGTTTGATTGTTTGATTATAAATATTGTGGCCTAGAAATCTAATATGTGTCTGGAATAGTTTTATCTTAGTGGCAAAGACTGCTAAACCATTCTTTTCTATTATAGAAAGAAAGTATTAAGATGTTTAGAATGTTCATCAATGCTCTTGGAGAAAACAAGAACATCATCAATGTAGACTATTATAAAGCTTGAATATGGATAAAAAATGTCATTCATGATTCTTTGGAATTCAAAAGGGGCATTTTTTAGGCCAAAGGGCATTACATTCCATTCATAGTGTCCGAATGGAACGGTGAAGGTTGTTTTGTGTCTATCTTTGTTTTCTATTTGGATTTGCCATAATCCACTTTTCATGTCAAATTTTGAATAGATTCTAGAATCAGAAAGTCTATTAAGTAGATCTCTTTTGTTAGGGATAGGATATCTAATCCATTGTAAAGCTTTGTTTAAGGGTTTGTAGTTGATTACTAATCTAGGGACTCCTCTCTCTTTTTCAGCCTGTTTGTTAACATAGAAGGCTGCACAACTCCAAGGAGACTTAGAGGGTCTTATAAGATGTTTGAGTAGGAGAGAGTCGATTTCTGCTTTACATAATTGCAGGAGCTCTTGATTCATTTGTATGGGCCTAACTTTAGTAGGAATGTCTATTTCTTTGAAATCTTTTTCGTAGGGAAGTGAGACTTGGTGTTTCTTTCTTTCCCAAAAAGCTGTAGGGGAATCTGAGCAGACTCGTTTTTTAAATAATTCTTCTAGATCAAGGATCTGTTTTTGTAAACTAGGGTTTCTAAGTTTTACTTCTATTTTAAGGAGTGCAATTTCTTTAGTGAGGGAATGTACTAACGATTTCTTCTTTGCTATTAGGTTTATGGTTCTAGTTATGGATGAAGACTGTAATGTGGTTATATCCTTTTGTTTTATTGGTGAAATGAATTTGAAGCTCAACTCTTTTCCTACAATCTTAGTATGTAGGCCTTTTCTATCTACCTTAAAAGGATATATTTGTGTTAGGAATTGTGTTCCTAAGATTACTTCTTGGGTGAGGTCCTTTACCATTATAAAAGAGTTCTTGAAACAATAACCATTGACACAAACAGAGGCTTTAGGGATTTTGTAGCCAAGGTTCATTCTTCCTCCATTAGCATTATGGATTTTTTCATTACTTTTATAGAAAAAAATTGAAGGAATTAAACCTTCACAAATGCAATTAAGTTCTGCTCCGCTATCAAGGAGAGCAATAGTAGAGAGGGTGAAATCTTTTATTTTTATAGTAATGTCTACGTACCATTTTGGAAATTGATTCTACTTATTTCTGAAACAAAAGAGTCTTCTTTACAATTTGATCCATTGTCTGAATAAGGATGGCTCGAGCTAGAGCCTGCTTCATTATTGTTTAGAAGTTCTAGTTGGGCTTTTCTAGTTTCAAGTTCTAGGTCTTTAGTTTCATTTACCAATAATTGTTCATTAAGAATTTTGACATCTTTTTTCAAATTGTTAATTTCAGTCTGTAAATCTTTAGTTGTGACGGAGGCAAATATATTAGTGGGAGACCTTTTATTGATGACTTTAGTAATACAAAAAGGATCTTCAGGAAGGGTTTTTTGCTCTTTAAAAATTAAGTCTTTGAGTTTAATGAAATACTCTTGTTTTACTTGGAAAGCTTCAAGTTTGTCTATTAATTCCAAAAGGGCCACTTTTTCAGAATCTTTAGTAATGACGTTGCAGAACTGTGTGGTTCCAGAATTGTCTAAATCTGAAGAGTCAGGTTGATAATTGTCTTCAGAGGAGTCTTCTACAAGTATTTCTTAAGTTTGTTCTTAAGGTCATCATTATCTTGACAAACCTCGTTGATCTTTTGTCTAAGGCTACAATTGTTTGCCTTATGGCCTGGTTTACCACATTTATAACATATAATCTATTTATCTGTTTTTCTAGGTTGAAATCTTTTTAAGAGGGTAGTTGGATCCTTCAGTTTTTTAGGTCTAAATTCTCTGTGTTTTGTTTTTATAAATTATTCTGTTATTAGAAGGTGGTTCTAATTTGGTAAGGCCAAAAGCCTCACAGAAGTTGCCTAATTCTTTTCTACTAGATCCTTTTTCCCTACCATACTTGGCCTGAATTTTTAATTCGGAACAAAGGGCTAGTCCATCTTTTTTGATAAAGGTTGTTAGTTGACCATATGTCATGTCTTTCCATGGGATTTCTTCAGCCTGAATTTCAACTTTTATCTTTTGGTTTATTCTTATAGCAAATAGGGAAGGAAGTCCAGATACAAAGTGCTCTTTCCAATAACCCTTATTGCAGTCATCTCTTTTATAGACATATGAAAGAAATACATCTTTATACCACCTATAATCACTAAGGGTTCTGCATTTGAGGTTGGAGAGGATTTCTCTATTGGCTTGAATCTCTTCTCTAGGGTTGCCTATAAAATGCATACTTATGGTGTATATTAATTGATGGACTGGTTCAGACTGTCCTTCATTATAAAGTCGAAAATTTCTTCTTTTTGTTAGAGGGATAGAGCATTATCCCACCAATTCTTTAATTGTCATGTAAACCCGGTGACAAGAAGAGTAACACGAGTCTTAGGGTCTTTTCTACCTACTTCATTGGCTATGTTGGCCATACCCATCTCTTGTAAAGTATTAAGGACTTCATGTTCGGATTTACCATATATGTTCCATTCAAAGGTAGATTGTCCATTGTAGTTTGTGGCTCTAAATTTGGATCTTTCTTCATATTGAAGATCATGAGGTGTGGGTCTAGAATAGAAATTTCTAGTGTTTGTGTTCCTAAATATTTTTCTATGTGCTTGTGGCCTACCATGGTTTCTTCTTAGTTTATTAATTGTAAGGGGTTCTTCTCCAAAGTGGGTTTGTAAATTTTCTATAACATTATCTTCAGATGAGGTTTCTTCACTTTGTGAATTTTCTGAGGAGCTATTGGAACTTGTTTTTATATCGTTGTAATTATCGACACAACTAATTTCTTTTCCTTTATCTATTTTTTTGTTGATTCTGTCGATGATAGTAAGGGAAGGAGCTAAAGAGATGTTTCCTAAAGTTTTTTTAGGAATACCTTGGATTTTGAAGTGAGGTCTAGAGATGTCTTTTGGGAACTTGATGGTTTCACTACTGACTTTATCATGTATTAGTTCTACTTGTTCAGCTATTGTGTGAAGGATTTGGTTAGAATAATTATGTTGTTGATGTATCTTTTTAACATCTTCTATTGTGGCGGTATTGTTGTCAAGGGTTGTTATTCTAACATTTTTAAAAGGTTCAGCAAAGACTTCTCCATCTATTGTTTTAATTTTTATTCCTTGTAGAGGTGGATGAATACTTTGGGTAGTTCCTGAAGGTAAGAGGCTCCAAGTTTTAGTTAGCCTAGTTTGGACTTCTATAGACTTTTGGTCAAAAGGGTTCCTTATACTTTTTTTTAAAGATAATTAGGGAACCATTTGAAGAAGGGAATGTTGGCCTTAGTTTTATTCATATCAGAGTACCAGATTTCTCTTATTTTATCTCTATTATCCTTTTCTATTCCCATGAACCATGTTTTCTTCATTTTATTCTTTTTAGGCACTAGTATGACCGGGACTGCATGTTTTCTTAATTTTTAGGCACTAGTACCAACCTTCTTAGGCACTAGTATGACCGGGACTGCACAAGGGCTAAGGCTTTCCCTCACATAGCCCTTGTCAAGCAAGTCTTGTACTTGACGTTACAATTCCTTTGTTTCCTCAGGGTTGGCCCTATAGGCTGCCCGATTTGGTAGTGTTTCCCCCGGTATAAAATCAATTTGATGTTCTATACCTCTTATTGGTGGCAACCCACTAGGCACCTCTTCTTGAAAGAGTTCATCAAACTCTAGCAGAGGTGAGCAATAGCCTTAGGAAGTCCCTCAAGATCATTAGAGGCGAGCAAAGTGTCCTTAAAGATGAGTAAAAGGCACGACTCACCCTTTTTGAGAGCTTGAACAACTTCCTTTGGCTTAGCTAAGAGCATACGATTAGAAGCTCCCCTTTTGCTTCCAATTGCCATTTTCTTGCTCTTAGCTTGCTCGGCAATTTGACGGGCCTAATTTCATGGGGAGCTAAAGGGTGAAGAGTGATTGCTCGGTGACGGGCAAAGTTTGATAAAAACAACAGGGACGATACACAATTCGGATGCAAGACTCAACTCAACAAAACACAAAAGAAAAACAACAACAATACTCGGAGATGAACAAGACGCAAACAGAATTGAAGGGCACGAAAACTATAGCTTGCAAATCTGAAAATCTATCAATTCAAACCACTTAGTTGGCCTTTTTAGGGTTATAAAAATGTCTTTAACTTTTATTAGAACAGAAAGAGAGACTTACAGTCAATTATATGAGCAACTATTGTCTGAAATTGTTGAGAACTGAAAAACTTCAAAACACTTCTAAACAAGGCTTGGGATTGCAGTGGTGAGGTGTGGATGTTTTTGCTCCCTCAAAATGTGATGCCTCTACCAAATGAGGGCTTCTTCTTTTATAGGGGGAGAGAGGAGTGGAGCATCTTTTGTTCGTACAAATTTTTGAACTGTTTTTTCACGGGTGGTCTTTACTGTAGTGAGTGGAGCTTTTTTGTTTGCTGATGAAGTTCCTGTTGTGAGTGGAGTTGTTATCCTTCAGTGGAGTTCCATGTACTTCATTGAACTTTTGTTTGCTTGATAAAGTGACATCTTTTGTCTTCTTTTGTTTCCAGATCTTTTGTAATGGGCCTTTATCTTGAAGGGCAAAGGTTGTCTTCTGCGCTCTTCTGATCTCTAGTAATGGGCCTTTATCTTAAGGGCAGATTTTACCGGGTTCTTGTCTTCTTGGGCTATTCTTAGAGTGTCGTATTGTACAGAAGAGGTACAAATCAAACAACCTAGATTATACCCCCCAAAATAAAAACAAGAAGCTCCTTTTCTTTTTCTTTTTTATGAGCTTGAAAATAAACTGGGACTGTATAGTTACATAGCATAAGGGTCTTGGGCGAATTGTTCTGGATCGTCTAACGGAGAAGGGGGTGGAGTACGATCTGGACTTTCGCAGCTGTCGCCTGGCTCGGGCCCGTGTGATGACCCCTGGTGGCGATTCTTCTTCGGAGTCCCAAGTGGTGCTTCCCGGATTTGTAGGAGCTCTAAGTGTGGTCGGCGCGAGCTTGCTTGTCTCGGCACTCTTGGCCCCCATAGGCTCAGGTGGTGGTGGGGAGCCTAAGGAAGACTTGGTGGCTGAGCTAAAGTGATCGGTGACCGGATGAATTGGAGTGGAGCTCTCGGACGCCGGCTTAGGATTAGGGAAAGCTGCTGCGGCCACGGCGTCGGCGTCATCCTCTTGGTCTTCATCACTTGTGTCACCTTGGGCTATATCACCTTGGGCTAGCTCTACTTGATGGGGCTTGGTCACATCACACCGCGTAATGCGAATCCTTTTTGGAATGGGGACTTACTTTAAACAAAAGTCCGGACGGGTTCCACGTTGTACTTTTCACCCAAGGGTATATTAATTATGTGCAACAAAGCACTTATCTTATTTAATTTCAAAATGTGCATTAACGTTAAGGCTTTTAATTCCACAACCGATCTCACAATGAGATATAGAATGGGACGAATCCCAAATATTGGCACTAGCTAAGTGCACTGTAGGATCGTGATTGTTAGAAAATAACTTAAGGAACTCAGAATATGAATTCTAAGTTCCCTTCACTGCGGAAATAAATAATCAAACAAATAACAAGTTCCTTATAGTGGAAACCTTTGATTGCCAACTAGCAATCCAGGATAAAAACCACTACCTTTCTTTCGAAAGGATTTCAAGGTCTACTTCTTGATTTCTTATCTCTTTTGGTTACAGCTTATCCTAGGAACAAACACACAGTTTCTTTGCCTTACACACAGTTAGGCAATCCTAGATAACTTAACACAATCAATAATTAATCCAAGAAACGGACTTCGTACCTAGGAACTATCACTTACAGTCACAGGAACTTAGCACTCAGCTCTTCTCTTCCTTGAATGGTTCCTCTTGATCTCGGTTTGCTTTGATGATCTTGTTTGAAGGTTCACACTTGATATTTGCTAATGAGTGTGACTCGTATTTCAGTGCATGAAGATAACTCTCTTGAGTTAGTCTTCCTTTTATAGAGGATTCTTCGCAGCTTAATCCTCTCTGGGTTCCCACAGATTGAGCTTGCCCTAGGATCAGTGGTTCTCCTTGGTCCACGTTGTTCTTGGCATGTGCAAACAACCTAGGCAGCTCAGAATCTCTCTTGGTTGGTCAACTACCTCAGACGAGTCTTGCTATGTCGTTGTTCAAGTGCTTTCGTCTGAGGTTGAGCAAGTTGGGCGTTTGGGAACTGTCTTCTGGATAGTGACATCTCTATGTCCTGTCGCTTTCATCTTTTTTGTCCGAGGTTCAGCGTTTCTGGGTATCTTGTTGTTTTATTCTGGACATTGGCAGACCTTTGGAAACTTCGGACAAGTCGTTTTCAATAACTTTTGTCCTAGGTTGTGTGTTCCCAGATTTCTCGGAAATCGCAGCCTTGCATGCTACCTTTCTGGGTACACCTGGGTTCCTCTGGGTTCCTTCTTCTGTCTTGTTCCTTTGGTTCACTTTGTCCTGTTTGGTTTTCTTGCCTTTGGTATATTCTTGTGGTTCCTTAAAACACATCTTTGAGATAAAACATTAGTATCATAATATTTGTCATCTTCAAAAGTAGAGAAACTGAGGAAAGGAACTCTCAGGGGAACCGAGGTTCCAGAGTTCCATTTCCTAACATGCACCACCACTTATATTGAATAAGGTTATGTCATGCCAAAGGTATTAGCGCAATAATCCTCCTAAAACAAGTTATAGAGAAACTGCTAAACCTCGCAAGGTAAATAGCGTACCTACAAATACTCGTGCTAACTAGTATATATGTCCACACCAAAGCACAACAAATCCAAAACCAAAGTCCATCTAGCACCCTATAATAATAATATATAAATATAAGGGTCGTTGATAGCAATTATACAGCCTAATAATGTAATAACCCCTAAAAGTCCCAACTCTCATTTTGTATACAAGACATGTTAGGCAAGTTCGGGACCTCTGTAAGAACCATTTGAATGTGATGATATACGTTTAATGATATATTTGGATTCTAATTGTTGGAGGACTGCTAAAAACAAGATTAAAGCGTTACCGCGATCAATGCTGAGAGCCACGGGCGCGACAATGGCCGCAGGCACAGCATTGCCATCGGGCGCGGTTTTGGCAAAGGTCAAACCGCAATCGCGGTTTTGAAACCGCAATCGCGGCACTTTGCTTCATCTTCTTCCTCGTCTTCTCTGTGACGCCGACGATTCGAGGTTCGCCGTTTCTTCTCCGAGCGGCCGGTTGAGGGATGCTAATCGGTTGTGCTTCCTCTCATTAAGTGGGGGAGCTCCATTCTGAGCCTATAAATAGGGCTCAGATCCACTGATCTTCTCCACCATTCTCATTCCTCTCTTCCTCTCGTTGTTGTGGTGTTTGTCGTTGCCGAAAGCCGAGGTTGACGCCGTTGTGAAGTCCTTAGGGTGGTGGTAGTGCGCAAGTGTTCAGAAAGCGAAGATTCGCGCCTCGTCGTCGTCGGTATGGCTCCAAAGTTTGATCTAAGCTCGTGTTGGGATGGACTCCAACGACCGCGGCTCCATCCAACACGACTGCGGCTGGGCAGAGGCCCGCGATCTCGGCCAAGGCATGGCCCGTGATCGCAGCCCCTTCTGTCGTGGCCGCGGCTTTGCCCAGCAAGCCGCGATTGCGGCTATGCTAACCGCGACCGCGACACTGCCTTTTTCCTTCATTTTGTTTCGTCTTTTTCGTACCGTAACTAATTAGGGTTTTGTTCTTAAAACTAGTCTCGAATGCGTCGTCCGGTTGGAATGTGCTCGTATCCATGGCTGGTTGTGCGAATTGGGATCCGACCCTACGGAATGGCTATAAAATTCAACGACAATTTTAGTAGACAGCCGTGCTCAAATTCAAGTTCCCGGATCTCAAACCCGATCTCTCGTTCGTTTAAGCTAAGGCAAGTGGCGGTTCGCTCTTGCTCATTATTCCATATTTCCCTTGATTTTCAATTATTTAATTGTTTAATTAAGTTGGAATAAAGTTGTTGTTTTGTGTTTGGGAACAAATTTGATAAAACGATGTGTTAAAATATGGATTTATAATAGGTTGTATATATTGCTAGAAACAATGCTATTATATAATTCTATATGATATTACCATAATGGATTTTGGTGTGGATTGATGTGTGAACTTATGTGTAGATAGCACGAGTATTCGTATGAACGCTATGTACCTTGCGAGGTCTAGTCGTTTCTTTATAACTAGTATTAGGAGGATTTTGCCCTAGTACTTTTGGTCATGACCGTACCCTTATTCAAGTGGTAGGTGCACTTAGCTAGTGCCAACATTCGGGATTCATTCCTAAAGATATCTCTCGTATTGAGATGATGTGAATTAAAAGCTTTAACGTGAATGTACGTTTTGGAAGTAAATAAGATAAATGCTTTTACGCACATAATTAATATACCCTCGGGCGAGGAGTACAACGTGGAAACCGCCCGGACTCTTGTTAGAGTAAGTCCTCTTTCCAATCTGGATTCGCATTGCGCGGTGAGGTTGGTCGTGGATCCAAATAATCAAGGTCGTGTTTTAAACTTGTGTGAAAACTTACGTTCCCAAACAATTTCATATGTTTCCTATAAGACTCAGTTCATTTGGAGTCATCTATTCACTCATTCCTTTTCTTGTGTTTCCGTAGAAGTATTGGAGTTCACATCGTATATCGGCTATTATTCGAGAAGCGATGGTGATAACTTAATACGACTACTTAGAACCTTTTCTTTTGTACCCTTGTGTAGTCTTTCATTAGACTGACCAACCGTTATTTTTCCTTTGCATGGTTGGCTCGTGTCATCCGTCTCATACGGCACATCAGGTAAATTTCCTCAGTTGTGAAGGCCCGATTTTCGACGTTGAAGGCAATTGATATTTTAAGTGTTTCCTAAGGTTGAAGATCATGGCGTAAGATCGCATGGTTCAAAACCCCCTTTGTGGCGTTTCATTTATTTCAAAGACTTCCGCTGTAATATACGTTTTATGTATCTGGTTTCGTTATCAATTGTAATTTGCAATGTCGGTATGAGACATTATTTGGTCAATTTTCACACTACTTAATAAAGTTTACAGTATTTTATCATTTGTTATAAAAACGGTAAGCCTTGGGTGACCCCAGGTGTGTATTCTGAGATCATTGGCGGTAATATTTCCAAAGGTATTTTGGGGGTGTTACAGATTTGGTATCAGAGCAAAAAGTTTTTAAAATGATTTAAGTTTTCAAATCGTTTTATTTAAAACAAAACTTTGTAAACCGTTCTTCGTTCGTAGTAAATTAATTGGGTATTTCAAAAGACAAGTCAAAGTTTTAAAAAAATTATACTTTTGAGTAAATTTTATATTTTGAAACCTCTACCGTTCTAGTCGTGCCTTCTTCTTCTGTCTAATATAGAAAGTTAACTTCTATATTTAGAAAGTTCTAATTCTCCCTCGTCACTTCGTAGGCAATGGGTGCTATCGTGTCGCAGCTGAAGGGAAGGAAGGAAACTGAGGTAGCCCCACCATCTAAGGCCGAGCTCAAGTCCCCTTGATGGAGGACCATCCATGACCCAACCACCATCCGGGCCCATGACTAGGAGCCGAGTTCGTCAACTTCAAGATGAGCTCGCCAAGCTTGCACACCAAGTCCCGGAGGAGGTTGCCACGGCCACACCCAAGGCCTATTCGGTCACAATGGTTTCTAGTGGTTGAGTGTATGACTTGTGTACACCTTCCACTCTTAGAAACTTGCCTCTTTTAGTATGTCTGCAGCCGTGTGGGCTTTAACATTCTTAAACTCGGTTTTCCTCTTTTAATTTCCGGTTTAGCCTTAGATTAGTGTTAGAAGGCCGGTTTAGCTATTAGGTATTTAAGCTTGTTTTTATTTCTTTTCTTGGCAGCAAACCATTATTGAAGAATACGTATTTCTGAAATAGAAACCTTCTCAAAAGGGAGTTTTCGTGAGTTTGCCAATCCGAGCTAGTTTTGGTCGAGTTGTGTTATTCAATTGCTTTCGAGTTATTGATCCAAAGCGACACAAGACATCCTCTTCGTGCTTTGAAGATCCGTTCTTCCTTGTGTGGAGTTGTAGAAGACGAGGTCATCTACCATAGGGTTGGAGGTTCTTGATTCCTACGAATCAAGGGTTTCTCGTTCCGGGTGTTTGGTTTCTTCTTACCCTATCGTCTATCTTTCTTGTTGTTCTTCATTTCTCTTCCTTCCACCGATTCTGATTTGTTGTTTTTCTTGTTGTTCGTGTGTTGATCACCAAGGTCGGGACACCCTACGGCGATCCCCGTATCAAATTGGTATCAGAGCATAGGTTTTGGTGTCAACAAGTGTCATTGCCGAGTCTTCAATTCGGTTTTGGTATTGTGTCGTTTGGTTGTGCCTTGTGCATAGCCGAATCTCTTTTCCCTTTCTTGTTGTCTTGTGAGTCGTTTGAAGTTGTTGCTTGCTATTCTAAATTGTGTTTGAGTGTTGTGGAGATAGGCTTGCATCTTGTGGAGATCGGTTGTGCGTGTGTGAAGAAGGGACGATCACCATCAACACCACCACAATACAGCCGCCAAACCTTGCCGGAAACACCATCTCCAACCACCACCATCACCACCTCAAACACCCGGCCACCATCTCCATTATCACCACTAATCCTACGTTCTCCAATCCTCATAACCGGTGACTTTTCCCAAGGCAAGCATCAAGGAGCCCTAACCCTAGTCCACGGCGTGCCAAGGCCTACGCAAGGCCCTTGTCCTAATTCACGGCGTGCCGAAGTCCTACCCTAGGTCTTTGTCCTACGTTTGTGGCTTGTGGGCGAGAGGAATTACTTGTCCTACAATCAAGGCTTGGCTGATTGCCCCAACAAACCCACTCGGCCATTCACCCTACAAAGGAGGCGTATGGCTTGAAAGAGTCAACAAGTTCGGCTCCCACTCCCTACAAACAAGGCAACGTTCTCTTTTAGAGCTTATCTCTTGATTTTCTTTTATTTTCTTTTCCAATTCATTTGTAATTTGAATTTCGAATTCTTTTGTTATAAAAAAAAAAGAAAAAAAAAGAAAGAAAAGAATATCAGAATAGTCAAAAAAAAAAAAAATCAATCGTCAAAAAAAAAAAAGAAGACGATCATTGCATTTTATTTCCTTTGTTACCTTAGTCTATTCCTTTGTATTACATACATACTTAGGATAGATTATAGTTTAGGGTTGTAAACTCTCAAGAGACAAGCTCAAGGTCGACGCCCAAGTGACCGCGCCTCGGCATACCTAGCAAGCGCCGCGCCAAACCTTTTGCAGCGCCGTGCTCCTTCCCTTGCCGCGCCGTGTCACCGACGCTCGGTAAACCCTACAACCCTAGCCTCACTTTTGCTTGTGCCTACGTCTCTTCTCATCATCACACCGATCTCTACATCATCCTCCATCTCCACGAGCACAAGCCAAGGTGAATAGAGGTAACAACTTGTCCTCTTGAGTTCTTAAAACTTCTTTGTTACTCGTCCATATTAAGCTTGCATTACATGCGTGCATGCTAGTATTCTTGAGTAAAATTGTTGAGTTTCATTAGTTACCTTGCATTTACATCCTTGTGAGGTGTTCTTCTTTGAGTCGTTGAGTCTTCTTTTCCGATTTTGTTTTTGTTTGTTAAGTGCACTAAAAATCAGAATATAAAGTGCCTTGTGTGAACTTTGTTGAACGTTCTCTACTTCACTTTGCATATAACTCATCTTGGTTGTTAAGTGTTGTTTAAAATCGTTTAACTCACGTGAAGTCTTTGAGTTTCACAACCGGCTGCACTACAAAACTAGTTGAGATTGAGCGAGGGAGAGTGAAACACACGAGAGAAACACTTGTGAGTGTTTTTTGATTGATTCTAACCTTAACTCAATTCCGTGTTAGCTTGTTAAGTGTGATGGCAGGTGATGATGACACTTCAAGTGGTAGGGAAAATAGGAGTCCCTCACCGGTGCACCCGGACGTGGCCATTCTCATCCAGAAATTGACCGACTCCGTGTCCGTGATCACCCATCGGTTGGCTGCCCTAGAGACGTCTCAAAGGGTTCCTCCACCAGCCATGGTGCCCCCGGTGGTCCTAGCATCTCAAGCCCAAGAGACGCCACCCAATCCAGCCACCGTACCCTTAGGGGGTTATGCTGAGCCAGGAGGCCCTTCCGGAGCCAACTTGGTGCCACTTGGTGGTGGTCGTGCAGTGAGCACCGGAACCGTGAGGCACTCCCCGGTAAGACATGCTTCTCCTCTTGTCCATAACCATGATAGGCCGAATAGGGTAGCCCCCATGTATCACGCTGAAATACCACCTCCACGTGAGGTGCCTTTTGTTGCTAACCCTCTTAATGAGCCTCAGGATCCACTTAGAGAAGACGAGTTCAATGAGGCAGATTATGAGGAAGAGATGTGGCACCAAGGCCAAGGAGGTAGGTTCGGAGGCTACCAAGGGCAAGAGAGGGGCTACGACTACTATGAGCCTAGGGGCAGATTCGGAGGCAATAGGGGTTATCAAGGCCAGCCACCTCGGAGAGAGTTGGAGCAAGATGGCATAGGCAAGATAAAGATCAAGATGCCCGCCTTCGAAGGAAGATGTGATCCGGATGCCTATATGGAGTGGGAGATGAAGGTGGAGCAAATCTGGAGTTGCCATAACTTCATAGAAGCAAAGAAGGTGCAGCTAGCTTCCATTGAGTTTAGTGGTTTCGCCCTAACTTGGTGGAACAACTTAGTGAAGGAGAGGCAGCGAGCTTTGGACCCACCGGTTGCTACGTGGGAACAAATGAGGGTTTTGATGAGGGCTCGGTTCGTCCCTCAACATTACTCCCGAGAGCTCAAGCAAAGGTTGGAGAACCTCAAGCAAGGTAGCATGAGCGTGGAAGAAGCCTACAACGCCATGCAAACCGCTATGGTCCGAGCCAACGTCATTGAGGATGAAGAATCTACCATGGCGAGGTATCTCCGTATCCTTAATCCTTATATTGCTAATGAAGTGGATATGTACCCCTATACAGATTGCACCCAGCTGTTGCACCTAGCTATAAAAGTGGAGAAGAATCAAAGGTTCAAGGCTAGGAACCAAGGTGGACAAGCGGCTAGGAACCCTAGCGGCCAGCCGAGCCAATGGCGGGCCCAAAACCAAACCAGGGCGAATCCTCCGGCCCAATTTGGCAGGAACCAAGCTCAGTCCGTGAGCCACCCTAGGAGCCAAGATGCGCCGAGGAAAAATGGCCCACCAGGAACGCCGCCGCAAGCAACCAGCCGTCAGCCGTCGTCGGCCAATGGCCCTCAGGGGAGTAATTCGACCTTTTCTCCTTCTTCTAGGGCTAGAGATACTATATGCTTTAAGTGTCAAGGTCGTGGACATATGATGAAGGATTGTCCCAATAGTCGAACGTTGGTCATTAACCATCTTGGACTCTATGAATCTGAGTCTGAGGGTGAGGATCAAGGTCCGACTATTGTTGATGAGCCTATGCATGATGTAGATGAGGACATGGATTGTATTGAGTTTGAGCATGGTGAATCTCTAGTTTGTAGGAGAACTTTGCATGTACAACCGACCCCTTGTGATGATAACCAACGAGAGAACCTATTTCATACTAGATGTTTGGTTAAGGGAAAGGTTTGTAACATGATTATTGATGGGGGTAGTTGTTGCAACATTGCTAGCACTGAATTAGTTACTAAATTGCAATTGCATACCTTTCATCACCCTAGACCCTATAAACTGCATTGGATGAATGAATGTGGAGAGGTTAAGGTGTCTAAGCAAGTTAATGTGACCATAACACTAGGACATTATGTTGATACTATATTATGTGATGTGGTCCCTATGAATGCTTGTCACATCTTGTTAGGACGTCCATGGCAGTTTGATAGGAGGGTCAAGCATGATGGTTATACTAATCGTCATTCTTTTGATTATAATGGTAAGAGTGTGGTACTTAAGCCAATGACTCCTTTGCAGGTTGCGGAAGCCTTTGAGAAGAAGAAGGACAATGAGAAGTCGGCTGAGGCTAAGAAGGGGAGCAAGGCCGAGAGCACCTCCAAGGCCAAGACCACGTCTCAAGCCTTGTTGGCTTCCAAGGAGGAGTTGAGAGAGGAGCACTTACCACAAGAGACCGTCCTCATGCTCTTGTGCAAGGGCCTCGGGTTGTTGAGTGAAGAATTGAAGTCAACGCTGCCTAGGAACATCTTAACTCTACTAGAGGAGTTTCAAGATGTGTTCCCCGAAGAGATGCCACTCGGATTGCCACCTATGAGAGGTATAGAACATCAAATTGATCTAATCCCGGGTGCTACTCTTCCTAACAGGCCGGCGTACAGAATGAACCCCAAGGAGACCCAAGAGGTGCAAGAGCAAGTGAAGGCATTGCTTGACAAGGGCCATGTGCGTGAGAGCCTTAGCCCTTGTGTCGTGCCTGTGTTGTTAGTGCCCAAGAAGGATGGCACATGGAGGATGTGCGTGGACTGCCGAGCCATCAACAACATCACCATCAAGTACCGGCATCCAATCCCCCGCCTCGATGACATGCTAGATGAGCTGCATGGAGCCTCGGTCTTCACCAAGATAGACCTCCGCAGCGGCTACCATCAAATAAGGATGAAGGAGGGGGATGAGTGGAAGACCGCCTTCAAAACTAAATTTGGTTTGTATGAGTGGGTTGTCATGCCTTTTGGCTTGACAAACGCTCCTAGTACTTTCATGCGTTTAATGAACCATGTTTTGAGGCATTTCATAGGTAGATTTGTTGTTGTCTATTTTGATGATATCCTAATATACAGCAAGTCTATTGAGGAGCATGAGCAACATTTGAGGGAAGTACTCTCTACCTTACGTAGTACGTGCTTATATGCTAATGAGAAGAAATGTGAATTTTGCACTAATCATGTTTCTTTTCTTGGCTTTGTAGTGAGCTCCAAAGGTCTTCAAGTAGATGAGAGCAAGATAAAGGCTATTCAAGAGTGGCCTACGCCTACCTCAGTGAGCCAAGTGCGGAGCTTCCATGGGCTAGCTAGCTTCTATAGGCGGTTCGTGAAGGATTTCAGCACCATTGCTGCCCCCTTGACGGAAGTGACCAAGAAGCATTCGGCCTTTGTGTGGGAGGAGGCGCAGGAGAGGGCATTCAACGCCCTAAAATGGAGGTTGACGCAAGCCCCTTTGCTGGTGTTACCCGACTTCACTAGGCCATTCGAGGTGGAGTGTGATGCATCCGGGATTGGCATTGGAGGCGTGCTTATGCAGGAAGGTAAACCCGTTGCCTTCTTTAGTGAGAAATTGAAAGGGGCTAGCCTTAATTACTCTACATATGACAAAGAACTCTTTGCCCTATTTAGAGTACTTAAGACTTGGCAACACTACTTGTGGCCTAGAGAGTTTATCTTGCATACGGACCATGAGTCCTTGAAGCACTTCAAGAGCCAAGATAAACTTGATAGACGCCATGGTAGGTGGATGGAATTTATTGAGACTTTCCCTTATGTTATCAAATACAAAAAGGGAAAGGACAATGTAGTTGCCGATGCCCTATCTAGGAGGTACACCTTGCTTACCACATTAGACTCCAAGGTCTTAGGATTTGCATATATTAAGGAGTTATATGTGGAAGATGCTGATTTTGGTGCCATCTATAAGACGTGTGTAGATAAGGGTTCATGTGACAAGTTTTACTTGTTTGATGGATTCTTATTTAAAGCTGAAAAAGTGTGCATACCTAGTTGTTCCTTGCGTATGTTAATCGTTGAAGAAGCCCATAAGGGTGGTTTAATGGGTCACTTCGGAAGGGACAAGACATATCATATGTTATGTGCACATTTCTTTTGGCCCCACATGCTTAGGGATGTTGAGCACCTTATTAAGAGGTGTTTGGATTGCCTAAAGGCCAAGTCTAGGTTGCAACCCCACGGCCTATACAGTCCATTGCCCATCCCAAGTGCCCCTTGGGAGGACATCTCAATGGACTTTATCGTGGGGCTGCCCCGGACTAAGAAGGGACGTGATTCTATCTTTGTGGTAGTTGATCGTTTCTCTAAGATGGCTCATTTCATTGCTTGCCATAAGACGGATGATGCATCTAATGTAGCCAATCTCTTCTTTAGGGAAGTCGTGAGGCTACATGGTGTGCCCCGTACTATAGTGAGTGATAGGGATGTTAAATTCCTTAGTTACTTTTGGAAGACGCTTTGGGGAAAACTAGGGACGAGACTCTTGTTCTCTACCTCTAGTCATCCTCAAACGGATGGCCAAACTGAAGTAACTAATAGGACTTTATCAACCCTTCTTAGAGCCATTCTAAAGAAGAACCTTAAGGCTTGGGAGGAAGCTCTACCACATGTAGAGTTTGCTTACAATAGGACAGTCCATTCTTCTACTTCATTGTCTCCTTTTGCATGTGTTTATGGTGTAAACCCCACTACTCCACTTGATCTTGCTCCTTTTCCTATGAAGGAGCGTGAAAGTTTTGATGCAGGTAAGCACGTGGAGTTCATCAAGGAGCTACATGCAAGGACTAAGGAGAAGCTGGAGGCGTGTGCGGAGAGGAATGCAGCTAGGGCTAACAAGGGGCGCAAGCGAGTGGTGTTCAAGCCTGGAGATCTCGTGTGGGTGCATTTGAGGAAGGAGCGTTTCCCGGAGCAACGCAAGTCCAAGCTTGCACCTAGAGGAGATGGACCATTCAAGGTGCTGCGCCGTGTTGGTGACAACGCTTATGTCTTAGACCTCCCAGACACATATGGTGTGAGTGCCACCTTCAATGTGGCTGACTTGACGCCCTACTACACACCGGACGTAGCCACACCTTTGGCTAGTGATCCGTGGACGGATCCTTTCCAAGAAGGGGAGGATGATGGAGGACCATCCATGACCCAACCACCATCCGGGCCCATGACTAGGAGCCGAGTTCGTCAACTTCAAGATGAGCTCGCCAAGCTTGCACACCAAGTCCCGGAGGAGGTTGCCACGGCCACACCCAAGGCCTATTCGGTCACAATGGTTTCTAGTGGTTGAGTGTATGACTTGTGTACACCTTCCACTCTTAGAAACTTGCCTCTTTTAGTATGTCTGCAGCCGTGTGGGCTTTAACATTCTTAAACTCGGTTTTCCTCTTTTAATTTCCGGTTTAGCCTTAGATTAGTGTTAGAAGGCCGGTTTAGCTATTAGGTATTTAAGCTTGTTTTTATTTCTTTTCTTGGCAGCAAACCATTATTGAAGAATACGTATTTCTGAAATAGAAACCTTCTCAAAAGGGAGTTTTCGTGAGTTTGCCAATCCGAGCTAGTTTTGGTCGAGTTGTGTTATTCAATTGCTTTCGAGTTATTGATCCAAAGCGACACAAGACATCCTCTTCGTGCTTTGAAGATCCGTTCTTCCTTGTGTGGAGTTGTAGAAGACGAGGTCATCTACCATAGGGTTGGAGGTTCTTGATTCCTACGAATCAAGGGTTTCTCGTTCCGGGTGTTTGGTTTCTTCTTACCCTATCGTCTATCTTTCTTGTTGTTCTTCATTTCTCTTCCTTCCACCGATTCTGATTTGTTGTTTTTCTTGTTGTTCGTGTGTTGATCACCAAGGTCGGGACACCCTACGGCGATCCCCGTATCACCCCTATTCTTCTAAGTTGCGCTCTAGTCGGGGATGCGGTTAGTCCTCAGGAGGAGAATAAGACCGTTCTCGAGGAGTCAGTGGTTCTCATATCTGAGGAGGACCCCGAGGAGGATCCCGAGGAGGCTCCTGATGAAGACCCAGAGGAGGACCCCGAAGAGGATCCTGAGGAGGACCTCGGGGAATATGATACTAATTTGGGTTTGGAGCACATGCTTATGGATGGAGAGGATCCGGGGATGCAATTCATTTTCCCTAGCCCGGAGTTGCCACCGTTTCTAGAGTACACACCCTTGTCCCCTGCTACTTGGGAGGCACTTGGGGTGTCTAGTGCTGACCGGGTGGAGTACGAGCCGTTGGATTCACCAATAGCTCCGCCTTCATATCCTACCCACGCACCTAGAGAGCCGGTGATGAGCCCTGCTTCTCGTCACGTGCACCATCAGAGTGAGATGGCTTCCACCGAGGCTCGTCGCCAAGTGGAAGAGTTGACGGAGCAAGCTCGTAGGCAAGCGAGACCGTGGAGATCGTTAGAGGCTTCTATGGATGTTCCCACCCAACATGCAAGGGTTAGGCCCCATGTGCTAGTTGAGCACATGGATGAGTGGATGGACTCGCTATACGCTATGGAGGAGCGGGGTTACGATGTTGAGTCCAATCTCTCTCTCATGCTGGATGATGTCCACGAGCTTCAGGAGGACATTAGGCAAGCAAAGCAACTGATCAACCCGCACTATGTAAGAACACAAGGTCCAAATTCATATAGAATTTGGACCTTGTGTTCTTACATTCCCAATTTTTCTTGGTGGAGCAAATGTGCCTTATTATTCTGATTTTCTTGTAGAATCATATGTTTTGTTGGTGCCCACACGGTGTCTTAGATCACTTGTGATGAGTCCGAGCCAAGACGAGCATCATGAGTCCGAGCCAAGATGAGCATCCCGGCCTTGGGCCAAGATCACTCTCGTGCCTCACTTCGGACTAGTCATGGCGTCGATGCCTCCATGCCACGACAATCAAGCCACGCGGCTTCGACTCCAAGGCATCAAGGCGCGTGACACCAAGGAAGGACCAGACCCTGACACGGTCCAAGACTCGGCCGAGTCTTGGGCCGAGTTCCTACAACAGAAGCTGACACGGTCCAGAACTCGGCCGAGTTCTGGGCCAAGTTCTTGACTGTTTTCAGCTGCGTCTCCCTTTTGTTATTTGCTTGGTTGTGTTTCCCTTGCTACTTATTTTAGTGTGTTTCCTTTTATGGATGTGTGGACCCATTTGTGTAATGGATCCTAGTTCACTTTGAGACCTAGACTATTTAAGGTTTGTAATGCCTTCATTTCTAGTTAGTTGAATAATATAGAAGTGGAATATTTCCCTTAGGTTGAGTATATCTCTCTAAGGCCTCCACTTACTTCTATCAACTCCAAGCATTCAAATCTCTCTCTTCTCAATCTCTCATCAATCCCTTAAGCATATTTTCGAATCCACAAACAAAACACTTGGGCTTTGTTCTTCTCGGCCAAGGAATCCCCCAAGGAGGGCTTCCTTGGAATTCGCCGGAGCCACCATCCCCTTGGTTGCTCGGCCCCACTTTCCGGCGAATCAACACCATCTTCACGTGTCATTCAAGGGTTCTCAAGCTTAGGAAGGAGGAGAAGGATCCCCTTGGGCTAGATCTAGCTTGAGGAGAAGCAAAGCCTCACCTTTGGAGGATTGTTTCTCATCAATTGGTATCAAGAGCCAAGTGCCCAAGCTAAGTCATCTTCTCCCTTTAAAATTTCGTTTTTAATGATTCATGTTCATAGCTAGTATGTTCTCTTGTGTTGCTTCCATGTTTCCATGTGTTTTGCTCCTTATTTCCCTTGCTAGCTAGAATTTTTTTTCTTGTTCTTCTTGTGTTGAGTTTAAGTTTGCATGCTCAGATTGTCTCTTGTTTCCATGTGTTCATTCATGTTTGCCATGCTATTTTCATGTTTAGATTAGTTCTCCCTAGCTTCCCTTACAAAAACCCTAAAAAAAATCCATCTCCGGCGACCTCCACCACCTCCGGCCGCCGAAAAACCCCCTCTGCCGCCCTAGCTCCGACCACCACCACCCCATCTGCCACCCAACAGCCCCTACCAGCCGAACTCCCCCCCTCCCTTGCTTGCTTGCCCTTGTTTGAATTGTGTACTTGTGGTCCCCCTTGTCCTTTTGTCCCTTGCATGTACTTTGTCCTTGGGAGGCCTTCTCCACCTTCTCCCAGTACTATTTGTCTCCCTTGGCTATTTTAGGTAAAGACCAACTAGTACCTTAGGATGATGGGTTAGTGGGAGGTATTGGAGGACAATCTTAGTGGAGTTTTATTTAGGGGGGCTGAAATTATGATGTGGCAAGGGGCCCTCTTCCTCTTCTCTTCTTAGGCCTAGTCACACCACTACATGGTGACTTGGCAATTCTAAACAAAGAAAAATATGCATCCCTTGTTGCCTTCATTACAAAAAAAAAGTGTTGTGGTTCCACTCCTTGCATCAACACACTAAGTCTTGCTAGTCTTTGCTTCCTTTGCCTAAGAAAAAGCCATACATATTTTCAAGAGGTCAAAACAAAAGGCAAGAGACCAAAAAAAAAAGAAAAAAAAAGAAGAACCGAATTCAAAAAAAAAACAAGAAGGGCAAAGTGAAGGTCAAGCTTCTTTTCTTTCTTTCGGTTTGGTTCCACAACCCTTGGTGGGCTCTCTCACCCTCACTCGACAACTTGGGCCACTAAGCCCTTCTCTCCATGTTCCTTTCTCCTTTGCCATATCTACTTCACCCTCTTGAGTGGACCCATAGGTTGGCCGAATTGCTCTCCCATTGAGCTTGCCATCCTAAGTTACCATTTGGTTCCTTTATTTATATTAGCTTGAGGTATATACATTGGCTTGGTTAGAAGGTGTCTTGGGTTTCTCCCAATTGGCAAGTTACATATCATACCTTTCCTTGACAACCCATGCATGAGCCATTGACTTGTCTTGCTTATGTCTTAGTCTATTTTCTTTTGATTGCCCTTTGCTTGCCCTAGACCTCACTTGTCTTGTTGTGTAGACATCATTGTGTGTGTTGTTTGTTTGTTTGTTTGATATTCCCTTCTTGCATTCCCCTTGTTTGTTTTATTTGGTCTTGTGTTATGTCTTACCACTTTCCTTGGAACATTTGATTGGCGTTTTCCTTTGGTTTTCCTAGGTGACGAGGCCATGGAATTTCCGATGGAAGATGAGTTCGATTATCTCCTCGAGAAAGCCGTCGGGTTTGAACAATACCACCGCCCTCGACCTCGAGCCTCCTATGGTGTCCCCGGCCGCAGCTCCAAGCGCCCCTCAGCGCCTCATTCCGTGCCACCAAGAGGAGGATATGACCGAATGCCATCCGATTACCGGCATGCTCGAGCTCGGCCCAAGTCGAACCTTTATGTGCCTAGCCAAACCGAGGGCCATGGTGTAGGGGTGTCCTTCTACTCCTTCACCGGTTGCAACGACGGTGGTTCCGAATTCTTGGCATGGGAGCGCCACACACGCTATGTCTTTGGCCGCTCGGATTATGATGTTCGTGAGGAGGTGCGCATCACCACTTGGTACTTCACCGACTATGCCCGTACGTGGTGGACAACGGTGCAAGAGTCCCTACGTCTCGGAGGCCTCCCACCCATCCACACTTGGGCCCAACTCGTCTACGTCATGGCTCACCACTATGCCCCGAGATCCACGCTAGCCAGCCCAAGTGCATGTGCACGCGCCTTCCCGATGCTCAACCACCACATCTCCGACCATGAAGCCCACGGAGAGGCTACTATTGACGTGGTTGCTCCTTGGAAAGAGGCCCAAAACAACGTTGCAATTGGCGCGCCTCAATATACCTTGGTCGCACCTCGGATCGTTTCAGTTGTGCCTTCTTGTTCCATGGCTGCGCCTCAGTTTGCCTTGGAAGAGCCTACATGCGCCTTGGTCGCACCTCAAGTACCCTTGCATGCGCCTCAGCCTCCTTTGGACGTGTTTGACATTGACTCGGGCGCGCCTCACATGGCCTCAGCCGCTCCTCACGATGCCTCATCCGCGCCGCGCCATGACCCCTTGCCCGAGCCTCATCGCGCCTTGTCCGAGCCCTAACGCGCCTTGGCCGTGCCTCAAAGCACCTCAGCTATGCCGTGCAGTGCCCCTGCTGCGCCTCAAGGATCCATGACCGCGTCTGGGGGTGCCTTGGTTGCGCCTCAGTGGGTGCCTCGCCCTATCATCACTCGCAGCTTCATGAGCTCTTTGGCTATGCCTTGGGTGGATGCCACACCTCTTGTTCCTTCTTGCTTGCCACTCTCACTCCAAGAGGATGTACATGCTATGGATAACGAGCCTTACAAGCTTCCAAGGCCAGCTCTTAACCCCTACAATAGAGACGCTCCAATGACCCCTATATTTAGGGAGGTACCTTCTTTGGTCTCTCCTTTTATGCCCTTGAGTGATGCCTTGCATGATTTTTCCATTTACATCTTTGGATAGAACTTTATGTATGAAGACAAATTGTTTTGCATCTAGGACTACACATTCTTGTTTGCATTATGGTTCCATGTCTCAATTCATGCCAACGAAGTTTCACTTTTTGCTTGTTATTTCCTACATGCCTAAGTGATGCGGGGATTAGCCGCGAGTGGCCCGATCTAGACGCCAAGTGACTCAAAGGGAAGGTGGAAGATGAAACACAAGAGAAACACAACAAGAACAAGTTAGCAAATGAAACAAGAACAAGAAAAACAAAGGGATATAGAGAGAACCAATTGAATAGGGGTAAGACCCTTGGAGCCCTAAGTCGTCTCTCAAGAACCAATACCAAATATCAAGAGACCCCTTCTTCTACAACCTCACACAACCAAGGACGGATCCTAGGAGCACGAGGAGGATGCTTGTGGACGTCTACAAACACCGATCTTATGGAGGAGATCGACATAACGCAAGTCAAACCAAGCGAACCGGATCAACACCTTGAGAGGCCTCTCAAGAACCAATACCAAATATCAAGAGACCCCTTCTTCTACAACCTCACACAACCAAGGACGGATCCTAGGAGCACGAGGAGGATGCTTGTGGACGTCTACGAACACCGATCTTATGGAGGAGATCGACATAACGCAAGTCAAACCAAGCGAACCGGATCAACACCTTGAGAGGCCTCCCTTGGGAGCTCTCGTTTTTTCCATGTGCCCAAGGCAACAAATGCTCCAAAAATTCAATTCATTTTTCTACTTCCAAATACAACAACACTTGGCCTTTTATAGTCCTAGGGGACTTGGCCCAACAAAGCCTTAAAAGGCCCAAAACATAAACATCCTAAAGAAGTCTTAAACACACTTAAAACACACTTAAAATAACAAGAAACAAAAGTCCCTAAGTGAACCCCACAAGAAGCCAAACAAAACCCGGGACAAAGGCCAACAACTGGACCAAACTCGGTCCATGACCCGGCCGAGTTTGGGGCCGAGTCAGGGCTTGCTTCCAAGCCCAACATGGGCGCCTTCACTGAGCCAAACTCGGTCCATGACCCGGCCGAGTTTGGGGTCGAGTCAGGGCTTTGGCCTTCAATTCTTGTGGTCTTCGTTCTCTTGCGCTTGGCTCGGCTCGGCTCGGCTCGAAAGTGTGGCCCTCATGTGCATATTGGGTGAAGTCTTGGATGCTCCCGCATCATTCTCCCTTTCTTGAAGAAGATTCGACCCGAATCTTAGTTTGTACGCATTGTACTTTGCCTTGGGTCCTCTTCTTGTAGCTTGGTCCTTATATGTTCATGCAATTTCAAGATAACACACTACAATAAACTTGTTAAGGTTAATGATAAATCAAAAACCTCACAATGTGTTTGCACTCATGTGTTTATCTCTCTCTTTCTTTTTGTGAAGAACACAAGCTTGTTGTTGCAAAGTCACAACTTTCTTTCCCTTCCTCTCTTGGTGTCACACGTACAAACATCAACATAGAAGAGGTAAGAATAGTACTTGGCAGCTCCTTTTTGACTTTGAAAACCCTTGAAGACTTGAGGGAACAAAAGGACCAAAAGTGGTTGGGAGTTGGTAAGACTTTGGGGAGTTGGTAAGCTACCTTGAGGCTAATTCTAGGGGAGTTGGTAGGGGCTTTTGAGGGCTGAAATGATGGACTTTTGGGGCTGAAATTTCGTGGGCTTTGATGGGGTTTTAGGTGGTGGCTAAATGGTGGTGTTGGTGGTTTGTTGGGGTGGTGGTTTAGGAGGTGTTGGTGGCAACAAAATCACTCATTCAAATTGCACAAAATCTGAGATGAAGATTTTAGAATGTAGCAAGGAAAACCAACTTGAAACATTGAAGAGAACCTTGGAGCCCTAACTCGTCTCCCAAGACCCAAATCAAATGTTCAAGAGACCAACCAAAACATACATTCTTAGAATCTCATCTTAGAATTTGGCAAGAAGAACAAGATGAACACAAAGAAGAACACAAGAAAGAAATGGAAAAAAGAAGACTCAAGGAGCTAACCAAAGGTGGTGGCTCGGCTGAGTGGGGGTGGCTCGGCTTCGACGAGCTCTGATACCAATTTAATGCGGGGATTATCCGTGAGTGGCCCGATCTAGACGCCAAGTGACTCAAAGGGAAGGATGAAGATGAAACACAAGAGAAATCGGCGAGGTTCCAGGTTCTAGATCAATAGTGAACTCTACGTCATGATTCGGGGGTAAACCGGGTATCTCTTCAGGGAAGACATCAGGATACTCACATATGACAGGAACATCATGAACTGAAGTATCATCCTTTTTGGGTTTATCCAGATAAAATAGGTACCCGACACAACCTTATTGAAGTAGCTTAAACGCGGACATTGCATTTATCAACTTCCCGTTATCAGTGTAATTACGACCCTTTAATCTACATAGAAACTGACCCCCAGATGAAACAGTCACTGTTCTTGAGCTAAAATCGATTACCGCCCCGTGACGTGTCAGCCAGTCCATCCCGAGAATGATGTCGTATGGAGCCATGGCGATACAGATTAAGTCGGCTTCAAACTTCCGATCTTAAATGGTAATCGGAAATTCCGACAGTCACTTGGTCCCTACTAATTGCTCACCATTGGTAAGGTTCAGCACAAATGGTTCGCAAGATTCCTTGCACTTCAACCCTAACTTACTCACACACTTCTCCGAAATAAAGGAATGAGTGGCACCCAAATCAAACAATATGCAAACTTATGTAGAGTGAAGGTATATAGTACCTTGGGCAATCGGAGAGTTTGGTCCATCAGCCTCACGCATCTCGTATAGCCGCTGACCCTAACTCATTGGAGCAGCTGAATCATTTCCTTTGTTCTGAGCAGTCATCTGCATCGAAGTGCCAGGAGTCCCTACAGGCTTGAATCGAGGTCGGTTATTATGGCTAACTAACCCTTGTTGCGACTCAGCTTCCCTCTGCCTCTTTTGAGGACAAAAAGTCTGCAAATGCCCTTCCTTCCCGCATGCAAATCACGTTCTCTTACCCTTCGTGCACTCATTGCTCTTGTGCCCCGATGTTCCGCAGTTATAGCACTGAATCGGGTTCTTGCTCTGGCCTGAGCATTGAGTAGGACCTGACTGTGTCAACTCAGTTCTTGCTCGACCAGACATGGAAAAGTGTGACGGCGGTGCGGGTCGTTTGAACCCACTAGCCTACGGCTGGCTCTGCACCGGTTTCTATCGGTTACGCTTCTTTGCCGACTCCTCTAGAGTCACCTCCAACTTGTAGGCGACATCCACATACTGCTCTAGAGTAGAGCAACTGTGGCGCACCATCAACGGCTTGATATCCTGGTTCATCCACTCATGAATTGCCAGATTTTCTGCTCCTCACTCGACACTTCCGATCCCACATATTGCAACAAGTGGTTAAACTTTGTGGCTAGCTCAGTCAACTTCAGCCCATCAGTCTTGGGGTAAAGGAACTACTTATGTTTCTCCTCCCTCATAGGACGAGAAAAGAAACGATCGGTCATCTTCATCTTGAACATACCCCAATTCAACGCGGGATGATCAGCTAAGTTGGTGCTCTCCCACCATTCACTAGCTACATCCTTTAGTTGAAGAGAGGCAATGTGCACTTTCTCAACTTCAGTGCAAGAGATATTCCTGAACAGTCGTTCCATGTGCAAGAACCAATACGCCACCCTAACTGGTTCTCCAGTACCATCATAGCTATCAGGCCTCATCGAGCTAATGGCCTTCAAGGTCCGACCGTAATTCCCTCCATTTCCCATGGTATCGATCGGAGGTACATGGTCCATTGGCTCCCCAACTTCAAGAATAACCTGAGGAACTAGGACACATTGCGCTTGTTGTACAGCTAGCCTAACTATCTCGATGACAGCCTGCACAACGATCCTTCGAATGGCCTCGATGGCTGCAGCTTCAAATACCACTGGAGCAGTTGGTGGGATGAAAGTTCCTTCCCTCTCCACTCGAGGGTTAGCCTAAACATAGTTATGGCCTGCTGGGTTATTGTGAGAGGCCGATTCGCTCTCATCCCCCTGATTAGCAAAATTTCTCAGGTTTATCCTAGGGTCGTTACTTAGTCCAGCACCCGCACGGGTAGTGTTCCTCGTATTCACCATCTATTTGCCGATCAAATTATACTCCATGAAATTATGATACCATCTAAAGAAGCACAATAAATGTAATTAATTCAGAGTAGATTAATCTCGCAACTTTATTGATAAAAGAACTGAAACCATGTTTCATAAGTCCTACAATAACCTTCCTAAACGACAAGACAAAACTGTTAGGAGGCTAATGCTCTAAAACAACGAAAAGCAAAATAACGAGAAATGATCACTACGACATGCTACTGCCCCCTCGAAGTGTCTTTGAAGATATTCCTGTACTCATCAGCCCTCCGATGTCTCTTCGGAGGTGACCTATCCTCTGGTTTCGGAGCCGGTCTTCTCGAGCTACTAGGACCCGAAACACTTGGCCCCTCCCTAGGCACCGGTGGATAGCGAAACCGATCCAAAAACCCTGGGCGAAAATCCGCCACATAGTGCGGGTTGATCAGTTGCTTTGCTTGCCTAATGTCCTCCTGAAGCTCGTGGACATCATCCAGCATGAGAGAGAGATTGGACTCAACATCGTAACCCCGCTCCTCCATAGCGTATAGCGAGTCCATCCACTCATCCATGTGCTCAACTAGCACATGGGGCCTAACCCTTGCATGTTGGGTGGGAACATCCATAGAAGCCTCTAACGATCTCCACGGTCTCGCTTGCCTACGAGCTTGCTCCGTCAACTCTTCCACTTGGCGACGAGCCTCGGTGGAAGCCATCTCACTCTGATGGTGCACGTGACGAGAAGCAGGGCTCATCACCGGCTCTCTAGGTGCGTGGGTAGGATATGAAGGCGGAGCTATTGGTGAATCCAACGGCTCGTACTCCACCCGGTCAGCACCAGACACCCCAAGTGCCTCCCAAGTAGCAGGGGACAAGGGTGTGTACTCTAGAAACGGTGGCAACTCCGGGCTAGGGAAAATGAATTGCATCCCCGGATCCTCTCCATCCATAAGCATGTGCTCCAAACCCAAATTAGTATCATATTCCCCGAGGTCCTCCTCAGGATCCTCTTCGGGGTCCTCCTCTGGGTCTTCATCAGGAGCCTCCTCGGGATCCTCCTCGGGGTCCTCCTCAGATATGAGAACCACTGACTCCTCGAGAACGGTCTTATTCTCCTCCTGAGGACTAACCGCATCCCCGACTAGAGCGCAACTTAGAAGAATAGGGGTGATACGGGGATCGCCGTAGGGTGTCCCGACCTTGGTGATCAACACACGAACAACAAGAAAAACAACAAATCAGAATCGGTGGAAGGAAGAGAAATGAAGAACAACAAGAAAGATAGACGATAGGGTAAGAAGAAACCAAACACCCGGAACTAGAAACCCTTGATTCGTAGGAATCAAGAACCTCCAACCCTATGGTAGATGACCTCGTCTTCTACAACTCCACACAAGGAAGAACGGATCTTCAAAGCACGAAGAGGATGTCTTGTGTCGCTTTGGATCAATAACTCGAAAGCAATTGAATAACACAACTCGACCAAAACTAGCTCGGATTGGCAAACTCACGAAAACTCCCTTTTGAGAAGGTTTCTATCTCAGAAATACGTATTCTTCAATAATGGTTTGCTGCCAAGAAAGGAAATAAAAACAAGCTTAAATACCTAATAGCTAAACCGGCCTTCTAACACTAATCTAAGGCTAAACCGGAAATTAAAAGAGGAAAACCGAGTTTAAGAATGTTAAAGCCCACACGGCTGCAGACATACTAAAAGAGGCAAGTTTCTAAGAGTGGAAGGTGTACACAAGTCATACACTCAACCACTAGAAACCATTGTGACCGAATAGGCCTTGGGTGTGGCCGTGGCAACCTCCTCCGGGACTTGGTGTGCAAGCTTGGCGAGCTCATCTTGAAGTTGACGAACTCGGCTCCTAGTCATGGGCCCGGATGGTGGTTGGGTCATGGATGGTCCTCCATCATCCTCCCCTTCTTGGAAAGGATCCGTCCACGGATCACTAGCCAAAGGTGTGGCTACGTCCGGTGTGTAGTAGGGCGTCAAGTCAGCCACATTGAAGGTGGCACTCACACCATATGTGTCCGGGAGTTCTAAGACATAAGCGTTGTCACCAACACGGCGCAGCACCTTGAATGGTCCATCTCCTCTAGGTGCAAGCTTGGACTTGCGTTGCTCCGGGAAACGCTCCTTCCTCAAATGCACCCACACGAGATCTCCAGGCTTGAACACCACTCGCTTGCGCCCCTTGTTAGCCCTAGCTGCATTCCTCTCCGCACACGCCTCCAGCTTCTCCTTAGTCCTTGCATGTAGCTCCTTGATGAACTCCACGTGCTTACCTGCATCAAAACTTTCACGCTCCTTCATAGGAAAAGGAGCAAGATCAAGTGGAGTAGTGGGGTTTACACCATAAACACATGCAAAAGGAGACAATGAAGTAGAAGAATGGACTGTCCTATTGTAAGCAAACTCTACATGTGGTAGAGCTTCCTCCCAAGCCTTAAGGTTCTTCTTTAGAATGGCTCTAAGAAGGGTTGATAAAGTCCTATTAGTTACTTCAGTTTGGCCATCCGTTTGAGGATGACTAGAGGTAGAGAACAAGAGTCTCGTCCCTAGTTTTCCCCAAAGCGTCTTCCAAAAGTAACTAAGGAATTTAACATCCCTATCACTCACTATAGTACGGGGCACACCATGTAGCCTCACGACTTCCCTAAAGAAGAGATTGGCTACATTAGATGCATCATCCGTCTTATGGCAAGCAATGAAATGAGCCATCTTAGAGAAACGATCAACTACCACAAAGATAGAATCACGTCCCTTCTTAGTCCGGGGCAGCCCCACGATAAAGTCCATTGAGATGTCCTCCCAAGGGGCACTTGGGATGGGCAATGGACTGTATAGGCCGTGGGGTTGCAACCTAGACTTGGCCTTTAGGCAATCCAAACACCTCTTAATAAGGTGCTCAACATCCCTAAGCATGTGGGGCCAAAAGAAATGTGCACATAACATATGATATGTCTTGTCCCTTCCGAAGTGACCCATTAAACCACCCTTATGGGCTTCTTCAACGATTAACATACGCAAGGAACAACTAGGTATGCACACTTTTTCAGCTTTAAATAAGAATCCATCAAACAAGTAAAACTTGTCACATGAACCCTTATCTACACACGTCTTATAGATGGCACCAAAATCAGCATCTTCCACATATAACTCCTTAATATATGCAAATCCTAAGACCTTGGAGTCTAATGTGGTAAGCAAGGTGTATCTCCTAGATAGGGCATCGGCAACTACATTGTCCTTTCCCTTTTTGTATTTGATAACATAAGGGAAAGTCTCAATAAATTCCATCCACCTACCATGGCGTCTATCAAGTTTATCTTGGCTCTTGAAGTGCTTCAAGGACTCATGGTCCGTATGCAAGATAAACTCTCTAGGCCACAAGTAGTGTTGCCAAGTCTTAAGTACTCTAAATAGGGCAAAGAGTTCTTTGTCATATGTAGAGTAATTAAGGCTAGCCCCTTTCAATTTCTCACAAAAGAAGGCAACGGGTTTACCTTCCTGCATAAGCACGCCTCCAATGCCAATCCCGGATGCATCACACTCCACCTCGAATGGCCTAGTGAAGTCGGGTAACACCAGCAAAGGGGCTTGCGTCAACCTCCATTTTAGGGCGTTGAATGCCCTCTCCTGCGCCTCCTCCCACACAAAGGCCGAATGCTTCTTGGTCACTTCCGTCAAGGGGGCAGCAATGGTGCTGAAATCCTTCACGAACCGCCTATAGAAGCTAGCTAGCCCATGGAAGCTCCGCACTTGGCTCACTGAGGTAGGCGTAGGCCACTCTTGAATAGCCTTTATCTTGCTCTCATCTACTTGAAGACCTTTGGAGCTCACTACAAAGCCAAGAAAAGAAACATGATTAGTGCAAAATTCACATTTCTTCTCATTAGCATATAAGCACGCACTACGTAAGGTAGAGAGTACTTCCCTCAAATGTTGCTCATGCTCCTCAATAGACTTGCTGTATATTAGGATATCATCAAAATAGACAACAACAAATCTACCTATGAAATGCCTCAAAACATGGTTCATTAAACGCATGAAAGTACTAGGAGCGTTTGTCAAGCCAAAAGGCATGACAACCCACTCATACAAACCAAATTTAGTTTTGAAGGCGGTCTTCCACTCATCCCCCTCCTTCATCCTTATTTGATGGTAGCCGCTGCGGAGGTCTATCTTGGTGAAGACCGAGGCTCCATGCAGCTCATCTAGCATGTCATCGAGGCGGGGGATTGGATGCCGGTACTTGATGGTGATGTTGTTGATGGCTCGGCAGTCCACGCACATCCTCCATGTGCCATCCTTCTTGGGCACTAACAACACAGGCACGGCACAAGGGCTAAGGCTCTCACGCACATGGCCCTTGTCAAGCAATGCCTTCACTTGCTCTTGCACCTCTTGGGTCTCCTTGGGGTTCATTCTGTACGCCGGCCTGTTAGGAAGAGTAGCACCCGGGATTAGATCAATTTGATGTTCTATACCTCTCATAGGTGGCAATCCGGGTGGCATCTCTTCGGGGAACACATCTTGAAACTCCTCTAGTAGAGTTAAGATGTTCCTAGGCAGCGTTGACTTCAATTCTTCACTCAACAACCCGAGGCCCTTGCACAAGAGCATGAGGACGGTCTCTTGTGGTAAGTGCTCCTCTCTCAACTCCTCCTTGGAAGCCAACAAGGCTTGAGACGTGGTCTTGGCCTTGGAGGTGCTCTCGGCCTTGCTCCCCTTCTTAGCCTCAGCCGACTTCTCATTGTCCTTCTTCTTCTCAAAGGCTTCCGCAACCTGCAAAGGAGTCATTGGCTTAAGTACCACACTCTTACCATTATAATCAAAAGAATGACGATTAGTATAACCATCATGCTTGACCCTCCTATCAAACTGCCATGGACGTCCTAACAAGATGTGACAAGCATTCATAGGGACCACATCACATAATATAGTATCAACATAACGTCCTAGTGTTATGGTCACATTAACTTGCTTAGACACCTTAACCTCTCCACATTCATTCATCCAATGCAGTTTATAGGGTCTAGGGTGATGAAAGGTATGCAATTGCAATTTAGTAACTAATTCAGTGCTAGCAATGTTGCAACAACTACCCCCATCAATAATCATGTTACAAACCTTTCCCTTAACCAAACATCTAGTATGAAATAGGTTCTCTCGTTGGTTATCATCACAAGGGGTCGGTTGTACATGCAAAGTTCTCCTACAAACTAGAGATTCACCATGCTCAAACTCAATACAATCCATGTCCTCATCTACATCATGCATAGGCTCATCAACAATAGTCGGACCTTGATCCTCACCCTCAGACTCAGATTCATAGAGTCCAAGATGGTTAATGACCAACGTTCGACTATTGGGACAATCCTTCATCATATGTCCACGACCTTGACACTTAAAGCATATAGTATCTCTAGCCCTAGAAGAAGGAGAAAAGGTCGAATTACTCCCCTGAGGGCCATTGGCCGACGACGGCTGGCGGCTGGTTGCTTGCGGCGGCGTTCCTGGTGGGCCATTTTTCCTCGGCGCATCTTGGCTCCTAGGGTGGCTCACGGACTGAGCTTGGGTCCTGCCAAATTGGGCCGGAGGATTCGCCCTGGTTTGGTTTTGGGCCCGCCATTGGCTCGGCTGGCCGCTAGGGTTCCTAGCCGCTTGTCCACCTTGGTTCCTAGCCTTGAACCTTTGATTCTTCTCCACTTTTATAGCTAGGTGCAGCAGCTGGGTGCAATCTGTATAGGGGTACATATCCACTTCATTAGCAATATAAGGATTAAGGATACGGAGATACCTCGCCATGGTAGATTCTTCATCCTCAATGACGTTGGCTCGGACCATAGCGGTTTGCATGGCGTTGTAGGCTTCTTCCACGCTCATGCTACCTTGCTTGAGGTTCTCCAACCTTTGCTTGAGCTCTCGGGAGTAATGTTGAGGGACGAACCGAGCCCTCATCAAAACCCTCATTTGTTCCCACGTAGCAACCGGTGGGTCCAAAGCTCGCTGCCTCTCCTTCACTAAGTTGTTCCACCAAGTTAGGGCGAAACCACTAAACTCAATGGAAGCTAGCTGCACCTTCTTTGCTTCTATGAAGTTATGGCAACTCCAGATTTGCTCCACCTTCATCTCCCACTCCATATAGGCATCCGGATCACATCTTCCTTCGAAGGCGGGCATCTTGATCTTTATCTTGCCTATGCCATCTTGCTCCAACTCTCTCCGAGGTGGCTGGCCTTGATAACCCCTATTGCCTCCGAATCTGCCCCTAGGCTCATAGTAGTCGTAGCCCCTCTCTTGCCCTTGGTAGCCTCCGAACCTACCTCCTTGGCCTTGGTGCCACATCTCTTCCTCATAATCTGCCTCATTGAACTCGTCTTCTCTAAGTGGATCCTGAGGCTCATTAAGAGGGTTAGCAACAAAAGGCACCTCACGTGGAGGTGGTATTTCAGCGTGATACATGGGGGCTACCCTATTCGGCCTATCATGGTTATGGACAAGAGGAGAAGCATGTCTTACCGGGGAGTGCCTCACGGTTCCGGTGCTCACTGCACGACCACCACCAAGTGGCACCAAGTTGGCTCCGGAAGGGCCTCCTGGCTCAGCATAACCCCCTAAGGGTACGGTGGCTGGATTGGGTGGCGTCTCTTGGGCTTGAGATGCTAGGACCACCGGGGGCACCATGGCTGGTGGAGGAACCCTTTGAGACGTCTCTAGGGCAGCCAACCGATGGGTGATCACGGACACGGAGTCGGTCAATTTCTGGATGAGAATGGCCACGTCCGGGTGCACCGGTGAGGGACTCCTATTTTCCCTACCACTTGAAGTGTCATCATCACCTGCCATCACACTTAACAAGCTAACACGGAATTGAGTTAAGGTTAGAATCAATCAAAAAACACTCACAAGTGTTTCTCTCGTGTGTTTCACTCTCCCTCGCTCAATCTCAACTAGTTTTGTAGTGCAGCCGGTTGTGAAACTCAAAGACTTCACGTGAGTTAAACGATTTTAAACAACACTTAACAACCAAGATGAGTTATATGCAAAGTGAAGTAGAGAACGTTCAACAAAGTTCACACAAGGCACTTTATATTCTGATTTTTAGTGCACTTAACAAACAAAAACAAAATCGGAAAAGAAGACTCAACGACTCAAAGAAGAACACCTCACAAGGATGTAAATGCAAGGTAACTAATGAAACTCAACAATTTTACTCAAGAATACTAGCATGCACGCATGTAATGCAAGCTTAATATGGACGAGTTACAAAGAAGTTTTAAGAACTCAAGAGGACAAGTTGTTACCTCTATTCACCTTGGCTTGTGCTCGTGGAGATGGAGGATGATGTAGAGATCGGTGTGATGATGAGAAGAGACGTAGGCACAAGCAAACGTGAGGCTAGGGTTGTAGGGTTTACCGAGCGTCGGTGACACGGCGCGGCAAGGGAAGGAGCACGGCGCTGCAAAAGGTTTGGCGCAGCGCTTGCTAGGTATGCCGAGGCGCGGTCACTTGGGCGTCGACCTTGAGCTTGTCTCTTGAGAGTTTACAACCCTAAACTATAATCTATCCTAAGTATGTATGTAATACAAAGGAATAGACTAAGGTAACAAAGGAAATAAAATGCAATGATCGTCTTCTTTTTTTTTTGACGATTGATTTTTTTTTTTTGACTATTCTGATATTCTTTTCTTCTTCTTTTTTTTTTCTCTTTTTTTTTTTTATAACAAAAGAATTCGAAATTCAAATTACAAATGAATTGGAAAATAAAATAAAAGAAAATCAAGAGATAAGCTCTAAAAGAGAACGTTGCCTTGTTTGTAGGGAGTGGGAGCCGAACTTGTTGACTCTTTCAAGCCACACGCCTCCTTTGTAGGGTGAATGGCCGAGTGGGTTTGTTGGGGCAATCAGCCAAGCCTTGATTGTAGGACAAGTAATTCCTCTCGCCCACAAGCCACAAACGTAGGACAAAGACCTAGGGTAGGACTTCGGCACGCCGTGAATTAGGACAAGGGCCTTGCGTAGGCCTTGGCACGCCGTGGACTAGGTTTAGGGCTCCTTGATGCTTGCCTTGGGAAAAGTCACCGGTTATGAGGATTGGAGAACGTAGGATTAGTGGTGATAATGGAGATGGTGGCCGGGTGTTTGAGGTGGTGATGGTGGTGGTTGGAGATGGTGTTTCCGGCAAGGTTTGGCGGCTGTATTGTGGTGGTGTTGATGGTGATCGTCCCTTCTTCACACACGCACAACCGATCTCCACAAGATGCAAGCCTATCTCCACAACACTCAAACACAATTTAGAATAGCAAGCAACAACTTCAAACGACTCACAAGACAACAAGAAAAGGAAAAGAGATTCGGCTATGCACAAGGCACAACCAAACGACACAATACCAAAACCGAATTGAAGACTCGGCAATGACACTTGTTGACACCAAAACCTCGCTCTGATACCAATTTGATACGGGGATCGCCGTAGGGTGTCCCGACCTTGGTGATCAACACACGAACAACAAGAAAAACAACAAATCAGAATCGATGGAAGGAAGAGAAATGAAGAACAACAAGAAAGATAGACGATAGGGTAAGAAGAAACCAAACACCCGGAACTAGAAACCCTTGATTCGTAGGAATCAAGAACCTCCAACCCTATGGTAGATGACCTCGTCTTCTACAACTCCACACAAGGAAGAACGGATCTTCAAAGCACGAAGAGGATGTCTTGTGTCGCTTTGGATCAATAACTCGAAAGCAATTGAATAACACAACTCGACCAAAACTAGCTCGGATTGGCAAACTCACGAAAACTCCCTTTTGAGAAGGTTTCTATTTCAGAAATACGTATTCTTCAATAATGGTTTGCTGCCAAGAAAGGAAATAAAAACAAGCTTAAATACCTAATAGCTAAACCGGCCTTCTAACACTAATCTAAGGCTAAACCGGAAATTAAAAGAGGAAAACCGAGTTTAAGAATGTTAAAGCCCACACGGCTGCAAACATACTAAAAGAGGCAAGTTTCTAAGAGTGGAAGGTGTACACAAGTCATACACTCAACCACTAGAAACCATTGTGACCGAATAGGCCTTGGGTGTGGCCGTGGCAACCTCCTCCGGGACTTGGTGTGCAAGCTTGGCGAGCTCATCTTGAAGTTGACGAACTCGGCTCCTAGTCATGGGCCCGGATGGTGGTTGGGTCATGGATGGTCCTCCATCAGATGCATGCACAAGTTATGCCACGGTAAACATGCTCTAGGCTTAGTCTCATAGCTTGCATGAGATTTACTTCAGTTTTTGAGCTTACTCTCATAGCTTGCATGAGATTTATGGTTGTTTCCATGGTAAACATGCTATAGGCTTAGATTCTCCCTTGCTAGCTTGAACTTTCTCATGTTTCTTCATGTTTTGGATTTCGGTTGCCATGCTCAGTTTTTTTGCTTGCTAGTATGATTTTTCTTGTTGTTTGCATGATGAATGTGTGTTTATTTTAGTGCCTTGCTTCCCCTCCCAAACCCTCCCAAAAACAGCCCCAAAAACGCAAAAAAAATCACTTTCCGACGAGTTCCACCACCTCCGACGACCGGACCACCGCTTCCGCCACCTTGCTACCACCCACCACCACCCTATAGCCACCAAGGTGCCGACGCGTTAATGCCACGACACTCAAGCATCAACCATGCTTCGATTGCAAGGCATTTATGCGCACGTCTATATCCAAGCCTCTAAGGCTTTTATCCTCTTTGTATTTTTGGTTATTTAGTTTCTTTAGTCTAGTCTTGCCTTAGTGAGTGTGAAGAGCCATTTGCACATGGGCTTCAACTCACTAATGCTCATTAGAAGCTTTCCCTTGTTGGCTTGATGCCTAGACTATGTAAAATCATCTTTGGCTTCTTTGTTAATTTAGTTGAAGAACATAGAATTGGAATATTGCCTTGGGTAGAGGAATCCTCCCCTAAGGTCTCCAATTAACTTCTATCAACTCAAGCTTTCTCAAATCCCCCGTCTCCCTCAATCTCTCACGTTCTCACATTCAAGTGCTCTTTGAATCTAGCAACACACTCATCTCGGTCAAGGAACCTCCAAGGGAGGTTCCCTTGGTCACTTCGTCGGTGCCACCGTCCAGCCCTAGCTCCGGCCGTCCACCCCTTTCCCTGGTGTCTCCTCTCCTCTTGGCTGCCGCTTGGAGTCTTCAAGGGCCTTAGGAGGCCGTCCACTCACAAGGAGAAGGGAGTCTCCACTTGGCTTGGTCTAGATCTAGCTTCTTGGGAAGAAAAGTCTCACCTTGGAGGCTTGATTCTCATCAATTGGTATCAAGAGCCAAAGACCAAGCTAAGTCCCCTTTCTCCTCTTTCAATTCAGTTTTTTATGTTCATTTTCTTAGCTTGCATGAGTGCTCTTCTTGTTTCCATGGTGACCATGTGTTTATGCTCATTTCTTCTCTTGCTAGCTTGGAAATTTTCAAGTTCCTTCATGTTGTTGAGTTCGGTTTTCATGTTCAGTTTTTTTGTTGTTTGCATGATGAATGTGTGTTTATTTTAGTACCTTGCTTTCCCTCCCAAAACCTCCCAAAAACAGCCCCTAAAACCACAAAAAAAAATTAGTTTTCCGGCGACTACCACCACCTCCGGTGACCGGACCACCGCTTCTGCCACCTTACCACCGCCCACCCCACCCTACAGCCACCATCACCATCCCCCTATGCCAGCCACGTGCCCTTACCCCTTGCTTGCTCCATTTTTGAATCCTTAAGTGCATGTGACTTGACCCATTTGGAAGGGACCACTTCCACTTTCCCTCTTTTGCTTTATGGCTCATTTAGCCTATTTAGGTAAGAGACAAACTTGTGCTTGGCTGATTTGTTTGAGGGAATAGAGGTAGGAAGCTTCCTTTGTGGGCCTCCAAGTAATGGTAGAAACTTAAGTGGCAAGAAGACAGCCTTCCTTTTCTTCTTGTCCCACCCCAAAAAGGGACTTGGCAAGTCACAAATAGACATCATCCCTTGTTGCCACCACTCTCAATTTCCAACATTATTTGTTGTGGCCCCACGCATTTCTTATTCTCCATGCACCTTGTAATTTCGGCCAACACTCCTATTGCATTAAAAAGAGCCTAAGGAAAGTCAAGAGGCCAAGAAAAGGCAAAAGGCCCAAATTCCCAAAAAAAATAAAGCAAAAAATCAGCACAAAAAAAAATAAAGCAAAGAGGAGTGGGTCGTTAGCCTTTGTTCTTCTTTTCTTGTCAGTTGGGCTACAATATTTTGGTGGGCTCTCTCACCCTCACTTGGCAACTTGGGCCCCTAATGTTCCTCTAGTCTCTTGCCACTACACTTCAACTGTCCTTGGACCCATAGGGGGCCGAATTGCTCTCTTGCTTTAACTCATCATCCTAAGTTCCAAGGTTGGCTTATACTTCTTAGCTTAAATGATACAATTGGCATTGGATTGAAAGTGCCTCGGGCCGCTCCCAAGTTTTGCGTCACATGCATTTACCCGCCTAGCCCTCTTGCTTGAGCCTTTATCCATTGCTTGTATTTGCTTGTCCTAGGCCTAGCTTGTCCCTTGACTTGAGCCTTCATTGTTCCATTACTTGATTGCCTAGGTTTAGCTTGCTCCCTACTTATTAGTATGAATTGCTTTGATTACTTGGGACTCTTTACTTGCTTTGCCTATTGCTTGTGCTAGGTGACCATGGCCAAGCCATATTGGCCTTATCTCGCTCGGCTGCCTCCGGGCCGGCGCCCACGATGCCACGCTTGTGACCCCATGCCCTTGTATGGAGGCCTTCTTCCATGCGCCGTCCCTAGGCCTGTTGTCGGCTACGAGGACAGCCGCCACTATGCTCCACGTTTCACCAAGTTCGACATGGAGTCTTTTGAAGACTACGAAGAGGAAGGAGCCTATGAAGAATATGAAGAGCCCTTTGAAGAGGAGGCTTGGGCGGATGTGAGCCACCGAGGATATGATCGCGCCCACAACCAGCCCCGGCGCCCGCTCGACCGCCATGACCCGGGCTGGCTGCCGCCTCCCCGCGCCAACCGTCGCGCCGAAGGCCATGACCCGGGCTGTCTGCCACCACTACCTTGCCCCAAGTCGATTTCCGCGCGGCTTGCCGAGGAGAGCCGCGCCAAGGAGGCTGCCGCCCGCCGTGAGGAGGCCAACACCGAGGCCTTGTGTGCCGCCCTAGCCTCCCTCCGTTGAGAGAAGGAGATTGCCAAGGCCACTGACGTCCGGATGGCCGCACTAGAGCACCGCTTGGCCGAGATTGTCGAGGCCGAGCGCAACCGCGAGAAGGATGCCCCCACCGATGCTTGGCTGGCCGTCATTGAGCACCGCGTGGTCAACTTCTCCACCGCCTCCCCGTCGCCCACGACGGTTGTGGCACCGCCTACCGTGTCCGCTCCAGCTCCGGCCTCGGCGTTCACACCAACCCCGATTCTCACACCCCTGTCGGCGCCACTGGTCGTGCCGCCGTCGGCATCGAAGCTCGCGTCTCCACTGCCTCTGGTGCTAGATCGTGACCATACCCATGTGAAGGACATTGTGGAGCATTCTCCGTTTGGTGTCGAGCACGAGACGATCCAAGACAAGCTCGCCGACACCTTGTCTAGGAGGTATGTATTTCCTTCTCTTTGTCATGATCACATTTTGGAGTTTTCACTTACTATATCATTAATGCTCATGACCCCCCCCCCCCCCCCTCTAGCCCTACCCTAGCCGAGTATGCCACTTTGGAGGACCTTGTGGGCTATTATTGGGATGATGGTTTCCTTATCCGAGCGGGTGAGCATTGTGTCCTTAGGGCCTCCTCTAGGAATTTGTTGATTACGGATGACCATGAGAACCGTAGAGAGTTTGGGAATACAACATACATTGCTCCATTTGAGGATAATGTCTTTTGGCCTACACTTGCTCCGCTTTTGCCTAGGTCCCACCCTCCCGGTCCTCACACACCCCTATCTCTTCCACCCACCCCTTGGGTCTTAGGCATAGTCTTTCTAACCGGATTGCCTACGCTTAAGAAGGGGAGGGATTCCATTTGTGTGTTACACGACCACCTCCCTACGAGGGATCATGGCATCCCTTGTAGCACTTTACACCTTGCACTCGAGCTAGATACCCTTACCTTTGACCCCGAGGTAATCTTACATGGAATCTCTCATGCTATTGTGATGCGGGGTCAGCCGCGGGTTGCCCGATCTTGACGCCAAGTGACTCGGTTGAAGATGGAGAGAGAAGACACACGAAATGAAACAATGGTTAGCAAGCGGAAACAACACACAAACAAAGAGAAAGATAGAGATACAACCGAAGAGGAGGCAATGATAGAACCCTTGGGGCTGAGCACACCAAGAACCGAACCAAATGCTCCAAGTGATGAGAAACAACCCTCCAAAGGTGAAGCTTTGCTTCTCCTTAAGCTAGATCTAGCCCAAAGGGATCCTTCTCCTCCTTCCTAAGCTTGAGAACACTTGAATGGCGCGTGGAAAGGGTGTTGGTTCGCCGGAAAATGGGGCCGAGCAGCCAAGGGGATGGTGGCTCCGGCGAGTCCCAAGGAAACCCTCCTTGGGGGATTCCTTGGCCAAGAAGAACAAAGCCCAAGAGATGCTTGTAGATTCAAGATGTATTTGAGAGAGATTGATGAGAGATTGAGAAGAGAGAGATTTGAATGCTTGGAGTTGATAGAAGTAAGTGGAGGCCTTAGGGAGATATACTCAACCTAAGGGAAATATTCCACTTCTATATTCTTCAACTAGTGAAAAAAGAAAGACAAGACAATACTTAAATAGTCTAGGGTTGCTAGGGGATTAGGAGCCCATATGCAAATGGGTCCACACATCCACAAAAGGAAACACACTAAAATAAGTAGCAAAGGGAAACACACTAAGGAAATAACAAAGGGAGGCGAGGCTGAAGACAGACCCTGACTCGGCCAAGAACTCGGCCGTGTTCTTGACCGTGTCCGGATCTGTAGCAAGAACTCGGCCTAAGACTTGGCCGAGTCTTGGACCGTGTCAGGGGCTGGTCCTTCCTTGGTGTCACGCGCCTTGATTCCTTGGAGTCGAAGCCGGGTGGCTTGATTGTCGTGGCATTGAGGTGTCGACGTCTTGGTTACTCCGAGATGGGTCAGGCTCGAGCCTTCATCCCCGGGCCTTGAGTGTCCATGTTGATGGGTGTTTGGCACTCATCACCAAGTAACAAGAGGGATATAGGGAGAACCGGAGATGACAATGGAGAAACCCTTGATCCACTTTGAAGAGACCAAGAACCAAACCAAATGCATAACCAACCCAACCTTCTACAATCTCACACAACGATGGACGGATCCAAAGAGCACGAGAAGGAGGCTAGTGAAGCCTACGAGCACCATAAACTCGAATGAGATTGACACAACGCAAGACAAGCAAGCTAAACCGAATCAACCTTGAGAAGCCTCTCCTTGAGAGCTCTCGTTTCCATTGTGCAAAAGCAACAACTAAGTTCTGAAAATGTCTAAGGAGAAAAGCAATACATCCGGCCTTAAATACTCCTAGAGGCCGGCCCAAAACAAGCTAAAAAATGAGCCCAAGGGCCGCATCATATCAGGCGTCTCCGCCCGTGTCCGCAACCCATCCGGCCGTGTCACACCATGGCACTCCTCAAGGCGCGGCGCCCTTCCAAGTCACTCCACCTCAAGCTCACAGAGAGCATGGTTCTATCCCTAACTCTCCCTTGCATAGAATACCTTATGCCCCTAATGGTTTTAATGAGTTTCAAGGTTTTCAAGACGAGTACATGGATGAGGAGGGTTGGAGAGCCGAGCCACCTAGAGGATACCAGCCAAGGAGAGGGCGTGAACAAGAGCAAGATGGGATTGGAAGAATCAAGGTGAAGATCCCTAGATTTGAAGGGAAATGCGACCCGGATGTGTACATGGAGTGGGAGACCAAGATAGAACAAATCTGGTCATGCCACAACTTTGCCGAGAACAAGAAGGTTCAATTGGCAGCCTTGGAGTTCAATGGCTATGCTCTCATATGGTGGGACAATTTGGTCAAAGAAAGGAGGAGAGCCCTTGATCCAGCCGTGGCTACTTGGGAACAAATGAAGGCTTTGATGAGGGCTAGATTCGTGCCACAACACCATACAAGGTACCTTCGACAACTTGAAGCAAGGCGCCATGTCAGCCGAGGAGACATACAATGCCATGCAAGTGGCCATCTTAGAATTCTCAATACGTTTTTGGCTAATGAAGTGGATTTTTATCCCTATTGCACCATGACAGAATTGCTGCACTTGGCAATCAAAGTAGAGAGAAATATTAAGGCAAGGAACCAGGCAAGAAACCAAGGAAGCAAAGGGGCAAATGGCACCCCTAACACTTGGAGAAATCAGCCAAGCCGTGGCTACCCATCCTATGGCCGAGACTCACCACTTGCCAAGGACAAGGACAAGGTGCCTAGCATGGAGCAAGGAGGGCCGAGAAGGAGTGCACCACCAAGTGGCAACCAATACCCTCCCAGAGGCTCGGCTGGCCCCACTAATGGGCCCAAAGGGAGTACTTCTAACTCCTCTTCTAGAACTAGTGATATTGTTTGCTTTAAGTGTCATGGTAGGGGTCATGTGGCTAGGGAATGCCCTAATACTAGGACTCTCATGATTAACCACTTAGGGCAATATGAATCTGAAAGTGATAAAGAAGAGGATGTTGATTGTGTTAATGAATCTGATTTTGTTGATAATGATGATGGCATTGAGTTTGAGCATGGGTAATCCTTGATTTGTAAGAGAACTTTCCATGTACAACCTGCCCGTTGTGAGGATAATCAAAGGGAAAACTTGTTCCATACTAGGTGTTTAGTTAAGGGGAAGGTGTGTAATGTGATAATTGATGGAGATAGTTGTTGTAACATTGCTAGCACTGAATTGATATCTAAGTTGCAACTTACTACATTTTATCACCCTAGACCATACAAATTGCATTGGATGAATGATTGTGGAGAATTGAAAGTGAACAAGCAAGCTAAGATTACATTCACATTAGGTCATTATGAGGATACTATTCTATGTGATGTGGTTCCCATGCAATCTTGTCATGTGTTATTAGGTCGTCCATGGCAATATGATAGGAAAGTGATTCATGATGGTTATACCAATCGGTACTCTTTCACCTTCAAAGGTAAAGATGTCATTCTAAAACCTATGTCTCCTATGCAGATTGCCGAGGCCTATGAGAAGAAGAAGGAGAAGGACTTGGCTCACGGAGTTGAAAAAGAGAAGAAGCAAGGCAATGCAGCCCCACGGCAGCAAGTAGGCACCCCCTCCAAGCCTAGCCAAGCCCAAGCAATCCAGCCCTCTAGTGTCTTCTTAGCATCCAAGAGTGAGCTACAAGGTGAGTACCTACCCTTAGATACAACCCTTATGCTTTTGTGCAAGAAACTTACCATGCTAAGCGAAGAGACTAAGGCTGCCCTACCTCCTAGTATCCAATCCCTTTTAGAGGAATTTAGGGATGTGTTTCCGGATGAGATACCACACGGCCTACCACTATTGAGAGGAATAGAGCACCAAATCGACCTTATTCCCGGTGCCACTCTATCGAATAGGCCAGCTTATAGGATGAACCCTAAGGAGAGCCAAGAGATCCAAACCCAAGTGCAAGAGCTCCTAGGTAAGGGTTATGTGAGAGAGAGCCTATCTCCTTGTGCCGTGTCAGTCCTACTTGTGCCTAAGAAGGACAATACATGGAGGATGTGTGTTGATTGTAGAGCCATCAACAACATCACCATCAAGTACCGCCACCCCATCCCAAGGCTGGACGACATGCTAGATGAGCTCTATGGTGCCACCACCTTCACAAAGATTGATCTAAGGAGTAGATACCACCAAATCCAGATGAAGGAAGGAGATGAATGGAAAACAACCTTCAAGACAAAGTTTGGGCTTTATGAGTGGCTTGTAATGCCTTTTGGTTTGACAAATGCTCCTTTTACTTTTATGAGGCTCATGAACTATGTTTTGAGGAACTTTATAGGGAAATTTGTTATAGTATATTTTGATGACATTCTTATCTATAGCAGGTCCCTAGAGGAGCATGAAGGCCACTTAAGGGAAGTTCTTTCTACTCTTAGAGTAGAGCACTTGTATGCCAACTTGAAGAAATGTGATTTTTGCACTAATGAGGTCACTTTTCTTGGTTTTGTAGTGAGTTCCCAAGGGCTGCAAGTGGATGAAGAGAAGATAAAGGGAATCCAAGATTGGCCAACACCTATAACAATAGGCCACGTGAGGAGTTTCCATGGGCTAGCAAGCTTCTATAGGAGATTTGTCAAGGACTTTAGCACCATTGCTGCCCCCTTGACCGAGATCACCAAGAAGCATGCTCCATTTGTGTGGGGCGAGGCGCAAGAGAGGTGATGAGGTTTGAGCCCACCTGGGACCGCCTTCACTTGGTCTGCCTCAAGTCGGCGATCTGACCCAACGGCCCAGTCCACGGTCTGCCTCGAGTCGGCGATCGAACCGCTAGCGCTCAACCCTCCCCAGGTCTGCAGACCGTACACCCCAATCCGTCTCTTGGTAAGCGCGAGGCTACACCAGGTGGGTTGCTGTCGGGGGGGGGGGGATCAAACTCCCGACCTTTGATACAAGGGCACATGGAATGCACCTTGCATCACCAATTGGGCTGCAGCTCAGTTGGTGACATATCCCCTAGGGTGTTGGGAGATATGCCAAAGGTCAGGGGTTCGATCCCCCTAGCAACAACCTGTCTGGGTTGGCTTTGGGCCAACCTGGGAGATAGGCCTTGGCTTGATCGGGCCTTGGCCTGGGCCTGAGATGGGCCGGGTTGGAGTGCGTGGGTCTGCAGCCCTGATTAAATACGAGAGGGTTCACAGGCGACCCCGATGGTCCGAGACCAGGGCCCTGTGGGTTTGCCCGTATCATAAAAGTGCACTTTTTTGATGAGGTTTGAGCCCACCTGGGACCGCCTTCACTTGGTCTGCCTCAAGTCGGCGATCTGACCCAGCGGCCCAGCCCACGGTCTGCCTCGAGTCGGCGATCGGACTGCTGGCGCTCAACCATCCCCAGGTCTGCAGACCGTACACCCCAACCCATCTCCTGGTAAGCGCGAGGCTACACCAGGTGGGTTGCTGTTGGGGGGGGATCGAACCCCCGACCTTTGATACAAGGGCATGTGGAATGCACCTTGTATCACCAATTGGGCTGCACCTGGGGAGGGTTGAGCGCCAGCGGTCCGATCGTCGACTCGAGGCAGACCGTGGGCTGGGCCGCTGGGTCAGATCGTCGACTTGAGGCATACCAAGTGAAGGCGGTCCCAGGTGGGCTCAAACCTCATCAAGAGGGCTTTCAACAATCTGAAATGGAGGCTCACAAAGGCGCCCCTTCTAGTTCTCCCGGACTTCTCAAGGCCATTTGAAGTGGAATGTGATGCAAGTGGAATCGGCATTGGGGCGAGGCGCAAGAGAGGGCTTTCTTGGTTTTGTAGTGAGTTCACAAGGGTTGCAAGTGGATGAAGAGAAGATAAAGGGAATCCAAGATTGGCCAACACCTACAACAATCGGCCACGTGAGGAGTTTCCATGGGCTAGCAAGCTTCTATAGGAGATTTGTCAAGGACTTTAGCACCATTGCTGCCCCCTTGACCGAGATCACCAAGAAGCATGCTCCATTTGTGTGGGGCGAGGCGCAAGAGAGGGCTTTCAACAATCTGAAATGGAGGCTCACAAAGGCGCCCCTTCTAGTTCTCCCGGACTTCTCAAGGCCATTTGAAGTGGAATGTGATGCAAGTGGAATCGGCATTGGAGGTGTCCTCATGCAAGAAGGTAAGCCCATTGCCTTCTTTAGTGAAAAGTTGAAAGGTGCATGTCTAAATTACTCTACGTATGATAAGGAACTTTATGCTTTGTTTAGAGTACTTAAGACATGGCAACACTACTTATGGCCTAGAGAGTTTGTCTTGCATACTGATCATGAGTCCTTAAAACATTTTAGGAGCCAAGATAAACTTGATAGGAGGCATGGTAGATGGATGGAATTTATTGAGATTTTTCCTTATGTCATTAAATACAAGAAAGGGAAAGACAATGTAGTTGCTGATGCACTTTCTAGGAGACATGCATTGCTCACCACATTAGACTCTAAGGTGTTAGGTTTCACTTACATTAAGGAGTTGTATGAGGATGACATTGATTTCGGCACTACATATAAGCATTGTGTGGAAAAGGGTTCTTTGGATAAGTTTTACTCGTTTGAGGGGTTCTTGTTTAAGGTTGATAAGGTGTGCATTCCTAGGTGTTCTTTGCGGTTATTACTTATGGAGGAAGCCCATAAGGGTTGCTTAATGGGACACTTTGGTAGAGATAAGACATATCACATGCTGCACACACACTTCTATTGGCCACATATGCTTAGGGATGTTGATCATTTGGTGAAGAGATGTCTAGAGTGTCTTAAGGCCAAGTCTGGAGTAAAACCCCACGGCTTGTACACCCCATTGCCTATTCCCACAGCCCCTTGGGAGGACATTAGCATGGATTTCATTGTGGGATTACCTAGGACTAAGAAGGGGAGAGACTCTATATTTGTGGTTGTTGATAGATTCTCTAAGATGGCCCATTTTATTGCTTGCCATAAGACTGATGATGCTTCAAATGTAGCTAGATTACATGGAGTACCTAAGACTATTGTGAGTACCTAAGACTATTGTGAGTGATAGGGATGTGAAGTTCCTTAGTTACTTTTGGAGGACACTTTGGGGGAAGCTAGGAACTAGATTGCTATTTTCTACTTCTAGTCACCCTCAAACGGATGGTCAAACTGAAGTAACTAATAGAACCCTCAAGACCATCTTAAGGGCTGTCATTAGGAAGAATTTGAAGGCTTGGGAAGAAGCCTTACCACATGTAGAGTTTGCATACAATAGGGCCATTCATTCATCTACTTCCTTGAGTCCTTTTGAGTGTGTGTATGGTTTGAATCCTTTAACCCCACTTGATCTTACGCCGTTGCCTATGAAGGAGCGAGCAGATTTCAATGTAGGAAAACAGGTGAAGTTCATTAAGGAGCTACATGAGAGGACTAGGGCAAAGCTACAACAAAAGGTCGAGTACAATGCAGCCAAGGCCAATCATGGCCGAAGGAGAGTGATCTTCCAACCGGGGGATCTTATTTGGGTTTATTTGAGGAAGGAGCGTTTCCCCGACAAGCGCAAGTCCAAGCTATCACCAAGAGGAGATGGACCATTCAAGGTGCTTAGGAAGGTGGGTGACAATGCCTATGTGTTGGAGCTGCCCGAGGAGTATGGAGTTAGCCCTACCTTCAATGTTGGAGATCTAACACTCTATGAGGAGCATGATGAAGAGCTAGATGATTCGAGGTCGAATCCTTTCCAAGAAGGGGAGGATGATGAGGGATCATCTACACCACCTCAAGTGCCTATTTTTGATGGTGCCATCACAAGAGCAAGGGCTAAGGAGATCCAACAAGAGTTGGACAAGATTGTGACATTCTTCTTGTCCAAGGAGCTAGCCATGTTGGAGGATCTTCCTAAGCTGGAGTTGAAGACCATGATGACCATTTCGGTCCAAGAAGACCTCAAGAGTGTTGAGGAGAATGCTTGAAGATTGTATTGGGTTTTTAGACATTATTTCCTCTTGTTTTATGTTATTTTCGGACATGTGTTTAGTTAGTTTCCCTAAGACTAAGGCACGTCCCCTAGGGGTATAAAAGGCTGCCTTAGACATTTCCCTCAGGAGTTAGACATTGTTGATCATTGTAAGACATTCAGTTTTCAATCAAAAGAGAGATTTTGTGAGAAAACTACACGGTTGTGAGAATTTGGCTTAGTTGTTCTTGTGTGTGTCAACCTCCTTCGAACTTGGTGTTCACGAGCCATCATAGGAATCCTCTTCGTGCTTCTTGGCCACCATTGGAGCCGAGTTGTGTGAAGTTGCACAAGGCAGGGTCGACTCTTCCATTTGGCGTGGTTCTTGGTCCATAGGCCAAGGGTTTCTTCATTGGAACTTCGGTTCTACCTCTCCTATATTTCATTGTTAATTTCCTTACACTTTCATGGCAGATTTCTAACTTAGCTTGTTCGTTTGTCTTCTTTTGAGTTCTTAGAGTGCTTGACGTCTAGATCGGATCAATCGTGGCTAATCTCCACATCAAGTTGCCTCACGATCCAAGTGTGTGAGTATGTCAATTATGTATACTTTGCATAGTGGTCGGGCCTCTTCCAAACACAAGTCCTCCTCTTCCCTTGACCATTTCGTCCATCAAACACCATGCCACCTACACGGCTTTGCTCCTTTATTTGACCCTCCTTTGTTGCATTACTTGATTGCGTAGGCTTAGCTTGCTCTTGCATTCTTAGTGTGATCACCTTGGTTGCCTACATCATTGATTTGCTTGCATTCTTGCTTGCATTGCTTGGATTATATTGTCTTAGGCCTAAGGTATTCATTTTGTGTTAAGTATGCATTGCTTTGTTTGCTTGAACCTCTTTACTTGGGTTTCCTATTGCTTGTGCTAGGTAATTTCCATGGCCGCGCCTTATTGGCCTTATCTCACTCCGCCTCTGCCGGATCGGCGCCCACGATGCCACGCTCGTGACCCCACATCCTCGTATGGGGGACCTTATCCATGCACCGTCCCTAGGGCCGCAGCCGCTTATGCGTTCAACCACCACTATGATGAGGAAGACCCGTATGGAGAGTATCCCGAGCGCCATGAAGACGAGGCTTGGGCGAATGAGTACCCCCGGGGGAATGACCACGCCCGGGGCCAACCCCGGCAACCGCTTGACCGTCGTGACCCACATTGGCTGCCACCTTCCCGCGCCAACCGCCGCACCGACGACCATGACCAGAGGTGGCTACCGCCCACACATTCCTACGAGTCGATTGCTGTGGGGCTTGCCACGGAGACCTGTGCCAAGGAGGCTGCCGACTATGCCTCGCACGTTGCCCATGCCGAATTGGCTAGGCGCCACCGTGCGGAGGAAGCCATTGAAGCTAAAGTCGAGGCCATGATCGCCGCTATAGCCAAACAGCGCCAGAAACAGGAGGTCGAAGACGCACGGAAGCCCACCCATTAACAAGGCATTGCTAGCCTTTCCACGGCCTCCCCCACGGCAGTGCCGACCGCGCCCCCGTCGGCACCACTGCTCGTGCCTCTGCCGCCCCCGATGCGGCCGCCTCCGTCTACCCCGACACCGGCACCGGAGCCTACAATGTCTGCACCTTCATCGGCCTCGGTGCCCGAGCTCGCCACCGCCTCCGGGGAGAGAAGCCGAGCCATGGGCCCTTCCCTTCGCCTACGGTGCTCGCGCCTCCGTCGACATCGGTGCCCGAGACCCCGCCACCTCCGCCGGCCCCAGTGCTCACACCCTCGCCGCCTAGGGTGCCTGGGCCGCCTTCTCCGTGCCCGATGCCCGAGTGTGCCGGCGCAGCAAAGGAGACATACGGCTCCAAGGCCCACCTCGCGGCCATCGGTTCTCCACCTCTGCCAGGCGCGCTCACCGCCGGAGTGGCTCCCACCGTCCTCTTGGTGTCGCGCCCGTGCATCACCGCCGAGGCGAGCGGTGCCTCGTTGGCTGCTCGGCTGGCCATGCCCTTGCCGCAGCCACAACTTGGCTGGCCGCCGCCCATCGCCGCGAGCGGTCCCTTGTCGCCTCTTGGTGGCTTTCCATCGACCCACCACCATGGAGGTCGGCGCCCCATGATTTCCCCACCAAGGGAGGCTTGCACATTATCATCGCCATGGCCGGCGCCATTGATGCCCTCGGCGCGTCACACCCAAGTTGAGACCCCCTTCTCTCTTTACTCTTCTCTGTCTTTGGGTGGCACATTGCATGAGTTGCATGTCACCTCCTTGGATAGAGCATTTTGCATGTTGACTGGTTATTTTGCATCTAGGAATATGTTCTCTTGTTTGCATTTTAGTTCCATGTACCAAATCTTGTCCAAGAGGTCTCACTTGTTGCATGTCATTCTCTCCATGTCTAAGTATGCTCATTGTCTAAACTATTGTATCATGGGACACCTACTTAGACCTACAAGGGGTGGTGGGATGACTTGTGCATGCATCCTTGCCTTTCATATAGAATTTGGACCTTGTGTGGCTCCTTTTTTCATTTTTCTTGATGGCTTAAGGGTGCCGTATGACTATGATTGGCTTTTGGACTCATATGTTTTATTGTTGCATGCCTCTTGCTTTTTAGAGTTGTCCTTAGAATCCTTCACTATCCCGTGGTATCTAATCATTCTTTTGCGGATAAGGACTACTCTCTCTTAGGGAACACACTAGTCTTGCCTCGAGCCCTTCCTAGTCACCCATTAGATGAGTCTTTTCATGTTGATTATGGCCCTTTGAGGATTATACCTAGAGCGCTTCCTTGGAACCCCTTGCCTACGGAGTATCATGTTGATTATGGACCTTTATGGACTGGCCATACATCCCTTCCTAGGCGCCTCATGTATAAGGTATTTCAGGCTGACACGGAGCCTTTGCGGATAGCCGCACACATAGCCTCCTTAGGGACCCTTTCGTTCGGACCTCACCCCAGCTTGTCTCTTGGTTTGTGGCCCCGTGCTTGGGTGTTTATCCCATTGATTTATCCTAGATATCACCCTCCTGACCCTAGCATTCTTGTATCCTCTTATACCGTGCATTGGGTGGTTGTGTATCTCACTCTTGTAGTCGGGCGGCCAACTCCTAAGAAGGGGAGAGATTCTCTTTGGGTGCTACTAGTTCATCTCTCCCACATGGCCAATCCCCTAGCTTGTAGGATCTCACACATTGCCTTGAGGATGCCCACTATTTTCCTTTTCCACATATGGCCACCGGACCCAAGCCCTCCCATCACCTACCACATTAGGGCTGCGCATGAACCGACCCCATCTCCCTTTTGGACCGTGCCTTGGGCCCTTTGTAGAGTTGCTTTGTTGTTGAGTTGCTTTGTTGTAGGTGCATGTCGGCGGCTACCTTGATTAGGGCCTTGTTGGCGCCTCCTTGGAGTACACATACCATGGAATTAGGAGCTCTTCCAAGCCGTCTTATGGACGCCTACTTGCCTCATGTGCCACCAGTTCCTAATGATGGCTTGCTTCTTGTGACATTGGTGCCTCTGGACGTCTTCACTTCATTCATGGAGGGTCCAAAAGTTCATGACCAGGTGCTCACCCAATGGCTCACGCATAAGAAGGGAAGCGAGCTCCCTTGGGTCATTCTCAATTGCTTCCACATTGTGCTCGCCCATGGAAGCCCTACATGGTGCCCCTAAAAAACCCCCGATCCTAGCCATAAATTGAGGACAATTTGCCCTCAAGAAGGGGAGAGTGATGAGTTCCACCTTGGCCCTCATCAAGCCAAGCCAAGGCCTCGTCTCAAAGGTCACCAAGGGCCGATCTTGTCTCGGCACCAAGGCACCTCCATGGCGATGGAGCCTAGCCTCCAGCCACCAAGACCCAACGCCTATATGCCACGACAATCAAGCGCTCGACGCTTCGACTCCAAGGCATTCTAGGCGCGCGTCTATATCCAAGCCTTATGGCTTTTATCCCTTTCTGCTTTAATTAATTAATCATGTATTTCACTTTCTATGTTGGGCGTGTGGACCCATTTGCATATGGGCTCGCCCACCAAAACCCTTGACTATATAAGCCATCTTTGGCTTCCTTTGTTTATTAGTTGAAGAATTAAAGAGTGGCATAGCCTAAGCTTGGGTTTATCTCCCTCTAGACAGCCACTATCTTCTTTCAACTCAAGCTTTCAACATTCCCATCTCTCTTTCTCTCATCAAACTCGTGTGAATCTCTCCAACTCACAAGCTTTGTTCGAACACCTCAAGCTCGGCCAAGGAACCTCCAAGAGAGGTTCCCTTGGCACTTCCACCGTCCACACCTCTCGGCACCTCCCATTGGTGACTCCTCTTCCCCACGGCCAAGAGCCCCTTCCAAAAGCTAGTGGAGGACATTCAAGCTCAAGAGTGGAGAAGGAGCCCTAGCTTGGACACGATCGAGCTTCTCTTGGGAAGAAGAACCTCCTTGGGGGTTTAATTCTCATCAGATGGGTTCATGGGGTCGTCCACCTCAGTGAAGACCATGGACAACAAGAGCGTCGCGCCAAATGTCCAAGTGCTCAGGCCTCGTCGCTCCCCCCGCCTTGCGAGCGGCACTACTAAGGTTTCCGACTCCAACCCCTTGGTGGACCCTCTTCTCGGCACCATCACACACGCCCAAGCCAAGAAGCTGCAAGATAGGCTCATGAAGGGTCTTTTGGCTCAAAGTGTGACGAGGGCCTGGTGATGTTGCTCGTCGCCTGCCCATGACTGATGGCGCCGCGCAGCCCCTCGCCTCCATCAAAGGCTGCAATTTTGAGCATTTAATGACTTGTGATAAAAGCTCTCATGATATTTCCGAGCTTATAACTTAGCTATCTTGGGATAGGACTTTATTTCATTTAGACACTTGTTGTCTATTGGTTTGCTCAAGAGGACAAAGCTATATAAGCTTCCTTTCCTCCTCTTTTGCAGGCACGTTTTGCCTAATCTAAAACCAAGAACACTAGTTGTCTTTTCTGCAGAATTCCTCGTGTTCGTGAGTAACATCGAATATATCTCCTTGGTCGTGAGTCACATCGATCAAAAACCCTTGGTTCCTCTTCTTGGATGCGTCATATTCCAAGGACAAAGAATCATCTTTCTATCTAAGAGGTGAGTCATATCCTCAAGGGTAGATTGCATATCCCCTTCTCGGTCATCTCCATCTCCTATCCATCGGTTTCACTTCCCTCCAACCACCCATCGGTTCCTCATACCTTGTCCCCTCCTCCACCGCCGGAAGCTGCTTACTCCCCTCTCCTTCGGCGTTTGCCTTGCAGATCTTGCATCGTGGGCTTGTACTCAAAACTCGACGAAATTCAATTTAGCAAGCTTCTGATTTTGTGCCCTTGAAGCTGTTTGTTTTTTCTTGATTTTTTGTTGCGATTTGGTGTTGGTGTTGGTTTTGGCTGTCGAGTTGCTTGAATTTGTGTGTGAATTTTCTACAATTGTTCTTCCGTTTTCTAGAGGTAGAAGACGAGCGTACAAAGGGTTTCTAACCTGCCAAGCTGAATTTATTGCATTGAATGAACACGTTTTTACTGAATTGCAGCCATTAGTGTTTTATTAATTAATTTTGTTGCTTAATTTCGTGCATTACTACATGATTTGCATGATTAATTTTGTTGTCTTGGCATGTCTTGGATGGACATTCCTCCAACTTGCTCGGCCAACCTGAGTTCCTTGGCACTCCTTGGATCCATGAAGGTTGTAGGAGGAGTTGGAAGCAGGTTGGGAGAGAAGGGCTCGATGAGTGTCGAGGATCACCTTATTGTGCCGACGCCTTCTCTTGGCTAAGTAAGGTCACCGAGGCTTTGAGCATTTGGCTCGGCACTCCTTGAGCCATCAGGCCTATTTGAAGGTCCTTGAGAACCTTCTTGGCTTGGGAATGCGTGAGCACACCCGGGGCCTGGTGAGTCCCGGCCTTATGTTGTTCCATGCGTGCCAATGCTCGGGCACCCGCACGAGTGAGAGGTTTGCTGGGCGCCGTTGAGGTAGTTGGCACATCCACACCTGAATTAGCCTTGTGTGTAAAAGGGGCCTCATTTGTAGGAACATCGCCGAGTCTTTCTTCATGCCCTAGAGGTGACGCCGGCGCTGATTGTGGTGACGTTGAATGCTCTTGATGCGAATGCCGATTCGCATCAGAGTGGGTTGTGGACATCGTATTTCCTTTTCTTGTTAGTTGGGCCACAATATCTTTGGTGGGATCTCTCACCCTCACTTGGCAACTTGGGCCCCTAAGCCTACCTCCCCATATTCCTCTAGTCCCTTGCCATTACACTTCACTTCTTGTTGGACCCATAAGGTGGCCGAGTGGCCATGTTGCCTTAGCTCCTCATCCGAAGTTTCAAGTTGGTTTTTACTAATTAGCTTTTATGATACATTTGGGATTGGATTGAAAGTGGCCCGGTCCCATTCAAATTCTCAACTCACTTGCACTTATCACCTTTGCCTCTCTTATTTGAGCCTTTGCCTTTGTGTGTGGTTGTTGTCTTAGGCATCATTTCGTGTGCTTCCTCCTTAAGTGTAAATTACTTGTTACCTTGGAAATTGTTACTTGGGTTGCTTTGTGACCTCTTTTAGGTGAGTCCACAAATGGAGGATCCCATGGATGCCGGCAATCGGAGTCCTCGAAGCTCCACGCCCACACTCTCCTCCGAGTCTTTCGCGGCTAGGCTCGCTGAGGAAAGTTGAGCCAAGGAGGCTGCCGCCGAGGCCTTGCGCGCGGCCCACACCGAGTTGGCTGCGCTCCACAGCGAAAAGGAAGCCGCCGACGCGCGCATGGCTGCCCTCGAGCTTAGCTTGGCCACCATTGCCGCCGGCCCTCAAACCACCGCGCCAACCATGGTGCCGCAGCGGCCCGTGCCCATCTACACCGTTGCCTCATCACATGGCCCGGCCGAGCCGTCCCTTGATCACACGGCACATGCTCGGGGCAAGGGGCCAATGCACCCGTCACCGCCTTTCGATGCCCAGGCCTTTGCCGAGCGCTTGCCACCGCCCCGAGAGCCGAGCTACTATGGCCACCAACCGGCGTGTGCCGATTCCCGAGGCCATCACGATGCTCGACCGCTGCCGGGCCGGCATCTCCACCACCCCGCAGCTCCGTTTGATGGCGAGCCATATCCACGAGCCGCCCGGGCCCCCGTCGGCGATGACCTACCGAACCCCCGGTATGGTTATGGCAATTTCGATGGCTTTGATGATGGAGATGCAGCCCTTGGGGCCCATGAGGAAGATGACGTGTTTGATGAAGTCTTCCAAGAGCCATATGAGGACGACCCCTTAGCCGACTTGCTCCCCCGTCCTCATGGCCGAGACCGTGCCCACCGCCGGCGCCCTTTGGATCGCCACAAACCACAATGGCTCCCTCCACCGTCGGCTGACTTCCGAGGCCATGGGCAAGCGGCCCCCCAATTCCATCCAACACTTTGGGCAACGCCGGGAGATCAAGGTTCGCATCGAGCCCTTTGAGGGGGAATGTGACGCGGCCAAATTCCTTGATTGGAAGCAAGCCAAGGAGTATGCCCTCAACCATTGTCAATATGAAGATTATGAGCAGGTTTAGATTGCCACGCTCCAATTCACCCGCCATGCCCGTGCTTGGTGGTTCCGCTTCACCACCAAGAGGGAGAGGTGCCGCTTACCGCTGGTCGTGGCTTGGAACCAACTCATCTATGCCATGACCAAGTGGTATGTGCCGGAGGACTACCTTGAGCACATGCGCCTCCAAATTGCCCTAGCCCGCCAAGATGCCCGCACCCCGCTAGAGTTCTTTGCCGAGCTCGAGGAGCTTATCCACAAGGTCGGCGTGTCCACAACCCCTGCCTCTCTCCGCACTATGTTCCTCCGCGGCCTCGATGTGGACACGTGAGCCGTTGATCCTACTCCCCATCCGGGACATCAACACCCTCACCCACACGGCCATGAAGATCTACAATCAACTCCAAAGGAAGAAGAAGGACGCGTGGGCCTGTGGACAGCCCCCGAGCCCCTCTTTGGGCCCTCCCACGGCCAGCTACGCTGCCCCACAGCCGCGCACAAGTCCAACCACGGCCACGGCCGCACCCACCGACGCCGCGCGCCTTGTTCCCTCTCCGAGAGGCCCCACGCCCGACACGTGCCCTCAAGCCCCTCCAACGGACAAGTCAAATGATAGGGCTTGGTTCAAGTGCGGAGGCCGTGGGCACTACCAATGGGATTGCCCCAACAACAAGCGCGTCTTGTTCTCCTCCCAAAGTGGCTACGAGTCCTTTGAGGATGAAGAGGAGAACCCGGCCGCAGATGAATTTGAGGAGGCCGAGGATGACTCCTATGAGACCTTTGATTGTGCCCCACTTGAGCATAGAGCCGGCACCCTCCTTAGCCTCGTGGCCCGTCGCGTGCTTTTGGCCCGGGAAGTTGACATCTGGGATTAATGGGAGAATCTCTTCCACACGAGATGTCTTATGGGCTCCGCATCCTTGAGTGTGATTATTGATGGAGGCTCGTGCGTCAACATAGTCAATGAGTGGGTGGTCAAGCATTTCAACCTCTCCACCACGCCACATCCTTGACCATAGAGCCTTCAATGGCTATCCGAAGGTAAAGGTGATGTGGTATCAAGGCAATGCCACATCACTTTCTCTATTGGGCATTATGTTGATAAAATTCTTTGTGATGTTAAGCGGGCCGGGTCCGGGCCTGTTATTCGGGCCAGAACCTTTAATCGGGCCCGCCCGTAATTCCGGGCCAAACCGGCCCGCGGGCGGCCCTGTTGGTCATTCTCAAGTATTTTTTATATATTTTTATTCTCCAAACTTATTATTTAATACTATTAATAAGAAAAGGGTAAGTAATTTTATGTTAGGTTTTTTTTATTATATATATTTGTTATATATATTTATATTAATTAAAAATAATATGCGAGTCGGGCCGGGCCGAGCGGCCCGTACGGGCCTGAACCTGTAAGCGGGCCCGGCCCGCTTACCCGTCCGGGCTAGAATCCTTGTCTAAGCCCGTATTATTGGTCGGGCGGGCTAACCCGCGTTTGCTCAGGTCTAGTACTCACCTTTTGCTAGGTAGGCCTAGGCAATTTGATCGGAGGCTGATACATGATGGCTTCCTCAACACCTTTGTGTTTGTCCATGGCGAAAAACGCATCACTCTTTTACCCATGTCCCCCTGAGAAATACTTGAAGATCAAGTGGAGCGCGACCGCCTAAGGGCCTTGGAGGCGTCCATGTCCGCGGCACCGCATCCCACGGATAAGACCCTAGAGCCCGCCCGCGCGTTGTCCTCACAACGCCAAGGCAAGGGTGAGCGTGCAAGCAACTCCACCAGCGCGCTCACCACGGCCCGGCAGCCGCCCACTCACACGCGGCGCCCGGGTCATCGGCGACTATGACGTCTTCCGCCTCGGCGCCACAACGCCCGAGCAAAGGTGGCTGCGCAGCCGCTGGTGCACAGCCACCGCTTGGCGCGGCCACCACCGGCACGGCCTCTGCCACCCACAATGTGGCGCTCGTGTTGACGGCCCCTCCCGCAACCGCGCGCCGTAGCCCGACACCCTCCAAGGGAGATATGAGCCCCACCTCCTCTTGGCCCGCCAACGCCACCTCACGCCGGTGCTTCAAGGCCGTCGGCCTTGTTTCCTCTTGGTGCCCCGCCGTTGCCTCACCGCAAAGGCGGAGGGCTCCTGCTTGCCGCCTTGCATCTTGGCCTTGTTGGCAGAGTTTGCCGATGATGCGGTTCGAGGTGGACCCCACATGCCATGGACCGGGCCCTCGACCGTAAACCTGGGTCCTGTGGGCTTTCAACCACCCAGCCAGCCCCTCAGTCGGGCTCACCAGCTGGCGAGGCCTAGCCCAACCACGAACAACCCATAGGCTGCAGCCCATGCATCCCAACCCTCCAAACACAAGGGGTGTTGTCAGGGGGAATCGAACCCCTGACCTTTAACAAGCAGCTGATAAGCCACTTGTTACCAATTGAGTTGCAGCCCAATTGGTAACAAGTGGCTTATCAGCTGCTTGTTAAAGGTTAGGGGTTCGATTCCCCCTGGCAACACCCCTTGTGTTTGGAGGGTTGGGGTGCATGGGCTGCAGCCCATGCACCCCAACCTACAGGACCCATTAAGCCTGCAGGGTGTTGGAGGTGGGATTCGAACCCTAGACCTCCCTTTAACAAGTGGTGGCTTCACCACTTGCTAGACCTCCCTTTGAAGGGTTTTTTCTAATGGGATTGCACACGCGTAAGAAGGGGAGGGATTCCATGTATGTTTTAGGTGAGACAACCCCTAGGAGAGCTCATGACATTTCTTGTCTACTACCGCCACCTACAACCGGGTTAGATCCCTTTCCAATTGGCTTTGAGGCACCTTTCCATGGAATCCCTAATGCTATTGTGGTGGTTTGGTCTCCCTCTTTAGTGACTCATTTTTGGAGTTTTTGGTGGCTGCATTTTGGGATGTGCTATATCTTTGACTCTAGGTGCCCTCCCCTCCCCGATGACTTGCTTAGAGCCATCCTTAGGGTTCCCCCACACCGTTGGCTAACTTTTCCATTCCTTATTGAGTTTGCTTGTTTTAGGCCTTCGGAACACATGCCTTCGCCGTTCACATGGATTCAAACCGGGAGCCGCTCTAAACCTCGCCCATACGGCCATGCAGCCTACCAAGTGATCAAGTGGCTCGTCAATGATGCTTATATGGCGAAGCTCCCCGAGGGCAACACGACAACATTGCCATCCCATCTTGTGGTGCCCAAGGAGCCGCCCGACCGCTCTCGTATGCTCGTGCCTCTTTGTGTTAGTGGCGGTCTCCCTCACTCCACCTTCACCTTTAAGAAGGGTAGACGCGCCACCACACTTCCTCCACATCCCGGTCTTCACGCACACTCGAAGCGATGACGCTTCGAAGCTAAGAAGGGGAGAGTGATGAGTACCAACCCAAGATGCCGGCGCATCAATGCCACGACACTCAAGCATCGACAATGCTTCGACTCCAAGGCATTTTTGCGCACGTCTATATCCAAGCCATTATGGCTTTTATCCCCGGCTTTGACTCCAAGGCATCAAGGCGTGCGAATCTAAGGCATCAAGGCGCACGACACAAAGGAAGGGCACCTGAGCCTGACTCGGCCCACCTGAGCCTGACCCGGCCGATTCAGGGGCCGAATTACGCCGACTGAGCCTGACGCGGCCAAGACCCGGCCGAGTTCTTGGGCCGAGTTAGGGTTTGCCTTCCGCCTTGGCTTTTCCTTGTTATTGCCTTCATTTGTTTGTTTCCCTTTGCTACTTGTTTTAGTGTGTTTCCTTTTTATGGATGTGTGGACCCATTTGCATATGGGCTCCTAATCCCCTAGCAACCCTAGACTATATAAGCTTTATCTTTTCTTCCTTTTTCACTAGTTGAAGATATAGAATTGGAACATTACCTTGGGTAGAGCAAGACTCCCCTAAGGCATCCAATTAATTCTATCAACTCAAACATCTTCCAAAATCTCTTCTTTCTCTCAATCTCTCATCAATCTCTCAAACACATTCGAATCCACAAGCATCTCTTGGTTTTAGTCTTCTCGGCCAAGGAATCCCCCAAGGAGGGTTTCCTTGGATCTTCCCGGAGCCACCACCATCTAGGCTGCTCGGCCTCCTCTCTCCGACGAACCATCCTCATCTTCAAGTGCCATTAAAGGGTCTTCAAGCTTAGGAAGGAGAAGAAGCAACCCCTTGGGCTAGATCTAGCTTGTAAAGAAGCAAAGCCTTCCCCTTTGGAGGGTTGTTTCTCATCAATTGGTATCAGAGCCTCCCCTTTGGAGGGTAATTGGTTAGCAAGTGGTGATAAGGCCACTTGTTAAAGGGAGGTTGTGGGTTCGAGTCCCACCTCCAACATCGGTGTGGTCCGGCGGACGTCGGCCCGGTGGCGGCCGAGCGTCAAGTAGCTTGTTGGGCACCCCACGTGCCAAGGTGGCGAGGGAGCGGTCAGCTGGGCCGCGCGAGGAGGTGCCGGGAGGAAGGAGCAACGGGGAAAAAGGCGCCAAGTCCAAGTGAGGCGGCGGGGAAGTGTCGTGGATGATGGCCAGGGGAGGCCCCATGTTGGTCGTCCGTTGACCCATGGCCTCCGCCGCTAGTGGCTCCTCGACGGCCAAGACCTTGTCCGAAAGACGCCCCACGACCTCGGCTAGCCGAGCCTCAAAGGAGCCGGGGGAGATGGTGGGGGAGGAGCTTCGAGGGCTCCGGTGTCAGTCCTTTGTGAGGCTCTCAACGTGTTGGCGAGCGCGAGCCAACTCGGCCATAAAGGCATGGACGACGGCGTCAGTTCTTTGTGCGCGCCGGATGGCATACTCCGTCTGGGTCCTCTCCTCGGCTAGCTGAGCCTCAAAGGAGCCGAGGGAGATGGTGGGGGAGGAGCTTTGAGGGCTCCGGTTGCCGACCTTCAAGTGGTCTTCCATAGGGTGTCACCTACAAGGACACGAGGTGATGTGATTCCATCCCATCTTCAAGCCAAGGAAGAGCCAAGCAATGCCACATCTACACCAAGGCGCTCACCAAGGCTAGCAAGTGCGCCAAGCATTGAAGAATCTAAGGAGCAAGTGGCTGACCCACCAAGAAGGCTCACTCGAGCTAAGGCCAAGGAACTCCAAGGAAACATCAATTAAAGTCCTCCCGCAGCCCCTACAACCAATGACACTATTTTAGAAGCTATTCGAGGTCTTAAGGTGGATGGAGAGGACCAAATGCGGAATTTTCACCTTGAAATGCAAGCCACCGTGAGAGGCTTGGAAGCAAGGATTGAGGCCTCCGAGAACCTCCTAAGTGAAGCCCCAAGAGTAGATGATGGCTTCCACTCCTCTCACATTGAAGGAGACTTCTCACGCCCTATGACAAGAGCTTTGTCATTTCCTTCACTTCAAGGAGCCATGTCATCTCAAGTGCCTTGGTTTACCACCACAAATGCCCAACCAGGTACGAGTTCCAACTTTGTCCCTCCATTAGTACCTCAAACTACTATGTACACTCCTTTGCAGCTAACTATGTAGGTCAAGATGTGAGGAATCGGTTTCTGGAAAGGCAAGACACTCATATGCCTCAAGGGACTTATGGCCAGCACCCGGTGCCCCTCACTCAAGCTAGGAGAAAGTTCAAGGTCGTGGACAAGGCCAAGGGTATGGACGTGCACCTGAAGCAAATGTGCGAGGACAAGGGTATGGACGTGCACCTGGGATCCTTTATCAAGCTCAAAGGCCTCAATTTGAGCATGAACAAGATAGGGGGCGCCTACCAAATGCCAAGCTTGAGGTGGAGAAGTTTGGAAAGTCAACTGACCCGGAGGAGTACTTGCAATAGGAGAACAAGACCAATCAAATCTTTGATTACTACCAATACACCGAGGCCCAAAAGGTAGCCATTACAAGCATCAAATTTGAGGGTTTTGCTGACCAATGGTGGACGGAAGACAAGGAGGAAAGGGCCTACGCTGGACTGGATCCAATTGATACTTGAGAAGAGCTTAAAATGGCCCTTAGACACCGGTTCATGCCTGAGAACTTTTCAGCTCGAATTCATGGAAGGTTGGAGCAACTAAGGCAAGGCAATCGAACCCCTGATGAGTACTACAAGGAGCTCAAGACTTTGCTCTTTAGATCAGGCCTAAAGTTTCCGGATGGGTATGTTATTTCCAAATTTATTAAAAATCTTAATCCTGATCTTAAGGCTATTGTGAGCATGCAACACTTTGTGAGAGGTACTTTCGTTGAAGAGATTCTCCATTACACTAACCATGTGTATAAGAGTCTGCCCCAAAGGAGGAGCCAACCATCGAGCTCAAGGCCATGGCAAAGTTCCACTCCTAGCTCAACCAACTACACTCCTTGGCGTCTAGAGCCAAGGCAACAAGTTGCTCAAGTGCAGCCAAGAAAATAGCCTTATACCACCTCAAAATCAGAGAAGAGAAGGTGAGCCAAGGACAAGTGACATCAAGTGCTTAGGCCGTGGGCACATAGCCAAGGACTGCCCTTCACGTCGCCAAGTCCTACTCAACACCATTGGATAATATGAATCTGATGAGGAAGTTCTTGAGGAGAACAATGAAGAAGGAATAGAGGAGGAAGAGTTGCAAGTGATGGCTGAAACTCAAGGAGAATGCTTTGTAGTGAAGAGGTCTCTTTTGGCCAATGAAGCACCCTCTCCTCCAAACCAAAGGGAAACTATCTTCCATACAAGATGTCTCATCCAAAGTAAGCTTTGCAACCTGATTATAGATGACGGATCTTGTTGCAACATTGTGGATCAAGATGTAGTGAAAAGGTTTGCTCTCCCTACTTGATGAGGGATCATCTACACCACCTCAAGTGCCTACTTTTGATGGTGCCATTACAAGAGCAAGGGCTAAGGAGATCCAACAAGAGTTGGACAAGAATGTAACCTTGTACTTGTCCAAGGAGCTAGCCATGTTGGAGGATCTTCCTAAGCTGGATTTGAAGACCATGGTGACCATCTCGGTTCATGAAGACCTCAAGAGTGTTGAGGAGAATGCTTGAAGAATGTAATTGGGTTTTTATAACATTTTATGACATTATTTCCCTTTTGGTTTTATGTTGTTTGGACACGATTTAGTCTTGTTTTCCTAAGTCTAAGACTGGCCCTTTAGGAGTATAAAAGGCTGCCTTAGACATTCCCTTTAGAGATTAGACATTATTTGATGAGTGTCAACCACCCATCAACAAGGATTCAAGGCCTTGACCACCAAGACGCCGACGCATCAATGCCACAACACTCAAGCATCGACCATGCTTCGATTCCAAGGCATTTATGCGCGCGTCTATATCCAAGCCTCTAAGGCTTTTATCCCCTTTCTATTTTGGTTATTTAGTTTCATAATTCTAGCCTTGCCTTAAGTGAGTGTGAAGAGCCATTTGCATATGGGCTTTAACTCACTAAGGCCCATTAGAGTTTCCTTTTGTTTAGTGGACGTGTGGACCCATTTGCATATGGGCTCCTAGTCCACCAAAACCCTAGAACTATATAAGCCATTCCTTGGCTTCCTTGTCATTTGGTTGAAGATTATAGAAGTGGACATTTCCCTTAGGTTGAGTATATCTCCCTAAGGTCTTCCACTTACTTCTATGTCTCACTTCATGCCGGCAAAGTTTTACTTATTCCTTGTTATTTCCTACATGCCTAAGTATGACAATTGTTTGACTTGTTGCATCATGAAGCATATACTTAGGCTTAGGAATAGTGATGCCACTACTCTTGCACATGACCTTACACTTCCTATGGCATATACCTCTCATGTTATTGCATGTAGTGCCTTAGACAATACAAAAGGCTTGAGTGTTATACCCTTGGATTTGACATACTCATGTTTGCTTCATAGCTCCTCATCCTTGTTGCATGAGATGTATTCACTTCATTCTTTTCCTCTCCTAGTGACGTATGTTGTGTGTTTTGCATATTCCATCCTTCGACATACCTTTAGGACGCGTCATGTGTTGATTATGCGTACCCCATACAATGATAATGCCCTTATTATGCGTCTTTGCCATGTTGATTTTTGGGCCTATTATGGGGGTACGGACTGCCATCTCTCCGCCTTGTCCTTGAGCATGCCTAGATCCTCCCCTAGGTTTTCTTTGCAAAAGGTTTATCATGTTGTTTGGGGACCTTTGAAGATTATACCTAGAGCAGTTCCTTGTAACCCCTTACCCATGGAGTATCATGTTGATTATGGACCTTTATGGACTGGCCATACATCCCTTCCTAGGCACCTTGATGCGGGGATTAGCCGCGAGTGGCCCGATCTAGACGCCAAGGACTCGATTGAAGGTGGAGATAGAAAGAGACAACAAGAACACCAAGAATGACAAGAACAAGTTAGTAAAATGAAAATGAAACAAAGAAATAAACAAGGATATAGGAATAACCGAAAGATGCAATGGAGAAACTCTTGGCAAACAATGCCACCAAGAACCAAACCAATATGCACAAACGACCCTTCCTTCTACAATCCCACACAACGATGGACGTATCCAAAGAGCACGAGAAGGAGGCGAGTGAAGCCTTGGAGCACCAAGATCATAGACGAAATTGACACAACGCAAGAGCAACCTAGCAAGTTCGAATCAACCATGGAGAATCACTCTCCCATGAGAGCTCTCAAGCTCAAATGCTCAAAGCAACATTTTCATTCATCAAAAAGTTTTTTTACAAAATGAAGACAAGTTTGCCTTAAATACTATCTAAAGTCAAGGCCAAAACAAACCCTCAAAGGGCCCACACAAAGGCACAAAAAGTAGTCTTAAGATACACCTAAAATAAGGCAAGAAGGAAGGGGTTCGGATGGGCCCACAAGCAAGACCATCCCAGCCAAGGCTCGTCCAAAACAGCCAACAACTCGGTCTGGCACTCGGCCGAGTTGTAGGCCGAGTCAGGAGCTGTGGTCCTTGCTTCTTGTCGCCTTCGTCTTTCGCAGAGACAGTTTCTGACCTAACTTCAGAAGGTTCGTTCTCTCTCGTCCTTGATCGGAATGGAGTGATTCCAACGCCCAGAGATAGATCTTGAAGTCTAGTTTCACTCCTAAACATTTGAGAGTTCAACGAGTTGGGAATCAGAAGATATGGCACTTTTACTGAGGGGTCGCTGAAAGTTCCGGGAAGGAATTCAACGAAATGATTGTTGTGGGTGTTGGTGGTCTTCGTTCCCCCGCGCTTTGCTTGAAAGGTCACCAAGGTCCGTAGAATGGGCTTGGTGAAGTCCTCGACGAGGGTGGGCTCCCTTGAGACGTGAAGGCTAACCAAGTTCTCGAGTTCCTCGTGCATACGCTTGGCTCGAACCCTTTGTGAGTGGACCATCTCCTTCCTCAATGGCTTGGCTCGAACCCTTGTGAGGGAACCACCTTTCTTTGTGTGCAACTTGGGTGAAGCCTCGGATGCTCCCGCATCACACCTCATGCATAAGGTATTTCAGGTTGACACGGAGCCTTTGAGGATAGCCCCGCACCTAGCCTCCTTAGGGACCCTTTCGTTAGGACCTCACCTTAGCTTGTCTCTTAGGTGTTTGTCCCATTGATTTGTCCTAGGTATCGCCCTCCTGACCCTAGCATTCTTGTATTCTCTTATACCGGAACTTGGGTGGTTGTGTATCTCACTCTTGTAGTCGGGTGGCCAACTCCTAAGAAGGGGAGAGATTCTCTTTGGGTGCTACTAGTTCATCTCTCCCACATGGCCAACCCCCTAACTTGTAGGATCTCACACATTGCCTTGAGGATGGCAACTATTTTCCTTTTCCACATATGGCCACCAAACCTAAGCCCTCCCATCACCTATCCCATTAGGGCTGCTCATGAACCGACCCCATCTCCCTTTTGGACCGTGCCTAGGGCCCTTTGTAGCACCACCCCGGGGAGTAGGATATTCTCACATTTTGTTGTTGAGTTGCTTTGTTGTAGGACCATGTCGGCGGCCACCTTGCTTAGGGCCTTTTTGGCGTCCCCTTGGCGTTGGGAGCTCTTCCAAGCCGTCTTATGGACGCCTACTTGCCTTATGTGCCCCCGGTCCCCGATGATCGAATTGAGGACAATTCTCCTTCAATAAGGGGAGAGTGATGAGTGTCAACCACCCATCAACAAGGATTCAAGGCCTTGACCACCAAGACGCCGACGCATCAATGCCACGACACTCAAGCATCGACCATGCTTCGATTCCAAGGCATTTATGCGCGCGTCTATATCCAAGCCTCTAAGGCTTTTATCCCCTTTCTATTTTGGTTATTTAGTTTCATAATTCTAGTCTTGCCTTAAGTGAGTGTAAAGAGCCATTTGCATATGGGCTTTAACTCACTAAGGCCCATTAGAGTTTCTTTTTGTTTAGTGGGCGTGTGGACCCATTTGCATATGGGCTCCTAGTCCACCAAAACCCTAGAAATATATAAGCCATTCCTTGGCTTCCTTGTCATTTGGTTGAAGATTATAGAAGTGGACATTTCCCTTAGGTTGAGTATATCTCCCTAAGGCCTTCCATTTACTTCTATCAACCCAAACTCTCTCAAACACTCTTCTCTCTCAATCTCTCATCAAATCATACTCATCATTTAAACCACAAGAACGCATTCGGTCTTTGCTCTTCACGGCCAAGGAACCCCCAAGGAGGGTCTCCTTGGGCTTGCCGGCGCCGCCACCTCCTTGGGCCCTCTCATCCACACCTCAGTCCGACACCCTTCCTCTCTCTCTTGGCCATCATTGAAAGACTCCCAAGCTTAGGAAGGAGAAGAAGACTCCCCTTGGTCTAGATCTAGCTTCTAGAGGAACAAAGCCTCACCTTTGGAGGGTTGTTTCTCATCATTATTATTCATTGTGAGAATTTCCGGTTTTCAATCAAAAGAGAGCTTTTATGAGAAAACTATTCGGTTGTGAGAATTTGGCTTGGTTGTTCTTGTGTGTGTCAACCTCTTCCGAGCTTGGTGTTCACGAGCCATCATAGGCATCCTCTTCGTGCTTCTTGGCCACCATTGGACCGAGTTGTGTGGAGTTGTAAAGGCAGGGTCGTCTACTCATTTGGATTAGTTCTTGATTCACCATTATCAAGGGTTCTTCCATTGTTGTTGCGGTTCTATCTTTCTAGTTATCCTTTTCATTGTTTCTTGCGTTTCCTTTTCCATAATTGAGTCCTAACCTCCATTGTTTCTTTCTCTTTGAGTTTCTTGAAGTCTCTTCGTCTAGATCCGAGTCATTGCGGCTCAACCCCGCATCAAAGTGGTATCAGAGCTAAACGACGTCGAGACACCACCACCAACGCAGCCAAGACACATCTCTCGGTTTGTCTTGTCTTCCTTTGAGTCCTTTTGAGTTTTCAGTCGAGTTCTTGTTGTTTAGAGTCAATTCCGAGTTGTTGTTGTGTCTTTTCTTGAGTTTTGCTTGTGTTTTTGGAGAACCGATCACCACCACCACCACAAAAACCACCTTGGCGCCACCCCTCCAACCACCCGACACCACCACAACCTCCACCACCCACAAACCAACTCTCCCACCACTCCATTTCTGCCTTCCATTACCAGACGTGAAAACAAAGTGGAGGTCCAACAAATCCCTACAAACTAGGCGTGCCACTACTCTTAATTCAAATCAGGCGTGGAGTCAAAGGAGATCCCAACCAACTCCTATTTTCTAGCAACCAAGAAGACTACTTCAAATCAGATTGTTAGTGGGTTATTTTCGAATTTCACATTGTAATTATTTGTTATTTCTTATTTCCAAGTCAGAAAAAGAAAGTAAAAAAAAAACAAAAACATTTCAGCCGAATATTAGATCTTTTATTTTATGTCATGTGTATGTAATGCTATCCTAAAGTTGTGATTCATATCCTAAGAAGAGCAAGGCTAACACTTAGCCAATTTTCGGATGTGACTCAAGACGTCTTCAAGGAGCCACCGCCGCCTGCAAGACACCACCAAGTGCCTTAGCCGTGCCTGCATCTTGCCCTATACCACATCATTCCCTACCTTTCCATCGGCTCATCTCTCCATTGCACAAGTGTAAGGCAAGTAAGCATAACTTTGGCCCTCTTGAGTTCGAATTGTTGAGTCCTTTCCATCTTTAGCATTGCATTACATTCTTGCTTTGTAAGTCCATTCCTAGAGTCTTCGTTTTTCTTCTTTTGTTGAGTCTTTCTTTTGCTTGTTTTCATTTGCGTAATTCTGCCGAGCTATCTCCTAGGGAAAGAAATAAAACAAACCACACATAATATGTTTAAGAATATCCCAAGCAAAATTAATTGCCACGTGAACCATCTTCAATCGGAATAACACCCATGTTCGAACCGGCTTGACTAAGGCATGTGATGATAGCTCCTCCACCTTGGTTCGGCTCTCCTAAGCTCAAGAGACCGTCCTTGAGCTGTTGGTGTAGGTGTCGAGCTCGGGCTCGAGTGATAGCTCCGGGTGGTGGATCCTCTTTAGGGCTGGCCGGTTCCTCTTCTTCCTTCAACTCCTCTTCATCACTTGAATCACTTTCTTGTCCATCATCTTGTGCTTGATCACCTTGATGTGTAGGCTCGAACACATCATCCTCCCTCGCTTGAAAGGGATTCGACCTCGAATCCAGTTCGTCAAGGTCCGAATCTCCTTCAACAATGTAAGGCATCAAGTCGGTGACATTGAATACATCATGGACGCCAAAGGTGGGAGGGAGATCGAGCTTGTAGGCGTTGTCATTGATGCGCTCAAGCACTTGAAATGGCCCATCTCCTCTCGGTTTGAGCTTGGAGTTGCGGAGTAATGGAAATCTGTCCTTCCTTAGGTGCAGCCACACAAGGTCGCCGGGTTCAAATATCACCTCCTTTCGGCCACGATCAGCTTGGCGCTTGTATTGGCACGTCCTCCTCTCCAATTGCAGCCTTGTATCCTCATGCATCTTCTTAATCCGGGCTGCCTCATCCGCACCTTCCTTGCTCTCCCTCTCCTTGATTGCATACGGCAATAACTCCAATGGTGTGGTGGGGTTACGACCGTACACAACCTCAAATGGTGTCCTCTTGGTGGCGGTATGGACCGTCCCATTATAGGCGAACTCAATGAATGATAAGCTATCTTCCCACCTGCGCAAGTTAGTCCTCAAAATAGTACGAAGCAAAACACCAAGAGTACGATTAACTACCTCAGTTTGGCCATCCGTTTGAGGATGACAAGTAGTGGAGAAGAGAAGTTTAGTTCCAAGCTTTGCCCATAGAGTCTTCCAAAAGTAGCTTAGGAACTTCACATCTCGGTCCGACACAATAGACCTAGGAACTCCATGCAATCTCACAATATTGTCAAAGAAAAGGTTAGCAATATGAGAAGCATCATCAGTCTTATGGCATGCTTTGAAGTGTGCCATCTTGGAGAACCGATCTACCACTACAAAGATAGAGTCTCTCCCTCTCTTAGACCTTGGTAACCCTAAGACAAAGTCCATGGAAATGTCTTCCCAAGGCAGTTTAGGGATAGGTAAAGGAGAGTAGAGACCATGGGGCTGGGCCTTAGACTTAGCGCACAAGCAAGTGGTGCAAGACGCACAATACTTCTCCACGACACGCTGCATCTTAGGCCAATAGAAGTGCTCTCTTAGCACATGTAAGGTTTTAAGGACACCGAAATGTCCCATTAACCCGCCCCCATGCGCTTCTTGAACCAAAATGGTCCTAATTGAGCCTTTGGGAATACACAACTTATGGCCTTTAAACAAGAATCCCTCATGTAAGTAGAATTGATCTTTACTTCCATGGGACTTACATGTGTCAAATATATCACAAAAATCAGCATCATGCACATATAAGTCCTTAAGGAAGGAGAAACCAAGCAACTTAGCATCTAGTACAGCCATAAGAGTGTATCTCCTGGATAGGGCATCCGCCACTACATTGTCCTTTCCCTTTTTGTGTTTGATCACATAGGGGAAAGACTCAATGAACTCGACCCATTTAGCATGTCTCTTGTTAAGCTTGCTTTGACCCTTAAGATACTTCAAGGCCTCATGGTCCGAGTGTATGACAAATTCCTTGGGCAATAAGTAGTGTTGCCAAACCTTGAGAACACGTACCAATGCTAAAAGTTCCTTGTCATACGTGGGGTAATTTAATTCAGCCCCTCCAAGTTTCTCACTAAAATAGGCAATGGGTTTGCCTTCCTGCATAAGGACACCCCCAAGGCCTATTCCCGAAGCATCACATTCTATCTCAAAGGTTTTATCAAAGTTTGGCAAAGATAGAAGTGGTGCTTGGGTGAGCTTGGCCTTTAAGCTAGCAAAAGCCGCCTCTTGCCGTGACCCCCATACGAAGGCCACACCTTTCTTGGTCAATTCCGTGAGAGGCGCAGCAATAGTGCTAAAGTCTCTCACGAAACGGCGGTAGAAGCCAGCTAGGCCGAGAAAGCTTCGGACTTGAGTCATTGAGGTAGGTGTAGGCCACTCGGAAATGGCCTTAACCTTGTCCTCATCAACTCTTAAGCCCTCTTTGCACACCACAAATCCAAGAAATACCACGTGATCCGAATGGTAGTGGCACTTCTTGAAGTTGGCGTACAACTTCTCCCTTCGTAAGACTTCAAAAACCTGCCTAAGGTGGCCAATATGCTCTTGAAGATTGTGGCTATACACTAAGATGTCATCAAAGTATACAACCACAAAGTTTCCTAGAAATGGCCTTAGGATGTGGTTCATGAGTCTCATGAATGTGCTAGGGGCATTAGTGAGTCCAAAGGGCATTACCAACCATTCATACAGCCCATATTTAGTTTTAAAGGCTGTTTTCCATTCATCGCCTTCTTTCATGCGAATCTGGTGGTAACCGCTCTTAAGATCCACTTTGGAGAAAATACTTGCCCCATGCAACTCGTCAAGCATGTCATCTAGTCTTGGGATAGGATGTCGATACTTGATGGTAATGTTGTTGATTGCTCGACAATCAACACACATCCTCCAAGTACCGTCCTTCTTTGGTACTAGAATGACCGGGACTCTACAAGGGCTAAGGCTCTCTCGAACATAGCCCTTGCTTAGCAAGTCTTGTACTTGACGTTGGAGTTCCTTTGTTTCCTCCGGGTTGGCCCTATATGCAGCCCTATTCGGTAGTGTTGCCCCCGGTATGAAGTCAATTTGATGCTCAATACCGCATACCGGTGGCAACCCACTCGGCACATCCTCTTGAAAGAGCTCGGAAAACTCCATCATGAGACGTGCTAGGGGTGCAGGAAGTTCCCCAAGATCACTCAAGGCAAGCAACATGTCCTTGGGTACAAACAAGAAACACGGCTCTCCTTGTATGATGGCAAGAGCAACTTCCTTTGGCTTGGCTAGCAAAAGGTGGTTAGTGGCGCCGCCCTTGGCCCCAATAGCCATCTTCTTACCCTTAGCTAGCTCGGCCTTTTGTTGGGCCCGTCATTGCTCCCGAGCTACATGGTCAGCCATGATTTCATGAGGGGATAAAGGGTGAAGAGTAATGCGTTTTCCCTTCAAGTGAAAGGAGTACTCATTACTCACCCCTTGGTGTATGACGCCACGATCAAATTGCCAAGGCCTTCCCAAGAGAAGGTGACAAGCGGTCATGGTCATGGGCAGGACGTCACACAAAACCTCATCTTCATAGCCACCTATGGCAAACTGAATCGTGGCTTGGTCCTTGACTTTAAGGGGTGTGTCGGAGTTTAACCAACAAAGAGTGTAGGGCTGGGGGTGAGGAGTAGTACTTAGGTTAAACCTAGATACTACTTCTTGGTCGATGATATTACAACACGACCCCCCATCGATTATCATACTACACACTTTCCCCTTAATGGTGCACCTAGTGTGAAAGATGGTCTCTCGTTGACTAGGCACACTCGGACCTTCCGAAGCAATTAAGACCTTCTTAGCCACAAAACAATCACCTTGAGCAGCAACAACGTGGAGCTCTTCCACTTCCTCCTCATTCTCAACAAGTTCTTCGTCACACTCATCCTCGGAGACATAGTCCCCTAGAGCGTTAAGTAGGACTTGCTTTCGTGAGGGGCAATCCTTGGCATAATGACCCCTTCCAAGACACTTAAAACACTTGATATCACTAGTTCGGGTCTCACCCTCCTTGCGTTGGGTGTGAACCGTACCAGGGACATCTCGCCTAGGGTGAGTCGTGGAGTCCCCCCTAGTAGGTCCTAGGTGTCTTGGTGTGGGTTGGACCCCCTTGGAGTTCTGCCAAGGTCGTGAGCTAGAAGCTAATGGACGCCTTGAAGGAAGTGCTTTATACATACGATTCGTATAATGAAGCACTTCTTCCATAGGTGTGCCACTAGGGAAGTGTTGTTTGCTCACTACAGCCTTAAGCTCGGGGTTGAGACGACTTATGAACTTAGAAATAAGATATCCTTCGGGAACCCTAAAACCAGACCTAAAGACCAAAGTCCTTAGCTCGGTATAGAATTCATCCGGGCTCTTATTCCCTTGCTCTAGTTGTTCCAACCTCTCATGAATGCGCTCGGCATAATCATTAGGCATAAATCTGTCCCTTAGTGCTTGTTTGAGGCCTTGCCAAGTCATGATTTGGGGGTGGCCGTGATAATCACGTTCCTCTTTGTCCCCAAGCCACCACTGATAGGCAATACCCTCAAACTTGATGGTAGCTATAGCTACTCGTTGAGCTTCTGAGTAGTTATAATACTGAAATATTTGTTCAATTTTTTGCTCCCAATCAATATACACTTCGGGATCACAATTAAGACCGAAAGGTTGTACCTCAAGCTTGATACCATGCGGCCTTTGTTCATAGGCAGGGCCATGCTCCTCCTCATAGTAGCCGGTGCCTCGGTTTGGCATGTATGCACCTCTCCCTCCTAAGCCACGCCCGCCTCCTCCTCGGCCTTGCGGCATCCTTCGTGGCTGCATCAAAGGCTCGTGGTACCTAGGATTGTCAAATTGAGCTAGCCTTGTCGGCTCCCTTTCCGGTATATAATCTGCAGGGTTAGTCCGAAAGGGCATACTAGTAGTACTAGGACCCTGATAAGGAAGAGAGAAGTTAGAATCTGTACCATACTCTTCCCGGGTGGTAGTGACAAGTGATGTCGTAGGGTGGTGAAGACTAGGGCTCGGTAAACTTGCGGCCAAGGACATGGGCGCCGCCAAGGAGCTCATCGGTGGAGCTCCATTGCCTCCTTGTTGTTGCTCACGGTGGTAGCTAGGAGCTGGACCATAGGAGTTGCTCCACTTCTCGTCCATGGCTCTCATGAAAGCCGCTTGCTCCTCTCGCATGGCTTGGAAGTGTTGCCGCGCGCGCTCGTCGGCCTCTTCCTTGGAGGATTGGATGGCTCGTAATAGGGTCTCCATGTTGATGGCCGAACCATCCCTCCCTTCCTCTTGGCTGACTTGCTTATCCTTGGGGTCTCCCATTGTACCTTCACCAAGAAAACCACACAACAGCCCACAAATACCACACAACACAATGGCCCCTAGGGCTAGTAAGGAGCTTATATCTACCAACAACTCCTTGCAAAGTTTCAAGTTTAAGCTCGGTAAAACAAGGCAAGGTAAGGCTTCCTATATGCAAAAATGACTCACAAGTAGAAAACAAAGTGCACTACAACCTTGATGCAAGTCCTTAAGTTAGATGCAACCCAAACAATCTCGTAAGTACTTATCCCCTATTACCACATACTATAGTTGAACAAGTAGAGATTACAATGAATTGCAGCTTACAATGATGAATCAAATACAAGTACGAGCACTTCTCAAGAACACTAAGAGAGTCACAATGTAACAAGGATGATCAACAATAGGCATTTGTCTCTTTTTTTCTTTTTTTTAAAATGGTCGACTTTTCCTTTCTGTTTTTTTTTTTTTGACTAACTAAGCTGTAAATGTTGTAACAAAATAAAATTAACAAAGTCTTGAGCAACCTATAGAGTCCGCACCTCAGAAATGTTCCTCCACTCGAAAGCTTAAATTGAATATAACTTAAGGTACTCTAGGTAGGTTGATTTAATGTGCCAAATGAAAAATAAAGACTCAATTGTCCTAAACTATATGCAACTAATATAGGGTCACGGCTAGGTTAATTAAAATGCATGGCAGCTTCTCTGAATTTTGAAATCAAAAGGGCAGCAACAAACTCAACAATACTCCTAGATTTAAGGCGTGTGGAGATCAGCCAAATCTACCCCCTAACTGTCGTCTTCAAGCTTGGTTTCAGCCTGGTTTTTGAGACGCCAACAACCCGAAAATGCAGAACAAGACTCGACACAAGACAAGGACACAAAACGCAAGAAAAAACCTAAGACTCTAGACGCTACACAACTCGGAAATGCAAGACAATGCAGGGCACGAAATCAAGAGCTATAAACTACGAAAATTGCAAGAAATCAAAGGTAAATAAGAGCAAGAACTCACGTAGCTCTGATACCACATGGTGTATGCAAGGATCGGTGGACAACGGTGCAAGATCTTGCTCGCCAAAGGTACGCCGAGGGCTCACAAGGACTCGCCGAGAGGAATGGAGTGCGGCAATGGCTAGGGCAGTCCGTGAAGGATGAGTTTGGTATGGATAGATAGAGTTCTTCTAGGCCAAGATATGACACACTCAGATTGGAAGAACAAGGAGATAATTTCGAGATCTAACACACTCGAATCAGCCTCACAAAGTCGATGTTACTCACGAATTTGAGAGGGTAGTTTTGGGGAGAGTTTGAAGCAACGTAACTTCCTTTTCTTGATGCTAAAAACTGAATACAATCTGATGTTTCTCAGCCTTAGATAGGCCTTCCGAAATTAGAAAGAAAATCAAGAAAGAAAATGCTAAAATTAGCCCATGATGTGGGGCACTACTCGGCCTAATAACTAGCTAAAATACTAAGGCTGCCAAGCCTTTGTTTTAGGGAAAGAAATAAAACAAACCACACATAATATGTCTAAGAATATCCCAAGCAAAATTAATTGCCACGTGAACCATCTTCAATCGGAATAACACCCATGTTCGAACCGGCTTGACTAAGGCATGTGATGATAGCTCCTCCACCTTGGTTCGGCTCTCCTAAGCTCAAGAGACCGTCCTTGAGCTGTTGGTGTAGGTGTCGAGCTCGGGCTCAAGTGATAGCTCCGGGTGGTGGATCCTCTTTAGGGCTGGCCGGTTCCTCTTCTTCCTTCAACTCCTCTTCATCACTTGAATCACTTTCTTGTCCATCATCTTGTGCTTGATCACCTTGATGTGTAGGCTCGAACACATCAACATGGTTCCATTCCTAACTCTCCCTTATATGGAATACATTATGCCCCTAATGTTTTTAATGAGTTTCAAGGTGTTCAAGACGAATACATGGATGACGAGGGTTGGAGAGCCGATCCACCTAGGGGATATCAGCCAAGGAGAGGGTGTGAACAAGAGTAAGATGGAATTGGGAGAATAAAGGTGAAGATCCCTAACTTTGAAGGGAAGTGTGATCCGGATGTGTACATGGAGTGGAAGACCAAGATAGAACAGATTTGGTCATGCCACAACTTTGCCGAGCACAAGAAGGTCCAATTGGCAGCCTTAGAGTTCAATGGCTATGCTCTCATATGGTGGGACAACTTGGTCAAAGAGAGGAGAAGAGCCCTTGATCCACCCGTGGCTACTTGGGAGCAAATGAAGGCTTTGATGAGGGCTAGGTTCGTGCCACAACACCAAGAGATCTTCGTCAAAGACTTGAAAATTTGAAGCAAGGCGCCATGTCAGCCGAGGAGACATACAATGCCATGCAAGTGGCTATGGTGAAGGCCAATGTCATTGAGGATGAGGAGACAACAATGACAAGGTATCTTAGAATTCTCAATCCGTTTTTGGCTAATGAAGTGGATTTGTTTCCCTATGACACTATGACAGAGTTGTTGTACTTAGCAATCAAAGTGGAGAGGAAGACCAAGGCAAGGAACCAAGGGAGAAAAGGAGCAATTGGCACCCCCAACACTTGGAGAAACCAGCCTAGCCGTGGCTACCCCCCATATGGCCGAGAGGATTCCATTGCCAAGTACAAGGACAAGGTGCCAAGCATGGAGCATGGAGGGCCGAGAAGAAATGCACCACCAAGTGGCACTCCCTACCCTCCAAGAGGCTCGGCTGGCCCCACCAATGGACCCAAAGGGAGTACTCCTAACCCTAACTCTAGTGCTAGAGATGTTGTTTGTTTTAAATGTCAAGGAAGAGGACATATGATGAAAGATTGCCCTAATAGTATAACTCTCATGATCAACCATCTAGGACAATATGAATCTGAATCTGAACATGAAAATGATGATGATTGTGTTGATGAGCATGTTGAGCATGAATCTGATTTTGTTGATAATGATGATGGCATTGAGTATGAGCATGGGGAATCTTTGATTTGTAAGAGAACTTTGCATGTACAACCTGCCCCTTGTGAGGATAATCAAAGGGAAAACTTGTTCCACACTAGGTGTTTAGTTAAATGGAAGGTTTGTAATGTGATAATTGATGGAGGTAGTTGTTGTAACATTGCTAGTACTGAATTGATCTCTAAGTTACAACTTACTACGTTTTATCACCCTAGGCCTTATAAATTGCATTGGATGAATGATTGTGGAGAATTGAAAGTGAACAAGCAAGCTAAGATTACATTCACATTAGGTCATTATGAGGATACTATTCTATGTGATGTGGTTCCCATGCAAGCTTGTCATGTGTTATTAGGTCGTCCATGGCAATATGATAGGAGAGTAATGCATGATGGTTTCACTAATAGGTACTCTTTCACCTTTAAGGGTAAAGATATTATTCTGAAGCCTATGTCTCCTATGCAGATTGCCGAGGCTTATGAGAAGAAGAAGGAGAAGGACTTGGTTCCAGGAAGTGAAAAGGAGAAGAATCACGGCAAGGGATCCCCACGGCAGCAAGGTGGCACTCCCTCCAAGCCTAGCCAAGCCTTAGTCATCCAGCCCTCTAGTGTCTTATTAGCATCCAAGAGTGAGCTACAAGGAGAGTACCTACCCTTAGATACAATCCTTATGCTTTTGTGCAAGAAACTAACCATGCTAAGTGAAGAGACTAAGGCTACCCTACTTCCTAGTATCCAAACCCTTCTAGAGGAGTTTCAAGATGTGTTCCCGGATGAGATACTTCATGGCCTACCACCATTAAGAGGAATAGAGCACCAAATTGACCTTATCCCCGGTGCCACTCTACCAAATAGGCCAGCTTATAGGATGAACCCTAAGGAGAGCCAAGAGATTCAAACCCAAGTGCAAGACCTCCTAGATAAGGGTTATGTGCGAGAGAGCCTATCCCCTTGTGCCGTGCCAGTCCTACTTGTGCCTAAGAAGGACAACACTTGGAGGATGTGTGTTGATTGTAGAGCCATCAACAACATCACTATCAAGTACCGCCACCCCATCCCAAGGTTGGACGACATGCTAGATGAGCTCTATGGGGCCACCCTCTTCACAAAGATTGATCTAAGGAGTGGATACCACCAAATCCGGATGAAGGAAGGAGATGAATGGAAAACAGCCTTCAAGACAAAGTTTGGGCTTTATGAGTGGCTTGTAATGCCATTTGGTTTGACTAATGCTCCCTCTACTTTTATGAGATTGATGAACTATGTTTTGAGAAACTTTATAGGGAAATTTGTTGTATTATACTTTGATGATATTCTTATCTGATGCGGGAGCATCCGAGGCTTCACCCAAGTTGCACACAAAGAAAGGTGGTTCCCTCACAAGGGTTCGAGCCAAGCCATTGAGGAAGGAGATGGTCCACTCACAAAGGGTTCGAGCCAAGCGTATGCACGAGGAACTCGAGAACTTGGTTAGCCTTCACGTCTCAAGGGAGCCCACCCTCATCGAGGACTTCACCAAGCCCATTCTACGGACCTTGGTGACCTTTCAAGCCAAGCGCGGGGGAACGAAGACCACCAACACCCACAACAATCATTTCGTTGAATTCCTTCCCGGAACTTTCAGCGACCCCTTAGTAAAAGTGTCATATCTTCTGATTCCCAACTCCAATCACTCTCAAATGTTTAGGACTGAAACTAGACTTCAAGATCTATCTCTGGGCGTTGGAATCACTCCATTCCGATCAAGGACGAGAGAGAACGAACCTTCTGAAGTTAGGTCAGAAACTATCTCCGCGAAAGACGAAGGCGACAAGAAGCAAGGACCACAGCTCCTGACTCGGCCTACAACTCGGCCGAGTGCCAGACCGAGTTGTTGGCTGTTTTTGTGGCCGAGTTGAGGGAAGTCTGGGGCTTTCTTGTGGGGGCCACTTAGGGCCTTTCTTCCTTGTTGTTTTTAATGTATTTCTAGACTACTTTTAAGTACCTTTGTGTGGGGCCCTTTGTGGGTTTGTTTAGCCTTTGTCTTGGGGTAGTATTTAAGGCCTTTTTCTTGTCTTTTGTAAGGAACTTTTTGATGAATGAAAATGTTGCTTTGAGCATTTGAGCTTGAGAGCTCTCATGGGAGAGTGATTCTCCATGGTTGATTCGAACTTGCTAGGTTGCTCTTGCGTTGTGTCAATTTCGTCTATGATCTTGGTGCTCCAAGGCTTCACTCGCCTCCTTCTCTTGCTCTTTGGACACGTCCATCGTTGTGGGAGATTGTAGAAGGAAAGGTCGTTTGTGCACATTGGTTTGGTTATTGGCGACATTGTTTGCCAAGGGTCTCTCCATTGCATCTTTCGGTTGTTCCTATATCCTTGTTTATTTCTTTGTTTCTTCTCATTTGCTAACTTGTTTCCTTTGTGTTTCTCTTGTTTCCACCTCCATCTTCCATTCGAGTCTCTTGGCGTCTAGATCGGGCCACTCGCGGCTAATCCCCGCATCAAATTGGTATCAGAGCCATCTCGACGCCGAGCCACCACCACTCAGCCGAGCTACCACCTTGGTTAGCTCCTTTGAGCCTTCTTTCCATTTCTTGTGTTCTTCTTGTGTTTTTCTTGCTTTGTTGTTTCTAGTCTTGTTTTGCTTGTGCTTGTGTATTTGTGGACTTTGCTTGCTTGATATTGCCATCACATTTCAAAAAAACCCAAAAAGAAAGCCCTACCAACAAGCCTCACAAAATCTAAACAAAAAACCAAAAAAAAAAAATCCGGCGATCGGACCACCCTCCGCCGCCTTGTCCACCGCCTTGCCACCACCACCACCAAGCAGCCACCACCACCAGCCCCATCCGTGCCCAGCTGTGCCATGTCCCTTGAGTGTTTGAATCTTGAAGCTTAAAGTGTGCATGTGATTTTGTGCAATTTTGGCATAAGACCACATTGCTTTCTATCTTTCACTCTTTGGTTGTCTTAGTTAGATTGGGAAAGTGCCAAAATCAACCCTTTGCAGCCTTGTATGTGGAAGAGAGCTTGAAAGCTACCCTTGACAATTGTGGTAAACACTCAAACCACTTTTTCCTTCTACCATTTCATCCCTTTTCCCAAATAAACCTACAAACAAGTCTTCTTTTCTTCCAAGTAAAAAAAAAAATGAAAAGAAGGGGAGCAGCCAAACACACCTTTAGCTGCACGTTTTTTTATTATTAAAAAAAAATCAGAAAAGAAAAGAAAAACAAGATCAAAAAAAAAAGGAGAAAAGAAAGGCCATGTGTGCATGATTTGTGCAAGTATTGTTGTTGATCTTCCATGATTATTTCTACAGTGTTCTTGAAGACTTGATCATCCTAGCCCAAGCTTAATACCCTACTCACCTTGCCTAAACACATTTCTATCATTGGCAATTGTTCACAAGTCATGAGTATTGGTATTACATGCTAGATATAACATTGCTTTGTTGAGTCTTCTAAACACTTTTTCATTGAGTCTTCTTTCTTGATTGTTTGATTCCATTTGTGTGATCATATTGAGTCCAATTGTGTTTGAGCTTCCATTGTGTGTCTCTTGAGCTCATTTCCAAGTCCAAACACATATTTTAGTTCCACTCAATTGCATTGTCATTCTCTATGATCCAAGAGCTATTCTCACCTTTGGTTTGTGTTGTCTAAGTTCACCAAGTTCTATTGAAGATTTTGTCTCTCTCAAGGCAACCTTACATTCCAAAAGCTTGCATCGAATCAACAAGAGAGTGAGTGATCAAACACACGAGTGATCAAACACTTGTGAGGATTGTTTTGATTTCACTAACCCTAACATGTTTCTTGGAGTTTGTTGATCATGTCTTATAAAGGAAGTCCACCACATGGAAGGTCCGAACCAAGGGCACCCGAGTTGTTCAACATGCTCAAGGCCATGTCGGCCAACATTGCTATCTTGTCCAATCGGATGGTAGCATTGGAGCAAGAGTGCCCAAGCCCGCAGCCCGCATCCGTGCCTCAAGAGATGCACCGAGTGCCCATAGCCACCAACTTCCCCCGGCGTAGAGATAAGCCTAATGCTCCTAACCATTTAAATGAATTTCAGGAAATTCCTAGGCGTGCCTATCATGATGAGCCAAGACGAGCCTATGAAGATGAAGAATGGGAGCATGAGCCACATCGAGGCTACCAAGCAAGGAGAGACCGAGAGCAAGAGCAAAATGGAGTTGACAAGGTCAAGGTGAAGATTCCATCTTTCGGAGGCCAATGTGATTCATATGTCTACATGGAATGGGAGGCCAAGATTGAACAAATATGGAGTTGTCACCACTTTCCCGAGCATAAAAAGGTACAACTTGCCGCCCTTGAATTCAATGGTTATGCACTAACATGGTGGGATAATCTTGTGAAAGAAAGGAAAAGAACCTTAGATGCATCAGTGACAACTTGGACTCAAATGAAGGCCTTGATGAGAGCTCGCTTTGTGCCTCGACACCATACACCATTGTTGCCCGTAGCCATCAAAGTTGAGAGACAAACTAAGGCTTGGAACCAAGGAGAAAGAAGTTCAAGTGGTAGCCAAAACCGAGGCTATCATCCTCATATGGAGCAAGGGGAGCCAAGGAGGAGTGCTAAGCCAAGCCCCTCCCCATCGAGCCTAAATCCCCCAACCGACGCTCCTAATGCCTCCAAAGGAAGTACTCCTTACCCTTCTCCTGGAGCTAGAGATATCACATGTATTCAAGCTATGCTCAAGAAAATCAAGCCAAGAAGAAAGGAGGAGGTTCTTGCTATTGAACCAATGGCCAAAGGAGAGGAGATTGAGCTAAAGGAAAAACAAAAGGACGTTGTAGAAACATCTCCTTCACCTACAAGGGTCAAGCATCGATTGCCCATCATTGTGCGTAGTTCATTCAAATCCTTAGCTACTCCAAGGATGGACTGGACCCACATGGTTCCTTCAAGCTTGCCCTTCCTACCCCATGAAGAGGTTGAAGCCAAGAAATCAATTTTCAACCAAGAGACAAAGAATGTGCCAATGGAGACTAATGCAAGGGAAGTACCTCTTATCTCCACCTTTTTAATTCCATCTCTTGAGTTTGAAAATGAGCATGTCATTCCATATAGGACAATACACATGAAAAATTCTGTCCTTGCATGTAAAACTAGATATTCTTGTGTGCACCAAAGTTCTCTAGCACAATACATGTCTTGTGGAATGCATCTTGTTCATATATTGATCCTTATGTCCATGCAAGTGTGTTATGTTGTTAGTTGCACTCCTAAGCTTGAACATAGAACTAGGAAAAAGAGTGGAATATTATTTGCATGCATGCTTGGATATCATGTAGTCATTGGAAGATTTATGCTTAAATTCTTACAATTGTGTGCACATGATAGAGGACCTTATTTTGCCATTGTTGTTATGACTAAGCCCTCTAAGAGAGATGAATTCATTGCATACCCTAGACTTCATAATGCATCTTATGTGACTAACCCTTGTTTTATTGACCAAGTTGTGGAGTTGTATGGAGTCTCTAGTGCTTTGATTTCAGGCCAAGAAGTGAAGTGTGTGAGCTACTCAAAGTTGGAATCCGGAGAAGTGCCCTTTGAACCAGGAGATCAAGACGTCCCACATGTGGCTGAATTGGTTCACCCTTTACGGAAGGAAGACGAAGACATGGACATGCTTGATTCGAGGACGAATCCTTTCCAAGAAGGGGAGAATGATGCGGGAGCATCCGAGGCTTCACCCAAGTTGCACACAAAGAAAGGTGGTTCCCTCACAAGGGTTCGAGCCAAGCCATTGAGGAAGGAGATGGTCCACTCACAAAGGGTTCGAGCCAAGCGTATGCACGAGGAACTCGAGAACTTGGTTAGCCTTCATGTCTCAAGGGAGCCCACCCTCATCGAGGACTTCACCAAGCCCATTCTACGAACCTTGGTGACCTTTCAAGCCAAGCGCGGGGGAACGAAGACCACCAACACCCACAACAATCATTTCGTTGAATTCCTTCCCGGAACTTTCAGCGACCCCTCAGTAAAAGTGTCATATCTTCTGATTCCCAACTCCAATCACTCTCAAATGTTTAGGACTGAAACTAGACTTCAAGATCTATCTCTGGGCGTTGGAATCACTCCATTCCGATCAAGGACGAGAGAGAACGAACCTTCTGAAGTTAGGTCAGAAACTATCTCCGCGAAAGACGAAGGCGACAAGAAGCAAGGACCACAGCTCCTGACTCGGCCTACAACTCGGCCGAGTGCCAGACCGAGTTGTTGGCTGTTTTTGTGGCCGAGTTGAGGGAAGTCCGGGGCTTTCTTGTGGGGGGCCACTTAGGGCCTTTCTTCCTTGTTGTTTTTAATGTATTTCTAGACTACTTTTAAGTACCTTTGTGTGGGGCCCTTGGTGGGTTTGTTTAGCCTTTGTCTTGGGGTAGTATTTAAGGCCTTTTTCTTGTCTTTTGTAAGGAACTTTTTGATGAATGAAAATGTTGCTTTGAGCATTTGAGCTTGAGAGCTCTCATGGGAGAGTGATTCTCCATGGTTGATTCGAACTTGCTAGGTTGCTCTTGCGTTGTGTCAATTTCGTCTATGATCTTGGTGCTCCAAGGTTCTCTTGCTCTTTGGACACGTCCATCGTTGTGGGAGATTGTAGAAGGAAAGGTCGTTTGTGCACATTGGTTTGGTTATTGGCGACATTGTTTGCCAAGGGTCTCTCCATTGCATCTTTCGGTTGTTCCTATATCCTTGTTTATTTCTTTGTTTCTTCTCATTTGCTAACTTGTTTCCTTTGTGTTTCTCTTGTTTCCACCTCCATCTTCCATTCGAGTCTCTTGGCGTCTAGATCGGGCCACTCGCGGCTAATCCCCGCATCATTATGTATAGCAGGTCCCTAGAGGAGCATGAAAGAAATTTAAGGGAAGTTCTTTCTACTCTTAGTGATGGAGGACCATCCACACCTCAACCACCATCCGGTCCTATGACTAGGAGCCAAGCTCGTCGTCTCCAAGATGAGCTAGCCACACTTGCCCAACAAGTTCCGGAGGAGGTTGTCTCGGCCACGTCTAGGTCATTCTCATTGACCATGGTCCACACTTAGCTTGGTTGAGTGCATGGCTTGTGTGCACCTTCCTTGTCTATTTTTAGTAAGGTTTTTACCCGTGTTGATTGGATATTTGTAGACTCGGTTTGCTATGTTTTTAATACTCGGTTTAGCATGTTTTTTTTAATGTTTTGGGCCGGTTCCTTTAGGGAAGTATTTAAGGCCTTTGTAATTGCCATTTTCAGCAACAAGCACATTATCAAGAATCATTTTCTGAAATAGAAACTTTCCCAAGAGAGAGTTCGTGTTTGTTCAATCCGAAAATAACCTTGGTCGTTTGTGAAGATCAATTCCCTTCGAGTTGAGAATCGAAGACGTCACAAAGCATCCTCTTCGTGCTCTTGAGGATTCGTCCTCTCTTGTGTGGAGTTGTAGAAAACCAGGTCATCTACTTAAGGTGTAGTTGTTCTTGGTTCATCCGAAATCAAGGGTTTCTATTCCGGGTTTTTGGTTTCTTCTTATTCACTTTGTTCATCTCTTTCTTACTTCCGCCATTCACCTTTTGCTTTCTAGAGTCGTTGCGCATCAAGATCGGGCCAATTACGGCTAACCCCGTATCAAATTGGTATCAGAGCTGCGTTTTGGTTCCAACACCATTCCTTTGCCGAGTTCATCATCAGTTTGTGTTCTTGAGTCTTCGGTTTGTGTTCTAGCATAGCCGAACCTTTCTTCTTTTGTTCCTTCTTTGTTTGAGTCTCTAGTTGTTTGCTTTGTGTTTTAATTGTGCTTGTGTTGTGGAGATCGGATCAACCTCATCATCACCACCACAAAATCGCCTCAGCCACGCCGGAAACACTAGCTCCGGCCATCACCACCACCTCTCCAACATAACCGTCCACTATCTCCATCACAAAGCCCACGTTCTCCATCACCCTCAGCCGGCGTGCTCTCCAAAGTGCCTCAACAATGAGTCCCTACACTTGCGGCCTCTCTCCTCAACGTGCAACTCCTCTTCAGCCTCAATCTCCTATTTTTGAGGCGCGTCAAAGAGGATTACAAAAGAGCCGGCGCCCACTCCCCTAAAATCAAGGCAACAACTCTCCATAGCTTATCTATTCTTTTATTTTAATTTCTTTATTTCCAAATTCAGTTGTAGTTTCAAAATTCGAAATTTAGTTCAAAAAAAAAAAGACAAGAAAGAAAAGAAAAGAATATCAGAAAAAGTCAAAAAAAAAAATCATTTCGTCAAAAAAATAAAAGAAGTAGACGAACATTGTTATTTTTATTTCATTTCTTTTTTACCTTAGTATAAGTCTATTGTATGTCATTAATACTTAGGCTTAGTACTTAGTCTAAAGTTTGTAAGCTCTCAAGGATAAGCCAAGGTTGCCGACGCCACAAGTGCCGCGCCGCGCCGCCTCTACCCCGCTCCGCGCCTGCCTCGCCGCCGTCCGGAAACCCTAATTTCCCTAAACTCACCTTTTTCTTGTGCCTATCCCCTATGCCTTCACCACCGATCCACACTACCATTCTTCCGCCTCCACTAGTACAAGCCAAAGCGAGCCAAAGGTAACAACTTGTCCTCTTAGAGTTCTGAATTTTTATTTGAGTCTAGTCCACCATTTTGCATTGCATTTCATTCGTGCATTGTAGTCTTCCTGAGTTAAATAGCTTTGAGTCTTTTTAGTTTCCTTGCATTTACATTCTTGTAAGGTCTTTGTTGAGTCTTTGAGTCTTCTTTTCTTGTTTTCCGATTTCTTTTGTGTTTTCTTGGTTGCACTAAAATTCCGAATTAAAGTGCTATTGTTGAACCTTGCTGAACCATCATCACACTTAAAATTGCATAGAATTTATCTTGGTTGTTGAGTGTTGTCCAGATTGCTTAACTCACGTGAAGTTTATTGGTCTTCCCAACCGATTGCACTACAAGGTTGGCTTTGGACTGAAGAGAGAGTGAGTGATACACACGAGTGAAACACTTGTGAGTGATTTGGATTTTTTTCTCTAACCCTTGACCAAGTTCGGTGTTTAGTCGTTTTGTGTGATGGCAGGTGACAATTCCTCTAGTGACCAAGGCGACCGGAGTCCCTCACCGGTGCATCCAGACGTCGTGAGCTTATTCCAGCAAGTGACCGACTCCATGGCCACCATCACCGCGCGCTTAGCAGCTTTTGAGATGGCACAAAGGGTGCCACCTCCGGCCCTTGTGCCCCCGGCTGCTACTATGCAATAGCCTCGAGAGACGGCCCCAACCCAGGTGACCGCCCCCTTAGGCACCTACGTCGCGCCTGGTGGACCTTCCAGAGCCAACTTGGTGCCTCTCGGACGCCCTCATGCAGAAGGAACCGGCACCGTGAGAAACTCCCCGGTAAGACACACTTCCCCTCGTGTGTTTGTGCAAGAACAAGCTACTAGGGTAGCTGGACAATTTCCTAATGAAGTGCCACCTCCACATGAGGTGCCCTATGTTGCTAATCCTTTGCATGAGCCTCAGGGACCCCTTAGAGAAGATATGTTTGATGAGGCAGATTTGGAAGAGGAGATGTGGAACCAAGGCAATCGGTTCAATGGTCCCCAAGACCCTAGAGAAGCCTACGGCTATTATGAGCCAAGAGGTCATTATGGTGGTTATAGGGGAAATCAAGGCAATCAGTCTAGGAGAGAGTTAGAGCAAGATGGCATAGGGAAGATCAAGATCAAGATGCCATCCTTTGAAGGCAAGTGCGATCCCGATCCTTACATGGAATGGGAGATGAAGGTTGAGCAGATTTGGAGTTGCCATAACTTCATTGAAGCCAAGAAGGTGCAACTCGCCTCCATTGAGTTTAGTGGTTTTGCCCTAGCTTGGTGGAACAACCTCGTCAAGGAAAGAAGAATGGCATTGGATCCACCGGTTACAACATGGGAGCAAATGAAGGCTAGCATGCTCGGTTTGTTCCCCACCATTATTCAAGGGAGCTAAAACAGCGGCTAGAGAACCTCAAACAAGGGAGCATGAGCGTGGAAGAAGCATTCAATGCCATGCAAACAGCCATGGTGCGAGCCAACGTCATGGAAGATGAAGAATCGACTATGGCAAGGTACCTTCGCATCCTTAACCCTTATATTGCTAATGAGGTCGATATGTATCCCTATACAGATTCTACACAGCTACTGCATTTGGCCATTAAAGTGGAGAAAAACCAAAGATACAAGGCTAGGAATCAAGGCTCTCAAGCGGCGAGAAACCCTAGCGGCCATCCGAACTCATGGAAGGCCCCTGGCCAATCTAGGCCATTTCAGCCGGCGCCATTTGGCAGGAACCAGGCACCTACAGTGAGCCAGCCAAGGAGCCAAGATGCGCCGAGAAAAAATGCTCCACCGAGCACACCGCCGCAAGCCTCCAGTCGACAGCCCGGCCCGGCTAATGGGTCACAAGGGAGTTTTTCTAAATCTTCTCCTTCTTCTAGAGCTAGGGATACTATATGCTTTAAATGTCAAGGTCGAGGGCATATGATGAAGGATTGCCCCAATAGGCGAACCTTGGTTATTAACCATCTTGGACTCTATGAATCTGAGTCTGAGGGTGAAGAGCAAGGTCCGTTTATTGAAGATGAACCTATGCATGATGTTAATGAGGATATGGACTGCATTGAATTTGAGCATGGTGAATCCTTAGTGTGTAGGAGAACTTTGCATGTAGAACCGGCCCCATGTGATGATAACCAAAGGGAAATTTTATTTCATACTAGGTGTTTGGTTAAGGGGAAGGTTTGTAACATGATTATTGATGGGGGTAGTTGTTGTAACATTGCTAGTACTGAATTAGTTACTAAGTTACAACTTCCGACCTTCCATCATCCTAGACCATATAAGCTGCATTGGATGAATGAATGTGGAGAAGTTAAGATGGCTAAGCAAGTTAATGTGACCATAACTCTAGGACATTATGTAGATACTATTTTATGTGATGTGGTCCCAATGAATGCTTGTCATATTTTGTTAGGTCATCCATGGCAGTTTGATAGACGTGTCACTCATGATGGTTATACTAACCGTCACTCCTTTAATTATAATGGCAAGAGTGTGGTACTAAAGCCTATGACCCCATTGCAGGTAGCCGAAGCATTTGAGAAGAAGAAGGACCAAGAGAAGCCGGTTGAAGCTAAGAAGGGGAGTTCGACCGAGAGCTCTTCCAAGGCTAAAACCAAGTCCCAAGTTCTGTTGGCTTCCAAGGAGGAGATGAGAGAAGAGCACTTACCCCAAGACGCCACTCTCATGCTCTTGTGCAAGAGTTCTGGCTTGCTTAGTAAGGAGTTGAAGTCCACCTTGCCGCCAATCATCCTAAGCTTGCTTGAAGAGTTTCAAGATGTCTTCCCTGAGGAGATGCCACCGGGCCTGCCCCCTATGAGAGGTATAGAGCATCAAATTGATCTAATTCCGGGTGCTACTCTCCCAAACAGGCCGGCTTATAGGATGAATCCAAAGGAGACGCAAGAAGTTCAAGAGCAAGTGAAGGCTTTGCTTGACAAGGGCCATGTGCGTGAGAGCCTTAGCCCTTGTGTCGTGCCGGTGCTATTGGTGCCCAAGAAGGATGGCACATGGAGGATGTGCGTGGACTGCCGAGCCATCAACAACATCACCATAAAGTACCGATATCCAATTCCCCGCCTCGACGACATGTTAGATGAGCTGCATGGAGCATCCGGCTTCACCAAGATAGACCTTCGAAGTGGCTACCACCAAATTAGGATGAAGGAGGGGGATGAATGGAAAACGACATTCAAGACCAAATTCGGTTTGTATGAGTGGATTATTATGCCTTTTGGCTTGACAAATGCTTCTAGTACTTTCATGCGCTTAATGAATCATGTTTTAAGGCATTTTATAGGGAAATTTGTTGTTGTCTATTTTGATGATATACTTGTGTACAGTAAGTCCCTAGAGGAGCATGAGCAACACTTGAGGGAAGTACTCTCTACTTTACGTAATGAGTGCTTGTATGCTAATGAAAAGAAATGTGAGTTTTGCACTAATCAAGTTACTTTTCTTGGTTTTGTAGTGAGCTCAAGAGGCCTCCAAGTGGACGAGAGCAAGATAAAGGCCATACAAGATTGGCCTACGCCTACCTCCGTGAGCCAAGTGAGGAGCTTCCATGGTTTGGCCAGCTTCTATAGGAGGTTCGTGAGGGATTTCAGCACCATTGCCGCGCCCTTGACGGAAGTGACCAAGAAGCATTCGGCCTTTGTGTGGGAGGAGGCGCAAGAAAGGGCTTTCAATGCCCTAAAATGGAGATTGACGCAAGCGCCTTTGCTGGTTTTGCCGGACTTCACAAGGCCATTTGAAGTGGAGTGCGACGCTTCCGGGGTTGGCATAGGTGGCGTCTTGATGCACGAAGGTAAGCCCGTAGCCTTCTTTAGTGAGAAATTGAAAGGGGCAAGTCTTAATTACTCTACTTATGACAAAGATTTATATGCTTTATTTAGAGTATTAAAGACTTGGCAACACTACTTGTGGCCTAGAGAGTTTATCTTGCATACGGATCATGAATCCTTAAAGCACTTCAAGACCCAAGATAAACTTGATAGACGACATGGTAGATGGATGGAATTCATTGAAACTTTCCCTTATGTAATCAAATACAAAAAGGGGAAAGACAATGTAGTTGCCCATGCCCTTTCTAGGAGATACACTTTGCTTACCACATTAGACTCCAAGGTTTTAGGGTTTGCATATATAAAGGAGTTGTATGTGGAAGATTCTGATTTTGGTGCCATTTATAAGTCATGTTTACATAAGGGCTCGTGTGACAAGTTTTACTTGTTTGATGGGTTCTTATTTAGGGTTGATAAAGTGTGCATACCTATTTGTTCCTTGCGTATGTTACTCGTTGAGGAAGCCCACAAGGGTGGTTAATGGGTCACTTCGGAAGGGACAAGACTTATCATATGCTACATGCTCACTTTTATTGGCCCCACATGATTAGAGATGTTGAGCACCTTATTAGGAGGTGTTTGGACTGTCTTAAGGCCAAGTCTAGGCTCAAACCCCATGGCCTATATAGTCCATTGCCCATTCCAAGTGCCCCTTGGGAGGACATATCGATGGACTTTATCGTGGGGCTGCCAAGGACCAAGAAGGGACGAGATTCTATCTTTGTGGTAGTTGATCGTTTCTCCAAAATAGCTCATTTTATTGCTTGCCATAAGACCGATGATGCATCAAATGTAGCCAACCTTTTCTTTAGGGAGATCGTGAGGCTACATGGTGTGCCTCGGACTATAGTAAGTGATAGGGATGTTAAGTTCCTTAGTTACTTCTGGAAGACACTTTGGGGAAAGCTAGGGTCGAGGCTCTTGTTCTCTACCTCTAGCCACCCTCAAACGGATGGTCAAACGGAAGTAACTAACCGAACCTTAGCTGCCATTCTTCGAGCCATCCTTAGGAAGAACCTAAAGGCTTGGGAGGAAGATCTACCTCATGTAGAGTTTGCCTACAATAGGACTGTCCACTCATCTACATCTTTGTCTCCTTTTGAGTGTGTTTATGGTATCAACCCCACTACTCCACTTGATCTTGCTCCTTTTCCTATGAAGGAGCATGAGAGTTTTGATGCAGGTAGGCATGTGGAGTTCATCAAGGAGCTGCATGAGAGGACCAAGGAGAAGCTCAAGGCTTGTGGGGAAAGGAATGCAGCTAGGGTCAACAAATGGCGTAAGAAGTTGGTGTTTCAACCCGGAGATCTCGTGTGGGTGCACTTGAGGAAGGAGCGCTTTCCGGAGCTGCACAAGTCCAAGCTTGCACCTAGAGGAGACGGACCATTCAAGGTGCTGCGCCGAGTAGGAGACAATGCATACATCCTTGACCTACCGGACACTTATGGGGGTGAGTGCCATGTTCAATATGGCAGATTTGACACCTTACCACTCTCCGAACGTCGCCACACCGCAAGCAATTGATCCGTGGTCGGATCCTCTTCAAGAAAGGGAGGATGATGGAGGACCATCCACACCTCAACCACCATCCGGTCCTATGACTAGGAGCCAAGCTCGTCGTCTCCAAGATGAGCTAGCCACACTTGCCCAACAAGTTCCGGAGGAGGTTGTCTCGGCCACGTCTAAGTCATTCTCATTGACCATGGTCCACACTTAGCTTGGTTGAGTGCATGGCTTGTGTGCACCTTCCTTGTCTATTTTTAGTAAGGTTTTTAGCCGTGTTGATTGGATATTTGTAGACTCGGTTTGCTATGTTTTTAATACTCGGTTTAGCATGTTTTTTTTAGTGTTTTGGGCCGGTTCCTTTAGGGAAGTATTTAAGGCCTTTGTAATTGCCATTTTCGGCAACAAGCACATTATCAAGAATCATTTTCTGAAATAGAAACATTCCCAAGAGAGAGTTCGTGTTTGTTCAATCTGAAAATAGCCTTGGTCATTTGTGAAGATCAATTCCCTTCGAGTTGAGAATCGAAGACATCACAAAGCATCCTCTTCGTGCTCTTGAGGATTCGTCCTCTCTTGTGTGGAGTTGTAGAAGACGAGGTCATCTACTTAAGGTGTAGTTGTTCTTGGTTCATCCGAAACCAAGGGTTTCTATTCCGGGTTTTTGGTTTCTTCTTATTCACTTTGTTCATCTCTTTCTTACTTCCGCCATTCACCTTTGATTGTTGTTTCTTTTGCTTTCTAGAGTCGTTGCGCATCAAGATCGGGCCAATTACGGCTAACCCCGTATCACTTAGAGTCTAGCGCTTGTATGCCAACTTGAAGAAATGTGATTTTTGCACTAATAAGGTCACTTTTCTTGGTTTTGTAGTGAGTTCACAAGGGCTGCAAGTGGATGAGGAGAAGATCAAGGCAATCCAAGATTGGCCAACGCCTACAACAATCGGCCACGTGAGGAGTTTCCATGGGCTCGCAAGCTTCTATAGGAGATTTGTCAAGGACTTTAGCACCATTGCTGCCCCCTTGACCGAGATCACCAAGAAGCATGCTCCATTTGTGTGGGGAAAGGCGCAAGAGAGGCCCTTTAACAATCTGAAGTGGAGGCTCACAAATGCACCCCTTCTAGTTCTCCCGGATTTCTCACGGCCATTTGAGGTGGAATGTGATGCAACTGGAATCAGCATTGGAGGAGTCCTCATGCAGGAAGGTAAGCCTATTGCCTTCTTTAGTGAAAAATTGAAAGGTGCATGTCTAAACTACTCTACGTATGATAAGGAACTTTATGCATTGTTTAGAGTACTTAAGACATGGCAACATTACTTATGGCCTAGAGAGTTTGTCTTGCATACTGATCATGAGTCCTTAAAGCACTTTAGGAGTCAAGATAAACTTGATAGGAGGCATGGTAGATGGATGGAGTTTATTGAAACGTTTCCTTATGTCATTAAGTATAAGAAAGGGAAAGACAATGTAGTTGCTGATGCACTTTCTAGGAGATATGCATTGATCACCACATTAGACTCTAAGGTGTTAGGTTTCACTTACATTAAGGAGTTGTATGAGAGTGACATAGATTTCGGCACTACATATAAGCATTGTGTGGCTAAGGGTTCTTTAGATAAGTTCTACTTGTTTGAGGGATTCTTGTTTAAGGTTGATAAGGTGTGCATTCCTAGGTGTTCGTTGAGATTATTACTTGTGGAGGAAGCCCATAAGGGAGGCTTAATGGGACACTTTGGTAGAGATAAGACATATCACATGCTGCACACACACTTTTATTGGCCACATATGCTTAGGGATGTTGATCATTTGATGAAGCGATGTTTAGAGTGCCTTAAGGCCAAGTCTAGAGTGAAACCCCACAGCTTGTACCGCCCATTGCCTATTCCAACAGCCCCTTGGGAGGACATTAGCATGGATTTTATTGTGGGGCTACCTAGGACTAAGAAGGGGAGAGACTCTATATTTGTGGTTGTTGATAGATTCTCTAAGATGGCCCATTTTATTGCTTGCCATAAGACTGATGATGCTTCTAATGTAGCTAACTTATTTTTTAGAGAAGTAGTTAGATTACATGGAGTACCTAAGACTATTGAGAGTGATAGGGATGTGAAGTTCCTTAGTTACTTTTGGAGGACTCTTTGGGGGAAGCTAGGTACTAGATTGTTGTTCTCTACTTCTAGCTACCCTCAAACGGATGGTCAAACTGAAGTAACTAATCGCACCCTCACAACCATCTTAAGGGCTGTCATTAGGAAGAATTTGAAGGCTTGGGAAGAAGCCTTACCACATGTCGAGTTTGCATACAATAGGGCAGTTCACTCATCTACTTCTTTGAGTCCTTTCAAATGTGTGTATGGTTTGAATCCTTTAACCCCACTTGATCTTACGCCGTTGCCTATGAAGGAGCGAGCAGATTTCAATGCAGGAAAATAGGTGAAGTTCATTAAGGAGCTACATGAGAGGACTAGGGCAAAGCTACAACAAAAGGCCGAATACAATGCCACCAGGTCCAATCATGGCCGAAGGAGAGTGATCTTCCAATCGGGGGATCTTGTTTGGGTTCATTTGAGGAAGGAGCGCTTCCCCGACAAGCGCAAGTCCAAGCTATCACCACGAGGAGATGGACCATTCAAGGTGCTTAGGAAGGTGGGAGACAATGCCTATGTGTTGGAGCTGCCCGAGGAGTATGGAGTTAGCCCTACCTTCAATGTAGGCGATTTAACAGTCTATGAGAAGCATGATGAGGAGCTAGAAGATTCGAGGTCAAATCCTTTCCAAGAAGGGGAGGATGATGAGGGATCATCTACACCACCTCAAGTGCCTACTTTTGATGGTGCCATTACAAGAGCAAGGGTTAAGGAGATCCAACAAGAGTTGGACAAGTATGTAACCTTCTACTTGTCCAAGGAGTTAGCCATGTTAGAGGATCTTCCTAAGCTGGATTTGAAGACCATGGTGACCATCTCGGTTCATGAAGACCTCAAGAGTGTTGAGGAGAATGCTTGAAGAATGTAATTGGGTTTATAACATTTTATGACATTATTTCCCTTTTGGTTTTATGTTGTTTGGACACGATTTAGTCTTGTTTTCCTAAGTCTAAGACCGGCCCTTTAGGAGTATAAAAGGCTGCCTTAGACATTCCCTTTAGAGATTAGACATTATTATTCATTGTAAGAATTTCCGGTTTTCAATCAAAAGAGAGCTTTTGTGAGAAAACTATTCGGTTGTGAGAATTTGGCTTGGTTGTTCTTGTGTGTGTCAACCTCTTCCGAGCTTGGTGTTCACGAGCCATCATAGGCATCCTCTTCGTGCTTCTTGGCCACCATTGGACCGAGTTGTGTGGAGTTGTAAAGGCAGGGTCGTCTATTCATTTGGATTAGTTCTTGATTCACCATTATCAAAGGTTCTTCCATTGTTGTTGCGGTTCTATCTTTCTAGCTATCCTTTTCATTGTTTCTGGCGTTTCCTTTTCCATAATCGAGTCCTAACCTCCATTGTTTCTTTCTCTTTGAGTTTCTTGAAGTCTCTTTGTCTAGATCCGAGTCATTGCGGCTCAACCCTACATCACTACTATTCCTCATACTCAACCTTACACTCTTTATTGGTTGAATTCTAACACTCCCTTGAAGGTTAGTGAGCAAGCCAAGGTCAGTTTTTCCATAGGTGGCTATCACGATGAAGTCATGTGTGATGTTTTGCCAATGACCGCATGCCACATTCTTTTAGGAAGACCATGGCAGTTTGATCGAGGAGTGATACATCAAGGAGTCACTAATGAGTACTCCTTCCACTTGAAAGGAAAGAGGATCACCTTGCACCCTTTAGCCCCACATGAGATCATGGCTGACCACTTGGCTAGGGAGCAAAGAAAGATCCAAAGAGACCAAGAAGAGAAGAGCCGTGGAAAGATGGCTATAGGAGGCAACAAGGCAGCTTCTAACCATCTTATTTTGGCCAAACCAAAGGAGGTCCTAAGTGCACTCAAGGGGAGTCAAGTTTGCTTTCTTATCATGAGTAAGGAGGTCTTGATTTCCAAGGAAGAACTGACTTGTTTGCCACCTCTTATTGCTTCTCTTTTGCAGGAATACGAGGACTTGTTTCAAGAAGAGGTGCCGGCTGGTTTGCCTCCAATAAGGGGAATTGAGCATCAAATAGATTTTGTGTCCGGCGCTTCACTCCCTAACAAGGCTGCCTATAGAGCCAACCCCGCCGAGACTAAGGAACTTCAAAAGCAAGTTCAAGAGCTACTAGACAAGGGGTATATTCAGGCAAGTCTTAGTCCTTGTTCAGTTCCTGTTATTCTTGTACCTAAAAAAGATGGTACTTGGAGAATGTGCGTGGATTGTAGAGGCATCAACAACATTACCATCAAGTATAGGTATCCTATACCTAGACTTGATGATATGCTTGATGAACTCCATGGTTCAAGTGTATTCTCCAAGGTGGATTTAAAGAGTGGATATCATCAAATCCGCATGAAAGAAGGTGATGAATGGAAAACTGCTTTTAAAACCACCTGTGGCTTGTATGAGTGGTTAGTTATGCCTTTTGGTTTAACTAATGCTCCAAGCACTTTCATGAGGTAATGAACCATGTGCTAAGAGCCTTCTTAGGCAAATTTGTTATGGTATACTTTGATGATATTTTGGTGTATAGCCGAAGCCGGATCATGCTAATCATCTCCAACAAGTCCTTGACGTTTTGAGAAAAGAAAAGTTGTATGCTAACTTTAAGAAATGCCATTTTTGTTCGGATCATGTGGTTTTTCTTGGGTTTGTTGTGTGCAAGGATGGACTCAAAGTGGATGAGGAGAAGGTCAAGGCAATCAAAGAGTGGCCAACACCAACCACTATGACTCAGGTGCAAAGTTTCCTAGGCTTGACTGGCTTCTACCGCCGATTTGTCAAGGATTTTAGCACCATTGCTTCACCTCTTACTGAACTCACAAAGAAGAATGTGCCCTTTCTATGGGGAGAAAGAAAAGAGGAAGCTTTTTCTACTCTTAAGCACAAGCTAACTCATGCTCCTTTGCTTTCTTTGCCTGATTTTACTAAAACCTTTGAAATTGAGTGTGATGCATCAAGTATAGGTGATGGAGGACCATCCATGACCCAACCACCATCCGGGCCCATGACTAGGAGCCGAGTTCGTCAACTTCAAGATGAGCTCGCCAAGCTTGCACATCAAGTCCCAGAGGAGGTTGCTACGGCCACACCCAAGGCCTATTCGGTCACCATGGTTTCTAGTGGTTGAGTGCATGGCTTGTGTGCACCTTCCACTCTTAGAAACCTTCCTCATTTAGTATGTTTCAGCCGTGTGGGCTTTTGACATTATTAGACTCGGTTTTCTCTTTATTCCGGTTTAGCTTATTTTAGTGGTTTAGGAGCCGGTTTAGTTAGCAGTATTTAAACTTGTCTTCTTTCTAATTTTAGCAGCAAACCATTATTCAAGAATACTTATTTCTGAAATAGAAACCTTCTCAATTTGGAGATTTCGTGAGTTTGCCAATCCGAGCTAGTTTTGGTCGAGTTGTTTGATTCAATTGCTTTCGAGTTGTTGATCTCCAAAGCGACACAAGACATCCTCTTCGTGCTTTGAAGATCCGTTCTTCCTTGTGTGGAGTTGTAGAAGACGAGGTCATCTACTTTAGGGTTGGAGGTTCTTGTTTCCTACGAATCAAGGGTCTCTAGTTCCGGGTGTTTGGTTTCTTCTAACCTATCGTCCATCTTTCCTTGTTGTTCTTCGTTTCTTTTCTTTTCCCGAATCTGATTTGTTTTTGTTTCTTGTTGTTCGTGTGTTGATCACCAAGGTCGGGCCTCCCTACGGCGATCCCCGTATCAAATTGGTATCAGAGCATAGGTTTTGGTGTCAACAAGTTGCATTGCCGAGTTCATCAATTCGGCTTTGGTATTGTGTCGTTTGGTTGTGCCTAGTGCATAGCCGAATCTCTTTTCCTTTTCTTGTTGTCTTGTGGAGTCGTTCTTGAGTTGTTGCTTGGGTTCTAACTGTTTGTGTCTTGTGGAGATAGATTGCATCTTGTGGAGATCGGTTTGTGCTTGTGAGAGGAAGAGACGATCACCCTCCTCACCACCACAAAACAGCCGTCAAAACTTGCCGGAAACCCCACCAAACACCACCACCATCACCACCTCAAACAACCGGTCACCACCTCCATAACCAACCCTAACCCCACGTTCACCACCACCCATATCCGGTGACTTCTCCACGTTCCACAACAAAGAACCCTAACCCTAATTGACGGCGTGCCAAGGTCCAACACTAGGTCACTTGCCCTCCAAGGCGTGATCACCAAGTCCCTTAGCCACGCCCTAAACCCTAACGGCAGAAGCTCCTAATCTTGTGGCGTGTGGGTTGACAAGTTCAAAGCAAGGCAGCTACAACTCCTACAATCAAGGCTTGGCTGATTGCTCCAACAAACCCACTCGGCCATTCACCCTACAAAGGTGGCGTGTGGCTTGAAGGAGTCAACAAAACCGGTTGCCACCTCCTACAAACAAGGCAACGTTCTCCTTTAGGCTTATCCCTCTATTTTTCTTATTTTTCTTTATTCCAAATCAGTTTGTAATTTGAATTTCGAATTTCCTTTTACAAAAAAAAAAAAAAAACGAAAGAAAAGAATATCAGATTAGTCAAAAAAAAAAATCAATCGTCAAAAAAAAAAAAAAGAGAAGAGACGATCCTTTGCATTTTATTTCTTTTCTAGCTTAGTCTAGTCCTTTGTATTTCATTTATACTTAGGCTAGATTATAGTCCAAAGTTGTAAGTGTCTCAAGGATCAAGCAAGGAGCCGACGCCAAGTGCTCTCTGCCGCGCCGCGCGCGCCCACCCAAGCGCCCGTCTCCGCAGCTCACGCCCCGCGCCGGTAACCCTAATTCCTTAACCTCACCTTCCCTTGTGCCTCACCTCTTCTCACCATCACACCGGTCTCTTCATCATCATTCCATCTTCACGAGCACAAGCCAAGGTGAATTGAGGTAACAACTTGTCCTCTTGAGTTCTTAAAACTTCTTGATTACTCGTCCATATCAAGCTTGCATTACATGTGTGCATGCTAGTATTCTTGAGTAAATTTGTTGAGTCTCATTAGTTACCTTGCATTTACATACTTGTGAGGTGTTCTTCATTGAGTCGTTGAGTCTTCTTTTTCTGATTTCTTTTGTGTTGTTAAGTGCACTAAAATTCAGAATATTAAGTGCCTTTGTGTGACCCTTGTTGATCGTCTTTCTACTACACCTTACGTCTACCTTATTTTGGTTGTTAAGTGTTGCTTGAAATCGATCAACTCACGTGAAGTATTTGAGTTTCACAACCGGCTGCACTACAAAACTAGTTGAGATTGAGCAAGGGTGAGTGAAACACACGAGAGAGACACCTGTGAGTGTTTTTGATTGATTCTAACCTTAACTCAATTCCGTGTTAGCTTGTTAAGTGTGATGGCAGATAATGATGATATTTCAAGTGGCCGGGACAATAGGAGCCCCTCACCGGTGCATCCGGACGTGGCTATACTCATCCAGAAGTTGACCGACTCCGTGTCCGTGATCACCCACCGATTGGCTGCCCTAGAGACGTCTCAAAGAGCTCCACCACCAGTCGTGCCACCCCCGGTGACACTTGTGTCCCAACCACAAGAGACGGTCCAGAATTCAGCCCCCATTCCCTTAGGAACTTATGCTGAGCCAGGAGGTCCGTCCGGAGCCAACTTAGTGCCCCTTGGAGGCACCCGTGCAGTAGGTACCGGTACCGTGAGGAACTCCCCGGTAAGGCATCCTTCTCCTCTTGCCCATACCCATGATAGGCAGAATAGGGTGGCGCCAATGTATCAAGCTGAAATACCACCTCCACGAGAGGTGCCTTTTGTTGCTAACCCTTTGCATGAGCCACAGGATCCACTTAGAGAGGACGAGTTCAATGAGGCTGAATTTGAGGAAGATATGTGGAACCAAGGAGGAAGATTCGGTGGCTACCAAGGCCAACGAGGGGGCTATAACTACTATGAGCCCCGGGGCAGATTCGGAGGTAATAGGGGTTATCAAGGCCAGCCACCTCGGAGAGAGTTGGAGCAAGACGGCATAGGCAAAATAAAGATCAAGATGCCCGCCTTCGAAGGAAAGTGTGACCCCGATGCCTATATGGAGTGGGAAATGAAAGTGGAGCAAATCTGGAGTTGCCATAATTTCATAGAGGCAAAGAAGGTGCAGCTAGCTTCCATTGAGTTTAGTGGCTTCGCCCTAACTTGGTGGAACAACTTAGTGAAGGAGAGGCAACGAGCTTTGGACCCACCGGTGGCTACGTGGGAGCAAATGAGGGTTTTGATGAGGGCTCGGTTCGTCCCTCAACATTACTCCCGAGAGCTCAAGCAAAGGTTGGAGAACCTCAAGCAAGGTAGCATGAGCGTGGAAGAAGCCTACAATGCCATGCAAACCGCCATGGTCCGCGCCAACGTCATAGAAGATGAGGAATCTACCATGGCAAGGTATCTCCGAATCCTTTCTCCTTATATTGCTAACGAGGTGGATATGTACCCCTATACAGATTGTACCCAGCTGCTGCATTTGGCGATCAAGGTGGAGAAAAATCAGAAGTACAAGGCTCGGAACCAAGGAGGCCAAGCGGCTAGGAACCCTAGCGGCCAGCCGAGTCCATGGCGAGCCCAAACTCACAATAGGGCGAATCCCCCGGCGTCTTTTGGTAGGAACCAAGCTCAGTCCATGAGCCACCCTAGGAGCCAAGAAGCGCCGAGGAAAAGTGGACCACCAGGGACGCCGCCGCAAGCATCCAGCCGCCAGCCGTCGTCGGCCAATGGGCCTCAGGGAAGTACTTCGACCTTTTCTCCTTCTTCTAGGGCTAGAGATACCGTGTGCTTTAAGTGTCAAGGTCGTGGGCATATGATGAAGGATTGCCCCAATAGTCGAATGTTGGTCATTAACCATCTTGGACTCTATGAATCTGAGTCCGAGGGTGAAGATCAAGGTCCGACTATTATTGATGAACCTATGCATGATGTAGATGAGGACATGGATTGTATTGAGTTTGAGCATGGTGAGTCTCTAGTTTGTAGGAGAACTTTGCATGTACAACCGACCCCTTGTGATGATAACCAACGTGAGAACTTATTTCATACTAGATGTTTGGTTAAGGGAAAGGTTTGTAACATGATTATTGATGGGGGTAGTTGTTGCAACATTGCTAGCACTGAATTAGTTACTAAATTGCAATTGCATACCTTTCATCACCCTAGGCCATATAAACTGCATTGGATGAATGAATGTGGCGAAGTTAAGGTGTCTAAGCAAGTTAATGTGACCATAACACTAGGGCATTATGTTGATACTATATTATGTGATGTGGTCCCTATGAATGCTTGTCACATATTGTTAGGACGTCCATGGCAGTTTGATAGGAGAGTCAAGCATGATGGTTATACTAATCGTCATTCTTTTGATTATAATGGTAAGAGTGTGGTACTTAAGCCAATGACTCCTTTGCAGGTTGCGGAAGCTTTTGAGAAGAAGAAAGACAATGAGAAGTCGGTTGAGGCTAAGAAGGGGAGTAAGGCCGAGAGCACCTCCAAAGCCAAGACCACGTCTCAAGCATTGCTGGCTTCCAAGGAGGAGTTGAGAGAAGAGCACTTACCACATGAGACCGTCCTTATGCTCTTGTGCAAGGGCTTCGGGCTATTGAGTGAAGAGTTGAAGTCTACGCTACCTAGGAACATCTTGGCCCTACTTGAGGAGTTTCAAGACGTGTTCCCCGAGGAGATGCCACCCGGATTGCCACCTATGAGAGGTATAGAACATCAAATTGATCTAATCCCGGGTGCTACTCTTCCTAACAGGCCGGCGTACAGAATGAACCCCAAGGAGACCCAAGAGGTGCAAGAGCAAGTGAAGGCTTTGCTGGACAAGGGCCATGTGCGTGAGAGCCTTAGCCCTTGTGCCGTGCCCGTGTTGTTAGTGCCAAAGAAGGATGGCACATGGAGGATGTGCGTGGACTGCCGAGCCATAAACAACATCACCATCAAGTACCGGCATCCAATTCCCCGCTTAGATGACATGCTAGATGAGCTGCATGGAGCCTCGGTCTTCACCAAGATAGACCTCCGCAGCGGCTACCATCAAATAAGGATGAAGGAGGGGGATGAGTGGAAGACCGCCTTCAAGACAAAATTTGGTTTGTACGAGTGGGTTGTCATGCCTTTTGGCTTGACAAACGCTCCTAGTACTTTCATGCGTTTAATGAACCATGTTTTGAGGCGTTTCATAGGTAGATTTGTTGTTGTTTATTTTGATGATATACTAATATACAGCAAGTCTATTGAGGAGCATGAGGAACATTTGAGGGAAGTACTCTCTACTTTACGTAGTGCGTGCTTGTATGCTAATGAGAAGAAATGTGAGTTTTGCACTAATCATGTTTCTTTTCTTGGTTTTGTAGTGAGCTCCAAGGGTCTTCAAGTGGATGAGAGAAAGATAAAGGCCATCCAAGAGTGGCCTACGCCTACCTCAGTGAGCCAAGTGCGGAGCTTCCATGGGCTAGCCAGCTTCTATAGGCGGTTCGTGAGAGATTTCAGCACCATTGCAGCCCCATTGACGGAAGTGACCAAGAAGCATTCGGTCTTTGTGTGGGAGGAGGCGCAAGAGAGGGCTTTCAACGCCCTAAAGTGGAGATTGACGCAAGCCCCTTTGCTGGTGCTACCCGACTTCACTAGGCCATTCGAGGTGGAGTGTGATGCATCCGGGATTGGCATTGGAGGCGTGCTTATGCAGGAAGGTAAACCCGTTGCCTTCTTTAGTGAGAAATTGAAAGGGGCTAGTCTTAATTACTCTACTTATGACAAAGAACTCTTTGCCCTATTTAGAGTACTTAAGACTTGGCAACACTACCTGTGGCCTAGAGAGTTTATCTTGCATACGGACCATGAGTCCTTGAAGCACTTCAAGAGCCAAGATAAACTTGATAGACGCCATGGGAGGTGGATGGAATTTATTGAGACTTTCCCTTATGTTATAAAATACAAAAAGGGAAAGGACAATGTAGTTGCCGATGCCCTATCTAGGAGATACACCTTGCTTACCACATTAGACTCCAAGGTCTTAGGATTTGCATATATTAAGGAGTTATATGTGGAAGATGCTGATTTTGGTGCCATCTATAAGACGTGTGTAGATAAGGGTTCATGTGACAAGTTTTACTTGTTTGATGGATTCTTATTTAAAGCTGAAAAAGTGTGCATACCTAGTTGTTCCTTACGTATGTTACTCGTTGAAGAAGCCCATAAGGGTGGTTTAATGGGTCACTTCGGAAGGGACAAGACATATCATATGCTATGTGCACATTTCTTTTGGCCCCACATGCTTAGGGATGTTGAGCACCTTATTAAGAGGTGTTTGGATTGCCTAAAGGCCAAGTCTAGGTTGCAACCCCACGGCCTATACAGCCCATTGCCCATCCCAAGTGCCCCTTGGGAGGACATCTCAATGGACTTTATCGTGGGGCTGCCTCGGACTAAGAGGGGACGTGATTCTATCTTTGTGGTAGTTGATCGTTTCTCTAAGATGGCTCATTTTATTGCTTGCCATAAGACGGATGACGCATCTAATGTAGCCGATCTCTTCTTTAGGGAAGTCGTGAGGCTACATGGTGTACCCCGTACTATAGTGAGTGATAGGGATGTTAAATTCCTTAGTTACTTTTGGAAGACGCTTTGGGGAAAGCTAGGGACGAGACTCTTGTTCTCTACCTCTAGTCACCCTCAAACGGATGGCCAAACTGAAGTAACTAATAGGACTTTATCAACCCTACTTCGAGCCATCCTTAGGAAGAACCTTAAGGCTTGGGAGGAAGCTCTACCACATGTAGAGTTTGCTTACAATAGGACAGTCCATTCTTCTACTTCATTGTCTCCTTTTGCATGTGTTTATGGTATAAATCCCACTACTCCACTTGATCTTGCTCCTTTTCCTATGAAGGAGCGTGAAAGTTTTGATGCAGGTAAACATGTGGAGTTCATCAAGGAGCTACATGCAAGGACTAAGGAGAAGCTGGAGGCTTGTGCGGAGCGGAATGCAGCTAGGGCTAACAAGGGGCGTAAGAGAGTGATTTTCCAGCCCGGGGATCTCGTTTGGGTGCATCTAAGGAAGGAGCGCTTCCCGGAACAACGCAAGTCCAAGCTTGCACCTAGAGGAGATGGTCCCTTCAAGGTGCTGCGCCGTGTCGGTGACAACGCCTACGTCCTTGATCTCCCGGACACTTATGGTGTGAGTGCCACCTTCAACGTGGCTGACTTGACTCCCTACCATCAACCGGACGCCAGCCATTCCAAGCTTCATGATCCGTGGACGGATCCTCTCCAAGAAGGGGAGGATGATGGAGGACCATCCATGACCCAACCACCATCCGGGCCCATGACTAGGAGCCGAGTTCGTCAACTTCAAGATGAGCTCGCCAAGCTTGCACATCAAGTCCCAGAGGAGGTTGCTACGGCCACACCCAAGGCCTATTCGGTCACCATGGTTTCTAGTGGTTGAGTGCATGGCTTGTGTGCACCTTCCACTCTTAGAAACCTTCCTCATTTAGTATGTTTCAGCCGTGTGGGCTTTTGACATTATTAGACTCGGTTTTCTCTTTATTCCGGTTTAGCTTATTTTAGTGGTTTAGGAGCCGGTTTAGTTAGCAGTATTTAAACTTGTCTTCTTTCTAATTTCAGCAGCAAACCATTATTCAAGAATACTTATTTCTGAAATAGAAACCTTCTCAATTTGGAGATTTCGTGAGTTTGCCAATCCGAGCTAGTTTTGGTCGAGTTGTTTGATTCAATTGCTTTCGAGTTGTTGATCTCCAAAGCGACACAAGACATCCTCTTCGTGCTTTGAAGATCCGTTCTTCCTTGTGTGGAGTTGTAGAAGACGAGGTCATCTACTTTAGGGTTGGAGGTTCTTGTTTCCTACGAATCAAGGGTCTCTAGTTTCGGGTGTTTGGTTTCTTCTAACCTATCGTCCATCTTTCCTTGTTGTTCTTCGTTTCTTTTCTTTTCCCGAATCTGATTTGTTTTTGTTTCTTGTTGTTCGTGTGTTGATCACCAAGGTCGGGCCTCCCTACGGCGATCCCCGTATCAATAGGACTAGGAGGAGTACTTATGCAAGAGGGACGCCCCATAGCTTTCTTTAGTGAAAAGCTTAATGGCGCCGAACTGAATTACCCTACCTATGACAAGGAGCTTCTAGCCCTTGTGAGAGTTCTCAAGACATGGCAACACTACCTTCTTCCAAGGGAGTTTGTCATCCATTCTGATCATGAAGCCCTCAAGTATCTTAAGGGCCAAAGCAAGTTGAACAAGTGTCATGCCAAGTGGATGGAGTCGATTGAAGCTTTTCCTTATGTGATCAAGCACAAGAAGGGGAAAGAAAATGTGGTGGCTGATGCATTGTCAAGAAGGTATGCCCTCTTCTCTACTTTAGAGGCTCGCATGTTAGGATTTGCTTTCATGAAGGATTTGTATGCTAGTGATGTAGACTTTTCTGATTTGTTTCAAGCATGCCAATCCTTAGGAAGTAAAGAGCAATACTTTTTGCATGAGGGGTATCTCTTTAAGGGAGATAGGTTGTGTATTCCTAGTGGTTCAAGCCGTAGGTTGCTGATCCAAGAGGCTCATGGTGGAGGTCTAATGGGTCACTTTGGTGTATCTATGATATAGGGCTGAACCCCTATGCACCGATCTAGACACCAAACCTCCAAAGACTCACACGAAAAGACAGAAATAGAGTTAGCTCTCGGAAATCACAAAAACAAGCAAAGACAAGATAGAAGAAAGAACCAAATCTAACAATGACACAACCCTTGATCTTGGAGATGAAGAACCATGTCAAATGAAGACTTAACCCTTGCTCATACAACCTTACACAATGGCCATGGCAGCCGAAGCACAAGGAGGGTGCTTATGGAGGCCTATGAACACCAATCTCCTAAGAAGATTGACACACACAAGATCAACTAAGCTATTCAACACCAAACCGTGTTCTCCTTCCCAAAAGCTCTCTTTTGGATTGAAAAACTGAAACTGAATTCTGAATCATGTCTAACGTGTGGGAAAAACAAACTAAGTCCTCCTTATATACTCTAAGGAGCCGGTCCTAAAACTGAACATAAAGGGTGTCTTAAAATGACTAAAACACATGGGAAATAATGTCATAAAATCCTACTACAAAGTTCACATAATTCCCTCAACATTCTTGAGGTCTTCTTGGGTTGAAATGGTGAGCAAAGTCTTCAACTCTAGCTTGGGAAGATCCTCTAACATGGCTTGCACTTTGGACAAGGACAAGGTGACGACCTTGTCCAACTCTTGTTGGATCTCCTTAGCTCTTGACCTTGTAATAGCTCCATCAAATGTAGGCACTTGAGTTGATGTAGATGATCCCTCATCATCCTCCCCTTCTTGGGAAGGATTCGACCTCGAATCCTCTAGCTCCTCTTCAGTATTGGCCTCATAGAAGGTGAGATCGCCAACATTGAATGTGGCACTCACTCCATACTCCTCGGGTAGCTCCAACACGTAGGCATTGTCGCCTACCCTCCTTAGCACTTTGAAAGGTCCATCTCCCCGTGGTGATAGCTTGGACTTGCGCTTGTCGGGGAAGCGTTCCTTCCTCATATGGACCCAAACAAGGTCTCTCGGCTGGAAAATGACCTTCCGACGTCCATGGTTTGCACGGGCTGCATTGGAGGCAGCCTTCTCTTGAAGCTTGAGGCGAGTCCGGGCATGCAATTCCTTGATGTATTCCACCTGATTTCCTGCATTCAAATCAGCTCGCTCCTTCATAGGCAACGGCTTAAGATCAAGAGGGGTTAAGGGGTTCATGCCATACACACATTCAAAGGGTGTGAGTTGGGTGGAGGAGTGGACAGCTCGGTTATATGCAAATTCTACATGAGGTAATGCATCCTCCCAAGCTTTCAAATTCTTCTTAATAACAGCCCTCAAGAGAGTTATGAGGGTTCGATTAGTTACTTCCGTTTGACCATCCGTTTGGGGATGACTAGAGGTAGAAAACAAGAGTTTAGTACCTAGTTTGCCCCAAAGAGTCCTCCAAAAGTAACTAAGGAACTTCACATCTCTATCACTTACAATAGTCTTAGGTACCCCATGTAGCCTAACCACTTCCCTAAAGAACAAGGTAGCTACATTAGAGGCATCATCCGTCTTATGACAAGCAATAAAGTGGGCCATTTTAGAGAATCTGTCCACTACAACAAATATAGAATCCCTCCCCTTCTTAGTACTAGGTAACCCCACAATGAAGTCCATGCTAATATCCTCCCAAGGGGCTGTGGGGATAGGTAATGGAGTGTACAACCCATGTGGCTTCACCTTAGACTTGGCTCTAAGACACTCTAAGCACCTCTTCACTAAGTGCTCTACGTCCCTAAGCATGTGTGGCCAAAAGAAGTGGGTATGCAGCATATGATAGGTCTTATCTCGGCCAAAGTGTCCCATTAAACCTCCCTTATGGGCTTCCTCTACAAGCAACAACCTCAAAGAACACCTAGGAATGCACACCTTATCAACCTTGAATAAAAATCCCTCAAATAAGTAGAACTTACCTAAAGAACCTTTCTCCACACATAGCTTATACGTAGCCCCAAAATCAGTATCATCATCATATAACTCCTTAATGTAAGTAAAACCTAACACCTTAGAGTCTAATGTGGTGATCAAAGCATGTCTCCTAGATAGGGCATCCGCAACAACGTTATCCTTACCCTTCTTATACTTAATCACGTAGGGAAATGTTTCTATAAATTCCATCCACCTACCATGCCTTCTATCAAGCTTATCTTGGCTCCTAAAGTGTTTCAAAGACTCATGATCCGTATGCAATATGAACTCTCTATGCCATAGATAATGTTGCCATGTCTTTAAAACTCTAAATAATGCATAAAGCTCTTTATCATACGTAGAGTAATTAAGACAAGCACCTTTCAACTTTTCACTAAAGAAGGCAATAGGCTTACCTTATTGCATGAGTACACCTCCAATGCCAATGCCACTTGCATCACACTCCACTTCAAAAGGCCGAGTGAAGTCCGGGAGCACTAATAGGGGTGCGTTGGTGAGCCTCCACTTCAGATTGTTGAAGGCTCTTTCTTGTGCCTCTCCCCACACGAATGGTGCATGTTTCTTGGTGATTTCAGTCAAGGGGGAGGCAATGGTGCTGAAATCCTTGACAAACCTCCTATAGAAGCTAGCAAGGCCGTGGAAGCTCCTCGCGTGCCCAATGGAGGTGGGCGTGGGCCATTCTTGAATTGCCTTGATCTTCTCTTCATCAACTTGCAGCCCTTGTGTGCTCACTACAAAACCAAGGAAGATGACTCTATTAGTGCAAAAGTCACACTTCTTTAAATTAGCATACAAGTGCTCCACTCTAAGAGTATAGAGAACTTCCCTTAGGTGATTCTCATGTGCTTCTAGGGACTTGCTATATATAAGAATGTCATCAAAGTACACTATAACAAACTTCCCAATAAAATGCCTCAAAACATAATTCATTAAGCGCATGAAAGTAGAAGGGGCATTAGTCAAACCGAAGGGCATTACAAGCCACTCGTAGAGTCCGAACTTGGTCTTGAAGGCCGTCTTCCACTCATCTCCCTCCTTCATCCTAATTTGATGATAACCACTCCTTAGATCAATCTTGGTAAAAACGGTGGCACCATGGAGCTCATCGAGCATATCATCTAGGCGGGGAATCGGGTGGCGGTACTTGATTGTGATGTTATTGATGGCTCGGCAATCAACACACATCCTCCATGAATTATCCTTCTTGGGGACCAATAGGACAGGTACGACACAAGGACTCATACTCTCCCTCACATAACCCTTATCTAAGAGGTCTTGGACTTGGTTTTGGACCTCTTGACTCTCCTTAGGGTTCATCCTATAGGCTGGACGGTTTGGTAGGGTAGCTCCGGGGATGAGGTCTATTTGATGCTCAATTCCTCTCAAGGGGGGAAGGCCAGGGGGTATCTCATCCGGGAACACGTCCTTAAACTCGTCTAGGATGGCTTGGATGTTAGGGGGAAGGGTTGCCTTGTTGTCCTCACTTAAGGCGGCCAGCTTCTTGCATAGGATCATTAGGGTAGTGTCTAAGGGTAGACACTCATCTCGCAGCTCACTCTTGGACGCCATTAGGACACTAGGGGGCTGGACAACTAAGGCTTGGGGCGGCTTTGGGGATGTTCCCTCATGTGGCCGTGAGCTTGGCTTCCCTTTCTCATTGCTCTCCAAGTCCTCCTTCTTCTTCTTCTCATAGGCTTCGGCAATCTGCACGGGAGTCATAGGTTTTAAGACAACTTTCTGGCCTTTATGAGTAAAAGAGTGCTTATTAGTAAAACCATCATGCACAACTCTTCTATCATATTGCCAAGGCCTACCTAACAAGAGATGACAAGCATTCATAGGCACAACATCACACAAAATGGTATCCTCATAATGACCTAGGGTGAATGTTATCTTAACTTGCTTGTTCACCTTCAATTCTCCACAATCATTCATCCAATGAAGTCTATATGGCCTAGGGTGGCAGAAAGTAGCTAGATGCAATTTGGTGATCAATTCGGTGCTAGCTATATTACAACAACTCCCTCCATCAATTATCATGTTGCACACTTTTCCCTTTACTAAGCATCGAGTATGAAATAGGTTTTCTCTTTGATTATCCTCACAAGGGGCCGGTTGCACATGTAATGTTCTTTTACAAATCAAAGACTCTCCATGCTCAAACTCAATGCCATCATCATTTTCATGCAATTCAGAATTATGCACAACATGCTCATCAACAAATTCATCATCTTCTCTATCACTTTCACTTTCATACAACCCTAGATGATTTATAACAAGAGTTCTAGTGTTGATGCAATCCCTAGCATAATGGCCTCTACCACGACACTTAAAACATTCAATATCTCTAGCACGAGAGGTAGGGTTAGAGGTACTCCCTTTGGGTCCATTAGAAGGACCAGCCGAACCCTTTGGAGGATATTGATGTCCACTTGGTGGGGCACTCCTCTTCGCTCCTCCTTGGTCCGTGCTAGGTGTCCTAGGGCCCTCTCTTGCATTGGCATGCTCTCGGCTTTGGTGTGGGAAGCCACGGCTGGATTGGTTCCTCCACGTAGTGGGTGCTCCACTTGGCCCTCTCGGCCCTTGGCTCCTTGCCTTGGTCTTCCTCTCCACTTTAATGGCTAGGTGTAGTAGCTCCGTCATAGTCCTATACGGATACAAATCAACCTCATTAGCTAAAAAGGAATTGAGTATGCGGAGGTACCTTGCCATTGTTGTTTCCTCATCTTCCACCACATTGGCCTTCACCATGGCCACTTGCATGGCATTGTATGTTTCCTCGGCGGACATGGAGCCTTGCCTCAGATTTTCAAGCCATTGGCGTAGGTCTCTTGTGTGATGTTGAGGAACAAACCGAGCCCTCATCAAGGCTCTCATTTGGTCCCAAGTAGCCACGGTCGGGTCCAAGGCTCTTCTCCTTTCCTTGACTAGGTTGTCCCACTAAATCAAGGCATAGCCAGTGAACTCCAACGCAGCCAATTGGACCTTCTTATGCTCCGGGAAGTTATGGCAAGACCAAATCTGCTCCACCTTGGTCTCCCACTCTTGATACACGTCCGGATCACACTTGCCCTCAAAGCTCGGAATTTTGACCTTGATGCGCCCAATGCCATCTTGCTCGGGCTCTCGCCCTCTTCTTGGCGGATAACCCCTAATTGGCTCGGCTCTCCAGCCCTTCTCATCCATATACTCATCTTGGTATCCTTGAAACTCATTGAAAAGATTAGGAGCATAAGGATTTCTATGCAAAGGAGAGTTAGGGACCGAACCTTGCTCTCAGTGAGCTTGACCCCGGTTAGGGTGAAAGGGGCCGGCGCCTTGAGGAGTGTCATGGTGTGACACGGCCGAATGAGTGGCCGACAAGGGCGGCGTCTCATGGTTGGCTGCGGCCTTTGCAGCATTATAGGTGGCCCTTTGGTCCGGAAGGGGTGCCCTTGATGGATCAAGTGAAGGGCCTCCAGCTTCCACATTGGTGCCCAATGGAATGGTTGTGGGCTGTGGTGTCCGAGACTCCAAGGTGGCCATCCGAGTAGACAACCCGGCTAAGGTGTCCGACATTTGCTTGAGGAGATTAAACACCTCCGGATGCACCGGCTCGGAACTCCTTGAGCGGGTAGGGCTCACTGATTTTGACATGATCAAAACAAATAAACACACAACAATGTTAAGGTTAGTGCAAAACAGCAAATCGCCTCACAAGTGTGTCGCTCTTTGTGTTTGATTCTCTCTAGTGTTTCTCTCTTGTGTTTTAAGCTCTCACTCTTCAAATGGTATGGATGCAGCTCCTTGTAGGTGGACCTAGACAATGAAAAACAAACAACAACGTTAAAGGTTAGTGAAAACAGAAAATCACCTCACAAGTGTTTCACTCTTGTGTTTGATTCTCTCACTCTCCTTGGTGTTGATGTCGCTTCTTTGAAGTATTGCCTTGTATGGATCAATAGTCCTACGTGAGTTCAATGCATAGACAACACAAGCTATGAAAGTTCAAGGATGTGAGCTAAGGTGTAGCTCGGCAGAATACTCAAGAAAAATAAACAAGAGACAAGACGCAAGAAAAGAAGACTCTAAGAAAGGACTACAATGCAAGAATGAAATGCAATGCAAGATGGGAACTCAAGTCTGAAGAGGGTCAAAAACGTACCTTTGCCTTGCCTTGAATTACAACAATGGAGTTGAGAGTAGGGTTAGGCGTAGGGTAAGGTTTGGTAGACCTTAGGTGTGCCGGCTTGAGGACCTCTTGAATTTGGCTTGAGAATCGGCTAAGTATAGAACATAGTCTATGATAACCACAACTTAGGATAATATAACATGTAAATGAAATACAATGCAAGAGACTTTTTTTTTTTTTTTTGACGATCACTTCTTCTTCTTCTTTTTTGACGATCACTTTTTTTTTTTGTCTCAAAAATAAAATACACGAAATAAAATACTAACCTAAGTTACTAATTAATATATATACATAGACTAAGGTGGTCTTCATGGTGAATGAAGGCTGCCGAATTGTTTTGGTTTTTGAATTTGAATTTCAACCGAGATGTGTGTTGGGAAGGTGGGATAGTGTTTTGAAAGAGTCAAAGATTGAGGAGTGAAAATAGGGAAGTGTGGGTTAGTGGTTACACGGCTGATTTACTAGGATTTTCTTTCTTTTTCTTCACTTGTAACCGGCACATGTGATGGGTAATGGGGTAGTGGTTGGTCTTTGTGTTTGGACGTGGAAGTTGGTCTGATTTGGGATTGGTGGTCGGAGTAGGGTGGTCTGCTGGCGGCGAAAGGTGGCTGAACTTCTCAAACTCCACAATCACAAGATCAAAGCAAGTAAAAGGACACAAAGACTCAAGAAAAACTGGAAAACACTAACCGGAACCTCACACAAACACAAGCCAAAGGAAGGCTAGCAATCCCAGGGCGGCGATGCGGCGGCGCTGGCGGCGGGGCTGGTGTCAACTGGCTCTGATACCACTTGATATAGGGCTGAACCCCTATGCACCGATCTAGACACCAAACCTCCAAAGACTCACACGAAAAGACAGAAATAGAGTTAGCTCTCGGAAATCACAAAAACAAGCAAAGACAAGATAGAAGAAAGAACCAAATCTAACAATGACACAACCCTTGATCTTGGAGATGAAGAACCATGTCAAATGAAGACTTAACCCTTGCTCATACAACCTTACACAACGGCCATGGCAGCCGAAGCACAAGGAGGGTGCTTATGGAGGCCTATGAACACCAATCTCCTAAGAAGATTGACACACACAAGATCAACTAAGCTATTCAACACCAAACCGTGTTCTCCTTCCCAAAAGCTCTCTTTTGGATTGAAAAACTGAAACTGAATTCTGAATCATGTCTAACGTGTGGGAAAAACAAACTAAGGCCTCCTTATATACTCTAAGGAGCCGGTCCTAAAACTGTACATAAAGGGTGTCTTAAAATGACTAAAACACATGCAAAATAATGTCATAAAATCCTACTACAAAGTTCACATAATTCCCTCAACATTCTTGAGGTCTTCTTGGGTTGAAATGGTGAGCAAAGTCTTCAACTCTAGCTTGGGAAGATCCTCTAACATGGCTTGCACTTTGGACAAGGACAAGGTGACGACCTTGTCCAACTCTTGTTGGATCTCCTTAGCTCTTGACCTTGTAATAGCTCCATCAAATGTAGGCACTTGAGTTGATGTAGATGATCCCTCATCAATCTAAGACCTTACATGCCCTCAAGGAGCATTTCTACTGGCCACACATGCATAGGGATGTTGAAAAATATTGTGCATCATGCGTGACTTGTAAGCAAGCTAAGTCCAAACTGAATCCACATGGACTTTACACTCCTTTGCCACTTCCTCATAGGCCTTGGGAAGACATTTCCATGGATTTTGTGCTTGGTCTCCCTAGGACTAAGAGAGGAAGAGATTCTATATTTGTGGTTGTGGATAGGTTTAGCAAGATGGCTCATTTTATAGCTTGTCACAAAACTGATGATGCACCTAATGTGGCTAGTCTATTCGGTGAGCACATTGTTAGATTACATGGTATTCCTCATACTATTGTATCTGACCGTGATGTCAAGTTCTTGAGCTATTTTTGGAAGTCCCTTTGGGCAAAGCTAGGTACCAAGCTGCTCTTCTCTACTACATGCCATCCCCAAACCGATGGGCAAACTGAGGTAGTAAATCGAACTCTTGGGGCCTTGCTTAGATCTTTGCTTAAGACTAACTTGCGCAGGTGGGAAGATTGTTTTCCATTCATTGAGTTTTCCTACAATAGGTCCATCCACTCAGCCACAAAGAAGACGCCATTTGAAGTGGTGTATGGGAGGAATCCGACTACTCCCTTAGACTTGGTTCTAATACGGGGTAAGCCGTAATTGGCCGGATCTTGATGCACAACGTCTCTAAGAAGCAAAGAAACACAAATCAAAGTGAGAATGGCGGAAGTGAAAGAAGAAATGAACAAAAGGAATGAGAAGAAACCAAGAACCCGATTTAGAAACCCTTGGCTGCGAATGAACCAAGAACAACTAAACCTAAAGTTGTTGACCACGTCTCCTACAACTTCACACAAAGGAGGACGAATCCTCAAGAGCACGAAGAGGATGCTTTGTGACGTCTTTGATTCTCAACTCGAAAGGAATTGATCTTCGCAACACGACCAAAGCTAACTCAGATTGAACAAACACGAAACTCTCTCTTTCGGAAGTTTCTAATTCAGAAATTGTATTCTCAATAAAGTGTTTGTTGCCGAAAATGGAAATGACAAAGGCCTTAAATACTCCAAAGCTATTTGGCCCAAAAAATACTAAAAACATACTAAAAATGGTCTAAGAATGTATATCAACCCACACGGCTAAAGACATACTAAAAATGGAAAGTAATGGAAGGTGTACACAAGTCATACACTCAACCATTATAATCCATCGTCAACAAGAAGGCCTTAGGTGTGGCCGTGACAACCTCCTCCGGGACTTGGCGTGCAAGCATGGCTAGCTCATCTTGGAGACGACGAGCTTGGCTCCTAGTCATGGGCCCGGATGGTGGTTGAGTTGTGGATGGTCCTCCATCATCCTGCCCTTCTTGGAGAGGATCCGTCCACGGATCATGGGCTAAAGGCGTGGCTACGTCCGGTGTGTAGTATGGCATCAAGTCAGCCACATTGAAGGTTGTACTCACACCATAAGTGTCCGGTAGGTCAAGGACGTAGGCATTGTCACCTACACGGCACAACACCTTGAAAGGGCCATCTCCTCTAGGTGCAAGCTTGGACTTGCGTTGCTCCGGGAAGCGCTCCTTCCTCAAATGCACCCATACGAGATCCCCTGGGTTGAACACCACTCGCTTGCGCCCTTTGTTTGCCCTTGCTGCATTCCTTTCCGCACAAGCTTTGAGCTTCTCCTTAGTCCTTTCATGCAGCTCCTTGATGAACTCCACGTGCCTACCTGCATCAAAACTCTCACGCTCCTTCATGGGTAAAGGAGCAAGATCAAGTGGAGTAGTGGGGTTGATACCATAAACACACTCAAAAGGAGATAAGGATGTAGAGGAGTGGACAGTCCTATTATAGGCAAACTCTACATGGGGTAGAGCTTCCTCCCAAGCCTTAAGGTTCTTCCTAAGGATAGCTCGGACAAGGGTTGATAAGGTTCGGTTAGTTACTTCCGTTTGACCATCCGTTTGAGGGTGGCTAGAGGTAGAGAACAAGAACCTCGTCCCTAGTTTTCCCCAAAGAGTCTTCCAAAAGTAACTAAGGAACTTAACATCCCTATCACTTACAATAGTCCGTGGCACACCATGTAACCTCATGATCTCCCTAAAGAAAAGGTTGGCTACATTTGATGCATCATCGGTCTTATGGCAAGCAATAAAATTAGCTATTTTGGAGAAACGATCAACTACCACAAAGATAGAATCTCGTCCCTTCTTGGTCCTTGGCAGCCCCACGATAAAGTCCATTGATATGTCCTCCCAAGGGGCACTTGGGATGGGCAATGGGTTGTATAGGCCGTGGGGTTGGAGCCTAGACTTGGCCTTAAGACAGTCCAAACACCTCTTAATAAGGTGTTCAACATCTCTAAGCATGTGGGGCCAATAGAAGTGTGCATTTAACATATGATAAGTTTTGTCCATTCCGAAGTGACCCATTAAACCACCCTTATGGGCTTCTTCAACGAGCAACATTCGTAAAGAACAAAGAGGTATGCACACTTTATTCGCCCTAAATAAGAACCCATCAAAGAAGTAGAACTTGTCACATGAGCCCTTATCTATACACGACTTATAGATGACACCAAAATCAGAATCTTCCACATACAACTCCTTTATATATGCAAATCCTAAAACCTTGGAGTCTAATGTGGTAAGCAAAGTGTATCTCCTAGATAGGGCATCGGCAACTACATTGTCTTTCCCCTTTTTGTATTTGATTACATAAGGGAAAGTTTCAATGAATTCAATCCATCTACCATGTCGTCTATCAAGTTTATCTTGGCTCTTGAAGTGCTTTAGGGATTCATGATCCGTATGCAAGATAAACTCTCTAGGCCACAAGTAGTGTTGCCAAGTCTTTAATACTCTAAATAAAGCATATAATTCCTTGTCATAAGTAGAGTAGTTAAGACTTGCCCCTTTCAATTTCTCACTAAAGAAGGCTACGGGTTTACCTTCTTGCATCAAGACGCCACCTATGCCAACTCCAGAAGCGTCGCACTCCACTTCAAATGGCCTTGTGAAGTCCGGCAAAACCAGCAAGGGTGCTTGCGTCAACCTCCATTTTAGGGCATGGAATGCCCTCTCTTGCGCCTCCTCCCACACAAAGGTCGAGTGCTTCTTTGTCACCTCCGTCAAGGGCGCATCAATGGTGCTAAAATCCCTCACGAATCTCCTATAGAAGCTGGCCAATCCATGAAAGCTCCTCACTTGGCTCACGGAGGTAGGCGTAGGCCATTCTTGTATAGCCTTTATCTTGCTCTCGTCAACTTGAAGGCCTCTTGAGCTCACTACAAAAGCAAGGCAAGTCACTTGATTAGTGCAAAACTCACATTTCTTCTCATTAGCATACAAGTACGCATTACGTAAAGTAAAGAGTACTTCCCTCAAGTGTTGCTCATGCTCCTCTAGGGACTTGCTGTACACAAGTATATCATCAAAATAGACAACAACAAACTTCCCTATAAAATGCCTTAAAACATGATTCATTAAGCGCATTAAGGTACTAGGAGCATTTGTCAAACCAAAAGGCATGACAACCCACTCATACAAACCAAATTTGGTCTTGAATGCCGTTTTCCATTCATCCCCCTCCTTCATCCTTATTTGGTGGTAGCCGCTGCGGAGATCTATCTTGGTGAAGACGGATGCCCCATGCAGCTCATCTAGCATGTCGTCGAGGTGGGGAATTGGATGTCGGTACTTTATGGTGATGTTGTTGATGGCTCGGCAGTCCACGCACATCCTCCATGTGCCATCCTTCTTGTGCACCAAAAGCACCGGCACGGCACAAGGGCTAAGGCTCTCACGCACATGGCCCTTGTCTAGCAAGGCCTTCACTTGCTCTTGCACTTCTTGCGTCTCCTTGGGGTTCATCCGGTAGGCCGGCCTGTTTGGAAGAGTAGCACCCGGAATTAGGTCAATTTGATGTTCAATACCTCTCTTAGGGGGCAGTCCCGGTGGCATCTCCTCGGGGAAGACGTCTTGAAACTCTCCAAGCAGGCTACGGATGAGTGGTGGCAAGGTGGACCTCAACTCCTCACTAAGCAAGCCCAAACTCTTGCATAAGAGCATGAGAATGGCGTCTTGGGGCAGATGCTCTTCTCTCATCTCCTCCTTGGAAACCAGAAGCACTTGAGACTTGGCTTTGGCCTTAGAAGAGCTCTCGGCATTGCTCCCCTTCTTAGCCTCAACCGACTTCTCTTGATCCTTCTTCTTCTCATAGGCTTCGGCTACCTGCAAGGGAGTCATAGGTTTTAGTACTACACTCTTGCCATTATAAGTAAAGGAGTGACGGTTAGTATGACCATCATGAGTGACTCGCCTATCAAACTGCCATGGACGACGTAACAAGATATGACAAGCATTCATTGGAACCACATCACATAAGACAGTATCTACATAATGCCCTAGTGTTATGGTCACATTGACTTGCTTAGCCACTTTAACTTCGCCACATTCATTCATCCAATGCAGTTTGTATGGCCTAGGGTGATGGAAGGTTTGAAGTTGTAACTTAGTAACTAGTTCGGTACTAGCAGTGTTACAACAACTACCCCCATCAATAATCATGTTACAAACCTTCCCCTTAACCAAACACCTAGTATGAAATAAATTCTCCCTTTGGTTATCATCACATGGGGCCGGTTGTACATGCAAAGTTCTCCTACACACTAAGGATTCACCATGCTCAAATTCAATGCAGTCCATATCCTCATCAACATCATGCATAGGCTCATCTTCAATAAACGGACCTTGATCTTCACCCTCGGACTCAGATTCATAGAGTCCAAGATGGTTAATAACCAAGGTTCGCCTATTGGGGTAATCCTTCATCATGTGCGCTCGGCCTTAACATTTAAAACATATGGTATCCCTAGCTCTAGAAGAAGGAGAAAAGTTAGAAGAACTCCCTTGTGATCCATTAGCCGGGCTGGGCTGTCGACTGGATGCTTGCGGCGGTGTGCTCGGTGGGGCACCTTTCCTCGGCGCTTCTTGGCTCCTTGGCTGGCTCACTGCAGGTGCCTGCTTCCTACCAAATTGCGCCGGCTGAAACGACCTGGATTGGCCAGGGGCCTTCCATGAGTTCGGTTGACCGTGGCCGCTAGGGTTTCTCGCCGCTTGATGGCTTTGGTTCCTTGTCTTGTATTTCTGATTTTTCTCCACTTTGATGGCCAAATGCAGCAGCTGTGTAGAATCTGTATATGGATACATATCGACCTCATTAGCAATAAAAGGATTAAGAATGTGAAGATACCTTGCCATAGTTGATTCTTCATCTTCCATGACATTGGCTCGCACCATAGCCGTTTGCATGGCATTGTAGGCCTCCTCCACACTCATGCTCCCTTGCTTAAGGTTCTCCAGCCGCTGTTTTAGCTCTCTTGAGTAATGTTGTGGAACAAACCGAGCATGCATGAGGGCCTTCATTTGCTCCCATGTGGTAACCGGCGGATCCAAAGCTCTTCTTCTCTCTTTAACAAGGTTGTTCCACCAAGTTAGGGCAAAGCCACTAAACTCAATGGAGGCGAGCTGCACCTTCTTGGCTTCAATGAAGTTGTGATAACTCCAAATCTGCTCAATCTTCATTTCCCACTCCATGTAAGCATCGGGGTCGCACTTGCCTTCAAATGACGGCATCTTGATCTTAATCTTCCCTATGCCATCTTGCTCTAATTCCCTCCTAGGCTGATTGCCTTGGTAGCCCCTATTGCCTCCACGTCCTCTTGGCTCATAATAGCCGTATGCTTCCCTTTGTCCTTGGGGCCCATCAAACCGATCACCTTGGTTCCACATCTCCTCCAAATCTGCTTCATCAAACGCATCTTCCCTAAGGGGGTCCTGAGGCTCATTCAAAGGGTTAGCAACATAGGGCACCTCGTGTGGAGGTGGCACTTCATTAGGATAAAATCCAGCTACCCTATTCGGTCTTTCTTGAGCATAAACAAGGGGAGAAGTGTTCCTTACCGGTGAGTTCCTCACGGTGCCGGTACCTACGGCACGTGTACGTCCAAGGGGCACTGAATTGGCTCCAGAAGGGCCACCATGTTCTGCATAGGCACCCAAGGGCGTCGTGGTTTGAGTTGGCGCTGTCTCCTGGGCTTGTGGAGCAAGCTCAACCGGAGGTACCATGGCTGGTGGGGGTACTCTTTGTGCCGTCTCAAGGGCAGCCAAGCGGGCTGTTATGAGGTTCATGGAGTCGGTCACTTGTTGGAATAAGCTCACGACGTCTGGATGCACCGGTGAGGGGCTCCGGTCGCCTCGATCACTAGAAGTGTTGTCTCCTGCCATCACACAAACAACTAGACACCGAACTATGTCAAGGGTTAGAGAAATCCAAATTACTCACAAGTGTTTCACTCGTGTGTGTCACTCACACTCTCTTCAATCCAAAGCAAACCTTGTAGGGCAATCGGTTGAAAAGACCAATAACTTCACGTGAGTTGAATAATCTAGACAACACTCAACAACCAAGATAAGTTCTATGCAATTGAGATATGATGATGGTTCAGCAAGATTCAACAAAGACACTATAAATCTGAGATTTAGTGCAACCGAGAAGAAAACAAAAGAAATTCGGAAAAGAAGACTCAAAGACTCAACAAATACCTTACAAGAATGTAAATGCAAGGAACTAAGAAGACTCAAAGCAATTTGACTCAAGAATAACTACAATGCACGGATGTAAATGCAAAGCAAATGATTGACAAAGACTCAAGGAAATTTGAACTCGAAGAGGACAAGTTGTTACCTTGGGCTCGCCTTGGCTTGTGCTAGTGGAGGCGGAAGGATGGTTGTATGGATCGGTGGTGAAGGTGTAGGGAAAAGGCACAAGAAAAGGGGTGAGCAAGGCAAGGTAGGGTTATCGGCCGGCGGTGAGGCGGTGTGGCGCGGTAGAGGCGACGCGGCGCGGCACTTGTGGCGTCAACAACCTTGACTATCCCTTGAGAGCTTACAAAACTTTAGGCTAAATATTAACCTAAGTATTGATGAAATACAATAGGCTTATACTAAGCTAGAAGAATGAAATGAAATACAATGCTATGATCGTCTCTTTTTTTTTTTTGACTTCTGATTTTCTTTTCTTCTTTTTTTTTGACTAAATTCGAAATTTGAAAATTACAACTGAATTGGAATTTAAAGAATATAAGAAAAATAAAAGATAAGCTCTAGGAAGTAGTTGCCTTGATTTTAGGAGGTGGGAGCCGGCTCTTGTTGAGATCCTCAAGCCACACGCCTCAAAGATAGGGAGAGAGGCCGAGTGGTTGACTTGGAAGATCTGCACGCCGCAAATGTAAGGCCGCTTGGTTGATGCACTTTGGAGAGCACGCCGGCTAGGGGAGATGGAGAACGTGGGCTTGTGATGGAGATAGTGGACAGTTATGTTGGAGAGGTGATGGTGGTGGCCGGAGCTAGTATTTCCGACAGGGCGGAGGTGATTTTGTGGTGGTAATGATGAGGCCGTCCGATCTCCACTACACCAGTACAATTAGAACTCAAGCAAACAACTACTAGAAGACTCAAACAAAGAAAACAAGCGAAGAACAATTCGGCTATGCAAAGAACACAAACCGAAAGGCTCAAAGACACAAACCAATTGATGAACTCGGCAAGGGATGGTGTTGGCACCAAAACACGGCTCTAATACCAATTTGATACGGGGTAAGCCGTAATTGGCCCGATCTTGATGCACAACGTCTCTAAGAAGCAAAGAAACACAAATCAAAGTGAGAATGGCGGAAGTGAAAGAAGAAATGAACAAAAGGAATGAGAAGAAACCAAGAACCCGATTTAGAAACCCTTGGCTGCGAATGAACCAAGAACAACTAAACCTAAAGTTGTTGACCACGTCTCCTACAACTTCACACAAAGGAGGACGAATCCTCAAGAGCACGAAGAGGATGCTTTGTGACGTCTTTGATTCTCAACTAGAAAGGAATTGATCTTCGCAACACGACCAAGGCTAACTCAGATTGAACAAACACGAAACTCTCTCTTTCGGAAGTTTCTAATTCAGAAATTGTATTCTCAATAACGTGTTTGTTGCCAAAAATGGAAATGACAAAGGCCTTAAATACTCCTAAGCTATTCGGCCCAAAAAATACTAAAAACGTACTAAAAATGGTCTAAGAATGTATATCAACCCACACGGCTAAAGACATACTAAAAATGGAAAGTAATGGAAGGTGTACACAAGTCATACACTCAACCATTATAAGCCATCGTCAACAAGAAGGCCTTAGGTGTGGCCGTGACAACCTCCTACGGGACTTGGCGTGCAAGCATGGCTAGCTCATCTTGGAGACGACGAGCTTGGCTCCTAGTCATGGGCTCGGATGGTGGTTGAGTTGTGGATGGTCCTCCATCAGGTTCCCTACTCCATTACAGGCCATGGAAGTGACGAAGGCGTGGACCACGCTAGCAAGGTCAAGCAACTCCATGAAGAGACAAGGGCCCAACTTGAAAGGCGCACGGAGCAATACACCAAGTGGGCCAACAAGAGAAGAAAGGAGTTGATCTTGGAACCGGGAGAACTTGTATGGGTGCATCTAAGGAAGGAGAGGTTCCATACGCTAACGGACTCTAAGCTCAAGCCCCGTGGAGATGGTCCATTTCAAGTCTTGGAGCGCATCAACAACAATGCTTATAGGTTAGATCTGCCCCCATCCTATGGAGTCCAAAATGTGTTCAACCTTGGTGGTGCCTATCCAACGTTGAAGCCTCGTTCTTGCTGCGCTGGTGCGTCATATCCAACCTAGCAAGTTCACTTATCCTCACGAATCCATTACCCACCTTCACCTCCTTCAAACTCCATCATCTAAGCCAGCCGTCAACACAAAGAACGCCGCTGAAGTCGAACCTTCGCCGCTCCAAATCAATCTTTCAAGTCTCCATCGCCAAACGCACTTCTTCGGTGTTGTCCGGCCTTTTCCTTGCACTGAACGCAGCCATAACCGATCCTTTATCACGAGGCAAACCAAGTAAAACATTCCCAAGCACGAATTAAAGCCAACAAGTAATCAAGGCAAACAAGTAATGACCACAAGTAAGGAATACTAGGACTAAGGCCAAGGCAACACAAGTATCACAAAGGCGGCTTAAGCAATGGCAATGGACTACTAGGGCCATGTGACTTGAGTACCAAGGCGAACCACAACACCTTGAAACCAAACCCAATGGAATGACCGTAGGCTAGTGTAAGTGAATGTCGAAAAAGGCCAAGGGTGACAAGTGTGAGGGAGAGTCCAATCGGTCACCCTCTGGGCCCAAGTAGAGGTGGGAAATATGGGCAAGGATCCTAGAAGAAAATGGAGAGATGGGCTTAGTGGCCCATGGTACCGAGTGAGGGTGAGAGAGCCCACCAAAGAGAATGGCCCAACCGAATCAAAGGAAAGTGGGAGTGAACCTTGTCTTGAAAGAACTTTCTTTCTTTCTTTTTTCTTTTTTTTTGATTTGAAGCACCGAATAATGTTTTTTTTTTTAATTTGGGCCTTTTCCTTTTGTTGGCCTTTTTTTTGAATGGGCTTTTGTTAAACAATACAAGAGCAAGGTCCACTAGGAAGCATATGAGGAGATAATGGGGTAGGGCCACCAAAATTGTTTGTGAAAAGCCACTAGGGCCCGCACCATGGGTTTGAGAAGACAAAGTCCCCTTTTGGGTTGTGGGACAAGTAGGAGAAGAGGGGAAATAAGTTTGGAGGCTTGCCACTAATAACCCCCCCTTTTTGAATCCCACAAAGGTGTAGCTTTCAGTCACTCTAACCCACACAAGTCAGCCCATAGTCCAATTTGGCATTTACTTAAACTACCTAAGGCAACCAAATGAGCTAGAAGGAAAGCAAGTGAGTCCTTTACCTAAAATACACAAATCACATGCACAAGCTAAGGGGTTCAAATTAAACAAGCAAGGGTATGGCCGGCAGTGGAGGGGTCCATGGTAGTGGGCTGGGTGTTGCTTGGTGGTGGGACGGCGGCATACACGGTGGTCCGGTCGCCGGAGGTGGGAAAAGTCACCGGAAGTGGTTTTTGTTGTGTTTTTGGGGCTGTTTTTGGGAGGGTTTGGGTGGGATGAACAGAGCACGAAAATAAACACTTAAAATAGCATGGAAACAAGAAAATTTGAAGCTAACAAGAGAGAGTCTAGGCCTAGAACATGCTCATCATGACAACAACAAGGGATTTTGTGTAAGCTATGAAACTAAGCATGAAAAATCTGAACTTGAAGAAGGAGAAAGGGGAACTTAGCTTGGCTTTGGCTCTTGATACCAATTGATGATAATCAAGGTCCCCAAAGGACCCTTCTTCCCTAGAGAGAGTGGACCGTGCCTAAGCTAGAGCTTCTTCTCCTTCCTTGAGCTTGAAGGGTCTTCAATGGCCTTTGGAAAGAGCTCTCGGCCGGGGGGGAGTTGAGCCACCAACGGAGACGCCGACAGGAGATGTGGCCGGTGGGGATGCCAAGGGAACCTCTCATGGAGGTTCCTTGGCCGAGCTTGCTTGGTTCGAATGAGTGCTTGAGAGTTGAGAGAGATCCACATGAGTTTGAATAGAGAAAGGGGGGTTGGAATGTTGAAGATTTGAGTTGAGAGAAGATAGTGGCTGCCTAGAGGAAGTTAAGACTCTACCTTAGGCTATGCCACTCTTTAATTCTTCAACTAACTAACAAAGGAAGCCAAGGATGGCTTATATAGTCAGGGGTGTTGGTGGGCTAGGAGCCCATATGCAAATGGGTCCACACGCCCACCAAGAAAAGGAAATGCTTGACTTTAAATTAACAAAAGGGAAAAGGGTGGACTAGGAACCATTGCAAATGGGTCCACACGTCCCACAAAGTAAACGAAATGCATGCCTTAACTAACAAAGGGAAAAGGGGATAAAAGCCATAAGGCTTGGATATAGACGGGTGCATAGATGCCTTAGAATCGAAGCATTGTCGTTGCTTGAGTGTCGTGGCATTGATGCGCCGACGTCTTGGGTTGGTACTCATCAGTGATGGATTTAGTGAAGGATAGGCACCTAACACCCTTGTGGATATGACTCACCACTCAAGTTTAGGAGAGATCGAGATGCAAGAGATATGACTCCTCACCCTTGAAACAAGACCGGTTTGCTTTGATATGACTCACAAAGCAAGCTTGATGTTACTCACAAGCCAAGGGGATTGAAGATCGTCTTCTTCAATGGAGGAGAGAGCTTTTGGAACACAAACTGCTTTCTTAATCTCATTCAGCGTTCTTCCTAAACAAGCCCTAATCAGCCCTTTTATATGGCCACTTAAAAAAGAAGAAAAACAATGCAAAAATCATTAAAAAGAAATAAAGGCAGATGGCTTCCCTCCTAATATTTTTCTAAACTTAAACAATCTCAAAAGCCTTAAAATAAGTCTAAAAATGTGATAAAACCCATAGGAAAAACTTTAATGTAAATCATGCACTCGGACACGCCACAATAAGAGAAACGAGCTCCTTTGAGGCTTGATTGGGTGCTCTGAGGTTTGGAAGGACTTTCATGCTCCAAGAATCCTTCTTGAGCTCCCTTGATTGACTTGACTCGAGCCCACTTGGATGCTTGACTCGAGCCTTAGTGATGGCCCGGGAGGAAGCTCGTCTTGATTGACTTGAACTCCATCTTCAACACTTGAGCCATCTCGGAAGTCCGGGCTCTCTTTAGGATCTTGATGGGGCGTAGTCACATCATGAAGCCCATGTGCACGTCTATATCCAAGTCATAAGGCTTGGATATAGATGTACACATAAATGCCTTGGAATTGAAGCATGGTCGATGCTTGAGTGTCGTGGCATTGATGCGTCAGCGCCTTGGTAGTCAATTATCGGGACTCATCACTCTCCCCTTCTTAGCTTCGAAGCATCCTCGCTTCGAGGGTGTGGGGAGCCCAAGAGGTGGAGGAAGTGTGGTGGCACATCTCCCCTTCTTAAAGGTGGAGGTGGAGTGAGGGAGACCGCCACTAACACAAAGAAGCACGAGCATACGAGATCCGTCGGGCGGCTCCTTGGGCACAACAAGATGGAAGGTCGCATGGGCAAGCATGGCAGCCGGAGGAATGTACCTACAACAATGCAACTCAATAAGAAAACGTGAGTCCATCCTACGGCTCCGGGTGGGACTATGGCCGCTCCTAGGCATGGGTCCAAGGGAGAAATGATGCATCAAGTGAGCAACCCTAGTGGAGATGAGTGTGTGAGGGATTCCAAAGAGAGGCCACAAAGAGAAATATAGGGTGCTAGGCTCAATCGGGGCAAGAAGTGGCATGTGGCAAGCTATAAGGAAAGTGGAATCCCTCCCCTTCTTAAAAGGTTACCTTTCGGTTATGAGTGCCAAACCAAAGATCTCCCAAAATGTGGTAGAAAAGAGTGAGTGCATGCTAGAATCTTTGAAAAGGGCCCTAGAAGGTGTCGACAAGGCAACAACATAAAATTGGGGTTTGAAGGGAGTAGGGTGGTAAGGCCAAGGTGGCCAAGGTGGAGTCCCCAAAATGGCATGGTGTGGGGCAATCCTTAAAGGCCCATGGTCAACATGAAAAGGCTCATCCAAGTGGTGCCTATGATGGGGTCTAGGCATAATCCTCAAGGGGCCATGATCAACATGATAAACTTGTTGCAATGGCTGTCTAGGGAAAGTGCTAGGCATGTTTAGTGTTTGGGCTAAGAGAGAGTAGTCCTTATTGATGAGTATCAACCACTCATCAACAAGGAGCCTCAAGGCCCGGTGACTAGGGCCCGGGCCCAAGCCATCACCGCCCTAGTCCATCGAGCCCTCATGGAACCAGCCATCAAGGGACCGCCGGCCCAAAGCCCGCACCTACTCTTGTGGACCATCTTTGAGTAGCCAAGACGTCGATGCTTCAATGCCACGACAATCAAGCACCCGGTGCTTCGACTCCAAGGCATTCAAGCACACGTCCCTATCCAAGCCTTATTGGCTTTTATCCCTGATGGAGGACCATCCGGGCCCATAACAAGGAGCCAAGCTAGACGTCTCCAAGATGAGCTAGCCGAGCTCATACTTCAAGTTCCGGTGGAGGTTCCAACGGCCACATTCAAGGCCTTCTCGGTGTCAAGGGTTTCTAGTGGTTGAGTGTAGGGTTTGTCTACACCTTCCACTAATGGAAACCTTCCTTATTTAGCATATCTCAGCCGTGTGGGCTTTTGACATTATTAGACTCGGTTTTGTACTTTTTATTTCCGGTTTAGTTGTTTTAGCATTTTTTAAGAGCCGGTTCACTAGGAACTACTTAAGCTCTTTGTTACTTCCTTTCTCAGCAGCAAACCCATTATTCAAGAACGTATTTCTGAAATAGAAACCTTCCCAAAGGGAGTTTTCGTGAGTTTGCCCAATCCGAGCTAGTTTTGGTCGAGTTGTGATTCACAATTGCTTTCGAGTTATTGATCCAAAGCGACACAAGACATCCTCTTCGTGCTCTTGAAGATTCGTCTTCTTGTTGTGTGAAGTTGTAGAAGACGAGGTTGATAGCTTTAGGAGTGGTGGTTCTTGGATCAACCGATCCAAGGGTTTCCTAATTCGGGCTATTAGTTTCTTCTAGTTCTTTCTTGTTCCTTGTTCTTGTTCTTTCTTTATCTTCTTTCCTTCGGCCGATCCTAACTTTGCTTGTTGTATTGTTTGTTGGTTCGTTGTACACCAAGGTCGGGCCTCCCTACGGCGATCCCCGTATCAAAGTGGTATCAGAGCTGAGTTTTGGTGTCAACAATTGTGCTTGCCGATTTCAGAAATTCGGTAGTATTGTTCTTGAGTTTCGGTTGTGTCTTGCATAGCCGAAGTTCTTCCTTTCCTTTGTTTCTTGTTGAGTCGATTTGTGTTGTTGCTTGCCATTCTAATTGTGTTTGTGTATTGTGGAGATAGGATTGTGAGTATTGTGGAGATCGGTTGTGTGTGTTGAGAAGATTGGACGATCACCATCAAAACCACCACAAAACAGCCTTCATCCTTGCCGGAGACACCACCGCTAGTCACCACCACCACCACTTCAAACAACCGTCCACCACCTCCAACACCAACATCAGATCCACGTCCTCCACCTTTCCATCCGGTGACTTCTCCAAGGCTAGCAACAAAGGGATTCCTAACCCTAATTCTCCAAGGCGTGATCACCAAGGAAACCTAGCCATGCCCACAAACCCTAACGGCAGTAACCCTACAATTGTGGCGTGTGGATTGAATTCTTCAACCACTCGGCTCTCTCTCTCCTCAAGGCTGATCACAAGTCCTACAAAAGAGGCGTGCCAAGGAGTTCCCACCACAACTTCGGCTCCCACCTCCTAAAATCAAGGCCATTTTCCTTTAGAGCTTATCTCTTGTATTTCTTTTATTTTCTTTAATTTAATTTCAGTTGTAATTTGAATTTCGAATTTCTTTGTTAAAAAAAAAAAAAAAAAGAGGAAGCAAGAAAAGAATATCAGAATAGTCAAAAAAAAAAAAAAAAAAAAAAAAAAAAGACGATCAAGTGTTGCATTTTATTTCTTTTCTAGCTTAGTCTATTCCTTTGTATTTCATTCATACTTAGGATAGATTATAGTCTAAAGTGTAAGCTCTCAAGGACGCGCAAGGAGTCGAAGTCCTCACTGCCGCGCCGCGCCAAGTGCTATCTGCCGCGTCCACGCCGTTGCCGCGCCGTGTCCTCGCAGCTCGCCGCACTCGCGCCCGGTAAACCCTAATTCCTAGCTTCACCTTCTCTTGTGTCTACGTCCCTCTCATCATCACACCGGTTTCTACAATCAACCTTCCATCTCCACGAGCACAAGCCAAGGTGAATCAAGGTAACAACTTGTCCTCTTGAGTTCTTAAACTTTCCTTGTTATTTTGTCCATATCAAGCTTGCATTACATGCGTGCATGCTAGTTTTCTTGAGTTAAATTTGTTTGAGTCCCATTAGTTTCCTTGCAACTACATCCTTGTGAGGATCCTTTGTTGAGTCGTTGAGTCTTCTTTTCCATCTTTGTTTGTGTGCCTTTTTGATTGCACTAATTTTCAGTTTATAAGAGCCCATTGTTGAATCTTGCCGATTTCTTCTACTTCACTTTGCATCTAGCTTATCTTGGTTGTTAAGTGTTGTTTGAGATCAATTAATTCACGTGAAGTTCTTGAGTTTCCCAACCGGCTGCACTACAAAACTAGTTGAGATTGAGCGAGGGTGAGTGAAACACACGAGAGAAACACTTGTGAGTGTTTGGCTTTGATTCTAACTCTTCACCTAGTTCCGTGTTAGCTTGATTTTGTGTGATGGTAGGAGACGACACCTCAAGTGATCGTGACAATAGGAGTCCCTCACCGGTGCACCCGGACGTGGCTATACTCATCCAGAAGTTGACCGACTCCGTGTCCGTGATCACCCACCGGTTGGCTGCCCTAGAGACGTCTCAAAGAGCTCCCCAACCAGTCGTGCCACCCCCGGTGACCCTTGTGTCCCAACCACAAGAGACGGTCCCGAATCCAGCCACCGTGCCCTTAGGGGCTTATGCTGAACATGGTGGTCCTTCCGGCGCCAACTTAGTGCCCCTTGGAGGTGGCCGTGCAGTGGGAACCGGCACCGTGAGGAACTCTCCGGTAAGGCATAATTCTCCCCTTGTCCATAGTCATGATAGGCCGAATAGGGTAGCTCCAATGTACCAAGCTGAATTACCACCTCCACGAGAGGTGCCTTTTGTTGCTAACCATCTTAATGAGCCTCAGGATCCTCTTAGGGAAGACGAATTCAATGATGCAGATTATGAGGAAGAAATGTGGAACCAAGGCCAAGGAGGAAGGTTCGGAGGCTACCAAGGACAAGATAGGGGTTACGGCTATTATGAGCCTAGGGGCAGATTTGGGGGTAATAGAGGTTATCAAGGTCAACAACCTCGGAGAGAGTTGGAGCAAGACGGTATAGGCAAGATAAAGATCAAGATGCCCGCCTTCGAAGGAAAGTGTGATCCCGACGCCTACATGGAGTGGGAGATGAAGGTGGAGCAAATTTGGAGTTGCCACAACTTCATCGAGGCCAAGAAAGTGCAGCTAGCATCCATTGAGTTTAGCGGCTTTGCCCTAACTTGGTGGAATAACTTGGTCAAGGAGAGACAAAGAGTATTGGATCCCCCGGTTACTACATGGGAGCAAATGAAGGCCCTCATGCGAGCTCGATTTGTGCCACAACACTACTCTAGGGAGCTCAAGCAACGGCTGGAAAACCTCAAGCAAGGGAGTATGAGCGTGGAGGAAGCTTACAATGCCATGCTCACGGCTATGGTCCGAGCCAATGTCACGGAAGATGAAGAATCAACCATGGCAAGGTACCTTCGGATCCTTCACCCTTTTATTGCTAACGAGGTCGATATGTATCCATATACAGATTCCACCCAGCTGCTGCATTTGGCCATTAAAGTGGAGAAAAATCAGAAGTACAAGGCTCGGAACCAAGGTGGGCATGCGGCTAGGAACCCTAGCGGCCAGCCGAGTCAATGGCGGGCCCAAACTCAAACCAGGATGAATCCTCCGGCGCAATTTGGTAGGAACCAAGCTCAGTCCATGAGCCAACCTAGGAGCCAAGATGCGCCGAGGAAAAGTGGACCACCAGGAACTCCGCCGCAGTCCAGTGGGCGCCAGCCGTCGTCGGCCAATGGCCCTCAGGGGAGTACTTCGACCTTTTCTCCTTCTTCTAGAGCTAGAGATACCATATGTTTTAAATGTCAAGGTCGTGGGCATATGATGAAAGATTGCCCCAATAGTCGAACGTTGGTCATTAACCATCTTGGACTCTATGAATCTGAGTCCGAGGGTGAGGATCAAGGTCCGGCTATTGTTGATGAACCTATGCATGATGTAGATGAGGAAATGGATTGCATTGAATTTGAGCATGGTGAATCTCTAGTTTGTAGGAGGACTTTGCATGTTCAGCCGACCCCTTGTGATGATAACCAAAGAGAAAATTTATTTCATACTAGGTGCTTGGTTAAGGGGAAGGTTTGTAATATGATTATTGATGGGGGTAGTTGTTGCAACATTGCTAGCACTGAATTAGTCACTAAATTGCAATTGCATACTTTCCATCACCCTAGGCCCTATAAACTGCATTGGATGAATGAATGTGGAGAGGTTAAGGTGTCTAAGCAAGTTAATGTGACCATAACACTAGGACATTATGTTGATACTATTTTATGTGATGTGGTCCCTATGAATGCTTGTCACATTTTATTAGGACGTCCATGGCAGTTTGATAGGAGAGTAAAGCATGATGGTTATACTAACCGTCATTCTTTTGATTACAAGGGTAAGAATGTGGTACTTAAGCCTATGACTCCTTTGCAGGTGGCTGAAGCATTTGAGAAGAAAAAGGATCAAGAGAAGCCGGTTGAAGCCAAGAAGGGGAGCAAGACCGAGAGCACCTCCAAGGCTAAAACCACTTCTCAAGCATTGCTGGCTTCCAAGGAGGAGTTGAGAGAGGAGCACCTACCACATGACGCCATCCTCATGCTCTTATGCAAGGGTCTCGGCTTGCTAAGTGAGGAGTTGAAGTCTACGCTGCCTAGGAACATCTTAGCTCTACTAGAGGAGTTTCAAGATGTGTTCCCCGAGGAGATGCCACCCGGATTGCCACCTATGAGAGGTATAGAACATCAAATTGATCTAATTCCGGGTGCTACTCTTCCAAACAGGCCGGCGTACAGGATGAATCCCAAGGAGACCCAAGAGGTGCAAGAGCAAGTGAAGGCGTTGCTTGACAAGGGCCATGTGCGTGAGAGCCTTAGCCCTTGTGCCGTGCCAGTGTTGCTAGTGCCCAAGAAGGATGGCACGTGGAGGATGTGCGTGGACTGCCGAGCTATCAACAATATAACCATCAAGTACCGGCATCCGATTCCCCGCCTAGATGACATGCTAGATGAGCTGCATGGAGCCTCGGTCTTCACCAAGATAGACCTCCGCAGCGGCTACCATCAAATAAGGATGAAGGAGGGGGATGAGTGGAAGACCGCCTTCAAAACAAAATTCGGTTTGTATGAGTGGGTTGTCATGCCTTTTGGCTTGACAAACGCTCCTAGTACTTTCATGCGTTTAATGAACCATGTTTTGAGGCATTTCATAGGTAGATTTGTTGTTGTTTATTTTGATGATATACTAATATATAGCAAGTCTATTGAGGAGCACGAGCAACATTTGAGGGAAGTACTCTCTACTTTACGTAGTGCGTGCTTACATGCCAATGAGAAGAAATGTGAATTCTGCACTAATCATGTTTCCTTTCTTGGTTTTGTAGTGAGCTCCAAGGGTCTTCAAGTAGATGAGAGCAAGATAAAGGCGATTCAAGAGTGGCCTACGCCGACCTCAGTGAGCCAAGTGCGGAGCTTCCATGGATTAGCTAGCTTCTATAGGCGGTTCGTGAAGGATTTCAGCACCATCGCTGCCCCATTGACGGAGGTGACCAAGAAGCATTCGGCCTTTGTATGGGAGGAGGCGCAAGAGAGGGCATTCAACGCCCTAAAATGGAGGTTGACGCAAGCCCCTTTGCTGGTGTTACCCGACTTCACTAGGCCATTCGAGGTGGAGTGTGATGCATCCGGGATTGGCATTGGAGGCGTGCTTATGCAGGAAGGTAAACCTGTAGCCTTCTTTAGTGCGAAATTGAAAGGGGCTAGTCTTAATTACTCTACATATGACAAAGAACTCTTTGCCCTATTTAGAGTACTTAAGACTTGGCAACACTACTTGTGGCCTAGAGAGTTTATCTTGCATACGGACCATGAGTCCTTGAAACACTTCAAGAGCCAAGATAAACTTGATAGACGACATGGTAGGTGGATGGAATTTATTGAGACTTTCCCTTATGTTATCAAATACAAAAAGGGAAAGGACAATATAGTTGCCGATGCCCTATCTAGGAGATACACCTTGCTTACCACATTAGACTCCAAGGTCTTAGGATTTGCATATATTAAGGAGTTGTATGTGGAAGATGCTGATTTTGGTGCCATCTATAAGACGTGTGTAGATAAGGGTTCATGTGACAAGTTTTACTTGTTTGATGGATTCTTATTTAAAGCTGAAAAAGTGTGCATACCTAGTTGTTCCTTACGTATGTTACTCGTTGAAGAAGCCCATAAGGGTGGTTAATGGGTCACTTCGGAAGGGACAAGACTTATCATATGCTATGTGCACACTTCTTTTGGCCCCACATGCTTAGGGATGTTGAGCACCTTATTAAGAGGTGTTTGGATTGCCTAAAGGCCAAGTCTAGGTTGCAACCCCACGGCCTATACAGCCCATTGCCCATCCCAAGTACCCCTTGGGAGGACATCTCAATGGACTTTATCGTGGGGCTGCCTCGGACTAAGAGGGGACGTGATTCTATCTTTGTGGTAGTTGATCGTTTCTCTAAGATGGCTCATTTCATTGCTTGCCATAAGACGGATGATGCATCCAATGTAGCTGATCTCTTCTTTAGGGAAGTCGTGAGGCTACATGGTGTACCCCGTACTATAGTGAGTGATAGGGATGTTAAATTCCTTAGTTACTTTTGGAAGACGCTTTGGGGAAGGCTAGGGACGAGACTCTTGTTCTCTACCTCTAGTCATCCTCAAACGGATGGCCAAACTGAAGTAACTAATAGGACTTTATCAACCCTTCTTCGAGCCATTCTTAAGAAGAACCTTAAGGCTTGGGAGGAAGCTCTACCACATGTAGAGTTTGCTTACAATAGGACAGTCCATTCTTCTACTTCATTGTCTCCTTTTGCATGTGTTTATGGTATAAATCCCAATACTCCACTTGATCTTGCTCCCTTTCCTATGAAGGAGCGTGAAAGTTTTGATGCAGGTCAGCACGTGGAATTCATCAAGGAGCTGCATGCAAGGACTAAGGAGAAGCTGGAAGCTTGTGCGGAGCGGAATGCAGCTAGGGCTAACAAGGGACGTAAGAGAGTGATTTTCCAGCCCGGGGATCTCGTTTGGGTGCATTTGAGGAAGGAGCGCTTCCCGGCGCAGCGCAAGTCCAAGCTTGCACCTAGAGGAGATGGGCCATTCAAGGTGCTGCGCCGCGTCGGTGACAACGCCTATGTCCTAGACCTCCCGGACACATATGGTGTGAGTGCCACCTTCAACGTGGCTGATTTGACTCCCTACCATCAACCGGACGCCAGCCATTCCAAGCTTCATGATCCGTGGACGGATCCTCTCCAAGAAGGGGAGGATGATGGAGGACCATCCGGGCCCATAACAAGGAGCCAAGCTAGACGTCTCCAAGATGAGCTAGCCGAGCTCATACTTCAAGTTCCGGTGGAGGTTCCAACGGCCACATTCAAGGCCTTCTCGGTGTCAAGGGTTTCTAGTGGTTGAGTGTAGGGTTTGTCTACACCTTCCACTAATGGAAACCTTCCTTATTTAGCATATCTCAGCCGTGTGGGCTTTTGACATTATTAGACTCGGTTTTGTACTTTTTATTTCCGGTTTAGTTGTTTTAGCATTTTTTAAGAGCCGGTTCACTAGGAACTACTTAAGCTCTTTGTTACTTCCTTTCTCAGCAGCAAACCCATTATTCAAGAACGTATTTCTGAAATAGAAACCTTCCCAAAGGGAGTTTTCGTGAGTTTGCCCAATCCGAGCTAGTTTTGGTCGAGTTGTGATTCACAATTGCTTTCGAGTTATTGATCCAAAGCGACACAAGACATCCTCTTCGTGCTCTTGAAGATTCGTCTTCTTGTTGTGTGAAGTTGTAGAAGACGAGGTTGATAGCTTTAGGAGTGGTGGTTCTTGGATCAACCGATCCAAGGGTTTCCTAATTCGGGCTATTAGTTTCTTCTAGTTCTTTCTTGTTCCTTGTTCTTGTTCTTTCTTTATCTTCTTTCCTTCGGCCGATCCTAACTTTGCTTGTTGTATTGTTTGTTGGTTCGTTGTACACCAAGGTCGGGCCTCCCTACGGCGATCCCCGTATCAATCCCCATTTCCCCTTTTGTCATTTAATTAATGTATTGCCTTTCTATTTTGGGATGTGTGGACCCATTTGCACATGGGCTCCTAATCCCCTAGAAACCCTAGACTATTTAAACTTGTCTTGTCTTCCTTTTTCCACTAGTTGAAGAATAGAGAATTGGAATATACCTTGGGTAGAGAAAACCTCCCCTAAGGTCTCCAATTGATTTCTCTCAACTCAAACTCTCTCAAACACTCTTCTCTTCTCAATCTCTCAAGCTCTCACGTTTCCCATTCGAATCCACAAGCTCATATTGGTTCTTGTTCTTCACGGCCAAGGAACCCCCAAGGAGGGCTTCCTTGGACTTGCCGGCGCCACCAACCCTTGGCTCCTCACGGCCAGCCCTCAGTCCGGCGTCCTTCCTCTCTCTCTTGGCTGCCATTGAAGGACTCCTAAGCTTAGGAAGGAGAAGAAGGCTCCCCTTGGTCTAGATCTAGCTTCTAGAGGAGCAAAGCCTCACCTTTGGAGGGTTGTTTCTCATCAATTGGTATCAGAGCCAAAAGCCCAAGCTAAGTCATCTTCTCCCTTGCAAAATTCGTTTTTTATGGTTCTTTTCCATAGCTAGCATGTTATCCTTTGTTGCTTCCATGGTTCCTTTTGTTTTGCTCTTTGTCTTCCTTGCTAGCTAGAATTTTTTTTCTTGTTTCTTCTTGCTTTGTGTTGAAATTGCATGCTAAGTTTTTTTTCTCTTGTTTCCATGTCTTTTTCCCATGTTTCCATGCTATTTTCATGCTTAGCTTAGTTGTTTCTAGTTCCCCTTCCAAAAACAGCCCAAAAACCCAAAAAAATACCCCTCTCCGGCGACCTCCACCACCTCTGGCCGCCGGACCACCTTCCCTGCCACCGTAGCCCAGCCCACCACCTCCCAATCTGCCGCCCCACACCCCCCTAGCCGGCCCTTGCTTGTGCTTGCTCCATTTTTGAATTGTTGTCCTTGTTTGTACCTTGTCCTTGGTGTACTTTTGTCCTTTTGGGGGAAAGGCATTTCCCACCTTCTCTTGGTCCTTTTGTCCCCTTAGTCTATTTTAGGTAAAAAGCCAAATTATACCTATAGATGATGGGTTAGTGGATGATGGGTAAGAAGCTTCCTTAGTGGGTGCCACATAGGGCCGAATTTGCTAGTGGCAAGGGCACCTCTCTCTCACCTTCCTACAAGCCTTGTCACACCCCTCATTTGGTGACTTGGCACGTCTAACCCTCAAAAAAACTGAATACCCTTGTTGTCACTCTCTACAAAAAAAAAGTGTTGTGGTCCACTCCTTGAATTCAAACACCATCACCTTAGGCTTGCTTCCCTTTGCAATAGAAAAAGACAAGCTTATAACAAGAGGTCCAAACAAAAGGCAAAGGACCCAATCAAAAAAAAAAACAGAAAAGAAAGTAAAGAAAAAGAAGCAAAGTCAAGCAAAGGGTGGGTCACACTTCTCACCTCACATTGGGCCACAACCCTTGGTGGGCTCTCTCACCCACACTTGGCAACTTGGGCCACTAAGCCCTTCTCTACGTATTCCTCTCGGCTTTGCCATTGTCAATCCGTCCCGTTGGGGCCCATAGGGTGGTCGTTTTGCCTTCACCTTTACCTTGTCTTCCTATGTTGCACTTTGGCATTTTATTCACTTAGCCTAAGGAATACAAGTTGGCTTGGTTTGAAGGTGCTTTGGTCACACTCCCAATTGGCAAGTTACTTCTCTCGCTTTTCCTTGTCAACCCTTGTGTGAGCCATTGCTTTTGTCTTAGTCTCTTTTCTTTTGTTTGTCCTTTATAAGTTACTTTCCTTGTGCCTTGGGAATTATTTACTTGGTTTGCTTGTGGTCTTCTTGTAGGAGAGCCAACACTTGGAGGTTCCCTTGGATACCGGTCATAGGAGCCCGCGGAGCTCCTCACCCACACTCTCCCCCACATCGTTTGCGGCTAGGCTCGCCGAGGAGAACCAAGCCAAGGAGGCAACCGACGAGGCATTGCGTGCGGCTCACGCCAAGATAGCCATGATCCGCCGTGAAAAGGAGTCCTACGACGTGTACATGGCCGCCATCGAACTTAGTTTGGCCTCCATTGCCGCCGTCTCTCGTCCCACCGCGCCAACCGTGGTGCCACCGCAGTCCGCGCCCATCGACACCGGCGCTTCTTCCCATGGCCCGGCGGAGCCCCTCCATGATCCCACGGCGCAAGCTCGGGGCAAGGCGCCCATGTATCCCTCACCACCCTCCGATGCCCGGACACTCGCCGAGCGCTTGCCACCACCCCGAGAGCCGAGCTACTACGACCACCATGGGGCACGCACCGACTCACACGGCCATCATGATGCTCAGCCGCTGTCGGGCCGGCATCCTCACTGCTCCGCAGCCCCCTTTAATCGAGAGCCCTCTCCACGCGCCACCCGGGCCCCCGCCGACGATGCCCTACCCAACCCCCGCTATGGGTATGACACTTGTGAGGGCTTCAATGATGGAGATGACGCATTTGGGGCCCATGAGGAAGATGAGGTGTTTGATGACGTCTTCCCCGAGCCATTTGAGGATGACCCCTTGACTGACTTGCTCCCCCGTCCTCATTAGGACCGCCGAGACCGTGGCCACCAACGGCGCCATATGGATCGCCGCGACCCACATTGGCTCCCTCCACCGCCGGCTCACTTTCGAAGACGTGGGCAAGCCGCTCGCCCGTTCCATGACCGGCGTGATCCGGCCGGGCCCGTCCCATACTATGCCCAACGTTGGGAGGTCAAGGTCCACATCGAGCATTTTGAGGGCGAGTATGATGCGGCCAAGTTCCTTGATTGGAAGCAAAGCACGAAGTATGTCCTCAACCATTGCCAATATGAGGACTATGAGCGGGTTGAGATTGCCACACTCCAATTCCGGGGCCATGCTCTGGCTTGGTGGTTCCGCTTCACCAAGGAGAGGGAGAGGCACCGCTTACCGTCGGTTGAGGCTTGGAACCAACTCATCTACGCCATGACCAAGCGATATGTGCCGGAAGACTACCTTGAGCACATGCGCCTCCAAATCTCCCTTGCCCGCCAAGGCGCCCGCACCCCGCTTGAGTTCTTTGCCGATGATGTGGGGATTAGCCGCGAGTGGCCCGATCTAGACGCCAAGAGACTCGAATGGAAGATGGAGGTGGAAACAAGAGAAACACAAAGGAAACAAGTTAGCAAATGAGAAGAAACAAAGAAATAAACAAGGATATAGGAACAACCGAAAGATGCAATGGAGAGACCCTTGGCAAACAATGTCGCCAATAACCAAACCAATGTGCACAAACGACATTTCCTTCTACAATCTCCCACAACGATGGACGTGTCCAAAGAGCAAGAGAAGGAGGCGAGTGAAGCCTTGGAGCACCAAGATCATAGACGAAATTGACACAACGCAAGAGCAACCTAGCAAGTTTGAATCAACTTTGAGAAAACACTCCCATGGAGCTCTCAATCTTCATAATGCATAAAGCAAGGTTCATAACATGGGAAAAACTGAGTTACAAAGGAAGCTAAAGGTCTTAAATAGGCTAAGGGGGCGGCCCATAAAAGCCCAACAAGAACCGAGACAAAAAGAGGCTAATTGAGGGAAACTCGGTCCCAGACCCGACAGAGTTTCAGGCCGAGTCAGGTTACCTGAGGGAAACTCGGCCCCAGACCCGGCCGAGTTTCAGGCCAAGTCAGGTTACCTGAGGGAAACTCGGCCCCAGACCCGGCCGAGTTTCAGGCCGAGTCAGGGCCCTTCAACCCTTGAGTGCTTTGTTCGTCTTGGCTCGGCTTGGCTTGAAAGGTCACCAACGTCATTAGCTTCGTCTCGGTGAAGTCTTCAACTTGGGCGGGTTCCCTTGAGACATGTTGGCTAGCCAAGTTCTCGAACTCTTCTTGAATGAGCTTGGCTTGAGCTCTTGTGAGTGGCTCACCTCCTCTTGCGGGCACCTTGGTTGAGGTCTTGGATGCTCCCGCATCATTCTCCCCTTCTTGAAAAGGATTCGACCTCGAATCATCGTCTTCCTCCTCGGAGAGATATGGGGTGAGGTCGGCGACATTGAATGTGGGGCTAACTCCATAATCGTCCGATAGCTCCAAGACGTAAGCATTGTCTCCAACACGGCATAGTACTTTGAAGGGGCCATCTCCTCTTGGTGAAAGCTTGGACTTGCGCTGATGGAGGACCATCCTTGCACCAACCACCATCTGGGCCCATGACAAGGAGCCAGGCTAGACGTCTCCAAGATGAGCTAGCCGAGCTCATACATCAAGTCCCGGTGGAGGTTCCAACGGCCTCGTCCAAGGCCTTCTCGGTGTCAAGGGTTTCTAGTGGTTGAGTGTAGGGTTTGTCTACACCTTCCACTATTAGAAACTTTCCTTTTTTTAGCATATTTCAGCCGTGTGGGCTATTGACATTTTTAGACTCGGTTTTCCTCTTTATTTCCGGTTTAGCATTAGTTAGTGGTTTAGGAGCCGGTTGTCTTAGTAGGTATTTAAGCTTGTTTTCTTTCTAATTTCAGCAGCAATCACATTAGTAAGAACTTATTTTCTGAATTGGAAACTTCCCCAAAGATAGGTTTTCGTGAGTTGCTCATCCGAACTGATTTTGGTCGAGTTGCGTTTGTCAATTGCTTTCGAGTTGTTGATCCAAATCGACACAAAATATCCTCTTCGTGCTTTGAAGATCCGTTCTTCCTTGTGTGAAGTTGTAGAAGACGAGGTTATCTACTTTAGGGTTGGAGGTTCTTGATTCATCCGAATCAAGGGTTTCTAATTCCGGGTGTTTGGTTTCTTCTTGTTCATCATCGTTCTTCTATTTTCTTGTTGTTCTTTCTTGTTCTTTTCTCTTCCATCGAATCTGACTTGTCTTATTTTGCTTGTTCGTGTGTTGTTCACCAAGGTCGGGCCATCCTACGGCTTACCCCGTATCAAAGTGGTATCAGAGCTGAGTTTTGGTGTCAACAATTGTGCTTGCCGATTTCAGAAATTCGGTAGTGTTGTTCTTGAGTTTCGGTTGTGTCTTGCATAGCCGAAGTTCTTCCTTTCCTTTGTTTCTTGTTGAGTCGATTTGTGTTGTTGCTTGCCATTCTAATTGTGTTTGTGTATTGTGGAGATAGGATTGTGAGTATTGTGGAGATCGGTTGTGTGTGTTGAGAAGATTGGACGGTCACCATCAAAACCACCACAAAACAGCCTTCATCCTTGCCGGAGACACCACCGCTAGTCACCACCACCACCACTTCAAACAACCGTCCAACACCTCCAACACCAACATCAGATCCACGTCCTCCACCTTTCCATCCGGTGACTTCTCCAAGGCCAGCAACAAAGGGATTCCTAACCCTAATTCTCCAAGGCGTGATCACCAAGGAACCCTAACCACGCCCACAAACCCTAACGGCAGTAACCCTACAATTGTGGCGTGTGGATTGAATTCTTCAACCACTCGGCTCTCTCTCTCCTCAAGGCTGATCACAAGTCCTACAAAAGAGGCGTGCCAAGGAGTTCCCACCACAACTTCGGCTCCCACCTCCTAAAATCAAGGCCATTTTCCTTTAGAGCTTATCTCTTGTATTTCTTTTATTTTCTTTAATTCAATTTCAGTTGTAATTTGAATTTCGAATTTCTTTGTTAAAAAAAAAAAAAAAAGCAAGAAAAGAATATCAGAATAGTCAAAAAAAAAAAATCAATCGTCAAAAAAAAAAAGAAGACGATCAAGTGTTGCATTTTATTTCTTTTCTAGCTTAGTCTATTCCTTTGTATTTCATTCATACTTAGGATAGATTATAGTCTAAAGTGTAAGCTCTCAAGGACGAGCAAGGAGTCGAAGTCCTCACTGCCGCGCCGCGCCAAGTGCTATCTGTCGCGTCCACGCCGTTGCCGCGCCGTGTCCTCGCAGCTCGCCGCACCCGCGCCCGGTAAACCCTAATTCCTAGCCTCACCTTCTCTTGTGCCTACGTCACTCTCATCATCACACCGGTTTCTACAATCAACCTTCCATCTCCACGAGCACAAGCCAAGGTGAATCAAGGTAACAACTTGTCCTCTTGAGTTCTTAAACTTTCCTTGTTATTTTGTCCATATCAAGCTTGCATTACATGCGTGCATGCTAGTATTCTTGAGTAAATTTGTTGAGTCCCATTAGTTACCTTGCATTTACACCCTTGTGAGGTTTTCTTAATTGAGTCGTTGAGTCTTCTTTTTCGATTTCATTTGTGTTTGTTAAGTGCACTAAAATTCAGAATATAAAGTGCCTTTGTGTGAACCTTGTTGATCGTTCTTCTACTTCACCTTGCATCTAACTTGCCTTGGATATTAAGTGTTGTTTGAAATCAATTAACTCACGTGAGGTTCTTGGCTTTCCCAACCGGCTGCACTACAAAATTAGTTGAGATTGAGCGAGGGAGAGTGAAACACACGAGAGAAACACTTGTGAGTGTTTTTGATTGATTCTAACCCTTCACTAGTTCCGTGTTAGTTTGTTAAGTGTGATGGCAGGAGATGATACTTCAAGTGACCGGGACAATAGGAGCCCCTCACCGGTGCATCCGGATGTTGCAATGCTGTTCCAAAAGCTCACCGATTCCATGACCGTGATCACCAACCGGTTGGCTGCCCTAGAGACGACTCAAAGGGCTCCCCAACCAGTCGTAGCACCCCCGGTGATACTAGCTTCCCAACCACAAGAAGTGCCACCTTCCAATCCAGCCACCGTGCCTTTGGGGGCTTATGCTGAACATGGAGGTCCTTCCGGAGCCAATTTGGTGCCCCTTGGGCGTGCACGCGCAGAAGGTACGGGCACCGTGAGGAACTCCCCGATAAGGAATACTTCTCCCCTTATCCATAGTCATGAAAGGCCGAATAGGGTAGCTCCGAACTATCCTAATGAAATACCACCTCCACGTGAGGTGCCCTATGTCGCTAACCATTTCAATGAGCCTCAGGACCCTCTTCGAGAGGACGAGTTTGATGAGGAAGAGATGTGGAATCAAGGTGAAAGATTCGGTGGCTACCAAGGGCAAGGAGATGCTTATGGCTACTATGAACCCCGGAACAGATTTAGAGGAAACCGGGGCTATCAAGGCAACCAGCCAAGGAGAGAGTTGGAGCAAGATGGCATAGGAAAAATCAAAATTAAGATGCCATCTTTTGAAGGGAGATGTGATCCAGACGCCTACATGGAACGGGAGATGAAAGTGGAGCAAATCTGGAGTTGCCATAACTTCATAGAAGCAAAGAAGGTGCAGCTAGCTTCCATTGAGTTTAGTGGCTTCGCCCTAACTTGGTGGAACAATTTGGTGAAGGAGAGGCAACGAGCTTTGGACCCACCGGTAGCTACGTGGGAACAAATGAGGGTGTTAATGAGGGCTCGGTTCGTCCCTCAACATTACTCCCGGGAGCTCAAACAAAGGTTGGAGAACCTCAAGCAAGGTAGCATGAGCGTGGAAGAAGCCTACAACGCCATGCAAACCGCTATGGTCCGCGCCAACGTCATTGAGGATGAAGAATCTACCATGGCGAGGTATCTCCGTATCCTTTCTCCTTATATTGCTAATGAAGTGGATATGTACCCCTATACAGATTGCACCCAGCTGCTGCACCTAGCTATAAAAGTGGAGAAAAATCAGAAGTTCAAAGCTAGGAATCAAGGAGGGCATGCGGCTAGGAACCCTAGTGGACAGCCGAGTCAATGGAGGTCCCCAAACCAGCCAAGGACGTTTCCACCGGCACCAATGGGTAGGAATCAAGCTCAGTCCACGAGCCACCCTAGGAGCCAAGAAGCACCAAGGAAGGTTGGACCATCCGGGACACCGCCACAAGCAAATAGCCGCCAACCACAATCGGCCAATGGCCCTCAGGGGAGTAATTCGACCTTTTCTCCTTCTTCTAGAGCTAGAGATACTATATGTTTTAAATGTCAAGGTCGTGGGCATATGATGAAAGATTGCCCCAATAGTCGAACGTTGGTCATTAACCATCTTGGACTCTATGAATCTGAGTCCGAGGGTGAGGATCAAGGTCCAACTATTGTTGATGAACCTATGCATGATGTAGATGAGGAAATGGATTGCATTGAGTTTGAGCATGGTGAATCTCTAGTTTGTAGGAGAACTTTGCATGTACAACCAACCCCTTGTGATGATAACCAAAGAGAGAATTTATTTCATACTAGATGCTTGGTTAAGGGGAAAGTTTGCAATATGATTATTGATGGGGGTAGTTGTTGCAACATTGCTAGCACTGAATTAGTTACTAAATTGCAATTGCATACCTTCCATCACCCTAGGCCTTATAAACTGCATTGGATGAATGAATGTGGAGAGGTAAAAGTGTCTAAGCAAGTCAATGTGACCATAACACTAGGACCTTATGTGGATACTATTTTATGTGATGTGGTCCGTATGAATGCTTGTCACATCTTGTTAGGACGTCCATGGCAGTTTGATAGGAGAGTAAAGCATGATGGTTATACTAATCGTCATTCTTTTGATTATAATGGTAAGAGTGTGATACTTAAGCCAATGACTCCTTTGCAGGCAGCGGAAGCCTTTGAGAAGAAGAAGGACCAAGAGAAGTCGGTCGAGGCTAAGAAGGGGAGTAAGGCCGAGAGCACCTCCAAGACCAAGACCACGTCTCAAGCTTTGATGGCTTCCAAGGAGGAGTTGAGAGAGGAGCACCTACCACAAGATGCCGTCCTCATGCTCTTGTGCAAGGGCCTCGGGTTATTGAGTGAAGAGTTGAAGTCTACGCTGCCTAGGAACATCTTAGCATTGCTAGAAGAGTTCCAAGACGTGTTCCCCGAGGAGATGCCACCCGGACTGCCCCCTATGAGAGGTATTGAACATCAAATTGACCTAATACCGGGTGCTACTCTTCCAAACAGGCCAGCGTACAGGATGAACCCCAAGGAGACCCAAGAGGTGCAAGAGCAAGTAAAGGCGTTGCTTGACAAGGGCCATGTGCGTGAGAGCCTTAGCCCTTGTGCCGTGCCAGTGCTGTTAGTGCCCAAGAAGGATGGCACATGGAGGATGTGCGTGGACTGCCGAGCGATCAACAATATCACAATCAAGTACCGGCATCCAATCCCCCGCCTCGATGACATGCTAGATGAGCTGCATGGAGCCTCGGTCTTCACCAAGATAGACCTCCGCAGCGGCTACCATCAAATAAGGATGAAGGAGGGGGATGAATGGAAAACGGCCTTCAAAACAAGTTCGGTTTGTATGAGTGGGTTGTCATGCCTTTTGGCTTGACAAACGCTCCTAGTACTTTCATGCGTTTAATGAACCATGTTTTGAGGCAGTTTATAGGTAGATTTGTTGTTGTTTATTTTGATGATATACTAATATACAGCAAGTCTATAGAGGAGCATGAGCAACATTTGAGGGAAGTACTCTCTACTTTACGTAGTGCGTGCTTATATGCCAATGAGAAGAAGTGTGATTCTGCACTAATCATGTTTCTTTTCTTGGTTTTGTAGTGAGCTCCAAGGGTCTTCAAGTAGATGAGAGCAAGATAAAGGCGATTCAAGAGTGGCCTACGCCTACCTCAGTGAGCCAAGTGCGGAGCTTCCATGGGCTAGCTAGTTTCTATAGGCGGTTCGTGAAGGATTTCAGAACAATCGCTGCCCCCTTGACGGAGGCGACCAAGAAGCACTTGGCGTTTGTATGGGAGGAGGCGCAAGAGAGGGCATTCAATGCCCTAAAATGGAGGTTGACGCAAGCTCCGTTGCTAGTACTACCCGATTTCACAAGGCCATTCGAGGTGGAGTGTGATGCATCCGGGATTGGCATTGGAGGCGTGCTTATGCAGGAAGGTAAACCCGTAGCCTTCTTTAGTGAGAAATTGAAAGGGGCTAGTCTTAATTATTCTACATATGACAAAGAACTCTTTGCCCTATTTAGAGTACTTAAGACTTGGCAACACTACTTGTGGCCTAGAGAGTTTATCTTGCATACGGACCATGAGTCCTTGAAGCACTTCAAGAGCCAAGATAAACTTGATAGACGACATGGTAGGTGGATGGAATTTATTGAGACTTTCCCTTATGTTATCAAATACAAAAAGGGAAAGGACAATGTAGTTGCCGATGCCCTATCTAGGAGATACACCTTGCTTACCACATTAGACTCCAAGGTCTTAGGATTTGCATATATAAAGGAGTTGTATGTGGAAGATGCTGATTTTGGTGCCATCTATAAGACGTGTGTAGATAAGGGTTCATGTGACAAGTTTTACTTGTTTGATGGATTCTTATTTAAGGCTGAAAAGGTGTCCATACCTAATTGTTCCTTGCGTATGTTACTCGTTGAAGAAGCCCATAAGGGTGGTTTAATGGGTCACTTCGGAAGGAACAAAACGTATCATATGCTATGTGCACATTTCTTTTGGCCCCACATGCTTAGGGATGTTGAGCACCTTATTAAGAGGTGTTTGGATTGCCTAAAGGCCAAGTCTAGGTTGCAACCTCACGGCCTATACAGCCCATTGCCCATCCCAAGTGCCCCTTGGGAGGACATCTCAATGGACTTTATCGTGGGGCTGCCCCGGACTAAGAGGGGACGTGATTCTATCTTTGTGGTAGTTGATCGTTTCTCTAAGATGGCTCATTTCATTGCTTGCCATAAGACGGATGATGCATCCAATGTCGTTGATCTCTTCTTTAGGGAAGTCGTGAGGCTACATGGTGTACCCCGTACTATAGTGAGTGATCGGGATGTTAAATTCCTTAGTTACTTTTGGAAGACGCTTTGGGGAAAGCTAGGGACGAGACTCTTGTTCTCTACCTCTAGTCATCCTCAAACGGATGGCCAAATCGAAGTAACTAATCGGACTTTATCAACCCTTCTACGAGCCATTCTTAAGAAGAACCTTAAGGCTTGGGAGGAAGCTCTACCACATGTAGAGTTTGCTTACAATAGGACAGTCCATTCTTCTACTTCATTGTCTCCGTTTGCATGTGTTTATGGTATCAACCCCAATACTCCACTTGATCTTGCTCCTTTTCCTATGAAGGAGCGTGAAAGTTTTGATGCAGGAAAGCACGTGGAGTTCATCAAGGAGCTGCATGCACGGACTAAGGAGAAGCTGGAAGCATGTGCGGAGCGGAATGCAGCTAGAGCTAACAAGGGACGCAAGCGAGTGATTTTCCAGCCCGGTGATCTCGTTTGGGTGCATTTGAGGAAGGAGCGCTTCCCGGAGCAGCGCAAGTCCAAGCTTGCACCTAGAGGAGATGGTCCATTCAAGGTGCTGCGCCGCGTCGGTGACAACGCCTATGTCCTAGACCTCCCGGACACATATGGTGTGAGTGCCACCTTCAACGTGGCTGATTTGACTCCCTACCACCAGCCGGACGTCAACCATTCTAAACTTCATGATCCGTGGACGGATCCTCTCCAAGAAGGGGAGGATGATGGAGGACCATCCTTGCACCAACCACCATCCGGGCCCATGACAAGGAGCCAAGCTAGACGTCTCCAAGATGAGCTAGCCGAGCTCATACATCAAGTCCCGGTGGAGGTTCCAACGGCCTCGTCCAAGGCCTTCTCGGTGTCAAGGGTTTCTAGTGGTTGAGTGTAGGGTTTGTCTACACCTTCCACTATTAGAAACTTTCCTTTTTTAGCATATTTCAGCCGTGTGGGCTATTGACATTTTTAGACTCGGTTTTCCTCTTTATTTCCGGTTTAGCATTAGTTAGTGGTTTAGGAGCCGGTTCTCTTAGTAGGTATTTAAGCTTGTTTTCTTTCTAATTTCAGCAGCAATCACATTAGTAAGAACTTATTTTCTGAATTGGAAACTTCCCCAAAGAGAGGTTTTCGTGAGTTGCTCATCCGAACTGATTTTGGTCGAGTTGCGTTTGTCAATTGCTTTCGAGTTGTTGATCCAAATCGACACAAAATATCCTCTTCGTGCTTTGAAGATCCGTTCTTCCTTGTGTGGAGTTGTAGAAGACGAGGTCATCTACTTTAGGGTTGGAGGTTCTTGATTCATCCGAATCAAGGGTTTCTAATTCCGGGTGTTTGGTTTCTTCTTGTTCATCATCGTTCTTCTATTTTCTTGTTGTTCTTTCTTGTTCTTTTCTCTTCCACCGAATCTGACTTGTCTTATTTTGCTTGTTCGTGTGTTGTTCACCAAGGTCGGGCCATCCTACGGCTTACCCCGTATCATGCGCTTCTCGGGAAAACGCTCCTTCCTCAAATGCACCCACACAAGATCTCCGGGTTGAAACACCAAGCGGCGGCGCCCTTTGTTGGCCTTGGCTGCGTTGCGCGCCGCCTTGACATGAAGCTTGTCCCTCGTGCGCTCATGTAGCTCCTTGATGAACTCCAAATGTTTACCTGCATCAAAGCTTTCTCTATCCTTCATGGGGAAGGGGGTAAGATCAAGTGGGGTTAAAGGATTCACACCATAAACACACTCAAAGGGGGTCAATTGGGTGGAGGAATGAATGGTTCTATTATAAGCAAACTCCACATGTGGTAAGGCATCTTCCCAAGCCTTGAGATTCTTCCTAATAATGGCTCTAAGAATGGTGGTTAAGGTCCTATTAGTCACCTCCGTTTGACCATCGGTTTGGGGGTGACTAGATGTAGAGAACAATAACCTAGTTCCTAGCTTGCTCCAAAGTGTCTTCCAAAATGAGCTAAGGAACTTCACATCCCGGTCACTTACTATAGTCCTAGGTACACCATGCAACCTAACAATCTCCCTAAAGAAAAGGCTAGCTACATTCGGTGCATCATCGGTCTTATGGCAAGCTATGAAGTGAGCCATCTTAGAGAAGCGATCAACAACCACAAAGATCGAATCTCTCCCCTTCTTAGTCCTAGGCAATCCTACAATAAAATCCATTGATATGTCCTCCCAAGGGGCTGTAGGAACGGGCAAAGGGCTATACAATCCATGGGGCTTTAGCCTAGACTTAGCCTTCAAACAATCCAAACACCTCTTCACTAGGTGCTCAACATCCCTAAGCATGTGTGGCCAAAAGAAATGAGTATGCAGCATGTGATGTGTTTTGTCCCTCCCAAAATGTCCCATCAATCCACCCCTATGGGCTTCCTCAACAAGCAACAATCGAAGGGAACATCGAGGTATGCACACTTTTATCAACTTTGAACAAGAATCCATCAAACAAGTAATACTTATCCAATGAACCTTTTAGCACACAATGCTTGTAAATATCACCAAAATCCACATCATCCACATATAACTCTTTTATGTATGCAAATCCTAGAACCTTAGAGTCTAATGTGGTGAGTAATGCATGTCTCCTAGAAAGTGCATCGGCAACTACATTGTCTTTCCCTTTTTTGTACTTGATCACATAAGGAAAAGTCTCAATAAATTCCATCCATCTACCATGCCTCCTATCAAGTTTATCTTGACTCCTAAAGTGTTTTAAGGACTCATGATCGGTATGCAAAACAAACTCTCTAGGCCATAGGTAATGTTGCCATGTCTTAAGTACTCTAAACAATGCATAAAGTTCCTTGTCATATGTAGAGTAGTTTAGACATGCACCTTTCAATTTTTCACTAAAGAAGGCAATAGGCTTACCTTCTTGCATGAGCACTCCTCCAATGCCAATCCCACTAGCATCACATTCCACTTCAAAGGGCCGTGTGAAATCCGAGAGAGCTAGCAACGGTGCTTGGGTTAGCTTCTCCTTCAAGTTGTTGAATGCTCTTTCTTGGGCTTCCTCCCATTTGAATGGACTGTTTTTCTTTGTAATCTCGGTCAAGGGGGCAGCAATGGTGCTAAAGTCCTTGACAAATCTCCTATAAAAGCTCGCTAGTCCATGGAAGCTCCTCACTTGGCTAATGGAAGTCGGTGTTGGCCAATCTTGAATTGCCTTGATCTTCTCTTCATCCACTTGCAGCCCTTGTGTACTCACTACAAAACCAAGAAAAATGACCTCACTAGTGTAAAAGTCACATTTCTTCAAGTTGGCATACAAGCGCTCTACTCTAAGAGTAGAAAGGACTTCCCTTATGTGCCTCTCATGCTCCTCTTGGGTCCTGTTGTAGATAAGAATGTCATCAAAGTATACTACAACAAATTTCCCAATATAGTTCCTCAAAATATAATTCATTAGTCTCATAAAAGTAGAGGGAGCATTTGTCAAACCAAATGGCATTACAAGCCACTCATAGAGCCCAAACTTCGTCTTGAAGGCTGTTTTCCATTCGTCTCCTTCCTTCACCCGGATTTGATGATATCCACTCCTTAGATCAATCTTTGTGAAGATGGTGGCACCATAGAGCTCATCTAGCATGTCGTCCAACCTAGGAATGGGATGGCGGTACTTGATGGTGATGTTGTTGATGGCTCTACAATCAATACACATCCGCCATGTGTTGTCCTTCTTAGGCACAAGTAGGACCGGCACGGCACAAGGTGATAGGCTCTCTCGCACATAACCCTTATCTAGGAGTTCTTGCACTTGGTTTTGGATCTCTTGGCTCTCCTTAGGGTTCATCCTATAAGCGGGCCTATTGGGTAGGGTGGCACCGGGGATAAGGTCAATTTGGTGCTCTATGCCTCTCAATGGGGGTAGGCCATGGGGTATCTCATCCGGAAACACATCACTAAACTCCTCAAGAAGGGCTTGGATTCTAGGGGGTAGTGTAGCCTTGTCCTCTTCACTTAGCATGGTTAGTTCTTTGCACAAGAGCATAAGGGTGGTGTCTAGGGGTAGGTACATACCTTGTAGCTCACTCTTGGATGCTACTAAGACCCTTGAAGGTTGGGTGGCTAAAGCTTGGCTCGGTTTGGTCATGGATGATGATTGGGTTTCCGAAGCCTTCCCCTCCTTCACATTCTCCTCTTCCCTTCCCGTGGCCTTTCTCTTCTCATACTCCTTTGCCACTTGAGATGGCGTCATAGGCTTGAGCACAATAGATTTTCCATTGAAGGTGAAGGAATGGCGGTTGGTTAGACCATCATGCGTCACCTTCCTATCATATTGCCACGGACGACCTAGTAAGATATGACAAGCTTGCATAGGCACTACATCACACAAAATAGTATCTTCATAGTGCCCTAGTGTCATAGTGACCTTAACTTGCTTGGTAACCCTCAATTCAGCACAATCATTCATCCAGTGCAATCTATAAGGCCTTGGGTGACGAATTGTAGGAAGTTGTAATTTTTGAACCATTTCCGAACTAGCAATATTACAACAACTTCCTCCATCTATGATCATATTACACACCTTGCCTTTTACCAAACAACGAGTATGAAACAAATTTTCTCGTTGATTATCTTCACATGGAGCCGGTTTCACATGCATAGTTCTCCTAACAATCAATGACTCACCATGCTCATACTCAATTTCATTCTCATCATCCAAATCATTGTCATGCAGCTTATCATCATCACAAACATCATGCTCATAATCACATTCAGATTCAGATTCATAAAGTCCTAGGGAATTAATCATGAGAGTTCTAGTGTTAGGACATTCCCTAGCAACATGACCTCTACCTTGGCATTTATAACACACAATGTCTCTAGCTCTAGTGGGAGGGTTAGAAGTACTCCCTTTGGGGCCATTGGAGGCCACGGCTGGCCTTGGGCTTGGTGCGGAGGGTGTTGGTTGAACATTCTTCTTTGGCCCTCCTTGCTCCCAATGAGGCTTGGATGGTTGCCCCTTGTCCTTTGCTTGAAAAGGCTCTCTTCCATAGGGTTGGTAGCCTCGGTTTTGATTTGGACCCTTCCAAGAGTTGGGCATCCCACTTTGCATTCTTCCTCCTTGGTACCTACCCTTATTTCTCTTCTCAATTTTGACAGCTAAGTGGAGCAATTCTGTCATGGTAGCATATGGGAACATATCTATTTCATTAGCCAATTGAGAATTAAGGACTCGAAGGTACCTAGCCATGGTGGTCTCTTCATCTTCATCCACGTTGGCCCTAACCATAGCAACTTGCATAGCATTGTAGGTCTCTTCGGCACTCATGAACCCTTGCTTCAAATTTTCTAGTCTTTGTCTTAGCTCTCGTGCATGGTGTTGTGGCATGAAACGAGCTCTCATCATGGCTTTCATTTGGTCCCATGTGGCCACGGCTGGATCAAGGGCTCGTCTTCTTTCTTTCACAAGGTTATCCCACCAAATTAGTGCATAACCATTGAATTCAAGGGTGGCGAGTTGTACCTTATTGTGCTCGGGAAAATTGTGGCAACTCCAAATTTGTTCGATTTTTGTCTCCAAATCCTTGTTCCTTGTGCGCTCATGCAATTCCCGAATGCACTCCACCAAGGAATGAACCAAATCAGCCACATTAAGGACACCATGATCTCCGGGTTCAAAGGGCACTTCTCCGGATTTCAGCTTTGAGTAGAGCACACACTTCACTTCTTGTCCTGAAATCAAAGCACTAGAAACTCCATGCAACTCCACAACTTGGTCAATACAAGGGTTAGTCACATAAGATGTATTATGGAGTTTAGGGCATGCAATGAATTTAGCTTCCTTAGAGGGCTTAGGCATACAACAATGGAAGAATAAGGCCCTCTAGTATGTCTACACAATAGTAAGAATGTAACCACAAATCTTCCAATGACTACATGATATCCAAACAAGCATGCACACATTATTCCACTCTTCTTCCAAGACCGATGTACATGCTTAGTGACGCAAGGATCAATATAACACACATGTATGGACATAAGGATCATGTTATGAACAAGATGCATTCCACAAGACATGTATTGTGCTAAAGAACTTTGATGCACACAAGAATATCTAGTTTTACATGCAAGGACTGATTTCTTCATGTGTATTGTCCTATATGGAATGACATTCTCATTTGCAAACTCAAGAGATGGAATTAGAAAGGTGGAGATAAGAGGTACTTCCCTTGCATTAGTCTCCATTGGCACATTCTTCTTTTCTTGATTGAAAATTGGTTTCTTGGACCACTCAACATCCTTAGCTTCAACATCTTCTTGGAGTAGGAAAGGCAAGCTTGAAGGAACCATGTGAGTCCGGTCCATCCATGGAGTGGCCAAGGATTTGAATGAGCTACGCACAATGATGGGCAATCGATGCTTGATCTTTTGTTTTTCCTTTGGCTCAATCTCCTCTCCTTTGGCCATTGGTTCAATAGGAAGAACCTCCTCGGTTACTTTTGCCTCTAATGGCATCATCTTTTTGGCCAAGCGATCAAGGTTGGCCGATATTTCCTTAAGCATGTCCGATAGTTCCTCCGATGGTGTTCGTGGGGCATTAGGAACAACGGTTAGGGGCCTTAGGCTTGACGTGGAGTAGCTTGGTTGAGCACTACTCATTGGCTCCACATGAGGACTTGAGAAGGTTCTCTTGTCCCTTCCTTGTAGGGAGTCATAGCCATATGGTTGATAGCCTCGGGTTTGGCTATCACTTCTCTAAGAGCTTGGCTGGCCACTATAACCTCTTCCTCCTTGGTTTCCAGCCATGGTTGTCTCTTCATCTTGGATTACACTTGCTCTAACTCTTGCAACTTGCCTAGCATTGTGAGTCTCTTTGGCACACATTGATCTTTGTCTCAACTTCTCTTGCCTTTGCTCTAGAACATGGATGAGATGTTGAGGCACAAAGCGATATCTCATCAAGGTCTTCATTTGAGCCCAAGTTGTCAAGGGTGCTTCTAAGGCTCTTCTCCTTTGTGTCACAAGATTTTTCCACCATGTTAGTGCATAATCATGGAATTCAAGGGCGGCGAGTTGTATCTTTTTATGCTCAGGAAAGTTGTGACAATCCATATTTGTTCCACCTTGATCTCCCATTCCATGTACACATATGGCTCACTTTCGCCTCCAAAATATGGGATTCTCACCATGGTATTGCAAATACCATCTTGCTCTTGCTCTCGGGCTCTCCTTCTTTGGAAGCCTAGATGTGGCACTTGCTCCCATTCTTCATTTTCATATGCTCGCCTTGGCTCCTCATGATAGGAACGCCTTGGGATTCCTTGGTGCATCTCGTGCTCGGGTGGCTTGGCACCGAGCCTTCCATGTGTTGGGCTTCCTACATAATACATGATCAACGAACTCCAAGAAACATTTTAGGGTTAGTGAAAACAAAACAATCCTCACAAGTGTTTGATCACTCGGGTGTTTGATCACTCACTCTCTTGTTGATTCGATACAAGCTTTGGAATGTAAGGTTGCCTTGAGAGAGACAAAATCTTCAATAGAACTTGGTGAACTTAGACAACACAAACCAAAGGTGAGAATAGCTCTTGGATCATAGAGAATGACAATGCAATTGGGTGGAACTAAAATATGTGTTTGGACTTGGAAATGAGCCCAAGGGACAGACAATGGAAGCTCAAACACAATTGGACTCAATACGATCACACAAATGGAATCAAACAATCAAGAAAGAAGACTCAATGAAAAAGTGTTTAGAACACTCAACAAAGCAATGTTATATCTAGCATGTAATACCAATACTCATGACTTGTGAACAATTGCCAATGATATGAAATGTGTTTAGGCAAGGTGAGTAGGGTATTAAGCTTGGGCTAGGATGATCAAGTCTTCAAGAACACTGTAGAAATAATCATGGAAGATCAACAACAATACTTGCACAAATCATGCACACATGGCCTTTCTTTTCTCCTTTTTTTTTTTGATCTTGTTTTTCTTTTCTTTTCTGATTTTTTTTTAATAATAAAAAAAACGTGCAGCTAAAGGTGTGTTTGGCTGCTCCCCTTCTTCTGATTTTTTTTTTTGACTTGGAAGAAAAGAAGACTTGTTTGTAGGTTTATTTGGGAAAAGGGATGAAATGGTAGAAGGAAAAAGTGGTTTGAGTGTTTACCACAATTGTCAAGGGTAGCTTTCAAGCTCTCTTCCACATACAAGGCTGCAAAGGGTTGATTTTGGCACTTTCCCAATCTAACTAAGACAACCAAAGAGTGAAAGATAGAAAGCAATGTGGTCTTATGCCAAAATTGCACAAAATCACATGCACACTTTAAGCTTCAAGATTCAAACACTCAAGGGACATGGCTGGGAACGGATGGGGCTGGTGGTGGTGGCTGCTTGGTGGTGGTGGTGGCAAGGCGGTGGACAAGGCGGCGGAGGGTGGTCCGGTCGCCGGTTTTTTTTTTTTTGGTTTTTTTGTTTAGATTTTGCGAGGCTTGTTGGTAGGGCTTTCTTTTTGGTTTTTTGAAATGGTGATGGCAATATCAAGCAAGCAAAGTCCACAAATACACAAGCACAAGCAAAACAAGACTAGAAACAACAAAGCAAGAAAAACACAAGAAGAACACAAGAAATGGAAAGAAGGCTCAAAGGAGCTAACCAAGGTGGTGGCTCGGTGTCGAGATGGCTCTGATACCAATTTGATGCGGGGATTAGCCGCGAGTGGCCCGATCTAGACGCCAAGAGATTCGAATGGAAGATGGAGGTGGAAACAAGAGAAAACACAAGAGAACAAGTTAGCAAATGATAGGAAACAAAGAAATAAACAAGGATATAGGAACAACCGAAAGATGCAATGGAGAGACCCTTGGCAAACAATGTCGCCAATAACCAAACCAATGTGCACAAACGACCTTTCCTTCTACAATCTCCCACAACGATGGACGTGTCCAAAGAGCAAGAGAAGGAGGCTTGTGAAGCCTTGGAGCACCAAGATCATAGAGGAAATTGACACAACGCAAGAGCAACCAAGCTAGATCGAATCAACCATGGAGAATCACTCTCCCATGAGAGCTCTCAAGCTCAAATGCTCAAAGCAACATTTTCATTCATCAAAAAGTTTTCTTACAAAAGACAAGCAAAGGCCTTAAATACCCTAAGGGGTCGGCCCACAAAAGCCCAACAAGAAACAAGACAAAAGGGCTAAAAAAAGGACAAACTCGGCCAAACAAGGTCCTGACCCGGCCGAGTTTGTGGACCGAGTTAGGCTCGACATTCTTCTCTGAGAACAACTCGGCCTGGACCCGTCCGAGTTGTGGGCCGAGTCAGGGCCATGTCTCGGATGGCTTCTCTGGGCATAACTTCAGAAGGTCCGTTCTCTCTCGTCCTTGATCGGAATGGAGTGATTCCAACGCCCAGAGATAGATCTTGAAGTCTAGTTTCACTCCTACAAATTTGAGAGCGATCGGAGTTGGGAAACAGAAAATATAACAGTTTTGCTGAGGGGTCGCCATTCTCCCGCGCTTGGCTCGGCTCGGAAAGTGACCAAGGTCCTTGCCATTGGTTTGGTGAAGTCCTCGATGAGGGTGGGCTCCCTTGAGATGTGTAGGCTAACCAAGTTCTTGAGTTCCTCTTGCATACGCTTGGCTCGAGCTCTTTGTGAGTGGACCATCTCCTTCCTCAATGGCTTGGCTCGAACCCTTGTGAGTGAACCATCTTTCTTTGTGTGCAACTTGGGTGAAGCCTCGGATGCTCCCGCATCATTCTCCCCTTCTTGGAAAAGATTCGACCTCGAATCTAAGCTTGTATGCCTTGTACTTCGCCGTTTGGGAAGACTTGGACTTGCGCCTCTTGGAAGGCACATCTCCTCTCCGGGGTGAAACACCAAGCGGCGGCGCTCTTTGTTGGCCTTGGTTGCATTGTGCTCCGCCTTGGCATGAAGCTTGTTCCTTGTGCGCTCATGCAATTCCCGAATGCACTCCACCAAGGAATGAACCAAATCAGCCACATTAAGGACACCATGATCTCCGGGTTCAAAGGGCACTTCTCCGGATTTCAGCTTTGAGTAGAGCACACACTTCACTTCTTGTCCTGAAATCAAAGCACTAGAAACTCCATGCAACTCCACAACTTGGTCAATACAAGGGTTAGTCACATAAGATGCATTATGGAGTTTAGGGCATACAATGAATTTAGCTTCCTTAAAGGGCTTAGGCATAACAACAATGGAAGAATAAGGCCCTCTAGTATGTCTACACAATAGTAAGAATGTAAGCACAAATCTTCCAATGACTACATGATATCCAAACAAGCATGCACACATTATTCCACTCTTCTTCCAAGACCGATGTACATGCTTAGTGACGCAAGGATCAATATAACACACATGTATGGACATAAGGATCATGTTATGAACAAGATGCATTCCACAAGACATGTATTGTGCTAAAGAACTTTGATGCACACAAGAATATCTAGTTTTACATGCAAGGACTGATTTCTTCATGTGTATTGTCCTATATGGAATGACATTCTCATTTGCAAACTCAAGAGATGGAATTAGAAAGGTGGAGATAAGAGGTACTTCCCTTGCATTAGTCTCCATTGGCACATTCTTCTTCTCTTGATTGAAAATTGGTTTCTTGGACCGCTCAACATCCTTAGCTTCAACATCTTCTTGGAGTAGGAAAGGCAAGCTTGAAGGAACCATGTGAGTCCGGTCCATCCATGGAGTGGCCAAGGATTTGAATGAGCTACGCACAATGATGCGCAATCGATGCTTGATCTTTGTAGGTGAAGGAGATGTTTCTACAACATCCTTTTGTTTTTCCTTTGGCTCAATCTCCTCTCCTTTGGCCATTGGTTCAATAGCAAGAACCTCCTCGGTTACTTTTGCCTCTAATGGCATCATCTTTTTGGCCAAGCGATCAAGGTTGGCCGATATTTCCTTAAGCATGTCCGATAGTTCCTCCGATGGTGTTCGTGGGCATTAGGAACAACGGTTAGGGGCCTTAGGCTTGACGTGGAGTAGCTTGGTTGAGCACTACTCATTGGCTCCACATGAGGACTTGAGAAGGTTCTCTTGTCCCTTCCTTGTAGGGAGTCATAGCCATATGGTTGATAGCCTCGGGTTTGGCTATCACTTCTCCAAGAGCTTGGCTGGCCACTATAACCTCTTCCTCCTTGGTTTCCAGCCATGGTTGTCTCTTCATCTTGGATTACACTTGCTCTAACTCTTGCAACTTGCCTAGCATTGTGAGTCTCTTTGGCACACATTGATCTTTGTCTCAACTTCTCTTGCCTTTGCTCTAGAACATGGATGAGATGTTGAGGCACAAAGCGATATCTCATCAAGGTCTTCATTTGAGCCCAAGTTGTCAAGGGTGCTTCTAAGGCTCTTCTCCTTTGTGTCACAAGATTTTTCCACCATGTTAGTGCATAATCATGGAATTCAAGGGCGGCGAGTTGTATCTTTTTATGCTTGGGAAAGTTGTGACAACTCCATATTTGTTCCACCTTGATCTCCCATTCCATGTACACATATGGCTCACTTTCGCCTCCAAAATATGGGATTCTCACCATGGTATTGCAAATACCATCTTGCTCTTGCTCTCGGGCTCTCCTTCTTTGGAAGCCTAGATGTGGCACTTGCTCCCATTCTTCATTTTCATATGCTCGCCTTGGCTCCTCATGATAGGAACGCCTTGGGATTCCTCGGTGCATCTCGTGCTCAGGTGGCTTGGCACCGAGCCTTCCATGTGTTGGGCTTCCTACATAATACATGATCAACGAACTCCAAGAAACATTTTAGGGTTAGTGAAAACAAAACAATCCTCACAAGTGTTTGATCACTCGGGTGTTTGATCACTCACTCTCTTGTTGATTCGATACAAGCTTTGGAATGTAAGGTTGCCTTGAGAGAGACAAAATCTTCAATAGAACTTGGTGAACTTAGACAACATAAACCAAAGGTGAGAATAGCTCTTGGATCATAGAGAATGACAATGCAATTGGGTGGAACTAAAATATGTGTTTGGACTTGGAAATGAGCCCAAGGGACACATAATGGAAGCTCAAACACAATTGGACTCAATACGATCACACTAATGGAATCAAACAATCAAGAAAGAAGACTCAATGAAAAAGTGTTTAGAACACTCAACAAAGCAATGTTATATCTAGCATGTAATACCAATACTCATGACTTGTGAACAATTGCCAATGATATGAAATGTGTTTAGGCAAGGTGAGTAGGGTATTAAGCTTGAGCTAGGATGATCAAGTCTTCAAGAACACTGTAGAAATAATCATGGAAGATCAACAACAATACTTGCACAAATCATGCACACATGGCCTTTCTTTTCTCCTTTTTTTTTTGATCTTGTTTTTCTTTTCTTTTCTGATTTTTTTTTAATAATAAAAAAAAACGTGCAGCTAAAGGTGTGTTTGGCTGCTCCCCTTCTTCTGATTTTTTTTTTTGACTTGGAAGAAAAGAAGACTTGTTTGTAGGTTTATTTGGGAAAAGGGATGAAATGGTAGAAGGAAAAAGTGGTTTGAGTGTTTACCACAATTGTCAAGGGTAGCTTTCAAGCTCTCTTCCACATACAAGGCTGCAAAGGGTTGATTTTGGCACTTTCCCAATCTAACTAAGACAACCAAAGAGTGAAAGATAGAAAGCAATGTGGTCTTATGCCAAAATTGCACAAAATCACATGCAGACTTTAAGCTTCAAGATTCAAACACTCAAGGGACATGGCTGGGAACGGATGGGGCTGGTGGTGGTGGCTGCTTGGTGGTGGTGGTGGCAAGGCGGTGGACAAGGCGGCGGAGGGTGGTCCGGTCGCCGGTTTTTTTTTTTTTGGTTTTTTTGTTTAGATTTTGCGAGGCTTGTTGGTAGGGCTTTCTTTTTGGTTTTTTGAAATGGTGATGGCAATATCAAGCAAGCAAAGTCCACAAATACACAAGCACAAGCAAAACAAGACTAGAAACAACAAAGCAAGAAAAACACAAGAAGAACACAAGAAATGGAAAGAAGGCTCAAAGGAGCTAACCAAGGTGGTGGCTCGGCGTCGAGATGGCTCTGATACCAATTTGATGCGGGGTGATGAGGGATCATTTCAAGGACCTACATTCGATGGAGCAATCACACGTTCAAGAGCTAAGGAGATCCAACAAGAGTTGGACAAGGTCGTCACCTTATCCTTGTCCAAGATGCATGATATGTTTGAGGATCCTCCCAAGCTTGAATTGAAGACTTTGCTCACCATTTCAGCCCATGAAGACCTCAAACATGTTGAGGGAATTAAGTGAACTTGTAGTAGGAGTTTTATGACATTATGGCCGTTTGTTTTAAGTTGTTTTAAGACACCTTTACTTGCTATTTTAGGACCGGCCCTTAGAAGTATATAAGGCGCCTTAGTTGCTGTTTTTTGGGACGTTAGAACACACATTTGCAGACTTTGTATTTTCAGTTTCCACATCCAAAAGAGAGCTTTTGGGTTCGGTGGTAAGGATTGTTGCTTGATTACGTCTAGTTGCTCTTGTGTATGTCAATTCCCTAGAGGTTTGGTGTTATCAAGGTACCATAGACACCCTCCTTGTGCCCAGCCCCATGGCTGCCGTGTAAGGTTGCATTTAGTAAGGGTTTGATCTTCATTTGGTATGGTTCTTGCTCTCTTTGATCAAGGGTTGTACCATTGTTAGATTAGGTTCTTTCTTCTATCCCTTTCTTGTTGTTTTGGTTGATTTCCGAATTCCCTAACTCCATTTCTGATTTCGTGTGCATTTGAGGGAGGCTTGGTGTCTAGATCGTTGCTTAGGGGCTCATCCATATATCAAGTGGTATCAGAGCTAGCCGACACCAGCCACCACCGTCCACGCCGCCGAACCGCCGCCTGGCTGCTCCTCCATCTCAGTTTGGTTTATGTTTGTCAAGTCCGGTTAGTCCCCCCTTCAGTTTTGTGTCTTTTGTGTCTTTGTTCTTGCTTTGAACTTGTGATTTTTGGAGTTTTGAGAAGTGCACCACCCTCCGCCGCCAGCAAACCACCACCTTCCGACCACCAGCCTTCTCAGCCAAAGCCCCACGTCCATTTTCAAAGAAAACCGCCCACTATCCCACTTCCTATTATCTCAGCCGGTTACAAGAGAAAGAAACCAAAAGAAAATCCCACAAATTACCCACTAACCCACTTCCTAATATCTCTCCCAAATCCTTGACTTTGTCAAACCAAGATCCCCACGTTATCAGCCATACAATGGACTGATTTCAAATTCAAAAACACAAACCAAAGGCAAGAATTCGGCAGCTTCTTTTTAGCAATTGCATATCATCTTAGTCTATACTTTTCATACAATTCGTACCATAGGTTAGTATAATATTTGTGTATTTTATTTTTGAGGCAAAAAAAAAAAAAAAATATTGATCGTCAAAAAATACAGAAACGCCTCTTGCATTTTTATTTCATTTACATTTTATACTATCCTAAGTGGTGTTTGTAATAGCCTAAGTCTATACTTAGCCGAATTCTAAGAGTGTTTTCAAGAGGATCTCAGCCGGCTTTCCTAAGGCCTAATCACCCTTATCCTAGCCCTACAAACTACCCTACGCCTACCCTAATCTCTCTACTCCATTGTTGCAAATCAAGGCAAGGCAAAGGTACGTTTCTTGACCCTCTTGAGTTCAGATTTTTGAGCCTACATCTAGCATTGCATTACAATCTTGCTTTGTAGTCCATTCTAGAGTCTTTGTTTTACTATTTTGTTGAGTCTTCTTTCTTTCTCTTCTTGCGTCTTGTTTCTTGTCCATTTCCTTTGAATTTTCTGTTGAAGTTCTGTCCAACCTTACTTCTTTGAATCATCACCGTTTGTGTTACCTAAACATTGAGCTCATATAGGGTTTTTGATCCATACAAGCAATCCATCAAACCGGCGGTATCAACAACAAGGAGAGTGAGTGAGTCAAACACAAAGGGATCACCAAGGGAAACACTAGTGAGGCATTCTGTTTTTACTAACCCTTACGTGCCATTTGTGTTGTTGTGTAGGTATCTCTTCCAAGACGCTGCATTTGGAGTTTGAAGACCACAAAAACGAGAGTGAAACACTCGAGAGATCACATACGTGCATCATTGAGAGGAGAGTGTTCTGATTTTTAGAACTAACTCTAACTTTGTTTGAAATTGTTTGTGATCATGTCCAAGTCAGTGAGTCCAACTCGTTCTAGGAGCTCCGAGCCGGTGCATCCGGAGGTGTTTAGCCTCCTAAAGCAAATGTCGGACACCTTAGCTGGATTGTCCACTCGGATGGCCACGTTGGAGTCTCGCACACCTCAACCCACGCCCATTCCGTTGGGTACCAACATGGAAGCTGGAGGTCCTTCACTTGAACCATCAAGGGCGCCCCTTCCGGATCAAAGGGCCACCTACAATGCTGCGAGGGCCACCACCAACCATGAGACGCCACCATTGTCAACCACCCATTGATGGAGGACCATCCATGACCCAACCACCATCCGGGCCCATGACTAGGAGCCGAGTTCGTCAACTTCAAGATGAGCTCGCCAAGCTTGCACACCAAGTCCCGGAGGAGGTTGCCACGGCCACACCCAAGGCCTATTCGGTCACAATGGTTTCTAGTGGTTGAGTGTATGACTTGTGTACACCTTCCACTCTTAGAAACTTGCCTCTTTTAGTATGTCTGCAGCCGTGTGGGCTTTAACATTCTTAAACTCGGTTTTCCTCTTTTAATTTCCGGTTTAGCCTTAGATTAGTGTTAGAAGGCCGGTTTAGCTATTAGGTATTTAAGCTTGTTTTTATTTCTTTTCTTGGCAGCAAACCATTATTGAAGAATACGTATTTCTGAAATAGAAACCTTCTCAAAAGGGAGTTTTCGTGAGTTTGCCAATCCGAGCTAGTTTTGGTCGAGTTGTGTTATTCAATTGCTTTCGAGTTATTGATCCAAAGCGACACAAGACATCCTCTTCGTGCTTTGAAGATCCGTTCTTCCTTGTGTGGAGTTGTAGAAGACGAGGTCATCTACCATAGGGTTGGAGGTTCTTGATTCCTACGAATCAAGGGTTTCTCGTTCCGGGTGTTTGGTTTCTTCTTACCCTATCGTCTATCTTTCTTGTTGTTCTTCATTTCTCTTCCTTCCACCGATTCTGATTTGTTGTTTTTCTTGTTGTTCGTGTGTTGATCACCAAGGTCGGGACACCCTACGGCGATCCCCTTATCAAATTGGTATCAGAGCGAGGTTTTGGTGTCAACAAGTGTCATTGCCGAGTCTTCAATTCGGTTTTGGTATTGTGTCGTTTGGTTGTGCCTTGTGCATAGCCGAATCTCTTTTCCTTTTCTTGTTGTCTTGTGAGTCGTTTGAAGTTGTTGCTTGCTATTCTAAATTGTGTTTGAGTGTTGTGGAGATAGGCTTGCATCTTGTGGAGATCGGTTGTGCGTGTGTGAAGAAGGGACGATCACCATCAACACCACCACAATACAGCCGCCAAACCTTGCCGGAAACACCATCTCCAACCACCACCATCACCACCTCAAACACCCGGCCACCATCTCCATTATCACCACTAATCCTACGTTCTCCAATCCTCATAACCGGTGACTTTTCCCAAGGCAAGCATCAAGGAGCCCTAACCCTAGTCCACGGCGTGCCAAGGCCTACGCAAGGCCCTTGTCCTAATTCACGGCGTGCCGAAGTCCTACCCTAGGTCTTTGTCCTACGTTTGTGGCTTGTGGGCGAGAGGAATTACTTGTCCTACAATCAAGGCTTGGCTGATTGCCCCAACAAACCCACTCGGCCATTCACCCTACAAAGGAGGCGTGTGGCTTGAAAGAGTCAACAAGTTCGGCTCCCACTCCCTACAAACAAGGCAACGTTCTCTTTTAGAGCTTATCTCTTGATTTTCTTTTATTTTCTTTTCCAATTCATTTGTAATTTGAATTTCGAATTCTTTTGTTATAAAAAAAAAAAAAAAAAAAAAAAGAAAAGAATATCAGAATAGTCAAAAAAAAAAAAAAACAATCGTCAAAAAAAAAAAAGACGATCATTGCATTTTATTTCCTTTGTTACCTTAGTCTATTCCTTTGTATTACATACATACTTAGGATAGATTATAGTTTAGGGTTGTAAACTCTCAAGAGACAAGCTCAAGGTCGACGCCCAAGTGACCGCGCCTCGGCATACCTAGCAAGCGCCGCGCCAAACCTTTTGCAGCGCCGTGCTCCTTCCCTTGCCGCGCCGTGTCACCGACGCTCGGTAAACCCTACAACCCTAGCCTCACTTTTGCTTGTGCCTATGTCTCTTCTCATCATCACACCGATCTCTACATCATCCTCCATCTCCACGAGCACAAGCCAAGGTGAATAGAGGTAACAACTTGTCCTCTTGAGTTCTTAAAACTTCTTTGTTACTCGTCCATATTAAGCTTGCATTACATGCGTGCATGCTAGTATTCTTGAGTAAAATTGTTGAGTTTCATTAGTTACCTTGCATTTACATCCTTGTGAGGTGTTCTTCTTTGAGTCGTTGAGTCTTCTTTTCCGATTTTGTTTTTGTTTGTTAAGTGCACTAAAAATCAGAATATAAAGTGCCTTGTGTGAACTTTGTTGAACGTTCTCTACTTCACTTTGCATATAACTCATCTTGGTTGTTAAGTGTTGTTTAAAATCGTTTAACTCACGTGAAGTCTTTGAGTTTCACAACCGGCTGCACTACAAAACTAGTTGAGATTGAGCGAGGGAGAGTGAAACACACGAGAGAAACACTTGTGAGTGTTTTTTTGATTGATTCTAACCTTAACTCAATTCCGTGTTAGCTTGTTAAGTGTGATGGCAGGTGATGATGACACTTCAAGTGGTAGGGAAAATAGGAGTCCCTCACCGGTGCACCCGGACGTGGCCATTCTCATCCAGAAATTGACCGACTCCGTGTCCGTGATCACCCATCGGTTGGCTGCCCTAGAGACGTCTCAAAGGGTTCCTCCACCAGCCATGGTGCCCCCGGTGGTCCTAGCATCTCAAGCCCAAGAGACGCCACCCAATCCAGCCACCGTACCCTTAGGGGGTTATGCTGAGCCAGGAGGCCCTTCCGGAGCCAACTTGGTGCCACTTGGTGGTGGTCGTGCAGTGAGCACCGGAACCATGAGGCACTCCCCGGTAAGACATGCTTCTCCTCTTGTCCATAACCATGATAGGCCGAATAGGGTAGCCCCCATGTATCACGCTGAAATACCACCTCCACGTGAGGTGCCTTTTGTTGCTAACCCTCTTAATGAGCCTCAGGATCCACTTAGAGAAGACGAGTTCAATGAGGCAGATTATGAGGAAGAGATGTGGCACCAAGGCCAAGGAGGTAGGTTCGGAGGCTACCAAGGGCAAGAGAGGGGCTACGACCACTATGAGCCTAGGGGCAGATTCGGAGGCAATAGGGGTTATCAAGGCCAGCCACCTCGGAGAGAGTTGGAGCAAGATGGCATAGGCAAGATAAAGATCAAGATGCCCGCCTTCGAAGGAAGATGTGATCCGGATGCCTATATGGAGTGGGAGATGAAGGTGGAGCAAATCTGGAGTTGCCATAACTTCATAGAAGCAAAGAAGGTGCAGCTAGCTTCCATTGAGTTTAGTGGTTTCGCCCTAACTTGGTGGAACAACTTAGTGAAGGAGAGGCAGCGAGCTTTGGACCCACCGGTTGCTACGTGGGAACAAATGAGGGTTTTGATGAGGGCTCGGTTCGTCCCTCAACATTACTCCCGAGAGCTCAAGCAAAGGTTGGAGAACCTCAAGCAAGGTAGCATGAGCGTGGAAGAAGCCTACAACGCCATGCAAACCGCTATGGTCCGAGCCAACGTCATTGAGGATGAAGAATCTACCATGGCGAGGTATCTCCGTATCCTTAATCCTTATATTGCCAATGAAGTGGATATGTACCCCTATACAGATTGCACCCAGCTGCTGCACCTAGCTATAAAAGTGGAGAAGAATCAAAGGTTCAAGGCTAGGAACCAAGGTGGACAAGCGGCTAGGAACCCTAGCGGCCAGCCGAGCCAATGGCGGGCCCAAAACCAAACCAGGGCGAATCCTCCGGCCCAATTTGGCAGGAACCAAGCTCAGTCCGTGAGCCACCCTAGGAGCCAAGATGCGCCGAGGAAAAATGGCCCACCAGGAACGCCGCCGCAAGCAACCAGCCGTCAGCCGTCGTCGGCCAATGGCCCTCAGGGGAGTAATTCGACCTTTTCTCCTTCTTCTAGGGCTAGAGATACTATATGCTTTAAGTGTCAAGGTCGTGGACATATGATGAAGGATTGTCCCAATAGTCGAACGTTGGTCATTAACCATCTTGGACTCTATGAATCTGAGTCTGAGGGTGAGGATCAAGGTCCGACTATTGTTGATGAGCCTATGCATGATGTAGATGCGGACATGGATTGTATTGAGTTTGAGCATGGTGAATCTCTAGTTTGTAGGAGAACTTTGCATGTACAATCGACCCCTTGTGATGATAACCAACGAGAGAACCTATTTCATACTAGATGTTTGGTTAAGGGAAAGGTTTGTAACATGATTATTGATGGGGGTAGTTGTTGCAACATTGCTAGCACTGAATTAGTTACTAAATTGCAATTGCATACCTTTCATCACCCTAGACCCTATAAACTGCATTGGATGAATGAATGTGGAGAGGTTAAGGTGTCTAAGCAAGTTAATGTGACCATAACACTAGGACATTATGTTGATACTATATTATGTGATGTGGTCCCTATGAATGCTTGTCACATCTTGTTAGGACGTCCATGGCAGTTTGATAGGAGGGTCAAGCATGATGGTTATACTAATCGTCATTCTTTTGATTATAATGGTAAGAGTGTGGTACTTAAGCCAATGACTCCTTTGCAGGTTGCGGAAGCCTTTGAGAAGAAGAAGGACAATGAGAAGTCGGGTGAGGCTAAGAAGGGGAGCAAGGCCGAGAGCACCTCCAAGGCCAAGACCACGTCTCAAGCCTTGTTGGCTTCCAAGGAGGAGTTGAGAGAGGAGCACTTACCACAAGAGACCGTCCTCATGCTCTTGTGCAAGGGCCTCGGGTTGTTGAGTGAAGAATTGAAGTCAACGCTGCCTAGGGACATCTTAACTCTACTAGAGGAGTTTCAAGATGTGTTCCCCGAAGAGATGCCACCCGGATTGCCACCTATGAGAGGTATAGAACATCAAATTGATCTAATCCCGGGTGCTACTCTTCCTAACAGGCCGGCGTACAGAATGAACCCCAAGGAGACCCAAGAGGTGCAAGAGCAAGTGAAGGCATTGCTTGACAAGGGCCATGTGCGTGAGAGCCTTAGCCCTTGTGCCGTGCCTGTGTTGTTAGTGCCCAAGAAGGATGGCACATGGAGGATGTGCGTGGACTGCCGAGCCATCAACAACATCACCATCAAGTACCGGCATCCAATCCCCCGCCTCGATGACATGCTAGATGAGCTGCATGGAGCCTCGGTCTTCACCAAGATAGACCTCCGCAGCGGCTACCATCAAATAAGGATGAAGGAGGGGGATGAGTGGAAGACCGCCTTCAAAACTAAATTTGGTTTGTATGAGTGGGTTGTCATGCCTTTTGGCTTGACAAACGCTCCTAGTACTTTCATGCGTTTAATGAACCATGTTTTGAGGCATTTCATAGGTAGATTTGTTGTTGTCTATTTTGATGATATCCTAATATACAGCAAGTCTATTGAGGAGCATGAGCAACATTTGAGGGAAGTACTCTCTACCTTACGTAGTACGTGCTTATATGCTAATGAGAAGAAATGTGAATTTTGCACTAATCATGTTTCTTTTCTTGGCTTTGTAGTGAGCTCCAAAGGTCTTCAAGTAGATGAGAGCAAGATAAAGGCTATTCAAGAGTGGCCTACGCCTACCTCAGTGAGCCAAGTGCGGAGCTTCCATGGGCTAGCTAGCTTCTATAGGCGGTTCGTGAAGGATTTCAGCACCATTGCTGCCCCCTTGACGGAAGTGACCAAGAAGCATTCGGCCTTTGTGTGGGAGGAGGCGCAGGAGAGGGCATTCAACGCCCTAAAATGGAGGTTGACGCAAGCCCCTTTGCTGGTGTTACCCGACTTCACTAGGCCATTCGAGGTGGAGTGTGATGCATCCGGGATTGGCATTGGAGGCGTGCTTATGCAGGAAGGTAAACCCGTTGCCTTCTTTAGTGAGAAATTGAAAGGGGCTAGCCTTAATTACTCTACATATGACAAAGAACTCTTTGCCCTATTTAGAGTACTTAAGACTTGGCAACACTACTTGTGGCCTAGAGAGTTTATCTTGCATACGGACCATGAGTCCTTGAAGCACTTCAAGAGCCAAGATAAACTTGATAGACGCCATGGTAGGTGGATGGAATTTATTGAGACTTTCCCTTATGTTATCAAATACAAAAAGGGAAAGGACAATGTAGTTGCCGATGCCCTATCTAGGAGGTACACCTTGCTTACCACATTAGACTCCAAGGTCTTAGGATTTGCATATATTAAGGAGTTATATGTGGAAGATGCTGATTTTGGTGCCATCTATAAGACGTGTGTAGATAAGGGTTCATGTGACAAGTTTTACTTGTTTGATGGATTCTTATTTAAAGCTGAAAAAGTGTGCATACCTAGTTGTTCCTTGCGTATGTTAATCGTTGAAGAAGCCCATAAGGGTGGTTTAATGGGTCACTTCGGAAGGGACAAGACATATCATATGTTATGTGCACATTTCTTTTGGCCCCACATGCTTAGGGATGTTGAGCACCTTATTAAGAGGTGTTTGGATTGCCTAAAGGCCAAGTCTAGGTTGCAACCCCACGGCCTATACAGTCCATTGCCCATCCCAAGTGCCCCTTGGGAGGACATCTCAATGGACTTTATCGTGGGGCTGCCCCGGACTAAGAAGGGACGTGATTCTATCTTTGTGGTAGTTGATCGTTTCTCTAAGATGGCTCATTTCATTGCTTGCCATAAGACGGATGATGCATCTAATGTAGCCAATCTCTTCTTTAGGGAAGTCGTGAGGCTACATGGTGTGCCCCGTACTATAGTGAGTGATAGGGATGTTAAATTCCTTAGTTACTTTTGGAAGACGCTTTGGGGAAAACTAGGGACGAGACTCTTGTTCTCTACCTCTAGTCATCCTCAAACGGATGGCCAAACTGAAGTAACTAATAGGACTTTATCAACCCTTCTTAGAGCCATTCTAAAGAAGAACCTTAAGGCTTGGGAGGAAGCTCTACCACATGTAGAGTTTGCTTACAATAGGACAGTCCATTCTTCTACTTCATTGTCTCCTTTTGCATGTGTTTATGGTGTAAACCCCACTACTCCACTTGATCTTGCTCCTTTTCCTATGAAGGAGCGTGAAAGTTTTGATGCAGGTAAGCACGTGGAGTTCATCAAGGAGCTACATGCAAGGACTAAGGAGAAGCTGGAGGCGTGTGCGGAGAGGAATGCAGCTAGGGCTAACAAGGGGCGCAAGCGAGTGGTGTTCAAGCCTGGAGATCTCGTGTGGGTGCATTTGAGGAAGGAGCGTTTCCCGGAGCAACGCAAGTCCAAGCTTGCACCTAGAGGAGATGGACCATTCAAGGTGTTGCGCCGTGTTGGTGACAACGCTTATGTCTTAGACCTCCCGGACACATATGGTGTGAGTGCCACCTTCAATGTGGCTGACTTGACGCCCTACTACACACCGGACGTAGCCACACCTTTGGCTAGTGATCCGTGGACGGATCCTTTCCAAGAAGGGGAGGATGATGGAGGACCATCCATGACCCAACCACCATCCGGGCCCATGACTAGGAGCCGAGTTCGTCAACTTCAAGATGAGCTCGCCAAGCTTGCACACCAAGTCCCGGAGGAGGTTGCCACGGCCACACCCAAGGCCTATTCGGTCACAATGGTTTCTAGTGGTTGAGTGTATGACTTGTGTACACCTTCCACTCTTAGAAACTTGCCTCTTTTAGTATGTCTGTAGCCGTGTGGGCTTTAACATTCTTAAACTCGGTTTTCCTCTTTTAATTTCCGGTTTAGCCTTAGATTAGTGTTAGAAGGCCGGTTTAGCTATTAGGTATTTAAGCTTGTTTTTATTTCTTTTCTTGGCAGCAAACCATTATTGAAGAATACGTATTTCTGAAATAGAAACCTTCTCAAAAGGGAGTTTTCGTGAGTTTGCCAATCCGAGCTAGTTTTGGTCGAGTTGTGTTATTCAATTGCTTTCGAGTTATTGATCCAAAGTGACACAAGACATCCTCTTCGTGCTTTGAAGATCCGTTCTTCCTTGTGTGGAGTTGTAGAAGACGAGGTCATCTACCATAGGGTTGGAGGTTCTTGATTCCTACGAATCAAGGGTTTCTCGTTCCGGGTGTTTGGTTTCTTCTTACCCTATCGTCTATCTTTCTTGTTGTTCTTCATTTCTCTTCCTTCCACCGATTCTGATTTGTTGTTTTTCTTGTTGTTCGTGTGTTGATCACCAAGGTCGGGACACCCTACGGCGATCCCCGTATCACCCATCCAGCTGTGTCTCACCATGATGCCCCTCCAGGAGCTGGCCACTTTAACCCTAACCGGGGTCATGCTCAGCGCGAGCAAGGTTCGGTTCCTAACTCTCCTATGCATAGAAATGCTTATGCTCCTAATGTTTTCCATGAGTTTCAAGGATACCAAGATGAGTTTATGGAAGATGAGGGCTGGAGAGCCGAGCCAATGAGAGCTTATCCGCCAAGAAGAGGCCGGGAGCCCGAGCAAGATGGCATTGGGCGCATTAAAGTCAAGATTCCAAGCTTTGAGGGCAAGTGTGATCCGGATGTGTATCAAGAGTGGGAGACCAAGGTGGAGCAGATTTGGTCTTGCCATAACTTCTCGGAGCACAAGAAGGTTCAATTGGCTGCATTGGAGTTCAATGGCTATGCCTTGGTATGGTGGGATCACCTAGTCAAGGAAAGAAGAAGAGCCATGGATCAAGCCGTAGCTACTTGGGAACAAATGAGAGCTTTGATGAGGGCTCGGTTTATTCCTCAACACCACACAAGGGACCTACGCCAACGCCTTGAAAATCTGAGGCAAGGTTCTATGTCAGCTGAGGAGACATATAATGCCATGCAAATGGCTATGGTGAAGGCCGACGTGGTGGAAGATGAAGAAACTACAATGGCAAGGTACCTCCGCATACTTAATTCCTTTTTAGCTAATGAGGTTGATTTGTATCCGTATAGGACCATGACGGAGTTGCTGCACCTAGCCATTAGAGTGGAGAGGAAGAATAAGGGAAGGAACCACGGGCCAAGACCACCAAGTGGAGCATCCAATTCTTGGAGAAATCAGCCCAACCGAAGCTTCCCTAACCACAACCGTGAGCCTCCCCATGCAAGAGAAGGTCCAAGGGCGCCTAGCACGGACCAAGGAGGAGTGAAGAGGAGTGCACCACCTAGTGGACATCCATACCCTCCAAGGAGTTCGGCTGGTCCTTCTAATGGACCCAAAGGGAGTACCTCTAACCCTAATCCACGTGCTAGAGATATTGAGTGTTTTAAATGTCGTGGTAGAGGTCATTATGCTAGGGATTGCACTAATACTAGGACCCTTGTCATTAATCACTTAGGGCTGTATGAAAGTGAAAGTGACAAGGAAGATGATGAATTGATTGATGAGCATGTTGTGCATGATTCTGAATTGCATGATAATGATGATGGCATTGAATATGAACATGGTGAATCTTTGATTTGTAAAAGAAATTTGCATGTGCAACCTGCCCCTTGTGAGGACAATCGAAGAGAAAACCTATTTCATACTAGATGCTTAGTTAAGGGTAAAGTGTGCAACATGATAATTGATGGAGGTAGTTGTTGCAATATAGCTAGCACTGAATTGATCACTAAATTGCATCTACCTACGTTTTGCCACCCTAGACCATATAGGCTGCATTGGATGAATGATTGTGGAGAGTTGAAAGTGAATAGGCAAACTAAGATAACATTCACCCTAGGTCACTATGAGGATACCATTTTGTGTGATGTTGTGCCCATGAATGCTTGTCATATCTTGTCAGGTAGGCCTTGGCAATATGATAGAAGAGTTGTGCATGATGGCTTTACTAACAAGCACTCTTTTACTCATAAGGGTCAAAATGTTGTTTTAAAGCCCATGACCCCAGTGCAGATTGCGGATGCTTATGAGAAGAAGAAGAAGGAGGACTTGGAGAACATGGAGAAGGGGAAGACAAGCTCATGGCCACATGAGGGTCCATCTACACCGTCGCCCCAAGCCCTAGTTGTTCAGCCCCCTAGTGTCCTAATGGCGTCCAAGAGTGAGATGAGAGATGACTGCCTACCCTTAGACACCATCCTAATGACCCTATGCAAGAAGTTGGTCGCCTTAAGTGAGGACAACAAGGCAACCCTTCCTCCTAGCATCCAAGCCATCCTAGCTGAATTTGAGGATGTGTTCCCGGATGAGATACCTCTTGGCCTTCCCCCATTGAGAGGAATTGAGCACCAAATAGATCTCATCCCCGGAGCTACCCTACCAAACCGTCCAGCCTATAGGATGAATCCTAAGGAGAGTCCAGAGGTCCAAAACCAAGTCCAAGACCTCTTAGATAAGGGTTATGTGAGGGAGAGTATGAGTCCATGTGCTGTACCGGTCCTATTGGTCCCTAAGAAGGATGAGTCGTGGAAGATGTGTGTTGATTGCCGGGCCATCAACAACATCACAATCAAGTACCGCCACCCGATCCCCCGCCTAGATGATATGCTCGATGAGCTTCATGGTGCCACCGTCTTCACCAAGATTGATCTAAGGAGTGGCTACCATCAGATTCGGATGAAGGAGGGAGATGAGTGGAAGACGGCCTTCAAGACCAAGTTCGGACTCTACGAGTGGCTCGTAATGCCCTTCGGTTTGACTAATGCCCCTTCTACTTTCATGCGCTTAATGAATTATGTTTTGAGGCATTTTATTGGGAAGTTTGTTGTAGTATACTTTGATGACATTCTTATATACAGCAAGTCCCTAGAAGCGCATGAGAAACATCTAAGGGAAGTCCTCTATACTCTTAGAGTAGAGCACTTGTATGACAACTTAAAGAAGTGTGACTTTTGCACTAATAGAGTTATTTTTCTTGGTTTTGTAGTGAGCACACAAGGGCTGCAAGTTGATGAGGAGAAGATCAAGGCGATCCAAGAGTGGCCCACGCCTACCACCATTGGACATGTGAGGAGCTTCCGCGGCCTAGCTAGCTTCTATAGGCGATTTGTCAAGGATTTCAACACCATTGCCGCCCCCTTGACTGAAATCACCAAGAAGCATGCACCATTCGTGTGGGGAGAAGCACAAGAAAGAGCCTTCAACAATCTGAAGTGGAGACTCACCAACGCCCCACTTTTGGTGCTCCCGGACTTTACTCGGCCATTCGAGGTGGAGTGTGATGCAAGTGGCATTGTTAATTCCACAAACAAAAGAAGTCTTTTTTTACGAGGTACAACTATAAATTCAAATTTACTTGTTACGAAATCAACCATGGATCAATTCCCTTTTTATTTGGGAGTATTGAATACACCCATAATTCTGAGCTTCATGTTACTCTTACCAAGAGACATGTCAGAGCCGGGGCATCCCAATTCGATGGAATGGGATAACAGTTTCTCATTTCGAATCTGTAAAATCAAAATTTCGATCAAATCACACATCGCAGTAGACTAGGCCCTCTAATTCTTTAAGAGGTTTATCTAAAAAATTCGCAATATAACTAGGAAGACGCTTCAAATACCACACGTGAGTTACTGGGCACGCCAATTTTATGTAGCCCATTTGATACCTTCGTATTCGAGAATCAACAAATTCGACTCCGCATTGTTCACAAAATTTCGATTCTTCTTTTTCATCTGCGATTACTCGATAATTTCCACAAGCACAAATTCCGCTTTTTATAGGCCCAAAAATTCTTTCACAAAATAATCCATCTTTTTCCGGTTTATTGGTTTTGTAATGCATTGGAGGTGTCCTCATGCAAGAAGGTAAACCTATCGCCTTCTTTAGTGAAAAACTGAAAGGGGCATGTTTAAACTACTCTACATATGATAAAGAATTGTATGCATTGTTTAGAGTACTTAAAACATGGCAACACTATCTTTGGCCTAGAGAGTTCATATTGCATACTGATCATGAGTCTTTGAAGCACTTTAGGAGCCAAGATAAGTTAGATAGAAGGCATGGTAGGTGGATGGAGTTTATTGAAACATTTCCTTATGTGATCAAGTATAAAAAAGGAAAGGATAATGTTGTTGCGGATGCCCTATCTAGGAGACATGCATTGATCACCACATTAGACTCTAAGGTGTTAGGTTTCACTTACATTAAAGAGTTATATGATGATGATACTGATTTTGGGGCTACGTACAAGTTTTGTGTGGAGAAGGGTTCCTTCGGTAAATTCTATTTATTTGAGGGCTTTTTATTCAAGGTTGATAAGGTGTGCATACCTAGGTGTTCTTTGAGGTTGTTACTTGTAGAGGAAGCCCATAAGGGAGGCTTAATGGGACACTTTGGCCGTGATAAGACATTCCATATGCTGCACACCCACTTTTATTGGCCACACATGCTTAGGGACGTAGAGCACTTAGTGAAGAGGTGTTTAGAGTGTCTTAGAGCCAAGTCTAAGGTCAAACCCCATGGGTTGTACACACCATTGCCCATACCCGCAGCCCCTTGGGAGGACCTTAGCATGGATTTTATTGTGGGGTTACCTAGGACTAAGAAGGGGAGGGACTCTATATTTGTTGTAGTGGACAGATTCTCTAAAATGGCCCATTTTATTGCTTGCCATAAGACGGATGATGCCTCTAATGTAGCCACCTTGTTCTTTAGGGAAGTGGTTAGGCTACATGGGGTACCTAAGACTATTGTAAGTGATAGGGATGTGAAGTTCCTTAGTTACTTTTGGAGGACTCTTTGGGGCAAGCTAGGTACTAAACTTTTGTTTTCTACCTCTAGCCACCCCCAAACGGATGGTCAAACGGAAGTAATTAATCGAACCCTCACAACTCTCTTGAGGGCTGTTATTAAAAAGAATTTGAAAGCTTGGGAAGATGCATTACCACATGTTGAATTTGCATACAACCGAGCTATCCACTCTTCTACCCAACTAACCCCCTTTGAATGTGTTTATGGTTTGAACCCCTTAACTCCTCTTGATCTTAAGCCGTTGCCTATGAAGGAGCGAGCTGATTTGAATGCAGGAAATCAGGTGGAGTACATCAAGGAGTTGCATGCTCAGACTCGCCTCAAGCTTCAAGAGAAGGCTAACGCCAATGCTGCACGTGCTAACCGTGGACGTCGCAAGGTCATTTTCCAGCCGGGAGACCTTGTTTGGGTCCATATGAGGAAGGATCGTTTCCCCGACAAGCGCAAGTCCAAACTATCACCAAGGGGAGATGGGCCTTTCAAAGTGCTAAGGAGAGTAGGCGACAATGCCTACGTCTTGGAGCTTCCCGAGGAGTATGGAGTGAGTCCCACATTCAATGTTGGCGATCTCACATTCTATGAGGCTAATACCGAGGTGGAGCAAGAGGATCCGAGGTCGAATCCTTTCCAAGAAGGGGAGGATGATGATGGATCATTTCAAGGACCTACATTCGATGGAGCAATCACACGTTCAAGAGCTAAGGAGATCCAACAAGAGTTGGACAAGGTCGTCACCTTATCCTTGTCCAAGATGCATGATATGTTTGAGGATCCTCCCAAGCTTGAATTGAAGACTTTGCTCACCATTTCAGCCCATGAAGACCTCAAACATGTTGAGGGAATTAAGTGAACTTGTAGTAGGAGTTTTATGACATTATGGCCGTTTGTTTTAAGTTGTTTTAAGACACCTTTACTTGCTATTTTAGGACCGGCCCTTAGAAGTATATAAGGCGCCTTAGTTGCTGTTTTTTGGGACGTTAGAACACACATTTGCAGACTTTGTATTTTCAGTTTCCACATCCAAAAGAGAGCTTTTGGGTTCGATGGTAAGGATTGTTGCTTGATTACGTCTAGTTGCTCTTGTGTATGTCAATTCCCTAGAGGTTTGGTGTTATCAAGGTACCATAGACACCCTCCTTGTGCCCAGCCCCATGGCTGCCGTGTAAGGTTGCATTTAGTAAGGGTTTGATCTTCATTTGGTATGGTTCTTGCTCTCTTTGATCAAGGGTTGTACCATTGTTAGATTAGGTTCTTTCTTCTATCCCTTTCTTGTTGTTTTGGTTGATTTCCGAATTCCCTAACTCCATTTCTGATTTCGTGTGCATTTGAGGGAGGCTTGGTGTCTAGATCGTTGCTTAGGGGCTCATCCCCATATCACGGGGATTAGCCGCGAGTGGCCCGATCTAGACGCCAAGAGACTCGAATGGAAGATGGAGGTGGAAACAAGAGAAAACACAAGAGAACAAGTTAGCAAATGATAGGAAACAAAGAAATAAACAAGGATATAGGAACAACCGAAAGATGCAATGGAGAGACCCTTGGCAAACAATGTCGCCAATAACCAAACCAATGTGCACAAACGACCTTTCCTTCTACAATCTCCCACAACGATGGACGTGTCCAAAGAGCAAGAGAAGGAGGCTTGTGAAGCCTTGGAGCACCAAGATCATAGAGGAAATTGACACAACGCAAGAGCAACCAAGCTAGATCGAATCAACCATGGAGAATCACTCTCCCATGAGAGATCTCAAGCTCAAATGCTCAAAGCAACATTTTCATTCATCAAAAAGTTTTCTTACAAAAGACAAGCAAAGGCCTTAAATACCCTAAGGGGTCGGCCCACAAAAGCCCAACAAGAAACAAGACAAAAGGGCTAAAAAAAGGACAAACTCGGCCAAACAAGGTCCTGACCCGGCCGAGTTTGTGGACCGAGTTAGGCTCGACATTCTTCTCTGAGAACAACTCGGCCTGGACCCGGCCGAGTTGTGGGCCGAGTCAGGGCCATGTCTCGGATGGCTTCTCTGGGCATAACTTCAGAAGGTCCGTTCTCTCTCGTCCTTGATCGGAATGGAGTGATTCCAACGCCCAGAGATAGATCTTGAAGTCTAGTTTCACTCCTACAAATTTGAGAGCGATCGGAGTTGGGAAACAGAAGATATGACAGTTTTGCTGAGGGGTCGCCATTCTCCCGCGCTTGGCTCGGCTCGGAAAGTGACCAAGGTCCTTGCCATTGGTTTGGTGAAGTCCTCGATGAGGGTGGGCTCCCTTGAGACGTGTAGGCTAACCAAGTTCTTGAGTTCCTCTTGCATACGCTTGGCTCGAGCTCTTTGTGAGTGGACCATCTCCTTCCTCAATGGCTTGGCTCGAACCCTTGTGAGTGAACCATCTTTCTTTGTGTGCAACTTGGGTGAAGCCTCGGATGCTCCCGCATCATTCTCCCCTTCTTGGAAAAGATTCGACCTCGAATCTAAGCTTGTATGCCTTGTACTTCGCCGTTTGGGAAGACTTGGACTTGCGCCTCTTGGAAGGCACATCTCCTCTCCGGGGTGAAACACCAAGCGGCGGCGCTCTTTGTTGGCCTTGGTTGCATTGTGCTCCGCCTTGGCATGAAGCTTGTTCCTTGTGCGCTCATGCAATTCCCGAATGCACTCCACCAAGGAATGAACCAAATCAGCCACATTAAGGACACCATGATCTCCGGGTTCAAAGGGCACTTCTCCGGATTTCAGCTTTGAGTAGAGCACACACTTCACTTCTTGTCCTGAAATCAAAGCACTAGAAACTCCATGCAACTCCACAACTTGGTCAATACAAGGGTTAGTCACATAAGATGCATTATGGAGTTTAGGGCATGCAATGAATTTAGCTTCCTTAAAGGGCTTAGGCATAACAACAATGGAAGAATAAGGCCCTCTAGTATGTCTACACAATAGTAAGAATGTAAGCACAAATCTTCCAATGACTACATGATATCCAAACAAGCATGCACACATTATTCCACTCTTCTTCCAAGACCGATGTACATGCTTAGTGATGCAAGGATCAATATAACACACATGTATGGACATAAGGATCATGTTATGAACAAGATGCATTCCACAAGACATGTATTGTGCTAAAGAACTTTGATGCACACAAGAATATCTAGTTTTACATGCAAGGACTGATTTCTTCATGTGTATTGTCCTATATGGAATGACATTCTCATTTGCAAACTCAAGAGATGGAATTAGAAAGGTGGAGATAAGAGGTACTTCCCTTGCATTAGTCTCCATTGGCACATTCTTCTTCTCTTGATTGAAAATTGGTTTCTTGGACCGCTCAACATCCTTAGCTTCAACATCTTCTTGGAGTAGGAAAGGCAAGCTTGAAGGAACCATGTGAGTCCGGTCCATCCATGGAGTGGCCAAGGATTTGAATAAGCTACGCACAATGATGGGCAATCGATGCTTGATCTTTGTAGGTGAAGGAGATGTTTCTACAACATCCTTTTGTTTTTCCTTTGGCTCAATCTCCTCTCCTTTGGCCATTGGTTCAATAGCAAGAACCTCCTCGGTTACTTTTGCCTCTAATGGCATCATCTTTTTGGCCAAGCGATCAAGGTTGGCCGATATTTCCTTAAGCATGTCCGATAGTTCCTCCGATGGTGTTCGTGGGGCATTAGGAACAACGGTTAGGGGCCTTAGGCTTGACGTGGAGTAGCTTGGTTGAGCACTACTCATTGGCTCCACATGAGGACTTGAGAAGGTTCTCTTGTCCCTTCCTTGTAGGGAGTCATAGCCATATGGTTGATAGCCTCAGGTTTGGCTATCACTTCTCCAAGAGCTTGGTGGCCACTATAACCTCTTCCTCCTTGGTTTCCAGCCATGGTTGTCTCTTCATCTTGGATTACACTTGCTCTAACTCTTGCAACTTGCCTAGCATTGTGAGTCTCTTTGGCACACATTGATCTTTGTCTCAACTTCTCTTGCCTTTGCTCTAGAATATGGATGAGATGTTGAGGCACAAAGCGATATCTCATCAAGGTCTTCATTTGAGCCCAAGTTGTCAAGGGTGCTTCTAAGGCTCTTCTCCTTTGTGTCACAAGATTTTTCCACCATGTTAGTGCATAATCATGGAATTCAAGGGCGGCGAGTTGTATCTTTTTATGCTCGGGAAAGTTGTGACAACTCCATATTTGTTCCACCTTGATCTCCCATTCCATGTACACATATGGCTCACTTTCGCCTCCAAAATATGGGATTCTCACCATGGTATTGCAAATACCATCTTGCTCTTGCTCTCGGGCTCTCCTTCTTTGGAAGCCTAGATGTGGCACTTGCTCCCATTCTTCATTTTCATATGCTCGCCTTGGCTCCTCATGATAGGAACGCCTTGGGATTCCTCGGTGCATCTCGTGCTCGGGTGGCTTGGCACCGAGCCTTCCATGTGTTGGGCTTCCTACATAATACATGATCAACGAACTCCAAGAAACATTTTAGGGTTAGTGAAAACAAAACAATCCTCACAAGTGTTTGATCACTCGGGTGTTTGATCACTCACTCTCTTGTTGATTCGATACAAGCTTTGGAATGTAAGGTTGCCTTGAGAGAGACAAAATCTTCAATAGAACTTGGTGAACTTAGACAACATAAACCAAAGGTGAGAATAGCTCTTGGATCATAGAGAATGACAATGCAATTGGGTGGAACTAAAATATGTGTTTGGACTTGGAAATGAGCCCAAGGGACACATAATGGAAGCTCAAACACAATTGGACTCAATACGATCACACTAATGGAATCAAACAATCAAGAAAGAAGACTCAATGAAAAAGTGTTTAGAACACTCAACAAAGCAATGTTATATCTAGCATGTAATACCAATACTCATGACTTGTGAACAATTGCCAATGATATGAAATGTGTTTAGGCAAGGTGAGTAGGGTATTAAGCTTGAGCTAGGATGATCAAGTCTTCAAGAACACTGTAGAAATAATCATGGAAGATCAACAACAATACTTGCACAAATCATGCACACATGGCCTTTCTTTTCTCCTTTTTTTTTTGATCTTGTTTTTCTTTTCTTTTCTGATTTTTTTTTAATAATAAAAAAAAACGTGCAGCTAAAGGTGTGTTTGGCTGCTCCCCTTCTTCTGATTTTTTTTTTTGACTTGGAAGAAAAGAAGACTTGTTTGTAGGTTTATTTGGGAAAAGGGATGAAATGGTAGAAGGAAAAAGTGGTTTGAGTGTTTACCACAATTGTCAAGGGTAGCTTTCAAGCTCTCTTCCACATACAAGGCTGCAAAGGGTTGATTTTGGCACTTTCCCAATCTAACTAAGACAACCAAAGAGTGAAAGATAGAAAGCAATGTGGTCTTATGCCAAAATTGCACAAAATCACATGCAGACTTTAAGCTTCAAGATTCAAACACTCAAGGGACATGGCTGGGAACGGATGGGGCTGGTGGTGGTGGCTGCTTGGTGGTGGTGGTGGCAAGGCGGTGGACAAGGCGGCGGAGGGTGGTCCGGTCGCCGGTTTTTTTTTTTTTGGTTTTTTTGTTTAGATTTTGCGAGGCTTGTTGGTAGGGCTTTCTTTTTGGTTTTTTGAAATGGTGATGGCAATATCAAGCAAGCAAAGTCCACAAATACACAAGCACAAGCAAAACAAGACTAGAAACAACAAAGCAAGAAAAACACAAGAAGAACACAAGAAATGGAAAGAAGGCTCAAAGGAGCTAACCAAGGTGGTGGCTCGGCGTCGAGATGGCTCTGATACCAATTTGATGCGGGGATTAGTCGCGAGTGGCCCGATCTAGACGCCAAGAGACTCGAATGGAAGATGGAGGTGGAAACAAGAGAAAACACAAGAGAACAAGTTAGCAAATGATAGGAAACAAAGAAATAAACAAGGATATAGGAACAACCGAAAGATGCAATGGAGAGACCCTTGGCAAACAATGTCGCCAATAACCAAACCAATGTGCACAAACGACCTTCCGTCTACAATCTCCCACAATGATGGACGGGTCCAAAGAGCAAGAGAAGGAGGCTTGTGAAGCCTTGGAGCACCAAGATCATAGAGGAAATTGACACAACGCAAGAGCAACCAAGCTAGATCGAATCAACCATGGAGAATCACTCTCCCATGAGAGCTCTCAAGCTCAAATGCTCAAAGCAACATTTTCATTCATCAAAAAGTTTTCTTACAAAAGACAAGCAAAGGCCTTAAATACCCTAAGGGGTCGGCCCACAAAAGCCCAACAAGAAACAAGACAAAAGGGCTAAAAAAAGGACAAACTCGGCCAAACAAGGTCCTGACCCGGCCGAGTTTATGGACCGAGTTAGGCTCGACATTCTTCTCTGAGAACAACTCGGCCTGGACCCGGCCGAGTTGTGGGCCGAGTCAGGGCCATGTCTCGGATGGCTTCTCTGGGCATAACTTCAGAAGGTCCGTTCTCTCTCGTCCTTGATCGGAATGGAGTGATTCCAACGCCCAGAGATAGATCTTGAAGTCTAGTTTCACTCCTACAAATTTGAGAGCGATCGGAGTTGGGAAACAGAAGATATGACAGTTTTGCTGAGGGGTCGCCATTCTCCCGCGCTTGGCTCGGCTCGGAAAGTGACCAAGGTCCTTGCCATTGGTTTGGTGAAGTCCTCGATGAGGGTGGGCTCCCTTGAGACGTGTAGGCTAACCAAGTTCTTGAGTTCCTCTTGCATACGCTTGGCTCGAGCTCTTTGTGAGTGGACCATCTCCTTCCTCAATGGCTTGGCTCGAACCCTTGTGAGTGAACCATCTTTCTTTGTGTGCAACTTGGGTGAAGCCTCGGATGCTCCCGCATCAGATATCAAGAGAAAGCAACAATAAACACATACACATTTGTCTTTCTTTTCTTCTTCCTTTTTTTTTTGATCTCGATTTTTTTTTTGTTTGCTGACTTTCTTTCCCTTCTCTTTTTTTTTTGTAGGGAAAAACGTGCAATAACAAGAAAATAGAAGACAAGTGTGTGGACTTTCTTTTCTTGGCTTCCCTTGGTTTTGGAAGAAATGGGCTGATTTGTGTGGGTATAGTGGGTGGCCGAAAATAGGATTCTCCTTTCTTCTCTTTGTGTTGACTTGGACCTCCTTGGAGCAAAGAAAATGCTGATTTTGGAGGCTAAAAAGGTGTGGGCCGAAATGGAGAGAGGGGAGAAAGAAGCTTGGATACTTGCCACTAATAGCAATAGGTAGCTTTCAAGCTCTCTTCCACATACAAGGCTGCAAAGGGCTGATTTTGGCACTTTCCCAATCTAACTAAGACAACCAAAGAGTGAAAGATAGAAAGCAATGTGGTCTTATGCCAAAATTGCACAAAATCACATGCACACTTTAAGCTTCAAGATTCAAACACTCAAGGGACATGGCACAGCTGGGCACGGATGGGGCTGGTGGTGGTGGCTGCTTGGTGGTGGTGGTGGTGGTGGCAAGGCGGTGGACAAGGCGGCGGAGGGTGGTCCGGTCGCCGTTTTTTTTTTTTGGTTTTTTGTTTAGATTTTGCGAGGCTTGTTGGTAGGGCTTTCTTTTTGGGTTTTTTTGAAATGGTGATGGCAATATCAAGCAAGCAAAGTCCACAAATACACAAGCACAAGCAAAACAAGACTAGAAACAACAAAGCAAGAAAAACACAAGAAGAACACAAGAAATGGAAAGAAGGCTCAAAGGAGCTAACCAAGGTGGTGGCTCGGCTGAGTGGTGGTGGCTCAGCGTCGAGATGGCTCTGATACCAATTTGATGCGGGGATTAGCCGCGAGTGGCCCGATCTAGACGCCAAGAGACTCGAATGGAAGATGGAGGTGGAAACAAGAGAAACACAAAGGAAACAAGTTAGCAAATGAGAAGAAACAAAGAAATAAACAAGGATATAGGAACAACCGAAAGATGCAAGGGAGAGACCCTTGGCAAACAATGTCGCCAATAACCAAACCAATGTGCACAAACGACCTTTCCTTCTACAATCTCCCACAACGATGGACGTGTCCAAAGAGCAAGAGAAGGAGGCGAGTGAAGCCTTGGAGCACCAAGATCATAGACGAAATTGACACAACGCAAGAGCAACCTAGCAAGTTTAAATCAACTTTGAGAAAACACTCCCATGGAGCTCTCAATCTTCATAATGCATAAAGCAAGGTTCATAACATGGGAAAAACTGAGTTACAAAGGAAGCTAAAGGTCTTAAATAGGCTAAGGGGGCGGCCCATAAAAGCCCAACAAGAACCGAGACAAAAAGAGGCTAACTGAGGGAAACTCGGTCCCAGACCCGGCCGAGTTTCAGGCCGAGTCAGGTTACCTGAGGGAAAATCGGCCCTAGACCCAACCGAGTTTCAGGCCGAGTCAGGTTACCTGAGGGAAACTCGACCCCAGACCCGGCCGAGTTTCAGGCCGAGTCAGGGCCCTTCAACCCTTGAGTGCTTTGTTCGTCTTGGCTCGGCTTGGCTTGAAAGGTCACCAACGTCGTTAGCTTCGTCTCGGTGAAGTCTTCAACTTGGGCGGGTTCCCTTGAGACATGTTGGCTAGCCAAGTTCTCGAACTCTTCTTGCATGAGCTTGGCTTGAGCTCTTGTGAGTGGCCCACCTCCTCTTGCGGGCACCTTGGTTGAGGTCTTGGATGCTCCCTCATCAGCCGAGCTCAAGGAGCTTATTCACAAGGCCAGCGTGTCCACAACCCTCGCCTCTCTCCGCACTATGTTCCTCTGTGGCCTTGATGTGGACATCCCTGAGCCATTGATCCTACTCCCCATCCGAGACATCAACACACTCACTCACACGGCCATGGAGATCTACAATCAACTCCAAAGAAAGAAGAAGGCCGCTTGGGCTCGTGGCCAGCCCCCTCGGTTCGCCGGTGCCCCAAGTTCCTATTTGGGCCCTCCCACGGCCAGTCGCGCCACCCTGCAGCCGCGCCTCAGTCCAGCCGTGCCCACGACCGCGCCCACCGGTGCCGCGCGTGTTGCTTACCCTCCTCGAGGCACCACACCCGGTACGCGCCCTCAAGCCCCTCCCTCGGACAAAGCAAGTGATAGAGCATGCTTCAATTGTGGAGGCCGCGGGCACTACCAACGCGATTGCCCCCAACAACAAGCGCGTCTTGTTCTCCTCCCAAAGTGGCTACGAGTCCTTCGAGGATGAAGAGGAGATCCCAGCTGCGGATGAGTTTGAGGAGGCCGAGGATGACTCCTATGAGACCTTTGATTGTGCCCCGCTTGAGCATTGAGCCGTCACAACCCTTAGCCTCGTGTCTCGCCGCGTGCTCTCGGCTCGGGAAGTTGACATCCGGGGTCAACGGGAGAATCTCTTCCACACGAGATGCCTCATGGGCTCCGCCTCCTTGAGCGTGATAGTGGACGGAGGCTCGTGTGCCAACATTGTCAATGAGAGGGTAGTCAAGCATTTCAACCTCTCCACTACTCCACATCCTCATCCATATAGTCTTCAATGGCTATCCGAAGGTAAAGGTGATGTGGTATCAAGGAAATGCCACATCACTTTCTCTATTGGGCATTATGTTGATAAAATTTTATGTGATGTTATCTCTATGGATGCTACTCACCTCTTGCTAGGTAGGCCTTGGCAATTTGACCGGAAGGTACTACATGATGGCTTCCTCAACACCTATGTGTACCATGGCGGGAAGAGGATCACCCTTTTACCCATGTCTCCCCGGGAAATCCTTGAAGATCAAGTGGAGCGAAACCACCTCAAAGCCTTGGAGATGGCCTCGACCGCGACACCAAAGCCCGTGGTTGACCCACCGGAGTCCGCCCACGCGTTGGCACCTCAACGCCAAGGCAAGGGTGATGGAGGACCATCCACAACCCAACCACCATCTGGGCCCTTGACTAGGAGCCGAGTTCGTCAACTCCAAGATGAGCTCGCCAAGCTTGCACACCAAGTCCCGGAGGAGGTTGCCACGGCCACACCCAAGGCCTACTCGGTGACAATGGTTTCGAATGGATGAGTGTATGGCTTGTGTACACCTTCCATTCTTAGAAACCATTCCTCTTTTAGTATGATTCAGCCGTGAGGGCTAGTGACTTTCTTAAACTCGATTTTCTCCTTTTAATTCCGGTTTAGTATTGTTTTAGTGTTTTTAAGGCCGGTTCACTAGGAACTATTTAAGCCTTTTGTTCTTTCCCATTTCGGCAGCAAACACTTATATCAAGAATACATTTCTGAATTAGAAACTTCCCAAAAGAGAGGTTTTGTGTGTTTGTTCAATCCGAATTGGTTTTGGTCGAGTTGTGATTCTCAATCTCTTTCGAATTGTTGATCCGAAGCGACACAAGGCATCCTCTTCGTGCTCTTGAGGATTCGTCCTCTTGTTGTGTGGAGTTGTAGAAGGCGAGGTCTCTAGCTTTAGGCGTGGTGGTTCTTGGTTCAACCGATCCAAGGGTTTCCTAATCCGGGCTCTTGGTTTCTCCTTGTTCTTTCGTTCATCTCTTCTTTTCTTCCGCCATTTTTGACTTTGATTGTTTGTTTTTGCTTGTTAGTTTGTTGTGCACCAAGGTCGGGCCTCCCTACGGCAATCCCGTATCAAAGTGGTATCAGAGCTGCGTTTTGGTGCCAACACCATTGTCTTTTTGCCGTTGTTCTTCATATGGTTTGTGTCTTGGACTTTTCGGTTTGTGTTCTCTACATAGCCGAATAGTTCTTTCTTGTTTTCTTGTTGAGTCTTTTCTAAGTTGTTGCTTGAATCTCTAATTGATCTTATGTTTGTGGAAGTTTGGCTTTGCGTGTTGTGGAGATCGGACGACCCCCCCATCATCACCACCTAAATTCACCTCCGCCTAGCCGGAAACCCTAAACTCCGACCACCTCTATCACACCAAGATCAACCGTCCACTTCTCCATTACCCTAGCCGGCGTGCTCACCAAGGAGCCTCACAAAAATCCCCTATCTTCACGGCTGCCCTAACCACATTCCAACCCCACTCGGCTAACAAGCCCTATCTTTGTGGCGTGTGGGTTGACACATTCAACAAACGCGGCAGCTAGCTCCTACAAGTGCGGCGTGCAGATCCTCTCCAAGCAACCACTCGGCCATTCTCCCTACAATTGTGGCGTGTGGGTTTGAAAGAGTCAACAAGCCGGCTACTCTTCCCTAAAATCAAGGCAACGAGCTTATCTCTTTTAATTTTCTTATTTTCTTTTAATCCCAATTCAGTTGTAATTTCGAATTTAGTCAAAAAAAAAATATCAGAAAGAGTCAAAAAAAAAAAAGGAGGATGATCATAGTGTTGCATTTTATTTCTTTTCCTAGCTTGGTCTATATCTTTGTATTACATTAATACTCAGGTTTAAATTTTAGCCTAAGGTTGTAAGTTGCTCAAGGGACAAGTCAAGGAGCCGACGCCCAAGTGTCGTGCCGCGTCGCCCCACTACCGCACCGTGTCGCCCTCTGCCGCGCCGTGTCTCCCTCACAACCGCTCGGTAAACCCTAAAATCCTAGCCTTTCTCTTCTCTTGTGCCAAACTCTTCCCCTATCACCACCGATCTCTACGACAACCATTCTGTCTTCTACTAGCACAAGTCAAGGCGAGCTAAGGTAACATCTTCTTTTTCCGAGTTCATTTTGTGTTTCTTGATTGCACTAAATTTCAGAACCTATAGTGCTATTGTGTGAACCTTGCCGATCACTTTCTATTTCACCTTGCATCGAACTTATCTTGGTTGTTGATTGTTGTTTGAGATTAATCAATTCACGTGAAGTTTTTGAGCTTTCCAACCGATTGCACTACAAAACTAGTTGCGGATTGACGGAGAGCGAGTGAAACACACGAGTGAGACACTTGTGAGTGTTTTGATTTAACTCTAACCTTTAATCTAGTTCGGTGTTAGTTTGCTTTGTGTGATGGCAGGAGACGACACCTCAAGTGACCGAGACGATAGGAGTCCTTCGCCGGTACATCCGGATGTGGTGACCCTCTTCCAACAACTAACCGATTCAATGGCCGTCATCACCAACCGGTTGGCTGCCCTTGAAACGGCTCAAAGGGTTCCCCCACCAGCTATGGCGCCCCTGGTGGCGCTAGCTTCTCGAGCCCAAGAGACGATCCCAAATCCAACCACCGTGCCTTTAGGCACTTATGTTGAACATGGAGGTCCTTCCGGAGCCAATACGGTGCCTCTTGGACGCACACGTGCAGTAGGTACCGGCACCGTAAGGAACTCCCCGGTAAGGAATACTTCTCCCCTTGTCAATAATCAAGAGAGGCCGAATAGGGTAGCTCCGAATTATCATAATGAAATACAACCTCCACGTGAGGTGCCCTATGTAGCTAACCATCTCAATGAGCCTCAGGATCCACGTAGGGAAGACGAGTTTGATGATGATGCCCTTGAGGAAGAGATGTGGAACCAAGGTGGGAGGTTCGGTGGCTACCAAGGCCAGGGAGGGGCTTACGGCTACTATGAGCCCCGGGGCAGATTTGGAGGCAATAGGGGCTATCAAGGCAATCAGCCTAGGAGAGAATTGGAGCAAGATGGCATAGGGAAAATCAAGATTAAGATGCCATCGTTTGAAGGGAAATGTGACCCCGACGCCTACATGGAGTGGGAGATGAAAGTGGAGCAAATTTGGAGTTGCCACAACTTCATTGAAGCCAAGAAGGTGCAGCTAGCTTCCATTGAGTTTAGTGGCTTTGCCCTAACTTGGTGGAACAACCTAGTCAAGGAGAGGCAAAGGGTATTGGATCCGCCGGTGGCTACGTGGGAGCAAATGAGAGTGTTGATGCGAGCTCGGTTCGTCCCTCAACACTACTCTAGGGAGCTCAAGCAAAGGTTGGAGAACCTCAAGCAAGGGAGCATGAGCGTGGAGGAGGCCTACAATGCCATGCAAACGGCCATGGTCCGCGCCAACGTCATAGAAGATGAGGAATCCACCATGGCGAGGTATCTCCGAATCCTTTCTCCTTTTATTGCTAATGAGGTCGACATGTACCCCTATACAGATTGTACCCAGCTGCTGCACTTGGCCATCAAAGTGGAGAAAAATCAAAAGTTCAAGGCGAGGAGCCAAGGAGCGCATGCGGCTAGAAACCCTAGCGGCCAGCCGAACCAGTGGAGGGCCCAAAACCAAACCAGGACGTTTCCTCCGGCACAAATGGGCAGGAACCAAGCTCAGTCCATGAGCCAACCCAGGAGCCAAGAAGCGCCGAGGAAAGTTGGACCACCAGGAACGCCGCCGCAGCCAAGTGGACGCCAGCCGCAATCGGCCAATGGCCCTCAGGGGAGTACTTCTAACTTTTCTCCTTCTTCTAGGGCTAGGGATACCATTTGTTTTAAGTATCAAGGCCGAGGGCATATGATGAAAGATTGCCCCAATAGTCGAACCTTGGTCATTAACCATCTTGGACTCTATGAATCTGAGTCCGAGGGTGAGGATCAAGGTCCGTTTATTGTTGATGAGCCTATGCATGATGTAGATGAGGAAATGGACTGCATTGAATTTGAGCATGGTGAATCCTTAGTTTGTAGGAGAACTTTGCATGTCCAACCTACTCCTTGTGAAGATAACCAAAGAGAGAATTTATTTCATACTAGGACGTCCATGGCAGTTTGATAGGCGTGTTAAGCATGATGGTTATACTAATCGTCATTCTTTTGATTATAAGGGTAAGAATGTGATACTCAAGCCTATGACTCCTTTGCAGGTAGCTGAAGCCTATGAGAAGAAGGACCAAGAGAAGTCGGTTGAAGCCAAGAAGGGGAGCCATGCCGAGAGCACCTCTAAGGCTAAAACCACGTCTCAAGCTTTGTTGGCCTCCAAGGAGGAGTTGAGGGAGGAGCACTTACCCCAGGACGCCGTCCTTATGCTCTTGTGCAAGAGTCTAGGCTTGCTTAGTGAGGAGTTGAAGTCTACACTGCCGAGAGTCATCCTAACATTGCTGGAGGAGTTCCAAGATGTGTTCCCTGAAGAGATGCCACCCGGACTGCCCCCTAAACGAGGTATTGAACATCAAATTGATCTAATACCGGGTGCTACTCTTCCAAACAGGCCAGCGTATAGGATGAACCCCAAGGAGACCCAAGAAGTGCAAGAGCAAGTGAAGGCTTTGCTTGACAAGGGCCATGTGCGTGAGAGCCTTAGCCCTTGTGCCGTACCAGTGCTATTGGTGCCCAAGAAGGATGGCACATGGAGGATGTGTGTGGACTGCCGAGCCATCAACAACATCACCATCAAGTACCGGCATCCCATTCCCCACCTCGATGACATGCTAGATGAGCTGCATGGAGCGTCGGTCTTCACCAAGATAGACCTCCGCAGCGGCTACCATCAAATAAGGATGAAGGAGGGGGATGAATGGAAGATGGCATTCAAGACAAAGTTCGGTTTGTATGAGTGGGTCGTCATGCCTTTTGGCTTGACAAATGCTCCTAGTACCTTTATGCGCTTAATGAATCATGTTTTAAGGCATTTTATAGGTAGATTTGTTGTTGTTTATTTTGATAATATACTAATATACAGCAAATCACTAGAGGAGCATGAGCAACACTTGAGGGAAGTACTCTCTACATTCCGTAGTGCGTGCTTATATGCTAATGAGAAGAAGTGTGAATTCTGCACTAATCAAGTTTCTTTTCTTGGTTTTGTAGTGAGTTCCAAGGGCCTTCAAGTGGATGATAGCAAGATCAAGGCCATACAAGATTGGCCTATGCCTACCTCCGTGAGCCAAGTGAGGAGTTTTCATGGATTGGGCAGCTTCTATAGGAGATTCGTGAGGGACTTTAGCACCATTGCCGCGCCCTTGACAGAGGTGACCAAGAAGCATTCGGCCTTTGTGTGGGAGGAGGCGCAAGAGAGGGCTTTCAACGCCCTAAAATGGAGGTTGACGCAAGCTCCTTTGCTAGTGCTGCCCGACTTCACGAGACCATTCGAGGTGGAGTGTGATGCATCCGGGATTGGCATTGAAGGCGTCTTGATGCAAGAAGGTAAACCCGTAGCCTTCTTTAGTGAGAAATTGAAAGGGGCAAGTCTTAATTATTCTACGTATGACAAAGAACTCTTTGCCCTATTTAGAGTATTAAAGACTTGGCAACACTACTTGTGGCCTAGAGAGTTTATCTTGCATACGGACCATGAGTCCTTAAAGCACTTCAAGAGTCAAGATAAACTTGATAGACGACATGGTAGGTGGATGGAATTCATTGAGACTTTCCCTTATGTTATCAAATACAAAAAGGGAAAGGACAATGTAGTTGCTAATGCCCTATCTAGGAGATACACCTTGCTTACCACATTAGACTCCAAGGTCTTAGGATTTGCATATATAAAGGAGTTGTATGTGGAAGATACTGATTTTGGTGCCATCTATAAGTCCTGTATAGATAAGGGCTCATGTGACAAGTTCTACTTGTTTGAAGGGTTCTTATTTAAGGCTGAAAAAGTGTGCATACCTATTTGTTCCTTGCGAATGTTGCTTGTTGAAGAAGCCCATAAGGGTGGTTTGATGGGCCATTTCGGAAGGGACAAGACCTATCATATGCTATGTGCACATTTCTTTTGGCCCCACATGCTTAGAGATGTTGAGCACCTTATTAAGAGGTGTTTGGATTGTCTTAAGGCCAAGTCTAGGTTGCAACCCCACGGCCTATACAGCCCATTGCCCATCCCAAGTGCCCCTTGGGAGGACATCTCAATGGACTTTATCGTGGGGCTGCCTCGGACTAAGAGGGGATGTGATTCTATCTTCGTGGTAGTTGATCGTTTCTCCAAAATGGCTCATTTCATCGCTTGCCATAAGACGGATGATGCATCCAATGTAGCTGATCTCTTCTTTAGGGAAGTCGTGAGGCTACATGGTGTACCCCGGACTATAGTAAGCGATAGGGATGTTAAGTTCCTTAGTTACTTTTGGAAGACGCTTTGGGGAAAGCTAGGGACGAGACTCTTGTTCTCTACCTCTAGCCATCCTCAAACGGATGGTCAAACAGAAGTAACTAATCGGACCTTATCAACCCTTCTTCGAGCCATTCTTAGGAAGAACCTTAAGGCTTGGGAGGAAGCTCTACCACATGTAGAGTTTGCTTATAATAGGACAGTCCACTCTTCTACTTCTTTATCTCCTTTTGCATGTGTTTATGGTATCAACCCCAATACTCCACTTGATCTTGCTCCTTTTCCTATGAAGGAGCGTGAAAGTTTTGATGCAGGTAGACACGTGGAGTTCATCAAGGAGTTGCATGCAAGGACTAAGGAGAAGCTGGAGGCATGTGCGGAGAGGAATGCAGCTAGGGCTAACAAGGGGCGCAAGCGCGTGGTGTTCCAACCAGGGGATCTCGTTTGGGTGCATTTGAGGAAAGAGCGCTTCCCGGAGCAACGCAAGTCCAAGCTTGCACCTAGAGGAGATGGTCCATTCAAGGTGCTGCGCCGCGTTGGTGACAATGCCTATGTCCTCGACCTCCCGGACACATATGGTGTGAGTGCCACATTCAACGTGGCTGACTTAACTCCCTACCACACTCCGGACGTCGCCCAGCCTGTGCATCATGATCCGTGGACAGATCCTTTCCAAGAAGGGGAGGATGATGGAGGACCATCCGGGCCCATGACTAGGAGCCGAGTTCGTCAACTCCAAGATGAGCTCGCCAAGCTTGCACACCAAGTCCCGGAGGAGGTTGCCACGGCCACACCCAAGGCCTACTCGGTGACAATGGTTTCGAATGGATGAGTGTATGGCTTGTGTACACCTTCCATTCTTAGAAACCATTCCTCTTTTAGTATGATTCAGCCGTGAGGGCTAGTGACTTTCTTAAACTCGGTTTTCTCCTTTTAATTCCGGTTTAGTATTGTTTTAGTGTTTTTAAGGCCGGTTCACTAGGAACTATTTAAGCCTTTTGTTCTTTCCCATTTCGGCAGCAAACACTTATATCAAGAATACATTTCTGAATTAGAAACTTCCCAAAAGAGAGGTTTTGTGTGTTTGTTCAATCCGAATTGGTTTTGGTCGAGTTGTGATTCTCAATCTCTTTCGAATTGTTGATCCGAAGCGACACAAGGCATCCTCTTCGTGCTCTTGAGGATTCGTCCTCTTGTTGTGTGGAGTTGTAGAAGGCGAGGTCTCTAGCTTTAGGCGTGGTGGTTCTTGGTTCAACCGATCCAAGGGTTTCCTAATCCGGGCTCTTGGTTTCTCCTTGTTCTTTCGTTCATCTCTTCTTTTCTTCCGCCATTTCTGACTTTGATTGTTTGTTTTTGCTTGTTAGTTTGTTGTGCACCAAGGTCGGGCCTCCCTACGGCAATCCCGTATCAAAGGGTGAGCGCATGCCCGACTCCACCGGCGCGCTCACCAACGGCCCGGAAGCCGCGCACCCACTTGCGGTGATCGGGTCGTCGGCATCTAAGGCAACCTCCGCCTTGGCACCACAATGCCTGGGCAAGGGTGGCCGCGCAGCCGCCGGTGCACAGCCACCGCATGGCGCGGCCATCACCGGCACGGCCTCTGCCACCCCAACGCGGCGCCCGTGTCGGCGGCTCCCTCTGCAGCCGTGCGCAGTGATGAGAAACAACCCTCCAAAGGTGAGGCTTTGTTCCTGTAGAAGCTAGATCTAGACCAAGGGGAGCCTTCTTCTCCTTCCTAAGCTTGAGAGTCTTTCAATGGTGGCCAAGAGAGAGAGGGAGGGCGCCGGACTGAGGTGTGGACGAGAGGGTCCAAGGAGGTGGCCGCGCCGGCAAGCCTAGGGAGACCCTCCTTGGGGGTTCCTTGGCCGTGAAGAGCAAAGACCGAATGTGTTCTTGTGGTTCGAATGATGAGTATGAGATTTGAGAAGAGATTGAGAGAGAAGAGTGTTTGAGAGAGTTTGGGTTGATAGAAGTAAGTGGAAGGCCTTAGGGAGATATACTCAACCTAAGGGAAATGTCCACTTCTATAATCTTCAACCAAATGAACAAGGAAGCCAACGAGTGGCTTATATAGTTCTAGGGTTTTGGTGGACTAGGAGCCCATATGCAAATGGGTCCACACGCCCACAAATAAAAGGAAACTCTAATGGGCCTTAGTGAATTAAAGCCCATATGCAAATGGCTCTTCACACTCACTAAGACAAGGCTAGAATTATGAAACTAAATAACAAAAATAGAAAGGGGATAAAAGCCTTAGAGGCTTTGGATATAGACGCGCGCATAAATGCCTTGGAATCGAAGCATGGTCGATGCTTGAGTGTCGTGGCATTGATGCGCCGACATCTTGGTGGTCAAGGTCTTGAATCCTTGTTGATGGGTGGTTGACACTCATCACTCTCCCCTTCTTGAAGGAGAATTGTCCTCAATTCGATCATCGGGGAAGTCCGCCACAAGGAATGCGGTTTGGGCCTCGGGAAGCATTGGCATAAAAACATCATCGACAAGCCGCTTGAGCACGTGGGAGGCGTCACGGCCGCACGGGTGAGGCTTGCAGTGGTGCCCACATGGAATCCGTGCCAATGGTGGAGGCATGTGTGCCGAGGGCCTGAAACAAGCAAACTCAACAAGGAATGGAAAAGTTAGCCAACGGTGCGGGAGAACCCTAAGGATGGCTCTAAGCAAGTCATCGGGGGGGGGGGGGGGCGAGGGCACCTAGAGTCAAAGATATAGCACATCCCAAAATGCAGCCACCAAAATCTCCTAAAACGAGTCACTAAAGAGGGTGCCCAAACCACCAGAATAGCATTAGGGATTCCATGGAAAGGTGCCTCAAAGCCAATTGGAAAGGGAGCTAACCCGGTTGTAGGTGTCGGTAGTAGACAAGAAATGTCATGAGCTCTCCTAGGGGCTGTCTCACCTAAAACATACATGGAATCTCTCCCCTTCTTACGCGTGTACAATCCCATTAGAAAAACCATATCTAGGTCTTCCCAAGGGGTGGATGGACGGGCAAAGGGTGTGTAAGGGCCGGGGGGATGTAACCGAGGCAAAGGGGGAGCAAGTGTCGGTGCCAAGGTATAATACTCAAAGGTGGCGAAGGGTGTTGCAATTCCAAACTCTATATGGCACATGATGGCATCCTTAAGTAACAATTGCCTAAACGGGGCTCGAAGGACACTAGGATCACGCTCTCGGATAGGGGAAATATCAGCCAAAAAATGTCTCGCAAGGGTACCCAAAGTGGCGCATGCCGGGGGTAGAGGACTAAGTAGTGTCATGGGTGCATGCAAAGACAAATGAATGGAAAGCATGAAAGTGTCAGCATGACTAGGAGAGGAAAGCTCATACCTCGGAGACAAGATGTTGACAATCTTGTCTCGGTCCGTCGGGTACCACTCATCATTGGGGGAAGGGTCCATAAGGGCCATTCCACGGGCATGCATCCTCGGCGGTAGTGATGGCGGAAGCAAGGCGCACGCCTCCTTCGGTGGGCCAGCAAAAGGGCGCCGACCTCCATGGGGGTGGGTTTGTGGAGGTCCACCAAATGGCGACAAGGAACCGCTCACGGTGATGGGCTACGGCCAGCCAAGTCGTGGTTCCTCCAAGGGCGCGACAATCATAGCGGGCGAGGGCACCGAGGCCCGGGCTTGTGCAGGCACCAATGCCGACGGGGGTGCATGCACCGTGGCTTGTGGGAGCGAACGCACCAAAGGCGGTGGAGATGCCGGCTTCGGCGCCGACGACGGCGCAGCTCGCGGTGCCGGCTGGAATGCGAGCAGGAGGGCTAATGTGGTGACCTCCATGGGACTCCCGGCCTCGTCGACGGCCTCAGCAATGATCTCATCATGGTGGCTCACGGGGAGGGTGAAAGCCAAAGGGGGCTGAGTAAGGCGTGTGGCAGCGGCGGGCGCGGCTGTGGCTGCGACTGGAGTGGGGAGCGGCTGCGGCGCGGCGCGATTGGCCCTGGGAGGGGCCAATAAGGGGCCGACGGCAATGGTGGCCAAGCTAAGCTCGAGGGCAGCCATGCAGGCGTCGACGGCGGCGGCAGCGATGGTGGCGGCCGCGGCAGCGGCGGCCTCCCTCTCGCGGCGGAGTGCAGCCAATTCGACGTGGGCCGCGCGCAAGGCCTCGGCGGCTGCCTCCTTGGCTTAGTTTTCCTCAGCGAGCCTAGCCGCAAAAGATGTGGGGAGGAGCGTGGGCGATGAGCTCCGAGGGCTCCTAATGTCGATATCCAAAGGAACCTCCATGTGTTGGCTCTCCTACAAGAAGGCCACAAGCAAACCAAGTAAACAATTCCCAAGGAACAAGGAAAGTAACTTATAAAGGGAAAACAAAAGAAAAGAGACTAAGACAAAAGCAAGACAAGTCAATGGCTCATGCAAAGGTTGGTAAGGAAAGGAATGATATGTAACATGCCAATGGGGAGTGTGACCAATGCACCTTCAAACCAAGACAACTTGTATTCCTTAGGCTAAGTGGATAAAAGGCCAAAGTGCAACATAAGAAGACAAGGCCAAAGGTGAGGGTAAAATGACCCCCCAATGGGCCCTAAAGGCACAAATAGACAATGGCAAAGGCTAGACGAACATGGAGAGGAGGGCTTAGTGGCCCAAGTTGCCGAGTGAGGGTGAGAGAGCCCACCAAGGGTTGTGACCCAAACCGAAAGAAGAAAATAGACTTGACCTTTCCTCCCAAAAGTACAATAGTACAATCAAGGACAAGGTACAACCAAAGACAACAATTCAAACAAGGAGCAAGCAAAGCAAGGTTTCGGCCATGGAGCAAGGTGGGGACTGTAGGGCGGCAGCTGGGGTGGGGGTGGGCTGAGCTACGGTGGCAGGGGAGGTTTTCCGGCAGCCGGAGGTGTTGGAGGTCGCCGGAGATGTTTTTTTTTAGGGATTTTTGGGCTGTTTTTGGGAGGGAAGCTAGGGACAACTAAGCTAAGCATGAAAATAGTATGGAAAACATGAAAAAAAGACATGAAAACAAGAGAAAAACTGAGCATAAAATCTCAACACAAAACAAGAAGAAACAAGGAAAAAATTTCTAGCTAGCAAGGAAGATAAAGGGCAAAACACATGGAAACATGGAAGCAACACAAGAGAACATCCTAGCTATGAAAATGAACCATAAAAATGAAACTTTGAAAGGGAGAAGAGGACTTAGCTTGGGCACTTGGCTCTTGATACCAATTGATGAGAAACAACCCTCCAAAGGTGAGGCTTTGTTCCTCTAAGAGCTAGATCTAGACCAAGGGGAGCCTTCATCTCCTTCCTAAGCTTGGGAGTCTTTCAATGGTGGCCAAGAGAGAGAGGGAGGGCGCCGGACTGAGGTGTGGACGAGAGGGCCCAAGGAGGTGGCGGCGCCGGCAAGCCCAAGGAGACCCTCCTTGGGGGTTCCTTGGCCGTGAAGAGAAAAGACCAAATGTGTTCTTGTGGTTCGAATGATGAGTATGAGATTTGATAAGAGATTGAGAGAGAAGAGTGTTTGAGAGAGTTTGGGTTGATAGAAGTAAGTGGAAGGCCTTAGGGAGATATACTCAACCTAAGGGAAATATCCACTTCTATAATCTTCAACCAAATGAACAAGGAAGCCAACGAGTGGCTTATATAGTTCTAGGGTTTTGGTGGACTAAGAGCCCATATGTAAATGGGTCCACACGCCCACAAATAAAAGGAAACTCTAATGAGCCTTAGTGAGTTAAAGCCCATATGCAAATGGCTCTTCACACTCACTAAGGCAAGGCTAGAATTATGAAACTAAATAACCAAAATAGAAAGGGGATAAAAGCCTTGGAGGCTTGGATATAGACACGCGCATAAATGCCTTGGAATCGAAGCATGGTCGATGCTTGAGTGTCGTGGCATTGATGCGTCGGCATCTTGGTGGTCAAGGTCTTGAATCCTTGTTGATGGGTGGTTGACACTCATCACGCAGCCCCTCGGCCACCCTCCAAGGGCGATGTGACCCCCGCCTTCTCTTGGCCGGCCAACGCCACCTCACGCCGGTGCTTCAAGGCCGCCGGCCTTGTTTTCTCTTGGTGCCCCGTCATTGCCTAGCCACCATGGAGGATGGCTCCTCTTTGCCGCCTTGCATCATAGCCGTGTTGACGGAGTTCGCCGACGTTACACCGGACGAGCTCCCGGTTGGACTGCCCCCGGTGCGCGGGATTGAGCATCAAATTGACTTGGTGCCGGGTGCATCCCTTCCGAACCGAGCTGCCTACCGTGCTAGCCCCGAGTAGACCGCCGAGCTTCAAAAGCAAGTCCAAGAGCTCATGGACAAGGGTCATGTCCGGGAGAGCCTTAGTGATGCGGGAGCATCCAAGACCTCAACCAAGGTGCCCGCAAGAGGAGGTGGGCCACTCACAAGAGCTCAAGCCAAGCTCATGCAAGAAGAGTTCGAGAACTTGGCTAGCCAACACGTCTCAAGGGAACCCGCCCAAGTTGAAGACTTCACCGAGACGAAGCTAACGACGTTGGTGACCTTTCAAGCCAAGCCGAGCCAAGACGAACAAAGCACTCAAGGGTTGAAGGGCCCTGACTCGGCCTGAAACTCGGCCGGGTCTGGGGCCGAGTTTCCCTCAAGTAACCTGACTCGGCCTGAAACTCGGCCAGGTTTGGGACCGAGTTTCCCTCAGTTAGCCTCTTTTTGTCTCGGTTCCTGTTGGGCTTTTATGGGCCGCCCCCTTAGCCTATTTAAGACCTTTAGCTTCCTTTGTAACTCAGTTTTTCCCATGTTATGAACCTTGCTTTATGCATTATGAAGATTGAGAGCTCCAAGGGAGTGTTTTCTCAAAGTTGATTCAAACTTGCTTGGTTGCTCTTGCGTTGTGTCAATTTCCTCTATGATCTTGGTGCTCCAAGGCTTCACAAGCCTCCTTCTCTTGCTCTTTGGACACGTCCATCGTTGTGGGAGATTGTAGAAGGAAAGGTCGTTTGTGCACATTGGTTTGGTTATTGGCGACATTGTTTGCCAAGGGTCTCTCCATTGCATCTTTCGGTTGTTCCTATATCCTTGTTTATTTCTTTGTTTCTCCTCATTTGCTAACTTGTTTCCTTTGTGTTTCTCTTGTTTTCCATCTCCATCTTCCATTCGAGTCTCTTGGCGTCTAGATCGGGCCACTCGCGGCTAATCCCCGCATCACTTAGCCCTTGTGCGGTTCCGGTGCTCCTTGTGCCTAAGAAGGATGGCTCTTGGCGGATGTGTATGGATTGCCGCGCTATCAACCAAATCACCGTCAAGTACCGACACCCCATTCCGAGGCTTGATGATATGCTTGACGAGCTTCATGGTGCCATCTTCTTCTCTAAGGTGGATCTCAAGAGCGGTTATCATCAAATCCGCATGCGTGAGGGTGACGAGTGGAAAACCGCCTTCAAGATGAAGTATGGCTTATATGAGTGGCTCGTCATGCCATTTGGGCTCACCAACGCCCCGAGCACCTTCATGCGTCTCATGAACCATGTCTTGAGGGCTTACTTGGGAAAATTCGTGGTGGTCTACTTTGATGACATCCTCATCTATAGCAAGACCTTGGAGGATCACATGGCACACTTGCGGGCTGTCTTGGAGTGCCTACGCAAGGCAAAGCTTTACGCCAACCTTGCCAAGTGCACATTTTGTGCCCCGTCCACCACTTTCCTTGGCTATGTGGTGGGCAAAGATGGACTGCGCATTGATGATGAGAAGGTGCGCGCAATCAAGGAAAGGTCACGCCCCACTACCGCCACCATGGTGAGATCCTTGCTCGGCCTTGCCGGCTTCTATATGTGATGAGAAACAACCCTCCAAAGGTGAGGCTTTGCTTCTCCTTAAGCTAGATCTAGCCCAAGGGGTACTTCTTCTCCTTCCTAAGCTTGAAGAACTCTTCAATGGAAGCCAAGAGAGAGAGAGGGGACGCCGGACTAAGGTGTGGACGTGAGGGAGAGAGGCGGCGCCGGCGTGAGACCAAGGGAACCTCCCTTGGAGGTTCCTTGACCGAAAGTAACTTGAACTACTTTGTGCTTGAGGATTTGAGTGAGAGCTTGAGAGGTTGTTGAGAGATTGTGAGGAAGATGAGATTTGGAAGAGGTTGAGTTGATAGAAGTTAAGTGGAGGCCTTAGGGGACTGCTTGCTCTACCCAAGGAAATGTTCCACTTCTATATTCTTCAACTAAATGAAAAGGAAGACAAGCATTGTTTAAATAGTCTAGGGTTGCTAGGGGGATTAGGAGCCATATACAAATGGGTCCACACATCCACAAAAGGAAACAAACCAAAGCAAGTAGCAAAGGGAAGCAAAACACACGAAATAGCAAAAGAAAGTCAAGCTGAAGGCAGTCAAGAACTCGGCCCAGAGCTCGGCCGAGTTCTTGACCGAGTTGTCTCTTGGTTCAAGAACTCGGCCCCTGACTCGGCCGAGTCTTGGACCGAGTCAGGGCCTGCCTCTTTGATGCGGGGATTAGCCGCGAGTGGCCCGATCTAGACGCCAAGAGACTCGTATGGAAGATGGAGGTGGAAACAAGAGAAAACACAAGAGAACCAGTTAGCAAATGATAGGAAACAAAAAAATAAACAAGGATATAGGAACAACCGAAAGATGCAATGGAGAGACCCTTGGCAAACAATGTCGCCAATAACCAAACCAATGTGCACAAACGACCTTTCCTTCTACAATCCCCCACAACGATGGACGTGTCCAAAGAGCAAGAGAAGGAGGCGAGTGAAGCCTTGGAGCACCAAGATCATAGACGAAATTGACACAACGCAAGAGCAACCTAGCAAGTTCGAATCAACTTTGAGAAAACACTCCCATGGAGGTCTCATTTTCATTGTGCAAGAAGCAACATAATTTCAGCCAAAAGGTCCCTAAAGAAGACAACAAAGAATCCTTAAATACTACCTAAAGACAAAGGCCAAACAAGCCAACAAAGGGCCCACACAAAGGGTCATAAAATACACTTAAAAGAACAAGGAAGAAAGTCCCCAAGTGCCCCCCACAAGAAAGCCCCGGACTTCCCTCAACTCGGCCAACAAAACAGTCAACAACTCGGTTGACAACTCGGCCGAGTTGTTGGCCGTGTCAGCATTCTGGGGCGAGAACTCGGCTGGGCACTCGGCCGTGTTGTGGGCCGAGTCAGTGGCTGGAGCCCCCGTCTCTTGTGGCCTTCATTCTCCTGCGCAAGGCTTGGCTCGGAAGGTGACCAAGGTCCTTAGCGTAGGTTCGGTGAAGTCCTCGACTAAGGTGGGTTCCCTTGAAACGTGGAGGCTCGCCAAGTTCTTGAGCTCCTGATACGGGATTGCCGTAGGTAGGCCCGACCTTGGTGCACAACAAACTAACAAGCAAAAACAAACAATCAAAGTCAGAAATGGCGGAAGAAAAAAAGAGATGAACGAAAGAACAAGGAGAAACCAAGAGCCCGGATTAGGAAACCCTTGGATCGGTTGAACCAAGAACCACCACGCCTAAAGCTAGAGACCTCGCCTTCTACAACTCCACACAACAAGAGGACGAATCCTCAAGAGCACGAAGAGGATGCCTTGTGTCGCTTCGGATCAACAATTCGAAAGAGATTGAGAATCACAACTCGACCAAAACCAATTCGGATTGAACAAACACACAAAACCTCTCTTTTGGGAAGTTTCTAATTCAGAAATGTATTCTTGATATAAGTGTTTGCTGCCGAAATGGGAAAGAACAAAAGGCTTAAATAGTTCCTAGTGAACCGGCCTTAAAAACACTAAAACAATACTAAACCGGAATTAAAAGGAGAAAACCGAGTTTAAGAAAGTCACTAGCCCTCACGGCTGAATCATACTAAAAGAGGAATGGTTTCTAAGAATGGAAGGTGTACACAAGCCATACACTCATCCATTCGAAACCATTGTCACCGAGTAGGCCTTGGGTGTGGCCGTGGCAACCTCCTCCGGGACTTGGTGTGCAAGCTTGGCGAGCTCATCTTGGAGTTGACGAACTCGGCTCCTAGTCATGGGCCCGGATGGTGGTTGGGTTGTGGATGGTCCTCCATCATCCTCCCCTTCTTGGAAAGGATCCGTCCACGGATCATGATGCACAGGCTGGGCGACGTCCGGAGTGTGGTAGGGAGTTAAGTCAGCCACGTTGAATGTGGCACTCACACCATATGTGTCCGGGAGGTCGAGGACATAGGCATTGTCACCAACGCGGCGCAGCACCTTGAATGGACCATCTCCTCTAGGTGCAAGCTTGGACTTGCGTTGCTCCGGGAAGCGCTCTTTCCTCAAATGCACCCAAACGAGATCCCCTGGTTGGAACACCACGCGCTTGCGCCCCTTGTTAGCCCTAGCTGCATTCCTCTCCGCACATGCCTCCAGCTTCTCCTTAGTCCTTGCATGCAACTCCTTGATGAACTCCACGTGTCTACCTGCATCAAAACTTTCACGCTCCTTCATAGGAAAAGGAGCAAGATCAAGTGGAGTATTGGGGTTGATACCATAAACACATGCAAAAGGAGATAAAGAAGTAGAAGAGTGGACTGTCCTATTATAAGCAAACTCTACATGTGGTAGAGCTTCCTCCCAAGCCTTAAGGTTCTTCCTAAGAATGGCTCGAAGAAGGGTTGATAAGGTCCGATTAGTTACTTCTGTTTGACCATCCATTTGAGGATGGCTAGAGGTAGAGAACAAGAGTCTCGTCCCTAGCTTTCCCCAAAGTGTCTTCCAAAAGTAACTAAGGAACTTAACATCCCTATCGCTTACTATAGTCCGGGGTACACCATGTAGCCTCACGACTTCCCTAAAGAAGAGATCAGCTACATTGGATGCATCAGCCGTCTTATGGCAAGCGATGAAATGAGCCATTTTGGAGAAACGATCAACTACCACGAAGATAGAATCACGTCCCCTCTTAGTCCGAGGCAGCCCCACGATAAAGTCCATTGAGATGTCCTCCCAAGGGGCACTTGGGATGGGCAATGGGCTGTATAGGCCGTGGGGTTGCAACCTAGACTTGGCCTTAAGACAATCCAAACACCTCTTAATAAGGTGCTCAACATCTCTAAGCATGTGGGGCCAAAAGAAATGTGCACATAGCATATGATAGGTCTTGTCGCTTCCGAAATGGCCCATCAAACCACCCTTATGGGCTTCTTCAACAAGCAACATTCGCAAGGAACAAATAGATATGCACACTTTTTCAGCCTTAAATAAGAACCCATCAAACAAGTAGAACTTGTCACATGAGCCCTTATCTATACACGACTTATAGATGGCACCAAAATCAGTATCTTCCACATACAACTCCTTTATATATGCAAATCCTAAGACCTTGGAGTCTAATGTGGTAAGCAAGGTGTATCTCCTAGATAGGGCATTAGCAACTACATTGTCCTTTCCCTTTTTGTATTTGATAACATAAGGGAAAGTCTCAATGAATTCCATCCACCTACCATGTCGTCTATCAAGTTTATCTTGACTCTTGAAGTGCTTTAAGGACTCATGGTCCGTATGCAAGATAAACTCTCTAGGCCACAAGTAGTGTTGCCAAGTCTTTAATACTCTAAATAGGGCAAAGAGTTCTTTGTCATACGTAGAATAATTAAGACTTGCCCCTTTCAATTTCTCACTAAAGAAGGCTACGGGTTTACCTTCTTGCATCAAGACGCCTCCAATGCCAATCCTGGATGCATCACACTCCACCTCGAATGGTCTCGTGAAGTCGGGCAGCACTAGCAAAGGAGCTTGCGTCAACCTCCATTTTAGGGCGTTGAAAGCCCTCTCTTGCGCCTCCTCCCACACAAAGGCCGAATGCTTCTTGGTCACCTCCGTCAAGGGCGCGGCAATGGTGCTAAAGTCCCTCACGAATCTCCTATAGAAGCTGCCCAATCCATGAAAACTCCTCACTTGGCTCACGGAGGTAGGCGTAGGCCAATCTTGTATGGCCTTGATCTTGCTATCATCCACTTGAAGGCCCTTGAAACTCACTACAAAACCAAGAAAAGAAACTTGATTAGTGCAGAATTCACACTTCTTCTCATTAGCATATAAGCACGCACTACGGAATATAGAGAGTACTTCCCTCAAGTGTTGCTCATGCTCCTCTAGTGATTTGCTGTATATTAGTATATCATCAAAATAAACAACAACAAATCTACCTATAAAATGCCTTAAAACATGATTCATTAAGCGCATAAAGGTACTAGGATCATTTGTCAAGCCAAAAGGCATGACGACCCACTCATACAAACCGAACTTTGTCTTGAATGCTGTCTTCCATTCATCCCCCTCCTTCATCCTTATTTGATGGTAGCCGCTGCGGAGGTCTATCTTGGTGAAGACCGACGCTCCATGCAGCTCATCTAGCATGTCATCGAGGCAGGGAATGGGATGCCGGTACTTGATGGTGATATTGTTGATGGCTCGGCAGTCCACACACATCCTCCATGTGCCATCCTTCTTGGGCACCAATAGCACTGGCACGGCACAAGGGCTAAGGCTCTCACGCACATGGTCCTTGTCAAGCAAAGCCTTCACTTGCTCTTGCACTTCTTGGGTCTCCTTGGGGTTCATCCTATACGCTGGCCTGTTTGGAAGAGTAGCACCCGGTATTAGATCAATTTGATGTTCAATACCTCGTTTAGGGGGCAGTCCGGGTGGCATCTCTTCAGGGAACACATCTTGGAACTCCTCCAGCAATGTTAGGATGACTCTCGGCAGTGTAGACTTCAACTCCTCACTAAGCAAGCCTAGACTCTTGCACAAGAGCATAAGGACGGCGTCCTGGGGTAAGTGCTCCTCCCTCAACTCCTCCTTGGAGGCCAACAAAGCTTGAGACGTGGTTTTAGCCTTAGAGGTGCTCTCGGCATGGCTCCCCTTCTTGGCTTCAACCGACTTCTCTTGGTCCTTCTTTTTCTCATAGGCTTCAGCTACCTGCAAAGGAGTCATAGGCTTGAGTATCACATTCTTACCCTTATAATCAAAAGAATGACGATTAGTATAACCATCATGCTTGACACGCCTATCAAACTGCCATGGACGTCCTAACAAGATATGACAAGCATTCATAGGGACCACATCACATAAAATAGTGTCTATTTAATGTCCTAGTGTTATGGTCACATTGACTTGCTTAGCCACCTTTACTTCTCCACATTCATTCATCCAATGCAGTTTATATGGCCTAGGGTGATGGAAAGTATGTAGTTGTAATTTAGTAACTAATTCAGTGCTAGCAATGTTACAACAACTACCCCCATCAATAATCATGTTACAAACCTTCCCCTTAACCAAACATCTAGTATGAAATAAATTCTCTCTTTGGTTATCTTCACAAGGAGTAGGTTGGACATGCAAAGTTCTCCTACAAACTAAGGATTCACCATGCTCAAATTCAATGCAGTCCATTTCCTCATCTACATCATGCATAGGCTCATCAACAATAAACGGACCTTGATCCTCACCCTCGGACTCAGATTCATAGAGTCCAAGATGGTTAATGACCAAGGTTCGACTATTGGGGCTGATATAGGGATGAGTCCCTATCCAACGATCTAGACACCAAGCCTCCCTCAAATGCACACGAAAATCAGAAGGGGAATTAGGGCACCGGAAATCAACCAAAAACAAGAAGAAAAAGATAGGAGGAAGAACCTAATCTAACAATGGAACAACCCTTGATCAAGGAGAACAAGAACCATACCAAATGAAGATCAAACCCTTACCAAATGCAACCTTACACGGCAGCCATGGTGGCTGAGCACAAGGAGGGCGTCTATGGAACCTTGATAACACCAAACCTCTAGGGAATTGACATACACAAGAGCAACTAGACGTAATCAAGCAACAATCCTTACCACCGAACCCAAAAACTCTCTTTTGGATGTGGAAACTGAAAATACAAGGTCTGCAAAATGTGTTCTACCGTCCAAAAACAGAAAGCAAGGCCCCTTATATACTCCTAAGGGCCGGTCCTAAAATAGCAAGTAAAGTGTCTTTAAACAACTTAAAACAAACGGCCATAATGTCATAAAACTCCTACTACAAGTTCACTTAATTTCCTCAACATGTTTGAGGTCTTCTTGGGCTGAAATGGTGAGCAACGTCTTCAATTCAAGCTTGGGAGGATCCTCTAACATATCATGCATCTTGGACAAGGATAAGGTGACAACCTTGTCCAACTCTTGTTGGATCTCCTTAGCTCTTGATCGTGTGATTGCTCCATCGAATGTGGGCCCTTGAAATGATCCCTCATCAGGGGCAATCTTTCATCATATGCCCTCGGCCTTGACACTTAAAACAAATGGTATCCCTAGCCCTAGAAGAAGGAGAAAAGTTAGAAGTACTCCCCTGAGGGCCATTGGCCGATTGCGGCTGGCGTCCACTAGGCTGCGGCGGCGTTCCTGGTGGTCCCACTTTCCTCGGCGCTTCTTGGCTCCTGGGTTGGCTCATGGACTGAGCTTGGTTCCTGCCCATTTGTGCCGGAGGAAACGTCCTGGTTTGGTTTTGGGCCCTCCACTGGTTCGGCTGGCCGCTAGGGTTTCTAGCCGCATGCGCTCCTTGGCTCCTCGCCTTGAACTTCTGATTTTTCTCCACTTTGATGGCCAAGTGCAGCAGCTGGGTACAATCTGTATAGGGGTACATGTCGACCTCATTAGCAATAAAAGGAGAAAGGATTCGGAGATACCTCGCCATGGTGGATTTCTCATCTTCTATGACGTTGGCGCGGACCATGGCCGTTTGCATGGCATTGTAGGCCTCCTCCACGCTCATGCTCCCTTGCTTGAGGTTCTCCAACCTTTGCTTGAGCTCCCTAGAGTAGTGTTGAGGGACGAACCGAGCTCGCATCAACACTCTCATTTGCTCCCACGTAGCCACCGGCGGATCCAATACCCTTTGCCTCTCCTTGACTAGGTTGTTCCACCAAGTTAGGGCAAAGCCACTAAACTCAATGGAAGCTAGCTGCACCTTCTTGGCTTCAATGAAGTTGTGGCAACTCCAAATTTGCTCCACTTTCATCTCCCACTCCATGTAGGCGTCGGGGTCACATTTCCCTTCAAACGATGGCATCTTAATCTTGATTTTCCCTATGCCATCTTGCTCCAATTCTCTCCTAGGCTGATTGCCTTGATAGCCCCTATTGCCTCCAAATCTGCCCCGGGGCTCATAGTAGCCGTAAGCCCCTCCCTGGCCTTGGTAGCCACCGAACCTCCCACCTTGGTTCCACATCTCTTCCTCAAGGGCATCATCATCAAACTCGTCTTCCCTACTTGGATCCTGAGGCTCATTGAGATGGTTAGCTACATAGGGCACCTCACGTGGAGGTGGTATTTCATTATGATAATTCGGAGCTACCCTATTCGGCCTCTCTTGATTATTGACAAGGGGAGAAGTATTCCTTATCGGGGAGTTCCTTTCGGTGCCGGTACCTACTGCACGTGTGCGTCCAAGAGGCACCGTATTGGCTCCGGAAGGACCTCCATGTTCAACATAAGTGCCTAAAGGCACGGTGGTTGGATTTGGGATCGTCTCTTGGGCTCGAGAAGCTAGCGCCACCGGGGGCGCCATAGCTGGTGGGGGAACCCTTTGAGCCGTTTCAAGGGCAGCCAACCGGTTGGTGATGACGGCCATTGAATCGGTTAGTTGTTGGAAGAGGGTCACCACATCCGGATGTACCGGCGAAGGACTCCTATTGTCTCGGTCACTTGAGGTGTCGTCTCCTGCCATCACACAAAGCAAACTAACACCGAACTAGATTAAAGGTTAGAGTTAAATCAAAACACTCACAAGTGTCTCACTCGTGTGTTTCACTCGCTCTCCGTCAATCCGCAACTAGTTTTGTAGTGCAATCGGTTGGAAAGCTCAAAAACTTCACGTGAATTGATTAATCTCAAACAACAATCAACAACCAAGATAAGTTCGATGCAAGGTGAAATAGAAAGTGATCGGCAAGGTTCACACAATAGCACTATATAGGTTCTGAAATTTAGTGCAATCAAGAAACACAAAATGAACTCGGAAAAAGAAGACTCAAGACTCAACAAAGAAACCTTACAAGAATGTAAAATGCAAGGAGACTGATACGGGGATCGCCGTAGGGAGGCCCGACCTTGGTGTGCAACGATCTACCAAACAAAAACAAGACAATCAAAGTAAGAAAATGGCGGAAGAAAGATGAAATGATCAAGAGGAATAGATGAAACCAATAGCCCGAATTAGGAGACCCTTGGATCGGTTGAACCAAGAACCACCACTCCTAAAGCTATAGACCTCGCCTTCTACAACTCCACACAACAAGAGGACGAATCCTCAAGAGCACGAAGAGGATGCCTTGTGTCGCTTCGGATCAACAACTCGAAAGAAATTGAGAATCACAACTCGACCAAAACCAGTTCGGATTGAGCAAACTCACGAAACCTCTCTTTTGGGAAGTTTCTAAATTAGAAATTGTATTCTTGATAATAAGGTTTGCTACCGAAATTAGAAAGACAAGAAGACTTAAATAGTTCCTAGTGAACCGGCCTTTTAAACACTAAAACAATACTAAATCGGAATGAAAAGAGTAAACCGAGTTTAAGAATGTTAATAGCCCTCACGGCTGAAGCATACTAAAATAGGAAAGGTTTCTAAGAATGGAAGGTGTACACAAGCCATACACTCATCCATTCAAAACCATGGTCACCGAATATGCCTTGGATGTGACCGTTGCAACCTCCACCGGAACTTGATGTATAAGCATGGCTAGCTCATCTTGGAGACGACGAGCTTGGCTCCTTGTCACGGGCTCGGATGGTGGTTGGTGTGTGTGTGGATGGTCCTCCATCATCCTCCCCTTCTTGGAGAGGATCCGTCCACGGATCATGAAGCACAGATTGGGCTACATCCGGAGTGTGGTAGGGAGTCAAGTCAGCCACGTTGAATGTGGCACTCACACCATATATGTCCGGAAGGTCGAGGACATAGGCATTGTCACCGACGCGGCGCAACACCTTGAATGGACCATCTCCTCTAGGTGCAAGCTTGGACTTGTGCTGCTCCGGGAAGCGCTCCTTCCTCAAATGCACCCAAACGAGATCTCCTGGTTGGAACACCACGCGCTTGCGCCCCTTGTTAGCCCTAGCTGCATTCCGCTCCGCACATGCCTCCAGCTTCTCCTTAGTCCTTGCATGTAGCTCCTTGATGAACTCCACGTGCTTTCCTGCATCAAAACTTTCACGCTCCTTCATAGGAAAAGGAGCAAGATCAAGTGGAGTAGTGGGGTTGATACCATAAACACATGCAAAAGGAGATAAAGAAGTAGAAGAGTGGACTGTCCTATTATAAGCAAACTCTACATGTGGTAGAGCTTCCTCCCAAGCCTTAAGGTTCTTCCTAAGAATGGCTCGAAGAAGGGTTGATAAGGTCTGATTAGTGACTTCTGTTTGACCATCCGTTTGAGGATGGCTAGAGGTAGAGAACAAGAGTCTCGTCCCTAGCTTTCCCCAAAGCGTCTTCCAGAAGTAACTAAGAAACTTAACATCCCTATCGCTTACTATACTCCGGGGTACACCATGTAGCCTCACGACTTCCCTAAAGAAGAGATCAGCTACATTGGATGCATCATCCGTCTTATGGCAAGCGATGAAATGAGCCATTTTAGAGAAACGATCAACTACCACGAAGATAGAATCACTTCACCTCTTAGTCCGAGGCAGCCCCACGATAAAGTCCATTGAGATGTCCTCCCAAGGGGCACTTGGGATGGGCAATGGGCTGTATAGGCCGTGGGGATGCAACCTAGACTTTGCCTTAAGACAATCCAAACACTTCTTAATAAGGTGCTCAACATCCCTAAGCATGTGTGGCCAAAAGAAATGTGCACATAGCATATGATAGGTATTGTCCCTTCCGAAGTGACCCATTAAACCACCCTTATGCGCTTCTTCAACGAGTAACATGCGCAAGGAACAAATAGGTATGCACACTTTTTCAGCCTTAAATAAGAACCCATCAAACAAGTAGAACTTGTCACATGAGCCCTTATCTATACATGACTTATAGATGGCACCAAAATCAGCATCTTCCACGTACAACTCCTTTATATATGCAAATCCTAAGACCTTGGAGTCTAATGTGGTAAGCAAGGTGTACCTCCTAGATAGGGCATCGGCAACTACATTGTCCTTTCCCTTTTTGTATTTGATAACATAAGGGAAAGTCTCAATGAATTCCATCCACCTACCATGTCGTCTATCAAGTTTATCTTGGCTCTTGAAGTGCTTCAAGGACTCATGGTCCGTATGCAAGATAAACTCTCTAGGCCACAAGTAGTGTTGCCAAGTCTTTAATACTCTAAATAGGGCAAAGAGTTCTTTGTCATATGTAGAATAATTAAGACTAGCCCCTTTCAATTTCTCACTAAAGAAGGCTACGGGTTTACCTTCTTGCATCAAGACGCCTCCAATGCCAATCCCGGATGCATCACACTCCACCTCGAATGGTCTCGTGAAGTCGGGCAGCACTAGCAAAGGAGCTTGCGTTAACCTCCATTTTATGGCGTTGAATGCCCTCTCTTGCGCCTCCTCCCACACAAAGGCCGAGTGCTTCTTTGTCACCTCCGTCAAGGGCGCAGCAATGGTGCTAAAGTCCCTCACGAATCTCCTATAGAAGCTGGCCAATCCATGGAAACTCCTCACTTGGCTCACGGAGGTAGGCGTAGGCCAATCTTGTATGGCCTTGATCTTGCTATCATCCACTTGAAGGCCCATGGAACTCACTACAAAACCAAGAAAAGAAACTTGATTAGTGCAGAATTCACACTTCTTCTCATTAGCATATAAGCACGCACTACGCAATGTAGAGAGTACTTCCCTCAAGTGTTGCTCATGCTCCTCTAGTGACTTGTTGTATATTAGTATATCATCAAAATAAACAACAACAAATCGACCTATAAAATGCCTTAAAACATGATTCATTAAGCGCATAAAGGTACTAGGAGCGTTTGTTAAGCCAAAAGGCATAACGACCCACTCATACAAACCGAACTTTGTCTTGAATGCCGTTTTCCATTCATCCCCCTCCTTCATCCTTATTTGATGGTAGCCGCTACGGAGGTCTATCTTGGTGAAGACCGAGGCTCCATGCAGCTCATCTAGCATGTCATCGAGGCGGGGAATTGGATGCCGGTACTTGATGGTGATGTTGTTGATGGCTCGGCAGTCCACGCACATCCTCCATGTGCCATCCTTTTTGGGCACCAACAGCACTGGCACGGCACAAGGGCTAAGGCTCTCACGCACATGGCCCTTGTCAAGCAAAGCCTTCACTTGCTCCTGCACTTCTTGGGTCTCCTTGGGGTTCATCCTATAAGCTGGCCTGTCTTGGAACTCCTCTAGTAAGCTTAGGATGATTCTCGACAGTGTAGACTTCAACTCCTCACTAAGCAAGCTTAGACCCTTGCACAAGAGCATAAGGACGGCGTCTTGTGGTAAGTGCTCCTCTCTCAACTCCTCCTTGGAAGCCAACAAAGCTTGAGACGTGGTTTTGGCCTTAGAGGTGCTCTCGGCTTTACTCCCCTTCTTGGCTTCAACCGACTTCTCTTGGTCCTTCTTCTTCTCAAAGGCTTCAGCTACCTGCAAAGGAGTCATAGGCTTGAGTATCACATTCTTACCATTATAATCAAAAGAATGACGATTAGTATAACCATCATGCTTTACACGCCTATCAAACTGCCATGGACGACCTAACAATATATGGCAAGCATTCATAGGGACCACATCACATAAAATAGTGTCTACATAATGTCCTAGTGTTATGGTCACATTGACTTGCTTAGCCACTTTTACTTCTCCACATTCATTCATCCAATGCAGTTTATATGGCCTAGGGTGATGGAAGGTATGTAGTTGCAATTTAGTAACTAATTCAGTGCTAGCAATGTTACAACAACTACCCCCATCAATAATCATGTTACAAACCTTTCCCTTAACCAAACATCTAGTATGAAATAAATTCTCTCTTTGGTTATCATCACAAGGAGTAGGTTGTACATGCAAAGTTCTCCTACAAACTAGAGATTCACCATGCTCAAATTCAATGCAGTCCATTTGATACGGGGATCGCCGTAGGGAGGCCCGACCTTGGTGTACAACGAACCAACAAACAATACAACAAGCAAAGTTAGGATCGGCCGAAGGAAAGAAGATAAAGAAAGAACAAGAACAAGGAACAAGAAAGAACTAGAAGAAACTAATAGCCCGAATTAGGAAACCCTTGGATCGGTTGATCCAAGAACCACCACTCCTAAAGCTATCAACCTCGTCTTCTACAACTTCACACAACAAGAAGACGAATCTTCAAGAGCACGAAGAGGATGTCTTGTGTCGCTTTGGATCAATAACTCGAAAACAATTGTGAATCACAACTCGACCAAAACTAGCTCGGATTGGGCAAACTCACGAAAACTCCCTTTGGGAAGGTTTCTATTTCAGAAATACGTTCTTGAATAATGGGTTTGCTGCTGAGAAAGGAAGTAACAAAGAGCTTAAGTAGTTCCTAGTGAACCGGCTCTTAAAAAATGCTAAAACAACTAAACCGGAAATAAAAAGTACAAAACCGAGTCTAATAATGTCAAAAGCCCACACGGCTGAGATATGCTAAATAAGGAAGGTTTCCATTAGTGGAAGGTGTAGACAAACCCTACACTCAACCACTAGAAACCCTTGACACCGAGAAGGCCTTGAATGTGGCCGTTGGAACCTCCACCGGAACTTGAAGTATGAGCTCGGCTAGCTCATCTTGGAGACGTCTAGCTTGGCTCCTTGTTATGGGCCCGGATGGTCCTCCATCATCCTCCCCTTCTTGGAGAGGATCCGTCCACGGATCATGAAGCTTGGAATGGCTGGCGTCCGGTTGATGGTAGGGAGTCAAATCAGCCACGTTGAAGGTGGCACTCACACCATATGTGTCCGGGAGGTCTAGGACATAGGCGTTGTCACCGACGCGGCGCAGCACCTTGAATGGTCCATCTCCTCTAGGTGCAAGCTTGGACTTGCGCTGCTCCGGGAAGCGCTCCTTCCTCAAATGCACCCAAATGAGATCCCCGGGCTGGAAAATCACTCTCTTACGTCCCTTGTTAGCCCTAGCTGCATTCCGCTCCGCACAAGCTTCCAGCTTCTCCTTAGTCCTTGCATGCAGCTCCTTGATGAATTCCACGTGCTGACCTGCATCAAAACTTTCACGCTCCTTCATAGGAAAGGGAGCAAGATCAAGTGGAGTATTGGGATTTATACCATAAACACATGCAAAAGGAGACAATGAAGTAGAAGAATGGACTGTCCTATTGTAAGCAAACTCTACATGTGGTAGAGCTTCCTCCCAAGCCTTAAGGTTCTTCTTAAGAATGGCTCGAAGAAGGGTTGATAAAGTCCTATTAGTTACTTCAGTTTGGCCATCCGTTTGAGGATGACTAGAGGTAGAGAACAAGAGTCTCGTCCCTAGCCTTCCCCAAAGCGTCTTCCAAAAGTAACTAAGGAATTTAACATCCCTATCACTCACTATAGTACGGGGTACACCATGTAGCCTCACGACTTCCCTAAAGAAGAGATCAGCTACATTGGATGCATCATCCGTCTTATGGCAAGCAATGAAATGAGCCATCTTAGAGAAACGATCAACTACCACAAAGATAGAATCACGTCCCCTCTTAGTCCGAGGCAGCCCCACGATAAAGTCCATTGAGATGTCCTCCCAAGGGGCACTTGGGATGGGCAATGGGCTGTATAGGCCGTGGGGTTGCAACCTAGACTTGGCCTTTAGGCAATCCAAACACCTCTTAATAAGGTGCTCAACATCCCTAAGCATGTGGGGCCAAAAGAAGTGTGCACATAGCATATGGTAAGTCTTGTCCCTTCCGAAGTGACCCATTAAACCACCCTTATGGGCTTCTTCAACGAGTAACATACGTAAGGAACAACTAGGTATGCACACTTTTTCAGCTTTAAATAAGAATCCATCAAACAAGTAAAACTTGTCACATGAACCCTTATCTACACACGTCTTATAGATGGCACCAAAATCAGCATCTTCCACATACAACTCCTTAATATATGCAAATCCTAAGACCTTGGAGTCTAATGTGGTAAGCAAGGTGTATCTCCTAGATAGGGCATCGGCAACTATATTGTCCTTTCCCTTTTTGTATTTGATAACATAAGGGAAAGTCTCAATAAATTCCATCCACCTACCATGTCGTCTATCAAGTTTATCTTGGCTCTTGAAGTGCTTCAAGGACTCATGGTCCGTATGCAAGATAAACTCTCTAGGCCACAAGTAGTGTTGCCAAGTCTTAAGTACTCTAAATAGGGCAAAGAGTTCTTTGTCATATGTAGAGTAATTAAGACTAGCCCCTTTCAATTTCTCACTAAAGAAGGCTACGGGTTTACCTTCCTGCATAAGCACGCCTCCAATGCCAAACCCGGATGCATCACACTCCACCTCGAATGGCCTAGTGAAGTCGGGTAACACCAGCAAAGGGTCTTGCGTCAACCTCCATTTTAGGGCGTTGAATGCCCTCTCTTGCGCCTCCTCCCATACAAAGGCCGAATGCTTCTTGGTCACCTCCGTCAATGGGGCAGCGATGGTGCTGAAATCCTTCACGAACCGCCTATAGAAGCTAGCTAATCCATGGAAGCTCCGCACTTGGCTCACTGAGGTCGGCGTAGGCCACTCTTGAATCGCCTTTATCTTGCTCTCATCTACTTGAAGACCCTTGGAGCTCACTACAAAACCAAGAAAGGAAACATGATTAGTGCAGAATTCACATTTCTTCTCATTGGCATGTAAGCACGCACTACGTAAAGTAGAGAGTACTTCCCTCAAATGTTGCTCGTGCTCCTCAATAGACTTGCTGTATATTAGTATATCATCAAAATAAACAACAACAAATCTACCTATGAAATGCCTCAAAACATGGTTCATTAAACGCATGAAAGTACTAGGAGCGTTTGTCAAGCCAAAAGGCATGACAACCCACTCATACAAACCGAATTTTGTTTTGAAGGCGGTCTTCCACTCATCCCCCTCCTTCATCCTTATTTGATGGTAGCCGCTGCGGAGGTCTATCTTGGTGAAGACCGAGGCTCCATGCAGCTCATCTAGCATGTCATCTATGCGGGGAATCGGATGCCGGTACTTGATGGTTATATTGTTGATAGCTCGGCAGTCCACGCACATCCTCCACGTGCCATCCTTCTTGGGCACTAGCAACACTGGCACGGCACAAGGGCTAAGGCTCTCACGCACATGGCCCTTGTCAAGCAACGCCTTCACTTGCTCTTGCACCTCTTGGGTCTCCTTGGGATTCATCCTGTACGCCGGCCTGTTTGGAAGAGTAGCACCCGGAATTAGATCAATTTGATGTTCTATACCTCTCATAGGTGGCAATCCGGGTGGCATCTCCTCGGGGAACACATCTTGAAACTCCTCTAGTAGAGCTAAGATGTTCCTAGGCAGCGTAGACTTCAACTCCTCACTTAGCAAGCCGAGACCCTTGCATAAGAGCATGAGGATGGCGTCATGTGGTAGGTGCTCCTCTCTCAACTCCTCCTTGGAAGCCAGCAATGCTTGAGAAGTGGTTTTAGCCTTGGAGGTGCTCTCGGTCTTGCTCCCCTTCTTGGCTTCAACCGGCTTCTCTTGATCCTTTTTCTTCTCAAATGCTTCAGCCACCTGCAAAGGAGTCATAGGCTTAAGTACCACATTCTTACCCTTGTAATCAAAAGAATGACGGTTAGTATAACCATCATGCTTTACTCTCCTATCAAACTGCCATGGACGTCGTAATAAAATGTGACAAGCATTCATAGGGACCACATCACATAAAATAGTATCAACATAATGTCCTAGTGTTATGGTCACATTAACTTGCTTAGACACCTTAACCTCTCCACATTCATTCATCCAATGCAGTTTATAGGGCCTAGGGTGATGGAAAGTATGCAATTGCAATTTAGTGACTAATTCAGTGCTAGCAATGTTGCAACAACTACCCCCATCAATAATCATATTACAAACCTTCCCCTTAACCAAGCACCTAGTATAAAAAATTTTTTCTCTTTGGTTATCATCACAAGGGGTCGGCTGAACATGCAAAGTCCTCCTACAAACTAGAGATTCACCATGCTCAAATTCAATGCAATCCATTTTCTCATCTACATCATGCATAGGTTCATCAACAATAGCCGGACCTTGATCCTCACCCTCGGACTCAGATTCATAGAGTCCAAGATGGTTAATGACCAACGTTCGACTATTGGGGCAATCTTTCATCATATGCCCACGACCTTGACATTTAAAACATATGGTATCTCTAGCTCTAGAAGAAGGAGAAAAGGTCGAAGTACTCCCCTGAGGGCCATTGGCCGACGACGGCTGGCGCCCACTGGACTGCGGCGGAGTTCCTGGTGGTCCACTTTTCCTCGGCGCATCTTGGCTCCTAGGTTGGCTCATGGACTGAGCTTGGTTCCTACCAAATTGCGCCGGAGGATTCATCCTGGTTTGAGTTTGGGCCCGCCATTGACTCGGCTGGCCGCTAGGGTTCCTAGCCGCATGCCCACCTTGGTTCCGAGCCTTGTACTTCTGATTTTTCTCCACTTTAATGGCCAAATGCAGCAGCTGGGTGGAATCTGTATATGGATACATATCGACCTCGTTAGCAATAAAAGGGTGAAGGATCCGAAGGTACCTTGCCATGGTTGATTCTTCATCTTCCGTGACATTGGCTCGGACCATAGCCGTGAGCATGGCATTGTAAGCTTCCTCCACGCTCATACTCCCTTGCTTGAGGTTTTCCAGCCGTTGCTTGAGCTCCCTAGAGTAGTGTTGTGGCACAAATCGAGCTCGCATGAGGGCCTTCATTTGCTCCCATGTAGTAACCGGGGGATCCAATACTCTTTGTCTCTCCTTGACCAAGTTATTCCACCAAGTTAGGGCAAAGCCGCTAAACTCAATGGATGCTAGCTGCACTTTCTTGGCCTCGATGAAGTTGTGGCAACTCCAAATTTGCTCCACCTTCATCTCCCACTCCATGTAGGCGTCGGGATCACACTTTCCTTCGAAGGCGGGCATCTTGATCTTTATCTTGCCTATACCGTCTTGCTCCAACTCTCTCCGAGGTTGTTGACCTTGATAACCTCTATTACCCCCAAATCTGCCCCTAGGCTCATAATAGCCGTAACCCCTATCTTGTCCTTGGTAGCCTCCGAACCTTCCTCCTTGGCCTTGGTTCCACATTTCTTCCTCATAATCTGCATCATTGAATTCGTCTTCCCTAAGAGGATCCTGAGGCTCATTAAGATGGTTAGCAACAAAAGGCACCTCTCGTGGAGGTGGTAATTCAGCTTGGTACATTGGAGCTACCCTATTCGGCCTATCATGACTATGGACAAGGGGAGAATTATGCCTTACCGGAGAGTTCCTCACGGTGCCGGTTCCCACTGCACGGCCACCTCCAAGGGGCACTAAGTTGGCGCCGGAAGGACCACCATGTTCAGCATAAGCCCCTAAGGGCACGGTGGTTGGATTCGGGACCGTCTCTTGTGGTTGGGACACAAGGGTCACCGGGGGTGGCACGACTGGTTGGGGAGCTCTTTGAGACGTCTCTAGGGCAGCCAACCGGTGGGTGATCACGGACACGGAGTCGGTCAACTTCTGGATGAGTATAGCCACGTCCGGGTGCACCGGTGAGGGACTCCTATTGTCACGATCACTTGAGGTGTCGTCTCCTGCCATCACACAAAATCAAGCTAACACGGAACTAGGTGAAGAGTTAGAATCAAAGCCAAACACTCACAAGTGTTTCTCTCGTGTGTTTCACTCACCCTCGCTCAATCTCAACTAGTTTTGTAGTGCAGCCGGTTGGGAAACTCAAGAACTTCACGTGAATTAATTGATCTCAAACAACACTTAACAACCAAGATAAGCTAGATGCAAAGTGAAGTAGAAGAAATCGGCAAGATTCAACAATGGGCTCTTATAAACTGAAAATTAGTGCAATCAAAAAGGCACACAAACAAAGATGGAAAAGAAGACTCAACGACTCAACAAAGGATCCTCACAAGGATGTAGTTGCAAGGAAACTAATGGGACTCAAACAAATTTAACTCAAGAAAACTAGCATGCACGCATGTAATGCAAGCTTGATATGGACAAAATAACAAGGAAAGTTTAAGAACTCAAGAGGACAAGTTGTTACCTTGATTCACCTTGGCTTGTGCTCGTGGAGATGGAAGGTTGATTGTAGAAACCGGTGTGATGATGAGAGGGACGTAGACACAAGAGGAGGTGAAGCTAGGAATTAGGGTTTACCGGGCGCGGGTGCGGCGAGCTGCGAGGACACGGCGCGGCAACGGCGTGGACGCGGCAGATAGCACTTGGCGCGGCGCGGCAGTGAGGACTTCGACTCCTTGCTCGTCCTTGAGAGCTTACACTTTAGACTATAATCTATCCTAAGTATGAATGAAATACAAAGGAATAGACTAAGCTAGAAAAGAAATAAAATGCAACACTTGATCGTCTTTTTTTTTTTTTTTTTTTTTGACTATTCTGATATTCTTTTCTTGCTTCCTCTTTTTTTTTTTTTTTTTTAACAAAGAAATTCGAAATTCAAATTACAACTGAAATTGAATTAAAGAAAATAAAAGAAATACAAGAGATAAGCTCTAAAGGAAAATGGCCTTGATTTTAGGAGGTGGGAGCCGAAGTTGTGGTGGGAACTCCTTGGCACGCCTCTTTTGTAGGACTTGTGATCAGCCTTGAGGAGAGAGAGAGCCGAGTGGTTGAAGAATTCAATCCACACGCCACAATTGTAGGGTTACTGCCGTTAGGGTTTGTGGACGTGGCTAGGGTTCCTTGGTGATCACGCCTTGGAGAATTAGGGTTAGGAATCCCTTTGTTGCTAGCCTTGGAGAAGTCACCGGATGGAAAGGTGGAGGACGTGGATCTGATGTTGGTGTTGGAGGTGGTGGACGGTTGTTTGAAGTGGTGGTGGTGGTCACTAGCGGTGGTGTCTCCGGCAAGGATGAAGGCTGTTTTGTGGTGGTTTTGATGGTGATCGTCCAATCTTCTCAACACACACAACCGATCTCCACAATACTCACAATCCTATCTCCACAATACACAAACACAATTAGAATGGCAAGCAACAACACAAATCGACTCAACAAGAAACAAAGGAAAGGAAGAACTTCGGCTATGCAAGACACAACCGAAACTCAAGAACAATACTACCGAATTTCTGAAATCGGCAAGCACAATTGTTGACACCAAAACTCAGCTCTGATACCACTTTGATACGGGGATCGCCGTAGGGAGGCCCGACCTTGGTGTACAACGAACCAACAAACAATACAACAAGCAAAGTTAGGATCGGCCGAAGGAAAGAAGATAAAGAAAGAACAAGAACAAGGAACAAGAAAGAACTAGAAGAAACTAATAGCCCGAATTAGGAAACCCTTGGATCGGTTGATCCAAGAACCACCACTCCTAAAGCTATCAACCTCGTCTTCTACAACTTCACACAACAAGAAGACGAATCTTCAAGAGCACGAAGAGGATGTCTTGTGTCGCTTTGGATCAATAACTCGAAAGCAATTGTGAATCACAACTCGACCAAAACTAGCTCGGATTGGGCAAACTCACGAAAACTCCCTTTGGGAAGGTTTCTATTTCAGAAATACGTTCTTGAATAATGGGTTTGCTGCTGAGAAAGGAAGTAACAAAGAGCTTAAGTAGTTCCTAGTGAACCGGCTCTTAAAAAATGCTAAAACAACTAAACCGGAAATAAAAAGTACAAAACCGAGTCTAATAATGTCAAAAGCCCACACGGCTGAGATATGCTAAATAAGGAAGGTTTCCATTAGTGGAAGGTGTAGACAAACCCTACACTCAACCACTAGAAACCCTTGACACCGAGAAGGCCTTGAATGTGGCCGTTGGAACCTCCACCGGAACTTGAAGTATGAGCTCGGCTAGCTCATCTTGGAGACGTCTAGCTTGGCTCCTTGTTATGGGCCCGGATGGTCCTCCATCACCATTTCCTCATCTACATCATGCATAGGCTCATCAACAATAAACGGACCTTGATCCTCGCCCTCGGACTCAGATTCATAGAGTCCAAGATGGTTAATGACCAAGGTTCGACTATTGGGGCAATCCTTCATCATGTGCCCTCGGCCTTGACATTTAAAACAAATGGTGTCCCTAGCTCTAGAAGAAGGAGAAAAGGTAGAAGTACTCCCCTTAGGGCCATTGGCCGGTTGCGGCTGGCGTCCACTTGGCTGCGGCGGGGTTCCGGGTGGTCCACTTTTTCTCGGCACTTCTTGGCTCCTAGGTTGGCTCATGGACTGAGCTTGGTTCCTGCCAGTTTGCGCCGGGGGAGTCATCCTAGCCTGGCTTTGGGCCTTCCATTGGTTCGGTTGGCCGCTAGGGTTTCTAGCCGTGGAGTAGCCTTGATTTCTTGCATTGAACCTTTGCTTCTTCTCCACCTTCATGGCCAAGTGCAGCAGCTGGGTGGAATCTGTATATGGATACATATCGACCTCGTTAGCAATAAAAGGGTTAAGGATACGAAGGTACCTCGCCATGGTTGATTCTTCATCTTCCGTGACATTGGCACGGACCATAGCCGTGAGCATGGCATTGTAAGCTTCCTCCACACTCATGCTTCCTTGCTTGAGGTTCTCCAACCGCTGCTTGAGCTCCCTAGAATAATGTTGTGGTACGAACCGAGCTCGCATGAGAGCCTTCATTTGCTCCCATGTAGTAACCGGGGGGTCCAAGACTCTCCTTCTTTCGTTGACAAGATTGTTCCACCAAGTTAGGGTGAAGCCACTAAACTCAGTAGAAGCGAGCTGAACCTTCTTGGCCTCAATGAAGTTGTGGCAGCTCCAAATCTGCTCCACTTTCATCTCCCACTCCATGTAGGCGTCGGGGTCACATTTCCCTTCAAAAGATGGCATCTTGATCTTGATTTTTCCAATGCCATCTTGCTCCAATTCTCTTCTTGGCGGGTTGCCTTGGTAACCCCTATTGCCTCCAAATCTGCCCCGGGGCTCATAGTAGCCGTAAGGCCCTCCTTGACCTTGGTAGCCACCGAACCTACCTCCTTGGTTCCACATCTCTTCTTCAAATTCTGCATCATTGAACTCGTCTTCCCTAAGTGGATCCTGAGGCTCAGTGAGATGGTTAGCAACATAGGGCACCTCACGTGGAGGTGGTATTTCATGATGATAATTCGGAGCTACCCTATTCGGCCTTTCTTGATTATTGACAAGGGGAGAAGTAGGCCTTACCGGGGAGTTCCTTACGGTGCCGGTACCTTCTGCACGTGTGCGTCCAAGAGGCACCGTATTGGCTCCGGAAGGACCTCCATGTTCTGCATAGGCCCCTAATGGCTCAGTGGTTGGATTCGGCGGCATCTCTTGGGTTTGAGAAGCAAGCGCAACCGGGGGGTTCACGGCAATAGGTGGGGCTCTTTGCGCCGTCTCCATCAAGGTCATGCGCGCAGTCAAGGATGCCAAAGAATCGGTCATTTGCTTGAGCATACTAAAGACCTCCGGATGCACCGGTGAGGGGCTCCGGTTGTCTCGGTCACTTGAAGTGTCATCTCCTGCCATCACACTAAACAAACGAACACATAATTATGTTAAGGGTTAGGATTAATCAAATCACTCACAAGTGTCTCTCTCGTGTGTTTCACTCACCCTCCCTTAATCTCAACTAGTTTTGTAGTGCAGCCGGTTGGGAAACTCAAGAACTTCACGTGAATTGATTGATCTCAAACAACACTTAACAACCAAGATAAGTTAGATGCAAGGTGAAGTAGAAAAGTAATCGGCAAGGTTCACACAATAGCACTATAGATTCTGAGATTTAGTGCAACAACGAAACACAAAATAAAACCGAAAAAGAAGACTCAAGACTCAACAAAGAAACCTTACAAGGATGTAAATGCAAGGAGACTAATGGGACTCAACAATTTTAACTCTAGATTACCACAAAGCACGAATGTAATGCTATGCTAAGAATGACAAGAACAAGGAAAAGTGTAAGAACTCAAGAGGACAAGATGTTACCTTAGCTCGCCTTGACTTGTGCTAGTAAGAAGACGGAATGGTTGTCGTAGAGATCGGTGATGATAGGGTGGAGATAGGCACAAGGGAAGGAGAGGTTAGGTTTTAGGGCTTTACCGAGCGTCGGCGAAGTGGACACGGCGCGACACTTGGGCGTCGGCACTTGTTTGACCTTGAGAGCTTGCAACTTGAGAGCTTACAACTTTAGGCTAAAATCTAACCTAAGTATTAATGTAATACAAAGATATAGACTAAGCTTGGAAAAGAAATAAAATGCAACACTATGATCGTCTTCTCTTTTTTTTTGACGATTGAATTCTTCTTCTTTTTTTTTGACTCTTTCTGATTTTTTTATTTTTTTTTGACTAAAATTCGAAATTCAAATTACAACTGAAATTGGATTAAAAGAAAATAAGAAAATGAAAAGAGATAAGCTTGTTGCCTTGATTTTAGGAGCTAGTAGCCGGTTGTTGACTCTTTCAAACCCACACGCCACTATTGTAGGGTGAATGGCCGAGTGGATTCTTGGAGAGGATCGTGCCCACCTTGATTTTAGGAGCTAGATGCCGCACTTGTTGAATTTGTCAACCCTCACGCCACAAAGTTAGGGTTTTTGGCCGAGTGGGGTGAGAAGGTGGTTAGGGCAACCGTGATGATCCTTGGTGAGCACGCCGGCTAGGGTAATGGGATAGTGGGGTATTGTGTCTTGTGGTAGGGTTAGTGGACGGTTTAATGTGGTGGTGATGATGATGATGGTGGCCGGAGATAGGGTTTTCCGGCAAGGCTAAGATGGATCTTTGGATGGAAGGAAAGGACCGTCCGATCTCCACAAACACACAAGCCAACTTCCACAAACACAAGAACAATTAGAGACTTAAGCAACAACAAAAACGACTCAACAAGACAACAAGAAAAAAAGGAAGAACTTCGGCTATGCAAGAACACAACCAAAGACTCAAGACACCAATACCGAATTTCAGAAATCGGCAAGCAACAATGTTGACACCAAAACGCAGCTCTAATACCACTTTGATACGGGGATCGCCGTAGGGAGGCCCGACCTTGGTGTGCAACGATCTACCAAACAAAAACAAGACAATCAAAGTAAGAAAATGGCGGAAGAAAGATGAAATGATCAAGAGGAATAGATGAAACCAATAGCCCGAATTAGGAGACCCTTGGATCGGTTGAACCAAGAACCACCACTCCTAAAGCTATAGACCTCGCCTTCTACAACTCCACACAACAAGAGGACGAATCCTCAAGAGCACGAAGAGGATGCCTTGTGTCGCTTCGGATCAACAACTCGAAAGAAATTGAGAATCACAACTCGACCAAAACCAGTTCGGATTGAGCAAACTCACGAAACCTCTCTTTTGGGAAGTTTCTAAATCAGAAATTGTATTCTTGATAATAAGGTTTGCTACCGAAATTAGAAAGACAAGAAGACTTAAATAGTTCCTAGTGAACCGGCCTTTTAAACACTAAAACAATACTAAACCGGAATGAAAAGAGTAAACCGAGTTTAAGAATGTTAATAGCCCTCACGGCTGAAGCATACTAAAATAGGAAAGGTTTCTAAGAATGGAAGGTGTACACAAGCCATACACTCATCCATTCGAAACCATGGTCACCGAATATGCCTTGGATGTGACCGTTGCAACCTCCACCGGAACTTGATGTATAAGCATGGCTAGCTCATCTTGGAGACGACGAGCTTGGCTCCTTGTCACGGGCCCGGATGGTGGTTGGTGTGTGGATGGTCCTCCATCAGAGACTAGTGTGACTCAACAATTTAACTCTAGAATACCACAATGCACGAATGTAATGCAATGCTAAGTAATGATAAGAACAAGGGAAAGTTTAAGAACTCAAGAGGACAAGATGTTACCTTAGCTCGCCTTGACTTGTGCTAGTAGAAGACGGAATGGTTGTCGTAGAGATTGGTGGTGATAGGGGAAGAGTTTGGCACAAGAGAAGAGAAAGGCTAGGATTTTAGGGTTTACCGAGCGGTGGTGAGGGAGACACGGCGCGGCAGAGGGCGACACGGCGCGGCAGTGGGGCGACGCGGCGCGGCACTTGGGCATCGGCTCCTTGAGAACCCTTGAGCAACTTACAACCTTAGGCTAAAATCTAAACCTAAGTATTAATGTAATACAAAGATATAGACCAAGCTAGGAAAAGAAATAAAATGCAACACTATGATCGTCCTCCTTTTTTTTTTCTTTTTTTTGACTCTTTCTGATATATTTTTTTTTTTTGACTAAATTCGAAATTCAAAATTACAACTGAATTGGGATTAAAAGAAAATAAGAAAATTAAAAGAGATAAGCTCGTTGCCTTGATTTTAGGGGAGAGTAGCCGGCTTGTTGACTCTTTCAAACCCACACGCCACAATTGTAGGGAGAATGGCCGAGTGGTTGCTTGGAGAGGATCTGCACGCTGCACTTGTAGGAGCTAGCTGCCGCGTTTGTTGAATGTGTCAACCCACACGCCACAAACATAGGGCTTGTTAGCCGAGTGGGGTTGGAATGTGGTTAGGGCAGCCGTGAAGATAGGGGATTTTTGTGAGGCTCCTTGGTGAGCACGCCGGCTAGGGTAATGGAGAAGTGGACGGTTGATCTTGGTGTGATAGAGGTGGTCGGAGTTTAGGGTTTCCGGCTAGGCGGAGGTGAATTTAGGTGGTGATGATGGGGGGGGGGGGGGTCGTCCGATCTCCACAACACGCAAAGCCAAACTTCCACAAACACAAGATCAATTAGAGATTCAAGCAACAACTTAGAAAAGACTCAACAAGAAAACAAGAAAGAACTATTCGGCTATGTAGAGAACACAAACCGAAAAGTCCAAGACACAAACCATATGAAGAACAACGGCAAAAAGACAATGGTGTTGGCACCAAAACGCAGCTCTGATACCACTTTGATACGGGATTGCCGTAGGGAGGCCCGACCTTGGTGCACAACAAACTAACAAGCAAAAACAAACAATCAAAGTCAGAAATGGCGGAAGAAAAGAAGAGATGAACGAAAGAACAAGGAGAAACCAAGAGCCCGGATTAGGAAACCCTTGGATCGGTTGAACCAAGAACCACCACGCCTAAAGCTAGAGACCTCGCCTTCTACAACTCCACACAACAAGAGGACGAATCCTCAAGAGCACGAAGAGGATGCCTTGTGTCGCTTCAGATCAACAATTCGAAAGAGATTGAGAATCACAACTCGACCAAAACCAATTCGGATTGAACAAACACACAAAACCTCTCTTTTGGGAAGTTTCTAATTCAGAAATGTATTCTTGATATAAGTGTTTGCTGCCGAAATGGGAAAGAACAAAAGGCTTACATAGTTCCTAGTGAACCGGCCTTAAAAACACTAAAACAATACTAAACCGGAATTAAAAGGAGAAAACCGAGTTTAAGAAAGTCACTAGCCCTCACGGCTGAATCATACTAAAAGAGGAATGGTTTCTAAGAATGGAAGGTGTACACAAGCCATACACTCATCCATTCGAAACCATTGTCACCGAGTAGGCCTTGGGTGTGGCCGTGGCAACCTCCTCCGGGACTTGGTGTGCAAGCTTGGCGAGCTCATCTTGGAGTTGACGAACTCGGCTCCTAGTCATGGGCCCGGATGGTGGTTGGGTTGTGGATGGTCCTCCATCAGCTCCTCTTGCATACACTTGGTTTGAGCTCTTGTGCGTGGACCATCTTCTCTTGTGGGCGCCTTGGATGAGACCTCGGATGCTCCCGCATCATTCTCCCCTCTTGAAAAGGATTCGACCTCGAATCATCGTCTTCCTCCTCGGAGAGATATGGGGTGAGGTCGGCGACATTGAATGTGGGGCTAACTCCATAATCGTCTGGTAGCTCCAAGACGTAAGCATTGTCTCCAACACGGCGTAGTACTTTGAAGGGGCCATCTCCTCTTGGTGAAAGCTTGGACTTGCGCTTCTCGGGAAAATGCTCCTTCCTCAAATGCACCCACACAAGATCTCCGGGTTGAAATACCAAGCGGCGGCGCCCTTTGTTGGCCTTGGCTGCGTTGCGCGCCGCCTTGACATGAAGCTTGTCCCTCGTGCGCTCATGTAGCTCCTTGATGAACTCCAAATGTTTACCTGCATCAAAGCTTTCTCTATCCTTCATGGGGAAGGGGGTAAGATCAAGTGGGGTTAAAGGATTCACACCATAAACACACTCAAAGGGGGTCAATTGGGTGGAGGAATGGATGGTTCTATTATAAGCAAACTCCACATGTGGTAAGGCATCTTCCCAAGCCTTGAGATTCTTCCTAATAATGGCTCTAAGAATGGTGGTTAAGGTCCTATTAGTCACCTCCGTTTGACCATCGGTTTGGGGGTGACTAGATGTAGAGAACAATAACCTAGTTCCTAGCTTGCTCCAAAATGTCTTCCAAAATGAGCTAAGGAACTTCATATCCCGGTCACTTACTATAGTCCTAGGTACACCATGCAACCTAACAATCTCCCTAAAGAAAAGGCTAGCTACATTGGGTGCATCATCGGTCTTATGGCAAGCTATGAAGTGAGCCATCTTAGAGAAGCGATCAACAACCACAAAGATCGAATCTCTCCCCTTCTTAGTCCTAAGCAATCCCACAATAAAATCCATCGATATGTCCTCCCAAGGGGCTGTAGGAATGGGCAAAGGGCTATACAATCCATGGGGCTTTAGCTTAGACTTAGCCTTCAAACAATCCAAACACCTCTTCACTAGGTGCTCAACATCCCTAAGCATGTGTGGCCAAAAGAAATGAGTATGCAGCATGTGATGTGTTTTGTCCCTCCCAAAATGTCCCATCAATCCACCCCTATGGGCTTCCTCAACAAGCAACAATCGAAGGGAACATCGAGGTATGCACACTTTATCAACTTTGAACAAGAATCCATCAAACAAGTAATACTTATCCAATGAACCTTTTAGCACACAATGCTTGTAAATATCACCAAAATCCACAACATCCACATATAACTCTTTTATGTATGCAAATCCTAGAACCTTAGAGTCTAACGTGGTGAGTAATGCATGTCTCCTAGAAAGTGCATCGGCAACTACATTGTCTTTCCCTTTTTTGTACTTGATCACATAAGGAAAAGTCTCAATAAATTCCATCCATCTACCATGCCTCCTATCAAGTTTATCTTGACTCCTAAAGTGTTTTAAGGACTCATGATCGGTATGCAAAACAAACTCTCTAGGCCATAGGTAATGTTGCCATGTCTTAAGTACTCTAAACAATGCATAAAGTTCCTTGTCATATGTAGAGTAGTTTAGACATGCACCTTTCAATTTTTCACTAAAGAAGGCAATAGGCTTACCTTCTTGCATGAGCACTCCTCCAATGCCAATCCCACTAGCATCACATTCCACTTCAAAGGGCCGTGTGAAATCCGGGAGAGTTAGCAACGGTGCTTGGGTTAGCTTCTCCTTCAAGTTGTTGAATGCTCTTTCTTGGGCTTCCTCCCATTTGAATGTACTGTTTTTCTTTGTAATCTCGGTCAAGGGGGCAGCAATGGTGCTAAAGTCCTTGACAAATCTCCTATAAAAGCTCGCTAGTCCATGGAAGCTCCTCACTTGGCTAATGGAAGTCGGTGTTGGCCAATCTTGAATTGCTTTGATCTTCTCTTCATCCACTTGCAGCCCTTGTGTACTCACTACAAAACCAAGAAAAATGACCTCAGTAGTGTAAAAGTCACATTTCTTCAAGTTGGCATACAAGCGCTCTACTCTAAGAGTAGAAAGGACTTCCCTTATGTGTCTCTCATGCTCCTCTTGGGTCCTGCTGTAGATAAGAATGTCATCAAAGTATACTACAACAAATTTCCCAATATAGTTCCTCAAAATATAATTCATTAGTCTCATAAAAGTAGAGGGAGCATTTGTCAAACCAAATGGCATTACAAGCCACTCATAGAGCCCAAACTTCGTCTTGAAGGCTGTTTTCCATTCGTCTTCTTCCTTCACCCGGATTTGATGGTATCCACTCCTTAGATCAATCTTTGTGAAGATGGTGGCACCATAGAGCTCATCTAGCATGTCGTCCAACCTTGGAATTGGATGGCGGTACTTGATGGTGATGCTGTTGATGGCTCTACAATCAATACACATCCGCCATGTGTTGTCCTTCTTAAGCACAAGTAGGACCGGCACGGCACAAGGCGATAGGCTCTCTCTCACATAACCCTTATCTAGGAGCTCTTGCACTTGGTTTTGGATCTCTTGGCTCTTCTTAGGGTTCATCCTATAAGCGGGCCTATTGGATAGGGTGGCACCGGGGATAAGGTCAATTTGGTGCTCTATGCCTCTCAATGGGGGTAGGCCATGGGGTATCTCATCCGGAAACACATCACTAAACTCCTCAAGAAGGGCTTGGATTCTAGGGGGTAGTGTAGCCTTGTCCTCTTCACTTAGCATGGTTAGTTCTTTGCACAAGAGCATAAGGGTGGTGTCTAGGGGTAGGTACATACCTTGTAGCTCACTCTTGGATGCTACTAAGACCCTTGAAGGTTGGGTGGCTAAAGCTTGGCTCGGTTTGGTCATGGATGGTGATTGGGTTTCCGAAGCCTTCCCCTCCTTCACATTCTCCTCTTCCCTTCCCGTGGCCTTTCTCTTCTCATACTCCTTTGCCACTTGAGATGGAGTCATAGGCTTGAGCACAACAGATTTTCCATTGAAGGTGAAGGAGTGGCGGTTGGTTAGACCATCATGCGTCACCTTCCTATCATATTGCCATGGACGACCTAGTAAGATATGACAAGCTTGCATAGGCACTACATCACACAAAATAGTATCTTCATAAGGCCCTAGTGTCATAGTGACCTTAACTTGCTTGGTAACCCTCAATTCAGCACAATCATTCATCCAGTGCAATCTATAAGGCCTAGGGTGACGAATTGTAGGAAGTTGTAATTTTTGAACCATTTCAGAACTAGCAATATTACAACAACTTCCTCCATCTATAATCATATTACACACCTTGCCTTTTACCAAACAACGAGTATGAAACAAATTTTCTCGTTGATTATCTTCACATGGAGCCGGTTTCACATGCATAGTTCTCCTAACAATCAATGACTCACCATGCTCATACTCAATTTCATTCTCATCATCCAAATCATTGTCATGCAGCTTATCATCATCACAAACATCATGCTCATCATCACATTCAGATTCAGATTCATAAAGCCCTAGGGAATTAATCATGAGAGTTCTAGTGTTAGGACATTCCCGAGCAACATGACCTCGACCTTGGCATTTATAACACACAATGTCTCTAGCTCTAGTGGGAGGGTTAGAAGTACTCCCTTTGGGGCCATTGGAGGCCACGGCTGGCCTTGGGCTTGGTGCGGAGGGTGTTGGTTGAACATTTTTCTTTGGCCCTCCTTGCTCCCAATGAGGCTTGGATGGTTGCCCCTTGTCCTTTGCTTGAAAAGACTCTCTTCCATAGGGTTGGTAGCCTCGGTTTTGATTTGGACCCTTCCAAGGGTTGGGCATCCCACTTTGCATTCTTCCTCCTTGGTACCTACCCTTATTTCTCTTCTCAATTTTGACGGCTAAGTGGAGCAATTCTGTCATGGTAGCATATGGGAACATATCTATTTCATTAGCCAATTAAGAATTAAGGACTCGAAGGTACCTAGCCATGGTGGTCTCTTCATCTTCATCCACGTTGGCCCTAACCATAGCAACTTGCATAGCATTGTAGGTCTCTTCGGCACTCATGGACCCTTGCTTCAAATTCTCTAGTCTTTGTCTTAGCTCTCGTGCATGGTGTTGTGGCACGAAACGAGCTCTCATCATGGCTTTCATTTGGTCCCATGTGGCCACGGCTGGATCAAGGGCTCGTCTCCTTTCTTTCACAAGGTTATCCCACCAAATTAGTGCATAACCATTGAATTCAAGGGTGGCGAGTTGTACCTTCTTGTGCTCGGGAAAATTATGGCAACTCCAAATTTGTTAGATTTTTGTCTCCCAATCCATGTACACATCCGGATCACATTTGCCTTCAAAGGATGGGATCTTCACTTTGATTTTGCCAACACCATCTTGCTCGGGTTCTCGACCTCCTCTTCCTAGGTAGCCACGACGGGGCATAGGCTCCCATTCTTCATCTCCCCATTCCTCTTCCTCTTCATGGGTACGCCTTGGATCCTCATAATAGCCACGTCTTGGCTCCTCACGATAGGTGCGCCTTGACCCCTGAAATCTATTAAAAGGGTTAGGAGCAAAAGGTCTCCCTCCTTGCCCAGGGGAAGTGGTGGCCGCGGGCACTTGGTGCGCTTGGAGGGGCACGGTGTTGGAAGGTCCTCCCGGCTCGAGGTTTAAGCCTAGGGGCACGGATACGGGTGCGGTCGGCCTTGCCTCCAATGCTCCAATCCGATGGGTCAATTGGACGAGGTTGTCCGACATCGTCTTAAGCATGGTGAACATCTCGGGGGTCACCACGGGGGACCCTTCTTCGGTTGATGGGGTGTCATCACCTTCATTAGCCATGATCAACAAACTCAAAGAAAACAAATTAGGGTTAGTGAAAACAAAACAATCCTCACAAGTGTTTGATCACTCGTGTGTTTGATCACTCACTCTCTTGTTGATTCGATACAAGCTTTGGAATGTATGGTTGCCTTGAGAAGGACAAAAACTTCATATAAACTTGGTGAACTTAGACAACACACAACCAAAGGTGAGAATAGCTCTTGGATTTCGAAAGATAAGCTCAAGAAGACACACTCAATAAGACAACAAGAAGGAAAACACAACAAAGACTCCAATGAAGATACAAGGAATTGTGTTTAGGAAATTCAATCATGCAATGTCATACCTAGCTTGTTTTTACCAATACTCATGAACTCATAAACAAGTTGCCAAAGGATTAAAATGAGTGGTAAGATGGTAGGCAATCAAGCTTGAGGTTCAAGGATAAGGTTCAAGGCAAACCGGGAATTCAGAACACAACTCGGTTCAAGACTCGGCCGAGTGAGGGGCCGAGTTCTTCACTGTTTTTGGTGATCAAAATCACTTGCAATTGGAGCTTAGATCACTTGGTGATAGCAACATAACATCAAGAACACACAAAGTCTTCATACAAGAACAAGAAATAAAACAAGAACAAGCCTTTTTCTTCTTCTTTTTTTTTTGGCTTTTGCTCTTCTATTCTTTTTTTTTTTTTGAATAAAAAAAAACGTGCAAGACAACAATATTACAAGAGAAGATAAAAGAAGTCTTGCTTACTAGTTCACTATTGAAGCAAAGATGGGTTTACCCGCATCACTCTTCTTGTTGGTCATCTCTCGCCTTGATGCCTTGGAGTCGAAGCCGCTTGGCTTGATTGTCGTGGCATCGAGGTGTCGACGTCTTGATTACTCCGAGATGGTCCACACGAGTAGGGGCGGACTTTGGTTCGGAGACTCCTTGGTGGTTGGTTCCATGAGCGCTCGGTGGACTAGGGAGTGATGGCTTGGGCCATGGCTTGGGCCATGGCTCGGGCCCGGGCCCTAGTCACCGAGCCTTGAGGCTTGTCGTTGAGGAGTGGTTGACACTCATCACTCTCCCCTTCTTGAGGTAGAATTGTCCCCAATTCTTCATCATATTCCGGTGGCACATAAGGAGTCCGATCCGCCACGTTGAAGGTGGGATGGGCGCCATATTTGTCGGGGAGGTCGACCTCATAAGCATTGTCTCCGAAACGGTGGAGGACTTTGAAAGGTTCATAACATGTTTTTCCCATGTTATGAACCTTGCTTTATGCATTATGAAGATTGAGAGCTCCATGGGAGTGTTTTCTCAAAGTTGATTCAAACTTGCTTGGTTGCTCTTGCATTGTGTCAATTTCCTCTATGATCTTGGTGCTCCAAGGCTTCACAAGCCTCCTTCTCTTGCTCTTTGGACACCTCCATCGTTGTGGGAGATTGTAGAAGGAAAGGTCGTTTGTGCACATTGGTTTGGTTATTGGCGACATTGTTTGCCAAGGGTCTCTCCATTGCATCTTTCGGTTGTTCCTATATCCTTGTTTATTTCTTTGTTTCTTCTCATTTGCTAACTTGTTTCCTTTGTGTTTCTCTTGTTTCCACCTCCATCTTCCATTCGAGTCTCTTGGCGTCTAGATCGGGCCACTCGCGGCTAATCCCCGCATCAAATTGGTATCAGAGCCATCTCGATGCCGAGCCACCACCACTCAGCCGAGCCACCACCTTGGTTAGCTCCTTTGAGCCTTCTTTCCATTTCTTGTGTTCTTCTTGTGTTTTTCTTGCTTTGTTGTTTCTAGTCTTGTTTTGCTTGTGCTTGTGTATTTGTGGACTTTGCTTGCTTGATATTGCCATCACCATTTCAAAAAAAAACCCAAAAAGAAAGCCCTACCAACAAGCCTCGCAAAATCTAAACAAAAAACCAAAAAAAAAATAAAAATCCGGCGACCGGACCACCCTCCGCCGCCTTGTCCACCGCCTTGCCACCACCACCACCAAGCAGCCACCACCACCAGCCCCATCCGTTCCCAGCCATGTTCTTTGAATGTTTGAATCTTGAAGCTTAAAGTGTGCATGTGATTTTGTGCAATTTTGGCATAAGACCACATTGCTTTCTATCTTTCACTCTTTGGTTGTCTTAGTTAGATTGGGAAAGTGCCAAAATCAACCCTTTGCAGCCTTGTATGTGGAAGAGAGCTTGAAAGCTACCTATTGCTATTAGTGGCAAGTATCCAAGCTTCTTTCTCCCCTCTTTCCATTTCGGCCCACACCTTTTTAGCCTCCAAAATCAGAATTTTCTTTGCTCCAAGGAGGCCCAAGTCAACACAAAGAGAAGAAAGGAGAAGCCTATTTCGGCCACCCACTATACCCACACAAATCAACCCATTTCTTCCAAAACCAAGGGAAGCCAAGAAAAGAAAGCCCACACACTTGTCTTCTATTTTCTTGTTATTGCACGCTTTTCCCTACAAAAAAAAAAAAGAGAAGGGAAAGAAAGTCAGCAAAAAAAAAAAAAAAAAAAAAAACGAGATCAAAAAAAAAAGGAAGAAGAAAAGAAAGACAAATGTGTATGTGTTTATTGTTGCTTTCTCTTGATATCATTAAGTGTTCTTGAAGACTTGATCATCCTAGCCCAAGCTTAATACCCTACTCACCTTGCCTAAACACATTTCATATCATTGGCGTTCACAAGTCATGAGCATTGGTATTACATGCTAGATATAACATTGCTTTATTGGGTCTTCTAAACACTTTTTCATTGAGTCTTCTTGTGTGATCGTATTGGGTCCAATTGTGTTTGAGCTTCCATTGTGTGTCCCTTGGGCTCATTTCCACGTCCAAACACATACTTTAGTTCCACCCAATTGCATTGTCATTCTCTATGATCCAAGAGTTATTCTCACCTTTGGTTTGTGTTGTCTAAGTTCACCAAGTTCTATTGAAGATTTTGTCTCTCTCAAGGCAACCTTACATTCCAAAGCTTGTATCGAATCAACAAGAGAGTGAGTGATCAAACACTTGTGAGGATTGCTTTGTTTTCACTAACCCTAATTTGTTTTCTTTGAGTTTGTTGATCATGGCTAATGAAGGTGATGACACCCCATCAACCGAAGATGGGTCCCCCGTGGTGACCCCCGAGATGTTCACCATGCTTAAGACGATGTCGGACAACCTCGCCCAATTGACCCACCGGATTGGAGCATTGGAGGCAAGGCCGACCGCACCCATATCCGTGCCCCTAGGCTCCAACCTCGAGCCGGGAGGACCTTCCAACACCGTGCCTCTCCAAGCGCACCAAGTGCCCGCGGCCACCACTTCCCCTGGGCAAGGAGGGAGACCTTTTGCTCCTAACCCTTTTAATAGATTTCAGGGGTCAAGGCACACCTATCGTGAGGAGCCAAGACGTGGCTATTATGAGGATCCAAGGTGTACCCATGAAGAGGAAGAGGAATGGGAAGATGAAGAATGGGAGCCTATGCCTCGTCGTGGCTACCTAGGAAGAGGAGGTCGAGAACCCGAGCAAGATGGTATTGGCAAAATCAAAGTGAAGATCCCATCCTTTGAAGGCAAATGTGATCCGGATGTGTACATGGATTGGGAGACAAAAATCGAACAAATTTGGAGTTGCCACAATTTTCCCGAGCACAAGAAGGTACAACTCGCCACCCTTGAATTCAATGGTTATGCACTAATTTGGTGGGATAACCTTGTGAAAGAAAGGAGACGAGCCCTTGATCCAGCCGTGGCCACATGGGACCAAATGAAAGCCATGATGAGAGCTCGTTTCGTGCCACAACACCATGCACGAGAGCTAAGACAAAGACTAGAGAATTTGAAGCAAGGGTTCATGAGTGCCGAAGAGACCTACAATGCTATGCAAGTTGCTATGGTTAGGGCCAACGTGGATGAAGATGAAGAGACCACCATGGCTAGGTACCTTCGAGTCCTTAATTCTCAATTGGCTAATGAAATAGATATGTTCCCATATGCTACCATGACAGAATTGCTCCACTTAGCCGTCAAAATTGAGAAGAGAAATAAGGGTAGGTACCAAGAAGGAAGAATGCAAAGTGGGATGCCCAACTCTTGGAAGGGTCCAAATCAAAACCGAGGCTACCAACCCTATGGAAGAGAGCCTTTTCAAGCAAAGGACAAGGGGCAACCATCCAAGCCTCATTGGGAGCAAGGAGGGCCAAAGAATAATGTTCAACCAACACCCTCTGCACCAAGCCCAAGGCCAGCCGTGGCCTCCAATGGCCCCAAAGGGAGTACTTCTAACCCTCCCACTAGAGCTAGAGACATTGTGTGTTATAAATGCCAAGGTAGAGGTCATGTTGCTAGGGAATGTCCTAACACTAGAACTCTCATGATTAATTCCCTAGGACTTTATGAATCTGAATGTGATGATGAGCATGATGTTTGTGATGATGATAAGCTGCATGACAATGATTTGGATGATGAGAATGAAATTGAGTATGAGCATGGTGAGTCATTGATTATTAGGAGAACTATGCATGTGAAACCGGCCCCATGTGAAGATAATCAACGAGAAAATTTGTTTCATACTCGTTGTTTGGTAAAAGGCAAGGTGTGTAATATGATCATAGATGGAGGAAGTTGTTGTAATATTGCTAGTTCTGAAATGGTTCAAAAATTACAACTTCCTACAATTCGTCACCCTAGGCCTTATAGATTGCACTGGATGAATGATTGTGCTGAATTGAGGGTTACCAAGCAAGTTAAGGTCACTATGACACTAGGGCACTATGAAGATACTATTTTGTGTGATGTAGTGCCTATGCAAGCTTGTCATATCTTACTAGGTCGTCCGTGGCAATATGATAGGAAGGTGACGCATGATGGTCTAACCAACCGCCATTCCTTCACCTTCAATGGAAAATCTATTGTGCTCAAGCCTATGACGCCATCTCAAGTGGCAACGGAGTATGAGAAGAGAAAGGCCACGGGAAGGGAAGAGGAGAATGTGAAGGAGGGGAAGGCTTCGGAAACCCAATCACCATCCATGACCAAACCGAGCCAAGCTTTAGCCACCCAACCTTCAAGGGTCTTAGTAGCGTCCAAGAGTGAGCTACAAGGTATGTACCTACCCCTAGACACCACCCTTATGCTCTTGTGCAAAGAACTAACCATGCTAAGTGAAGAGGACAAGGCTACACTACCCCCTAGAATCCAAGCCCTTCTTGAGGAGTTTAGTGATGTGTTTCCGGATGAGATACCCCATGGCCTACCCCCATTGAGAGGCATAGAGCACCAAATTGACCTTATCCCCGGTGCCACCCTACCCAATAGGCCCGCTTATAGGATGAACCCTAAGGAGAGCCAAGAGATCCAAAACCAAGTGCAAGAACTCCTACATAAGGGTTATGTGCGAGAGAGCCTATCACCTTGTGCCATACCGGTCCTACTTGTGCCTAAGAAGGACAACACATGGCGGATGTGTATTGATTGTAGAGCCATCAACAACATCACCATCAAGTACCGCCATCCCATTCCTAGGTTGGACGACATGCTAGATGAGCTCTATGGTGCCACCATCTTCACAAAGATTGATCTAAGGAGTGGATACCATCAAATCCGGGTGAAGGAAGGAGACGAATGGAAAACAGCCTTCAAGACGAAGTTTGGGCTCTATGAGTGTCTTGTAATGCCATTTGGTTTGACAAATGCTCCCTCTACTTTTATGAGACTAATGAATTATATTTTAAGGAACTATATTGGAAAATTTGTTGTAGTATACTTTGATGACATTCTTATCTACAGCAGGACCCAAGAGGAGCATGAGAGGCACATAAGGGAAGTCCTTTCTACTCTTAGAGTAGAGCGCTTGTATGCCAACTTGAGGAAATGTGACTTTTACACTAGTGAGGTCATTTTTCTTGGTTTTGTAGTGAGTACACAAGGGCTGCAAGTGGATGAAGAGAAGATCAAGGCAATTCAAGATTGGCCAACACCGACTTCCATTAGCCAAGTGAGGAGCTTCCATGGACTAGCGAGCTTTTATAGGAGATTTGTCAAGGACTTTAGCACCATTGCTGCCCCCTTGACCGAGATTACAAAGAAAAACAGTCCATTCAAATGGGAGGAAGCCCAAGAAAGAGCATTCAACAACTTGAAGGAGAAGCTAACCCAAGCACCGTCGTTAGCTCTCCCGGATTTCACACGGCCCTTTGAAGTGGAATGTGATGCTAGTGGGATTGGCATTGGAGGAGTGCTCATGCAAGAAGGTAAGCCTATTGCCTTCTTTAGTGAAAAATTGAAAGGTGCATGTCTAAACTACTCTACATATGACAAGGAACTTTATGCATTGTTTAGAGTACTTAAGACATGGCAACATTACCTATGGCCTAGAGAGTTTGTTTTGCATACCGATCATGAGTCCTTAAAACACTTTAGGAGTCAAGATAAACTTGATAGGAGGCATGGTAGATGGATGGAATTTATTGAGACTTTTCCTTATGTGATCAAGTACAAAAAAGGGAAGGACAATGTAGTTGCCGATGCACTTTCTAGGAGACATGCATTACTCACCACATTAGACTCTAAGGTTCTAGGATTTGCATACATAAAAGAGTTATATGTGGATGATGTGGATTTTGGTGATATTTACAAGCATTGTGTGCTAAAAGGTTCATTGGATAAGTATTACTTGTTTGATGGATTCTTGTTCAAAGTTGATAAAGTGTGCATACCTCGATGTTCCCTTCGATTGTTGCTTGTTGAGGAAGCCCATAGGGGTGGATTGATGGGCCATTTTGGGAGGGACAAAACACATCACATGCTGCATACTCACTTCTTTTGGCCACACATGCTTAGGGATGTTGAGCACCTAGTGAAGAAATGTTTGGATTGTTTGAAGGCTAAGTCTAGGTTAAAGCCCCATGGATTGTATAGCCCTTTGCCCGTTCCTACAGCCCCTTGGGAGGACATATCGATGGATTTTATTGTAGGATTGCCTAGGACTAAGAAGGGGAGAGATTCGATCTTTGTGGTTGTTGATCGCTTCTCTAAGATGGCTCACTTTATAGCTTGCCATAAGACCGATGATGCACCCAATGTAGCTAGCCTTTTCTTTAGGGAGATTGTTAGGTTGCATGGTGTACCTCGGACTATAGTAAGTGACCGGGATGTGAAGTTCCTTAGCTCATTTTGGAAGACACTTTGGAGCAAGCTAGGAACTAGGTTATTGTTCTCTACATCTAGTCACCCCCAAACCGATGGTCAAACGGAGGTGACTAATAGGACCTTAACCACCATTCTTAGAGCCATTATTAGGAAGAATCTCAAGGCTTGGGAAGATGCCTTACCACATGTGGAGTTTGCTTATAATAGAACCATCCATTCCTCCACCCAATTGACCCCCTTTGAGTGTGTTTATGGTGTGAATCCTTTAACCCCACTTGATCTTACCCCCTTCCCCATGAAGGATAGAGAAAGCTTTGATGCAGGTAAACATTTGGAGTTCATCAAGGAGCTACATGAGCGCACGAGGGACAAGCTTCATGTCAAGGCGGCGCGCAACGCAGCCAAGGCCAACAAAGGGCGCCGCCGCTTGGTGTTTCAACCCGGAGATCTTGTGTGGGTGCATTTGAGGAAGGAGCGTTTTCCCGAGAAGCGCAAGTCCAAGCTTTCACCAAGAGGAGATGGCCCCTTCAAAGTACTACGCCGTGTTGGAGACAATGCTTACGTCTTGGAGCTACCGGACGATTATGGAGTTAGCCCCACATTCAATGTCGCCGATCTCACCCCATATCTCTCCGAGGAGGAAGACGATGATTCGAGGTCGAATCCTTTTCAAGAAGGGGAGAATGATGCGGGAGCATCCAAGACTTCAACCAAGGTGCCGGCAAGAGGAGGTGGGCCACTCACGAGAGCTCAAGCCAAGCTCATGCAAGAAGAGTTCGAGAACTTGGCTAGCCAACATGTCTCAAGGGAACCCGCCCAAGTTGAAGACTTCACCGAGATGAAGCTAACGACGTTGGTGACCTTTCAAGCCAAACCGAGCCAAGACGAACAAAGCACTCAAGGGTTGGAGGGCCCTGACTCGGCCTGAAACTCGGCCGGGTCTGGGGCCGAGTTTCCCTCAGCTATCCTGACGCGGCCTGAAACTCGGCCGGGTCTGGGGCCGAGTTTCCCTCAGCTATCCTGACGCAGCCTGAAACTCGGCCGGGTCTGGGACCGAGTTTCCCTCAGTTAGCCTCTTTTTGTCTCGGTTCTTGTTGGGCTTTTATGGGCCGCCCCTTAGCCTATTTAAGACCTTTAGCTTCCTTTGTAACTCAGTTTTTCCCATGTTATGAACCTTGCTTTATGCATTATGAAGATTGAGAGCTCCATGGGAGTGTTTTCTCAAAGTTGATTCAAACTTGCTTGGTTGCTCTTGCGTTGTGTCAATTTCCTCTATGATCTTGGTGCTCCAAGGCTTCACAAGCCTCCTTCTCTTGCTCTTTGGACACGTCCATCGTTGTGGGAGATTGTAGAAGGAAAGGTCGTTTATGCACATTGGTTTGGTTATTGGCGACATTGTTTGCCAAGGGTCTCTCCATTGCATCTTTCGGTTGTTCCTATATCCTTGTTTATTTCTTTGTTTCTTCTCATTTGCTAACTTGTTTCCTTTGTGTTTCTCTTTTTTCCACCTCAATCTTCCATTCGAGTCTCTTGGCGTCTAGATCGGGCCACTCGCGGCTAATCCCCGCATCACAAAGCCCGCACCTACTCTTGTGGACCATCTCTGAGTAGCCAAGACGTCGATGCTTCAATGACACGACAATCAACCACCCGGTGCTTCGACTCCAAGGCATTCAAGCACACGTCCCTATCCAAGCCTTATTGGCTTTTATCCCCATTTCCCCTTTTGTCATTTAATTAATGTATTGCCTTTTTATTTTGGGATGTGTGGACCCATTTGCACATGGGCTCCTAATCCCCTAGAAACCCTAGAATATTTAAACTTGTCTTGTCTTCCTTTTTCCACTAGTTGAAGAAGAGAGAATTGGAATATACCTTGGGTAGAGAAAACCTCCCCTAAGGTCTCCAATTGATTTCTCTCAACTCAAACTCGCTCAAACACTCTTCTCTTCTCAAACTCTCAAGCTCTCACGTTTCCCATTCGAATCCACAAGCGCATATTGGTTCTTGTTCTTCACGGGCAAGGAACCCCCAAGGAGGGCTTCCTTGGACTTGCCGGTGCCACCAACCCTTGGCTCCTCACCGCCAGCCCTCAGTCCGGCGTCCTCCCTCTCTCTCTTGGCTTCCATTGAAGGACTCCTGATGAGGGATCATCTATATCATGATACGGGGATCGCCGTAGGGTGTCCCGGCCTTGGTGATCAACACACGAACAACAAGAAAAACAACAAATCAGAATCGGTGGAAGGAAGAGAAATGAAGAACAACAAGAAAGATAGACGATAGGGTAAGAAGAAACCAAACACCCGGAACTAGAAACCCTTGATTCGTAGGAATCAAGAACCTCCAACCCTATGGTAGATGACCTCGTCTTCTACAACTCCACACAAGGAAGAACGGATCTTCAAAGCACGAAGAGGATGTCTTGTGTCGCTTTGGATCAATAACTCGAAAGCAATTGAATAACACAACTCGACCAAAACTAGCTCGGATTGGCAAACTCACGAAAACTCCCTTTTGAGAAGGTTTCTATTTCAGAAATACGTATTCTTCAATAATGGTTTGTTGCCAAGAAAGGAAATAAAAACAAGCTTAAATACCTAATAGCTAAACCGGCCTTCTAACACTAATCTAAGGCTAAACCGGAAATTAAAAGAGGAAAACCGAGTTTAAGAATGTTAAAGCCCACACGGCTGCAAACATACTAAAAGAGGCAAGTTTCTAAGAGTGGAAGGTGTACACAAGTCATACACTCAACCACTAGAAACCATTGTGACCGAATAGGCCTTGGGTGTGGCCGTGGCAACCTCCTCCGGGACTTGGTGTGCAAGCTTGGCGAGCTCATCTTGAAGTTGACGAACTCGGCTCCTAGTCATGGGCCCGGATGGTGGTTGGGTCATGGATGGTCCTCCATCATCCTCCCCTTCTTGGAAAGGATCCGTCCACGGATCACTAGCCAAAGGTGTGGCTACGTCCGGTGTGTAGTAGGGCGTCAAGTCAGCCACATTGAAGGTGGCACTCACACCATATGTGTCCGGGAGGTCTAAGACATAAGCGTTGTCACCAACACGGCGCAGCACCTTGAATGGTCCATCTCCTCTAGGTGCAAGCTTGGACTTGCGTTGCTCCGGGAAACGCTCCTTCCTCAAATGCACCCACACGAGATCTCCAGGCTTGAACACCACTCGCTTGCGCCCCTTGTTAGCCCTAGCTGCATTCCTCTCCGCACACGCCTCCAGCTTCTCCTTAGTCCTTGCATGTAGCTTCTTGATGAACTCCACGTGCTTACCTGCATCAAAACTTTCACGCTCCTTCATAGGAAAAGGAGCAAGATCAAGTGGAGTAGTGGGGTTTACACCATAAACACATGCAAAAGGAGACAATGAAGTAGAAGAATGGACTGTCCTATTGTAAGCAAACTCTACATGTGGTAGAGCTTCCTCCCAAGCCTTAAGGTTCTTCTTTAGAATGGCTCTAAGAAGGGTTGATAAAGTCCTATTAGTTACTTCAGTTTGGCCATCCGTTTGAGGATGACTAGAGGTAGAGAACAAGAGTCTCGTCCCTAGTTTTCCCCAAAGCGTCTTCCAAAAGTAACTAAGGAATTTAACATCCCTATCACTCACTATAGTACGGGGCACACCATGTAGCCTCACGACTTCCCTAAAGAAGAGATTGGCTACATTAGATGCATCATCCGTCTTATGGCAAGCAATGAAATGAGCCATCTTAGAGAAACGATCAACTACCACAAAGATAGAATCACGTCCCTTCTTAGTCCGGGGCAGCCCCACGATAAAGTCCATTGAGATGTCCTCCCAAGGGGCACTTGGGATGGGCAATGGACTGTATAGGCCGTGGGGTTGCAACCTAGACTTGGCCTTTAGGCAATCCAAACACCTCTTAATAAGGTGCTCAACATCCCTAAGCATGTGGGGCCAAAAGAAATGTGCACATAACATATGATATGTCTTGTCCCTTCCGAAGTGACCCATTAAACCACCCTTATGGGCTTCTTCAACGATTAACATACGCAAGGAACAACTAGGTATGCACACTTTTTCAGCTTTAAATAAGAATCCATCAAACAAGTAAAACTTGTCACATGAACCCTTATCTACACACGTCTTATAGATGGCACCAAAATCAGCATCTTCCACATATAACTCCTTAATATATGCAAATCCTAAGACCTTGGAGTCTAATGTGGTAAGCAAGGTGTACCTCCTAGATAGGGCATCGGCAACTACATTGTCCTTTCCCTTTTTGTATTTGATAACATAAGGGAAAGTCTCAATAAATTCCATCCACCTACCATGGCGTCTATCAAGTTTATCTTGGCTCTTGAAGTGCTTCAAGGACTCATGGTCCGTATGCAAGATAAACTCTCTAGGCCACAAGTAGTGTTGCCAAGTCTTAAGTACTCTAAATAGGGCAAAGAGTTCTTTGTCATATGTAGAGTAATTAAGGCTAGCCCCTTTCAATTTCTCACTAAAGAAGGCAACGGGTTTACCTTCCTGCATAAGCACGCCTCCAATGCCAATCCCGGATGCATCACACTCCACCTCGAATGGCCTAGTGAAGTCGGGTAACACCAGCAAAGGGGCTTGCGTCAACCTCCATTTTAGGGCGTTGAATGCCCTCTCCTGCGCCTCCTCCCACACAAAGGCCGAATGCTTCTTGGTCACTTCCGTCAAGGGGGCAGCAATGGTGCTGAAATCCTTCACGAACCGCCTATAGAAGCTAGCTAGCCCATGGAAGCTCCGCACTTGGCTCACTGAGGTAGGCGTAGGCCACTCTTGAATAGCCTTTATCTTGCTCTCATCTACTTGAAGACCTTTGGAGCTCACTACAAAGCCAAGAAAAGAAACATGATTAGTGCAAAATTCACATTTCTTCTCATTAGCATATAAGCACGTACTACGTAAGGTAGAGAGTACTTCCCTCAAATGTTGCTCATGCTCCTCAATAGACTTGCTGTATATTAGGATATCATCAAAATAGACAACAACAAATCTACCTATGAAATGCCTCAAAACATGGTTCATTAAACGCATGAAAGTACTAGGAGCGTTTGTCAAGCCAAAAGGCATGACAACCCACTCATACAAACCAAATTTAGTTTTGAAGGCGGTCTTCCACTCATCCCCCTCCTTCATCCTTATTTGATGGTAGCCGCTGCGGAGGTCTATCTTGGTGAAGACCGAGGCTCCATGCAGCTCATCTAGCATGTCATCGAGGCGGGGGATTGGATGCCGGTACTTGATGGTGATGTTGTTGATGGCTCGGCAGTCCACGCACATCCTCCATGTGCCATCCTTCTTGGGCACTAACAACACAGGCACGGCACAAGGGCTAAGGCTCTCACGCACATGGCCCTTGTCAAGCAATGCCTTCACTTGCTCTTGCACCTCTTGGGTCTCCTTGGGGTTCATTCTGTACGCCGGCCTGTTAGGAAGAGTAGCACCCGGGATTAGATCAATTTGATGTTCTATACCTCTCATAGGTGGCAATCCGGGTGGCATCTCTTCGGGGAACACATCTTGAAACTCCTCTAGTAGAGTTAAGATGTCCCTAGGCAGCGTTGACTTCAATTCTTCACTCAACAACCCGAGGCCCTTGCACAAGAGCATGAGGACGGTCTCTTGTGGTAAGTGCTCCTCTCTCAACTCCTCCTTGGAAGCCAACAAGGCTTGAGACGTGGTCTTGGCCTTGGAGGTGCTCTCGGCCTTGCTCCCCTTCTTAGCCTCACCCGACTTCTCATTGTCCTTCTTCTTCTCAAAGGCTTCCGCAACCTGCAAAGGAGTCATTGGCTTAAGTACCACACTCTTACCATTATAATCAAAAGAATGACGATTAGTATAACCATCATGCTTGACCCTCCTATCAAACTGCCATGGACGTCCTAACAAGATGTGACAAGCATTCATAGGGACCACATCACATAATATAGTATCAACATAATGTCCTAGTGTTATGGTCACATTAACTTGCTTAGACACCTTAACCTCTCCACATTCATTCATCCAATGCAGTTTATAGGGTCTAGGGTGATGAAAGGTATGCAATTGCAATTTAGTAACTAATTCAGTGCTAGCAATGTTGCAACAACTACCCCCATCAATAATCATGTTACAAACCTTTCCCTTAACCAAACATCTAGTATGAAATAGGTTCTCTCGTTGGTTATCATCACAAGGGGTCGATTGTACATGCAAAGTTCTCCTACAAACTAGAGATTCACCATGCTCAAACTCAATACAATCCATGTCCGCATCTACATCATGCATAGGCTCATCAACAATAGTCGGACCTTGATCCTCACCCTCAGACTCAGATTCATAGAGTCCAAGATGGTTAATGACCAACGTTCGACTATTGGGACAATCCTTCATCATATGTCCACGACCTTGACACTTAAAGCATATAGTATCTCTAGCCCTAGAAGAAGGAGAAAAGGTCGAATTACTCCCCTGAGGGCCATTGGCCGACGACGGCTGGCGGCTGGTTGCTTGCGGCGGCGTTCCTGGTGGGCCATTTTTCCTCGGCGCATCTTGGCTCCTAGGGTGGCTCACGGACTGAGCTTGGTTCCTGCCAAATTGGGCCGGAGGATTCGCCCTGGTTTGGTTTTGGGCCCGCCATTGGCTCGGCTGGCCGCTAGGGTTCCTAGCCGCTTGTCCACCTTGGTTCCTAGCCTTGAACCTTTGATTCTTCTCCACTTTTATAGCTAGGTGCAGCAGCTGGGTGCAATCTGTATAGGGGTACATATCCACTTCATTAGCAATATAAGGATTAAGGATACGGAGATACCTCGCCATGGTAGATTCTTCATCCTCAATGACGTTGGCTCGGACCATAGCGGTTTGCATGGCGTTGTAGGCTTCTTCCACGCTCATGCTACCTTGCTTGAGGTTCTCCAACCTTTGCTTGAGCTCTCGGGAGTAATGTTGAGGGACGAACCGAGCCCTCATCAAAACCCTCATTTGTTCCCACGTAGCAACCGGTGGGTCCAAAGCTCGCTGCCTCTCCTTCACTAAGTTGTTCCACCAAGTTAGGGCGAAACCACTAAACTCAATGGAAGCTAGCTGCACCTTCTTTGCTTCTATGAAGTTATGGCAACTCCAGATTTGCTCCACCTTCATCTCCCACTCCATATAGGCATCCGGATCACATCTTCCTTCGAAGGCGGGCATCTTGATCTTTATCTTGCCTATGCCATCTTGCTCCAACTCTCTCCGAGGTGGCTGGCCTTGATAACCCCTATTGCCTCCGAATCTGCCCCTAGGCTCATAGTGGTCGTAGCCCCTCTCTTGCCCTTGGTAGCCTCCGAACCTACCTCCTTGGCCTTGGTGCCACATCTCTTCCTCATAATCTGCCTCATTGAACTCGTCTTCTCTAAGTGGATCCTGAGGCTCATTAAGAGGGTTAGCAACAAAAGGCACCTCACGTGGAGGTGGTATTTCAGCGTGATACATGGGGGCTACCCTATTCGGCCTATCATGGTTATGGACAAGAGGAGAAGCATGTCTTACCGGGGAGTGCCTCACGGTTCTGGTGCTCACTGCACGACCACCACCAAGTGGCACCAAGTTGGCTCCGGAAGGGCCTCCTGGCTCAGCATAACCCCCTAAGGGTACGGTGGCTGGATTGGGTGGCGTCTCTTGGGCTTGAGATGCTAGGACCACCGGGGGCACCATGGCTGGTGGAGGAACCCTTTGAGACGTCTCTAGGGCAGCCAACCGATGGGTGATCACGGACACAGAGTCGGTCAATTTCTGGATGAGAATGGCCACGTCCGGGTGCACCGGTGAGGGACTCCTATTTTCCCTACCACTTGAAGTGTCATCATCACCTGCCATCACACTTAACAAGCTAACACGGAATTGAGTTAAGGTTAGAATCAATCAAAAAAACACTCACAAGTGTTTCTCTCGTGTGTTTCACTCTCCCTCGCTCAATCTCAACTAGTTTTGTAGTGCAGCCGGTTGTGAAACTCAAAGACTTCACGTGAGTTAAACGATTTTAAACAACACTTAACAACCAAGATGAGTTATATGCAAAGTGAAGTAGAGAACGTTCAACAAAGTTCACACAAGGCACTTTATATTCTGATTTTTAGTGCACTTAACAAACAAAAACAAAATCGGAAAAGAAGACTCAACGACTCAAAGAAGAACACCTCACAAGGATGTAAATGCAAGGTAACTAATGAAACTCAACAATTTTACTCAAGAATACTAGCATGCACGCATGTAATGCAAGCTTAATATGGACGAGTAACAAAGAAGTTTTAAGAACTCAAGAGGACAAGTTGTTACCTCTATTCACCTTGGCTTGTGCTCGTGGAGATGGAGGATGATGTAGAGATCGGTGTGATGATGAGAAGAGACATAGGCACAAGCAAAAGTGAGGCTAGGGTTGTAGGGTTTACCGAGCGTCGGTGACACGGCGCGGCAAGGGAAGGAGCACGGCGCTGCAAAAGGTTTGGCGCGGCGCTTGCTAGGTATGCCGAGGCGCGGTCACTTGGGCGTCGACCTTGAGCTTGTCTCTTGAGAGTTTACAACCCTAAACTATAATCTATCCTAAGTATGTATGTAATACAAAGGAATAGACTAAGGTAACAAAGGAAATAAAATGCAATGATCGTCTTCTTTTTTTTTGACGATTGATTTTTTTTTTTTTGACTATTCTGATATTCTTTTCTTCTTTTTTTTTTTCTTTTTTTATAACAAAAGAATTCGAAATTCAAATTACAAATGAATTGGAAAAGAAAATAAAAGAAAATCAAGAGATAAGCTCTAAAAGAGAACGTTGCCTTGTTTGTAGGGAGTGGGAGCCGAACTTGTTGACTCTTTCAAGCCACACGCCTCCTTTGTAGGGTGAATGGCCGAGTGGGTTTGTTGGGGCAATCAGCCAAGCCTTGATTGTAGGACAAGTAATTCCTCTCGCCCACAAGCCACAAACGTAGGACAAAGACCTAGGGTAGGACTTCGGCACGCCGTGAATTAGGACAAGGGCCTTGCGTAGGCCTTGGCACGCCGTGGACTAGGGTTAGGGCTCCTTGATGCTTGCCTTGGGAAAAGTCACCGGTTATGAGGATTGGAGAACGTAGGATTAGTGGTGATAATGGAGATGGTGGCCGGGTGTTTGAGGTGGTGATGGTGGTGGTTGGAGATGGTGTTTCCGGCAAGGTTTGGCGGCTGTATTGTGGTGGTGTTGATGGTGATCGTCCCTTCTTCACACACGCACAACCGATCTCCACAAGATGCAAGCCTATCTCCACAACACTCAAACACAATTTAGAATAGCAAGCAACAACTTCAAACGACTCACAAGACAACAAGAAAAGGAAAAGAGATTCGGCTATGCACAAGGCACAACCAAACGACACAATACCAAAACCGAATTGAAGACTCGGCAATGACACTTGTTGACACCAAAACCTCGCTCTGATACCAATTTGATACGGGGATCGCCGTAGGGTGTCCCGACCTTGGTGATCAACACACGAACAACAAGAAAAACAACAAATCAGAATCGGTGGAAGGAAGAGAAATGAAGAACAACAAGAAAGATAGACGATAGGGTAAGAAGAAACCAAACACCCGGAACTAGAAACCCTTGATTCGTAGGAATCAAGAACCTCCAACCCTATGGTAGATGACCTCGTCTTCTACAACTCCACACAAGGAAGAACGGATCTTCAAAGCACGAAGAGGATGTCTTGTGTCGCTTTGGATCAATAACTCGAAAGCAATTGAATAACACAACTCGACCAAAACTAGCTCGGATTGGCAAACTCACGAAAACTCCCTTTTGAGAAGGTTTCTATTTCAGAAATACGTATTCTTCAATAATGGTTTGCTGCCAAGAAAGGAAATAAAAACAAGCTTAAATACCTAATAGCTAAACCGGCCTTCTAACACTAATCTAAGGCTAAACCGGAAATTAAAAGAGGAAAACCGAGTTTAAGAATGTTAAAGCCCACACGGCTGCAGACATACTAAAAGAGGCAAGTTTCTAAGAGTGGAAGGTGTACACAAGTCATACACTCAACCACTAGAAACCATTGTGACCGAATAGGCCTTGGGTGTGGCCGTGGCAACCTCCTCCGGGACTTGGTGTGCAAGCTTGGCGAGCTCATCTTGAAGTTGACGAACTCGGCTCCTAGTCATGGGCCCGGATGGTGGTTGGGTCATGGATGGTCCTCCATCATATCACCTCAATTGCCTACCTTTGATGGCGCCATTACAAGAGCAAGGGCTAAGGAGATCCAACACGAATTAGACAAGATTGTGACCTTCATCTTGTCCAAAGAGTTAACTATGTTGGAGGATCTTCCTAAGCCAGATTTGAAGACCATGGTGACCATTTCGGTGCATGAAGACCTCAAGAGTGTTGAGGAGAATACTTGAAGAATGTAATTAGGTTTTATTACATTTCATGACATTTTGCTTTCCGGTTTTATGTTGTTTTGGACACGTTTATGTCTTGTTGTTTTAATGTTTAGGACCGGCCTTTAAGAAGTATAAAAGGCGGCCTTAAACATTTCCTTTCCTAGTTAGACATTATTTGAAGATTGTAAGAAGTTTCTGTTTTCTATCAAAAGAGAGTTTTTTGAGAGAAGACAATACGGTTGTGAGATCTTGGCTTGGTTGTCTTGTGTGTGTCAACTCCCTTCGAGCTTGGTGTTCACTAGCCTTCATAAGCATCCTCTTCGTGCCCATGGCAGTCATAGCCATTCGTGTGAAGTTGTAAGAGGCGGGGTCGTTTACTCATTTGGATTGGTTCTTGGTTCCCCAAGATCAAGGATCTTTCCATTGTTGATTCGGTTCTACCTTTCCTAGCTATCTATTGTTTCGTTTCTTGCATTTCTTTTATGTTTCGGTTGCTTACTTCAATGTTGTTTTCTTTTTGAGTCTTGTCAAGGTCTCTTTGTCTAGATCCGAGTAATTGCGGCTCAACCCCGCATCAACTCCTAAGCTTAGGAAGGAGAAGAAGGCTCCCCTTGGTCTAGATCTAGCTTCTAGAGGAGCAAAGCCTCACCTTTGGAGGGTTGTTTCTCATCACTTATCCTCAAAAGAATGCTTAGATACCACTGGATAAGGAAGGACTCCAAGGACAACTCTAAAGCAAGGAGCATGCCACAATAAAACATATGATGCCAAAAGCAACTCAGAATAATAAGGCACCCTTGTGCCAACAAGGCAAATGGAGAATGTAAGAACACACGGTCCAATTTATATATGAAAGGCAAGGATGCATGCACAAGTGATGCCACTACCCTTCCTAAGCCTAAGTAGATGCCTCAGGATACAACAAGTTAGAAAATGAGCAGACTTAGACATGGATAGAATGACATGCATTAAGTGAGGCCTCTTGGACATGAATTGAGACATGGAACTATAATGCAAACAAGAGAACATAATCCTAAATGCAAAATAGCTTGTCATCATGCAAAGTGCTCTATCCAAGAATGTAACATGAAACTCATGCAATGCGCCACTCAACGATATACAAGAGGAAAGAGAGAAGGGGGCCTCAACTTGGGTGGGGCATGCCGAGGGTAACAATGGCGCCGGCCAAGGTGGTGACAAGGCGCAGACCTCTGTCGGTGGTGCAGCCATGGGGCATCGGCCTCCATGGGGATGTGCCGATGGGGGGGGGCGCCAATAGGCCATAAGGGACCGCTCGCGGCGATGGGAGGCGGCCAACCAAGTCGTGGTTGAGCCAAGGGTGCGGCCAGTCGAGTGGGAAACTGATGAGAAATAACCCTCCAAAGGTGAGGTTTTGTTCCTCTAGAAGCTAGATCTAGACCAAGGGAGCCTCCTTCTCCTTCCTAGACGTGGGAAGCTTGCAAATGGTGCTTGAGGGGGTGGTGGAGCCGCCGGAAAACTGAGGACAAGTGGCCAAGGGGAGGCGGCGTCGGCAAACCCAAGGAGACCCTCCTTGGGGGTTCCTTGGCCGTGAAGAGCTAAGACCGAAATGTGTTCTTTGTGGTTCGAATGGTGAGCGTGAGATTGATGAGAGATTGAGAGATAGATGGGAGATTGAGAAGATGTTTGAGTTGATAGAATTAATTGGATGCCTTGGTGATGGAGGACCATCCACACCTCAACCACCATCCGGTCCCATGACTAGGAGCCAAGCTCGTCGTCTCCAAGATGAGCTAGCCATGCTTGCACACCAAGTCCCGGAGGAGGTTGCCACGACCATCCCTAAGACCTTCTTGTTGACAATGGTCCATCATGGTTGAGTGCATGACTTGTATGCACCTTCCATTGCTATTTTTAGTATGTTTCTTAGCCGTGTGGGTTGCTACATTATTATACTTGGTTTGCTTTGTTTTTATTTCCGGTTTTAGCTTGTTTTAGTGTTTTGGGCCGGTTCTCTTAGGGAACTATTTAAGCCTTTTGTAATTTCCATTTTCGGCAACAAACACCATTATTGAGAATACAATTTCTGAATTAGAAACTTCCCAAAGAGAGAGTTTCGTGTTTGTTCAATCTAAGTTAGCCTTGGTCGAGTTGTGAATATCAATTCCTTTCGAGTTGTTAATCCAAGACGACACAAAGCATCCTCTTCATGCTCTTGAGGATTCGTCCTCCTTTGTGTGAAGTTGTAGAAGGCGAGGTCATTAGCTTTAGGCGTGGTTGTTCTTGGATCATCCGAACCAAGGGTTTCCATTTCCGGGTTTTTGGTTTCTTCTTACTCATCTTGTTCATTTCTTCTTACTTCCGCCAATTCTCACCTTGATTTGTTGTTTCTTGTTTCTTAGAGTCGTTGTGCATCAAGATCGGGCCATCCTACGGCTTACCCCGTATCAAATTGGTATCAGAGCCGTGTTTTGGTGCCAACACCATCCATTGCCGATTTCATCCATTGGTTTGTGTCTTTGAGCCTTTCGGTTTGTGTTCTTGCATAGCCGAATTGTTCTTCTCTTGTGTTCTTTGTTTGAGTCTTGTAATAGTTGTTGCTTGAGTTCTAATTGTGCTTGTGTTTGTGGAGATCGGACGGCCTCATCATCACCACCATAAAATCCCCTCCGTCTAACCGGAAACACTACCTCCGGCCACCATCACCACCACCCCAGCATAACCGTCCCCAATCTCCATCACCAATCCCATGTTCCCATCATCTCCACCCGGCGTGCTCTCCAAAGTGCTTCAACAAGGAGATCCTATCCTTGCGGCGTGCCCTACCAAAATCAGCAACCACTCGTCCCATCTCTCCTATTTTTGTGGCGCGCGTTGGAGGATACTCAACAAGAGCCGGCTATCTCCCCTAAAATCAAGGCAACAACTAAGTGCTAGCTTATCTCTTTCTTTTATTTTATTTTCCTTAATTCCAATTCAGTTGTAATTTTCAAATTTTGAATTTAGTAAAAATAAAATAAATTAAATCGTCAAAAAAGAAGAAGGACGATTGCATTTTTTTTTATTTCATTTCATTATCTAGCTTAGTATAAGCCTATTGTATTTCATCAATACTTAGGATAATACTTAGCCTAAAGTCTTGTAAGATCTCCAAGGATAAGCTAAGGGAGCCGACGCCTCAAGTGCCGCGCCGCGCTGCCTCTGGCCGCGCCGCGTCTACCTCGCCGCCGCCGGAACCCTAATCTGCCCTCGTTCACCTTCCCTTGTGCCTATTTCCCTACATCTTCACCACCGATCCATATAACCAATTCTTCCGCCTCCATTAGCACAAGCCAAGGTGAATCAAAGGTAATAACTTGTCCTCTTGAGTTTTGAAATTTCCTTGAGTCTTGTCAATCATTTGCATTGCATTTACATTCGTGCATTGTAGTCTTCTTGAGTTAAATAGCTTTGAGTCTCATTAGTCTCCTTGCATTTACATTCTTGTAAGGCTTATTTGTTGAGTCTTGAGTCTTCTTTTCCGAATTTCTTTTGTGTTCTTCTTGGTTGCACTAAATTTCAGATTTATAGTGCTATTGTTGAACCATTGCCGAACCATCTTTACACTTCAAATTGCATCGAATTTATCTTGGTTGTTGAGTGTTGTCCAGATTTATCAACTCACGTGAAGTTATTGGTCTTTCCGACCGATTGCCCTACAAGGTTTGATTTGGATTGAAGAGAGTGTGAGTGAAACACACGAGTGAAACACTTGTGAGTAATTTGGATTTCTCTAACCCTTGACATAGTTCGGTGTTTAGTTGTTTGTGTGATGGCAGGAGACAACACTTCTAGTGATCGAGATGACCGGAGCCCTTCACCGGTGCATCCAGACGTCGTGAGCTTGTTCAAGCAAATGTCCGACTCCATGAGCCTCATAACAGCCCGCTTGGCTGCCCTTGAGACGGCACAAAGGGTGTACCCCCACCAGCCATGGTACCGCCGGTTGAGCTTGCTCCACAAGCCCAGGAGACGGCGCCAACTCAAACCACCGCGCCCTTGGGTGCCCATGCAGAACATGGTGGCCCTTTCGGAGCCAATTCGGTGCCCCTTGGACGTGCACGTGCAGTAGGTACTGGCACCGTGAGGAACTCACCGGTAAGGAACACTTCTCCCTTTAATTATGCTCAAGAAAGACCGAATAGGGTAGCTGGATTGTATCCTAATGAAGTGCCACCTCCACACGAGGTGCCTTATGTTGCTAACCCTTTGAATGAGCCTCAGGATCCACTTAGGGAAGATGCATTTGATGAGGCAGAATTGGAGGAGGAGATGTGGAACCAAGGTGATCGGTTTGATGGGCACCAAGGTCAAAGAGGAGCTTACGGCTATTATGAGCCAAGAGGTCGTTATGGAGGCAATAGGGGCTACCAAGGCAATCAGCCTAGGAGGGAATTAGAGCAAGATGGCATAGGGAAGATCAAGATGTCATCCTTTGAAGGCAAGTGCGACCCCGATGCCTACATGGAGTGGGAAATGAAGGTGGAGCAAATTTGGAGTTGCCACAACTTCATTGAAGCCAAGAAGGTGCAGCTCGCTTCCATTGAGTTTAGTGGCTTTGCCCTAACTTGGTGGAACAACCTTGTAAAAGAGAGGAGAAGAGACTTGGATCCGCCGGTTGCTACGTGGGAGCAAATGAGGGCTCTAATGCGTGCTCAGTTCGTCCCACAACACTACTCAAGAGAGCTCAAACAGCGGCTAGAGAACCTCAAGCAAGGAAGCATGAGTGTGGAGGAGGCCTACAACGCCATGCAAACGGCCATGGTCCGCGCCAATGTCATGGAAGATGAAGAATCGACCATGGCAAGGTACCTTCGTATTCTCAACCCTTTTATTGCTAATGAGGTCGATATGTATCCATATACAGATTCTACACAGCTGCTGCATTTGTCCATTAAAGTGGAAAAGAACCAGAAATTCAAGGCAAGGAATCAAGGCTCGCACGCGGCTAGAACCCCTAGCGGTCACGGCCAACCGAACTCATGGAAGGCCCCCGGCCAATCCAGGCCGTTTTAGCCGGCCCAATTTGGCAGGAACCAGGCACCTACAATGAGCCAGCCTAGGAGCCACGAAGTGCCGAGGAAAGGTGCTCCACCGAGCACACCGCCGCAAGCGTCCAGTCGACAGCCCGGCCCGGCTAATGGTGCCCAAGGGAGTTCTTCTAACTTTTCTCCTTCTTCTAGAGCTAGGGATACCGTGTGTTTTAAATGTCAAGGCCGAGGGCATATGATGAAGGATTGCCCCAATAGTCGAACCTTGATTATTAACCATCTTGGACTCTATGAATCTGAGTCCGAGGGTGAAGATCAAGGTCCGTTTATTGAAGATAGCCTATGCATGATGTTGATGAGGATATGGACTGCATTGAATTTGAGCATGGTGAATCCTTAGTGTGTAGGAGAACTTTACATGTACAACCGACCCCATGTGATGATAACCAAAGGGAGAATTTATTTCATACTAGATGTTTGGTTAAGGGGAAGGTTTGTAACATGATCATTGATGGGGGTAGTTGTTGTAACATTGCTAGTACCGAACTAGTTACTAAGTTACAACTTCAAACCTTACATCATCCTAGGCCATACAAGCTGCATTGGATGAATGAATATGGAGAAGTTAAAGTGGCTAAGCAAGTCAATGTGACCATAACACTAGGGCATTATGATGATACTATCTTATGTGATGTGGTCCTAATGAATGCTTGTCATATCTTGTTAGGTCGTCCATGGCAGTTTGATAGACGTGTCAAACATGATGGTTATACTAATCGTCACTCTTTTGATTATAATGGCAAGAGTGTAGTACTAAAACCTATGACTCCCTTGCAGGTAGCCGAAGCCTATGAGAAGAAGAAGGATCAAGAGAAGTCGGTTGAGGCTAAGAAGGGGAGCAATGCCGAGAGCTCTTCTAAGGCCAAAGCCAATTCTCAAGTGCTTCTAGCGTCCAAGCAGGAGATGAAAGAAGAGCACCTGCCCCAAGACGCCATTCTCATGCTCTTATGCAAGAGCTTGGGCCTGCTTAGTGAGGAGTTGAAGTCCACCTTGCCACCGATCATCCTAAGCTTGCTTAAGGAGTTCCAAGACGTCTTTCCCGAGGAGATGCCATTGGGTCTGCCCCCTAAAAGAGGTATTGAGCACCAAATTGATCTAATCCCGGGTGCTACTCTTCCAAACAGGCCGGCCTATAGGATGAATCCAAAGGAGACGCAAGAAGTTCAAGAGCAAGTGAAGGCTTTGCTTGACAAGGGCCATGTGCGTGAGAGCCTTAGCCCTTGTGCCGTGCCGGTGCTATTGGTGCCCAAGAAGTATGGCACATGGAGGATGTGCATGGACTGCCGAGCCATCAACAACATCACCATAAAGTACCGACATCCAATTCCCTGCCTCGACGGCATGCTAGATGAGTTGCATGGAGCGTCCGTCTTCACCAAGATAGATCTCGGCAGCGGCTACCACCAAATAAGGATGAAGGAGGGGGATGAATGGAAAACGGCATTCAAGACAAAATTCGGTTTGTATGAGTGGGTTGTCATGCCTTTTGGTTTGACAAATGCTCCAAGTACCTTTATGCGCTTAATGAATCATATTTTAAGGCATTTTATAGGGAAGTTTGTTGTTGTCTATTTTGATGATATACTTGTGTACAGCAAATCCCTAGAGGAGCATGAACAACACTTGAGGGAAGTACTCCTTACTTTACGTAATGCGTGCTTATATGCTAATGAGAAGAAATGTGAGTTTTGCACTAATCAAGTGACTTTCCTTGGTTTTGTAGTGAGCTCAAGAGGCCTTCAAGTGGACGAGAGCAAGATAAAGGCTATACAAGAGTGGCCTACGCCTACCTCCGTGAGCTAAGTGAGGAGCTTTCATGGATTGGCCAGCTTTTATAGGAGATTCGTGAGGGATTTCAACACTATTGCCGTGCCCTTGACGGAGGTGACCAAGAAGCACTCGGCCTTTGTGTGGGAGGAGGCGCAAGAGAGGGCTTTCAATGCCCTAAAATGGAGGTTGACGCAAGCTCCTTTGCTGGTGTTGCCGGACTTCACAAGACCCTTTGAGGTGGAGTGCGATGCTTCCGGGATTGGCATAGGAGGCGTCTTGATGCAAGAAGGTAAGCACGTGGAGTTCATCAAGGAGCTGCATGAAAGGACTGAGGAGAAGCTCAAAGCTTGCGCGGAAAGGAATGCAGCAAGGGCAAACAAAGGGCGCAAGCGCGTGGTGTTTCAACCCGGAGATCTCGTGTGGGTGCACTTGAGGAAGGAGCGCTTTCCGAAGCTGCGGAAGTCCAAGCTTGCACCTAGAGGAGATGGTCCATTCAAGGTGCTGCGCCGAGTTGGAGACAATGCCTACATACTTGACCTACCAGACACCTATGGCGTGAGTGCAACGTTCAATGTGGCAGATTTGACACCTTATCATTCTCCGGACGTAGCCACACCGCCAGCCATTGATCCGTGGTCGGATCCTCTCCAAGAAGGGGAGGATGATGGAGAACCATCCACACCTCAACCACCATCCGGTCCCATGACTAGGAGCCAAGCTCGTCGTCTCCAAGATGAGCTAGCCATGCTTGCACACCAAGTCCCGGAGGAGGTTGCCACGACCATCCCTAAGACCTTCTTGTTGACAATGGTCCATCATGGTTGAGTGCATGACTTGTATGCACCTTCCATTGCTATTTTTAGTATGTTTCTTAGCCGTGTGGGTTGCTACATTATTAGACTTGGTTTGCTTTATTTTTATTTCCGGTTTTAGCTTGTTTTAGTGTTTTGGGCCGGTTCTCTTAGGGAACTATTTAAGCCTTTTGTAATTTCCATTTTCGGCAACAAACACCATTATTGAGAATACAATTTCTGAATTAGAAACTTCCCAAAGAGAGAGTTTCGTGTTTGTTCAATCTAAGTTAGCCTTGGTCGAGTTGTGAATATCAATTCCTTTCGAGTTGTTAATCCAAGACGACACAAAGCATCCTCTTCGTGCTCTTGAGGATTCGTCCTCCTTTGTGTGAAGTTGTAGAAGGCGAGGTCATTAGCTTTAGGCGTGGTTGTTCTTGGATCATCCGAACCAAGGGTTTCCACTTCCGGGTTTTTGGTTTCTTCTTACTCATCTTGTTCATTTCTTCTTACTTCCGCCAATTCTCACCTTGATTTGTTGTTTCTTGTTTCTTAGAGTCGTTGTGCATCAAGATCGGGCCATCCTACGGCTTACCCCATATCACTTAGGAGAGGTTTACTCTACCCAAGTTAATGTTCCAATTCTATATCTTCAACTAGTGAAAAAAGGAAGACAAGACAATACTTAAATAGTCTAGGGTTGCTAGGGGATTAGGAGCCCATATGCAAATGGGTCCACACATCCACAAAAGGAAACACACTAAAATAAGTAGCAAAGGGAAATACACTAAGGAAATAACAAAGGGAGGCGAGGATGAAGACATACCCTGACTCGGCCAAGAACTCGGCCATGTTCTTGACCGTGTCAGGATCTGTAGCAAGAACTTGGCCTAAGACTCGGCCGAGTCTTGGACCGTGTCAGGGGCTGGTCCTTCCTTGGTGTCGCGCGCCTTGATGCCTTGGAGTCAAAGCCGGGTGGCTTGATTGTCGTGGCATTGAGGTGTAGACATCTTGGTTACTCCGAGATGGGTCGGGCTCGGGCCTTCGTCCCCGGGACTTGAGTGTCCATGTTGATGGGTGTTTGGCACTCATCACTCTCCCCTTCTTGAGGGAGAATTGTCCTCAATTCGGGTGCAATATCAATAATCCACTTGATCACGTGGGAGGCGTCATGGTTAGATGGGCGAGGAGAGTAGCGACCCCGGGCTGCAATCCGTGCCAACATAGGAGGCGCTCTCGCAATAGTCCTAGAGCAAGTAAACTCAACAAGCAATGGAAACGTTAGCCAACGGTGCGGGGGAGCCCTAGGGATGGCCCTAAGCAAGGCATCGGGGGGAAAAGTGAAACTAGTGTCAACTACATAGCACACCCCAAAATGTGGCCACCAAAATCTCCAAAGATGAGTCACCAAATGAAGTATCCAACCCACCATAAAAGTGTAAGGGGTAGCCTCGAGGTCAAAAGGAAAAGATGGGTGCTCGGTTGGGAGTGGCGGGGGGAAACAAGACATGCCACGAAGGCTCCTATGGATTGTCATACCTAAAACATATATGGGGTCCCTCCCCTTCTTATACATGAGCAACCCGGTGAGAAAGACCGCAGCGAGGTAGTCCCAAGTGGGTGGAGCATGGACTAGGGTTGCGTAATGGCCGGAAGGGTGGTACCTAGGCAAAGGGGGAACAAGTGGCGGTGCAAGAGTATAATCCTCAAAGATGGTGATATAACATGTGTTCCCAAACTCAAAAGGGGACTCCAAAGCATCCTCAAACAATAATGTCCTCAATGGGGTTCTAAGGTCACAAGGATCATGCTCTCTGACAAGGTAAAAAATAGCCCTAAAATGGTGCACAAAGTCATCCCAAGTGGTGCATGCCGGGGAAAGAAGACTATAGGGTGGCTCAAGTGAATGCAAGGACAAGGGAATAAGAATCATGAAAGTATAAGCACGAGGAGAAGAAAACTCATACCTTGGAGACAAGATGTGGGTAATCTTGTCTCGATCCGTCTTGAACCATCCGTCATTGGGAGAAGGAGCCTGCGGACGGATGCGGCGGCGGACTAAAAGCATGCGGCGTTCACAACGCCCTTGGAGGGCAACTGGTGGGTGGTGCGATGGCTGCCGGCTGAAGGCAGGAGCCAACCCGGGAGGAGGCGTGCCGCAAGGCGGTGGGCTGCGGGTGGTGGAGCTCTCGCCCTTGCCTTTGGGAGGTGGTACGACATGCTTGTGTTCCTCAAGGGCTTTGAGCCTATTCCTCTCAATTTGATCTTCTAGAACTTCACGGGGAGACATAGGCAAGAGAGTGATCCGCTTCCCCTCATGGACAAAGGCAAAAGTATTGAGAAATCCATCATGGATCACTCGCCGATCAAAGTGCCAAGGCCTTCCTAGCAAAAGGTGGGTGACATCCATAGAAATAACATCACACAAAATTTGATCAAAGTAGGAACCAATAGAGAAAGCAATGTGGCATTGCCTATCTACCACATTGCTTGTACCTTCGCCGAGCCCTTGGGGGCTATAGGGATGAGGATGAGCCATGGTGGGGAGATGGAGCTTCTCGACCACGCGCGTATTGACAAGGTTGGCACATGACCCGCCATCGATGATCACACTAAGGGAAGAAGAACCCATGAGGCATCTAGTGTGAAAAAGAGACTCTCCCATTGGCCTTGTGTATCACCCTCATGGATCGAAAGCACACGGCGAGTCACTAAGCTCAAGGGAGCGGCGACTCCATACTCAAGGGGGGCACAATCATAATTTTCATAAACGCCCTCCGCGGAGGCCTCATGCTCGTCCTCCGGGGCCTCCTCTTCATCATCAAAGGATTCATACCCACTAGTGGCGATGAACAAGACCCGCTTGGCGTTGGGGCAATCCCGTTGAATGTGACCACGACCACCACACTTGAAGCAAGTACGGTTGCTAGACCGCTCGGGGATGGGGGCCGGGGCACGCGTGCCGGGGGTCGGCCCTCGGGGTGGATCACACAGCCTAGTGGTGCCGGTGCCCTCGGTGGAGGTGGGCGGGGCTGGAGCGGACCCGGTACGTGGCTACGGGGCAACAACGGTGGTCGTGGGAGGGCCCCAAGGGGGGCTCGGCGCGCCGGCAAACTTAGGGGGCTATCCACGGGCCCATGCGGCCTTCTTCTTCCGTTGGAGTTGATTGTAGATCTCCATGGCCGTGTGGGTGAGGTTGTTGATGTCCCGGATGGGGAGTAGGATCAAGAGCTCACGGATGTCCACGTTAAGGCCACGGAGGAACATAGTGCGGAGAGAGGCGGGGGTTGTGGACACGCCGGCCTTGTGAATAAGCTCCTCGAGCTCGGCAAAGAACTCAAGCGGTGTGCGGGTGCCTTGGCGGGCAAGGGCGATTTGGAGGCGCATGTGCTCAAGGTAGTCCTCCGGCACGTACCGCTTGGTCATGGCATAGATGAGTTGGTTCCAAGCCTCAACCGGTAGTAAGCGGCATCTCTCTCTCTCCTTGGTGAAGCGGAACCACCAAGCCCGAGCATGGCCCCGGAATTGGAGCGTGGAAATCTCAACCCGCTCGTAGTCCTCATATTGGCAATGGTTGAGGGCATACTCCGTGCTTTGCTTCCAATCAAGTAAAGTGGCCGCATCGTATTCGCCGTGAAAGTGCTCAACTTGAACCTTGATCTCCCGGCGTTGGCCGTAGTGTGGAACGGGCCCGGCCGGTTCACGGCTGTCATGGGGTGGGCGGGGAGCTTGCCCACGTCTTCGGAAGTTAGCCGGCGGTAGAGGGAGCCAATGTGGGTCACGGCGATCCAAAGGGCGCCGGTCATAGCCACGGTCGCGGCCATAAGGGCGGGGGAGCAAGTCAGCCAATGGCTCCTCATATGGCCCGGGGAAGACCTCATCAAACACATAGTCCTCCTCATGGGCCCCATAGGCCTCATCGCCGTCATCAAAGCCCTCACAAGGGCCATACCCATAGTGGGGGTAGGGTAGGGCATCGCCGGCGGGGGCCCGGGTGGCTCATGGATAGGGCTCACCCTCAAAGGCGGCTGCGGAGTGGTGTGGATGTCGGCCCGGTGGCGGCCGAGCATCATGATGGCCACGTGAGGCGGTACGTGCCGGCGGATGGCCATAGTAGCTCGGCTCTCGGGGTGGTGGCAAGCGCTCGGCGAGGGCCCGGACATCGGACGACGGAGAAGGGTACATGGGCACCTTGCCCCGAGCTTGCGCCGTGGGATCATGGAGGGGCTCCGTCGGGCTCCGGGATGAAGTGTCGGTGTAGATGGACACGGGCTGCGGTGGAGCTATGCTTGCCACGGTGGGTTGAGAGCCGACGGCGATGGTGGCCAAGCGAAGCTCGAGGGCAGTCATACGGGCGTCGACGGCGGCGGTAGCGGCGGCGACGGCCTCCTTCTCGCGGCGGAGCGCAACCAATTCGATGTGGACCGCGCGCAAGGCCTCGGCGGCTGCCTCCTTGGCTTGGTTTTCCTCAGCGAGCCGAGCCGCAAAAGATGTGGGGGTGATCGTGGGTGATGAGCTCCGAGGGCTCCGAGTGCCGGTATCCAAGGCATCCTCCATGTGTGGACTCACCTACAAGAGGCCACAAGGGACACAAAGTAAACAATTCCCAAGGAACAAGTAAAGGAGCTAAAGTGAGAATGCCTAAGTAATGAAATGAGAGACACAAGCACACACAAGTCAAAGGCTCACACAAGGGGATACAAGGGACAGTAATGCATGTAACTTGACAAATGGGAGAGAACCAAGACACCTTCCAACCAAGCCAATGTGTATTCCTTAGGCTATGTAGATAAAAGGACCAAAGTGTAACTTAGGATGGCAAGCCCAATGGGAGGGCAATTTGGCCAACCTATGGGTCCAACAAGAGGATGAAGTAGCTATGGCATGGGAGAGAAGAAAATGGAGGGGAGGGCTTAGTGGCCCAAGTTGCCAAGTGAGGGTGAGAGAGCCCACCAAGGGTTGTGGATCCAAACCGAAGAAAAAAGAAAAGAAGCTTGACCTTTGCTTTGCGTTTTTTTTTTGGGGGTCTCTTGCCTTTTGTTTTGACCTCTTGAAAATATGTTTGGCTTTTTCTTATGCAAAGGGAAGCAAGACCGAAATAGACTTAGTGTTTTGATTCAAAGAGTGGAGCCACAACACTTTTTTGTAATGAATGGCAACAAGGGTATGCAGATTTTTTTGTTTAGACGTGCCAAGTCACCATGTAGTGGTGTGACAAGGCCTAGGAAGAAAGAGAGAAGGAGAGGCCTTTGCCACACAATTTCGGCCCCATAAAATGGCCTCCACTAAGGTATTGTCCTTATAATCCTCCCACTAACCCATCATCCTAAGGTACTATTTGACTTTTTACCCAAAATAGCTAAAGGTAGACAAAGAGTACAAGGAGAAGGTGGAGGAGGTCTCCCAAGGACAAGGTACAAGCATGCAAGGACAAGGGGACCACACAAGGACAACAATTCAAAAAAATGGAGCAAGCAACACACAAGAGCAGGTGTCGGCTGGGGGGTAGTGTAGGGCAGCAGCTGGGGTGGTGGTGGGCTGAGCTACGGTGGCAGAGGAGGTGTTCCGGCGGCCGGAGGTGGTGGGGGTCGCCGGAGATTGGTATTTTTAGGGTTTTTTGGGCTATTTTCGGGAGGAAACCTAAGGACAACTAAACTAAACATGAAAGTAGCATGGAAAACATGAAAAAAGACATGGAAACAAGAGAAAAACTGAGCATGCAATCTCAACACAACACAACACAAGAAGAAACAAGAAAAAATTTCTAGCTAGCAAGGAAGATAGAGAGAAAAACACAAGGAACCATGGAAACAACAAAGGAGAACATGCTAGCTATGGAAAAGAACCATAAAAACGAAATTTTTAAAGGGAGAAGAGGACTTAGCTTGGGCACTTGACTCTTGATACCAATTGATGAGAAACAACCCTCCAAGGTGAGGCTTTGCTCCTCTAGCTAGATCTAGTCCAAGGGGAGCCTTCTTCTCCTTTCTAAGCTTAGGAACTCTTTAATGGCAGCCAAGAGAGAGAGGTGGGGCGCCGGACTGAGGTGAGGTGGAGAGAAGCCAAGGAGGTGGCGGCGCTGGCGAGCCCAAGGAGACCCTCCTTGGGGGTTGCTTGGCCGTGAAGAGCAAGGACCGAAATGTGTGTCTTGTGGTTCGAATGGTGATTGTGAGATTGATGAGAGATTGAGAGAAGGAAGAGGTTTGGAAGATGTTTGAGTTGAAGATATAGAATTGGAATATACCTTGGGTAGAGAAAACCTCCCCTAAGGCATCCAATTAATTCTGTCAACTCAAACATCTTCCAAACCTCTTCCTTCTCTCAATCTCTCATCAATCTCACAATCACCATTCGAACCACAAGACACACATTTCGGTCCTTGCTCTTCATGGCCAAGGAACCCCCAAGGAGGGTCTCTTTGGGCTCGCCGGCACCGCCACCTCCTTGGCTTCTCTCGACCTCACCTCAGTCCGGCGCCCCACCTCTCTCTCTTGGTTGCCATTAAAGTGTTCCTAAGCTTAGAAAGGAGAAGAAGGCTCCCCTTGGATTAGATCTAGCTTCTAGAGGAGCAAAGCCTCACCTTGGAGGGTTGTTTCTCATCAACAACAAGGCACCTGATGAGAATCAAACCCCCAAAGGAGGCCTTTCTTCCCAAGAGGAGCTAGATCTTGACTAAGCCAAGAAGGGCTTCCTTCTCCTTGACGATGACCACACTCCTACAGCCCTTGGGAGGTCCACAGCGGCGGCCTAGGGGGGAAGACTCCGGGGAAGAGTCAAGAGAAGGGAGGCTGGATGGAGTGGACGTGGATGGGTATGTGGCCAGCCGGAGCTAGGGTTGGATGGTGGCGCCGGCAAAGAGACCAAGGGAACCTCCCTTGGAGGTTCCTTGACCGAAACGAGCTTGGATCTAGATTTGATGAGTGACTTGAGTCTGAGAACGTGATAGATTGAGGAAGAGAAGAGATTGAATGCATGAGTTGATAGAAATAATTGGAGACCATAGGGGAGGATTTCTCTAACCCAAGGTAATGTTCCAATTTTATATTCTTCAACTAGTTTGCAAAAGGAGACAACAAGGAGTTTAAATAGTCAAGGGTTGTTGGGTGGACTAGGAGTCATTGGCAAATGGGTCCACACGCCCACCAATAAAAGGAAATGCATAAATATCCCACAAAGGGGTAAAGAGGGATAAAAGCCATAAGGCTTGGGTGGAGGCGCGCGCCTAGATGCCTTGGAGTCGAAGCACTGGGTGCTTGATTGTCGTGGCATGGAGGCGTGGGCGTCGTGGCTACTCCACGGTGAGGCACAAAAGTGGGCTTGTCCCTTGGGTTGGTGGATCTCCATCGCTTGGGCTTGAGAGGGCACGGTGGACTAGGGCGTTGAGGGTTTGTGCCATGGCTCGGGCACGGGCCCTAGTCACCGGGCCTTGAATGTCCTTGTTGATGGGTGTTTGGCACTCATCACTCTCTCCTTCTTGAGGGAGAATTGTCCTCAATTCGGGTGCAACAACTACGAGCCACTTGATCACTCGGGAGGCGTCATGGCCGGATGGGCGAAGATTGAAGCGGCCCCGGGCTGGAATCCGTTGATGGATTCCAACCTCCCTTGTTCTCCATCAATGGCACCGACGAGCCATTGGCACCTCGCCTCCACATGATGACCACCCTTGAAGACCGGCACCAATCACCAACACTTGTGTGCCCGAACCACATTGCTTGATGTCGGCCATGCCAGCCCGTGTGCCCGGCCCTGACAACCAAGTCCTGACGCCTCGTTGCCAAGACATGCCAAGGCGTCGGCCATGCCTTTGCCAAGTGCTTAGGCGTGCGGCTCTATCTTTGCCTTCCATTTTTAGTAGTTTCTTTTAAGAGACTTTCATTTTCTAACATGGGTGAGTTGGGCCTCTTGCATGTGGACCCGCAGCCCATTAGTGAACCCTAGCTATTTAAGTCCCTTCTTTGCCTTCCATTTGAACTTGGTTGAAGATTAAAGGCTTAGAGCCTTCAAGGGAAGAGGTGGTCCTCCCCGGTTCAAGCCTTCAATCCAAAGCCACCAAGCTTGGATCTATCTTTGTTTTCCTTTCAAACAACAAGTAATTGCATTTGGATTCCTTTTACATCTTGTCTTGGTCTACAACTCTTCAAAATCTGCCAAGGACCCTTTTTGGAGGCTTCCCTTGGCCTTCTCTCTCCAAACACAACATCTTCCGTCATTGCCTCTTCAAGGCCTCTCCATTGCCGGCCATCCATTCCTCGCCGGAGCTCCGCCGGTCTCGTCACTTCCCTCCTTGTTTCTGCCGCCGAGGAGAGTCTCAAGGGAACCTAAGGAGTCATCTTGCTAGGAGGATAAGAGAAGAACTAGCTTGAGCCACGATCGAGCCCCCTTTGGTGAAGCAAAGCTTTCAAGCCTCCTTGTTTCACATCAAATTGGTATCAGAGCTCAGCGGCCAAGCTAAGTGTTTTCTTCTCAATTTTTTTTTTCATTTTCGTGTTATTCATGCTTTTATCTTGCTCCCCATAAAATTTCATTGCAAAAAGCCAAAAAACAAAATTCCGGCCACCTTGTCTCCGCCACTCACCACCCCACCGCCGCCGCCTACCACCTTGCTGCCACCCACCTGACCTCCACCACCACCTGGACGGCCCAACTTCCTTGCCCAAGGAACAAGACAACTCTTTTGCCCTTCCCTTAGCCCTTGCATGTGATCTCTCCCAAAGTGGCAAAGCCAACATTTCATTTGGTCAAAAGCAAATATGTTTAGAGTCATTTTGGGCAACTCCTAGCTTGCTTTACTTTCCTTAGCTTCTGTGGGGTTTTGTGTTTGTCTTGTGGTGTTTTGGATGGGAAGCTAAGTTCTTTTGTGGCAAAGTCTTTTTTTCCTTTCTCTAAGTCAAACCAAGAGCTTACTAACAACAAAAGTAAGTTTCTAAGTCTCCCAAAGTCACCTTGGCTGCCACCCCTTTGTAATTTCGTGCTTTCCAAGTCCAAAAAAAAAAAAACAGAAGCAAAAGGAATTCAAAAAAAAAAAGAGAAAGAAAAGCAAAGACTTTCAAAGTTTGCAAGGCTTGGAAAAGCACCCCCTTTCCACTTGGCGCCAAGGCTCATTGTGCCCACCTTCCATGTTCCTCCCCTTTGCCACACATCACCTTGCTCTACATCCATTTCATTCTTGATTTGCATGGTCTTGCCCCACCTTGTTTAAAGTCTTTATAAGTTTGCTTGGCGTTGCCTTTTATGATCTATCCATGCTTGATTTGATAATTTGTTTTAGTGTTTGCTTGCTTGACTTTGTGGCCCTTGATCACATGCTTGGCTAGCTCACCTTAGTCGCCCACTTGTAGGATTGTCTCTTTCCTTTCCTTGTTGTTATTGCTTCTTCTTTTGCCCCTCTCATTGTCTTGTTTGCATTTTGTTTCTTGGGTGTTGCTTTGATTGCCCTAGAACTTGTGACTTGCGCCTTGTTTATGGTTGATATAGGCGATCATGGAGGAGCCTCCCCAACTCCGGCCCTTTCATGGCACTCTCGACTTTGTTGAATACTTAGTTTGGGAGTGGAACACCGAATCCTTATTCAACCATCATGGCTGCACGGATGAGCAACGAGTGGACAATGCCATTAACCATTTTGAAGGCTATGCCTACTCTTGGTGGACTGAGTATGGCGCCAAACGTGCCCGCTTGGGGTATCCGCCTATCACCGTTTGGGAGGACCTCAAAACATGCCTTCGAATCTCTTTTGTTCCCCAAGACTATGGTATCATTGTTGAGGCCCGATTGGATGGCATTATGCAAGGGAACCGATCCCCCTTGGAGTTCTACAACGAGCTTTCTCGTCTTGCGCTCATTTCCGGCCTTCACCACTCCACGAGGTACATCCTTTCTAAGTTCCTTAATGGTTTGAACGCTGACCTCATGTCCTCATGTCCTTTGTTAATAAGCACCATTTAGGGAGTGGATGGCCCATAGAAGATGTCCTTCACCTTGTCACTCAAGAGTACAACCATCGGTGTCCAAGGAGGTCTTCTACTATGAGTTGGCCTAGGAGCTCAAACAACACTTCTAGACAGCCTCCTAGAAAACAATAGCTAAGTTGTGCACCAATGAGGGTTCAACCAACGAGGTATCAATCCAGCCCCACTTTTGAGCCATACTATTATTCTTCTTCTAACCCTTCCGTGCAGACCAAGGGCAGAGAAGGAGTGCTTATGCAGCCTCGTGTTAGAGCTCGTGACATCTTATGTGTCATGTGTGAAGGGAGAGGCCACTTGGCCGATATTTGTCCAAACCGGCACTACACTTCCAAGGATTAACAATCCTTGATGAATGGAGATTTGGTTGCTGTGTGTGAAGACGTCGAAGAGCCCCCTCTAATGGTGGAACCAAGGCCAGGCAAAGAGCCTCCACTAGTAGCCACACCATTCATTCGTGAAGAAGCGTCCCCGATAGAATCTTGTGAGCTTCTTGTGTCTATGGCCATTGAAGAGGAGAAAGGGCTAATGAATAAGGTAGATGAGGTGGTACCATCCTTAGAGAAGGATGTGGTCGTGGCCGCTGCATGTGAGTTTCCACCAAGAGTCCAAGCCACATATGACGAGCCACCTAGATCGGTTGATACAAGGCAAGCCCAATGGCCTTTGTCAATGGCCAAGCCAGCCGAGCAAGATGAAGATCCCAAGGCCGGATCATGTGAGCCTCTTGTGTCAATACTTGTTGAAGAGGAGCGAGCAACAAAGGAAATAAAGGAGAAAGTTTTGGGACCATCCCCTTCTTCTATAAGAAGCAAGCTTCACCCCACCATTACACGACGCTCCATACTTTCCTTGGCTACTCCATGGATGGATGCCACACGTATGGTTCCTTCTTGCTTGTCACTCTCACTCTAAGAGAAGGTCGATGCCATGGGTGATGAGCCTTCCGAGAAACCAGCTCTTGACCAAGAAGAGAAAGGCGTCCTAAAGGCTCATACTTTTAGGGAAGAACCCTTCTCTTTTTCCTCTTTTATGTCATTAAGTGACCAATTGCATGAGTTTAATGTTACAACCTTGGATAGATCATTTTTCATGATAACGAACTGTTTTGCATCTAAGACTATGTTCTCTTGTTTGCATTATAGTTCCATGTCCCAATTCATGTCCAAGAAGTTTCACTTAATGCAAGCCATTATCTCCATGTCTAAGTATGATAATAGTTTAAATTGTTGTATCATTAGGCATCTACTTAGGCTTACGAAGGGTAGTGGCATAACTTGTGCATGCATCATTGCCATTCATATAGAATTTGGACCTTGTGTTCTTACATTCCCATTTTTTCTTGGTGGAGCAAATGTGCCTTATTATTCTGATTTTCTTGTAGAATCATATGTTTTATTGGTGCCCACACGGTGTCTTAGATCACTTGTGTCTACCGTCGACATCTCTTCATGTGTTGTGGTTCCCTTGGTCCTTGTTGATCACAATTTTGACCCTGGCTCTTCAAGGTATGCCTTTTTACCCTCCGGATCTTGTTACAATTTTGGGTCATTTATTTGCTCTTTGGCTCCATATGCATGCTTTTTGCCTTAGAGATGTCCTTGGGGTCCTTCACTATCAAGTGGTATTTAGGAATTCTTTTGAGGATAAGGACCATTCTCTCTTAGCCCACACACTAGACATGCCTAGAACCTTGCCTAGGCGGCCCTTGCATCAGGTTTTTCATGTTAATCATGGCCCATTGAGGATTATGCCTAGAGCCCTTCATAGGCACCCCTTGGATAAGACTTTTCATGTTGACCATGGGCCTTTAAGGATTGCCCCACACCAGGCCATTTTTGGGACTCCACCTTGGCGGCCTTGGCCCTACCACCCTACTCCCTTAGAACCCCAATTTTATGTGGTTTCCATGTCGACACCTTCTAGGGCCCTTCCCAAAGATTCTAGCATGCACTCACTCATTTCTACCACATTTTGGGAGATCTTTGGTTTGGCCCTCATTACCGATAGGCCACCCTTTAAGAAGGGGAGGGATTCCACTTTCCTTATAGTTTGCCACATGCCACTCCTTGCCTCGGTTGAGCATATCACCCTAGCTTTCTCTTTGTGGACACTTTATGGAATCCCTCACACACTCGGCTCTACTAGGGTTGCTCACTCGATGCCTCATTTATCCCTTGGACCCGTACCTAGGACCGGCCATAGTCCCACCCAAAGCCGTAGGATGGTCTCATGTTTTGTTGTTGAGTTTCCATGTTGTAGGTCCACTCCGTCGGCTGCCATGCTCTTGGCCTTTGAGGCGCCTCTTCGGTGCACTTTCGAGCTTCCTTGTGGCGGCCTTCGGGCCTTATGTGCCCCCGGTTCCTGATGACGAATTGAGGACAATTCTATCGCAAGAAGGGGAGAATGATAGATTCCAACCTCCCTTGTTCTCCATGAACGGCACCGACGAGCCATTGGTACCTCGCCTCCACATGATGACCACCCTTGAAGACCGGCACCAATCACCAACACTTGTGTGCCCGGACCACATTGCTTGATGTCGGCCATGCCAGCCCGTGTGCCCGGCCTTGACAACCAAGTCCCGATGCCTCGTTGCCAAGACATGCCAAGGCGTCGGCCATGCCTTTGCCAAGTGCTTAGGCATGCGGCTCTATCTTTGCTTTCCATTTTTAGTAGTTTCTTTTAAGAGACTTTCATTTTCTAACATGGGTGAGTTGGGCCTCTTGCATGTGAACTCGCAGTCCATTAGTGAACCCTAGCTATTTAAGTCCCTTCTTTGCCTTCCATTTGAACTTGGTTGAAGATTAAAGGCTTAGAGCCTTCAAGGGAAGAGGTGGTCCTCCCCGGTTCAGGCCTTCAATCCAAAGCCACCAAGCTTGGATCTATCTTTGTTTTCCTTTCAATCAAGAAGTAATTGCATTTGGATTCCTTTTACATCTTGTCTTGGTCTACAACTCTTCAAAATCTGCCAAGGACCCTTTTTGGAGGCTTCCCTTGGCCTTCTCTCTCCAAACACAACATCTTTCGTCATTGCCTCTTCAAGGCCTTTCCATCGCCGGCCATCCATTCCTCGTCGGAGCTCCGCCGGCCTCATGACTTCCCTCTTTGTTTCTGCCACCGAGGAGAGTCTCAAGGGAACCTAAGGAGTCATCTTGCTAGGAGGATAAGAGAAGAACTAGCTTGAGCCACGATCGAGCCCCCTTTGGTGAAGCAAAGCTTTCAAGCCTCCTTGTTTCACATCAAACTGGTATCAGAGCTCAGCGGCCAAGCTAAGTGTTTTATTCTCAATCTTTTTTCATTTTCGTGTTATTCATGCTTTTATCTTTCTGCCCATAAAATTTCATTGCAAAAAGACAAAAAACAAAATTCCGGCCACCTTGTCTCCGCCACTCACCACCCCATCGCCGCCGCCTACCACCTTGCTGCTACCCACCTGACCTCCACCACCACCTGGACGGCCCAGCTGCCTTGCCCAAGAAACAAGACAACTCCTTGGTACGTGGATTAACAACTCGAAAGGAATTGATATTCACAACTCGACCAAGGCTAACTTAGATTGAACAAACACGAAACTCTCTCTTTGGGAAGTTTCTAATTCAGAAATTGTATTCTCAATAATGGTGTTTGTTGCCGAAAATGGAAATTACAAAAGGCTTAAATAGTTCCCTAAGAGAACCGGCCCAAAACACTAAAACAAGCTAAAACCGGAAATAAAAACAAAGCAAACCAAGTCTAATAATGTAGCAACCCACACGGCTAAGAAACATACTAAAAATAGCAATGGAAGGTGCATACAAGTCATGCACTCAACCATGATGGACCATTGTCAACAAGAAGGCCTTAGGGATGGTTGTGGCAACCTCCTCCGGGACTTGGTGTGCAAGCATGGCTGCTCATCTTGGAGACGACGAGCTTGGCTCCTAGTCATGGGACCGGATGGTGGTTGAGGTGTGGATGGTCCTCCATCACCTTCAAACCAAGCCAACTTGTATTCCTTAGGCTAAGTGAATAAAAGGCCAAAGTGCAACATAGGAAGACAAGGCCAAGATGAAGACAAAACGACCACCCTATGGGTCCCCAAAGGGAAGAATTGACAATGGCAAAGGCGAGAGGAAAACGTAGAGAAGGTCTTAGTGGCCCAAGTTGCCAAGTGAGAATGAGAGAACCCACCAAGGGTTGTGGCCCAATGTGAGGTGAGAAGTGTGACCCACCCTTTGCTTGACTTTGCTTCTTTTTCGTTCCTTTCTTTTCTGTTTTTTTTTATTGGGTCCTTTGCCTTTTGTTTGGACCTCTTGTAATAACCCTGGCTTTTTCTAGTGCAAAGAGAAGCAAGCCGAAGGTGATGGTGTTTGAATTCAAGGAGTGGACCACAACACTATTTTGTAGAGAGTGGCAACAAGGGTATGCAGATTTTTGAGGTGTTGAGACGTGCCAAGTCACCAAATGAGGGGTGTGACAAGGCTTGTAGGAAGGTGAGAGAGAGGTGCCCTTGCCACTAGCAAATTCGGCCCTATGTGGCACCCACTAAGGAAGCTTCTTGCCCATCATCCACTAACCCATCATCTATAGGTACAATTTGGTTTTTTACCCAAAATAGACTAAGAGGACAAAAATGACCAAGAGAAGGTGGGAAAGGCCTCTCCCCCAAAAGGACAAAAGTACAATCAAGGACAAGGGACAAACAAGGACAACAATTCAAAAATGGAGCAATCACAAGCAAGGGCCGGCTGGGGGGTGTGGGGCGGCAGGTTGGGAGGTGGTGGGCTGGGCTACGGTGGCAGGGAAGGTGGTCCGACGGCCGGAGGTGGTGGAGGTCGCCGGAGAGGGGTAATTTTTTGGGTTTTTGGGCTGTTTTGGGAGGGGAACTAGAAACAACTAAGTTAAGCATGAAAATAGCATGGAAAAATGAAAAAAAAAGACATGGAAACAAGAGAAAAACTGAGCATGCAACTTCAACACAAAACAAGAAGAAACAAGAAAAAAAATTCTAGCTAGCAAGGAAGACAAAGAGCAAAACAAAAGGAACCATGGAAGCAACAAAGGAGAACATGCTAGCTATGGAAAAGAACCATAGAAACCCTTTTTGCAAGGGAGAAGATGACTTAGCTTGGGCTTTTGGCTCTGATACCAATTGATGAGAAACAACCCTCCAAAGGTGAGGCTTTGTTCCTCTAGAAGCTAGATCTAGACCAAGGGGAGCCTTCTTCTCCTTCCTAAGCTTGGGAGTCCTTCAATGGCAGCCGAGAGAGAGAGAGAGAGGACGCCGGACTGAGGGCTGGCCGTGAGGAGCCAAGGGTTGACGGTGCCGGCAAGGCCGAAGGAAGCCCTCCCTTGGGGATTCCTTGGCTGAGAAGAGCACGGATGGACTTGTTCTTGTGGTTCAAATGGTGAGTGTGAGATTTGATGAGAGATTGAGAGAGAAGAGTGTTTGAGAGAGTTTGAGTTGAGAGAAATCAATTGGATGCCTTAGGGGAGGTTCTCTCTCTACCCAAGGTATATTCCAATTCTCTACTCTTCAACTAGTGGAAAAAGGAAGACAAGACAAGTTTAAATAGTCTAGGGTTTCTAGGGGATTAGGAGCCCATGTGCAAATGGGTCCACACAACCCAAAATAGAAAGGCAATACATTAATTAAATGACAAAAGGGAAATGGGGATAAAAGCCAATAAGGCTTGGATAGGGACGTATGCTTGAATGCCTTGGAGTCGAAGCACCGGGTGCTTGATTGTCATGGCATTGAAGCATCGACGTCATGGCTACTCAGAGATGGTCTAGGTGCGGGCTTTGGACCGGCGGTTCCTTGATGGCTGGTTCCATGAGGGCTCAGTAATGCAAGCCTTGCAAAACATGGAGACATGATGGGCCATTTTGGGCCAAAAGAAGTGCTCTCTAAGGGCTGCGAGTGTCTTGGCCACACCAAAGTGACCACGACCCTCGTGGGCTTCCTTAATCAAAAGTTGCCTAATTGAAGAACTAGGGATTCACAACTTTCCGGCTCGGTAAAGGTAGCCCTCATCCAAGAAAGAACTCTCAAACTCTCCCCGACGGGAATATTCCTCAACAATGTGGCTAAAGAAAGGGTCTTGAGCATATAATGATTTAAGCATAGAAAAACCCACAACTTTAGCATCAAGATGAGCAAGAAGAAGGTACCTTCGGGAGAGAGCATCGGCCACCACATTGTCTTGGCCCTTCTTGTGCTTCACCACATATGGAAAAGTCTCCATGAACTCCACCCATCTAGCATGACTCCAACCAAGGTGAGCTTGGCTCTTCATGTAAGCAAGAGCCTCGTGATCCGAGTGGATGATGAATTTCTTTGGCCACAAATAATGTTGCCAAGTCTTGAGCACCCGGATCAAGGCATAGAGTTCCTTGTCGTAGGTGGGGTAGTTGAGGGCCTCCCCCGAAAGTTTCTCACTAAAGTAGGCGATGGGGCAGCGGTCTTGGAGAAGCAATCCTCCTATGCCAATGTTGGAGGCATCACATTCCACCTCAAAGACTTTGGAGAAGTCGGGAAGTTAGAGAAGCGGAGCATGGCACAATCGATCCTTGAGCAAGTTGAAAGCGGCTTCATGCTTGTCTTGCCAATCAACCTCGGCACCCTTCTTGGTAAACTCATGCAATGGGTCTGCGATGGTACTAAAGTCATGAACAAAAGGCCTATAGAATCCGGCAAGACCAAGGAATGATCTCACCATGGTTGCGGTTGTGGGGCGTGGCCATTCCATAATTGCCTGGACTTTCTCCTCATCAACATGTAGCCCCTCCTTGCCCACCACATAGCCGAGGAAGGTGGTCGAGGGGGCACAAAAGGTGCACTTAGCAAGGTTGGCGTAGAGCTTTTCCTTGCAGAGGCACTCAAAAACAGCCCGCAAATGCGTCGTGTGATCTTCCAAGGACTTGCTATAGATGAGGATGTCATCAAAGTAGACCACCATGAACTTGCCCAAGTACGCCCTCAAAACATGGTTCATGAGGCGCATGAAGGTGCTAGGGGCGTTGGAGAGCCCAAATGACATGACAAGCCATTCATATAAGCCATACTTAGTCTTGAAAGCGGTCTTCCACTCATCACCTTCTCTCATGCGGATTTGATGATATCCACTCTTGAGGTCCACCTTAGAAAAGAAGATGGCACCATGAAGCTCATCAAGGATATCATCCAACCTCGGAATGGGGTGTCGGTACTTGATGGTGATTTGGTTGATGGCCCGACAATCCACACACATTCGCCACGAGCCATCCTTCTTGGGCACATGAAGCACCGGGACCGCGCATGGACTAAGTCTCTCTCGGACATGGCCCTTGTCCATGAGCGCTTGGACTTGCTTTTGGAGCTCGGCGGTCTCCTCGGGGCTAGCTCGATAAGCCGCGCGGTTGGGAAGGGATGCGCCCGGCACAAAATCAATTTGGTGTTCAATGCCGCACACCGGGGGCAATCCATCTGTGATCTTATCCGGCGTGACATCGGCGAACTCCTTCAACAAGGCGGCGGCTGCAGCCGGAGTGGCAAGGCAATGGTGGGGCACAAGAAGAAAGCATGGACGGAAGCCTTGGAGCACCGGCGCGAGGTGGCGATGCCGAGCCAAAAGGAGGCGTTGCTCACACCGCCCTTCGAGGGTGTCCGGGCTGCCGAGCTTGGCCGAGGGCTGTGCCGCCCACACGGGCATCGCATTGGGGGTGGCGGAGGCCGTGCCGGTGATGAGTGCACCGGCGGCGGGACGCTCACCCTTTCCCGGGCATTGAGGCACCAAGGCGGAAGGAGGTAGAGGGGCCGGCGACCGGGGGGTCATGGGCAAGAGAGTGATTCGCTTCCCGCCATGGACGAACACGAAGGTGTTGAGGAAGCCATCATGGATCACCCTTCGGTAAAATGGCCAAGCACCTAGCAAAAGGTGAGTGGCATCCATAGAAATAACATCACAAATAATTTTATCAACATAGTGCCCAATAGAGAAAGTGATGGGGCATTGTCTTGATACCACATCACCTTTACCTTCGGAAAGCCATTGGAGGCTATATGGTTGAGGGTGGGGGAGTGGTGTTGAGATTGAAGTGCTTGACCACTCTCTCGTTGACAATATTGGCACAAGAGCCTCCATCAATGATCACGCTCAAGGAGGCGGAGCCCATGAGACACCTCGTATGGAAGAGGTTCTCCCTTTGATCTCAGATGTCAACCTCCCTTGCCGAAAGAACTCGGCGGGCTACTAGGCCAAATGGTGTCCCGACGCCATGCTCCAAGGGTGCACAATCAAATTCTTCATAGGGCGCCTCCTCGGTGGCCACAACGTCTTCCTCCTCCGGGCCCTCATCATCATCATCCTCGCAGGACTCGTATCCTCCTTGTGATACGGGGTTGAGTCGCAATGATTCGGATCTAGACGAAGAGACCTTGATAAGACTCGAAATAGATCAACCATGGTGAGATACTCGAAAACTGAATTGAAGACACAATGGAACAATGAAAGGAACGACTCAAACTGAATTGAAAAGACACAAAACAACAAAGAAAAGGATACGAAGATAGAACCGCAATCACGAATGGAGCAACCCTTGAACTCGAACGAACAAGAACCTCAACCAATCTAATGAAGACGACCCTGCCTTGTACAACTTCACACAACAATGTACACAACAAAGGACGGATCCTAGGAGCACGAAGAGGAGGCTTATGAAGCCTACGAACACCAATCTCGAAGGAGATTGACACACGCAAGAACAACTAAGCGAGATCAACACAACCTTGATGAGAACTCTTCTCACAAGCTCTCGGTTTTGAGTTTTGGGAGAGAAATGCTTTTTGCACTTTCTGATTTCTTAATCATCCAAAAACTGCCTAAAACAAGGAGTGGCCAAGCCTTAAATAGTGTCTAAGAGGCCGGCCCAAAACATGCTAAAAAAATGACTAAGTGTTCACCTAAAGCTTAGAAAGGAAATTACATAAAATCAAGCCTAAGCATAGGCGTCCAATTCATGAAATAACAATCTAATAAGTAAACTAAGGATTAGGATAGGTCAGCCTAAGACGAGCCAAATATGGCTAAGGAATCCTCCAAGGATGGACAAGACATGGCGTCGGGAGGCCTAGCCGCGCGTCGGTCATCATGGGCGCCGGGGATGCTCTTGGCTTGCACTTGGCTGCATTTGTATGAACTCTTGGATGCTCCCGCATCATTCTCCCTTTCTTTAAAAAGATTCGACCTCGAATCTCCAATAGAATCATGGAAGGGACTATCTCCATAGGAAGCATCTTTCTCCGTAATGTGCAGCTTCGCCTTGAGTGCTAGCAATGCCTTTTCTTTCTTCATGTCCTCCCCTTCTTTAGCTTTGTCCCACCTCCTATCAAACTCCTCCGCAACCTGCAAAGGGAGTCATAGGTTTAAGGATCACATTTTTATCATGAAAAGAGAAGGAATAGATATTAGCATGCCCATCATGCTTGACCTTCCTATCAAATTGCCATGGACGTCCTAATAGAATGTGGCAGGCTTGCATAGGTACCACATCACATAGGATACTATCTTCATAGTGTCCTAGCTTTATGGTGACCTTAACTTGCCTACTCACTTTCAATTCACCACATTCATTCATCCATAACAATTTATAGGGTCTAGGGTGATGAAATGTAGAAAGTTGAAGTTTATTAACTAGCTCGGTGCTAGCTATATTACAACAACTTCCTCCATCTATTATCATATTACACACTTTGCCTTTAACTACACAACGAGTATGGAATATATTTTCACGTTGATTATCATTACAAGGAGCAGGTTTAACATGCAAAGTTCTCCTAATTACTAATGATTCACCATGCTCAAATTCAATTACATCCATATCATCAAAATCAGTTTTAGGCTCATGCATAACATCATCACACACATCATTTTCATCATGCTCAGAATCAGATTCAAAATGACCTAAGTGATTAATCATGAGTGTTCTCCTATTAGGGCAATCTTTCATTAAATGACCTCTTCCTTGACATTTAAAACATATGATATCTCTAGATCTAGGAGAGGGGTTAGAAGTACTCCCTTTGGAGGCATTAGGGGTCACGGCTAGCTGGCGCATGCTAGGTGTGGAAGGGTTTGGTTGAACACTTCGCTTAGGACTTGATAGCTGGCCGTGGGCTTGATTAGGACTCCTCCATGCACTCGGTTGGTTACTAGCTCTTACTCCTTGAATTCCCGCCTTAAACTTTTGATTCTTCTCCACTTTGATGGCGATATGGAGCAACCTAGTTGTGTTCTCATAGGGATACATATCCACCTCGTTAGCAATAGAAGGATTGAGAATTCAGAGATACCTTGCCATAGTTGATTCTTCATCTTCTACAACATTAGCACGCACCATGGCCATTTGCATGGCTTGGTAGGCCTCCTCAACACTCATACTTCCTTGCTTGAGTTTTTCAAGTCTTTGCTTCAGCTCCCTTGAGAAATGTGGTGGAACAAACCTAGCTCTCATGAGAGCTCTCATTTGGTCCCATGTGGCGACCGGTGGATCTAGAGCTCTTCTCCTATCTTTCACAAGGTTGTCCCACCAAATTAGTGCAAAACCTTTAAATTCAAGAGCAGGTAATTGTACCTTCTTGGCTTCTATGAAGTTGTGACAACTCCATATTTGTTCGATCTTAGTCTCCCAATCCATATACACGTCTGGATCACACATGCCTTCAAATGGAGGGATTTTGATCTTAATCTTGCCAACTCCATCTTGCTCTAGCTCTCTATGGCCTTGACGTCCCCTGGGCTCATAGTAGCCTCGTCTCTGTGCATTTCTCCACCTTTCTTCTTCCTCTTCGGCATCACCATAGTCAACATATCTTTGCTCCCATGGGAGTTCCTGAAATTCATCAAACACATTAGGAGCAAAGGGAACTTGACGTCTAGGAGGAAAAGCATTTACTCTCGGCTCTTGGTGAGCACAGATTGGTGTGGCTCCATCGAATGCTTCACGGGCTGGTTGTGGCTCCATCGAACTTGACGTCTAGGAGGAAAAGCATTTATTTTATGTGTGTTTTATTGCCATTTCCAACTCTCTTTGTTGGAAAGCTCTCAAATATCAAAAAATTGATTTCTTTAACAATAATTCGGTGCTCAAAATGAGTACAAGGCCTCCTTAAATATGTCTAAGAGGCCGGCCCAAAATGGCAATAAAACACACATAAAATAACCAAGTTAAATAGTCTAAATACTAAACGGAAAAATAGAAAAAGCAAGGGCGGCGAAGTGTGTCCACAAGGCTAAGGTAGCGCCGGTCTTGCTTGAACAAGTGTCAAGGTGACAAGCTTGGGCGAGACGTCGGACACATCCTTGAAAGCTATGGCCATGTGGAAGGCAACCTCCTCACGCAGGCGCCGAGCTTGGCTCCTTGTCAAGGGTCCGGGCGACAATGGCGCCGAGGCGTCGGCGTCGTCGGATGGTCCCTCATCATCCTCCCCTTCTTGGAAAGGATTCGACCTCGAATCAAGGCCTTGCACCGCAGTAGTGTCCGGGGAGTAGTAGGGCGTGAGGTCTGCAACATTGAACGTTGGACTAACGCCATAGTCATCCGGTAGCTCTAGCATGTATGCATTATCTCCAATGCGGCGAAGCACTTTGAAAGGCCCATCTCCTCTAGGTGCAAGCTTGGACTTCCTCTTGTCCGGGAAGCGCTCCTTCCTCAAGTGCACCCACACAAGGTCGCTAGGCTGGAACACTAGGCGCCTTCTTCCTTTGTTTGCCTTGGCTGCGGTCTTCTCCGCCTTGGCTTCAAGTGTCTCATTTGTCCTCCTATGCAGCAGCTCCTTGATGAACTCCACATGCCGACCTGCATCAAAACTCTCACGCTCCTTCATGGGAAAAGGAGCAAGATCAAGTGGCGTAGTGGGGTTGGTACCATAAACACACTCAAAAGGGGACAAGGAGGTGGATGAATGGATAGTCCTATTGTAGGCAAACTCCATATGAGGTAGAGCCTCCTCCTAAGCCTTAAGGTTTTTCCTAAGGATAGCTCGAAGAATGGTAGCTAAAGTCCTATTAGTTACTTCTGTTTGACCATCCGTTTGAGGGTGGCTAGAGGTCGAGAATAAGATCCTCGTCCCTAGTTTTCCCCAAAGAGTCTTCCAAAAGTAGCTTAGGAACTTTACATCCCGATCACTTACTATAGTCATAGGCACACCATGTAGTCTCACAATTTCTCGAAAGAAAAGGTTTGCTACATTAGATGTGTCATCGGTCTTATGGAAAGCAATAAAATGAGCCATCTTCGAAAAACGATCAACTACCACAAAGATAGAATCACGTCCCTTTTTAGTCCGGGGCAACCCCACAATGAAGTCCATAGATATGTCCTCCCAAGGGGCACTTGGGATGGGCAATGGACTATATAAGCCGTGGGGTTAAGCCTTGACTTGGCCTTAAGACATTCCAAACACCTCCTAATAAGGTGCTCAACATCCCTAAGCCTGTGGGGCCAATAAAAGTGAGCATGTAACATATGATATGTCTTGTCCCTACCAAAGTGACCCATCAATCCACCCTTGTGGGCTTCTTCAACGAGTAACAATCGTAAGGAACATATAGGTATGCACACTTTATCAACCCTAAATAAGAATCCATCAAACAAGTAGAACTTGTCACATGAACCCTTATCTAAACATGTCTTATAGATTGCACCAAAATCAGCATCTACCACATATAACTCCTTAATATATGCAAAACCGAGAACTTTGGAGTCTAATGTGGTAAGCAAAGTGTATCTCCTAGATAGGGCATCGGCAACTACATTGTCCTTTCCCTTTTTGTATTTGATTACATAAGGAAAGGTTTCAATGAATTCCATCCACCTACCATGTCGCCTATCCAATTTATCTTGGCTCTTGAAGTGCTTTAAGGATTCATGATCTGTATGCAAGATAAATTCTCTAGGCCACAAGTAGTGTTGCCAAGTCTTTAATACTCTAAATAAAGCATATAATTCCTTGTCATATGTAGAGTAGTTAAGACTAGCACCCTTCAACTTCTCACTAAAGAAAGCAATAGGCTTACCTTCTTGCATGAGTACTCCTCCAATGCCAACTCCAGACGCATCACACTCCACTTCAAATGGCCTTGTGAAGTCCGGCAAGACAAGCAATGGTGCTTGCGTGAGCTTCCATTTGAGTGCGTTAAAGGCCCGCTATTGTGCCTCCTCCCACACGAACTGGCTATGCTTCTTTGTTATCTCGATCAAGGGCGCAGCAATAGTACTAAAGTCCTTGACGAAACGCCTATAGAAGCTGGCCAACCCATGGAAGCTCCGGACTTGGCTTGTTGATGTAGGAATGGGCCAATCTTGGATGGCTCTAATCTTGCTCTCATCCACTTGGAGGCCTTTGGAGTTCACTACAAAACCAAGGAAGGAAACTTGATTAGTACAAAACTCACATTTCTTTTCATTGGCATACAAGTGCGCTCTACGTAAAGTAGAGAGTACTTCCCTCAAGTGGTGCACATGTTCTTCTTGGGACTTGCTATAGATAAGAATGTCATCAAAATATACCACAACAAATTTCCCAATAAAATGTCGAAGAACATGATTCGTTAATCTCATAAAGGTACTAGGAGCATTTGTCAAACCGAAAGGCATGACTACCCATTCGTAGAGGCCGAACTTAGTCTTGAATGTCGTCTTCCATTCGTCCCCCTCCTTCATTCTAATCTGGTGGTAGCCACTCCTAAGGTCAATCTTGGTAAAGATATACGCCCCATGTAGCTCATCCAACATGTCATCTAGGCGGGGAATGGGGTGGCGGTACTTGATGGTGATTGTGTTGATAGCACGGCAGTCAACACACATCCTCCATGTACCATCTTTCTTGGGCACTAGAAGTACAGGCACGGCACAAGGACTAAGGCTTTCTTTTACGTGACCCTTATCTAGCAATGCCTTCACTTGGTCTTGAATCTCTTGTGTTTCCTTTGGATTCATCCGATAGGCTGGCCTATTAGGAAGAGTGGCACCGGGAATGAGATCAATCTGGTGCTCAATTCCTCTAATTGGAGGCAAGCCTGGTGGAGTTTCTTCGGGAAACACATCACTATACTCCTCAAGTAAGACCAAGATAGACGGCGGTAATGTGGCCTTGAGCTCCTCACTCAACATGGCGAACTCCTTACACAAGAGCATGAGGACGAGGTCTTGAGGTAGATGCTCCTCCTTTAACGCTTGCTTGGACAAGAGAAGAACTTGAGAAGATTGCTGAGATGAGCTCTCGGTAGAGTCTTGGGCAGACTTGCTCCCCTTCTTGTTTTCCTCCTCTTTCTCATGCACCTTCTTCTTGTCATGAGCTTCGGCCACCTGCAATGGAGTCATTGGCTTAAGAACCACACTTTTACCACTAAAATTGAATGAATGACAGTTAGTATAACCATCATGTGTCACACGCCTATCAAACTGCCAGGGACGTCCTAACAAGAGGTGACAAGCTTGCATTGGGACTACATCACATAGGATACTATCTACATAGTGCCCTAGTGTTATAGTCACATTCACTGGCTTAGTCACCTTCAATTCACCACATTCATTCATCCAATGCAGTTTGTATGGCCTAGGATGATGGAAGGTTTGAAGTTGCAATTTGTTCACTAACTCAGTACTAGCTATGTTGCAACAACTACCCCCATCAATGATCATGTTACAAACCTTCCCTTTAACTAAACACCTAGTATGAAATAGGTTTTCTCGTTGGTTATCCTCACAAGGGGCGGGCTGTACATGCAAAGTTCTCCTACATACTAAGGACTCTCCATGCTCATATTCTATGCCATCTATATCATCTAGGGGATTATCATGCAAATCATTCACGCAAGCATCATTGTCCTCATTTTCAGATTCAGAATCGTAGAGCCCTAAGTGATTAATTAACAATGTTCTCCTTTTAGGACAATCCTTCATCATATGACCACGACCTTGGCACTTAAAGCATATAGTGTCCCTAGCTCTAGAAGAAGAAGAAGAGTTAGAAAAACTCCCATGTGCTCCATTGGGCGTGCCGGTAGACCTTGTGTTGGACTGCGGCAGAGTGCTAGGTGGGGAACTTCTCCTCGGCACTTCATGGTCCTTTGGCTGGCTCATGGACTGGCCTTGGTTCCTACCGAATGGTGCCGGCTGGAATGGTCTAGATTGGCCAGGGCTTCGCCATGAACCTGGCTGACCGCTAGCGCCTCTAGCTACTTGATTCCCTTGATTTCGAGCCTTATACCTTTGGCTCTTCTCCACCTTGATGGCTAAATGCAGCAGCTACGTGGAATCTGTATAGGGGTACATATCCGCCTCATTAGCAATAGAAGGATTAAGGATGCGAAGATACCTTGCCATGGTCGACTCTTCATCTTCACGAACATTGGCGCGCACCATAGCCATTTGCATGGCATTGAAGGCTTCTTCTACACTCATGCTTCCTTGTTTGAGGCCTTAGCTCTCTTGAGTAGTGTTGTGGAACGAATCTAGCGCTCATGAGAGCCTTCATTTGTACCCAAGTGGTAACCGGTGGATCTAAGGCTCTCCTTCTCTCTTTGACAACATTATTCCACCAAGTTAGAGCAAAACCACTAAATTCAATAGAAGCGAGTTGTACCTTCTTGGCCTCAATAAAATTGTGATAACTCCAAATCTGCTCAACCTTCATCTCTCAATCCACGTAGGCGTCGGGATCACATTTGCCTTCAAACGGTGGCATCTTGATTTTTATCTTACCAATGCCGTCTTGCTCCAACTCTCTACGGCCTTGGCATCCCCTAGGCTCATAGTAGCCTCTTCGCTGGCCATTCCTCCACCTGTCTTCTTCCTCTTCGGCATCACCATAGTCATCATGCCCTTGCTCCCATGGGAGTTCCTGAAATTCATCAAACGCATTAGGAGCAAAAGGAACTTGACGTCTAGGAGGGAAAGGATTTAATCCTGGTTCTTGGTGAGCATCAAATGGGGTGGCGCCATGTAATTCTTCACGGACTGGTTGTTGCCGTGAAGGGGTGGGTTGTCGAGGTGGAGTGTGGACTACATTGGAGGGACCACCTTGCTCCACATTAGTCCCAAGTGGCACGGCGTTGGCTCCGGAGGGGCCTCCAAGGGTGTTGGAGGTCTCCATAGGTGCGCTCACTGGTAGTGGGCTACGGTGAGCATTCTCCAGGCCAGCCATGCGTTTGGTCAAAGATGCTATGTTGTCCGACATAGCTTTGAGGAGATTGAACACTTCGGGTGGAACCGAGGATGAGCTCCTTGAGCTCCTTATGGGGGTTCCTGGGGGAGACATCACAACTTATCTAAACAATCAAACTTTGTTAGGTTAGATAAATCAAAAGTTGTCTCACAAGTGTTTGCACTCTTGGGTTGCACTCACACTCAAGTCGAACCACCCTAGTCTTTTTGATGCAGTTGGTTGAAAGAACCAATAACTTCACGTGAGCAGTGATCTCGGCAACAATCCTCAAATAATAGTGCTCTAAAAGATGTAGATAATGCGGCTTCAAGACACGAATTCAAGAACTAGCAAATAAGCTCAAACTGGACTCAAATGAAAGAAGTACGCAATGAAACGAAAGAAAGACTCAAACAAAACTTGCAAGTATGTAAATGCAAGCAGAACAACAAGACTCAAGGCAATTTAACTCAAGAGGACCAAGTTATACCTGAATTCGTCTCGACTTGTGCTAATGGAGGCGAAAGATGAACGAAGGGATAGTTAAAGCAATGGCTAGGGCTAGCATAAGGTGAAGCTCGGCGCTAGGCTGCAGGCGCGGTGCTAGGACAAGGTAGGCTCCGGCCTTAATCTTCTTGAGGTACACTTGAAGAGTCTTGAGCGTAAGAAAACTGGCTAAGTGCTAACCAAAGATCTTAAAAACATAAGCTAGACTATAGACTAAAGAGTTACAATTAAATGAAAATAACAAAATAAAACTAATCATCTTTTTTTTTTCTTTTTTTTTTTGACAATTTCTTTTAATTCTCTTTTTTTTTTTACTTCTGAATTTAAATTCTAACTAATGCAAATGTTGAGATTACAAAATAATTCATAAAATAAAACTCTAACAAACCGAGTACTTGGCTTTGAAAATTCGGAAGTGCGCGCCTTGAATGTAGGAGTAGTTGGCAGCACTTTCAAATTACTTGGCTCGCCTTGATTGTAGGAGCTTGTGGTTGTACCTTGTTCTTCACATCCAAAGCAGTTTGAGAGGAGTGGAGCGCCGGTTTCTTAGGAGTAGTTGACAAGGGAGTGGACGTTGTGGGTTTATGGAGAGCGGTTTGGAAGTGGTGGCGGTAATGGTGATCAGGAGGTGATCGGCGGTGGCTTTTGTGGTGGTTTATGGTGGCGGAAAGGTAGTGGTAACTTCCGAACTCCAATTTTCACAAGCAATCCAAAAACAAATACAACTATTGCAAAAGAGACCCCAAAAACAAGACACAAGACGGTTCAAAGAAGAAAAACAACTAAACTGACTTAAGACACTCAAAGAGGACTAACCGATGATGGAACTCGAAGTAGTCGACGGTGTTGGCACCAAACGGAGCTCTAATACCAATTTGATGCGGGGTAAGCCGCGATTGGCCCGATCTTGATGCTCAACGACTCAATGAAGATAGGAAACACAAAGAAACAAGTTAATGATGGCGGAAGCAAAGAAAATGATGATGATTGAATGAGAAGAAACCAAAAACCCGGAGGAGAAACCCTTGGCTTCGGAGATGCCAAGAACAACTACACCTGAAGTTGAAGACCTCGTCTCCTACAACTTCACACAAGGAAGAACGGATCTTCAAAGCAAGAAGAGGATGCGTGTGTAGCCTTTGATCACCAAGCTCGAAAGAGATTGGATCTTCCAAGACAACCAAGCTAGCAATGGCCGAACTATGTTGAAAACTCTCTTTGTTGGAAAGCTCTCAAATATCAGAAAACTGATTTCTTTAACAATAATTCGGTGCTCAAAATGAGTACAAGGCCTCCTTAAATATGTCTAAGAGGCCGGCCCAAAATGGCAATAAAACACACATAAAATAACCAAGTTAAATAGTCTAAATACTAAACGGAAAAATAGAAAAAGCAAGGGCGGCGAAGTGTGTCCACAAGGCTAAGGTAGCGCCGGTCTTGCTTGAACAAGTGTCAAGGTGACAAGCTTGGGCGAGACGTCGGACACATCCTTGAAAGCTATGGCCATGTGGAAGGCGACCTCCTCACGCAGGCACAGGGCTTGGCTCCTTGTCAAGGGTCCGGGCGACAATGGCGTCAAGGCGTCGGCGTCGTCAGATGGTCCCTCATCAGCTACCGCCTCCCCGCCCCTATGGAGAGTATCTCGAGACCTTTGACGAAGAGGCTTGGGCGGATGTGAGCCACCGAGGATATGATCTCGCCCATGAGTCCTTTGCGGCTAGATTAGTCGACGAGGATTGTGCCAAGGAAGCTACCGCCCGCTGCGCGGAGGCTAACGCCGAGGCCTTGCGCGCCGCCCACCGCCGAGAGAGGGAGCATATCAAGGCCATCGATGCCCGGATCAACGAGGCCCTCGTTGATATAGGGCGGAACCCCTATGCACCGATCTAGACACCAAACCTCCAAAGACTCACACGAAAAGACAGAAATAGAGTTAGCTCTCGGAAATCATAAAAACAAGCAAAGACAAGATAGAAGAAAGAACCAAATCTAACAATGACACAACCCTTGATCTTGGAGATGAAGAACCATGTCAAATGAAGACTTAACCCTTGCTCATACAACCTTACACAACGGCCATGGCAGCCGAAGCACAAGGAGGGTGCTTATGGAGGCCTATGAACACCAATCTCCTAAGAAGATTGACACACACAAGATCAACTAAGCTATTCAACACCAAACCGTGTTCTCCTTCCCAAAAGCTCTCTTTTGGATTGAAAAACTGAAACTGAATTCTGAATCATGTCTAACGTGTGGGAAAAACAAACTAAGGCCTCCTTATATACTCTAAGGAGCCGGTCCTAAAACTGAACATAAAGGGTGTCTTAAAATGACTAAAACACATGGGAAATAATGTCATAAAATCCTACTACAAAGTTCACATAATTCCCTCAACATTCTTGAGGTCTTCTTGGGTTGAAATGGTGAGCAAAGTCTTCAACTCTAGCTTGGGAAGATCCTCTAACATGGCTTGCACTTTGGACAAGGACAAGGTGACGACCTTGTCCAACTCTTGTTGGATCTCCTTAGCTCTTGACCTTAAAATAGCTCCATCAAATGTAGGCACTTGAGTTGATGTAGATGATCCCTCATCATCCTCCCCTTCTTGGGAAGGATTCGACCTCGAATCCTCTAGCTCTTCTTCAGTATTGGCCTCATAGAAGGTGAGATCGCCAACATTGAATGTGGCACTCACTCCATACTCCTCGGGTAGCTCCAACACGTAGGCATTGTCGCCTACCCTCCTTAGCACTTTGAAAGGTCCATCTCCCCGTGGTGATAGCTTGAACTTGCGCTTGTCGGGGAAGCGTTCCTTCCTCATATAGACCCAAACAAGGTCTCCCGGCTGGAAAATGACCTTCCGACGTCCACGGTTTGCACGGGCTGCATTGGAGGCAGCCTTCTCTTGAAGCTTGAGGCGAGTCCGGGCATGCAATTCCTTGATGTATTCCACCTGATTTCCTGCATTCAAATCAGCTCGCTCCTTCATAGGCAACAGCTTAAGATCAAGAGGGGTTAAGGGGTTCATGCCATACACACATTCAAAGGGTGTGAGTTGGGTGGAGGAGTGGACAGCTGGGTTATATGCAAATTCTACATGAGGTAATGCATCCTCCCAAGCTTTCAAATTCTTCTTAATAACAGCCCTCAAGAGAGTTGTGAGGGTTCGATTAGTTACTTCCGTTTGACCATCCGTTTGGGGATGACTAGAGGTAGAAAACAAGAGTTTAGTACCTAGTTTGCCCCAAAGAGTCCTCCAAAAGTAACTAAGGAACTTCACATCTCTATCACTTACAATAGTCTTAGGTACCCCATGTAGCCTAACCACTTCCCTAAAGAACAAGGTAGCTACATTAGAGGCATCATCCGTCTTATGACAAGCAATAAAGTGGGCCATTTTAGAGAATCTGTCCACTACAACAAATATAGAATCCCTCCCCTTCTTAGTCCTAGGTAACCCCACAATGAAGTCCATGCTAATATCCTCCCAAGGGGCTGTGGGGATAGGTAATGGAGTGTACAACCCATGTGGCTTCACCTTAGACTTGGCTCTAAGACACTCTAAGCACCTCTTCACTAAGTGCTCTACGTCCCTAAGCATGTGTGGCCAAAAGAAGTGGGTATGCAGCATATGATAGGTCTTATCTCGGCCAAAGTGTCCCATTAAACCTCCCTTATGGGCTTCCTCTACAAGCAACAACCTCAAAGAACACCTAGGAATGCACACCTTATCAACCTTGAATAAAAATCCCTCAAATAAGTAGAACTTACCTAAAGAACCTTTCTCCACACATAGCTTATACGTAGCCCCAAAATCAGTATCATCATCATATAACTCCTTAATGTAAGTAAAACCTAACACCTTAGAGTCTAATGTGGTGATCAAAGCATGTCTCCTAGATAGGGCATCCGCAACAACGTTATCCTTACCCTTCTTATACTTAATCACGTAGGGAAATGTTTCTATAAATTCAATCCACCTACCATGCCTTCTATCAAGCTTATCTTGGCTCCTAAAGTGTTTCAAAGACTCATGATCCGTATGCAATATGAACTCTCTAGGCCATAGATAATGTTGCCATGTCTTTAAAACTCTAAATAATGCATAAAGCTCTTTATCATACGTAGAGTAATTAAGACAAGCACCTTTCAACTTTTCACTAAAGAAGGCAATAGGCTTACCTTCTTGCATGAGTACACCTCCAATGCCAATGCCACTTGCATCACACTCCACTTCAAAAGGCCGAGTGAAGTCCGGGAGAACTAATAGGGGTGCGTTGGTGAGCCTCCACTTCAGATTGTTGAAGGCTCTTTCTTGTGCCTCTCCCCACACGAATGGTGCATGTTTCTTGGTGATTTCAGTCAAGGGGGCGGCAATGGTGCTAAAATCCTTGACAAACCTCCTATAGAAGCTAGCAAGGCCATGGAAGCTCCTCACGTGCCCAATGGAGGTGGGCGTGGGCCATTCTTGAATTGCCTTGATCTTCTTGAAGCGGGGATTAGCCGCGAGTGGCCCGATCTAGACGCCAAGAGACTCGAATGGAAGATGGAGGTGGAAACAAGAGAAACACAAAGGAAACAAGTTAGCAAATGAGAAGAAACAAAGAAATAAACAAGGATATAAGAACAACCGAAAGATGCAATGGAGAGACCCTTGGCAAACAATGTCGCCAATAACCAAACCAATGTGCACAAACGACCTTTCCTTCTACAATCTCCCACAACGATGGACGTGTCCAAAGAGCAAGAGAAGGAGGCGAGTGAAGCCTTGGAGCACCAAGATCATAGACGAAATTGACACAACGCAAGAGCAACCTAGCAAGTTCGAATCAACCATGGAGAATCACTCTCCCATGAGAGCTCTCAAGCTCAAATGCTCAAAGCAACATTTTCATTTTTCAAAAAGTTTTCTTACAAAAGACAAGCAAAGGCCTTAAATACCCTAAGGGGTCGGCCCACAAAAGCCCAACAAGAAACAAGACAAAAGGGCTAAAAAAAGGACAAACTCGGCCAAACAAGGTCCTGACCCGGCCGAGTTTGTGGACCGAGTTAGGCTCGACATTCTTCTCTGAGAACAACTCGGCCTGGACCCGGCCGAGTTGTGGGCCGAGTCAGGGCCATGTCTCGGATGGCTTCTCTGGGCATAACTTCAGAAGGTCCGTTCTCTCTCGTCCTTGATCGGAATGGAGTGATTCCAACGCTCAGAGATAGATCTTGAAGTCTAGTTTCACTCCTACAAATTTGAGAGCGATCGGAGTTGGGAAACAGAAGATATGACAGTTTTGCTGAGGGGTCGCCATTCTCCCGCGCTTGGCTCGGCTCGGAAAGTCACCAAGGTCCTTTCCATTGGTTTGGTTAAGTCCTCGATGAGGGTGGGCTCCCTTGAGACGTGTAGGCTAACCAAGTTCTTGAGTTCCTCTTGCATATGCTTGGCTCGAGCTCTTTGTGAGTGGACCATCTCCTTCCTCAATGGCTTGGCTCGAACCCTTGTGAGTGAACCATCTTTCTTTGTGTGCAACTTGGGTGAAGCCTCGGATGCTCCCGCATCATTCTCCCCTTCTTGGAAAAGATTCGACCTCGAATCTAAGCTTATGCCTTGTACTTCGCCATTTGGGAAGACTTGGACTTGTGCCTCTTGGAAGGCACATCTCCTCTCCGGGGTGAAACACCAAGCGGCGGCGCTCTTTGTTGGCCTTGGTTGCATTGTGCTCCGCCTTGGCATGAAGCTTGTTCCTTGTGCGCTCATGCAATTCCCGAATGCACTCCACCAAGGAATGAACCAAATCAGCCACATTAAGGACACCATGATCTCCGGGTTCAAAGGGCACTTCTCCGGATTTCAGCTTTGAGTAGAGCACACACTTCACTTCTTGTCCTGAAATCAAAGCACTAGAAACTCCATGCAACTCCACAACTTGGTCAATACAAGGGTTAGTCACATAAGATGCATTATGGAGTTTAGGGCATGCAATGAATTTAGCTTCCTTAGAGGGCTTAGGCATAACAACAATGGAAGAATAAGGCCCTCTAGTATGTCTACACAATAGTAAGAATGTAAGCACAAATCTTCCAATGACTACATGATATCCAAACAAGCATGCACACATTATTCCACTCTTCTTCCTAGACCGATGTACATGCTTAGTGACGCAAGGATCAATATAACACACATGTATGGACATAAGGATCATGTTATGAACAAGATGCATTCCACAAGACATGTATTGTGCTAAAGAACTTTGATGCACACAAGAATATCTAGTTTTACATGCAAGGACTGATTTCTTCATGTGTATTGTCCTATATGGAATGACATTCTCATTTACAAACTCAAGAGATGGAATTAGAAAGGTGGAGATAAGAGGTACTTCCCTTGCATTAGTTTCCATTGGCACATTCTTCTTCTCTTGATTGAAAATTGGTTTCTTGGACCGCTCAACATCCTTAACTTCAACATCTTCTTGGAGTAGGAAAGGCAAGCTTGAAGGAACCATGTGAGTCCGGTCCATCCATGGAGTGGCCAAGGATTTGAATGAGCTACGCACAATGATGGGCAATCGATGCTTGATCTTTGTAGGTGAAGGAGATGTTTCTACAACATCCTTTTGTTTTTCCTTTGGCTCAATCTCCTTTCCTATGACCATTGGTTCAATAGCAAGAACCTCCTCCTTCCTTCTTGGCTTGAATTCCTCAAGCATGACTTGAATACATGTGATATCTCTAGCTCCGGGAGAAGGGTTAGGAGTACTTCCTTTGGAGGCATTAGGAGCGTCGGCTAGGGGATTTAGGCTCGGCGGGGAGGGGCTTGGCTTAGCACTCCTCCTTGGCTCCCCTTGCTCCATATGAGGATGATAGCCTCGGTTTTGGCTACCACTTGAACTTCTTCCTCCTTGGTTCCTATGCTTAGTTTGTCTTTCAATTTTGTTGGCTAAGGGTAGCAATTGTGTGTAGTGTCGAGGCACAAAGCGAGCTCTCATCAAGGCCTTCATTTGAGTCCAAGTTATCACAGGTGCATCTAAGGTTCTTTTCCTTTCTTTCACAAGATTATCCCACCATGTTAGTGCATAACCATTGACTTCAAGGGTGGTGAGTTGTACCTTTTTATGCTCGGGAAAGTTGTGGCAACTCCATATTTGTTCAATCTTGGCCTCCCATTCCATGTAGACATATGAATCACATTGGCCTCCGAAAGATGGAATCTTCACCTTGACCTTGTCAACTCCATTTTGCTCTTGCTCTCGGCCTCTCCTTGCTTGGTAGCCTCGATGTGGCTCATGCTCCCATTCTTCATCTTTATAGGCTCGTCTTGGCTCATCATGATAGGCACGCCTAGGAATTTCCTGAAATTCATTTAAATGGTTAGGAGCATTAGGCTTATCTCTACGCCGGGGGAAGTTGGTGGCTATGGGCACTCGGCGCATCTCTTGAGGCACGGATGCGGGCTGCGGGCTTGGGCACTCTTGCTCCAATGCTACCATCCGATTGGACAAGATAGCAATGTTGGCCGACATGGCCTTGAGCATGTTGAACAACTCGGGTGCCCTTGGTTCGAACCTTCCATGTGGTGGACTTCCTTTATAAGACATGATCAACAAACTCCAAGAAACATGTTAGGGTTAGTGAAATCAAAACAATCCTCACAAGTGTTTGATCACTCGTGTGTTTGATCACTCACTCTCTTGTTGATTCGATGCAAGCTTTTGGAATGTAAGGTTGCCTTGAGAGAGACAAAATCTTCAATAGAACTTGGTGAACTTAGACAACACAAACCAAAGGTGAGAATAGCTCTTGGATCATAGAGAATGACAATGCAATTGAGTGGAACTAAAATATGTGTTTGGACTTGGAAATGAGCTCAAGAGACACACAATGGAAGCTCAAACACAATTGGACTCAATACGATCACACAAATGGAATCAAACAATCAAGAAAGAAGACTCAATGAAAAAGTGTTTAGAAGACTCAACAAAGCAATGTTATATCTAGCATGTAATACCAATACTCATGACTTGTGAACAATTGCCAATGATATGAAATGTGTTTAGGCAAGGTGAGTAGGGTATTAAGCTTGGGCTAGGATGATCAAGTCTTCAAGAACACTGTAGAAATAATCATGGAAGATCAACAACAATACTTGCACAAATCATGCACACATGACCTTTCTTTTCTCCTTTTTTTTTGATCTTGTTTTTCTTTTCTTTTCTGATTTTTTTTTTAATAATAAAAAAAACGTGCAGCTAAAGGTGTGTTTGGCTGCTCCCCTTCTTTTGATTTTTTTTTTTTTGACTTGGAAGAAAAGAAGACTTGTTTGTAGGTTTATTTGGGAAAAGGGATGAAATGGTAGAAGGAAAAAGTGGTTTGAGTGTTTACCACAATTGTCAAGGGTAGCTTTCAAGCTCTCTTCCACATACAAGGCTGCAAAGGGTTGATTTTGGCACTTTCCCAATCTAACTAAGACAACCAAAGAGTGAAAGATAGAAAGCAATGTGGTCTTATGCCAAAATTGCACAAAATCACATGCACACTTTAAGCTTCAAGATTCAAACACTCAAGGGACATGGCTGGGAACGGATGGGGCTGGTGGTGGTGGTGGTGGTGGCAAGGCGGTGGACAAGGCGGCAGAGGGTGGTCCGGTCGCCGTTTTTTTTTTTTGGTTTTTTGTTTAGATTTTGCGAGGCTTGTTGGTAGGGCTTTCTTTTGGGGTTTTTTTGAAATGGTGATGGCAATATCAAGGAAGCAAAGTCCACAAATACACAAGCACAAGCAAAACAAGACTAGAAACAACAAAGCAAGAAAAACACAAGAAGAACACAAGAAATGGAAAGAAGGCTCAAAGGAGCTAACCAAGGTGGTGGCTCGGCTGAGTGGTGGTGGCTCGGCGTCGAGATGGCTCTGATACCAATTTGATGCGGGGATTAGCCGCGAGTGGCCCGATCTAGACGCCAAGAGACTCGAATGGAAGATGGAGGTGGAAACAAGAGAAACACAAAGGAAACAAGTTAGCAAATGAGAAGAAACAAAGAAATAAACAAGGATATAAGAATAACCGAAAGATGCAATGGAGAGACCCTTGGCAAACAATGTCGCCAATAACCAAACCAATGTGCACAAACGACCTTTCCTTCTACAATCTCCCACAACGATGGACGTGTCCAAAGAGCAAGAGAAGGAGGCGAGTGAAGCCTTGGAGCACCAAGATCATAGACGAAATTGACACAACGCAAGAGCAACCTAGCAAGTTCGAATCAACCATGGAGAATCACTCTCCCATGAGAGCTCTCAAGCTCAAATGCTCAAAGCAACATTTTCATTTTTCAAAAAGTTTTCTTACAAAAGACAAGCAAAGGCCTTAAATACCCTAAGGGGTCGGCCCACAAAAGCCCAACAAGAAACAAGACAAAAGGGCTAAAAAAAGGACAAACTCGGCCAAACAAGGTCCTGACCCGGCCGAGTTTGTGGACCGAGTTAGGCTCGACATTCTTCTCTGAGAACAACTCGGCCTGGACCCGGCCGAGTTGTGGGCCGAGTCAGGGCCATGTCTCGGATGGCTTCTCTGGGCATAACTTCAGAAGGTCCCTTCTCTCTCGTCCTTGATCGGAATGGAGTGATTCCAACGCTCAGAGATAGATCTTGAAGTCTAGTTTCACTCCTACAAATTTGAGAGCGATCGGAGTTGGGAAACAGAAGATATGACAGTTTTGCTGAGGGGTCGCCATTCTCCCGCGCTTGGCTCGGCTCGGAAAGTCACCAAGGTCCTTGCCATTGGTTTGGTGAAGTCCTCGATAAGGGTGGGCTCCCTTGAGACGTGTAGGCTAACCAAGTTCTTGAGTTCCTCTTGCATATGCTTGGCTCGAGCTCTTTGTGAGTGGACCATCTCCTTCCTCAATGGCTTGGCTCGAACCCTTGTGAGTGAACCATCTTTCTTTGTGTGCAACTTGGGTGAAGCCTCGGATGCTCCCGCATCATTCTCCCCTTCTTGGAAAAGATTCGACCTCGAATCTAAGCTTGTATGCCTTGTACTTCGCCATTTGGGAAGACTTGGACTTGTGCCTCTTGGAAGACACATCTCCTCTCCGGGGTGAAACACCAAGCGGCGGCGCTCTTTGTTGGCCTTGGTTGCATTGTGCTCCGCCTTGGCATGAAGCTTGTTCCTTGTGCGCTCATGCAATTCCCGAATGCACTCCACCAAGGAATGAACCAAATCAGCCACATTAAGGACACCATGATCTCCGGGTTCAAAGGGCACTTCTCCGGATTTCAGCTTTGAGTAGAGCACACACTTCACTTCTTGTCCTGAAATCAAAGCACTAGAAACTCCATGCAACTCCACAACTTGGTCAATACAAGGGTTAGTCACATAAGATGCATTATGGAGTTTAGGGCATGCAATGAATTTAGCTTCCTTAGAGGGCTTAGGCATAACAACAATGGAAGAATAAGGCCCTCTAGTATGTCTACACAATAGTAAGAATGTAAGCACAAATCTTCCAATGACTACATGATATCCAAACAAGCATGCACACATTATTCCACTCTTCTTCCTAGACCGATGTACATGCTTAGTGACGCAAGGATCAATATAACACACATGTATGGACATAAGGATCATGTTATGAACAAGATGCATTCCACAAGACATGTATTGTGCTAAAGAACTTTGATGCACACAAGAATATCTAGTTTTACATGCAAGGACTGATTTCTTCATGTGTATTGTCCTATATGGAATGACATTCTCATTTACAAACTCAAGAGATGGAATTAGAAAGGTGGAGATAAGAGGTACTTCCCTTGCATTAGTTTCCATTGGCACATTCTTCTTCTCTTGATTGAAAATTGGTTTCTTGGACCGCTCAACATCCTTAACTTCAACATCTTCTTGGAGTAGGAAAGGCAAGCTTGAAGGAACCATGTGAGTCCGGTCCATCCATGGAGTGGCCAAGGATTTGAATGAGCTACGCACAATGATGGGCAATCGATGCTTGATCTTTGTAGGTGAAGGAGATGTTTCTACAACATCCTTTTGTTTTTCCTTTGGCTCAATCTCCTTTCCTATGACCATTGGTTCAATAGCAAGAACCTCCTCCTTCCTTCTTGGCTTGAATTCCTCAAGCATGACTTGAATACATGTGATATCTCTAGCTCCGGGAGAAGGGTTAGGAGTACTTCCTTTGGAGGCATTAGGAGCGTCGGCTAGGGGATTTAGGCTCGGCGGGGAGGGGCTTGGCTTAGCACTCCTCCTTGGCTCCCCTTGCTCCATATGAGGATGATAGCCTCGGTTTTGGCTACCACTTGAGCTTCTTCCTCCTTGGTTCCTATGCTTAGTTTGTCTTTCAATTTTGTTGGCTAAGGGTAGCAATTGTGTGTAGTGTCGAGGCACAAAGCGAGCTCTCATCAAGGCCTTCATTTGAGTCCAAGTTATCACAGGTGCATCTAAGGTTCTTTTCCTTTCTTTCACAAGATTATCCCACCATGTTAGTGCATAACCATTGACTTCAAGGGTGGTGAGTTGTACCTTTTTATGCTCGGGAAAGTTGTGGCAACTCCATATTTGTTCAATCTTGGCCTCCCATTCCATGTAGACATATGAATCACATTGGCCTCCGAAAGATGGAATCTTCACCTTGACCTTGTCAACTCCATTTTGCTCTTGCTCTCGGCCTCTCCTTGCTTGGTAGCCTCGATGTGGCTCATGCTCCCATTCTTCATCTTTATAGGCTCGTCTTGGCTCATCATGATAGGCACGCCTAGGAATTTCCTGAAATTCATTTAAATGGTTAGGAGCATTAGGCTTATCTCTACGCCGGGGGAAGTTGGTGGCTATGGGCACTCGGCGCATCTCTTGAGGCACGGATGCGGGCTGCGGGCTTGGGCACTCTTGCTCCAATGCTACCATCCGATTGGACAAGATAGCAATGTTGGCCGACATGGCCTTGAGCATGTTGAACAACTCGGGTGCCCTTGGTTCGAACCTTCCATGTGGTGGACTTCCTTTATAAGACATGATCAACAAACTCCAAGAAACATGTTAGGGTTAGTGAAATCAAAACAATCCTCACAAGTGTTTGATCACTCGTGTGTTTGATCACTCACTCTCTTGTTGATTCGATGCAAGCTTTTGGAATGTAAGGTTGCCTTGAGAGAGACAAAATCTTCAATAGAACTTGGTGAACTTAGACAACACAAACCAAAGGTGAGAATAGCTCTTGGATCATAGAGAATGACAATGCAATTGAGTGGAACTAAAATATGTGTTTGGACTTGGAAATGAGCTCAAGAGACACACAATGGAAGCTCAAACACAATTGGACTCAATACGATCACACAAATGGAATCAAACAATCAAGAAAGAAGACTCAATGAAAAAGTGTTTAGAAGACTCAACAAAGCAATGTTATATCTAGCATGTAATACCAATACTCATGACTTGTGAACAATTGCCAATGATATGAAATGTGTTTAGGCAAGGTGAGTAGGGTATTAAGCTTGGGCTAGGATGATCAAGTCTTCAAGAACACTGTAGAAATAATCATGGAAGATCAACAACAATACTTGCACAAATCATGCACACATGACCTTTCTTTTCTCCTTTTTTTTTGATCTTGTTTTTCTTTTCTTTTCTGATTTTTTTTTTAATAATAAAAAAAACGTGCAGCTAAAGGTGTGTTTGGCTGCTCCCCTTCTTTTGATTTTTTTTTTTTGACTTGGAAGAAAAGAAGACTTGTTTGTAGGTTTATTTGGGAAAAGGGATGAAATGGTAGAAGGAAAAAGTGGTTTGAGTGTTTACCACAATTGTCAAGGGTAGCTTTCAAGCTCTCTTCCACATACAAGGCTGCAAAGGGTTGATTTTGGCACTTTCCCAATCTAACTAAGACAACCAAAGAGTGAAAGATAGAAAGCAATGTGGTCTTATGCCAAAATTGCACAAAATCACATGCACACTTTAAGCTTCAAGATTCAAACACTCAAGGGACATGGCTGGGAACGGATGGGGCTGGTGGTGGTGGTGGTGGTGGCAAGGCGGTGGACAAGGCGGCAGAGGGTGGTCCGGTCGCCGTTTTTTTTTTTTTGGTTTTTTGTTTAGATTTTGCGAGGCTTGTTGGTAGGGCTTTCTTTTTGGGTTTTTTTGAAATGGTGATGGCAATATCAAGGAAGCAAAGTCCACAAATACACAAGCACAAGCAAAACAAGACTAGAAACAACAAAGCAAGAAAAACACAAGAAGAACACAAGAAATGGAAAGAAGGCTCAAAGGAGCTAACCAAGGTGGTGGCTCGGCTGAGTGGTGGTGGCTCGGCGTCGAGATGGCTCTGATACCAATTTGATGCGGGGATTAGCCGCGAGTGGCCCGATCTAGACGCCAAGAGACTCGAATGGAAGATGGAGGTGGAAACAAGAGAAACACAAAGGAAACAAGTTAGCAAATGAGAAGAAACAAAGAAATAAACAAGGATATAAGAATAACCGAAAGATGCAATGGAGAGACCCTTGGCAAACAATGTCGCCAATAACCAAACCAATGTGCACAAACGACCTTTCCTTCTACAATCTCCCACAACGATGGACGTGTCCAAAGAGCAAGAGAAGGAGGCGAGTGAAGCCTTGGAGCACCAAGATCATAGACGAAATTGACACAACGCAAGAGCAACCTAGCAAGTTCGAATCAACCATGGAGAATCACTCTCCCATGAGAGCTCTCAAGCTCAAATGCTCAAAGCAACATTTTCATTTTTCAAAAAGTTTTCTTACAAAAGACAAGCAAAGGCCTTAAATACCCTAAGGGGTCGGCCCACAAAAGCCCAACAAGAAACAAGACAAAAGGGCTAAAAAAAGGACAAACTCGGCCAAACAAGGTCCTGACCCGGCCGAGTTTGTGGACCGAGTTAGGCTCGACATTCTTCTCTGAGAACAACTCGGCCTGGACCCGGCCGAGTTGTGGGCCGAGTCAGGGCCATGTCTCGGATGGCTTCTCTGGGCATAACTTCAGAAGGTCCCTTCTCTCTCGTCCTTGATCGGAATGGAGTGATTCCAACGCTCAGAGATAGATCTTGAAGTCTAGTTTCACTCCTACAAATTTGAGAGCGATCGGAGTTGGGAAACAGAAGATATGACAGTTTTGCTGAGGGGTCGCCATTCTCCCGCGCTTGGCTCGGCTCGGAAAGTCACCAAGGTCCTTGCCATTGGTTTGGTGAAGTCCTCGATAAGGGTGGGCTCCCTTGAGACGTGTAGGCTAACCAAGTTCTTGAGTTCCTCTTGCATATGCTTGGCTCGAGCTCTTTGTGAGTGGACCATCTCCTTCCTCAATGGCTTGGCTCGAACCCTTGTGAGTGAACCATCTTTCTTTGTGTGCAACTTGGGTGAAGCCTCGGATGCTCCCGCATCATTCTCCCCTTCTTGGAAAAGATTCGACCTCGAATCTAAGCTTGTATGCCTTGTACTTCGCCATTTGGGAAGACTTGGACTTGTGCCTCTTGGAAGGCACATCTCCTCTCCGGGGTGAAACACCAAGCGGCGGCGCTCTTTGTTGGCCTTGGTTGCATTGTGCTCCGCCTTGGCATGAAGCTTGTTCCTTGTGCGCTCATGCAATTCCCGAATGCACTCCACCAAGGAATGAACCAAATCAGCCACATTAAGGACACCATGATCTCCGGGTTCAAAGGGCACTTCTCCGGATTTCAGCTTTGAGTAGAGCACACACTTCACTTCTTGTCCTGAAATCAAAGCACTAGAAACTCCATGCAACTCCACAACTTGGTCAATACAAGGGTTAGTCACATAAGATGCATTATGGAGTTTAGGGCATGCAATGAATTTAGCTTCCTTAGAGGGCTTAGGCATAACAACAATGGAAGAATAAGGCCCTCTAGTATGTCTACACAATAGTAAGAATGTAAGCACAAATCTTCCAATGACTACATGATATCCAAACAAGCATGCACACATTATTCCACTCTTCTTCCTAGACCGATGTACATGCTTAGTGACGCAAGGATCAATATAACACACATGTATGGACATAAGGATCATGTTATGAACAAGATGCATTCCACAAGACATGTATTGTGCTAAAGAACTTTGATGCACACAAGAATATCTAGTTTTACATGCAAGGACTGATTTCTTCATGTGTATTGTCCTATATGGAATGACATTCTCATTTGCAAACTCAAGAGATGGAATTAGAAAGGTGGAGATAAGAGGTACTTCCCTTGCATTAGTTTCCATTGGCACATTCTTCTTCTCTTGATTGAAAATTGGTTTCTTGGACCGCTCAACATCCTTAGCTTCAACATCTTCTTGGAGTAGGAAAGGCAAGCTTGAAGGAACCATGTGAGTCCGGTCCATCCATGGAGTGGCCAAGGATTTGAATGAGCTACGCACAATGATGGGCAATCGATGCTTGATCTTTGTAGGTGAAGGAGATGTTTCTACAACATCCTTTTGTTTTTCCTTTGGCTCAATCTCCTTTCCTATGACCATTGGTTCAATAGCAAGAACCTCTTCCTTCCTTCTTGGCTTGAATTCCTCAAGCATGACTTGAATACATGTGATATCTCTAGCTCCGAGAGAAGGGTTAGGAGTACTTCCTTTGGAGGCATTAGGAGCGTCGGCTAGGGGATTTAGGCTCGGCGGGGAGGGGCTTGGCTTAGCACTCCTCCTTGGCTCCCCTTGCTCCATATGAGGATGATAGCCTCGGTTTTGGCTACCACTTGAACTTCTTCCTCCTTGGTTCCTATGCTTAGTTTGTCTTTCAATTTTGTTGGCTAAGGGTAGCAATTGTGTGTAGTGTCGAGGCACAAAGCGAGCTCTCATCAAGGCCTTCATTTGAGTCCAAGTTATCACAGGTGCATCTAAGGTTCTTTTCCTTTCTTTCACAAGATTATCCCACCATGTTAGTGCATAACCATTGAATTCAAGGGTGGTGAGTTGTACCTTTTTATGCTCGGGAAAGTTGTGGCAACTCCATATTTGTTCAATCTTGGCCTCCCATTCCATGTAGACATATGAATCACATTGGCCTCCGAAAGATGGAATCTTCACCTTGACCTTGTCAACTCCATTTTGCTCTTGCTCTCGGCCTCTCCTTGCTTGGTAGCCTCGATGTGGCTCATGCTCCCATTCTTCATCTTTATAGGCTCGTCTTGGCTCATCATGATAGGCACGCCTAGGAATTTCCTGAAATTCATTTAAATGGTTAGGAGCATTAGGCTTATCTCTACGCCGGGGGAAGTTGGTGGCTATGGGCACTCGGCGCATCTCTTGAGGCACGGATGCGGGCTGCGGGCTTGGGCACTCTTGCTCCAATGCTACCATCCGATTGGACAAGATAGCAATGTTGGCCGACATGGCCTTGAGCATGTTGAACAACTCGGGTGCCCTTGGTTCGAACCTTCCATGTGGTGGACTTCCTTTATAAGACATGATCAACAAACTCCAAGAAACATGTTAGGGTTAGTGAAATCAAAACAATCCTCACAAGTGTTTGATCACTCGTGTGTTTGATCACTCACTCTCTTGTTGATTCGATGCAAGCTTTTGGAATGTAAGGTTGCCTTGAGAGAGACAAAATCTTCAATAGAACTTGGTGAACTTAGACAACACAAACCAAAGGTGAGAATAGCTCTTGGATCATAGAGAATGACAATGCAATTGAGTGGAACTAAAATATGTGTTTGGACTTGGAAATGAGCTCAAGAGACACACAATGGAAGCTCAAACACAATTGGACTCAATATGATCACACAAATGGAATCAAACAATCAAGAAAGAAGACTCAATGAAAAAGTGTTTAGAAGACTCAACAAAGCAATGTTATATCTAGCATGTAATACCAATACTCATGACTTGTGAACAATTGCCAATGATATGAAATGTGTTTAGGCAAGGTGAGTAGGGTATTAAGCTTGGGCTAGGATGATCAAGTCTTCAAGAACACTGTAGAAATAATCATGGAAGATCAACAACAATACTTGCACAAATCATGCACACATGACCTTTCTTTTCTCCTTTTTTTTTTGATCTTGTTTTTCTTTTCTTTTCTGATTTTTTTTTTAATAATAAAAAAAACGTGCAGCTAAAGGTGTGTTTGGCTGCTCCCCTTCTTTTGATTTTTTTTTTTTTGACTTGGAAGAAAAGAAGACTTGTTTGTAGGTTTATTTGGGAAAAGGGATGAAATGGTAGAAGGAAAAAGTGGTTTGAGTGTTTACCACAATTGTCAAGGGTAGCTTTCAAGCTCTCTTCCACATACAAGGCTGCAAAGGGTTGATTTTGGCACTTTCCCAATCTAACTAAGACAACCAAAGAGTGAAAGATAGAAAGCAATGTGGTCTTATGCCAAAATTGCACAAAATCACATGCACACTTTAAGCTTCAAGATTCAAACACTCAAGGGACATGGCTGGGAACGGATGGGGCTGGTGGTGGTGGCTGCTTGGTGGTGGTGGTGGTGGCAAGGCGGTGGACAAGGCGGCGGAGGGTGGTCCGATCGCCGTTTTTTTTTTTTTTTTGGTTTTTTTGTTTAGATTTTGCGAGGCTTGTTGGTAGGGCTTTCTTTTTGGGTTTTTTTGAAATGGTGATGGCAATATCAAGCAAGCAAAGTCCACAAATACACAAGCACAAGCAAAACAAGACTAGAAACAACAAAGCAAGAAAAACACAAGAAGAACACAAGAAATGGAAAGAAGGCTCAAAGGAGCTAACCAAGGTGGTGGCTCGGCTGAGTGGTGGTGGCTCGGCATCGAGATGGCTCTGATACCAATTTGATGCGGGGATTAGTCGCGAGTGGCCCGATCTAGACGCCAAGAGACTCGAATGGAAGATGGAGGTGGAAACAAGAGAAACACAAAGGAAACAAGTTAGCAAATGAGAAGAAACAAAGAAATAAACAAGGATATAAGAATAACCGAAAGATGCAATGGAGAGACCCTTGGCAAACAATGTCGCCAATAACCAAACCAATGTGCACAAACGACCTTTCCTTCTACAATCTCCCACAACGATGGACGTGTCCAAAGAGCAAGAGAAGGAGGCGAGTGAAGCCTTGGAGCACCAAGATCATAGACGAAATTGACACAACGCAAGAGCAACCTAGCAAGTTCGAATCAACCATGGAGAATCACTCTCCCATGAGAGCTCTCAAGCTCAAATGCTCAAAGCAACATTTTCATTTTTCAAAAAGTTTTCTTACAAAAGACAAGCAAAGGCCTTAAATACCCTAAGGGGTCGGCCCACAAAAGCCCAACAAGAAACAAGACAAAAGGGCTAAAAAAAGGACAAACTCGGCCAAACAAGGTCCTGACCCGGCCGAGTTTGTGGACCGAGTTAGGCTCGACATTCTTCTCTGAGAACAACTCGGCCTGGACCCGGCCGAGTTGTGGGCCGAGTCAGGGCCATGTCTCGGATGGCTTCTCTGGGCATAACTTCAGAAGGTCCGTTCTCTCTCGTCCTTGATCGGAATGGAGTGATTCCAACGCTCAGAGATAGATCTTGAAGTCTAGTTTCACTCCTACAAATTTGAGAGCGATCGGAGTTGGGAAACAGAAGATATGACAGTTTTGCTGAGGGGTCGCCATTCTCCCGCGCTTGGCTCGGCTCGGAAAGTCACCAAGGTCCTTGCCATTGGTTTGGTGAAGTCCTCGATGAGGGTGGGCTCCCTTGAGACGTGTAGGCTAACCAAGTTCTTGAGTTCCTCTTGCATACGCTTGGCTCGAGCTCTTTGTGAGTGGACCATCCCCTTCCTCAATGGCTTGGCTCGAACCCTTGTGAGTGAACCATCTTTCTTTGTGTGCAACTTGGGTGAAGCCTCGGATGCTCCCGCATCACTTCTCTTCATCAACTTGCATCCCTTGTGTGCTCACTACAAAACCAAGGAAGATGACTCTATTAGTGCAAAAGTCACACTTCTTTAAATTAGCATACAAGTGCTCCACTCTAAGAGTATAGAGAACTTCCCTTAGGTGATTCTCATGTGCTTCTAGGGACTTGCTGTATAATGTCATCAAAGTACACTACAACAAACTTCCCAATAAAATGCCTCAAAACATAATTCATTAAGCGCATGAAAGTAGAAGGGGCATTAGTCAAACCGAAGGGCATTACAAGCCACTTGTAGAGTCCGAACTTGGTCTTGAAGGCCGTCTTCCACTCATCTCCCTCCTTCATCCTAATTTGATGATAACCACTCCTTAGATCAATCTTGGTAAAAACGGTGGCACCATGGGGCTCATCGAGCATATCATCTAGGCGGGGAATCGGGTGGCGGTACTTGATTGTGATGTTGTTGATGGCTCGGCAATCAACACACATCCTCCATGAATTATCCTTCTTGGGGACCAATAGGACAGGTACGGCACAAGGACTCATACTCTCCCTCACATAACCCTTATCTAAGAGGTCTTGGACTTGGTTTTGGACCTCTTGACTCTCCTTAGGGTTCATCCTATAGGCTGGACGGTTTGGTAGGGTAGCTCCGAGGATGAGGTCTATTTGATGCTCAATTCCTCTCAAGGGGGGAAGGCCAGGGGGTATCTCATCCGGGAACACGTCCTTAAACTCATCTAGGATGGCTTGGATGTTAGGGGGAAGGGTTGCCTTGTTGTCCTCACTTAAGGTGGCCAGCTTCTTGCATAGGATCATTAGGGTAGTGTCTAAGGGTAGACACTCATCTCACAGCTCACTCTTGGACGCCATTAGGACACTAGGGGGCTGGACAATTAAGGCTTGGGGCGGCTTTGGGGATGTTCCCTCATGTGGCCGTGAGCTTGGCTTCCCTTTCTCATTGCTCTCCAAGTCCTCCTTCTTCTTCTTCTTCTCATAGGATTCGGCAATCTGCACGGGAGTCATAGGTTTTAAGACAACTTTCTGGCCTTTATGAGTAAAAGAGTGCTTATTAGTAAAACCATCATGCGCAACTCTTTTATCATATTGCCAAGGCCTACCTAACAAGAGATGACAAGCATTCATAGGCACAACATCACACAAAATGGTATCCTCATAATGACCTAGGGTGAATGTTATCTTAACTTGCTTGTTCACCTTCAATTCTCCACAATCATTCATCCAATGAAGTCTATATGGCCTAGGGTGGCAGAAAGTAGCTAGATGTAATTTGGTGATCAATTCGGTGCTAGCTATATTACAACAACTCCCTCCATCAATTATCATGTTGCACACTTTTCCCTTTACTAAGCATCGAGTATGAAATAGGTTTTCTCTTTGATTATCCTCACAAGGGGCCGGTTGCACATGTAATGTTCTTTTACAAATCAAAGACTCTCCATGCTCAAACTCAATGCCATCATCATTTTCATGCAATTCAGAATTATGCACAACATGCTCATCAACAAATTCATCATCTTCTCTATCACTTTCACTTTCATACAACCCTAGATGATTTATAACAAGAGTTCTAGTGTTGATGCAATCCCTAGCATAATGGCCTCTACCACGACACTTAAAACATTCAATATCTCTAGCACGAGAGGTAGGGTTAAAGGTACTCCCTTTGGGTCCATTAGAAGGACCAGCCGAACCCTTTGGAGGATATTGATGTCCACTTGGTGGGGCACTCCTCTTCGCTCCTCCTTGGTCCGTGCTAGGTGTCCTAGGGCCCTCTCTTGCATTGGCATGCTCTCGGCTTTGGTGTGGGAAGCCACGGCTGGATTGGTTCCTCAACGTAGTGGGTGCTCCACTTGGCCCTCTCGGCCCTTGGCTCCTTGCCTTGGTCTTCCTCTCCACTTTAATGGCTAGGTGTAGTAGCTCCGTCATAGTCCTATACGGATACAAATCAACCTCATTAGCTAAAAAGGAATTGAGTATGCGGAGGTACCTTGCCATTGTTGTTTCCTCATCTTCCACCACATTGGCCTTCACCATGGCCACTTGCATGGCATTGTATGTTTCCTCGGCGGACATGGAGCCTTGCCTCAGATTTTCAAGCCGTTGGCGTAGGTCTCTTGTGTGATGTTGAGGAACAAACCGAGCCCTCATCAAGGCTCTCATTTGGTCCCAAGTAGCCACGGCCGGGTCCAAGGCTCTTCTCCTTTCCTTGACTAGGTTGTCCCACCAAATCAAGGCATAGCCAGTGAACTCCAATGCAGACAATTGGACCTTCTTATGCTCCGGGAAGTTATGGCAAGACCAAATCTGCTCCACCTTGGTCTCCCACTCTTGATACACGTCCGGATCACACTTGCCCTCAAAGCTCGGAATTTTGAACTTGATACGCCCAATGCCATCTTGCTCGGGCTCTCGCCCTCTTCTTGGCGGATAACCCCTAATTGGCTCGGCTCTCCAGCCCTCCTCATCCATATACTCATCTTGGTATCCTTGAAACTCATTGAAAAGATTAGGAGCATAAGGATTTCTATGCAAAGGAGAGTTAGGGACCGAACCTTGCTCTCGGTGAGCTTGACCCCGGTTAGGGTGAAAGGGGCCGGCGCCTTGAGGAGTGTCATGGTGTGACACAGCCGGATGAGTGGCCGACAAGGGCGGCGTCTCATGGTTGGCTGCGGCCTTTGCAGCATTGTAGGTGGCCCTTTGGTCCGGAAGGGGTGCCCTTGATGGATCAAGTGAAGGGCCTCCAGCTTCCACATTGGTGCCCAATGGAATGGTTGTGGGCTATGGTGTCCGAGACTCCAAGGTGGCCATCCGAGTGGACAACCCGGCTAAGGTGTCCGACATTTGCTTGAGGAGATTGAACACCTCCGGATGCACCGGCTCGGAACTCCTTGAGCAGGTAGGGCTCACTGATTTTGACATGATCAAAACAAATAAACACACAACAATGTTAAGGTTAGTGCAAAATAGCAAATCGCCTCACAAGTGTGTCGCTCTTTGTGTTTGATTCTCTCTAGTGTTTCTCTCTTGTGTTTTAAGCTCTCACTCTTCAAATGGTATGGATGCAGCTCCTTGTAGGTGGACCTAGACAATGAAAAACAAACAACAACGTTAAAAGTTAGTGAAAACAGAAAATCACCTCACAAGTGTTTCACTCTTGTGTTTGATTCTCTCACTCTCCTTGGTGTTGATGTCGCTTCTTTGAAGTATTGCCTTGTATGGATCAATAGTCCTACGTGAGTTCAATGGATAGACAACACAAGCTATGAAAGTTCAAGGATGTGAGCTAAGGTGTAGCTCGGCAGAATACTCAAGAAAAATAAACAAGAGACAAGACGCAAGAAAAGAAGACTCTAAGAAAGGACTACAATGCAAGAATGAAATGCAATGCAAGATGGGAACTCAAGTCTGAACTCAAGAGGGTCAAAAACGTACCTTTGCCTTGCCTTGAATTACAACAATGGAGTTGAGAGTAGGGTTAGGCGTAGGGTAAGGTTTGTAGGCTAGGGTAAGGTTTGGTAGACCTTAGGTGTGCCGGCTTGAGGACCTCTTGAAGTTGGCTTGAGAATCGGCTAAGTATAGAACATAGTCTATGATAACCACAACTTAGGATAATATAACATGTAAATGAAATACAATGCAAGAGACTTTTTTTTTTTTTTTGACGATCACTTCTTTTTTTTTTTGACGATCACTTCTTTTCTTTTTTTTGTCTCAAAAATAAAATACACAAAATAAAATACTAACCTAAGTTGCTAATTAATATATACACATAGACTAAGGTGGTCTTCATGGTGAATGAAGGCTGCCGAATTGTTTTGGTTTTTGAATTTGAATTTCAACCGAGATGTGTGTTGGGAAGGTGGGATAGTGTTTTGAAAGAGTCAAAGATTGAGGAGTGAAAATAGGGAAGTGTGGGTTAGTGGTTACACGGCTGATTTACTAGGATTTTCTTTCTTTTTCTTCACTTGTAACCGGCACATGTGATGGGTAATGGGGTAGTGGTTGGTCTTTGTGTTTGGACATGGAAGTTGGTCTGATTTGGGATTGGTGGTCGAAGTAGGGTGGTCTGCTGGCGGCGAAAGGTGGCTGAACTTCTCAAACTCCACAATCACAAGATCAAAGCAAGTAAAGGACACAAAGACTCAAGAAAAACTGGAAAACATTAATCGGAACCTCACACAAACACAAGCCAAAGGAAGGCTAGCAATCCCAGGGCGGCGATGCGGCGGCGCTGGCGGCAGGGCTGGTGTCAACTGGCTCTGATACCACTTGATATAGGGCTAAACCCCTATGCACCGATCTAGACACCAAACCTCCAAAGACTCACACGAAAAGACAGAAATAGGGTTAGCTCTCGGAAATCACAAAAACAAGCAAAGACAAGATAGAAGAAAGAACCAAATCTAACAATGACACAACCCTTGATCTTGGAGATGAAGAACCATGTCAAATGAAGACTTAACCCTTGCTCATACAACCTTACACAACGGCCATGGCAGCCGAAGAACAAGGAGGGTGCTTATGGAGGCCTATGAACACCAATCTCCTAAGAAGATTGACACACACAAGATCAACTAAGCTATTCAACACCAAACCATGTTCTCCTTCCCAAAAGCTCTCTTTTGGATTGAAAAACTGAAACTGGATTCTGAATCATGTCTAACCTGTGGGAAAAACAAACTAAGGCCTCCTTATATACTCTAAGGAGCCGGTCCTAAAACTGAACATAAAGGGTGTCTTAAAATGACTAAAACACATGGGAAATAATGTCATAAAATCCTACTACAAAGTTCACATAATTCCCTCAACATTCTTGAGGTCTTCTTGGGTTGAAATGGTGAGCAAAGTCTTCAACTCTAGCTTGGGAAGATCCTCTAACATGGCTTGCACTTTGGACAAGGACAAGGTGACGACCTTGTCCAACTCTTGTTGGATCTCCTTAGCTCTTGACCTTGTAATAGCTCCATCAAATGTAGGCACTTGAGTTGATGTAGATGATCCCTCATCACTCGTCGAGGTCGAACGACGCCAAGCGGCATATGTCATGGCTGTTGCGGAGCGAATCGCGGCGGAGGCCCGCGGTCACCGACTGGCCTCCATGGAGCCCACCTTGGCCATCATCCCCACCACTCCCCCGCCGCCTACTCCGGCCGTGGCGCCACTCCCCACGGTGCCCTTCCTTCCAGATGCCTCCTTGCGCGCCCCGGCTGACTGCCACCTTGAGGAGACACGCGCCGCCAACACCCACCTCGCGGTCATCGGTTATCCACCGCTGTCGGGCGCGCTTACCCCCGAAGCAGCCCCACCTTCCTCTTGGTGTCGCGCCGCGGTGCGTTGTTGCTCACTCGACTGGCTGCGCCCTTGGCTCAGCCATGACTTGGTTGGCCGCCTCCCATCGCCGCGAGCGGTCCCTTGTCGCCTATTGGAGGCCCTCCATCGGCACATTTCCATGGAGGCCAGCGCCCCATGGTTGCACCACTGACAGAGGGCTGCACCTTGTCACCACCTTGGCTGGCGCCATTGTTGCCCTTGGCGCGCCCCACCCAAGTTGAGGCCCCCTTCTCTCTTTCCTCTTGTATATCATTGAGTGGCGCATTGCATGAGTTTCATGTTACATTCTTGGATAGAGCACTTTGCATGATGACAAGCTATTTTGCATCTAGGACTATGTCCTCTTGTTTGCATTGAAGTTCCATGTCTCAATTCATGTCCAAGAGGCCTCACTTAATGCATGTCATTCTATCCATGTCTAAGTCTGCTCATTTTCTAACTTGTTGTATCCTGATGCATCTACTTAGGCTTAGGAAGGGTAGTGGCATCACTTGTGCATGCATCCTTGCCTTTCATATAGAAATTGGACCGTGTGTTCTTACATTCTCCATTTGCCTTGTTGGCACAAGGGTGCCTTATTATTCTGAGTTGCTTTTGGCATCATATGTTTTATTGTGGCATGCTCCTTGCTTTAGTGTTGTCCTTGGAGTCCTTCACTATCCAGTGGTATCTAAGCATTCTTTTGAGGATAAGGACTACTCTCTCTTAGCCCACACACTAAATGATGAGTTTCAACCACCCATCAACAAGGATTCAAGGCCTTGACCACCAAGACGCCGGCGCATCAATGCCACGACACTCAAGCATCGACCATGCTTCGACTCTAAGGCATTTATGCACGCGTCTATATCCAAGCATCTAAGGCTTTTATCCCCTTTCTATTTTGGTTATTTAGTTTCATAATTCTAGCATTGCCTTAGTAAGTGTGAAGAGCCATTTGCATATGGGCTTTAACTCACTAAGGTCCATTAGAGTTTCCTTTTATTGGTGGGCGTGTGGACCCATTTGCCAATGGCTCCTATTCAACCCAACAACCCTAGACTATTTAAACCCATTGTTGTCTTCCTTTATAAACTAGTTGAAGATTAAGAGAGTGGCCATTGCCTTGGGTTAGAGGAATCCTCCCCTAGGCAGCCACTATACTTCAACCCAAATCACTCTCTCTTGCATTTCCCTCTTCCAATCTCATCTTTCTCTCAAAGGAAAGGCCCTAATTCGTTTGGGTCTAGTTTCTCTCAGCCAAGGAACCTCCAAGAGGGGTTCCCTTGGTCTCGTTCTAGTTCTCCGCCAGTCAGCCCCCTCAAGTGCCGCCCTAGCGCCGCCCGTCGCTGGCTGGAGTTCCCTCTCGGCAGCCCCTTCGGCTACACTGTTTTCTTGCGGCCCAACACCCCTTTCAAGCACCATTTGGAGGGTTTCCAAGCTTAGGAAAGAGAAGAAGGCTCCCCTTGGTCTAGATCTAGCCTCTAGAGGAGCAAAACTTCACCTTTGGAGGGTTGTTTCTCATCAATTAACCAATTCACCTTTGGAGGATTATGCCTAGGTGAGCAAAACCTCACCTAGGCATAATCCTCAAGGGGACATGATCAACATGATAAACTTGATGCAAGGGCTGTCTAGGGAAGGTGTTAGGCATGTTTAGTGATGGGTGGTTGACACTCATCACTAAACATGCCTAGCACCTTCCCTAGACAGCCCTTGTATCAAGTTTATCATGTTGATCATGGCCCCTTGAGGATTATGCCAAGACCCCATCATAGGCACCGCTTGGATGAGACTTTTCATGTTGACCATGGGCCTTTAAGGATTGCCCTACACCATGCCATTTTGGGGACTCCACCTTGGCCCTACCACCTACTATCTTCGAACCCCAATTTTATGTAGTTGCCTTATCGACTCCTTATAGGGCCCTTCTCAAAGATTCTAGCATGTACTCACTCTTTTCTACTACATTTTGGGAGATCTTTGGTTTATCACTCATAACCAGAAGGCAACCTTTTAAGAAGGGGAGGGATTCCACTTTCCTTATAGCTTGCCACATGCCACTTCTTGCCCTGATTGAGCCTAGCACCCTACATTTCTTTTTGTGGCCTCTCTTTGGAATCCCTCACACACTCGGCTCAACTAGGGTTGCTCACTTGATGCATCATTTCTCCCTTGGACCCGTGCCTTAGGAGCGGCCATAGTCCCACCCGGAGCCGTAGGATGGACTCACGTTTTCTTGTTGAGTTGCATTGTTGTAGGTACATTCCTTCGGCTTCCATGCTCTCCCATACGGCCTTCCATCTTGTTGTGCCCAAGGAGCCGCCCGACGGATTTCGTATGCTCGTGCTTCTTTGTGTTAGTGGCGGTCTTCCTCACTCCACCTTCACCTTTAAGAAGGGGAGACGCACCACCACACTTCCTCCACCTCCCGGGCTCCCCACACCCTCAAAGCGAGGATGCTTCAAAGCTAAGAAGGGGAGAGTGATGAGTCCCGGTAATTGACCACCAAGGCGCTGACGCATCAATGCCACGACAATCAAGCATCGACCATACTTCAATTCCAAGGCATTCATGCGCACGCCTACATCTAAGCCTCTAAGGCTTTTATCCTCTTTGTATTTTTGGTTATTTAGTTTCTTTAGTCTAGTCTTGCCTTAGTGAGTGTGAATAGCCATTTGCACATAGTGATGTGATCCGAGCCCACCTGGGTCCGCCTTCCCATGGTCTGCCTCGATCGGCGGTCTAACCCAGCGACCCAGCCCACGGTCTGCCTCAATCGGCGGTCTGACCGCTGGCGCCCTGATCACAGAGCAGGGCTGTAGCCCCTGCACCCCAACCTGTAAGGGACTATTAGGCTTTAATTGCAGGATGTTGCCAGGGGGGATCGAACCCCTGACCTTTGACATATTCCCAATTCCATGGGAGATATGCCAACCAACTACACTGCAGTGTAGTTGGTTGGCATATCTCCCATGGAATTGGGAATATGTCAAAGGTCAGGGGTTCGATCCCCCTTGGCAACATCCTGCAATTAAAGCCTAATAGTCCCTTGCAGGTTGGGGTGCAGGGGCTACAGCCCTGCTCTGTGATCAGGGCGCCAGCGGTCAGACCGCCGATTGAGGCAGACCGTGGGCTGGGCCGCTGGGTCAGACCGCCGATCGAGGCAGACCATGGAAAGGCGGACCCAGGTGGGCTCGGATCACATCACATAGGCTTCAAGTCACTAAGGCCCATTAGAAGCTTTTCATTGTTGGCTTGATGCCTAGACTATTTAAAGTCATCTTTGTCTTCCTTGTTCATTTAGTTGAAGATTATAGAAGTGGAATATTTCCCTTAGGTTGAGTATATCTCCCTAAGGCCTCCACTTACTTGTATCAACCCCAAGCATTCAAATCTCTCATTCTTCCTCTTAATCGCATCTACTCTCAAGCAAACTCACTCAAACCATTGGATTCAAGCTCAACTACCCAAGGAACCTCTAAAGGAGGTTCCCTTGGCCTTCTAGCCGAGAGCCGCCGGCTCCTTCTTGTCCGCCGCCGGTCGTACCCTCCCTCGGCAGCCACTCGGCTCTCCTCTCTCCCTCTCGGCCGTGAGTCTCTCCCAAGCACCATTTGAGGGCTAGCAAGCTTAAGAAGGAAGGAGAAGTCTAGCTTGGCCACGATCTAGCTCACTTGGGAAGAAGAACCTCCTCTTAGGGGTTTGATTCTCATCACTTGTACACATGGTTAGTGTAATGAAGAACCTCTTCAATAGGCATCCCTCGTATAAAATGTTGCACGTTCACCACAGCCCTATGGTCCGGATTTAAGCTATTGATGAACTTAGAAATAAGATAACCCTCGGGAAATTTAAGTCCAGACCTAAAGACCAAAGTCCTTAGCTCCTTATAAAATTCATCCGGGGTCTTATTCCGTTGTCTGAATTGCTCAAGTCGAGCATGGACTCTCTCATTATAGTCATCCGGCACAAACCGGCTTCTCAAGGCAGCCTTGAGCTCTTCCCAGGTCTCAATTTGGGGATAGCCTCTATAGGTCTTATCCTCCTTGTCCTCTAGCCACCAATGGTAAGCAAAGTCAACAAACTTGATTGAGGCTATAGCTACTCGTTGAGCATCCGAGTAGTTATAGAACTCAAAAATTTGCTCGGTCTTTTGCTCCCAATCTAGATAGGAATCTACCTCACATGTACCTCCAAAAGGCTGAACTTCAAGCTTGATTCCATGATGAGGTGGACGGCCTAGCTGATCTTCATACTCATCCTCGTAGGCCACATGTTGAGCTTGAAAGGCCGGCCTCGGCGCTGGAATGGGGCCACGGCCAAAGCCACGGTCGGGATGGATTCTCCTCGGCAACAAGGGCGGCGCCAGGCTTCGGGGTTGGTAGAAGTCGGCCTGAAGTGGTGGCTGGCCTCTTCCTCCATAATCTGCATGGTTAGTTCGCAAGGGAGGAATAGAAAATAGACCGGAAGACACATGAAATTCAGAGTTCATACCTTGGCTCTCCCAGGGCATTCCTTGGTCGTCTCTATAGGTGGAAACAAGAGGCATGTGGGCGGTTGTAGACTCATGGAGGGACAGCCTTGATAGCTCTTGAGAGACGCCTCCATGAGTGATGGCTTTCGCCTTTGCAAGATCACTTCTGAGGAAGGTAAAACGCCACGAACACCTTGCTATCGCTCCAAGGAATGCACGGCTGGAATATAGACTCCAGAAATGGTGGAAATAGTGAAACGAGAGGTTGATGGCGATGATGGGAATCGATCACGAACCGGATAAGCGAACAGCGACAACTAGAAGTCCACCCGGTTGCCTTGAACGACTTGTAGAGCCTAAGGAGTCCACCTAGGGTTGAACAAGGTTTGATAAATCTCTCACAAGAGTCCACTCGCGAAAGAAGAATCGATTTGAGTTTGAATGCGTCGGAATCCACCTAAACACTCACACTCACAATTGAATTGAAGTCGAATCCTCAAACTTAATTCAATCAATAATTCCAGATCCAAGAATTGAGAAAACACAAGGTTCTTGATTCAAAAGCTGCCAAATAAAACCCTAAACAAGCATATAAATAGTCTCTCAATGTCAATCTCGAAATACTTGTTTCCCAAGAAAGAAAAACCCTAGAAAACCCTAAATCACGAAACTTGTAACGCGCAGGCTGCTGGCGTCCGATCTCCAATGGGCTTCAAATTTGGACACATGAAATATAAGACCAATATGTGAAACATATCCAAACATGAGCCCAATCCAATAAAAGGAAAGCGCACACGAACAATTTTAACTTCGGACCTTACAGCAGCCATCTCTCTCTCCTCAGGCCTCTGTTGGGCCTCAACTTTGGACACGGCCAAGATAGGTCCAGGAAGCATAAAATGTCTAAAGTTAATCTCAATTGGATTAACGAGTAACACGTTCCGCCCTGCTCTAATTCGTCCCCGACGTCGGCGTCGTCCTTGGGCTCCTCGCACAACTCCACCAAGCAATCCTCCATCCTTGCCAAGCTCTTCCTTCTCCCGAGCCCATCCCACGTTCAAGCCCACGGTCCAAGCCCCCTTCCATGCCACCTTGGTTGATGAGTGTCAACCATCCATCAACAAGGATTCAAGACCTTGACCACCAAGATACCGGCGCATCAATGCCACGACACTCAAGGATCGACCATGCTTCGATTCTAAGGCATTTATGCGCGCGTCTATATCCAAGCCTCTAAGGCTTTTATCCCCTTTCTATTTTGGTTATTTAGTTTCATAATTCTAGCCTTGCCTTAGTGAGTGTGAAGAGCCATTTGCATATGGGCTTTAACTCACTAAGGCCCATTAGAGTTTCCTTTTATTTGTGGGTGTGTGGACCCATTTGCATATGGGCTCCTAGTCCACCAAAACCCTAGAACTATATAAGCCACTCCTTGGCTTCCTTGTTCATTTAGTTGAAGATATAGAATTGGAACATTACCTTGGGTAGAGTAAACCTTCCCTAAGGCATCCAATTAATTCTATCAACTCAAACATCTTCCAAATCTCTTCCTTCTCTCAATCTCTCACAATCTCTCACTCAAATCCACAAGCATCAAATCGGTTCAAGTTACATCTCGGTCAAGGAACCTCCAAGGGAGGTTCCCTTTGATGGAGGACCATCCACACACCAACCACCATCCGGGCCCATGACAAGGAGCCAAGCTAGGCGTCTTCAAGATGAGCTAGCCATGATCATACATCAAGTCCCGGTGGAGGTTGCCACGGCCACATCCAAGGCCTATTCGGTGACAAGGGTTTCTAGTGGTTGAGTGTATGGCTTGTGTACACCTTCCACTATTAGAAACTTTCCTCTTTTAGCATGATGGAAGCCGTGAGGGCTTATTAACATTCTTAAACTCGGGTTTACATTCTTATTTCCGGTTTAGTAGTGTTTTAGTGTTTTAGGAGCCGGTTCACTAGGAACTATTTAAGCTCTTTGTTAATTCCATTTTGAGGCAGCAAACCTTATTATCAAGAATACAATTTCTGATTTAGAAACTTCCCAAAAGAGGGTTTCGTGAGTTTGCTCAATCCGAACTAGTTTTGGTCGAGTTGTGATTCTCAATTTCTTTCGAGTTGTTGATCCAAAGCGACACAAGGCATCCTCTTCGTGCTCTTGAGGATTCATCCTCTTGTTGTGTGGAGTTGTAGAAGGCGAGGTTTATAGCTTTAGGCATGGTGGTTCTTGGAACAATCGATCCAAGGGTTTCCATTTCCGGGCTATTGGTTTCACCTATTTCTTCTTGTTCTTCGTTCATCCTTTCTTTCTTTCCGCCTTGTCTAACTTTGATTGTTGTTTTTGCTTGTTCGTGTGTTGTGCACCAAGGTCGGGCCTCCCTACGGCGATCCCCGTATCAAATTGGTATCAGAGCTGCGTTTTGGTGTCAACATTGTTGCTTGCCGATTTCTGAAATTCGGTATTGGTGTCTTGAGCCTTTGGTTGTGTTCTTGCATAGCCGAAGTTCTTCCGTTCTTCTTGTTGTCTTGTTGAGTCGTTTTTGTTGTTGCTTAAGTCTCTAATTGATCTTGTGTTTGTGGAAGTTTTGGCTTTGTGTGTTGTGGAGATCGGACGGTCCTTTCCTAGCCTAGCCGGAAACATCAAACTCCGGCCACCCTCATCATCATCACCACCACCATATTAACCGTCCACTAACCCTACCACAAGACACACTACCCCACTACTCCACTACCCTAGCCGGCGTGCTCACCAAGGATCTTCACGGCTGTCCTAACCAAGTCCAACCCACCCGGCCACACAAGCCCTATCCTTGCGGCATGAGGGTTGACGTTTTCAACAAGTGCGGCAGCCCACTCCTACAATCAAGGCGTGAAGATTCTTCCCACAACAAACACTCGGCCACTCTCCCTACAAAAGTGGCGTGTGGGTGTGAAGAAGTCAACAACCGGTTATTCTCTCCTAAAATCAAGGCAACAAGCTTATCCTTTTAGTTTTCTTATTTTCTTTTAATCCAATTTCAGTTGTAATTTGAATTTCGAATTTTAGTCAAAAAAAAAAAAAATCAATCAATCGTCAAAAAAAAAAAAAAAAAAAAGACGATCATAGTGTTGCATTTTATTTCTTTTCTAGCTTGGTCTATATCTTTGTATTATATTAATACTTAGGTTTAGATTTTAGCCTAAAGTTGTAAGCTCTCAAGTTGCAAGCTCTCAAGGTCAAGCAAGTGCCGACGCCCAAGTGCCGCGCCGCGTCATTCCAAGTGCAGCGCCGCGTTGCCCATTACCGCGCCGCGTCGCCCCTTGCCGCGCCGTGTCCACTTCGCCGACGCTCGGTAAAACCCTAAAATCCTAACCTCCCTTTCCCTTGTGCCTACCACTCCCCTATCACCACCGATCTCTACTACAACCATTCCGTCTTCTACTAGCACAAGTCAAGGCGAGCTAAGGTAACATCTTGTCCTCTTGAGTTCTTAAACTTTTCCTTGTTATTATCATTCTTAGCATAGCATTACATTCGTGCTTTGTGGTGATCTTGAGTTAAATTGTTTGAGTCCCATTAGTTTCCTTGCAACTACATCCTTGTGAGGGTTCTTTGTTGAGTCGTTGAGTCTTTTTTTTTTTTTTCGATTTCATTTGTGTTTGTTGAGTGCACTAAAATTCAGAATATAAAGTGCCTTTGTGTGAACCTTGTCGCTCACTTGCCTATTTCACCTTGCATCACACTTATCTTGGTTGTTAGTGTTGTTTGAGATCAATCAATTCACGTGAAGTCTTTGAGTTTTCCCAACCGGCTGCACTACAAAACTAGTTGAGATTGAGGGAGGGTGAGAGAAACACACGAGTGAGACACTTGTGAGTGTTTTGATTTTGATTCTAACCCTTCACATAGTTCCGTGTTAGTTTGTTAGTTTAATGGCAGGAGATGATACTTCAAGTGACCGAGACAATAGGAGCCCCTCACCGGTGCATCCGGATGTGGCGATGCTCTTCCAAAAGTTGACCGACTCAATGGCCGTCATCACCAACCGATTGGCTGTCCTTGAAACGGCTCAAAGGACTCCCCCACCAGCCATGGTGCCCCCGGTGGTGCTAGCTTCTCAAACCCAAGAGACGGCATCCAATCCAGCCACCGTGCCCTTAGGAGCTTATGCTGAGCAAGGAGGGCCTTCCGGAGCCAATTTGGTGCCCCTTGGACGTGCACGTGCAGTGGGTACCGACACCGTGAGGAACTCCCCGGTACGGGCTACTTCTCCCCTTGTCCATAATCAAGAAAGGCCAAATAGGGTAGCTCCGAATTATCATGATGAAATACCACCTCCATGTGAGGTGCCTTTTGTAGCTAACCATCTTAATGAGCCTCAGGATCCGCTTAGGGAAGACGAGTTCAATGATGCAGAATTTGAGGAAGAGATGTGGAACCAAGGCCAAGGAGGTAGATTCGGTGGTTACCAAGGCCAAGGAGGAGCGTATGGTTACTATGAGCTGAGGGGCAGACTTGGAGGTAACCGGGGCTATCAAGGAAATCAACCTAGGAGAGAGTTGGAGCAAGATGGCATAGGGAAAATCAAGATGCCATCGTTTGAAGGAAGGTGTGATCCCGACGCCTACATGGAGTGGGAGATGAAAGTGGAGCAAATTTGGAGTTGCCACAACTTCATTGAGGCCAAGAAGGTGCAGCTAGCTTCCATTGAGTTTAGTGGTTTTGCCCTAACTTGGTGGAACAACATGGTCAAGGAGAGGCAAAGAGCTTTGGACCCACCGGTGGCTACGTGGGAGCAAATGAGGGTGTTGATGAGGGCTCGGTTCGTCCCTCAACACTACTCCAGGGAGCTCAAGCAAAGGTTGGAGAACCTCAAACAAGGTAGCATGAGCGTGGAGGAAGCCTACAATGCCATGCAAACCGCCATGGTCCGCGCCAACGTCATTGAAGATGAGGAATCCACCATGGCGAGGTATCTTCGAATCCTTTCTCCTTTTATTGCTAATGAGGTGGATATGTACCCCTATACAGATTGTACCCAGTTGCTGCACTTGGCTATTAAAGTGGAGAAAAATCAGAAGTTCAAAGCGAGGAACCAAGGCGCACATGCGGCTAGGAACCCTAGCGGCCAGCCGAACCAATGGCGGGCCCAAAACCAAACCAGGGCATTTCCCTCGGCGCAAGTTAGCAGGAACCAGGCTCAGTCCATGAGCCAACCTCAGAGCCAAGAAGCGCCGAAGAAAAGTGGCCCACCAGGAACCCCGCCGCAGTCAAGTGGGCGCCAGCCGCATTCGGCCAATGGCCCTCAGGGGAGTACTTCGACCTTTTCTCCTTCTTCTAGAGCTAGGGATACTATTTGCTTTAAATGTCAAGGCCGAGGGCATATGATGAAAGATTGCCCCAATAGTCGAACGTTGGTCATTAACCATCTTGGACTCTATGAATCTGAGTCCGAGGGTGACGATCAAGGTCCGGCTATTGTTGATGAGCCTATGCATGACGTAGATGAGGAAATGGACTGCATTGAATTTGAGCATGGTGAATCTCTAGTTTGTAGAAGAACTTTGCATGTACAACCGACCCCTTGTGATGATAACCAAAGAGAGAATTTGTTTCATACTAGATGCTTGGTTAAGGGAAAGGTTTGTAACATGATTATTGATGGGGATAGTTGTTGTAACATTGCTAGCACTGAATTAGTTATTAAATTGCAACTACATACCTTCCATCACCCTAGGCCATATAAACTACATTGGATGAATGAATGTGGAGAGGTAAAATTGGCTAAGCAAGTCAATGTGACCATAACACTAGGACATTATGTAGATACTATTTTATGTGATGTGGTCCCTATGAATGCTTGTCATATCTTATTAGGACGTCCATGGCAGTTTGATAGGCGTGTAAAGCATGATGGTTATACTAATCGTCATTCTTTTGATTATAAGGGTAAGAATGTGATACTCAAGCCTATGACTCCTTTGCAGGTAGCTGAAGCCTTTGAGAAGAAGAAGGACCAAGAGAAGTCGATTGGGGCCAAGAAGGGGAGTAAGACCGAGAGCACCTCCAAGGCCAAAACCACGTCTCAAGCATTGTTGGCTTCCAAGGAGGAGTTGAGAGAGGAGCACTTACCACAAGACGCCGTCCTCATGCTCTTGTGCAAGGGTCTCGGCTTGCTGAGTGAGGAGTTGAAGTCTACGCTACCAAGGGCCGTCCTAGCATTGCTAGAAGAGTTCCATGATGTGTTCCCTGAAGAGATGCCACCCGGACTGCCCCCTAAAAGAGGTATTGAGCATCAAATTGATCTAATACCGGGTGCTACTCTTCCAAACAGGCCAGCGTATAGGATGAACCCCAAGGAGACCCAAGAGGTGCAAGAGCAAGTGAAGGCTTTGCTTGACAAGGGCCATGTGCGTGAGAGCCTTAGCCCTTGTGCCGTGCCAGTGCTATTGGTGCCCAAGAAGGATGGCACATGGAGGATGTGCGTGGACTGCCGAGCCATCAACAACATCACCATCAAGTATCGGCATCCCATTCCCCGCCTTGATGACATGCTAGATGAGCTGCATGGAGCTTCAATCTTCACCAAGATAGATCTCCGCAGTGGCTATCACCAAATAAGGATGGAGGAGGGGGATGAGTGGAAAACGGCATTCAAGACAAAGTTCGGTTTGTATGAGTGGGTCGTCATGCCTTTTGGCTTGACCAACGCTCCTAGTACCTTTATGCGCTTAATGAATCATGTTTTAAGGCATTTTATAGGTAGATTTGTTGTTGTTTATTTTGATGATATCCTAATATACAGCAAGTCACTAGAGGAGCATGAGCAACACTTGAGGGAAGTACTCTCTACATTGCGTAGTGCGTGCTTATATGCCAATGAGAAGAAGTGTGAATTCTGCACTAATCAAGTCTCTTTTCTTGGTTTTGTAGTGAGCTCCAAGGGCCTTAAAGTGGATGAGAGCAAGATAAAGGCCATCCAAGAGTGGCCCACGCCTACATCGGTGAGTCAAGTGCGGAGCTTCCATGGGTTGGCCAGCTTCTATAGGCGGTTCGTGAAGGACTTTAGTACCATTGCTGCGCCCTTGACGGAGGTGACCAAGAAGCACTCGGCCTTTGTGTGGGAGGAGGCGCAAGAGAGGGCCTTCAACGCCCTCAAATGGAGATTGACGCAAGCTTCTTTGCTAGTGCTGCCCGACTTCACAAGGCCATTTGAGGTGGAGTGTGATGCATCCGGGATTGGCATTGGAGGCGTCTTGATGCAAGAAGGTAAACCCGTAGCCTTCTTTAGTGAGAAATTGAAAGGGGCTAGTCTTAATTATTCTACATATGACAAAGAACTCTTTGCCCTATTTAGAGTATTAAAGACTTGGCAACACTACTTGTGGCCTAGAGAGTTTATCTTGCATACGGACCATGAGTCCTTGAAGCACTTCAAGAGCCAAGATAAACTTGATAGACGACATGGTAGGTGGATGGAATTCATTGAGACTTTCCCTTATGTTATAAAATACAAAAAGGGAAAGGACAATGTAGTTGCCGATGCCCTATCTAGGAGATACACCTTGCTTACCACATTAGACTCCAAGGTCTTAGGATTTGCATATATAAAGGAGTTGTATGTGGAAGATGCTGATTTTGGTGCCATCTATAAGTCCTGTATAGATAAGGGCTCATGTGACAAGTTCTACTTGTTTGATGGGTTCTTATTTAAGGCTGAAAAAGTGTGTATACCTATTTGTTCCTTGCGCATGTTACTCGTTGAAGAAGCCCATAAGGGTGGTTTAATGGGTCACTTCGGAAGGGACAAGACCTATCATATGCTATGTGCACATTTCTTTTGGCCCCACATGCTTAGGGATGTTGAGCACCTTATTAAGAGGTGTTTGGATTGTCTTAAGGCCAAGTCAAGGTTGCAACCCCATGGCCTATACAGTCCATTGCCCATCCCAAGTGCCCCTTGGGAGGACATCTGAATGGACTTTATCGTGGGGCTGCCTCGGACTAAGAGAGGACGTGATTCTATCTTCGTGGTAGTTGATCGATTCTCCAAAATGGCTCATTTCATCGCTTGCCATAAAACGGATGATGCATCCAATGTAGCCGATCTCTTCTTTAGGGAAGTCGTGAGACTACATGGTGTACCCCGGAGTATAGTAAGCGATAGGGATGTTAAGTTCCTTAGTTACTTCTGGAAGACGCTTTGGGGAAAGCTAGGGACGAGACTATTGTTCTCTACCTCTAGCCATCCTCAAACGGATGGTCAAACAGAAGTCACTAATCGGACCTTATCAACCCTCCTTAGAGCCATCCTTAGGAAGAACCTTAAGGCTTGGGAGGAAGCTCTACCACATGTAGAGTTTGCTTACAATAGGACAGTCCATTCTTCTACTTCTTTATCTCCTTTTGCATGTGTTTATGGTATCAACCCCAATACTCCACTTGATCTTGCTCCTTTTCCTATGAAGGAGCGTGAAAGTTTTGATGCAGGAAGGCACGTGGAGTTCATCAAGGAGCTACATGCAAGGACTAAGGAGAAGCTTGAGGCGTGTGCGGAGAGGAATAAAGCTAGGGCAAACAAGGGGCGCAAGCGCGTGGTGTTCAAACCAGGAGATCTCGTTTGGGTGCACTTAAGGAAGGAGCGCTTCCCGGAGCAACGCAAGTCCAAACTTGCACCTAGAGGAGATGGTCCATTCAAGGTGTTGTGCCGTGTTGGTGACAATGCTTACGTCCTAGACCTTCCAGACACCTATGGTGTGAGTGCCACCTTCAATGTGGCTGACTTAACACCTTACTACACCCCGGACGTCGCCACACCTTTAGCAAGTGATCCGTGGACGGATCCTCTCCAAGAAGGGGAGGATGATGGAGGACCATCCACACACCAACCACCATCCGGGCCCATGACAAGGAGCCAAGCTAGGCGTCTTCAAGATGAGCTAGCCATGATCATACATCAAGTCCCGGTGGAGGTTGCCACGGCCACATCCAAGGCCTATTCGGTGACAAGGGTTTCTAGTGGTTGAGTGTATGGCTTGTGTACACCTTCCACTATTAGAAACTTTCCTCTTTTAGCATGATGGAAGCCGTGAGGGCTTATTAACATTCTTAAACTCGGGTTTACATTCTTATTTCCGGTTTAGTAGTGTTTTAGTGTTTTAGGAGCCGGTTCACTAGGAACTATTTAAGCTCTTTGTTAATTCCATTTTGAGGCAGCAAACCTTATTATCAAGAATACAATTTCTGATTTAGAAACTTCCCAAAAGAGGGTTTCGTGAGTTTGCTCAATCCGAACTAGTTTTGGTCGAGTTGTGATTCTCAATTTCTTTCGAGTTGTTGATCCAAAGCGACACAAGGCATCCTCTTCGTGCTCTTGAGGATTCGTCCTCTTGTTGTGTGGAGTTGTAGAAGGCGAGGTTTATAGCTTTAGGCGTGGTGGTTCTTGGAACAATCGATCCAAGGGTTTCCATTTCCGGGCTATTGGTTTCACCTATTTCTTCTTGTTCTTCGTTCATCCTTTCTTTCTTTCCGCCTTGTCTAACTTTGATTGTTGTTTTTGCTTGTTCGTGTGTTGTGCACCAAGGTCGGGCCTCCCTACGGCGATCCCCGTATCACCCTTGGTCTCACGCCGGCGTCGCCCCTCCCCTTTCAAGCTTCGGCCAGTCCAACCTCAGTCCGGCGACTTCCCCCTTGGTTTCCGGTGGTCCAACACCTCATTCAAGCATCATTTGCAAGGTTCCCACATTTAGGAAGGAGAAGGAGGCTCCCTTGGTCTAGATCTAGCTTCTAGAGGAGCAAAACCTCACCTTTGGAGGGTTGTTTCTCATCAATTGGTATCAGAGTCAAGTGCCCAAGCTAAGTCCTCTTCTCCCTTTCAAAGTTTTGTTTTTATGGTTCATTTTCATAGCTAGGATGTTCTCTTGTGTTGCTTCCATGTTTCCATGTGTTTTGCTCTTTATCTTCCTTGCTAGCTAGAAATTTTTTCCTTGTTTCTTCTTGTTTTGTGTTGAGATTTTATGCTCAGTTTTTCTCTTGTTTTCATGTCTTTTTTCATGTTTTCCATGCTATTTTCATGCTTAGCTTAGTTGTCCCTAGCTTCCCTCCCAAAAATAGCCCAAAATCCCTAAAAAAAACCATCTCCGGCGACCTCCACCACCTGCGGCTGCCGGAAAACCTCCCCTGCCACCGTAGCTCAGCCCACCCCACCCCAGCTGCCGCCCTACAGTCCCCACCTTGCTCCATGGCCGAAACCTTGCTTTGCTTGCTCCTTGTTTGAATTGTTGTCCTTGGTTGTACCTTGTCCTTGATTGTACTATTCTACTTTTGGGAGAAAGGCCATTCCCACCTTCTCCCTGTCCTTCTTGTCTCCTTAGCCTATTTTAGGTAAAAGCCAAATTGTACATCTAGATGATGGGTTAGTGGATGATGGGCAAGAAGATTCCTTAGTGGGTACACATAGGGCCGAAAATGAGGTGGAAAAGGCACATCACTTTTCTCCTTCTTCCAAGCTTTGTCACACACTCCTTTTGGTGACTTGGCACGTCTACACATAGTAAAAAATCTGCATACCCTTGTTGCCCTTCCCTACACAAAACAAAAGTGTTGTGACCCCACTCCTTGAATTAAAACACATTCCCATTTCGGCCTTGCTTCCTTTGTATTAGAAAGAGCCAAGTTTATTTCAAGAGGTCCACATAAAAGGCAAAGGACCCAATAAAAAAAAACAGAATACAAAAAAAAAAGATAAAACAAAGCAAAGGAAAGGTCAAATCTCTTTTCTTCTTTCGGTTTGGGTCACAACCCTTGGTGGGCTCTCTCACCCTCACTCGGCAACTTGGGCCACTAAGCCCTCCTCTCCATGTTCGTCTAGCCTTTGCCATTGTCTATTCGTGCCTTTGGGGCCCATTGGGGGGTCATTTTACTCTCACCTTTGGCCTTGTCTTCTTATGTTGCACTTTGGCCTTTTATCCACTTAGCCTAAGGAATACAAGTTGTCTTGGTTTGAAGGTGCATTGGTCACACTCCCCATTGGCATGTTACATATCATTCCTTTCCTTACCAACCTTTGCTTGAGCCATTGACTTTGTTTTTGCCTATGTCTTAGTCTCTTTTCCTTTGTTTGTCCTTTATAAGTTACTTTCCTTGTGCCTTGTGAATTGTTTACTTGGTTTGCTTGTGGCCCTCTTGTAGGTGAGTCTACAAATGGAGGACCCCATGGATGTCGACGGCCGCCGCTTTGGGTATCCTTACCGCCGCTCCATCCATAGGCCCGCGGTCGGCTATGAGTTCAGCCGCCACCATGACGAGGACACGGCTTGGGCGGATGTGGGCCACCGGGGTTATGATCACCGTGACCCGGATTGGATACCGCATCCTCGTGGCCGCGCCACCCACCGCACCGAAGGCCATGATGCAGGTGGCTGCCGCCCACATATGACACCGAGTCGGTGATCGCATGGCTTGTCGAGGAGAACCACGCCAAGGAGGCTGCCGCCCGCCATAAGGCAGCCGCCGAGGCCTTGCGCGCGGCCCACGTCGAATTGGCTGCGCTCCGCCGCGAGAGGGAGGCCACCACCGCCGCTGCCGCCACTGTCGCTGCCGCCGCCATCGACGCCCGCATGGCTGCCCTCGAGCTTAGCTTGGCCACCATTGTCGTCGGCCCCTTATTGGCCCCTCCCAGGGCCAATCGCGCCGCGCCGCAATCGCTTCTCACTCCAGTCGCAGCCACGGCCGCGCCCGCCGCTGCCACACGTCTTACTCAGCCCCTTTTGTCTTTCACCCTCCCCGTGGGCCACCGTGACGAGGTCATTGCTGAGGCCGTCGACGAGGTCAGGAGTCCAATGGAGCTCACCACATTAGCCCCCGTGCTCGCGTTCCAGCCGGCACCGCGAGCTGCACCGTCGTCGGCGCCGAAGTCGGCATCTCCACCGCCTCTGGTGCGTTCGCTCCCACAAGCCACGGTGCATGCACCCCCATCGGCGTTGGTGCCCGCACAAGCCCGGGCCTCGGTGCCCTCGCCCGCTATGATGGCCGCGCCCTTGGAGGAACCGCGACTTGGCTGGCCGCCGCCCATCACCGTGAGCGGTTCCTTGTCGCCATTTGGTGGACCTCCACAAACCCACCCCTATGGAGGTCGGCGCCCTTTGGCTGGCCCACCGAATGAGGCATGCGCCTTGCTTTCGCCATCACTACCGCCGGGGATGCATGCCCGTGGAATGGCCTTTGTGGACCCTTCCCCCAATGATGAGTGGTACCCGACGGACCGAGACAAGATTGTCAACGTCTTGTCTCCGAGGTATGAGCTTTCCTCTCCTAGTCATGCTTACACTTTCATGCTTTCCATTCATTTGTCTTTGCATGCACCCATGACACTACTTAGTCCTCTACCCCCGGCATGCACCACTTTGGGTACCCTTGCGAGACACTTTTTGGCAGATATTTCCCCTATCCGAGAGCGTGATCCTAGTGTCCTTCGAGCCCCGTTTAGGCAATTGTTACTTAAGGATGCCATCATGTGCCATATAGAGTTTGGAATCGCAACACCCTTCACCACCTTTGAGTATTATACCTTGGCACCAACACTTGCTCCCCCTTTGCCTCGGTTACATCCCCCCCGGCCCTTACACACCCTTTGCCCGTCCATCCACCCCTTGGGAAGACCTAGCTATGGTTTTTCTAATGGGATTGCACACGCGTAAGAAGGAGAGGGATTCCATGTATATTTTAGGTGAGACAACCCCTAGGAGAGCTCATGACATGTCTTGTCTACTACTGACACCTACAACCGGGTTAGCTCCCTTTCCAATTGGCTTTGAGGCACCTTTCCATGGAATCCCTAATGCTATTGTGGTGGTTTGGGCACCCTCTTTAGTGACTCGTTTTTGGAGATTTTAGTTGATGCATTTTGGGATGTGCTATATCTTTGACTCTAGGTGCCCTCGCCCCCCCCGATGACTTGCTTAGAGCCATCCTTAGTGATGCGGGAGCATCCAAGAGTTCATACAAATGCAGCCAAGTGCAAGCCAAGAGCATCCCCGGCGCCCATGATGACCGTCGCGCGGCTAGGCCTCCCGACGCCATGTCTTGTCCATCCTTGGAGGATTCCTTAGCCATCTTTGGCTCGTCTTAGGCTGACCTATCCTAATCCTTAGTTTGCTTATTAGATTGTTATTTCATGAATTGGACGCCTATGCTTAGGCTTGATTTTATGTAATTTCCTTTCTAAGCTTTAGGTGAACACTTAGTCATTTTTTAGCATGTTTTGGGCCGGCCTCTTAGACACTATTTAAGGCTTGGCCACTCCTTGTTTTAGGGAGTTTTTGGATGATTAAGAAATCAGAAAGTGCAAAAAGCATTTCTCTCCCAAAACTCAAAACCGAGAGCTTGTGAGAAGAGTTCTCATCAAGGTTGTGTTGATCTCGCTTAGTTGTTCTTGCGTGTGTCAATCTCCTTCGAGATTGGTGTTCGTAGGCTTCCTAAGCCTCCTCTTCGTGCTCCTAGGATCCGTCCTTTGTTGTGTGAAATTGTACAAGGCAGGGTCGTCTTCATTAGATTGGTTGAGGTTCTTGTTCGTTCGAGTTCAAGGGTTGCTCCATTCGTGATTGCGGTTCTATCTTCCTATCCTTTTCTTTGTTGTTTTGTGTCTTTTCAATTCAGTTTGATTCGTTCCTTTCATTGTTCCATTGTGTCTTCAATTCAGTTTTCGAGTATCTCACCATTGTTGATCTCTTTCGAGTCTTATCAAGGTCTCTTTGTCTAGATCCGAATCATTGCGGCTCAACCCCGTATCAAAGTGGTATCAGAGCTAGACAACGTCGAGACGCCACCACCAACGCAGCCAAGACACATCTCTCGGTTTGTCTTGTCTTCCCTTGAGTCCTTTTGCGTTTCCGAGTCTTTTCTTGTTGTTGGAGTCATTTCCGAGTTGTGTTTTGTCTTGCTTGGTTTTGTGCTTGTGTTTTTTTGGAGGTCCAATCATCACCACCACCACAAAACACCTTACCGCCCCCCTTCGAACCACCAGCCACCACCACAGTCTCTACCTTCCGCCAACTACCTCTCCCACCACTCCATTTCTGCCTTCCCACTACCCAAACGTGAGGAGCAAGTGGAGACCCAACAAATCCCTACATTTCAGGCGTGTGTAACCACCAATTCCCAGCCACTCTCTCCATTTCAAATCAGCTGTGAAGAAGTCAAAGCAAATCTCAACAAACTCCTATATTCTAGCAACAAGGAAGACCACTTCAAATCAGATTGTTAGTGTGTATTTTCGAATTTTTTTTAATTTGTAATTAGTTGTTATTTCTTATTTCCAAAGTCCGGAAAAGAAAAGAAAAGTAAAAAAAAAAAAAACAGAAGTAAATCGTCAAAAAAAAAAAAGACGATTCAGAATTTCATTTTTTTTGTTTCTTTCCTTTTACTTCTTTATTGTATTAGAGTTATTCTATAGTTAGTTCATATCATTAGGAATTTTGGTTATCACTTAACCATTTTTCTTAAGTTAAAGAGATCATCAAGAGTACTTCAAGAAGAACAAGGCCGGAGCCTCACCTTGTGCCGCACCCTAGCCTTTGCCTTACCGAGCACCTTGCCTCCATTCTTCACCATAACCGAGCACACAAGCCTAAGCCTCAAACACTTAGATTTTGGCTCCATCTCCATTGCACAAGCAAGTCAAGTAAGGCACTTCTTAGTCCTCTTTGAGTTCGAAATTGTTGAGTCTTTTCATCTTTGCATTGCATTACATTCTTGCTTTGTAAGTCCATTCTAGAGTCTTCATTTTATTTCTTTTATTGAGTCCTTCTTTTGTTTGTCTTTCGTTGAGTAATCCTGCCGAGCTATTATCATCACATTTAGCTCTTGTTTAGTGCATAATTCAGAGGGTAAGTGTTGTCTAAGTGCATTGATCTCACGAGAGGTTTTTGATCCACTCAAGGCACTCATCAAAGAAGCTTGCAATCAACACAACTAGAGAGTGAGAGATCAAAACACAAGAGTGTAAACACTTGTGAGGCGATTTCAGTTTTCACTAACTTAACAAGTTTGATTGTTTGGAAAAGTTGTGATGTCTCCCACAAGAAACCCCACAAGGAGCTCATCTCCGGTTACACCCGAAGTGTTCAACTTACTCAAAGCCATGTCGGACAATATAGCCGCCTTGACCGCACGCATGGCTAGCCTGGAGACCACTCACCGTAGCACCTTCCCTGTGAGTGCACCAATGGAAACCTCCAACACCCTTGGGGGCCCAACCGGAGTCAACGTTATACCACTTGGGACTAATGTGGAACAAGGAGATCCTTCCAATGTAGTCCACACTCCACCGAGGCAACCCACCCCTCCACAACAACAACCAGCCCGTGAAGCATTCGATGGAGCCACACCATTCTGTGCTCACCAAGAGCCGAGAGTAAATGCTTTTTCTCTTAGACGTCAAGTTCCCTTTGCTCCTAATGTGTTTGATGAATTTCAGGAACTCCCATGGGAGCAAAGATATGTTGACTATGGTGATGCCGAAGAGGAAGAAGAAAGGTGGAGAAATGCGCAGCGACGAGGCTACTATGAGCCCAGGGGACGTCAAGGCCGTAGAGAGCTAGAGCAAGATGGAGTTGGCAAGATTAAGATCAAAATCCTTGTAGGTGCTCATATGAGTGTTGGAGTCAGGGTAGATACGTTGTTGAGCCCCCTATACGAAGCACCATAAGCCCGAAAGCAAAGGAAATCCCTTTTGTGACATACGACCCAAGTTAGACATCTTCATTCGCTCCCCTTGCAAGGTTAGCAAAACAAGAAACCGACAACCAAGAACTAAAACAATAGAGGGCTACCTTATACAATGGTCTTTCACAACACAAGAGCCAAGTCTTAGAAGTTTACCCCAAAATTCAGAAATGCTATGCTCAATAAATTAGGGTAACGACTAGGTTTTGTGTTTTGGCAAGTGAAGAAACAACCAATTCAACTTGACCTTGTGCTTTTATGTATTGCAAGTTTCAAACAAGGACACAAGAAGCTACTAGGCACCTCAGTTTGTACAACAAGTAATGCACAAAAGAAGAGAATTTTTCCAACAACTTTGATTTTCCTTCGAAGCCTTTTTCTGGTTGGACCAATGCTTCTATGGCCTTCCCTTTTGTTACTTAGACCGGGTATTTCTGGTACCAACCTTTTTTTCTCTTCGATTTTGATTTTTTTAAGGCTTTGAACTGAATTACAACTCGCAAATTGTCAACAACTTTGCTTGTAACCGAGAGCAATTTAGTACAAGCACATGAAGCTTGGATTTCAAACAAATCTGTTTTCTCTCAATTCAAGCTTACCTTACAAATGATGGGAAATATGCCTTAAATAGGCTACAAAAGTGAATTAAAGAAAATGCTAGAAAATGCTAATATTCTAGCACTAACTCTACCCACTAACTAATCCACTAACTTAGCTAATTTAATTAATAAAGAAAATGCTATTAATCTAGCACTACTTTACCCACTAACTTAGCTAATTTAATTGATTTTTAAATTAAATAAATAACTAGAAACACTTAAAACAACTTCAACTTCAGCCTTCTCGTCTTATGCACGAACCGAGCCATTGATGGGATCCATATTCACATCAGTTGGCTATGTCAAAAGTTTTTACTAGCTCACAAGAGTTGAATGCAAGTGATTAATGAAGTAAAAGTTTAATTCAATGAAGCTAGTTACTTCCATATCAGTTTAAGGCACTCCAAAAGGTCATGTTCAACCTTGGTTCAAAGGATCAACACGCAGCAATGGAAGGAGAAAAATTCAGATCAAGAATGAGGCCAACAAAGCAAGGAAAACTTGAGCAAAGCAAGTCCGATTTGGTTTCAACTTAAAAGGAACTTGGTTTGAATGTCTTACCTTGTGTTTCTTTGATACCACATGATAAGGATCACGCCTCAAAGTGCTCAGTTCAAGGTAACAAGGACTCATGCTTGCTTCTCCAGATTAGGCTCGAGATAGATCTCTTCGATGGAGTTTTTCTTGGATGAGTTTTGGACAATTTTGGGACTGTTGAAGGATTGTCTTTTTTTGGATGTTTTCTGGTGATTTTGAAAGGGATAGGTATTATTTACTTTGGTGGATATGACGCACCACAAAAGCAGAGAACAAGATCAAGAGAAATCTGAGATGTGACGCACTCAAGAACACTCGATCGACACTCGATGTAACTCACGAGCAAGATGATTTTTTCTGGAAACATTCAGAGGGAAACACTCGAATTTTGCTAAGATATTTGTTTGAAAATTGAGTGATTACAAAGGTAGGAGAAGACCCTATTTATAGTACCAAATCCGAGCCACAAAACAACTCTTCAAATACCCTAGGCAAGACGAAAAGTTTTACCAGTTAAACTACGCAATTCAAGTCGGAATGACTTGAATTTTGGACAACACTTAAACAACAACATATTAAAGTCAGCATTAAAATATCAGCCAAAACGCCCGAGCCATTTGAAAGTTAGCCTTCAATCACCGTTCGAACAAGCCACAAGCAAAGTCACCGAGCCAACTTGAACTTCTCTCAGCACTCTTGGCTTTAGAGCTTGGCATTGGATCAATGGAGGTTGTAGACGAAGTATAGCTTGGACTAAGTGGAGTTGGACTCGAGGAAGAAGAGGAAGTGGCCCTAGGCGCAGGTGTAGCTGCGACGAGCACTTCATGATTGACCCTAGGCATAGTCATATCATTATGTAATTGGGTTTGATATTCATGTAATTGAAAGTGATATTCATATTATCAAGTGACGATATTCATGTTTTAAGTGGAGATATTCACGGATATTCACGTCTTTATTAAATTATATATCCACTTATTAAACATAGATATTCATACAAACATGGACGATATTTAAAAAACAATGCCAAAATCAACTAGAACGAATTTATAGATCTACGAATTTGCAAAGCATTAGGACGTTGAAAAAAATCAAATGGTGATATTCATGTTTTAAGTGGAGATATTCACGTCCATCAATATTCATAAACACGCGATCGATATTCATGAATGCTGAAAAATTGTTGAACAAGGAGAAAATGCATCAGTAGAATGAAGATCGTGTGATGATTTTGTTATTCTCTCTCATTAATATTTTGTCCTTGTTTATTATTTTAAAATAATTAACATAATTAAATCTTGTAATCACTTTTATTCTCCCTAATCTGGTGGATCTTGCACACCATAATCTCTCAAATCACTCCAAATCAGTCTGTCTATCGCCTCTCATCCAATGCTCCATATTTATCCATCCGTTTTACCATAATAGAGTTGATGAATATGTGTACATAGAGATTTTTTTTTTAAATTTTCCATTCAACTATCTATGCCTATCCAAAATTTTCCGTTTAATTTAGGCAATATATCTACGGTTAAGTTTAGTTTTCAACTAATGTACATGTATGCCCATACATATGTGAATGTAGTCGCACTATACATAAGTATATGATTTACTAATCCATACATATATATATATATGTAAGCGCATGCCACACCGCCTCTCTTTTTCTCTTCTTCTGCGCTGCCCTCTCTCTCTCTCTTCCTTGGAATCGCTCTTCATCAGGGACGAAAGAAAACGATCATGGTGGAGACTAGACGAAGCTCATCTTCCTCCAAGCGTCCGCTCAGCTCCCCTCTCCCTACGTCAAAGCGTTCGAAGGTTTTTGATCTGTTTTCCTCGTTCGTTTCCTCTTCTTTCTGGTTTTTAGGGTTCTTGGATGTTTCTAGGGGTTCTTGCTTAATTTGGTTAAATTCTGATCTGTTTTCGGCTCGGAATTTTTGTTTTGTCTGAATTCCAGGCATCGTCTGAGACCTCTTCTTCGACGGATGACAAGTCCAATTCTGGGCCGAAGGCGAGTAGTGGCCAATTGGGAAGCGAATCGCGGGATCCAGAGGTTCGATCCACTGATCTGCCTTGTTTGGGGTCGCCTAGACCCTCAAATTCGGTCTCTTTGGAGAAGCCTCCTAGCGTCCATCTGGAAGGTGAAGTGCTTCTCTCTTCTTGCAGTTTTTTGTTTCCTGGATTCAGCAATTTGATGTTAGAAGTTCCTTTCTTTAACAGATTTGGCTGTGAATGGTGAAGAGGAGGAGGATCAGCCTACAACTGTAACTCCCAAGCGGCCAAAGAAGAGGTCGTCTAAGGCAGATAAGGCTGCTGCTTGGGGACAACTGATTTCCCAGTCCCCCCAGGTTTGTTTGTTCTTCATCATTTTATGCACACGGTTATATTGCCCTGAATTCTTGGTTTGGGTTTGTGATCTATGATGAATTTCATTTTTGGATTCTTGGTATTCTTTTTTGTTGTCTCGTTCATTTTCAACTTAAATGAGCACTCTTTTAGAAGTTTTTCCGTTTTGCTTATGATATTCTGCCTTTGCATGAAAGGATTGCTATGTTATCCTTGCATGTCAAAGGCTAGCAACTTTAGTTTTTTTCCTTCATGAAGAGTATTGATGTGTAGGAGTATTGTAGGCTTTAAGGTTATGACTGTGAAGTTGTACAGAGTGCATGTTAGACGTGTACAGTTCTAATTGGGAAAATAAAACTAAGTTAGCTCCTTCTCGTCGAATTCCATTCCTGGTCAAACAGTGAAAAGGAAGAGAAGATATCCTCCTGTTTAAACATTCGTGAGTTACTTCCTCTTTCCTTTATTGCTTTGATGGCTATATGGGCGGAGAAACTGAAATCCAGCAAGAATCAGACTCTAGTCTGGCTTCTTCACCTGAAAGTAAGCTGATGATACAGATGAAGAAGGGTGGGGGGAGGGGAAAATGTGAACTGGATTTGTACTGAGAGATTGGATGAGATATGAGGTATAGTGGTGGTGACAACTGACAACAAACAGGTGAATCGAGAGTATGACTGGAGGTCATGGACCAAGGATTATGAGAGTGAAAGGACAACATTCATAGTGAAGAAAGGAAGGGGCTGGTTGATAGAGGGGTATTGGACCATTATTATTGGAGGGGGGGGGGGAGAGGGACCAAGAATAGAGTAGTCTTTGCAAAAAACTTGGCGTAGAATTTAGGGAAAGGGGGAGAATGGGATGAGGGACAGAAAGGACAAATCTTTTTGGGATTAGCTAGCTGCTCACTTAAAGAATTACACAAACTTATAACTCATCAATGTAATTGAAGTTTTTTACTTTTGTTTTGCACCTTACATGTCAAAATCTGATGAGCTGGGTCAGGTAATTTCGTTGTATCATTTCTGTTTCCAGTACTTGTCTGATTGTCTCAAAATCAATTGAGGAAGATAATTGATTTGGTGATTGAAATCCCTTGTTTGTCCTTGAATGTTGTTAGTTGCTTCTGGAAGTTATTCTTAAGGAAGTCCCATGTAGTCGCACTCAAGTCCTTTTTCTCCGCGAAGTAGCTCCGCGTATGAGTATGAAAATAGTTCTATTTAAATTGAATGCTCCAAACAGAAGTCTTATATTCTATAGCTGTAGGAACTTCTTAAAAGTTAAAAAAGAAGAAGCCATTTTGCGTTTTAGTGCTATTACTTTTAGTAACACAGGTTAGGAAGGTTTCATTTTACATATGTGAGTCTGTAAGTAGTTCTATTTGAAGTGAAAGCTCAAAACAGTTCTATGGCTTCAGGAACCTCTTTAAAATACAAAGCCACTTAGTGTTTAGTGCTATTGCTTTTTATTTACACAGGTAAGGAAGATAATACAGATATTACACATATGAGACTGAAAGTAGTTTACTTGAATTGAAAGCTCAAAACAGAAGTCCTCTATTCTATGGCTTCAGGAACCTCTTTGAAATACAGAGCCACTCTGTTGTTAGTGATATTACTTTTATTTACAGAGGCAAGGAAAACAACTTAAATAATTCAGTTTACACTGGCAGCATCAGTGCATCACTCATTATTCTAATATCCTTTTTAAGCTGGTCTGCTCTAAATTTTAATGCACCTGTACAACAGTATCTCAGTTTGTACTCCTTTAATCCACCTTTACAACAGTAGCTCAGTTTGCACTCCTTTAATGGGACAACGCATATTTAGGTCTTGTCTGGTTTTTGAAATGCTTATCCTACATTCTCCCATAAAATGATTTATGGTAAGTAGCAATAAATGTTTTGCCTCCTATCCCTCATGATGCTTCAAGCTGATTGTGTTTTTTAATGATATGGCACCCAATAAAAGCCTCCTATGTTTCTTAAAGTTGATTTTCTGTGTTAAGAAGGGATATTGTTTTATCTTTATTTTATATTGATTTTGATGCATTTTTTTGCCTGTATTCTTTTAGACCCCTCATTTGTATATTTTCGGTTCTGTATTCACGGTGGGAAATGGTGGTCAATGCAATCTCTCGTTGGAGGATAGTTCAGTTGGTAAAACTCTCTGCAAACTACGACGTACAGAGGTACTACAGGAAGTGATTTTTTAATGATTTGTTTCGAGGGGTTAGTGTATACCAGTGCTCTTTGATTATTGTATAATATATATGATACTATTGACTCCTTTGCTTCCTCAACACTTCACAGCAAAGAGGTTTGTCCACTGCTAAATTAGAAATTACTGGAGGAGGAAATGGAGCTGTCCAAGTTAATAATGAGATTCTGCAAAAGAATTCTGCTAAGATTCTCAATGGAGGGGATGAGCTGATCTTTGGTTTGACGGATAAACATGCATATGTATCCCTTACTAGCAGCTTGTCTGTTGCAGTTACCTTTATTATCAGTTATCTTTTTCAAAGTTCAATTTTTTTTTCGGAGTGTCTGTATTTCACCCTATATTTGCTTGTATTGATGTTAGATGTAGAAACTTGTTTTTTTTTTTCCTACGTGTCTGCTGATTATTAATCAACTTACAGGTTCCCAATTTTTTCTTTATTCTTTATGCACTCACAGTAGGGGTAGTCTTGCAACATTAATGACTTTGAAAGGTCTTCTATTATGTTACACTGGCTTCCTTAACTTTTTCTTAGATATTTCAATCACTCACCAGTGATACATTAGCTGATCCCGGTCCTCCTTCGTCCATTGCAATGCTAGAGACCACTGGTGCTTTAGCTAAAAGTAGAACCTTCAATGGTAGAGCTGGGGATAACTCTGCAGTTGCGGGAGCATCAATACTGGCATCCATGTCAAATCTCCGTGCACTTCTCCCCCCTCCTACGAATAACGATGATGTAGTGCCAACTGCTGTAGATGTTCGTGTGTCTGATGATGGTTCCCAGGATACAGAAATGAAGGAGAGCATGGAGCATGAAGAGGGTGATGGTGCTTCCTTCAGTAAGAAAGTAATTGTTCCTAATCAGGTTAATGATTTGCCTGAAAAGGATAGTGAAATTGTGAATGAAGATGGAAAGGTTGCTGCTGCTGCAAATCATGAATCAAGATCCCTGGGTTGGCTAATGGATTTGAACGGCAGTATTTCTAAAATACTTGATGAGCGTAGACAACTCCTTAAAGAGCTTCACCACAGAGTAACAGCTTCAAACAGCCGCGTAGAATTTAAAGAAAGTCTAAGACAGGGAATAATCAAGGCAGATGACATGGACGAGTCATTTGAGAGATTTCCATATTACTTGAGGTAAAAAGCTCCACAGTAACACTTATTTATTGGCCAACAATATTGGATGTGCTTATTCTATTAGCTCGTGTAGTTTATGAACACAGATGTTATGATGTCACTTGCTATTTGAACTTCTAAATGTCAATTTGCTAGTGAAAACATATTACATGCAGATCTTGTTTCTAATTGCTTTAGAGTTCATGAAGTTTATGTTGTGTATGCTACTATGCTGTAAATATTCTACATGTCATTGTAATTTTAACAATAGCAATAGTGCTGGTGCTCCTAATTCCCTTAAGTAGTTGGTTCAGATTTATATAATGACTTAATTATATTCTGTTTGTTTTTTTGAACACTGGTAGCAAAGAAGGCAGGACCTAATGTTGCTGTTTTTCTTGCCATGAAAAAGGCTTTTCTCTTGATTCAAGTGTAAAATGAAATTCTTTTCTTTCTTTTTTTCTGATTTGATTCTTCTCCCTGATAGTAGTCAGTAGCGTTTCTCTATGTTTTGCGTCATGTAAAAGCCATGCATTCTCTTTTAGTAGCTTGTTTTGGGTTCAGTCACATTTACCATTCTCTATTGTATAACAGTGATACAACCAAGAATATATTGATCTCTGCTGCTTTCATGCACCTGAAGGGCAGCAAATATGTGAAGTACACTGCAGATCTCCCTACTGTGTCTCCTCGTATATTATTGTCTGGACCTGCAGGTACTATTGAGACTCTCTATTTATATATTTATATGTCCTCTATCTGAAAATTAGGATTGAGCTTTTTTGACTTTGCCACATGAACTTTGTAATTCACAAGTTCTAATCACATGTTATCTCTTGCATTTAAATAAAAAATACTCGACATTTATCATGGTCTCTATCAAATACTCCCACATCTTCTCAAACCCCATTTGTGGCTCACCTTGTTCAAGTTCTCTCATCTTCTTGCATTTGTTTTTCTTTATTTATAAACCTGCATTTTCCAAGATAGCTTCTTCTAATCTTATCATGTAAGACCAACATCCACCTATGTTACACGGAAAAAGATGCAAAAGCAGAGAACGGTTTCCATATGTACATGGGGAAACACATAATTACAATAGATTTACACTAGGATATGTGTGTCCGTTTTCTCCCCAGGAAACGGAAGCGAGAAACGCTGCCCTATAAAGTTTTCGGGTAACATAGACTTCCATCTCATCATCCACCTTTTGCTTCTTGCATTATGTTCCTGTAACTTGTCAGCATTGATCCATACATATGCACAAGTATTGCCCTTTCATTGAAGTGACATATTTAAAACATGTATATAAAATTGTTCAATGAGTTGTGCTTAAACACCACCTTAGTACGTGAACAATACATCCTGACAACTCAAATTAAATGCAGTGGATTGATGGTGCGGTGCATGCTTATGGTGTGATATTTCTAATGCTTTTCACTTCATTACTTGTATTGAGATACTTCCATTGATTGCATATTTTTGTTGAACTTGCAGATCTCAAAATATGTACATTTGCTTTATACTTTGCGATTCATAAATCTGCTGAAGCATGTCTACCCTTTGACTTACGTTTTCTTGTAGGATTTATTCTCTATAACTGTTTCCTTTGGAACTTCTTATAGGTTCGGAGATATATCAGGAGACTTTGGTGAAGGCAGTTGTTACCTATTTTAATGCCAGGCTCCTTGTAGTTGATGGAATTGTGTTGCCTGGTGTAAGTTTATGCTGAATATTAATGACCACACCTGCTGACATTGCATTTTGCAATTGTTATAAGAGTTCAGAATTCTTGAAGAGAGAATTTCTTCCTTGTTAACAATTTCTTTCATCACCATGAAACCCTTACATCTTATGGTAGTTTACCGTCTGATAAAAAATTCCTTTCAGGGATCAAGTCAGAAGGAATCTGACACTGCCAGAGAAAATCCGAAACCAGAGAAACAGGGTTTTTATATGAAACGGGCACCAATTACAGCTTCCTTGCGCCATAAGAAACAAGCTTCCAGCGTCGACGCTGATATTGCTAGTGCATCTTCTCTTTCTCACCCCCAACCGAAACAGGAAGCATCTACTGCAACTTCCAAAAACTACACTTTCAAAAGAGGTCTTAACCAACTAGTTTAAATTGCTAATGATAGTGTTCTTTTTTGGAGATATAGAGATAGTTTGATGAGTATAAATCTTAAGTCATGTGATTTTTTTAAAGCTTCACAGCTTGATTTATTGAGACACCTCTAATTTTGAGGTTGCAGATATGTTCAAATAGCACGTCATTTTTGCTTTTGAGAGTGCGAGGAAAATGGAATTTGATGCTTTCTGTAGTTGTATATATGCTTATCACCCTAAATGATAGTCTTATGTGTAGCAACCTTCTCTATTCCTGTCCTTCAAAGTTTGTACAAGCAGGCTTGACTGTGTTGAAGCTCTTTATGAACTTCTTTTTGGGTTACTTTGTTGAATTTCTATGTGGAAGTGCATAGTAAGTTTCATGACATTTGGCAATGAAACATCAAACTGGATTCTTGGGACTCGTATGTTTCAGGTTCTTTGAAAATTCTCAGTAATTATGCAAGTCCCTTGCAAAGGTTAATCGATTTCTTTATCCTCCTTTGATTGATCAGTGTTCGTGTGAGGAAGTGAAATATGGATATACTAAGGGGAATGGAGTTTTGGGATTTTTGTTTATCGGTTTTGTTGTATACAAAATTTACCTTTAGTCATATAAACAATCTTTCCTTGCTATACCTCGATAATTGCTATTCTTGTAACTTCCTTCTTTAGTTTCGTACTCGAATTATATGAGAATTCTGTCTGACGTATACTTTATATTTTTCCCAATTGTTAGGTGATAGGGTAAAATTTTTGGGTTCATCTGTTGCTTCTTCTCCAGCAAAACTGAGGTACATCTCTTGCTTCTTGCATGAACCTATAATTTGTTAGCTGGCAGGAACTATGAATGAACTGGATTGTTGCTCCAGTCCTAGTTTCTAGTAGTTGTATGTTTTGTTTTGTTTTGGTGATGCAGATGCTCATCTAGATGCAACAATATTCTTTGATTTGGATATTGGGGAAAATACATTCTTGTTTAGAAGGGGGGTATCTTTCCTTGCATTTATTTCATTTAAGAACGCTGAGCTGCTGGATTTCTGCTGGGATTTGTTTGAATTGTGATGTGATGCACACATATATTATACCATTCAGGAATATAAAAAATGTGTGAAGGGAATTGTTTCAGTTATCATTTATGTTCAAAATCTTCTTGTTTTCCCTTCTGATATACATGTTTCCAGGGGACCACCACCTGGTTGTAAGGGAGAAGTTGTACTGGCTTTTGAAGGAAATGCATTTTCAAAAGTTGGTGTTCGATTTGACAAATCAATTCCTGAAGGCAACAATGTTGGAGGTTATTGTGAAGACAATCATGGATTCTTTTGTGCAGGTTCTTATCTTGCCTCAATGTTATATGATACTCCTACGTAGTTTGCTTTTGGATTTTGTCTTAGCATGTACTTCTTGGGTTCTATACTTCATCCACTTGAGTGACAGTCACGTGAAATTTGGTTTACAGCTGATCTACTGTCATTAGAAAACCCAAATAGTAGTGACTACAGTGACAAGCATGCAATTAGTGATATCTTCGAGGTAAGACGCTCACCTGCAAGTAGAATTGTTTGAATCCTTCCCTCAGACAGATCTAATTAGTTCACAACAGGTTGCAACAAGTGAAAGTAGGAGTGGCCCTCTGATATTGTTCCTGAAAGATATGGAGAAGTTTATGGCAGGCAATTCTGATGCATATAGTGTCCTGAAAAGTAAGTTTGAGAATCTGCCAGATAACTTGGTTGTAATTGCCTCGCATACTCAGATGGATAGCAGGAAAGAAAAGGTCAGTAATTGTTTTCCTGGTTTTTTTGTTTGTATTTTACAGCTATATGTTTCTCTATTGACTTACTTCTTATCTTGTTTGTAATCCTCACAACTACCAGTCACATCTTGGTGGGCTTCTGTTTACGAAGTTTGGAAGCAACCAGACAGCCTTGCTGGACCTTGCATTTCCGGTGGGTTTAAAATTTCTCATGATGTATTGTATTCTTTTGCTTTCTCGGATATTGCTTATAAGTTATATTCTTCTACTTGAAAGGTGAATAATAGTAGAGCATGTCAGTTTCTAGGAATTGCCCGTATGTTGGGGTTTTTCTTCATTGCACTGTAGTTCATATTGAGTTATGATTGATATTGTGCACCTGCAAGGTGCCCTTTTTACAATGGATATACTTACAGTTTGTTTGTTGTTTTATACTGAAAACTGTTGTGGATTTTTGAGCTTTACGAGTGTCTTAAGACTTGCACGGTGTGGATTCTATTTCAGGATAACTTTGGTAGATTGCATGATAAAAGTAAAGATGCGTCTAAGACGATGAAGCAACTAGCTCGGCTTTTTCCCAACAAAGTGACAGTACAGTTGCCTCAGGTATTAAATATTTTTGTTTGGAAAAGCTATTTATAAGATATCTTCCCCCTAAAATTCTGCAATTAGTAAAAATATCATCCGATGGTTCATTATAGGATGAAAATCTGCTTTCTGAGTGGAAGCAGAAGTTGGAGCGTGATACCGAAACTCTGCGAGCACAATCGAACATTGTTAGTGTTCGCTCGGTAAGTCTGCATACTTCTCTCTATATACTTGAGAGACACTTGCTCTACATTATTCAGTATACTTCATTTATCCACCTTCTCATTTTTCGTGTTTCTGGGGATGAAAGCTCTATCTTCTTTATCTCAATGGTGCCCTTGACATACTATCTAAATATATTATTTATATATATATATATATATATTAGACCCCTATTATGTGGGATATAGTATACATTTGGTTTCTTCTGTATTTATGTGTCGTTATTGTCGTTCACATCAAATATTTGCTTCATGTCAATAGTCCTTGTCTCATTCTTGTTCAAAGTTTGAATAGTATTGAAATGCCTTCCAATTCACATTGGGGGCAGTCCAGTAGTCCTGAGACTGAGTCTCCATGTAATTTGATACTGTTGGGTTCCTCTGGAATGCCAAGTTGAAGCTTTGCTGCATGTGCGGATGTGGCCTTAGGTTTGTTTGCTGGTTAAGTTTTTTTACAATTTATCTAATAATTGCAGGTGTTAAGCAAAACTGCATTGGAATGCCATGACCTTGAAACTCTTTGCATTAAAGATCAGGCTCTGTCAACTGAAAGTTAGTTTTTCTTATCGATTGGGACATCATTTTCAAGAATTTTGAATAAATGTCATTGCTAATTCCTTTCCCATATTTATCCAATAGGTGTTGAGAAAATCATAGGATGGGCTGCAAGTCATCACTTCATGCACTGCTGGGAAACCTTGCAAGATGAGTCGAAGATCACAATCTCTTGTGAAAGGTTAGTGCGCATCTCTAGTTTTAGACGTTATTTTGGAGGAATGAGGGAATTAAGTTGTTGAATACAGACAATTTCTGTGAGTATTTGCATCTATTCCCTCTTAAGATGTGCTTAATTGCATAAGCTGCATTTGTAGAGCCCTTTACTGTTGTGGTCTTAACCTGTCAATGGATTTTGCAGCATCCTGCATGGATTCCATACACTTCAGGCTCTTCAGAATGAGACGAAAAGCTTGAAGAAGTCACTAAAGGTTTGATGTCATTGTCCTCGTATTTGCTAATATTTTGAATTATGCCTTGGCTTTATGATCAATTCATTTCCCTAGATTTCATAAATTGAAGGATTCTATAAGTAAAATATTGGATTTTATCTGTTTACAATCTTTAAGAATATGCCTTCGTCTTGTTAGTAAAAGTAGTGTATTCTCGTCAGGACGTTGTGACTGAGAATGAATTCGAGAAGAAACTTCTTGGGGATGTTATTCCACCAAATGACATTGGAGTCTCATTTGATGATATTGGGGCCTTAGAAAACGTTAAAGATACACTTAAAGAACTGGTAATGCTGCCTCTCCAAAGACCAGAGCTATTTACAAAAGGGCAGTTGACAAAGGTTGGTTGTTTTTTTGTATGTTTTACCTTCCTCTTGCTACTTAATGGCTTCTTGCTTAAAATCACCTTTCTGCCTTCTCTAGCCTTGCAAAGGAATACTTCTTTTTGGACCACCTGGTACAGGCAAAACTATGCTTGCTAAAGCTGTTGCAACTGAGGCCGGTGCAAACTTCATCAACATATCAATGTCGAGCATTACATCAAAAGTACTGTGTTTGTTTTATCTCTTTGGATTGTCCCTTTCCTTGAAAATTCGTATTAAGTTTTTTCCCATGTATTTTTTTCAGTGGTTTGGTGAAGGAGAGAAATATGTTAAAGCAGTATTTTCTCTAGCAAGCAAAATCGCACCTAGTGTCATTTTTGTAGACGAGGTTAGGCCCTCACAATCTGTACCGTGTTTCTTGTTTCGGTTTGTTTGTTGATCTATGATTCTGCACTCGACCTGCATTTTGTAGTTTCTAGCCTTCCTATTCATTCGTTGACTACATCTAGGAATGTTCTCATACCTCAGGTTGATAGCATGTTAGGCAGACGTGAGAATCCAGGTGAACATGAAGCAATGAGAAAAATGAAGAATGAGTTCATGATGAACTGGGATGGTTTGCGTACAAAGGATAGAGAACGTGTGCTCGTGCTTGCTGCCACCAATAGGCCATTTGACCTTGATGAGGCTGTCATCCGACGGCTTCCTCGCAGGTGGAATCTCTTTCATTGTGATTGTACTCTTTATCTGGTGCTCTGGAGGATACTTTGGTTAATCTGAATATAATTTAATATGGTGCAGATTGATGGTTGGACTGCCAGATGCTCCTAACCGGCAGAAAATTTTGAGTGTAATTCTGTCCAAAGAAGAACTAGGACCTGATGTGGATCTTGAAGTAGTTGCAAGTATGACCGATGGATACTCTGGAAGTGATTTAAAGGTTTTCAATCTTGCCTCCTTACGGATGTTACTATATGTTATATTTGCGTTTACATGGCACATTTTTCTGACTTTTTCCCCCTTCGAACTATCAGAATCTCTGCATAGCTGCAGCCCACCGCCCCATAAGAGAAATCTTAGATAAGGAGAAGAAGGTTAGTATTGCTTGTTAAAAGAGAGAAATTGCTGGTACCTTTCTCTGTTTGGTAGCTTTGAACTCACATAAATGGTGAATTTAGTCATCGAAGAGCTTGTTGGAGAATTGTACTAAGCTCCAGGTTTTAGTAAGAGTTTCTTGGAGAATTGAAGTGCTATATATATTTTGGCTCAATCTAGTCACGTGGGTTGATGTTTTGTTGCCTGGAATACTAATTAATCAAAGGCCGTCAATCCGGGCCAATAACATCTCAATTTTTACTTGTTTGTTTCAGGAGAAAAAGCAAGCCATATCCAAAAACAGTACATTACCTAAACTATACAGTAGTGCAGATGTTCGTCCTATGAACATAGAAGACTTCAGGACTGCACATGAGCAGGTAACTAAATGGTGCTATCTTCATAGGTCTCGGATGTTGGATCCTTGCTTCACCTATAGATATAGATTGCTTGACTCGTGTAATGACACAGGTTTGTGCTAGTGTCTCATCGGAGTCTTCCAACAACAATGAGCTACTACAATGGAATGACCTATACGGGGAAGGCGGGTCTAGGAAAAAGAGCTCTCTCAGCTACTTCATGTAACGCCGGGGTATTCGTATGTATAGCTCTCCCTCTAGATTATTTCTAAATTATTCTCCCATCCTCGAAAGATTATTTCTGAATTATTCTCCCATCCTCGGAAGCCAACCATTTATTACCAGCCAAGAAAGGTCATTAGCTGATGGGGAAAAGCATAGCGGGGTCCCCTTTGGCAAGATCTTGTATCATATCTAGTTCATAGACGGACCGGTCCCTTGCCCTTCATCTTCAATTTGTCCATAGTGGTTCCCAGTTTACAAGTCATCCTCATTCGGTCTTCAAGTATGTTTTTGGACCTGAGAGGTCTCCAACTTTATGCTGTACATACAATTTGAGTAATTCAATAAGCATGAACTTGCATTCGACGGCTAATTCAATAACCTCAGTCGTCCTTTTTTCTTCTTTTCCCCCTCGTGGCCGTATGCTTGTGTTCTCACTACTCAGTAGTGTCTTGTGTGGACTTTCTGCAGCAGGTGTCTTGAGAACGGAGAGGGGTAACTTTTTGTGAAATTGTAGAGATGCAAAATCAAATTGTAAAGATGCAGGCTATGTGCGGTTTATTATTTTGTTTTTCTTGCGGGGTTGTATTATTTAATGCAAAATCAAATTTGATGGGATATTTTGGTGCATCGTCGAGTTATCCTGTTTGTCCAATTCTAAAACTGCTTGTTGATAATGCCAAGTGATTCACATAATGTCAAACAGAATGCTAACATCGGGGTTTTTGTGGCAATTTTGGTGTGTACCATACCATTTCTTTGTTTTGATGGAACAACTTTGTTTGTTCTTTTTTCTCTTCTTTTTCTTTTGGATAAGGTAGGAATTGGATTTACCCCAAATATTAATGTCGGATAATTCAATGCAATTTAGAACTTAGAAATTAATTACGATCTTTTCAAGCCTTGCTAATCCACGTTTAAAAAGACCAGCTTCCAATCCATCTACCTATACTCGACATTTTATTGATGAACTTTAACACATTTCTTTTACCCAATTGAAATCGATGTGTTTCAAATTTCATTGGTAACAAATAAAGTATTATCTATAAACGTAAGAGTTTGGTCATATGAGGATGGGACTTTAGATGTAAAGTACGGAGCAAGGATAACCATTGGACGTAGTTAATCTAATGGCTGGAGTGTGTTAAGATTTTAATTAAAGTGGTGACATTTTTGTAAATACCATCACTTTTTATTTTGTTTTCCATCCTTACCCCTGTGTACAATATTTTTTGTTCTTTCCCAACCGTCTTCTTCCTCACAAAATCCGCCATTGTTGGTGTTGTTCACTTCCATTCGTATTGCGCTTTCTCCATTCATTCTTCCTCCTTTGTTGAAATCGTGATGGATTAATGTATTTATGCTTCATCTCTCTTTGTCAATCTCATGTTTTTTTTTTCTAATTTAGGTTTTGCACGACGAATTGACTTTTGCGAATCTATGGAGTCTGTTCGTGATTTTTTGCATTAATTTGTAATTAGCATAACAAATTTACCATCTCTATTGTGTGTTCCTAGTGTGTGAATTCGTTTTTGATACCTTACGAATTTAATCAAATTTACTTGCGCATCCATTGGTTATATTATTGACGTTGGAACTTTGAAGTTATTAGTTGTGCACTTTTAACTTGGTAAAGTTGTTGGTTGTGCACTTTTCACGTTGCTCTTTGTCTCATCGTCGTTACTTGTGCTTTTTCTATTGTATTATGTCATATTTGTGCATCCATTCCAAAGTTGTTACTTCTGCACTATTGTGTATTATTTGTGCACTTATTACCATAATTGTTATTTGCAGCATGTGCTTCTTGTTTCTCTGTTGTTGATTCTTGTATATCGAATGTTGTGTGGGTGGTGATGGCGTTGATTGTGAGAGTTATGTGATTCAAGTTTCGCAAGGGCAAACAATGTACTTCATGCCTCTTTGTCCAGCATATATGAAATTTGTTTTCAATTAGAAATTTAGTACACTTGTGAAAGCAGGGGCGAACGCAAAATTTTCCTTCAGTGGGGGCTAAGTTATAATTATTAATTTTTTAGGTTTTAAATTCTAGGTTTTAAACTTATCACATCATGAACCCTAATATTTAATCAAATTTTTTAAATTGGTTCAATCCTAATATGAATTTCATAATTAATTTCATTATTTGAATCTATAATTTCTAAAAAATTGGTGTTTTTTGTGTTTTGTCTAGATCCAAATATAAGAAATAACTAGTTTTATAATGAGCCGATTATATTCAAAGTTGTCCAATAAATATTGGAGGCCCTATAGAAAGTTTGATAAATAATTTTGTAATCGTTCTAATAATTTAGAGGATCATATGTATTACGAATTATCTAAACAAGTTAATTTTGAAATCTTTATCCTATATTTTGCTAACATATGATAGTTATTCTCTTATAAATTAAATAACAAAATAAATTAAGCAAAAAGTATTTAACTAATGTTAAGGTATAATATATATTAAATAACAAACAATGTTGAATATAGCCTAGGAGAAGAAGATAATTGGGGGGATGGGGCGGCAAACTGGCAATAGCAAAATGCTGAGAAGAAAAAAAATGCAAGAGAGGGCCGTGTAATATCTCAAGATTCGAACACAGAATCATTTGTCCAATGAAACTCACAGCTTACCAACTGAGTTGTACAATTTTATTGTCTTTCATACACTTTTCATAAATATATTCATTTTTTTTCTAGATTCCAGTGGGGGCTACAGCCCCCTCTGGGCCTCACTTAGGTCCGCCACTGTGTTCTGCAATAGAATGTGGTTTTGATGTGCACAACGGTACGTTGCTCCCACAAGGATAAAGTAACCCATGCATTCGCGTACTACTTGCACAATGTTAGTACTAAGGGGACGACAAGATTATGAGGTGATAGAGAATCCCAAGACTTAAACCCAAGCTCTTCGAGAAGATTGCTTAAAGAGTTTTAACATAGATTTCATGGATTTTGGCCTAATTGTAAAATTTGTCATTGTATTGTTGTTATTACTATGGAGTTTGAATTGATTCGAGCTTGTAATCCCTTGTTTTGCTATTGTGATAACAGTTTTGATAGTGAATCCACTCGATCAGTGAAGTTTGAAAAATTTCCATGTGCATTACTCTATAGGTTTTAATTTACTTACTTTGGTAATCAATATGATTTGATCCTGGTGAAATCTATTAAAATTGTTGCATCGTTGTTGGTTTTAAGGTTCACAATTTGATGAATGGTGCATTAATCGACCAATTGAGATTATAATTGTATTATCAAAATGCATGGAACAAATTTAGACGAATGAATTTACCAAATAAAATTCAAGACATGTAAACTCTAGCATTTTGTAATCCATATGATTTAAGTAAATATACAAGCTAGAAACGACATAATCACTCTTTGTTGCACCGAAGATTTAAGAGCTTATTTATGCACTTTAGACAACTATTTATGCACTATCATATACAAGACATGCACTTTAGTTATCACACGCACAATTTATAGCCTATGAGGGATTCGAACCCACATCCATATGTACCAACACATTGCTCTACCATTTGAGCTAATAGGCTATGACACAATCAAATGTTCGGACATGCACCACTTTATAGAAAGCACATGCAAGCATGAATAGAAGCATTTAGTGATGCATTTTTTATACATTTACTGATGCATTTCTATACGTTTAGTGATGCACTTGTACTAATAAGGCGTGCACTATTATGCACTTTTACTAACACGACATGCCTTTTCTTATACCTGACTTGTTCTTTTTTCACGACAAAGACACACACTTAAAACACTTAGCTATGCACTTTTACTAACAAGACATGCACTATTAGGCACTTAGCTATGCACTTTTACTAACAAGGCCTGCCCTTTCTTATTACTTGACTTGTTCCTTTTTCATGACAAAGACATGCACTTACAACACTTAGTTATTCACTTTTACTAACAAAACATTCACTTTTTGCACATTTAATGACATGCAATTTTTCACGAGCATGCCAAATAACCATACATAATCATCATCATCTTCACAATATCAAAATGGGTGTTGATGAGCAACTCATATTTACTTTGAGTATTGAAAACCATGATCAAGCAAAATTCCAAAAACTTTCAAAGAACCAGCACCAAATCACCAAAATATTCACTACTAGAAAGTACAACCTTTAACGATGCTTTTTTAAGCCCTTTTCGACGCTTGTCTGCGTCGGCGATTGTCTTCTCGATGCTTTCCAAAAGCGTCGGGAATTTCAATGACGAGTTTGGTCGACGCTTTTCGGCGTTGCCATTTTCGATGCTTTTTTGTGTCGAGAGCATTTCCCGACGCTTGTTGTTGGGAAAATTTTCCACGGGCTAGTCATTTGTGGATGCTTAAAGCGTCGACAATTGCACATCGATGCTAAATCTTAGGCGCCTAAAAGCGTCGAGATTTACCTATCCACATGCTACTCATTTGTGGACGCTTAAAAGCGTCGAGAATTGCACATCGATGATAAAACTTAGGTGCCCAAAAGCGTCGATATTTACCTATTAAATCATTACAGGATTCTCTTGACACAAAAAAGCGTCGATTTCAGGTTGGCGCTAAAATTATACATGTTCGATGACACAAAAAAGTGTCATAGTTGACACATAATAAAGCAAAAAAATACATAATAAGATAATAATTAATTACTCTGTAGTGAAACATCAATATATTATATATGAGTTCTTGAAAACAAAAAATAGTTAAGTAACATTTTCTACTCAACTGTGCAACAATAGAAGATCTAATACACAAACCTAAGACAATGTCAACTTGTATTTATACCCAAATATGTATCTAGTAGTTGTCCTAAAAGAATTCATGATTAACATGTAAATCCCAAGATAGCTTTTCACAATACTTTAGCTCGGTGAACTTGAAGAAAGAAGATCATCCAATCCATTGCGCGAGTACAATTACCACTTGCAGCTGAAGCAACTGCATAACAAAAACGTATTTCAAATAAAAAGAAGAGAAAATAGTAAAAAAGAAAGGGGAAAAACAATAAGAGCATATGAAGGCCTTGAGCCTTCCCAAGTAGGAGGGTATGGGAGAAAGGAGACACTTTATATTATTGCAGAAACAACATAAGAAAATTGGATAATGATCCATCAAAATAGCTCAAGAGAATGCTCACCAAGTAATGATCATTTCTTTCAATTGCAAAGGTAAACCATTAACGAATCCTAAATACATTCCATATCACCATTGTCAATAAAAATTGGGCATACTTGAGGTGGTCCAAATGATTAATATGATACAATAGCTAAGTAGTGATTAAACACTTTGACGAGTCAATTACTATGTCACATATTCTTCATCTTAATTCAGCAGAACATCATAAATTACTTCCTTAAAAAGGAAAGCATTCCACATCACGTAATTATAAATTTAGAAGAAGAATGAATCTAGTCTATGGTAAAAACACCCTTTTATAAACTGAATTAGATACTATAAGCATAAACCCAAAAAATGAACATTTTTAAACAAAACTAATTATTATTAATAGCTTGAGAATCGATGAGAAATTATACAAATTGTGATGATAATACAATTGATGCTTTACATAAATTGCATAGAACTCAGGTGTTGAACATGATGAACTCTAATAATGCACCAAGGTATGTGTGCTAAAGAGAATGCATTTTTATCTCTAATAATATACTCCCTGAAGTAAAATAAGGAAAGAGGATTATGGAGCTGGTCAGAGTATTGGGATATGATATGCATGTATTTAGCTCTAGAAGGTTTGATATTCAGTGTCTCATCTCTAATTAGAAACATGATTGAAAGGAAGAAGAGTTCGCAATCAGAAGTTCACTTATAAATTGGTTACATACACCGCATTTTGGGAGGCAATGCTCCTTGTAACAAGCTCTATGATAAGGATAATCTCCAAACACAGAATACTGCAGAAAGAAAAATAAAAATTGTTGATGTATCAATATAATTGATAGGTATAAGAGGCAGGGAAGGACATCATTGGGTTTTATAATTATTTAGTCAGAGAATGTGTTGTATGACAGTCAATTAGAAGCAAATCAATACCACATAATCTGAAATTGGTAAATTGCATGAATGACATCTGAAACATTCAGGATGCCATATTTCGTCCATACAGCTTAGGAAACGACCGAAACCGATCTCATGATGGCAACCTACACAAATCATGCTTGAGAGAGACATCATATAAATAAATATGATATGGTAGTTTGTCCAAAATCAGAAATGCATAAAAAGCTCAACAAGTTCATAACTTTCAATTGCCTAGAGATACTAGAATTTTGCATCAGTAATCACCATGAGGATTGAAATGTTGCTTTCTAGCTCATATTAATGTCCAAAAACTATGTGCCGTGATTTTACAGCAAACATCGTTTACAAAGCTTCATATTATTTTCATGGATGAGGGTTTTGAGTTAAAAACTGTGAAGACACAAATTATATTCTTATTGTTGTCTAGGACTCTATACCCGTCTCATGTTGAGAAGGGAAGCATAATAGGTAGACTGTAACTCCCGCCTCCATAGATGGATTGTGGATGAGGCTCGGTGCTAAAACTTTCTTGAACTGCTCTAGAAAGTTGTTTGTCTTCCTTGAGATAAAACTCGGAATCTATCAAAACAATAGGCATTGAGTAACATATAACTAGTAATGGATATGTGCAAAGAATTTTACTAGATGAGTGTTACTGACTGATAGATCCCATTCAAGAATGGCTCCAAATATGGATCCATCTTGCACGTCTGCTAAGGTTTGCACCAACTTGTACTTGAATGGTAGCCACCATTTTGGTGCCAAAGCATCGTCTTCTGTTCGGTTTTCTTGCATGTCAAGTTCGACGAGGTAAACTCCTTGTATGAAACACACCATCACAGTTTTTTTGTAGTTTCCATCTTTCATGAGGACACCAAAACAAAAAGGGAACTTAGGAATGAGTTAAAGGATCATCCATGAAAGTGTCATCAAACTTGTAAAGGAACGCCTTATGGTAAAAAATGAATTCCCTATCTAGACATGAGTAACTACAACATCAACAAGTGTCTTCTCACAGATTCAGGTTATAAAATGTTTGCTTTGATTGCATAAACAAGCCTAGTAGGTGAAAAGTATAGACATGAGACAAGACGCCATCAAATCCGAAGGGCCATCACGGAAGATAGATAACATAGGGCAACATTGATCAATCAAGAAAACAAGACCTAATGCAGTCATTTCGGTTTTTACGATTAGTCAAAGCAGAAGATTATTTGGTCACTTGAGCCTAACTAAATGACTGTTTGAGTGTACCGGTAAGGATAAGGATTTTAGGTTCTAAACCCATCAATGAGTAAAGCCTTATTAAAGGCAATATCTCATAGTATGCATCATTATAAACATAAATCAATATTTTCTTATCAGCCATCAATTCACACAACCGAAAGCGGGTTTGCTCGCCACCTCGCAGGTCTCAAAAATCGCCGCTTCGCAAATCTCAAAAATCTCTGCCTCGCAGTGTAGATTAACCTAGCTAGACCGATAGAGATCGTAGAAGCAATCTATATCGAATAGAATGAAAGGGGCGGAGAAGATTTGTGAGGGTTTTCTATCAAGAGAGTGAAAGGGGAGGAGAGGCGAAAAGAAAAGAGGTGAGTTTTTTATTTTTAAGGCGAAAGTGACTTTTTTTAATGCATGTCGACAAAATAAAAGGGTCGACATTTTGTAGACGCTAAAAAGTGTCGATAAAACGTCTACATTTCTAGCGCGTCTTGATTTCCCGTCGACGCTATGCTAATGCCTTGAAGCAAAAGCGTCGGTTTTATCCCTATTTTCTAGTAGTGATTAGTCAATAGAAATACAAGTTATCCACGACCAAAAGGAGACATGTATCATATGGAAAGTTCAACAAAAGCTCAACACACTGGCATAATTAAACCGAGACAACAACAATAACAACTTGAATATAGCAACAATTTAACACCAAAATGACAACAAGAAATTCACCAAACTTGGTCACAAAATTCCATAGCAAAAGCTCAACACACCAACATCAATAGACCAACATTTGCAAAATTAACAAAATTAGCAAGTAAAGAGTTCAACTTCTCACAATTGACAGAAATAGCAAGTAAAGAGTTCAATTTATCAGAATCGCAACATTTCTCAACTCAACATTTGTAAAACTCTAGAGATTTCAACGCTTTCAACATTATTTGCTTTTTCGAGCACTCCTAATTCTCACCACCTTCATTAATCTATCAGAAAATGAAAATAAAATAAAGAAGAAGGTATTTACCTCGTGTTTGAGCTTCTTTACCTTTCAAAGACTCAATTTTTTTTTGCCATACACACAAGTTGTAAGGTCAAAATCCGAGTAACGATGGGGAGGTCTAGAAATCGAGTGACAATCTAGACTTTTACTTATGCACTTTAAGTGTCTCATAGATGCACTTTTGTCACTTAATTATGCACCTAGTGATACAAATATTTACAGACACACTAGTTAAACAATGAATTTTTATAGTTGTCTCAGTGAACATGCAATAATGTTTGATGAGATACTTTTGGAAGAAATGAGATGAAAGTTTCACAAACATAAAGATCTTCATCTTTCAAGAACTTAAATATATATGATCCTTATACTTGTAATAGATGCACTTCAACTTGACACTATGCATGTTCAGATATGAACATGTTCAAATTCAAAGTTTGACAAGCACTCTTTAGTAGATGTGATCTAAAATTACTATTTCATGTTTCATCTGTACACTAGAACCCTAGACAAACTGACATTTTTCAACTCAACATTTGTAAAACCCTAACAAATTCATAAGAGAAATTTGACAAGCATTCTTCATGTGAAATGTGTACAATCGTAAAGCAACTTAAGCGTTCAAACTTTGACAAGCATTCTCAAGCGAAATTTGTGCACAAAACTTGAAATCGTGATGTGACTATGCCCCATCAAGAGCGTCAAGAGAGCCCGGACTTTCAAGATGGCTCAAGTGATGGAGAGCCTAGTGAAGGCCAAGTGCACCAAGAAGAGCTTCCTCCCGGGGCTATCACTAAGGCTCGAGCCAAGCCTATTCAAATGGAGCTCAAGAAGGGCCTCTTGAGCAATGAAACCCTCCCAAGCCTCGGAGTCCTCAATCAAGCCTCTAAGGAGCTCGTTTCTCTTATTGTGGCGCGTCCGAGTGCATGATTTATGTTTGCGTTTTTCCTATGGGTTTATGACATTTTGAGACATGTTTTAAGCTTGTTTTAAGTATTATTTTCAACTTATAGCCTTGCAAGGCATCATTGGGCCTTAATGGGCCGGCCATCCTTGTTTTTGGGCCTTTCTTAGTCGTTTTCATCAGCCTTGCTTGCATATAAGGGCAACACTCATCACTTTGAAAGGACAACGTTGATTAGAATGAAAAGGAAGTTATTGTGTTCTTGAGAAAGCTCTATTTTGCTTCTCCTACTCATGAGTAAGATCGAGTACAATTGGTGGTCCCTTGAGTGCGTTACATCTCAAAGAATCATCAAAACCTTTCCTTCTCGTTGGTGTGTTGTATCCAGCCGAGGGAGAGGCCTATCCAGCCCTTAAATCCTCCAATTCCACCTCCATTGATCATGTCTATCTCATCCTCTTCCGCCCTCCACCAAATCTATCCTTGAAGCCACCTAGAAGATGTCCTTGGAGTCATTGCGCCAGCCAAAGTCTCCAACCGAGACGCTTGCCCTTGGAAGTCACCGGAGAGCTTACCTTGCACTGAGTCTTCTATGATCCTTGATTGTATCACGTGGTATCAGAGCCTAGTGAGGTAATGCTCTAAAACTTTGATCTAAAAGTAAAAGAAAATCGGTTTATTCAAGCCTAGAAGTCATGCCCTAGGTTCTGCCTTGTTGCGTCTTGAGTCTTGCTTTTGATTGTTGTTTTCTTTACGTCTTGTGTCCTTGTTGTTGTCCTTTGCTTTGCCTTGTGTTCAGTCGAATTTGGTTGCATTCTTGAGTCGAAAATTGGCTGCAAACAATAGGGGAAAGACGCAGGAGAGGGAGTAACAAAAGTGGTTTTGCAGATCCTAAAAACAAGGGATCCTCCTAACCATTTGATTCCCATGTACAGCTGCCTTCTTTTGTTGTGATTGCATCCAAATCCTCCCTAAAAACATAGCACTTTGGTTGGCCGTGTGGTTTGAATTCACCTAGCTCAGTTTTGGTCCTTGTTGTTGGCCATGTTGTTAAAATCTCCCTAGATCTTAGGCTAACAACCTGATTTCCACTCCAGCCTTGTGTTTGTTGTTTTGATTGAGTCCAACGTCCCTAGAAGAGTGGTAATTCAATTACTGGCCGTGAGTGATATAGGAACGAACCCCTATGCAACGATCTAGACACCAAGCTTCCAACAAGACTCAAAGAAGAACAACAAAAGGATAAGGAATCGGCACAAAGTAAATGCAAAGGAAGAACAAAGATAGAAGGACAAGAAGAACCGAATATCAACAATGATTAAACCCTTGATCTTGGTGAATCAAGAACCAAACCAAATGAGAGATCGACCCATCTTCTACAACTTCACACGATTGGCCAAGGCTACCAAGGGCACGAAGAGGATGCTCGTGATGATCCGTGCAAACCAAACTCGAAGGAGTTGACACACACAAAGCAACCAAGCCAAATTCACACAACCGGATGTTTTCTCTCAAAGCTCCTGTTTGATAGAAAACTAAAAATAACGTTTACAACTTTCAACCATGTCTCACTAGCAAAGGAAATGTTTTAGGGAGCCTTTTATACCTCCTAAAGGCCGGTCCTAAACTAAGGAAAAACAAGACAAAGCCGTGTCTTTAAACAACATAAAACCGGAAGGAAAATGTCAAAGAATGTCATAAAATGCAATTACAATCTTCAAGTATTTCCCTCAACACTCTTGAGGTCTTCATGCACCGATATGGTCACCATGGTCTTCAAATCAGGCTTAGGGAGATCCTCTAGCATAGTAGACTCCTTAGACAAGAGGAAGGTCACAATCTTGTCTAGCTCATGTTGAATCTCCTTAGCCCTTGCTCGTGTAATGGCAACATCAAAGGTAGGCATTTGAGGTGACGTAGATGATCCCTCATCATCCTCCCCTTCTTGGAAAGGATTCGACCTCGAATCTTCTAGCTCCTCATCTTGCGCCTCATAGAGTGTCAAATCGCCCACATTGAATGTAGGGCTAACTCCATACTCCTCGGGTAGCTCCAACACATAGGCATTGTCGCCCACCTTCCTTAGCACCTTGAAAGGCCCATCTCCACGTGGTGAGAGCTTGGACTTGCGCTTGTCGGGGAAGCGCTCTTTCCTCAAATGAACCCAAACAAGGTCTCCCGGTTGGAAGATAACTCGCCTACGTCCATGGTTAGCTTTGGAGGCGGTGTGCTCGGCCTTTTGTTGCAGCTTGACCCGAGTCCTCTCATGTAATTCCTTGATGAACTCCACATGTTTTCCTGCATTAAAATCTGCTCGCTCCTTCATAGGCAACGGCGAAAGATCAAGTGGGGTTAAGGGATTCAAGCCATAGACACACTCGAAAGGACTCAAAGATGTAGAGGAATGCACGACCCGATTATATGCAAATTCTACATGTGGTAAGGCATCTTCCCATGCCTTCAAATTCTTCCTAATGACAGCCCTTAAGAGGGTTGTGAGGGTTCGGTTAGTTACTTCCGTTTGACCATCCGTTTGAGGATGACTAGAGGTAGAGAACAAGAGTCTCGTCCCTAGCTTTCCCCAAAGAGTCTTCCAAAAGTAACTAAGGAACTTCACATCCCTATCACTCACAATGGACTTAGGTACTCCATGTAATCTAACTACTTCTCTAAAGAATAAGTTAGCCACATTAGTAGCATCATCAGTCTTATGACAAGCAATAAAGTGGGCCATTTTTGAGAATCTATCAACAACCACAAATATAGAATCTCTCCCCTTCTTAGTTCTAGGTAATCCCACAATAAAGTCCATGCTAATGTCCTCCCAAGGGGACGTGGGGATAGGCAATGGGGTGTATAAGCCGTGGGGTTTCACTCTAGACTTAGCCTTAAGACACTCCAAACATTTCTTCAACAAGTGTTCTACATCCCTAAGCATATGTGGCCAATAAAAGTGAGTGTGCAGCATGTGATATGTCTTATCTCTACCAAAGTGTCCCATTAAACCTCCCTTATGGGCTTCCTCCACAAGTAATATCCTCAAAGAACACTTAGGAATGCACACCTTATCAACCTTAAACAAGAATCCCTCAAACAAGTAAAACTTATCCAAAGAACCCTTAGCCACACAATGCTTATATGTAGTGCCGAAATCAATGTCATCCTCATACAACTCTTGAATGTAAGTAAAACCTAACACCTTAGAGTCTAATGTGGTGAGCAAAGCATGTCTCCTAGAAAGCGCATCAACAACTACATTATCTTTTCCCTTTTTATACTTAATGACATATGGAAATGTTTCAATAAACTCCATCCATCTACCATGCCTCCTATCAAGTTTATCTTGACTCCTAAAGTGTTTTAAGGACTCATGATCAATATGCAAGACAAACTCTCTAGGCCATAAGTAATGTTGCCATGTTTTAAGTACTCTAAACAATGCATATAATTCTTTATCATACGTAGAGTAGTTTAAACATGCACCTTTCAGTTTTTCACTAAAGAAGGCAATAGGCTTACCTTCTTGCATGAGGACTCCTCCTATGCCAATGCCACTAGCATCACACTCCACTTCAAATGGCCGTGAGAAATCCGGGAGCACTAGAAGAGGTGCTTTGGTGAGCCTCCACTTCAGATTGTTGAAGGCCCTCTCTTGCGCCTCTCCCCACACAAAGGGAGCATGCTTCTTGGTGATCTCGGTCAAGGGGGCAGCAATGGTGCTGAAATCCTTGACAAACCGCCTATAGAAGCTTGCTAGCCCATGGAAGCTCCTTACATGGCCGATTGTAGTAGGTGTTGGCCAATCTTGAATTGCTTTTATCTTCTCCTCATCCACTTGCAGCCCCTGTGAACTCACTACAAAACCAAGAAAAGTGACCTTATTAGTGCAAAATTCACATTTCTTCAAATTGGCATACAAGTGCTCTACTCGAAGGGTAGAAAGAACTTCCCTTAGATGTCTTTCATGCTCCTCTAGGGACCTGCTATAGATAAGAATATCATCAAAATATACTACAACAAATTTCCCTATATAATTTCTCAAAACATAGTTCATTAATCTCATGAAAGTAGAGGGAGCATTAGTCAAACCAAATGGCATCACAAGCCATTCATATAGCCCAAACTTGGTCTTGAAGGCGGTCTTCCATTCATCTCCTTCCTTCATCCTAATCTGGTGGTAGCCACTCCTTAGATCTATCTTTGTGAAAAGTGTGGCACCAAAGAGCTCATCTAACATGTCGTCCAGCCTTGGGATAGGGTGACGGTACTTGATAGTGATGTTGTTGATGGCTCTACAATCAACACACATCCTCCAAGTGTTGTCCTTCTTAGGCACTAATAGGATTGGTACGGCACAAGGGGAAAGGCTCTCTCTCACGTAACCCTTATCTAGGAGGTCTTGTACTTGGGTTTGAATTTCCTCACACTCCTTAGGGTTCATTCTATAAGCTGGCCGGTTGGGTAAGGTGGCACCGGGGATTAGGTCGATTTGGTGCTCTATTCCTCTCAATGGGGGTAGGCCGTGGGGTATGTCATCCGGGAAGACATCCTTAAACTCCTCTAGAAGGGCTTGGATATTAGGGGGTAAGGCAGCCAAGGTCTCTCCACCTAACATGGTCAGTTTCTTGCACAAGAGCATAAGGATAGTATCTAAAGTTAGGTACTCACCTTGTAGCTCACCTTTGGAAGCTAACAAGACACTAGAAGGCTGCATTTCCAAAGTTTGGCGTGGCTTGGAGGGAGTGCCCACTTGCTGTCGTGGTGCTCCCTTGCCTTGATGCTTCTCCTTCTCTTTGTCTTGGCCCAAGTCCTTCTCCTTTTTCTTCTCAAAAGCCTCGGCAATCTGCATAGGAGACATTGGTTTTAATATGACATCTTTTCCTTTAAAAGAGAAAGAGTACCTATTAGTAAATCCATCATGCATGACTCTCCTATCATATTGCCATGGGCGGCCTAATAACACATGACAAGCTTGCATAGGCACCACATCACATAGAATAGTATCCTCATAATGGCCTAATGTGAATGTAATCTTAGCTTGCTTATTTACTTTCAATTCGCCACAATCATTCATCCAATGTAATTTGTAAGGTCTAGGGTGATAAAATGTAGGAAGTTGTAACTTAGAGATCAATTCAGTGCTAGCAATATTACAACAACTACCTCCATCAATTATCACATTACAAACCTTCCCTTTAATTAAACACCTAGTATGAAATAGGTTTTCCCTTTGATTATCCTCACAAGGGGCAGGTTGTACATGCAAAGTTCTCTTACAAATTAAAGATTCTCCATGCTCAAACTCAATGCCATCATCATCACAAAATTCAGTTTCATGCTCGGCATTCTCATTAACACAATCATCATCATCATCATTTTCATGCTCAGATTCAGATTCATAAAGACCTAGATGATTAATCATGAGAGTTCTACTATTAGGACAATCTTTCATCATGTGTCCTCTTCCTTGACACTTAAAACAAACCATATCCCTAGCTCTAGAAGTAGGATTATAAGTACTCCCTTTAGGTCCATTAGTGGGGGCAGCCGAGTTTCTTGGAGTGTATGGGGTTCCACTTGGTGGTACGTTCCTTCTCAGCCCTCCTTGATCCACATTTGGCGCCCTTTCCTTGTCCTTGGCAGTAGGGTGGTCTCGGCTAAAGGGAGGATAGCCACGGCTAGGTTGGCTTCTCCAATTGTTGGGGCCGCCAATGGTAGCCTTGCTTCCTTGGCTCCTAGCTTGATTCCTTGCCTTTAGGTTCCTCTCCACTTTGATTGCCAAGTGTAGCAAATCTGTCATAGTACCATAGGGATACAAGTCCACTTCGTTAGCTAAAGATGTATGGAGAACTCGAAGATACCTTGCCATAGTTGTCTCTTCATCTTCAACAACATTGGCTTTCACCATAGCCACTTGCATGGCGTTGTATGTCTCTTCAGCGGACATGGCTCCTTGCTTCAAGTTCTCAAGTCTTTGGCGGAGATCCCTAGTGTGGTGTTGGGGCACAAATCAGACCCTCATCAAGACCCTCATTTGCTCCCAAGTAGCTACAGCCGGGTCTAGGGCTCTCCTCCTTTCCTTGATTAAGTTGTCCCACCAAATCAAGGCGTATCCATGGAACTCAAGGGCAGCCAATTGAACCTTCTTGTACTCGGGAAAGTTGTGACACGACCAAATCTGCTCCACCTTGGTTTCCCATTCTTGGTAGGCGTCCGGGTCACATTTGCCCTCAAAACTTGGTATCTTCACCTTGATGCGGCCAATCCCATCTTGCTCAGGCTCGCGGCCTCGCCTTGGCTGATATCCTCTAGGCGCCTCGGCCCTCCAACCTTCCTCATCCATGTAGTCATCTTGGAACCCTTGAAACTCATTGAAAGCATTAGGAATAAAATGAGTTCTATGCATAGGAGAGTTAGGGAGGGAACCTTGCTCTCGGTGAGCGTGACCTCTAGTAGGATGAAAGTGGCCGGCTTCTTGAGGGGTGCCATGGCGTGAGGCGGCCAATTGAGTGGCGGACTGAGGTAGTGACCCTTGATTGGCGGTGGCCCTTGCTGCATTGTAGGTGGTTCGTTGATCCTGAAGGGGTACTCTTGATGGCTCAATTGAAGGGCCTCCAACCTCCACATTGGTGCCCAACGGAATGGATGCAGCCGGTGGTGGCCGAGACTCCAAGGTGGCCATCCGAGATGACAATCCAGCTAGGGTATCCGACATTTGCTTGAGTAGGCTAAACACCTCCGGATGCACCGGCTCGGAGCTCCTTGATCGAGTTGGACTCACTGACTTGGACATGATCAAAGACAGAAACACACAACTAGTTAAAGGTTAGTGAAAACAAATAAGCTCTCCTCACAAGTGTTTCACACTTCGTGTTTGATCCTCTCTAGTGTTTCTCTCGTGTGTTTAACTCTCTCAAGCTCCAATGGTTGATGCAACTTCTGAAAAGGGATGGTCTACACAAAGAAACAAACAATAACAATGTTAGGGTTAGTGAAAATCAGAAATCGCCTCACAAGTGTTTGGCTCTCTTGTGTTTGATTCTCACTCTCTCTTGTTGTTGAACGTTGGCTTCTTTGGAAGAAATCGCCTTGTATAAGTCAAAACCTCACGTGAGCCTAGTGCAATCGGATCACAAGATAAGAACAAGAGCTAATATGGGAGATAGCTCGGCAGAACTTCAAAGAAAATAAAGAATGACTCAACAAAAGAGGAAACAAAGACTCTAGAAGGGACTTACAAAGCAAGAAAGGTAATGCAATGCAATAATGGGGGACTCAAATATTCTGAACTCAAGAGGGACAAGAACACGTACCTTTGCCTTGCCTTGGCTTTGCAACAATGGAGTTGGAAGAGGGTTAGGCGTAGGGTAGGTGTTTGTAGGGTTAGGGTAAGGCTCGGCTATGCCTTGGAATACCGGTTTGGAACCTCTTGAATTGGCTAGAGAATCGGCTAAGTACAAACCTTAGTCTATAACATTTACAACTTAGGGTAGTAGAACATGTGTATGAAATATAATGCAAGAGACAACCTTACTTTTTTTTTTTTTTTTGACGATCTTCTTCTTTTTTTTTTGATCACTTCCTTTTTTTTTTCTCAAAAATAAAATACACAAATAAAATACTAACCTAAGGTATTTGTATTATATAAGAGAATAGACTAAGATGAGTTAACAAAGGCTGCCGAATTCTCTTGGTTCTCTTTTTTTTTTGAATTTGAATGGGCCGAGATATGTGTTGAGATATGGCTGGGATTTTGGTTTGAAAAGGTCAAAGATATGGAGTGGAAATAGGAAGGGTGGGTTAGTGGTTGTTTTTCTCGGAATTTCCTTTTTTTTCTTTGACTTGTAACCGAGTATGGGAGGGATAGTGGGGATAGTGTTTCGGTTATGTGTGGACGTGGGGAGTTGGCTAAGGTGGTGACTGGTGGCCGGAGCAGTGGTGGTTTCCGGCGGCTTAGGGTGGCAGAACTTCTCAACTCCACAATCACAAGGACAACACAAGTAAAAGGAACACAAAGACTCAAGAAAACTGAGAAGAACACTAACCGGACCTTGCACAAACACAAGCCAAAGGAAGGCTAGCAATCCCAGGGCGGCGATGCGGCGGCGCCGGCGGCGGAGTTGGTGTCAACCGGCTCTGATACCACTTGATATAGGAACGAACCCCTATGCAACGATCTAGACACCAAGCTTCCAACAAGACTCAAAGAAGAACGACAAAAGGATAAGGAATCGGCACAAAGTAAATGCAAAGGAAGAACAAAGATAGAAAGACAAGAAGAACCGAATATCAACAATGATTAAACCCTTGATCTTGGTGAATCAAGAACCAAACCAAATGAGAGATCGACCCATCTTCTACAACTTCACACGATTGGCCAAGGCTACCAAGGGCACGAAGAGGATGCTCGTGATGATCCGTGCAAACCAAACTCGAAGGAGTTGACACACACAAAGCAACCAAGCCAAATTCACACAATCGGATGTTTTCTCTCAAAGCTCCTGTTTGATAGAAAACTAAAAAAAACGTTTACAACTTTCAACCATGTCTCACTAGCAAAGGAAATGTTTTAGGGAGCCTTTTATACCTCCTAAAGGCCGGTCCTAAACTAAGGAAAAACAAGACAAAGCCGTGTCTTTAAACAACATAAAACCGGAAGGAAAATGTCAAAGAATGTCATAAAATGCAATTACAATCTTCAAGTATTTCCCTCAACACTCTTGAGGTCTTCATGCACCGAGATGGTCACCATGGTCTTCAAATCAGGCTTAGGGAGATCCTCTAGTATAGTAGACTCCTTAGACAAGAGGAAGGTCACAATCTTGTCTAGCTCATGTTGAATCTCCTTAGCCCTTGCTCGTGTAATGGCACCATCAAAGGTAGGCATTTGAGGTGACGTAGATGATCCCTCATCAGTGAGTCTTGAAATTTCTGGTTGCACTCGTCCAATTGAATGTGATTACTACTTGTGCATGAATTGAAGTTTCAACGTCAAGGATACGGGAAAGACTCTTTTGCTACTTTATTATACTTTTATTTCATTTGTGCTGCCATACAATTGCATTTAGACGTCCCAATCAAAAAAGAAGAAGAGAGAAGTGCAATTGAATCAAGGAAAAAGTTGTTGATTTCAGAAATATCCGGCCTATTAACAAAAGGGAAGGCCATAGAAGAAGTGAATCAACATCTTGAAAAGAGAACAAAAAAGTTGTTGCATTGGACGTGTGAGTTTTGACATTTTGTACATAAGTGTTGCCTTTTGTAAAGCAATTGAGTTTAGTAGCTTCGTTGACGTTGCTTACCTTAATTGTTGCACACGTAAATTCAGGTTCATTTGTGTCGTTTGCTTGTTGTTGTTTTCTTTTGTCTAAAGTTGTGTCTAGAAACCCTAAGCCTACCCCTTAATAGGAGTGCTTGCTTGGCTGAAAGTCTTGGCTTTTGATTCAAGTTTTAAAGCTCTTACTAGCTTAGGTCCATTGATAAATCTTGAGCTCTTTGAGGACTATTGTGCTTTGTTGTTCTTTGTGAGTTTCATTGTCAAGGACGGTCAAGACAAGAACTAAAGGAGATGTCTAGCATAGGTCACCTGCCCCGAAGGACTTCTTTTACTATCGGGCCCATGGAGCTTCATATAGGGAGGCTCGACAACTTGCTCATCAAGAATCTAACCCATACATGAGGTACGAGTCCAATCCTTATTTTTACAACTCTCCATATTATTCTGCTAACCAATATGTGCAGCCTAAGGGAGCCTATGGAACCTAATCCGCATGTTAGCACACCTTAAAGAAGAGAGAGAGTGCCTCAACCACCTCGGGTTAGAGCACGTGACATCGTGTGTGTCAAGTGTGAAGGGAGAGGCCACTTGGCTGGAATCTGTCCAAACCAATACTACACCTACAAGGACAAAGGGTCCCTTATGAGTGAAGTTTTGGTTGCTTCTTGTAAGGAAGAGGAGCGGCCTACGCCTATGGTTCAACTGAGTTCTTGCAATGAGCCATTACAAGCTGAAAAGCCCTCCCTGGGTGATGAAGAGCTCACGGACGAATCAGGTCAACCTTCCACTTCAATGGAAGAGGAGCTCAATCCAAGAAGAAAGGAGGAGGAAATTGAAGAACCGTCTCTTTCAACTATAAGAGGCAATCGTTTACCCACCATTGTACGTAGCTCACTCAAATCTTTGGTTACTCCATGGACGGACCTGACCCACATGGTTCCTTCAAGTTTGCCTTTCCTACTCCAAGAAAAGGTTGATGTTATGGATGTTGAGCAGCCCAAGAAATCAGCTTTCAACCATGAAGAGAAGGATATTCCAATGGAGAGCCTAATACAAGGGAAGTATCACTTATCTCCACTTTTTCCATTCCATCTCTTGGGTTTGAAAATGAGCATATAACTAAGAGTAGGACATTACACGTGTTGAAATCAGTTCTTGCATGTAAAACTAGATATTCTTGTGTGCACCATAGCTCTCTTTCACAATACCTGTCTTGTGGAATGCATTTTGTTTATAATATGATCATTATGTCCATGCGTGTGTGTTGTGTTGATCTTTGCATCATTAAGCATGTACATAGAACTAGGAAGAAGAGTGGAATAGTTTGTGCATGCATGCTTGAATATCATGTAGTAATTGGAAATTTTGTGCTTACATTTTTAAGTTTTCTTGGTCGAGTGTGAGGGCCTCACTTTGCCTTTGTTGTTGTGGATAGGTCCTCTAAGAAATCTGAATTCATTGCATGCCCCCAACCTAATGATGCATCTCATGTTACTAACCCTTTTATTGATCAAGTTGTGGAATTGCATGGAGCTCCTAGTTCTTTTGTGTCAGGTCAAGAAGAGAAGTTTGTGAGCCACTCAAAGCTGAAATTCGGAGAAATGCCGTTTGAGCTTGGAGATCATGACGTCCCTCATGTGGCTGCATTGGTTCAATCATTGATGGAAGAAGATGAAGACCTTGACGAGCTAGATTCGAGGTCGAATCCCTTTCAAGAGAGGGAGGATGATGTGACTACGCTCCATCAAGAGCGTCAAAAGAGCCCGGACTTCCAAGATGGCTCAAGTGATGGAGAGCTTAGTGAAGGCCAAGTGCTCCAAGAAGAGCTTCCTCCCGAGGCTATCACTAAGGCTCGAGCCAAGCCTATTCAAATGGAGCTCAAGAAGGGCCTCTTGAGCAATGAAACCCTCCCAAGCCTCGGAGCCCTCAATCAAGCCTCTAAGGAGCTTGTTTCTCTTATTGTGACGCGTCCAAGTGCATGATTTATGTTTGAGTTTTTCCTATGGGTTTATGACATTTTGAGACATGTTTTAAGCTTGTTTTAAGTGTTGTTTTCAGCTTGTAGCCTTGCAAGGCATCATTGAGCCTTAATGGGTTGGCCAACCTTGTTTTTGGGCCTTCCTTAGTCGTTTTCATCAGCCTTCTTGCCTATAGAGGCATTACTCATCACTTTGAAAGGACAACGTTGATTTAGAATGAAAAGGCAGTTATTGTGTTATTGAGAAAGCTCTCTTTTGCTTCTCCTACTCGTGAGTAAGATCGAGTACAATTGGTGGTCCCTTGAGTGCGTTACATCTTAAAGAATCATCAAAACCTTTCCTTCTCGTTGGTGTGTTGTATCCAGCCGAGGGAGAGGCCTATCCAGCCCTTAAATCCGCTAATTCCACCTCCATTGATCACGTCTATCTCATCCTCTTCCCCCTCCACCAGATCTATCCTTGAAGCCACTTAGAAGACGTCCTTGGAGTCATTGCGCTAGCCAAAGTCTCCAACTGAGACTCTTGCCCTTGGAAGTCACCAAAGAGCTTACCTTGCACCGAGTCTTCTACGATCCTTGATTGTATCAAATCGGGAACTAAAAATCTGTAAAAGCCTAGATATTTGAACGTGGAGACCTTTTTCACTTGTTTGAGTACTCCTAAATCTCCATTAATCTATCAAAAACATAAATTAATTGCTAGAAGGTGTTTACCGTGCGTTTCAACTGATTTTCCTTTTGTAGTGTCTTGCTTTTCTCCGCCGGCCATTACAACAAATCGTTCAAATCTAGAGAACGAGTGCTGATCTGGAGGATACAAATGGAGATCTCGAGAAATCGAGGAGTTGTGTTGGTGGAGAAGTGCGATTTACAATCAATTTCGCTGATGAATTTCTAGGGTTTTCTGCGTTAGAGAAAAAAAAAGGGGTGAACATGTATGTCTAAGAAAGAGGAAATGAGGAAAGACGCTTGTGATTTTTGGTTTTGTTTCTGGTGCAAGGGTATGAGAAAGTTGTAAGTATTACAAGTGTGCCACCATTTAATAAAACTCTAGCCAAATCATGTGAGTTTTATAATTTTTGTAACTTTAATCCTGGCCGTTTATTTAGCCAATGTAATGGTTGAGAACATTCCGCATTTTACACCCTATGACTAATATGCACAAGAACCGAACTCTAAACTTAAATATAAAGTTACGAGGATATAACTAGTAATTTAGTAGGCATTTGCAAATAATATAAAAATATGTGCTTCATCGAGGGTGTTCTTTTCAACTTTAATTTTTACAATGCTTTTTCTTAGGTAGATTTTATAGGACCTTATGATGAGTGGATGAATTTAGTGAGAATGGGTCTCCCCGTTAGTTATAGCTAAAAATAAACGGATAAAAAACAACACTATTAGGATGTTTGGGCAAAAATGCATTTTGGGGGGAAATTCGGTCCGGGTGCGCTCATGTTATTTTGGGAGTAGGCTCTATGCACATTCAGTCTAATGCTATGTATATATATATATGCAAAAATCTATGCACTTTAACAAAGTCATGCATGCACGGTCAGAAAATCCATGCACATCTCCAATAGAGAAACAATGTATGCATATCCAGGCCAATGTTTATGCACTTCTACGCCACTTTTTATGCACATCTACGCTATGTTTATGCATATATAAGCAAAAATCTCTTCATTTTGGCGAACACATGTACACACGGTTTAAAAATAGAAACGACGTATGCACATCCAATACAAAATAGATGTATATTAGGCTAAGTTGTATGCACATTTAAGAAAAAAATGTATGCACTTTAAAAAAAATGGTATTTTCCAAACAAATCGGTTTTTTTCTCGCAGGTGTTCAAATTTTGTTCTAGATATATATCATTCAGATGTTCTCATAAGAGAGATCATTCTCACGAGATTATTTTCCATCATGAAAAATGGACAATTTATAGCCAGTCTAACCGTCTAATGAATAAAGGAGAATGTTTACTTCTGGTTTACAGCTCTCGACAAGAATATGAAAAAAAAACAATGCACCAAGGACATAGATGAGAAATGGAAAATCAAACACAAAAAGGGGAAGTCAAACATAAAAACATATATGGTAAATTTGTTCAAAGTAATATGTGTGTTTAATTTGTCAAGCTTCAATGTTCGATCTGTTCAAAGCCTTACTACTTATAATACTCCTAGTTTTTGTTTGGTTGTCAGTCAAAATCCCATGGCAAGCTTAGCTTTACCCGGTCGATGAGAGACAAAGTGTTGTTGTCCCTTAGGATTAGCATAGTAAAATGTAGGTTCATCATCACAAAAGTCATTTAGATCTATATCATTACTAGCACCGTTCCTTCTCTTAGTGTGTTCCTTAGTGAAAATTTTCTTCTTGTCCCGGTTTCTCTAAGTGTGACTGTTGTTCATACACTGCCAACACAACTTGTAAAAGTCCCCCATATGGTATTTGAGATTTAGTTTGGAAAACTTACGCTCTTGAGCTCTATATGGGTTTGTAACTCTAGGTTGGTCTCCTATGGAGTGTCTAAGAAAGATTTTGTGAGCAAGTTGACCAGTGTGCTAGGGTTGTTTTTCATTATGGCCATTCTCAAGTACTTTCACCCTTTCTTCTAAGTGGATGTTCCTTTCTTTAGCACTCTAGAGTTCCCTATCCCTGATTTCCCTAAGGTCTTCTACACTCAACTCCTTTTCCTCTTGTTTTTTGTTCCCACATATGTATCCAATACCAAATTTAGGCTCAACAAAGTCCACTTCCTCGTCTTTAAGCCTCTCTTTAACTAAGATTGAGTGGATTTTGTGAATATCAGCTTGCATTTGGGACAGATCCCTCTCAATCTTAGTAGGCTTATGGGATATAAATTGATCAGGATTGTTGGACGCAACATCCAGACACGGAGAAACATTTTATTGCCTAAGTTTTTCAAGTTCATGTTTAGTTGCATCACAAGAAGTACAAGGAACAGTCGAGGAACTAACAATATTAGATATATATTCTTTTAAGTCATTACATTCCTCCTCATATAACCTTAGTTCAACTTGGGTTTTCAAATTCTCTTTATACATACTTTTTACAAGAGCAATCAAAGCAGTTTTAGTTTATAAAAGATTTGAGGAACGTTTCAGGATCTACCTTTTCGTCATCGTCAGACGACTTGATGGCCATAGCGCACACGAATTTGCCCACCCTTCAGGTTCATCCTTGGATTCGCCATCGAAGTCATCAATGCACTCATCACCCCACACAACATCAAAATCCTTTTGCTTCTCGTTCCCAAAATCATCACCTTTGGAGCAAGTCTTTGCGTAGTGTCCCTTCTCGCGACACTTGTAGCAAGTAACATCCTTGGTGTCACGCTTTTCGCCATTGTTCCCTCTGTCTCCCTGTATTTTTCCTTTTTGGTAGAGGGAACACATAGCTTTCGTGAGGAGAGCGGTCTCTTCATCCATATCATCTTTCAAGTTCTCATCTATGTTATGATCAATGAGACTCTTTTCCAACCTTGAGAACCATGCTCTTGTTGGACTTTTTCTTTGCAATTTTATCACGTTCTTCATACTTTTTGATTTTTTCAAACACATCATGAAGAGTAAATGAAAGTGTTCCATGGTTCTCAGTCATAAGACCTTTGGTGAGCTTGTACTTGGGGGACAAGCCTTCAATGATAGCAAGGACCTTTTCATTAGGAAGGACTTCTTCATAAGTAATTCCTGTTTTGCGAGGCAAATGGTAATTGCCTCAAAGCGAGATTGCTAAGAGGAAACAATTTCTCCTCCAACCATAGCAAAGTTGTAGAAATCCTTCTTAGCTTGGAAACGGTGACCTTCATGAAGATCTAGACTACTCATGTACAAATGTTCCAGTGCAACCGATTTAGCCTTAGCAATTCTGCATGACATGAGTTTAGTGACATCCTCATGACCAAGATCATTGTTGATAAGCATAGAAGCTTTGTATTTTGCCCTTGTAGTCATCCAAACTACATGGTACTTTGCCATCAGTAACATCTTGTGAGACTTTGTATTCACCATTTTGAATTACTAGCCAAGCTTGGTAGTCATTACGCTTCATCCAAGTTTGGATGAGATTCTGCCAGTTTTGAAACTTGCCAAGGATGAGGAATGGCGGTTTGTTGTTCCCAAGTCCAACTTCATGACTTTGAGTTGCGAAAGAAGACATTGTTACTATTATCTGTAAGTAACACACAATCTAGAGCAACTTGCTCTGATATTAATTGTTGAATCACAGTGTGTTAGTTAGGAAACGACAATAATGTTCCATGGGGAATAAAATAATAATAAATAGACAAGTAATAGTGTCACAGTTCCTTATAGAGGAAACCCAATCAACCTGCTAGTTGATCAAGAAAAACTTATACCTCTAGGTGATTAACCTAGTAGGATTTCAAACATCTACTTTTGTTATTAATGGATTACGAGCAATCAAGCAAGTTCAACAGAAGATCTAGTCACACAAAGTTCCTCGATCACCTAACTTCTAAGCAAGTGAAAGTAACCCTAATAACCAAAGCAAAGACTCAACCCTTAACAACGTACTCACATGAAGCTCGTACCTTGTCTTCTTCACTCACTCAATGTCTTTGTTATATGCTCAAGTTGTGTAACCATTGCTAGGTTACATCTCGTGTATATATAGTCATAGATAAATTCCATTAATCTAACCTAGCTTGGCCCATCACGTGCCAACTAAGATAATTAATCTAACATTATCTATTTCCATAAATACAAATTCCTATTATCTTATTCCAAAGATATAATATCTAGAGATCTTAATACTTGACCAAATGGTCTATGTTCTCCTTTCCTTACGGCCCAAGAAGTCTTAAAGCCTTATTTCCTTATTTAGTCAATCTTATATTGAAGTTCTTAGCGCTCCTCTCTACGTAAACACTTTGTTCCTTGAGTTGTTCCCTTCTTTATTTTTTCACAGGCAGTGCGCTACATTTCTTCATTGCACTCAACACTAGTGTTCCCTTGTTGACTCTTTGTTCCCCTGTTTTGCCTTCTTTGTTGGTTTTCATTGTTTTATATTCATGTAATCTGAAACTCATAGGAACAAGTAAACCATAAAACCTAATGGTGTTTATCATCATCAAAACCAGAGAGAACGACATCGTTCCAACAACAAAAACCTCAACCTCTGCACCACCATCCCTCCTTTGCCGTTGCTGATCCCTTCCACGTCATCACCGACTCTCTCTAGAGCCCTCCTGCTCAACCCTCTCAAGTCTGGATCTGGTGTTGTTGGTTGTCCGTTATTGTCTCAGTGTCGTCGCCGTCTATGCAAAACCCTAGCCTTCTCCCTCCAACAGTAAGCCGGTAAGCCCACTCTTCCACCTTTTTCATCTCTTTAGAATGGCTCGAATTCATATTTTGTGAGATTTATCAGATTAGTGTTGATTTTGCCTGATGTGTTTGAATTTAATATTCCAATATCAATGTAATTAAAGGGAAGAAACAACTTGAAATGAATTAGTTATATAGTTTCAGGGGTGGAACATGTGGGTCAGATATAAATGGAGTGTTTCACGGGTAATGAATGGGTCAGGTGACCATTTTTTTGACGGGTCAGGTGATGCTTAGAATCCGATCCACTTCTAGCCTTGTTTTCCACTATACGAAAATCGTGTAGAAGTATGGAATTGGTGTGAGGATTGGATTGTTGTTTCTGATAAAATTGGCTTATTTATCTTTAGCTCATTTGTATAAAGTTAATTGATCCTGTATCCCTTGTCTTAGCTGCTTAGTTATAACTAACTTAGTTTTCATGCCGTGCATGGGCTTGGATAAAAAAAATATTTATAATTTTATAATTATAAAATTATATTGATTTTCATATATAAAAATATATCGAATTGGTGACAATATATATGAAGCTAAGATAAGTATGACAATAAAAATCTATACTAATAATCAATTAACAAAGATCAATGTCATTTCGTACATATATAATAAGCTGGATCAAGTCTTACACCTAGAAATAAATGATTTTTTTTTAAAAATGGAATAAAATATGACTAGTTAAATAAAAAGTAAAGTAGAATATTCGAAAAGTACTTAATATATTCTAGGTAGTAGGTACTATTTAAATTTATATTAAATATGAATAAATCTATATATTGAAAGGGAAATCAAGATCATATAAAAATGTAATAATAATAAAAATACAAAAAAGATAAATTAATAATGTGGTGCGACATGGATTTGTAATCTTTGTGATTATTAAGGGCGATAGCTGCTGAAAGATGTAATTATTTATGGCTTTTTAGGGAATCAAGGTAGTGGTGTGTGGCCGATCATTGGATGATCACGTGTGGAGTGACTTATTCTGAAAGTCTTGGATGAAATCTTTGTGATTGATTTGTAATTAAATTAGGAAGAAATTAGTGATAGGTTTAGGATTAAATTAGATAGAGATTAGTGAAAAGTTTAGGATAGAAGTCTTTTATTTATAATTTTATTCAGTGTTCTAAAAATCCCCGTGATGCAATCCTACACGTCCAACATCGGGTCTACTACGCGCCCTGCAAGGCCGCGACCGTGGCGGCCCCCTTGGCCTCCCAACGCCTTTCTACTTATAGTATTTCTGTTATTTTGAGATGCTTTCTATTATTATACATTACTATGTTTGTTTTTCCAAGTTTAGTATTTACTATTTCGGGCGTGTGCTCCACTTATGTTAGTGGGCTAGCCCAATAAGCATCTCGGCCCATCCGAGATGCCCTAGCTCTATTTAAAACCAACTTTGGCTCATTTGTAACCACGTCTAAATTAATGGTTAAATTGTCAAGTTGAGAGATACTCCTTCTTTAACCATTCGGGCGTCACCAAACCGGTTACTTGTTCGTCAATCAAGACATCACTTGGGCTGCCATCAAGAGATTGAGAGATCCGTTCGAGTCAAGTCGAAAGCTTTCCTGATCTAGATCCGTCCGCAAGACGAGTCGACCCTATCGATTCGTATCAATTGGCATCAGAGCTCCATGGATCAGGTTAAGTCAATCCTTTTCTCGATTCATCTCTTTATCATGCTCTTTCTTATCCCTATCTATCCTTTGATCCACCACCACAAAATCGCTTCCGTAAAACCACCATTACAATAAAAAACATACGTCGATTTCTGCCCATATTTCGTCAAAAAAAAATCATCCTTTCTTCAATTTTAATTCATAATCTTGTAAAAAATTTCGATACGAGTCCGTGCGCATAAAATTCGCCCAAATCGGACCTCGTTTGACCCTCCAAAAACCCCAAATACGCACCATTCGCCACCGCGAAACCCTAACCCGCCGCGCGCCCCCTAGTCGAGCCCTAATTCGGCTCCTATCTCTTTCCCTTCCCAAAATATTTGATTCCCATAAAATCTTATCTTTTTCCAAAAAAATAAATGAATAAAATCATATCTTATCTTTTCTCTCTCCTAAATTAACAAGAAGATAAGCTTGCTTTAATTATTTCCATATTTATCTTGCTTTTCTTTTCTTGTTAATTATTCCATATTATTACTTGCCTTTTTTTTGGACCTTCCATTCGAGCCTCGCCCTCCTTACGAGCAGCCCATAATCCGCCCGCCTGAGCGTTGATTTTGAGTTGTTTTTGAGTCAAGGCTTGACTCGACCGATTGGTTCCCCACCTCGATGCTTTGACTTTTGTTCGTCATGTCTTATGTAAGTCCTCGACGGCTTCCGCGCCAACAGTTGCGTCTTGAGTGTTTTTCCGATTATGACGACTCCGAAGAGTTCTTGGGTGGACTCGACATATGGCGCGCTACTTTAGCCAATGGGACTACAACAAATATGAGAAGTGTGACATCGCCATTGATTGCTCCACCGGCTATGCTCTTGACCGGTGGTTCGATCTATTGGATGATCGATGGGACCGTGGTTGGCCTCCTGTCGAAACTTGGGGAGAACTCGTGTATGAAATGACACGACACTTTGTCCCGAGAGTGGACGCGCAAGCTCATGCAGACCGCACATGTCATCGGTCCAGACCGTCTACTGTTGTCCTCGCATCAGCACTGGAGGTACCTCCAGCGCTCTTCTCTGAACCAGTGCCCCCTATAGCGCTCGCTCGTGCCCCGGTTTCCCCCGTAGTGCCCGTGCCAACGCCTCCAGCACCCACTGCCCCGGTTCCCAGCCCAACACCCGCTCCGGCTCCTGAGGCACTCACTCCCGCACCACCGTCTTCAGCACAAGCCGCCCCGGTGCCTAGCAAGGCGCTCACGCCAATGCCTTCAACAGTGCCATCCCTTGTTGCCCTGGTGCTCGCTCTGGTATGGGAGCCGTGCACGACGATCATTTCGGTGCCCAACGCATTACCCGATCCAGCGCCCACACCTAGTGAGCCGGTATTCTTGGTTCCATATGCGGTCCTGACGCCGATTCTGCACCGTGATTGTGCCACCATTGTTGTTGATCACATGTTTGCCCTGGCCCTCACACACTCGAAGCGAGGACGCTTCGAATCTAAGGGAGGGAGAATGATGCAATCCTACACGTCCAACATCGGGTCTACTACGCGCCCTGCAAGGCCGCGACCGTGGCGGCCCCCTTGGCCTCCCAACGCCTTTCTACTTATAGTATTTCTGTTATTTTGAGATGCTTTCTATTATTATACATTACTATGTTTGTTTTGCCAAGTTTAGTATTTACTATTTCGAGCGTGTTCTCCACTTATGTTAGTGGGCTAGCCCAATAAGCATCTCGGCCCATCCGAGATGCCCTAGCTCTATTTAAAACCAACTTTGGCTTCATTTGTAACCACGTCTAAATTAATGGTTAAATTGTCAAGTTGAGAGATACTCCTTCCTTAACCATTCGGGCGTCACCAAACCGGTTACTTGTTCGTCAATCAAGACATCCCTTGGGCTGCCATCAAGAGATTGAGAGATCTGTTCGAGTCAAGTCGAAAGCTTTCCTGATCTAGATCCGTCCGCAAGACGAGTCGACCCCATCGATTCGTATCACCCCGCCTAGGCCTCGCCTGGGCGTTAGGTGGTCACCCCCGCCTAGGGCCGCTAGGCGAGAAGAAGCTTCCGATGTTGTGGAAGCATCAACATTTTAGGAGATCACAGATGCATAGAACATAGTTTTGGGTTATGATTTATAAAATAAGGCCTATAATAAAATATCAAACCTCATCCCAACATAATTTTATAAACATAATGGATCTGAGAGAAGATAGTAAAATAATCATATAGATTATGCATTAATTTGTAGTCCGCCTAGGCCCCCGCCTAGCCTCCTAGGCGCTAGCCCCCCCCCCCCCCCCCCCCCCCCCCCCCCTCATCGCCCAGCTCCCGTCTAGTGACTTTTAGAACATTGATTAAATTATATTAAAATAAAGTGAAGAAAGTGAGAGGCTGACATGTGACAATTGATGATGTGGCTTAATTATGGGGTATCATTGGCTAAGTTAGGTTCTAGTTTAGTAGTATCTAACGCATTTGTTTTGGGTATGTCCCATCCAGCTGGAAAGTATACATAAGATGACCGCATGGATTTTGGGTGACAAGGGTTGTTTGATAAACATAGCGGCGATGTTAAGCCCCAATGAGGATGATCCATCTTTAAACCATCTCCCTTATCGCCAAACCTAGCACCACGTCGCTCTGCGTGATCAATCACAAGCCAATGCATCTCAACACCTTGCCGGCAATCAAATAACCTACAGTGGTGTTCACAAATCATTGACGTGATAAAAGTTGTTCAATTTGTAATTCACACATCATTGACTTGAAGCATAAGAAGCTCATGAGATTAGCTAAAGATAAAATAACCTACAGTGGTGTTCACAAATTTGAACTCTAGCGTTGATTTCGTTGGTACAAAGTTTGTAAAGATCATCCATTGGGATGATTTAGGATTCTCATCTGGTTAGACGGGTCCTATATGTTTGCTGTAATAAAAAAAAGAAAAAAAGATTTGTTAAATCTCATCGAAATGACGCCACATACTAGACGATAAGTCGATAACATACTAGTTCGTGCCCTTTCTTTTTTTGGGTGAGAAAGTTTGTGCCCTTTCTAATCGCGTCCTCTATCAAAACAACAAAACAAGAGTGGGACATGTGACATGTCATCGTTTTATCGGGTCAATAACCTATATAAAAGATGGGTTCAAAGTTCGAACTTGAAAGTTGTGGGTATCAAATGGAAAAAGTAAAAGTTCAGGGTCGGCAGCCGAAATGTTCCAAAAGTAAAAATAAATAGGGAAAGTGTCATGTGAGAATATATAATAGGATAAGAAACGAGAATAAATCCTAGCCTTTGGATGACAAATAAACCAAAGGTTAGGATTAAACTTTCATTAAAAGGTCGTGTGCCATGTACATGACCTGATTTTTGAGAGTTTGACCGGTCAACATGACTGGTCAAACCAGTTACCGACAACTCCGATGTTGATCGGTCAAAATTTTTTTTCCGCTAGTTTTTTTCAGGCACATTTTTTGGCTTGCGACTGCATGTGCATTGATTTTTACTTGTATGTGCATCGATATTGACTTGTATGTGCATTGATATTGCATAAAATCTGTATAGGATTTTTTACTATATGTGTGACTTTGTGTATGTGAAAACTCATGCATGCATTTCACAGAATGTGCATATGTTTTGGCTTGTGTGTACACAAATTTTGACTTGTATGTGCATCTAAATTCTACTTGTGTGCGTTGTTTTCTTGGGTTGAAATGTGCATGAGTTTTGGCTTGTATGTGCATACCCTTTGAAGTGCATATATTTTTGCTTATACGTGCATGTAAAATTGAACTAGGCGTGCATAGAGTTTGACTATATGTATGACTTTTTGTAAGTGGAAACTTATGCACACACATGTAAAATCTTATATAGTTTACAAAATGTGCATAGGTTTTATCTTGTAAGTGCAAGGATTTTGAATTGTATGTGCATCTAAATTTTATTTTTATGCATCGTTTTCTTGGCTTGATATGTACATGAGTTTTTGGCTTGTATGTGCATACCATTTGAAACACATGTCTTTTTTCTTGAATGTGCACATGTCAAAACTTATGCACATACAGTGTACAACTCATGCACATTTCCTCTAGAAAACAATGCATATTTTTTACTCTTTAGATGCACATACATGTCAATATTGATGCACATACAAGCCAAAATGTATGCACATGTCATCTCAAGCAAAAAAATAGATTTGAAAAAAAGTTGGGCTGAAAAAATTGAATGAAAAAATGGTCGGACAACACCTTATAAAATTTGTATGCACATACAAGTCAATATTGATGCACATACAAGCCAAAAATTGTGCACATGCCAGCGCAAACAAAAAGTGGACCCGAAAAAAAAATGGGCCGGGAAAAAAATATATAGTCCGGACAACGCCTTATAAAATTTTGATGCACATATAGGACAATATAGATGCACACACAAGCCAAAAAAATTTGTCCGGTCAACGCCGACCGGTTATTTATCCACTTAAGTGGTCATGTGCCATGCACATGATCACTTAAATGATAGTCTAGTTCTAACGTTTGTATTAAAAAAAATCCAAAGGCTATGAGGTATTCTCATTTCTCACCCTAATGTTCATTCTCACCAGATCCGCACTCAAATAAATAAATACTACAATTAGTTGAAAATGTAAAATAACAAAAGGGAAAGTGTTATGTGAGAATATATAATAGGGTGAGAAATGAGAATAAATCATAGTCTTTGGATGACAAATAAACTAAAGGCTAGGATTAAACTTTCATTACATGCACATGACCTGATTTTTGAGAGTTTGATCAGTCAACATGACTGTCAAACCAATCATCAATGGTCAACGCCGGAGCTTCGGCGTTGACCGTCGACATTGACCGGTCATAGTTTTTTTTTCTGGACAATTTTTTTTCAAGCACATTTTTTGGTTTACGACTGCATGTGTATTGATTTTTGCTTGTATGTGCATCGATATTGAATTATATGTGCATTGATATTGCATAAAATCTGTATTTGACTATATGTGTAACTTTGTGTATGTGAAAACTCATGCACTTCTCAGCATGTTTTAGCTTTTGTGTACATAGATTTTGACATATATGTGTATCTAAATTCTACTTGTGTGCATTATTTTCTTGGGTTGAAATGTGCATACCTTTTGAAGTACATGTCTTTTTTGTTGTATGTGCATCTAAATTCCATAAATTCTGCATATGGTTTTGACTATATCTGTGACTTTGTGTATGTGGAAACTCATGCACATACATGCAGAAGCTTATGCATGCAGTTCACATAATGTGTATATATTTTGGCTTGTGTGTACATAAATTTTGACCTGTATATGCATCTAAATTCTACTTGTGTGTGTTGTTTTCTTGGGTTGAAATGTGCATGAGTTTTGGCTTGTATGTGCATACCTTTTGAAATGCATGTCTTTTTGCTTGCATGTGCATGTAAATTGAACTAGGCGTGTATAGTCTAATCCTAGCTTTTGGATTTAAAGGCTATGAAGTATTGTCATTTCTCATCCTAATCTCACCGGATCCGCACTCATAATAAAATAACGAGGGCGTTATATACACACGTGTTTCGTGCTTTTCGCACGCGGTTTGGTACGCCACAATATGGCGTGCATGTTTTACGCGCCAAAATATGGCGTGGAAAGGGTAAAACAGTAAGAAGGAGGCAAAAGGGCATAAAGTCCATGCGCCATAATATGGCGTATAGAGCTTCTCTTGATGGCGCGCAAAATGGAACGCCATAATGTGGCGTGTGAGATTTAGCCGTTTGAAAAAACGACCGTTGGATGCGCCAGAAGTTGGCTTGCCAAACGGGCAGATTTTCCAATGGCTAAATCTCACCCTATAAGCATTCGAATTCAACTCCATATCCAAAACACCCTTATAAAAAATGTCTCATACTAGTTTAGATGATGATTTGCACTTGAGCACAGACTATGAGGATTGTCAAGCTAGCGGAGAAGAGGACGATGGACACTCGAGCGGAGACGATGACGATTGCGACACGAGCGGAGAAGATGACGATGAGAACTCGACCGACAATTTCGTGGTTAGTGTTTAATATATTGTAGGTGTAAGAAAAAAAGTTTTAATGTGCCTTTAGAAATTGCGTTTAGAAAGTTTTAAAGTATGATATGTGCCTTTAGAAATTGTATCTAGAAATTGTCTTTAGAAATTGCCTTTAGAAAGTTATAAAGTAGGATATGTGCCTTTAGAAATTATAATCGAGATTTTCTAAATCATTCCTGATTATGCAAACATGTATAGGGGAGAAACTTTGGAGATGCATTTCGTACTAGCCTAATGTGGGATAGTGGCCAAGATTTGGCTGATTGGGCTAGGCAGAAGGAAAAAGATTTGATGATTGTTCTAGTCACTCGTAACTCAAATGAGAGAATGATTAGTTTGACTTGTGAGCAGTACGGTAAATATAGATCGGGAAGACCAAAAGTTAATGAAAAAGATCCGGAAAAGAGAGTTGAGATTATTCGTAAAACCAAATCGAGGAAGAGCGGATGCAAATTTGAGTTGTATAGGGTTCGTTTGAGGAAAAAGCCATGGTCGACTACTCATAAATGGATCTTGGATGTGATAGAAGGTCGCCACAACCATGCGCTTCCGACTAGCTTCATTGGGCATCCATACATGGGTAGAATGACCCCCGATCAGCAGCTCGTGGTTAAGAGCTTGGGAGAACATTTCATGGGGCCGAAAAATATTGTTTCGTATTTGAGGACTTTCTTTCCCGGCAATGTAACATCCATGAAGCATGTTGTAAACTATTTGCAAAAGATCCAGTACGAGGATCGTGGCAAATTGAAGGTTACCCAGTGGACGCTAAATTTTTTGAAAGAAAATAACTACGTAGTTCGTCCTCTGAGGAAGAAGTCAACGAGTGAGGTGGATATCCTATTTTTTGCTCATCCGGACTCGCAACACTTGTTGAAGATGTTCCCACATGTGGTAGTTATTGACGCCACCTACAAGACAAATAGGTATGTATTACATTTTAATATAATAGTAGATTTATCTATGTACTTAATTTTGGTTCTTTATTATTAATGAACAATATTTTATCTTCTATACAGGTATGATATGCCATTGGTGGAAATTGTTGGTTTTACTTGCACTCACAAGACGTTCAACATTGCATATGCATTTACCCGAGGGGAAAAGGTTATGCATTACAAGTTCATCATGAAACATCTTCGGCAATTGTTTGAAGAGTTGGGAGTAATGCCTGCTGATAACACCTAATTTATACATATTTTAGGAGTCTAGTTGCATATTAGAATAGTTCATTTGCATGCATATTTTTATCTTTTTATTATTAATTTTGCATTATTTTGTATTCGGAGTCTACACTCGTACTTTTATAATTTCAGGTATTTTAGGTGTAATTTAGAAGGAACTTACGAGACCAATTGTCAAGGCCCAAGATACAAGCCCAAGTGGAAGTGGGACACGTGAATTCCCAGAAGCAAATGCAACAAATTGGGCCGGCCCACAACAAATTGGAGCAGACCTTGTTTGAATTGGAGGAGGACGGACTGCAACGGTGGTTGAGTGGAATTGAGGAGAATTAAAGAAGTTTGATTAAAAAAGGGGGTTACGTAAGAGAGAGAGAGGAGTTACGGATGGGGGGAGGTTGAGTTTAGAGGGGGGAGTTTCATTTCTTTGTTTTTTTTGGTACGTAGCTTTAGTTTTAGTTTTTGTCTTTTTTTCTTTTTTGCTTTTGTTTTTAGCTTTTGTTCGGCAGTCTTCGGCCACAGACATGGGGAGATTTTCTTGAGGGATTTTGGCTTTTAGCATGAATTGAAGATTGCTCCTAATGCTCTAACCTTCGTTTGAATTATTTCATCATTGAGACTAAGTTTTCTTATCTCCTGTTTTTAATGAATAATTCATATATATCGATGGTTGGTTTGATCTATTGTTTATCTTCAATCATGCTTAGTTAAATTCCTAGTTCTAAGGTTGAGTGATCCCAATGGTGAATTAGGTAGGTTTGATTGCGGTATTTGATTGAATGAATATGTGATTTGATTCTATCCTAGGATGCTTAATGACCTAATTGATTTGTAATTGGGATTTCTATTGGAATTAGAGACCGAAAGGAGAAAATGATAATAGGAGATTGATGCTAAATAGATCCCTAGGATAGAACTTGAGGATTATTTGCACGAAAGTGACTTAATCCTCTTGTGGTACCTGACTATCGAATAGATTCTTGGATGAGTAGATTCCGCTGAGCGCGAAAGCGAATGTTGTTTCCACTTGTCCATTGATCTATACAGAACTTAATGGATCTTAATGAGATTAGCTTTGTGCGAAAGTGACTGCTAGTCGAGTTTAGGTACATGCACTATTCGTCTGAAAAGAGGTAGTGTTGATATTAGATAGTGGGACCTTCAAATGACATTCATATTGAAATCTAATTAGATATTGTTTAGAATCTACCGAAACACCATTGTGGGGATCCTTAACCTTAGACACATTTATCCCATTGTTTATCTGTTTTCTTTATTATTATTTGTTAGCTTAGTTATAGTTTTACCCAATCTCATATATTTCCTAGCCTAGTTCACTGATAGCGTTTCAATTAATATTACATTGGTCTCTGTGGGATCGACACTTGACTACTACAACTGATCCCGTACACTTGCGGGTAGGTTTTAGCCACATCAAGTTTTTGGCGCCGTTGCCGGGGACCAATTTGTTAATATTAGTTGTCATTTCTATTGGTGAGTCTAAGTCATTATTTGTGTTTTGATATTTTTCTTCTTCTTATTTCAAAAAAAAAAAAAAAAACTTTAGCAAACTCGGGAAACTCGGTCGAGTTTTCGACCGAGTTGTCCTAACAGAAAGAAACTCGGTCAAGAACTCGGCCGAGTTCTCAACCGAGTTTTGATCTGTTGGCTGAAAAAAAAAAAAAAATTCCCTTCCTGTTTTCTTTTCTCTTCCCTTCCTCTCTTTCTCCTTTGTTTCCCCTGTCTGCCGCCGTCACCATCTCTTACCTCCGGCCTCCTGCTCCTCCACACCGGTCTCCCTTACCTCCGGCCCACCACCAAACCACCGCACCACACCACCCTCCACCTCCCTTCTATTCCAATCACTCGATCCGCACCTGCCGCTCTCGACCGCATCCCGAACCAGCAGCACCGAACCACCTCCGAGCTGCCCCACACCAATGTCCAGATCTACCCGTGCCCTCCTCCGCCACCCCCACCCACACCAACCACCGGCGAACCCAAATACGCCCTCTCCCAGCCGAGCCGCAAATCCATTTGCATTGCATCACCACTGTTGCCATTCACTGTCGGTGTTCAATTCGACTCGGTATGATTATCTTCACCCTTACATGTGCTTATATGCTGCCGTTCATTGCCTCTGATTTCACATTATATATATAAGCATGTATATTGGGTTGGTTAATTTTAATTTGGTTGAATTGATTTATACTGAACTGAACTTATTATATTTGTGTTGGTTTTGGTGTGATTCTCTCTTGTGGATACCTTCTAATGATTGCTTATATGGTGTTTGGTTTGTTGATGCTGGATTAACAAGTCCGTTATAGACATTGGATATAATATTGGCGTGATGGCCTATGATCAGCTTTTTTTGGTGTTGACTATGAGTTTGAGTTCGTCTTAAGCATATACTTACATTGTTATATCTTATAATTGCTGGGATGTGTGTAGTCTTGTGTGTGGGGTTTGTTTTATTTATGTGTGTACAGTGCTACTGGAAGATGGAAGATAGGATGCTGATGAAAATTCTTCTGCACTTGTACCAATTTTTGACAACCTGGAGCATAGAGTGAAGATGCATGATTGCCTGATTTATTTGGTGAGTTTCTTTTCCTCTTTCTTTTATGTCTATATTGGGAACAATGTAGAGTTTAAGCTTGGGGGAGGGATAATTCAATGTGTAGCTCCGTTTGCAATTTAGTGATTTTTGTGTCATTTTTTTCTCACTTTTGCATAACATTTCATGCATTGCATTTTAGGTGTTTGATATAATTCCCGGGCTTTGCTTTGCTTTGTTTGTCTTGCGAAATTCCCCTTGAAATATTTCGGTTGTTGATATTCTAATTGATTTTAAGCATGTTGATGAGAATTTTTATATTTTTTTGAAGTTTGAGTTAGAGTATGTATTTAGTCATTTATTGAGACTTGTTAGGACTGATATTCTAGACAAATGACCCGTGAGATTTTGATCCTTAGGACTGTGCATAACTGAGTCCTCTCTTTCTTTTCATGTGTGTGATTCTCGCTTTGGTTGCTTTATCTCTAGAACTTGCGTTTAGAACTTATTTTGAGGTCACGTTTATGACTCTTGTGCATGATATAAAAATGATTGAGGCATTATTTTTATTAGCCTTTATTTTCCTTTACCACCCTTATATATTTTTCCTCAGCTTGAAGTCCATTGAGCCTAATTAGCCTATTATTTTGGAAGCTCCACAAAAACATCCTGAGCTTAATGATTAGCCTTTTACCCATCCGGGAATTAGGATGATTTATTTGTTTGTTTTTATGGTTGCAAGTCAAGCTTGGAGGAGTTATACGTATGGTTCGGTATGGTTGGAAGTGTTGTGGACTAAAAAAAAAAAGAGCCAAGAATAAGGGCATTTTGTTGAAAAGAATGGTATGAGAAATCCTCAAGTTTGGTGTAGTCTTGGTTAGTTTCTCTTTCCCGGATTTAGCACCACATGGCCAAATTGTATCCATACCTTTGTTTTTACCTGGCCCCATTACAACCCAATAAAAGTTCTCTTGATTTATGTCATGCATAAGGTCCCTTGTGGTGGAGATTTAAGACACTGATGCAAGCTTATGGTAGATGAGTTTTCAAAGTTGAGATTTGAGCGAAACACTATATCCTAAACACATGAGTGAGAGTGATTCTTATTCTTTTTATTCTAAGTGAGGTCTAGAGTGGATGAACTAACTTGTCTCTTTAGTGATTATTTGCATGCTTTGATGATTACATTGCTAAATATTTAAGTTTTCATGGACTTGCTTGAGTATTGATTGGATAGAGACAACCTTTGTATTTTTTGTGAAATTTTGAACTATGTTCTTGCTTGAGGACAAGCAATGTTTAAGCTTGGGGGATTTGATAACACCTAATTTATACATATTTCAGGAGTCTAGTTGCATATTAGAATAGTTCATTTGCATGCATATTTTTTTATCTTTTTATTATTAATTTTGCATTATTTTGTATTCGGAGTCTACACTCGTACTTTTATAATTTCAGGTATTTTAGGTGTAATTTAGAAGGAACTTACGAGACCAATTGTCAAGGCCCAAGATACAAGCCCAAGTGGAAGTGGGACACGTGAATTCCCAGAAGCAAATGCAACAAATTGGGCCGGCCCACAACAAATTGGAGCAGACCTTGTTTGAATTGGAGGAGGACGGACTGCAACGGTGGCTGAGTGGAATTGAGGAGAATTAAAGAAGTTTGATTAAAAAAGGGGGTTACGTAAGAGAGAGAGGAGTTACGGATGGGGGGAGGTTGAGTTTAGAGGGGGGAGTTTCATTTCTTTGTTTTTTTTGGTACGTAGCTTTAGTTTTAGTTTTTGTCTTTTTTTCTTTTTTGCTTTTGTTTTTAGCTTTTGTTCGGCAGTCTTCGGCCACAGACATGGGGAGATTTTCTTGAGGGATTTTGGCTTTTAGCATGAATTGAAGATTGCTCCTAATGCTCTAACCTTCGTTTGGATTATTTCATCATTGAGACTAAGTTTTCTTATCTCCTGTTTTTAATGAATAATTCATATATATCGATGGTTGGTTTGATCTATTGTTTATCTTCAATCATGCTTAGTTAAATTCCTAGTTCTAAGGTTGAGTGATCCCAATGGTGAATTAGGTAGGTTTGATTGCGGTATTTGATTGAATGAATATGTGATTTGATTCTATCCTAGGATGCTTAATGACCTAATTGATTTGTAATTGGGATTTCTATTGGAATTAGAGACCGAAAGGAGAAAATGATAATAGGAGATTGATGCTAAATAGATCCCTAGGATAGAACTTGAGGATTATTTGCGCGAAAGTGACTTAATCCTCTTGTGGTACCTGACTATCGAATAGATTCTTGGATGAGTAGATTCCGCTGAGCGCGAAAGCGAATGTTGTTTCCACTTGTCCATTGATCTATACAGAACTTAATGGATCTTAATGAGATTAGCTTTGTGCGAAAGTGACTGCTAGTCGAGTTTAGGTACATGCACTATTCGTCTGAAAAGAGGTAGTGTTGATATTAGATAGTGGGACCTTCAAATGACATTCATATTGAAATCTAATTAGATATTGTTTAGAATCTACCGAAACACCACTGTGGGGATCCTTAACCTTAGACACATTTATCCCATTGTTTATCTATTTTCTTTATTATTATTTGTTAGCTTAGTTATAGTTTTACCCAATCTCATATATTTCTTGGCCTAGTTCACTGATAGCGTTTCAATTAATATTACATTGGTCTCTGTGGGATCGACACTTGACTACTACAACTGATCCCGTACACTTGCGGGTAGGTTTTAGCCACATCACCTGCGGTTATAATGACTGATCGAGAAAAGTCCCTCATCAAAGAAATTCATATAGTCTTTGAAGGGAAAGTGCAACACCTTTTGTGTTGGGTGCATATTAAACACAACATCGAGGCATATGTCTCCCCAATCCTGAAAAACAGTGAGAAAGTGAAGAACTTTATGGGCCAATGCTGGGGACTTTGGTGTTCAACCACTGAAGAAAGCTACGAAGAGAGGCTGGACAGATTGAGGAAATTGTGGCATAATGGGCTCGTTGGGTACGTTGAGAGGGAGTGGCTCATTCCATACAAGGAAAACATAGTAAGAGCATAGACGGATCATCATCTTCACTTCTTCACGCGGACTTCAAACATGTATCCCTTAACCAATGTTTAGTTGATTAATATTGTGTCTCATTAAAGTGTTATAACACAAGTCCTTTTACCTGTTTTGATAGGGTTGAGGGTATGCATAAGGTGTTGAAGGACATTTTGCATTCTAGCAGAGGTGGCTTTAATAGAGTGTCTGTGAGGATCCACCATGCTGTCATAATTCAAATTGAGCAGGTAAGGACGAGCATGGAGATGTCAAGGACGACACGACCAACATTTTTTGATGAAAACATTGCGCCAGAAGTAAGAATGGCATTTGCAAGGTTATTCTACAAAGTATCGGACAGGTGCTTCGATTTGTTGTTGGGCATGTATGATCAGATAGTGAAGGAGGAATATTCTAAAGATTACACTGATCAGTGGATGCGAGATTGCTTTGGCCTGCCATGCGTCCACAGAGTTGCAAATGCCATCATTACGGGGACCCCAATCGTGCCGGATGAAGTACACGACTTCTGGAAGCAACTGGTATGGGAAGGGACTCCAACAATAAATGTGCCCACTCAGGACAATGTACAAATGTGCCATTCAGAGTTGAAGTTGCGTCACATGTATACGAGGTTGGAGAAAAAGGATTTGGGGCGAGACACATTATACCAACTAGGTGAGTTGTATTATGACTTGGAGTTTCCGCATGAAAGTAAGTTGAAGGAGCCGACATGGATCATTGCAAAAGGAAGGCCAAAGGGTTCCACGAAGTATGACACCATGAGACAGCCGAGCTTGTTTGAGCACAGAAGGGACGAGTTGGAGGAGTATGAGAAGGAGAAGGAGAAGCAGAAGGCGAAGGAGAAGACCAATGGGAGCCAAGGTAGAGGTCGGGGTCGCCCTAGAAAGGAACCAAGTGCAGCTTCGACCGACATTGGGAGTCAATCCCAACCCGAATGGTCTGGGTCGCAGTTCGATGAACAACCCATGGTTCATATGGGGGTGAACTTTGGGGTTAAGAATGTGGATTACTTTTGGTATCCGTAAATTAAAGGGGCTAGAGAAGTACGTCTAGACGGACACTGTGGGTACCGGACACTAGTTGTATTGTTGGGCATGGAAGAGCATGAGTACACCAAAGTTCGACATCAGCTGGTGGCAGAGTTATTTGACAACCCAGATGTATACATGCCAATACTTCCTAGACTACGGCCGGGGTTGTCCTATAAGGATCTTATGTTTCAAGTGAACTATATCATCAGTCCTTGCTCATCGGACTACTGGCTTGATATGCCCCTGATTGGTTTAGTGTTTGCCATCGCTTATGAAGTTGCGTTGGCCTTCTTGTCCTGGGATGGTCCGTGCTTGTTCTTACCAATGAAGGCGCCTGACACAAGCCTCGGTCCTCCAAAGAAGATATTGGCGATGGCCCATGTGGGGAACCGGGACCACTTCATACCGGTAAAGCTTATTGTTTCTAAACTATTTGATGTAAATGCTCATTTGTTTAGTATAATTAGGGTTAATTATTGTGTTTGTAGGTATGGCTGAAGGATGGCTCTCCACTAGCCCCCCCCCCCCTCCGTATGCCTGGCACAACTACAGGGACCAAAGCGTCAATGGTTGGGATGCTACGCTTGAGTCGAGCTTTAGAGTGTTTCGAGAATACCGTACCAGATATAATCGTCCACCTAATCCTCCAGTTTAGTTTATTCACCTTTGTATTAATCTATTAGGGGAGGGCTACCCCTATTGTGTAGCACAACTTGTATTAATCTTTATACGAACAATACAAAATGATCATCAACCTACGATGTACATCATTTAATACAAAATGATCATCAACCTACAATGTACATCATTTAATACAAATTGATCATAAACTTAGGAAAAATTAGAGAAAATATATGACACTGCTTTAGCGTTTGAAGAAATTAGGATAGTCTTTGGTGAACGTTCGCTTCATATGATATCTCTGCTTTGCTAAATTTGCATGCTCCCTACAAAGGTTGATAGTACATAAACAACATTACACAAAATATACGACATTAATCACCTACGATGTACATCATTTAATAGTTTGAAGTTATACCTACGAATGTTATCAAGATCTTTAACAAGATCTTGATTTTCCTTAATAAGATCTTTTTTTTCCTGCCATTGTTGTCGAATAACCGCGTGTGTCCTGTCCTCGTACATTGGATCAATCCACTCCCTGAAATGACACCCCACTTTTGGGCATCCCCAATACCTTCTGCCGTAGTTCCACTGCAAATCCCAAGTTCGGACAACGGCTTTCAAATTACAGTAGCATAGCCTATCTGCGTTTGTTGATGATTTGGATGAAGATGCCATTATTTTTTGTAGTGTTTGGTTTCCTCAATACCTATTTCCGTAGTTCCACTGCGTTTGTTGAATTCAGATACTTATAGGGTGAGATTTAGCCGTTGTAAATTCTGCCCGTTATGCACGCCAAAATCAGGCGCATGAAACAGTCGTTTTTTTTCAAATGGTTAAATCCCACACGCCAAATATTGGCGTGCAGGATTTAGCCGTTTGAAAAAATGACTGTTACATACGCCTGATTTTGGCATGCATAACGGGCAGAATTTACAACGGCTAAATCTCACCCTATAAGTATCCGAATTGGTGCGCCACATTTCCATATCCAAAACATCCTTGTGATTTCATATTTCAGATTCGGGATATCAAGGTCGTTGCAAAGTATGGCTTCGTCGTCCAGACATGTTATATTAATCAGCGATAGTTCGACATCAGCTGATAGTTCGACATCAGTTGATAGCTCATATTCCTCTGATGATGCTGGAGATGTTATAAATTCAGCATTAGAAAGAGCAAAAGCTATGCGACGTGATCCTCGGATTTGATTCATCGTCGTATTAAATCAAACGAATGTCTATCCAGAATATCGGCTGGTAGGCACCGCATCCTTCATATTATAAATTTATGATTCTGATTTGATCATAATATCAACTTTAAATGCACTTACTGATATGCAGAGCATCCCGAGGGAGCATGCTTTGAGATTCTTGAGTTCTGCAGCAACAACGGAAGTCACCCTGGATTGTGGTCATTCTAATATGCATGTGTGTATCGCAACGAGTGAGAATCGATACAGATTTGGCAACGGCTGGCGGGATTTTTTAAGAAGCCATAGATTAGAAATTAACGATGTATTACTGTTTGAAATTATCCATCGGTGCCCCCAAGTTGTATACCACGTTAGGGTATTCAAAGCTTAGGGATATTATGTTTTCGGGATTAGGAATATTATATTTTCCGCTTTTATATATGTATTTTTCGACTGACATGTACTAGTACGCATTTAATATTATATTCATTAAATATGGATGAAAAACGCATGAAATGGCCCAATAGTACAAAACTGAAAAAACGAAAAATTGGTCCCAAATAGACCCAATAGGAAGGATTATAGAAAAAATGGGTGAAAAACTGAAAAAGCAAAAAATTAGGCCCAAAATAGGCCCATTAGGAAGGATTATAGAAGAAACGGGTGAAAAATTGAAAAACTTCCTATTGGGCCCAAATAGGCTCAATAAGAAGGATTATAGAAGAAACAAGTGAAAAACTGAAAAACGAAAAATTGGCCCCAAATAGGCCCAATAGAAAGGATTATAGAAGAAACGGGTGAAAAAATGAAAACGAAAAATTGGGCCCAAATAGGCCTAATAGGAAGGATTATAGAAGAAACGTGTGAAAAACTTAAAAACGAAAAATTGGGCCCAAATAGGCCCAATAGGAAGGATTATAGAAGAAACGGGTGAAAAACTGAAAAACAAAAAATTGGCCCCAAATAGGCCCAATAGGATGGATTATAGAAGAAACGGGTGAAAAACTGAAAAAACAAAAAATTAGGCCCAAATAGGCCCAATAGGAAGGATTATAGAAGAAACGAGTGAAAAACTGAAAAACGAAAAATTGGGCCCAAATAGGCCCAATAGGAAGGATTATAGAAGAAACGGGTGAAAAACTGAAAAAACGAAAAATTGGGCCCAAATAGGCCCAATAGGAAGGATTATACTATAGTTTTCTTTATATTTCATGTGATATATGATTATATAATATAGTTTTCCTTTATATTTCATGTGATATATGTTTATATACTATAGTTTCCTTTATATTTCATGTGATATATGTTTATATACTATAGTTTCCTTTATATTTCATGTGATATATGTTTATATACTAATATACTATAGTTTCCTTTATATTTCATGTGATATAAGCTTAAGTACTATAGTTTCCTTTATATTTCATGTGATATAAGCTTATGTACTATAGTTTTCCTTTATATTTCATGTGATATATGATTATATACTTTAGTTTTCTTTATCATGTGATATATGTTTATATACTATAGTTTCCTTTATATTTCATGTGATATATGATTATATAATATAGTTTCCTTTATATTTCGCGTGATATATGATTATATACTATAGTTTCCTTTATATTTCATGTGATATATGATTATATACTATAGTTTTCCTTTATATTTCGTGTGATATAAGCTTATGTACTATAGTTTTCCTTTATATTTCCTGTGATATATGATTATATACTATAGTTTCCTTTATATTTCATGTGATATAAGCTTATGTACTATAGTTTTCCTTTATATTTCATGTGATATATGATTATATAATATAGTTTCCTTTATATTTCATGTGATATATGTTTATCTACTATAGTTTCCTTTATATTTCATGTGATATATGATTATATACTATAGTTTTCTTTATATTTCATGTGATATATGATTATATACTATAGTTTCCTTTATATTTCATGTGATATATGATTATATACTATAGTTTTCCTTTATATTTCATGTGATATAAGCTTATGTACTATAGTTTCCTTTATATTTCATGTGATATATGATTATATACTATAGTTTCCTTTATATTTCATGTGATATATGTTTATATACTATAGTTTCCTTTATATTTCATGTGATATATGTTTATATACTATAGTTTTCCTTTATATTTCATGTGATATAAGCTTATTCACTATAGTTTCCTTTATATTTCATGTGATATATGTTTATATACTATAGTTTCCTTTATATTTCATGTGATATATGTTTATATACTATAGTTTCCTTTATATTTCATGTGATATATGTTTATATACTACAGTTTCCTTTATATTTCATGTGATATATGTTTATATGCTATAGTTTCCTTTATATTTCATGTGATATATGATTATATACTATAGTTTCCTTTATATTTCATGTGATATATGATTATATACTATAGTTTTCCTTTATATTTCATGTGATATATTGTGATACCCCGTAATTTTGTAAGGCTATTTTGGGAATTATGGATTTTTCCCGAACGTCCGTTTGGTACGTCGGATTTAATTCTGAAGGTTTGAGACATTCTGTAATGTGCTCTGTATCTGTAATATTTTTCTCAGTGAAGAATTATACAGTCGAGATGTTTTGGAAGTTCGTACTCGTTCGTGTACGACTTTTGTTAACGCGGGTTAAGATTGGTACAAGTTTATTGCCCAAGAGTTGTTATCTAATGGGCAATAGTACAAGATTCTTTATCCAAATGTTATTGTCCAAGAGCTATTATCCAAGAGGCAAAGTGTAAGGTTATTACCCAAGGGACGGGAAGGAAGCTTCCTACTACCTTCCTCCTCCTTGGATTTGCCTATAAATAGAGAGCATTGGGTGAGAGTGAAAGGGGCTAAAAAACGCGGAAGCACTGTCAAGCTCTCATCTCTAAAAAACGCTCTCTCTCGGGAAGGCTCTAGTCGATCGTCGGAGCTCGTTTAGTGTCGTTTCCGGTGTCCAAGAGGAGCATTGGAGGCTCTCGGACGCCTAGAAGCCAAGCAAGGCGAAAGACGAGCCAAATCAATCGTCGAGGGTGAGTTTTCTCCTCTCGTATTTCTGTTTTCGTTCGCGACGGCGACCGCCGCGAGGATCACGATGACCGCCGGCATGAGACGGCGCCCGCCGTGAGGAACACGGCGACCACCGGCATGAGACGGCGCCCGCCGGCATGAGACGGCGCCCGCCGTGAAGATCCCGACGCCCGCCGTGATGTTGTGGCCAGCCGCCGTGAAGAAGGGCCAAGGAGCGGCGCCCGCCGCAGTTGAGCGGCGCCCGCCGTAGTTGGGCGGCGCCCGCCGCGTGGGAGGCGGCGCTCGCCGTGATTGTTGTGGCGCCCGCCGTGAAGTGTTGGTGGCCGTGGTTGTTGGTGTTGGCTTCCGTAGCCTTCGTTCGGGTTTCGTTTCCTTCGATTCCTTTCGTTCTTTCGTAGATCGGTATTGTTGTTTGTTGAATCTAACTTAGGGTTTCTGTATGGGTCGATCCGAAGGTACCGGAGTTGGCGGATTCGTCTCTGTGTCGTGCCCAGAATCCCGTCGTTAGACTTCGTTCAATCTCTGCGGACTCAGGCAAGTGGCGGTTCGCTCTTGCTCATCGTTCCATATTTACATTAATTATCAGTTGTTTATCTGAGTAATTAATTTGGAATGATTACTGTGTTTGTCTGGAATTGGTTTTATAAACGGTTTTGGAAAATCATATAATAGGTTGTATATCTGTTAGAACGACGCTATTATCTGTGATCGCCTTCCGGGCATTTATGTGGATTTATCCTGTACTGTGGTTGTGTTGTAACTGTAAGTTAGCACAAGTATTTGTAGGAACGCCTGGATCCTGAGAGTTCCATGCGCGTTCCTTTACAACTGTAAGGGCGATGAAGACCCAACGATTGTTGAAGTTTGAACTCAGTGAGGTTCATTCTTTTAAAGGGCGAGCAAGACCCTGCGATAGTAGAAGTTTGGACTCTGTGAGGTTCATTCTTTCGATGTAGATTCAGAGGTTTGGACTCGGTGAGGTTCATTCCTTAGATATGGGTCCTGCGTGACAGAGACATATATTAAAAGCTTTTAATATGTTAATCGTTTTGGAATTAAATAAGATAAGGTGCCCGAGAGCACTTAATTAATATACCTTTGACGAGTAGTGCGGCTAAGTAAATAGTGCAGCTAGGAAAGCTCGTCTTGACTTTTGATCAGAGTACGTTCTCTTTCCAATCTGGATTCGCTGTAAGAGATGAGGTTGGTCGTGAACTGAAACATCTTAGTCAATTTTTAAATCATCGTTATGTGGTTCTGTAAGATCCAGACTTGAATGTAGTACGTTCTCCTTCCGATCTGGATTCGCTGTAAGCGGTGAGGTTGGTTGTGAGCCGAAGCATCTCAGTCAGCTTTTAATCGCTGTTGTTTGATTCTGTAAGCTTTCCAGATTTGTCATATTTCCTTAAAGACTCATTTCCGTTGGAGTCTTCTTTCGGGTCGATTTCTGTGAAGATTAAGTCTTCCAGAATCTTCTCTTGTGCATACCTCTTGTTATTACCGTGAAAGTGTCGGGTTATGTATCGTTCCTTCGGTTATTATTCGAGGGACAATGATAGTAAACGGTTACGATCACTCGAACCATTCTGCTTTTTACCCTTGCTAGTCTATTCAAGTAGACTAACCCACGAATATTATTCTCTGCATGTGGGATGGTGTCATCCGTTCGATTCGGCACATCAGATAGAGCGAAGATATGAGGAGACTAGATTGACTATGAAGACGACGGTTGTTTTTGGATGTTTTAATAATTTCTTTTAATCAGGTTGAGATCCTTGGGCAGGTGATCATTACGATCACAACCCTTTTTGTAATATCTTTGTTTAAGACTTCCGCTGTACTTTGTTTAAACTCTGTATTTGTCCTATTCGGGATTGGGATGTAATCCCGTAACTCATGTTTCATTTGATTGATGTTTTGATTTGAATACTTTGATCATTATGTATCTATTGTATTCCATGAATTGTATTTAAACCGGTAAAGCCTTGGGTGATCTCGGTAAGGAACACTAGGGTCACTGGCGGTAATACCTTTCCAAATGGGTTAAGATTTGGGGGTGTTACATATATGTTTATATACTATAGTTTCCTTTATATTTCATGTGATATATGATTATATACTATAGTTTCCTTTATATTTCATGTGAAATATGATTATATACTATAGTTTTCCTTTATATTTCATGTGATATAAGCTTATGTACTATAGTTTTTCTTTATATTTCATGTGATATATGATTATATATTATATTTTCCTTTATATTTCATGTGATATAAGCTTATGTACTATAGTTTCCTTTATATTTCATGTGATATATGATTATATACTATAGTTTCCTTTATATTTCATGTGATATATGTTTATATACTATAGTTTCCTTTATATTTCATGTGATATATGTTTATATACTATAGTTTTCCTTTATATTTCATGTGATATAAGCTTATTCACTATAGTTTCCTTTATATTTCATGTGATATATGTTTATATACTATAGTTTCCTTTATATTTCATGTGATATATGTTTATATACTATAGTTTCCTTTATATTTCATGTGATATATGTTTATATACTACAGTTTCCTTTATATTTCATGTGATATATGTTTATATGCTATAGTTTCCTTTATATTTCATGTGATATATGATTATATACTATAGTTTCCTTTATATTTCATGTGATATATGATTATATACTATAGTTTTCCTTTATATTTCATGTGATATATTGTGATACCCCGTAATTTTGTAAGGCTATTTTGGGAATTATGGATTTTTCCCGAACGTCCGTTTGGTACGTCGGATTTAATTCTGAAGGTTTGAGACATTCTGTAATGTGCTCTGTATCTGTAATATTTTTCTCAGTGAAGAATTATACAGTCGAGATGTTTTGGAAGTTCGTACTCGTTCGTGTACGACTTTTGTTAACGCGGGTTAAGATTGGTACAAGTTTATTGCCCAAGAGTTGTTATCTAATGGGCAATAGTACAAGATTCTTTATCCAAATGTTATTGTCCAAGAGCTATTATCCAAGAGGCAAAGTGCAAGGTTATTACCCAAGGGACGGGAAGGAAGCTTCCTACTACCTTCCTCCTCCTTGGATTTGCCTATAAATAGAGAGCATTGGGTGAGAGTGAAAGGGGCTAAAAAACGCGGAAGCACTGTCAAGCTCTCATCTCTAAAAAACGCTCTCTCTCGGGAAGGCTCTAGTCGATCGTCGGAGCTCGTTTAGTGTCGTTTCCGGTGTCCAAGAGGAGCATTGGAGGCTCTCGGACGCCTAGAAGCCAAGCAAGGCGAAAGACGAGCCAAATCAATCGTCGAGGGTGAGTTTTCTCCTCTCGTATTTCTGTTTTCGTTCGCGACGGCGACCGCCGCGAGGATCACGATGACCGCCGGCATGAGACGGCGCCCGCCGTGAGGAACACGGCGACCACCGGCATGAGACGGCGCCCGCCGGCATGAGACGGCGCCCGCCGTGAAGATCCCGGCGCCCGCCGTGATGTTGTGGCCAGCCGCCGTGAAGAAGGGCCAAGGAGCGGCGCCCGCCGCAGTTGAGCGGCGCCCGCCGTAGTTGGGCGGCGCCCGCCGCGTGGGAGGCGGCGCTCGCCGTGATTGTTGTGGCGCCCGCCGTGAAGTGTTGGTGGCCGTGGTTGTTGGTGTTGGCTTCCGTAGCCTTCGTTCGGGTTTCGTTTCCTTCGATTCCTTTCGTTCTTTCGTAGATCGGTATTGTTGTTTGTTGAATCTAACTTAGGGTTTCTGTATGGGTCGATCCGAAGGTACCGGAGTTGGCGGATTCGTCTCTGTGTCGTGCCCAGAATCCCGTCGTTAGACTTCGTTCAATCTCTGCGGACTCAGGCAAGTGGCGGTTCGCTCTTGCTCATCGTTCCATATTTACATTAATTATCAGTTGTTTATCTGAGTAATTAATTTGGAATGATTACTGTGTTTGTCTGGAATTGGTTTTATAAACGGTTTTGGAAAATCATATAATAGGTTGTATATCTGTTAGAACGACGCTATTATCTGTGATCGCCTTCCGGGCATTTATGTGGATTTATCCTGTACTGTGGTTGTGTTGTAACTGTAAGTTAGCACAAGTATTTGTAGGAACGCCTGGATCCTGAGAGTTCCATGCGCGTTCCTTTACAACTGTAAGGGCGATGAAGACCCAACGATTGTTGAAGTTTGAACTCAGTGAGGTTCATTCTTTTAAAGGGCGAGCAAGACCCTGCGATAGTAGAAGTTTGGACTCTGTGAGGTTCATTCTTTCGATGTAGATTCAGAGGTTTGGACTCGGTGAGGTTCATTCCTTAGATATGGGTCCTGCGTGACAGAGACATATATTAAAAGCTTTTAATATGTTAATCGTTTTGGAATTAAATAAGATAAGGTGCCCGAGAGCACTTAATTAATATACCTTTGACGAGTAGTGCAGCTAAGTAAATAGTGCAGCTAGGAAAGCTCGTCTTGACTTTTGATCAGAGTACGTTCTCTTTCCAATCTGGATTCGCTGTAAGAGATGAGGTTGGTCGTGAACTGAAACATCTTAGTAAATTTTTAAATCATCGTTATGTGGTTCTGTAAGATCCAGACTTGAATGTAGTACGTTCTCCTTCCGATCTGGATTCGCTGTAAGCGGTGAGGTTGGTTGTGAGCCGAAGCATCTCAGTCAGCTTTTAATCGCTGTTGTTTGATTCTGTAAGCTTTCCAGATTTGTCATATTTCCTTAAAGACTCATTTCCGTTGGAGTCTTCTTTCGGGTCGATTTCTGTGAAGATTAAGTCTTCCAGAATCTTCTCTTGTGCATACCTCTTGTTATTACCGTGAAAGTGTCGGGTTATGTATCGTTCCTTCGGTTATTATTCGAGGGACAATGATAGTAAACGGTTACGATCACTCGAACCATTCTGCTTTTTACCCTTGCTAGTCTATTCAAGTAGACTAACCCACGAATATTATTCTCTGCATGTGGGATGGTGTCATCCGTTCGATTCGGCACATCAGATAGAGCGAAGATATGAGGAGACTAGATTGACTATGAAGACGACGGTTGTTTTTGGATGTTTTAATAATTTCTTTTAATCAGGTTGAGATCCTTGGGCAGGTGATCATTACGATCACAACCCTTTTTGTAATATCTTTGTTTAAGACTTCCGCTGTACTTTGTTTAAACTCTGTATTTGTCCTATTCGGGATTGGGATGTAATCCCGTAACTCATGTTTCATTTGATTGATGTTTTGATTTGAATACTTTGATCATTATGTATCTATTGTATTCCATGAATTGTATTTAAACCGGTAAAGCCTTGGGTGATCTCGGTAAGGAACACTAGGGTCACTGGCGGTAATACCTTTCCAAATGGGTTAAGATTTGGGGGTGTTACATATATGTTTATATACTATAGTTTCCTTTATATTTCATGTGATATATGATTATATACTATAGTTTCCTTTATATTTCATGTGAAATATGATTATATACTATAGTTTTCCTTTATATTTCATGTGATATAAGCTTATGTACTATAGTTTTTCTTTATATTTCATGTGATATATGATTATATATTATATTTTCCTTTATATTTCATGTGATATAAGCTTATGTACTATAGTTTCCTTTATATTTCATGTGATATATGATTATATACTATAGTTTCCTTTATATTTCATGTGATATATGTTTATATACTATAGTTTCCTTTATATTTCATGTGATATATGTTTATATACTATAGTTTTCCTTTATATTTCATGTGATATAAGCTTATTCACTATAGTTTCCTTTATATTTCATGTGATATATGTTTATATACTATAGTTTCCTTTATATTTCATGTGATATATGTTTATATACTATAGTTTCCTTTATATTTCATGTGATATATGTTTATATACTACAGTTTCCTTTATATTTCATGTGATATATGTTTATATGCTATAGTTTCCTTTATATTTCATGTGATATATGATTATATACTATAGTTTCCTTTATATTTCATGTGATATATGATTATATACTATAGTTTTCCTTTATATTTCATGTGATATATTGTGATACCCCGTAATTTTGTAAGGCTATTTTGGGAATTATGGATTTTTCCCGAACGTCCGTTTGGTACGTCGGATTTAATTCTGAAGGTTTGAGACATTCTGTAATGTGCTCTGTATCTGTAATATTTTTCTCAGTGAAGAATTATACAGTCGAGATGTTTTGGAAGTTCGTACTCGTTCGTGTACGACTTTTGTTAACGCGGGTTAAGATTGGTACAAGTTTATTGCCCAAGAGTTGTTATCTAATGGGCAATAGTACAAGATTCTTTATCCAAATGTTATTGTCCAAGAGCTATTATCCAAGAGGCAAAGTGCAAGGTTATTACCCAAGGGACGGGAAGGAAGCTTCCTACTACCTTCCTCCTCCTTGGATTTGCCTATAAATAGAGAGCATTGGGTGAGAGTGAAAGGGGCTAAAAAACGCGGAAGCACTGTCAAGCTCTCATCTCTAAAAAACGCTCTCTCTCGGGAAGGCTCTAGTCGATCGTCGGAGCTCGTTTAGTGTCGTTTCCGGTGTCCAAGAGGAGCATTGGAGGCTCTCGGACGCCTAGAAGCCAAGCAAGGCGAAAGACGAGCCAAATCAATCGTCGAGGGTGAGTTTTCTCCTCTCGTATTTCTGTTTTCGTTCGCGACGGCGACCGCCGCGAGGATCACGATGACCGCCGGCATGAGACGGCGCCCGCCGTGAGGAACACGGCGACCATCGGCATGAGACGGCGCCCGCCGGCATGAGACGGCGCCCGCCGTGAAGATCCCGGCGCCCGCCGTGATGTTGTGGCCAGCCGCCGTGAAGAAGGGCCAAGGAGCGGCGCCCGCCGCAGTTGAGCGGCGCCCGCCGTAGTTGGGCGGCGCCCGCCGCGTGGGAGGCGGCGCTCGCCGTGATTGTTGTGGCGCCCGCCGTGAAATGTTGGTGGCCGTGGTTGTTGGTGTTGGCTTCCGTAGCCTTCGTTCGGGTTTCGTTTCCTTCGATTCCTTTCGTTCTTTCGTAGATCGGTATTGTTGTTTGTTGAATCTAACTTAGGGTTTCTGTATGGGTCGATCCGAAGGTACCGGAGTTGGCGGATTCGTCTCTGTGTCGTGCCCAGAATCCCGTCGTTAGACTTCGTTCAATCTCTGCGGACTCAGGCAAGTGGCGGTTCGCTCTTGCTCATCGTTCCATATTTACATTAATTATCAGTTGTTTATCTGAGTAATTAATTTGGAATGATTACTGTGTTTGTCTGGAATTGGTTTTATAAACGGTTTTGGAAAATCATATAATAGGTTGTATATCTGTTAGAACGACGCTATTATCTGTGATCGCCTTCCGGGCATTTATGTGGATTTATCCTGTACTGTGGTTGTGTTGTAACTGTAAGTTAGCACAAGTATTTGTAGGAACGCCTGGATCCTGAGAGTTCCATGCGCGTTCCTTTACAACTGTAAGGGCGATGAAGACCCAACGATTGTTGAAGTTTGAACTCAGTGAGGTTCATTCTTTTAAAGGGCGAGCAAGACCCTGCGATAGTAGAAGTTTGGACTCTGTGAGGTTCATTCTTTCGATGTAGATTCAGAGGTTTGGACTCGGTGAGGTTCATTCCTTAGATATGGGTCCTGCGTGACAGAGACATATATTAAAAGCTTTTAATATGTTAATCGTTTTGGAATTAAATAAGATAAGGTGCCCGAGAGCACTTAATTAATATACCTTTGACGAGTAGTGCAGCTAAGTAAATAGTGCAGCTAGGAAAGCTCGTCTTGACTTTTGATCAGAGTACGTTCTCTTTCCAATCTGGATTCGCTGTAAGAGATGAGGTTGGTCGTGAACTGAAACATCTTAGTCAGTTTTTAAATCATCGTTATGTGGTTCTGTAAGATCCAGACTTGAATGTAGTACGTTCTCCTTCCGATCTGGATTCGCTGTAAGCGGTGAGGTTGGTTGTGAGCCGAAGCATCTCAGTCAGCTTTTAATCGCTGTTGTTTGATTCTGTAAGCTTTCCAGATTTGTCATATTTCCTTAAAGACTCATTTCCGTTGGAGTCTTCTTTCGGGTCGATTTCTGTGAAGATTAAGTCTTCCAGAATCTTCTCTTGTGCATACCTCTTGTTATTACCGTGAAAGTGTCGGGTTATGTATCGTTCCTTCGGTTATTATTCGAGGGACAATGATAGTAAACGGTTACGATCACTCGAACCATTCTGCTTTTTACCCTTGCTAGTCTATTCAAGTAGACTAACCCACGAATATTATTCTCTGCATGTGGGCTGGTGTCATCCGTTCGATTCGGCACATCAGATAGAGCGAAGATATGAGGAGACTAGATTGACTATGAAGACGACGGTTGTTTTTGGATGTTTTAATAATTTCTTTTAATCAGGTTGAGATCCTTGGGCAGGTGATCATTACGATCACAACCCTTTTTGTAATATCTTTGTTTAAGACTTCCGCTGTACTTTGTTTAAACTCTGTATTTGTCCTATTCGGGATTGGGATGTAATCCCGTAACTCATGTTTCATTTGATTGATGTTTTGATTTGAATACTTTGATCATTATGTATCTATTGTATTCCATGAATTGTATTTAAACCGGTAAAGCCTTGGGTGATCTCGGTAAGGAACACTAGGGTCACTGGCGGTAATACCTTTCCAAATGGGTTAAGATTTGGGGGTGTTACATATATGTTTATATACTATAGTTTCCTTTATATTTCATGTGATATATGATTATATACTATAGTTTCCTTTATATTTCATGTGAAATATGATTATATACTATAGTTTTCCTTTATATTTCATGTGATATAAGCTTATGTACTATAGTTTTTCTTTATATTTCATGTGATATATGATTATATATTATATTTTCCTTTATATTTCATGTGATATATGATTATATACTATAGTTTCCTTTATATTTCATGTGATATATGTTTATATACTATAGTTTTCTTTATATTTCATGTGATATTTGTTTATAAACTATGGTTTTCCTTTATATTTCATGTCATATATGTTTATATACTATAGTTTTCGAATTGCCTGAGGACGCGGTCCAGAAGGTACGGCTCATGCACATCAAGGCATTCCAGTATGCCTCGGAACCGCAAAGTGGCGTACAAGGGTGCATGAACATCCAATCCGGGCAATGAGGTCCACCGTATCTGTAAGTAATTAAGTACTATATAAATCATCGTATATGAAAAAGACGTAAAAATAAACCGTTATAAATTACCTCCTCATATCGGATGCCGTCTAGGATGCGGCGTATGGCGACCAATCGCTCCGGATCATCTCCCTGGGGCGCCTCTTTGCCATCTCTCATGGCTGCCCGAGCGCCTGCCATCGACTCCAGGTCCATCACATGATGTCCTTGGAAATGGAAAAAGTATGCCCAAATCCAAGCCTGTAAAACAATATTTAAAATTAGTAATTAAAACAATAATATGTTATAAACGACCCAACAATAAAACTTACCCTCAGAAGAAGACCACAACCGGCAATGCCCTGCGCCCCGCGACGGGAAGTGTTGGGATATAAGGATCGTGAAGCCACGGTGCAAGCTTTGCTCGTCGATGCCTTAGAACACAAGGACTTAAGATAGCAGGATTCCAGATATTTACCTGACTTCAATGGGGTCGTTCTTCTTGCTCCGAACTCCAAATTGGATGATTCTGGCGACAGTAGTTAGATAATGAAGTCTAGTTTCTGTCCTAGAAATTTGAACGCAATTGTATCACGGAAACGAAGGTTATGGTGCTTTTACTGAGGTGTCGCTGAGAGTTCCGGGAAGGACTTCAACGAGATGATTGTTGTGGATGTTGGTTGTTGGCGTGAAAATGATGGCTCACAACTAGTTCTTCAAGGGAAGGGAAGAATCGACGCAGACTTGGTTGAGAAAGAAGAAGAGTTGGCGAGATGAACTCACTCGGCAACACTTAGAAATTTGACGCAAGGAAGAAAGAGAGAGAGTTTTGACAAGGCAAATTCGTTTAATCTTGCGTGCCTTTTCAGGCATTGGAAGGCACTTATATAGTTCCTACATATTGTCATAAAGTGCCAACAAAAATAACAAAAATACGGAACTTGGCCTACTAACAAGAAATACTAAAAACGTGGCCATAAAAGGAAAGTCTTAAGTTGGGCCATTATTTAATAAATAAAATACTCCCATGCCATGGGCCTAGCATGAGGTGGCATGGTCCATGTGCCAACCCACGACACTCATTGCGCTTAGCCAAGTGGTCCAGGATGGCTCGGCGCCTTTCTTGATTCTTCACGGGCCGCAAGCGCCGGTGTTCTCGGCGCCGGTTTGGAGACTTGTGTAGAAGTCGGCTCGGGCGTGGCTTAGGGGCCCTTGGCACGCCAACCCCTTCTTGAGGTCCTGGAGGAGGTGGCGATCCCTTGACCGAGTGATGGCTCCGGGCATAGGGTCGCCGGCGCCGCCTTGGTTCTTCACGCTCGGTCGTCTTGTCTTGGCGCTAGGCGTTGTGCTCTCCTCTTGGCCTAGCTCTTGGCGTGGCTCCTCTTGCTCCTCGTCCGCGCCTAGCTCTTGGACATCCTCGCCTAGCTCCGGCTCATGTTCCTCATCTGTGCCTAGCTCTTGGACATCCTCGCCTAGCCCTAGACCTTGTGATGGCACCAGGGATTGCCTTGTCATCTTGGACGTAGGCCTTGGTGACGCTTGTGCCCGGCGCACCCGGCGCCTTGGCCTTGTCTTGGCCAATGCCTTGCTTTGGCTTGGCTTTGGCTCTCCTTGATGAGACTTGAGCTCCATCTTTAATACTTGAGCCATCTTGGAAGTCCAGGCTCTCTTGAAGCTCTTGATGGGACCCATGGTCACATCATCCTCTCCCCCTTCGAAAGGATTCGTCATCGAATCCAAATGCGCTTCTAGAAAGAGCCTTAACTCACATGAATCTGCACAAACGCAAAGTATGGAAGTGAGGCACCAAGAAACATATAAGAAAGAAGAAAATGTAATAGCAAACCAACTTAGGTCTATAGAATGTCCATGAATGAACCTCCATGCACAACTATCGCCCAATCTCTTTCTAGATATATGCTTGATGATAGAACATGATATGCACATGACATATTTATCTACAAAGGTAATGTATCGAACAAGGTATCTAGCATGCAACAACAATTGTGAATGCGAGCTATGATATGCATACCTAGTTCTACATGCAAAAACCGAATTCAACACATGAGATTCTCTACCCCTAGAAAAATATTCATGTACAAGCAAAGGGGATAGAATAGGAAAAGTAGCAACAAGTGATACTTCCCTTGTATTAGGCTCCATTGCCACACCCTTCTTCTCTTGGTTGAAAACTGATTTCATGGGTTGTTCCACATCCTTAGCTTCAACTTCTTCCTGGAAGGGTTCTTCTTGTTGTAGAGACCCATTGCGAAAGCTCACTTGGACGACCTCTTCCTCACAAGAAGCATCTTCAACTTGGATTGACTCCTTGCAAGAACTCAGTTGGACGTCCATTACGAAGACATCATCAACCAAAGCTTCACTCTCAAAGGAAGTTTCATCCTTATAAGTGTAGTATTGGTTTGGGCAAATTTCAGCTAAGTGGCCTCTCCCTTCACATATGACACATACAATGTCACGTGTTCTAACCCGAGGTTATGGGTTCACTCTTTCTCTTTCCTTGGACGTGCTAATTGATAAGTAAGGTGAGTCATAGACTCCCTTGGCCTGCACAGAAGGGTTAGAAGAACAAGAGTAGGAGTTGTTAAAATAAGGTGTAGGCTCGTACCTCTTGTATGAGTTGGCTTCTTGTTGAGCAAGATAGCGAGCCTCTTTATATGATGCTCCATGGGCCCGATAGTAGAAGAAGTCCTTTAGAGGCAGATGATCTTTGTAAGTTTGAGAGTTAGGATACACACCATAAGCTCGAAAGTAAAGATAATCCCTTTGTGATAATGAACCCAAGCTTGACATCTCCATTTTCTCTCCTTGCAAGGTTAGTAGCCAAAGCTACCACGTGTTGTGCTTCAAGGATCTTGCTTCTCTTTGGGATTCACCATCTCTAACCTTCACAAAACAAGCACACGACAGCCACAAAATCCAAGAAAATTCCAACAAGGTATGTAACAAGTAAGATTGCCAAATTTGCCTAATTTAAATTAGGACTCGGAATCCAACAAGTTCTTGGGTTAGTGTGGCTCCTATATGCAAAATGACTCACAAAAATTGAAAATAAAGTGCACCACAATCCTTGTCAAATGCTTGAGTTAATACGCAACTTAAGCAATACTTGTAAGTACTTGTTTCCTATTACCACTTACTAAGGTTAGCTCAAGCAAAAGGAATTACAACTTCACTTACAAGTTCTTCACAAAGAAAGAGTGTACGTCTTCTTCAATTTTTTTTTTTTACTTGTCTTGGCTTGCTCTTTTGTACAATATCAAGCCGAGTTTTTCTAAAGTTGTTTTTTTTTTTGACGTAAGAAATGCAGAAAATAACAAACAAAGAACTTAGCAAAAACACTTGAGTAACCACTAGCGTATGCACTTCGGATTCGTTCCTCCACAAGAAGGCTCAATTGAAATTAACGTAAGTATTTTACTCAGATTTTTTATGTGCCAAATAAAGAAAATAAAGACTCAAACATCCTATAATAAATGAGACGTCTAAGACTTGAATGGGTTTGAAGGTTACACTTTCAAAAATTTAGCAAATATTAAATGCAATCAATGCACCAATAATTCCTAAATTGGCTGCCTTTCAACTCCTAAAAACATCTAATTCCTATAGGTAAATCTGACTTCTAGATCTACTCTAGATGCAAGACACAAAACGCAAGCAAAAATCAAGAACAAAAGCAAGAACAACTCTCGGACGCAAGACTCACAATCACAAATGCAAAGGCACAAAAACAAAGAACTTGTAGGACTTCGGACCTTGAATTTAAATGAGGAGTTTGAGCAAAACTTACGTGCTCTGATACCAAATGTTGGGATCTAAGGATCGTGAAGCCACGGTGCAAGCTTTGCTCGTCGATGCCTCAGAACACAAGGACTTAAGATAGCAGGATTCCAGATATTTTCCTGACTTCAATGGGGTCGTTATTCTTGCTCCGAACTCCAAATTGGATGATTCCGGCGACAGTAGTTAGATAATGAAGTATAGTTTCTTTCCTAGAAATTTGAGCGCAATTGGATCACGGAAACGAAGGTTATGGTGCTTTTACTGAGGTGTCGCTGAGAGTTCCGGGAAGGACTTCAATGAGATGATTGTTGTGGATGTTGGTTGTTGGCGTGAAAATGATGGCTCACAACTAGTTCTTCAAGGGAAGGGAAGAATCGACGCAGACTTGGTTGAGAAAGAAGAAGAGTTGGCGAGCTGAACTCACTCGGCAACACTTAGAAATTTGACGCAAGGAAGCAAGGAAGAAACAGAGAGAGTTTTGACAAGGCAAATTCGTTTAATCTTGCGTGCCTTTTCAGGCATTGGAAGGCACTTATATAGTTCCTACATATTGTCATAAAGTGCCAACAAAAATAACAAAAATACGGAACTTGGCCTACTAACAAGAAATACTAAAAACGTGGCCATAAAAGGAAAGTCTTAAGTTGGGCCATTATTTAATAAATAAAATACTCCCATGCCATGGGCCTGGCATGAGGTGGCATGGTCCATGTGCCAACCCACGACACTCATTGCGCCTAGCCAAGTGGTCCAGGATGGCTCGGCGCCTTGCTTGATTCTTCACGGGCCGCAAGCGCCGGTGTTCTCGGCGTCGGTTTGGAGACTTGTGTAGAAGTCGGCTCGGGCGTGGCTTAGGGGCCCTTGGCACGCCAACCCCTTCTTGAGGTCCTAGAGGAGGTGGCGATCCCTTGATCGAGTGATGGCTCCGGGCATAGGGTCGCCGGCGCCGCCTTGGTTCTTCACGCTCGGCCGTCTTGTCTTGGCGCTAGGCGTTGTGCTCTCCTCTTGTCCTAGCTCTTGGCGTGGCTCCTCTTGCTCCTCGTCCGCGCCTAGCTCTTGGACATCCTCGCCTAGCTCCGGCTCATGTTCCTCGTCCGCGCCTAGCTCTTGGACATCCTCGCCTAGCCCTAGACCTTGTGATGGCACCAGGGATTGCCTTGTCATCTTGGACGTAGGCCTTGGTGACGCTTGTGCCCGGCGCACCCGGCGCCTTGGCCTTGTCTTGGCCAATGCCTTGCTTTGGCTTGGTTTTGGCTCTCCTTGATGAGACTTGAGCTCCATCTTTAATACTTGAGCCATCTTGGAAGTCCAGGCTCTCTTGAAGCTCTTCATGGGACCCATGGTCACATCAGGAAGCCTGTCCCAGGTTCTTGTACAGAATGGCCAGTATACCTGCTCCCCATGCATAGCAACCCGTGAGCTCATGATCAAACAGAAGCGCCATCCACTTGTGCTTCACGGCATTCGTCGACTTGTCCACCAGGACAGTCGTGCCGAGAAGTGTAAGCAGGTAGAAAGACGCAATCAGTCCCTCGTCCCTCTCGGGAGCCTGCATCATAGGTGGAAGTCGGCTCAGCAGGAAACCCAATGGAACTCCGCCATTTCTGTACCACCGTGCAATGTCGGTCAGCTGGATACCGAATGTAGTGGCAATGCACTGCATGACCTCCCCGTCGGCCATCTCGGATGTCATGCTCCTCCCGTCGATGGGCAGTCCGAGAATCTGATGCACATCGTGCAATGTGATCTTCATCTCCCCCCACGGAAAATGGAACGAGTTCGTCTCGGGGTGCCATCGCTCGACAAATGCCGAAATCAGGCAAGCGTCCATCCGCCCGTACTCAAGCGACCCTAGAGCAGTGATGCCGCTGCGCTGTGCTATCCCCCACCACGTATCCGGGCCCTCTAATGCATGCTCCTCCAGAGTCCGATAATGTGCCTTCCGGACATGCACCTTCAGAACCTTCCTTGTCTGAAATAAGAAATTATTTTTAGGATATATTAATTCGGATAAATATGAAAAAATTAAATATGTAATGGTAAAAATAAAATACGTACCAAATCCTGCTCTGCCTGGCGGCGCTTGATCCCTCTAAGAGGAGCATCCTCCACAGGAGCCCGTCCTCCACGTCCCCTCCTGTGTCCGTGCCCGCGTCCCCTAGCCGGAGGAGCAGCCGGAGCAGCAGCCGGCTCGACATCAGTCAGCTCCCATATCGCGAAGGCGATATGGGTCGGGTAGCCAGCAAGGAGGGTAGGTCTACATGGCCCTCCCGGCATCCACGGAGCGGTGCCTAAAATAGGACCTGCTGCAATACCTGGTGCAGTCTCCGGTGTAGGAGCGGGATCCGAAACCGGCTCTGGAACGGGAGGGGGAGAGGCAACTAGGGGTGCGTCATCCCTCCCCAAATCCTCGGCCGTCAAAATAGGATCATCCTCAACCGTCACAACAGGATTGAAAGACTCCACATAATCCCGATCCATGTCCTCATCATCATCATCCGACGGGGAACCAGCAGTCGTGACGTGGACGTCCTCCATAACCACATCATCGTGGGCGAGTGGTGAGGACGACTGCACGGCGTCTAAAATCTCGCTACTAACGAGTGTCGCGCGCTGACGTGCCGACTCAGTCACACCATGTCTCCGCCTGGAACGTCGCTTCGGCCTCTGACGTCTCACCGACAACGAAGAAAAGAAATCTCGTACAACCTAAAATTATATATTATTAAAATTTATTACATTCATTTATTAATTTCCTAATAACAAATTTCATTCAAATAACTATTTTTTCTATAATTTATTACATTCTCATTTATTCTGATTTAATCTAATTTGTTTAAATTTGTTCTAATTTAGTATATTTATAATTTATTCTAATTTATTGTATTTATTCTGATTTATTCTAATTTGTTTAAATTTGTTATATTTATAATTTAATCTAATTTGTTCTATTTTTTATTTTCATTCTATTTATTCTAATTTATGCTAGTTTGTTCTAATTTGTTTTCTTGTATACACCTTAGTTCTAATTTGTTCTATTTTTTGGAATTCGTTCTAATTCATCTAATTTCTCAACAAAATCAAATTTCTAAACTAATTAGATTAAATATGAACTACAAGAATGCGTTATTAAATAAAATAAAATACGAATTAGAAAATTACATACCGTCTAGCTTCCCCACGTACGCGTAACTGGTGGCGTCTCGAGATCCTCCGCTACCACTCCCGGTGCAGTACTCGTGGTGTCGTCGACGGCAGAACTAGCTGGCGTGCCTCGAACTCGTGCCCCAGCTCGAGTCCGGAATTCACCCGGTAATACGATCTTGCGTCCCCTTCCGCAAAGTCTGCCTCCGCTCCGGTAAACCCGCACCTCCTCCGCACCTTCCTCCTCCATGGAGCCATCGCCTCCTCCATCCGCCTCCACCGGGCCACCGCCTCCACCTCCGCGACGTCGCTGCCTCTAGCCACCGCCCCTACCACACCCCCACCACCAACGACGGCGCCACCATCAGCTGCCCCCACCTCTACCACCGCCAGCCACCATCTCCCCCAGTCTGGAGCTACTACCACTCGCCACCTCCGCGTCGGCGCCACCACCAGCCACCGTCTCTTCCAGCTCCGAGCCATCACCATTGCCTCCTCCAGCCAACGCCGGCACCACCACTGGCGCCACCTCCGAACCGGCGCCATTGCCTCCTCCATCCACCGAACTCGCCACCTCCGCGTTGGCGCCACGACCAGATGTTGGTTCCATGGGTGATTTCAGAAGAAGACAAGAGAAGAGAGAGAGGGAGATCGAAAATTCGCCATCGTCGTCGAAGATGAAGGTGATGCGCCGCGTGCGCTGCATTTAACCTAAAACTGATGCGCCAAATCGCGGCGCATCAAATCTACCATCTGATGCGCCATAGTATAGCGCACCAGTGACAGACTTCTACTTGGGCCGCATTAAACTGGAGGCCCAATAAATGGCCCAGCCATTTATACGCTTTTTTTTAGCGTGTATATGGCTGAGCACATTTCTTATACGCCTTGTTTTGACGTGTAAGAATTACCATTTCTTGTCAAATTATACCCCTTATCCTATATGCTTAATTTTGACGCACCAAACCGCATGCAAAAATGCAAAAAAATGCGTGTATATAGGATCGGACTAAAATAATAACAAAAATTGGTGCTCACGCAACATTTGACAATTTCAACGGCCGCGTTCTCACCTCTGTACATATTTAACAGCAATTAAATACGAGTCACAATCATCATTCAATTAACCGCTGAAATTCCAAATCTCTCTCTCGATCTCCGCCATTAATCCGCAGGAGGGAGAAACAGATCCACCAGCCAGCTAGCCATGGAGGTTATGCACCACTCTACTGCCTTCCTCCTCCCCCCTGGTCTCTCGCCGGCGCCGGAGATTGAACAATTCTACGCACTCGTCGTCCTCAATCAGCCCCTTCCTTCTTTCACTCCTATTCTCTGGCAGCACGGTAATTCCTCCCGTTCCCTCATCTTCTGTGTTTTCGATGTATGCTAGGAATTCGAGATGTCTGTTGAAATTGGCTAATAATCAGAGAATATCTCGACGAATTTCGCTGGACTTGCGAATATTAAATCTAGTGCTTGTGGCGCTCAAAACGTAATCGCATAAAAATCTATAGCTTGTTTCGCTGTATTTGGATACTTATACATGTTAATGGCTTTGAGCATAGAGCAGCACAGTTGAAAGTGTGTGCAGATGGAGGTGCTAACAGAATGTTCGACGAAATGCCTCTCTTGTTTCCTCAAGAAGACATCCTCTCTGTTCGCCAAAGGTTCGGTTTTCCCCTTTTTTCTCTCTATGTATCAAAAGAAAAGGGAATTTTAGCATATATGAAAGATAAACAAAAAAATTGAACTCAGCATCGTCACACCAATTCTTAAATTGCCTGTCTCTTGGATTTGGACAGGTATAAACCAGATGCAATTAAAGGAGATATGGACTCCATTAGACCAGAAGTTTTGGATTTCTATGATGCCTTGGTAAGTTGTGGCGTTTTAAGCAACATTTCTTTGATGGTTTTGTAGTTCTTAAATTTTTTGACTTTTGATGGCCTAGATGCTTAGATGCAATAAGGTTAAACATTTCCAGCTTCGAGTTCAATAGCTGATACAGTATATGGTCAGCTGAACATTTTGCGCTATAAATTCTATAGATCATCTTCTTAAGTAGATAGCACATGCTTATAGAATGTAAGTGTATAAGATAATAGCAGGCAATAGACGCTTTTCACTTCTTATTTCAATGATATAGTTTTATTGAATTGTGCCCTTTTTTACATCCGTGCAAACATATTAGGTGATACCCTTAACAAAAAAAAACTGCTTCCAAATGCAGGGATCCAAAACTATTGATGAATCTCATGATCAGGATACCACGGACTTGCATAAGTGTGTGTCATATATACGAGACTGTGCAAAAGAGCTTAAGCAATCCGATGTAAGTATTGTATCCATATAACTACACATGTTCTTCAGGTGCAATGAATAATATAGATATAGGTAACTATGTATGTTATTTACACTACTGATATGCTCATAAAAACACTAAAGAGAAACAAAACCTACAAAAAGGAAATTAATGTAACTGAATGTCAATTTGATAGTTGCCCCGCTTTTCTTTGTTATGTTGATGCAATTGTTTCCCACGTGAATCGCAGCTAGGTATTATTGTTACTTTGGTGGTCGGTTTGATCACGAGGCAGGAAACCTTAATGTTTTATATCGTTTCTCTACCTTACGCATAGTTCTTATATCTGGAGATTGCCTCATTCATCTTCTCCCTAGAACTCATCGTCATGAGATTCATATCGAGCCTACTGTAGTTGGTCCACATTGTGGCCTTGTACTTGTTGGTGTGCCTTGCAGTCGTAGTACAACTACTGGGCTTGAATGGAACCTGTGTAAGTTCACTATTAGTTGCTAGCAGCCACTGACTACCAAAACCGGTGATCATATTTTAGCATTACCATTTACTTTTCTTAGGCTTCTTCCTTCCCTTCCATGACTTCAAAGCATGAACTTGCATATAAGTATGTTAATTGGTACCTAAGTAACCTAAAAATATAAATCAAGATAATCCGTTTTGATTTCTTCATTATGTTACAAATAAGGTAGACATAATGCTGAAAGGAGTCAAAATTCCATATCTATGTCTTGCTAATTGCTATTATGTCCATATAAGACCTTAAAAGCCCATTTTGTCTCTGGTTGATCATTTTTCAGAATTCAAAGTCTTCGACTAGAGCTAGCACTAAAGATAGTTTTGTTACTGTGTCCAATTAGCTACTCTAGCTTGCACAATTTGAATGGTTTTCCAACATATTGTTATCAGTTTCCTGTTTTGCTAGCCTATCCAATCTAACAGTTTTGTTTTTCCTTTGAAATTCCAGCTGACACGGAGATGAAGTTTGGCGGCTTAGTTAGCACATCTAACTTAGTTAAAGACAACACTGTAACCGTGCAATCAGATTCAGATCTTCTGTGGACAGTATCCATCAGAAAGACAGAGAAAGAATCAAATATACACTGATACTCCATTACAAGGCTTTGATTGGCATTGGGTTCCTAAGGCATCTTTTGCTCCCTCTTTCTCCATTGTTTCTACCACATTACAAAGAATCTTCAGTTGTGGGCGTCATTTTGATCAAACATACGTACGAATGCTTATCTGCTGCGAACTGGATTATTCTTTAAAATGCCTTCAGAAGAAAATTGTTCATTCGTTTTCATCGTTTTTTGGTTGGTTCTGGTTTAATTTTGCATTTGTAGTAGTCCATGTGGCGAAAGAAAAAACTTGTGGTTATAATATAGGGCTTGTATTGCTATTTTATTTTCAGAAGTCACAACGCTTTGCTTATTTGCCTCCCTGAAAGACTGTATCATAATATCATAATTTGTGGTTTGATACTAAAAATATAAAAAAAAGGATAGTATTTGAAAAACGGGTCTAAATAATGTTTGATTTCCATTTTTGTATGCAACAAGTATATAGAGCGTGTGAATCGATAATTGAAAATTATTCTATTGATAACACATGGTAATTTTGTAAAACTAGCAATTTATAATTGACATTTTTAGAGAGATATTCATATTACAAATTTACTCCAAATTAGAATAATTAAAATAATTAATAATTCTAAGTTGAAAATATCTCTATATACATATATTAAAACTCACATTTTTCAAGCCACTAGAGTGTTTTTAGGTCCATGTTATTAAGTTATAATTTTTTAATTATTTAATTTATTATTATATTATATAATCAATCAAATTTAAATTAACAAAGAGATTTTAAAATATCTCCCTTTTCAAGCCACCTATATAGCTTAGGTTATCTATATATTATATTAAAGCCCTAATTACCTCTCCTACGTGTCAGCCGGTGAGCTATGTCACATTGTCACGTAGGCAAAGCTCAATGTACAATTACAATTTTATCATTTCCTAATTTTGATATTTACGTATTCTATTTCTTATTCTAGTGTCGTATTATTTGTAAATAAAATTATTTATTATATATAATTTACCTTATTAGTTACATTACTTTTTATTTATAATTAAAATTATTTATAATATATATGTGTATAAAAATTAGAAAACCATGTTAAAATTAGTTATAAATTAATATATAAAGCATAAAATTGAAATCTATATTTTAATCATGTCAAAGGTACTTTTTTTCAAAATTATATATCTAAAAACATAATGTTCTATAGTTTAATACTTAAATTAATATAATTGATAACATGAAATTGATAATATAATTGGTATGATTCATGATGCAAAAGTGGTAACATATAGGAACAATATTTGAAATAAATATGTGATGTAATTTAACCATTTTTCCTTTTTAATTAATTATTTAGTTATTCTCATTACTTAAATCTAATTTATATGTTTTCTTATTCAATTATTTGTATGAAATTTCTAATTTTTTTTTCTTTTTTTTTTGTATACAAATTCGTGTATATACTTTTAATTATAATCATACAAAAACCTTATCACCATATGTTCAAACGATTAAACTTATAATTTACCAGTTTAGTTTTTGTAAATATTTAATAATATTTAGATTTCGAATTTTATTAACCAGACCCGTGCAGGGTGATGAGAATCAAACCCCCAAAGGAGGTTTTTCTTCCCAAGAGGAGCTAGATCGTGGCCAAGCTAGGGTTCTTCCTTCTCTCCTTGGCTTGGACGCCTCCTTAGTGCTCTTGAAAGGTAGCTTGACGGTGGGAGCAAGGAATGAGTCATGGAGAACTTAGGGGAAGCAAGAGGTGGCCGGCCGAGAGCCTCCTTGGCTGGCCGTGGCTTCCAATGGACCAAGGGGAGCCTCTAGGAGAGGTTCCTTGGTTTGTTTGTCTTGGAGAGAACTCAAGAAGCTAGATTAATGGATGAACTCGTGAGGATCTAGAGGAAGAGATGAGAGATTTGAATGCTTGGGGTTGATAGAAGTAAGTGGAGACCTTAGGGAGATATACTCAACCTAAGGAAAATATTCCACTTCTATAATCTTCAACCAAATGAACAAGGAAGCCAAATGGAGGCTTAAATACTCTAGGGTTTTAGAAGGACTAGGAGCCCATATGCAAATGGGTCTACACACCCAACATAGAAAGACAAATACATGCATAATTAACAAAAAATTGAAAGGGGATAAAAGCCATAAGGCTTGGATATAGACGTGCACATAAATGCCTTGGAATCGAAGCATTGTCGATGCTTGAGTGTCGTGGCATTGATGCACCGGCGTCTTGGTGGTCAAGTACCGAGACTCATCACTCTCCCCTTCTTAGCTTCGAGCGTCCTTGCTTCGATGGTGTGGGAAGTCCGTGAGATGGAGGGAGTATGGTGGCGAGTCTCCCCTTCTTAAAGGTGAAGGTGGAGTGAGGGAGACCGCCACTAGCAAAATGAGGCACAACCATACAAGAACCATCGTTGGACGGCTCCTTGGGCACACCTACATGAGAGGGCTCATGGGCGAGCCACATGCGCAGGTCCGGTGCCGGCGGCATGCATAGGAGCGGAACATCGGGGCTGACGGGCACAAGGGCCGGGGCCGGTGGGGGCGCGGGCATCGGGGCCGGAGGGGGCACGTGCACCGAGGCCGGTGGGGGCATGTGCACCGAGGCCGGTGGGGGCGCATGCACCGGGGCCGGCGGAGGCCCGGCCACCACAGTTGACGGAGACTCGAGTACCGGGGCCGACGACGGCGCGGGGTCCGGGGCCTGTGGGGGCTTCGGCACCGGGGCCGGCGGAGGCGCGGGCTTCAGGGCTGGCGGAGCGCAAGCACCTGGGCTGGCGAAAGCTTGGGCACCGGTGCCGACGGGGGTGTGGGCATCGGTGCCGGAGGGGGCACGAGTATCACAGCCGACGAAGGCTCAGGCACCGGGGCCAACGGGGGCACAGGGTCTGGGACCGGTGGGGGCTTTGGCACCGGGGCTGGCGGAGGCACGGGCGCCAGAGGCGGCGGGGACTCGTGCACCAGGTTAGGCGGAGACCCGGGCACCGAGGCCGGCGGCGGCTCGGGCGTCGTGACCGACGGAGGTGCGGGCTCCGATGCCGACGTAGGTGTGGGCACCGGAGGTAGCGGTGCCACAGCCGTCGTGGGCGACGGGAAGGCGGCGGAGAGGCTCTCCACGCAGTGCGCAAAGGCGGCCAACCGGGCGTCCGTGGGGGCCTCGTTCTCGCGGCTGCGCTCGACCTCGGCAATCTCGGCCAAGCGTTGCTCTAGTGCGACCAACCGGGCGTCGGTGGCCTTGGCAATCTCCTTCTCTCGGTGGAGGGCGGCTCGCAAGGCCTCCGTGGTGGCTTCCTCACGATGGGTGTTAGCCTCCTTGGCGCGGCTCTCCTTGGCAAGCCACGCGACAATCGACTCGGGGCAAAGTGTGGGCGGTAGCCACCTCGTATCATGGCCTTCGGCGCGGCGGTGAGCACGTGGGGGCGACAACTAGCCCAGATCAAGGCGGTCGAGCGGGTGCCGGGTCTGGCTTTAGGCGCGATCATGTCCTCGATGGCGCACAACCTCCCAAGCCTCCTCGGCAAAGGACTCTTCATAGGCTCCGTAGGCGCCTTCCTCGTCATAGTCTCCAAAGGATTCCACGTCAAACTCGGTGAAACTATGAGCACAATGGCGGTGACCCTCATAGCCGGCTGTGGGCCTAGGGGCGGTGCGGGAATAAGAGCCTCCATACAAGGCCAAGACATCGGCCACGCCGGGCGCAAGCAACATTAAGGACAACACCCAAGAAGACAAGGCAACCCCTGGTGCCATCACGAGGTCTAGGGAAAGGAAGCTTCTCCAAGACCTCCACAAGGGGTTGACATGCCGAGCTGCCCTAATCCACGCCGAGCCTAGCCTAGTCCTTTGCATTCATCAAGGCGCCGGCGAACATGGCACTAGCGGCAAGTGAACTTTCAAGAGGGGCGCCGAGCCACTTGGACCACTTTGTTCGGCAATCCAACCATCATGGGCTGGCCCATGTACCCCACCATCATAGGCCCAAGCCTTGGCCGAGAGAATCTTTGAAATGCTTGAAGACATTTACCTTTGAAGTTAATAAGTTGCCTTATTTGGACATTTTTCGGCATTAAATTAGGGTTTAATTGTGTGTTTGGCCTTTGACGTTTCCTTAGGCATTCTTGCCTTTTTTGTAAGACTTTATATTGGCACTTTGAGGGCTGAAAAGGTCACGAAAGAATTATCAACTTTGCTTTGCCAAAATCTCTCTTGCTTCTCTAGTCTCTCTTTCGTCAAAATAGTCTAAGTGTGTCGAGTGAGTACATCTCTCACACTTCCTCTTCCCTTTCACTTCTGCAAGCAATTCTTCTTCCCTCTATAAGAAGACATTGAGTGCCATCTATCCCCCACAACTCCGCCATCAAACCACCCTTGTGCCTCCGCCACGCCACCGTCCATCCGAGAAACCCTAGTTGGCGTTGCCACTCCGAAGACGAGCAAAGCTTGCACCGTGGCCTCACGATCCTTTGAATCTAACATTTGGTATCAGAGCACGTAAGTTTTGCTCAAATTCCTCTTTTAAATTCAAGGTCCGAAGTCCTACAAGTTCTTTGTTTTCGTGCCTTTGCATGTGTAGTTGGAATTTTATGTCCGAATCTTGTTCTTGCTTTGTTCTTGAATTTTTTCTTGAATGTGTCGTGTGTCTTGCATCTAGGATAGATCTAGAAAATATGAATGCCCTATAGGAAGTGACGTTTTTAGAGTGGAAGAATTGTAACCTTCAAATTTGGCTTTATTGTGTGTTTTAATTGCATTTAATACTAGTTTGAATTTGGAAAGAGTAACCTTTAACCCTCTTAAAGCCCATTTAGTTGTGCATTTAGTATAGGATCTTTTGAGTCTTTGCTTTCCTTATTTGGCACATATACAATCCGAGTTTAATTGTTTACGTAATTTGCAAACCGAGCCTTCTTGTGGAGGAACGAATCCGAAGTGCATATGCTTTTGTTACTCGAGTTGCATCGCAAGTTTCTTGTTCTCGTTTCTGCATTCCATACGTAAAAAAAAAAGCATTTTAGAAAAACTCGGCTTGATATTGTACAAAAGAGCAAGCCAAATCAAAAAAAGAAAAGAAGAGAAGAAGCCGTGCACTATCTTTGTGTTTGTAAGTGAAGTTGTAATTCCTTTTGCTTGAGCTAACATTAGTAAGTGGTAATAAGAAACAAGTACTTACAAGAATTGTTTGAGTTGTGAATTAACTTGAGCTTTTGACAAGGATTGTGGTGCACGTTATTTTCGATTTTTGTGAGTCTTTTGCATATAGGAGCCACCCTAACCCAAGAACTTGTTGGATTCCGAGTCCTAATTTAAATTTGGCAAATTTGGCAATCTTACTTGTTACGTACCTTTGTTGGAATTTCTTTGGGTTTGTGGGCTGTCGTGTGTTTGTTTTTGTGAAGGTTGGAAATGGTGAATCCCAAAGACAAGCAAGCGGCCAATGAGGACCCCAAGGAGGTCTCGGCAATCACTATGGAGGCATTCCTCAAAGCCATTCAAGCTTCTCAAGAGGAATCCGACGAGCGCGCCCGACAACACTTGAGCGCCATGAGGGAGGAGCAAGCTGCCTTCATGCGCGCCATGGAGGAGAAGTGGAGCACCATGCAGGGCGTCTCCTCCGTCCAAGGCCAAGGAGGATCTTTGCCGCAAGCAAGTGCCGGCACCTCCTTCGTGCTAGGTCTTGCGCCGCCGGGTGATCAACTCTCGGTGCCCATGACTACTTGGCCGTTACCAAATCCGGGAGTGACCAATCATGCCTTGATCGAGAGCTTCCAAGGGCATGCACATCACATGAGCACTACAAGGGAAGAATATGCTTCTTCTAATTTTTCATTGCCTTTTGCTCCTACTACTATGCCTTTTAGATCTAACCATGCAGATTCCGGATTAAGGCTTGGAGAGCAATCAAGAATGCAGCCCCATGATGTCCCTAGGTCTCAAGGACCCTTGCTCCATCCCCTAAGGAGTGCACCAAGCCGAGGCGGAGCATTCCAAGGCCAAGGGCAAGGCGGCTACATGCCTTATGAAGCACGCGGCGCCGGCGGCAATGGCAACCAATACCCGGCCAACTTGGAGCAACCACGGCCACATGGAGTTAAATTGGAGGTACAAAGTTTTGGTTTAAATTGTGAGCCCGAGGTAAATATTGATTGGGAACAAAAAACCGATCAAATATTCCAATACTATAACTACTCGGAAGCTCAACGAGTATCTATAGCTACGATCAAGTTTGAGGGATTTGCCTATCAATGGTGGCTTGGGGACAAAGAGGAACGAGAGTTCCATGGACACCCCCAAGTGACCACATGGCAAGAACTCAAACGGGCTCTTAGAGATAGGTTTGTTCCGGATGACTATGCCGAGCGAGTTCATGAGAGATTGGAACAACTTGAGCAAGGGAATAAAACCCCGGATGAGTTCTATACGGAGCTAAGGACCTTGGTCTTTAGGTCCGGGCTTAGAGTTCCCGAAGGGTATCTTATTTCCAAGTTCATTAACCATCTCAACAATGAACTCAAAGCGGTCGTGAGTAAGCGACATTTTCCTCGTGGGACGCCTATGGAGGAAGTGCTTCATTATACTAATCGTATGTATAAAGCATTATCTTCTAGATGCCCCCAAGGGAATAGCTCATGCCATTGGCAAAGTTCCAGAGGAGCACCACCTCCACCTAGACGCTTGGAACCGACTAGGGGTGATAATCCTAGTCACCCTAGACGAGAGTTCCCTAGTAGAGTCCAACCCCAACGAAAGGAGGGCGAGGACCGAGCAAGGGATATCAAGTGTTACAAGTGTCTAGGAAGAGGGCATTATGCCCGGGATTGCACCTCAAAAAGATAAGTTCTACTTAATACTCTAGGAGAATATGAATCCGAGGATGAGTATGAAGAAGAGGTTGTTGAGAATGAGGAGGCCGAGGAAGAGATGCATGTTGTTGCAGCCCATGGGGACTGTTTTGTGGCTAAGAAAGTACTTATAGCCTCGGAGGGATCAAGTGTGCCTAGCCAACGGGAGACCATCTTCCATACTAGGTGCACTATCAATGGCAAAGTATGTAGTATGATAATTGATGGGGGGTCATGTTGCAATATCATTGACCATGAAGTAGTGTCTAGGTTCAACCTAAGCACTACTCCTCACCCACAATCCTACACACTTTGTTGGTTGAATTTCGATACCCCTCTAAAGGTTAAGGAACAAGCCATAATCAAGTTCTCCATTGGTGGCTATGAGGATGAGGTTTTGTGTGACGTGTTGCCTATGACTGCGTGCCACCTTCTTTTGGGAAGGCCATGGCAGTATGATAGGGGCGTCATACATCAAGGGGTGAGCAATTAGTATTCCTTCCATTTGCGTGGGAAAAGGATTACTCTCCATCCCTTAGCTCCTCATGAAATCATGGCTGACCATGTGGCTAGGGAGCAACGCAAGGCCCAAGCTAAGGAGCATGCCAAAGGTAAGAAAATGGCGATTGGGGGCAAAGGAAATGCCGCTAGTCATATGCTCTTAGCTATGTCTAAGGATGTTGTTCAAGCGTTCAAGAGTGGAGAGTCATGTCTTTTGTTCATTCGTAAGGACATGCTCCTCAACTTGAGTGATCTTGAGGGACTCCCGCAGCCCATCACTCGCCTTTTGTTAGAGTTCGATGATCTCTTTCAAGAGGAAGTGCCTAAGGGGTTGCCTTCGGTAAGAGGTATTGAACATCAAATTGACTTCATATCGGGGGCAACACTTCCTAATAGGGCTGCGTACCGCGCTAATCCCGCAGAGACAAAGGAGTTGCAACGTCAAGTCCAAGAATTGCTTGACAAGGGCTATGTGAAGGAGAGCCTTAGCCCTTGTGCAGTTCCGGTCATCTTAGTACCAAAGAAGGATGGTACTTGGCGGATGTGTGTTGATTGTCGAGCGATCAATAACATAACCATTAAGTACCGCCATCCCATACCAAGATTGGACGACATGCTTGACGAGTTGCATGGAGCGAGTGTGTTTTCCAAGGTTGATCTTAAGAGTGGTTATCACCAAATTCGCATGAAAGAAGGCGATGAATGGAAAACCGCTTTTAAGACCAAGCAAGGATTATATGAGTGGTTGGTGATGCCTTTTTGACTCACCAATGCTCCTAGCACATTCATGAGGCTCATGAACCATGTTCTAAGGCGCTTCATTGGCAAGTTTGTGGTTGTGTACTTCGTTGACATCTTAGTATATAGCCATAATCTTGATGAGAACGTGGATCACCTTAGACAAGTTCTTGAGGTCCTTAGGAAGGAGAAGCTATATGCCAACTTCAAGAAGTGCCACTTTTTCTCGGATCATGTGGTATTTATTGGATTTGTGGTATGTAAGGAGGGCTTGAGAGTTGATGAGGAGAAGGTGAAAGCTATTCATGAATGGCCAACACCTACTACTATGACTCATGTCCAAAGCTTCTTAGGCTTGGCTGGCTTTTACCGCCGCTTTGTGAGGGACTTTAGCACCTTGGCTGCGCCCCTCATGGAGCTTACCAAGAAAGGTGTGGCGTTCTCATGGGACGTCGCACAAGAGGCGGCCTTTGCTAGCCTCAAAGCCAAGCTCACCCAAGCACCACTCTTATCATTGCCTAACTTTGATAAAATCTTTGAGATAAAGTGTGATGCTTCGGGAATAGGCCTTGGAGGTGTCCTCATGCAAGAGGGCCCATTGCCTATTTTAGTGAGAAACTTGGGGGAGCCGAGCTCAAATACCCCACCTATGACAAAGAACTTCTCGCTTTAGTACGTGTGCTAAGAGTTTGGCAACACTACTTATTGCCTAAAGAATTTGTCATACACTCCAACCATGAGGCATTGAAATACTTGAAGGGCCAAAGCAAGCTCAACAAGAGACATGCTAAGTGGGTGGAGTTCATTGAATCTTTCCCCTACGTGATAAAACACAAAAAGGGAAAGGAAAATGTGGTGGCGGATGCCCTCTCAAGGAGGTACACTCTATTGACCATATTAGATGCAAAGTTGCTTGGTTTCACTTTCATGAAAGACTTATATGTTCTTGATTCTGATTTTTGTGCTATAGTAGATGCATGTAAGTCTAAGGGAAGTGAGGGTCAATTCTACTTGCATGATGGATTTTTGTTCAAAGGTCATAGGTTGTGCATTCCTAAGGGCTCCATTCGAGCTATACTTGTGCAAGAAGCACATGGGGGTGGGTTTATGGGGCACTTTGGTGTCCTTAAGACCTTACTTGTGCTTAGAGAGCACTTCTTTTTGCCTAAGATGCTAAGAGCGGTTGAGAAGCTTTGTGCTTCTTGTACTACTTGTATGCGTGCTAAGGCCAAAATGCAACGCCATGGTCTCTACTCTCCATTGACAATCCCTAAACTACCTTGGGAAGACATTTCCATGGACTTTGTTTTGGGGTTGCCACGGTCTAAGAGAGGGAGAGACTCCATCTTTATAGTAGTGGATAGGTTCTCCAAAATGGCACATTTCATTGCATGCCATAAGACTGATGATGCATCTCATGTTGCTAACCTTTTCTTTGATCATGTTGTGAGATTGCATGGAGTTCCTAGGTCCATTGTGTCGGACCAAGATGTTAAGTTCCTAAGCTACTTTTGGAAAACCCTTTGGGCTAAGCTTGGAACTAAGCTTATCTTCTCTACTACTTGCTACCCTCAAACAGATGGCCAAACCGAGGTGGTTAACCGTACTCTTGGTGTCTTGCTTAGAACTATCTTGAGGACTAACTTGCGCAGGTGGGAGGATAGCTTGTCCTTCATTGAATTCGCCTACAATAGGACGGTCTATTCGACAACAAGGAAGACACCCTTTGAAGTGGTTTATGGGCGCAATCCCACAACACCACTAGAGCTCCTACCCTATGCTATCAAAGAGCGAGAAAGCAAAGAAGATGCGGATGAAGCTACAAGGATTAAGAAGTTGCATGAAGACACAAGGTTGCAACTTGAGAGGAGAATCGGCCAATATAAGAAGCATGTGGACAAGGGGCGAAAGGAAGTAATTTTTGAACCGGGTGATCTAGTGTGGCTACACCTAAGGAAGGAGCGCTTCCCATTGCTCTGCAACTCCAAACTCAAGCCAAGAGGCGATGGACCCTTTCAAGTGCTTGAGAGGATCAATGACAACGCCTACAAGCTTGATCTTCCTCCTAACTTTGGTGTACATGATGTTTTCAATGTTTTTGATTTGATGCCTTATTGTGTGCAGGATGAAGATGACTAAGAAGAGTTGGATTCGGGGTCGAATCCATTTCAAGAGAGGGAGGATGATGTGACCATGCCACATCAAGGTCAAGACACTTGGACGCCGAGGAGCACACCGTGGGCACTATGGAGGCCCAAGAGCTGGATCAAAGCACGGAGCTTATGGATGACACCCTTGGAGATGGAGATGACCGAGACATGCATGGGAGGGCCAAAGTCAAACCAAAGGAAGACATTGGCCACAAGGCCAAGACATCGGCCGCGCCGGGCGCAAGCAACACTAAGGACAACGCCCAAGAAGACAAGGCAACCCCTGTTGCCATCACGAGGTCTAGGGCTAGGAAGCTTCTCCAAGACCTCCACAAGGGGTTGACATGCCAAGCTGCCCTAAGCCACGCCGAGCCTAGCCTAGTCCTTTGCATTCATCAAGGCGTCGGCGAACACGGCGCTAGCGACAAGTGAACTTTCAAGAGGGGCGCCGAGCCACTTGGACCACTTTGTTCGGCACTCCAACCATCATGGGCTGGCCCATGTACCCCACCATCATAGGCCCAAGCTTTGGCCGAGAGAATCTTTGAAATGCTTGAAGACATTTACCTTTGAAGTTAATAAGTTGCCTTATTTGGACATTTTTCGGCATTAAATTAGGGTTTAATTGTGTGTTTGGCCTTTGACGTTTCCTTAGGCATTCTTGCCTTTTTTGTAAGACTTTATATTGGCACTTTGAGGGCTGAAAAGGTCACGAAAGAATTATCAACTTTGCTTTGCCAAAATCTCTCTTGCTTCTCTAGTCTCTCTTTCGTCAAAATAGTCTAAGTGTGTCGAGTGAGTACATCTCTCACACTTCCTCTTCCCTTTCACTTCTGCAAGCAATTCTTCTTCCCTCTATAAGAAGACATTGAGTGCCATCTATCCCCCACAACTCCGCCGTCAAACCACCCTTGCGCCTCTACCACGCCACCGTCCATCCGAGAAACCCTAATTGGCGTTGCCACTCCGAAGACGAGCAAAGATTGCACCGTGGCCTCACGATACTTTGAATCTAACACATAGCTTCGACTACGGGTGAAGGGAGATGCGAAGGAAGACTGGCTTGAAGGTTCAAGCGGTTGTCGTAGCGTCGGCGGAGGAGGAAAGGGGATGCGAAGATAGAGGGGTGACGTTCGATCAAGGGAAGGAGGATAAACACTCGACTTGAAACCTTGAATTAAATTGAACGTAAGGAAATAACAATAACAAAGTTGGGTATAAATACTAGAGGCGAGACGTCGGATGGGCCGAGTCAAGCCTCGTGGGATAGCCCGTGCAAGCATGAAAAGGCACAAACCCTAAAAGATAGAAAGACTATAAAAGGGAACTATCTAAAACACACAAGAAATACTAAATATAGAAAGTGTATCAAAAGAATGCGTTAAATTCCTAACTCGTTGAAGGCATGCAGTCAAACATTACGATAGATGATGACAAAGGGTCGATCGACTCGCGGGTGTGTGCACGCGATGCTGACTGAGAAGAACACGTTGTTTCGATGCCGATGGTTGCGAGGACGACGAGTCTTGGGTTGGTGTCTGGGCTTCCTTGGCCAGTGACGACGCGTGCGACAAGTGACGCGACGGCGGAGGCGATGGCTTTGGACCTAGACCTTGTTACTGGGCCCTCTGAGCGATGAATCATGGCTTCTTCCTCGTCTTGAGCCATCATGGGAGGCAGGGTCACATCACCCTCCCCCACTTGGCTGTGAAGCATCCCCGCTTCACCATCATCAAACTCAGGCTCAACATATGGTATCAAGTCCGCGACGTTGAAGGACGCATGGACTCCAAAATCTGGTGGGAGCTCGAGTTGATAGGCATTTTCCCCTAAGGCCTTGATCACGCAGAAGGGTCCATCTCCACGTGGTGCCAATTTGTGCTTGCGCCGCGAGGGGAACCTTTTTTTTCGCATATGCACCCAGACAAGGTCTCCTAGTGCGAAGATGACGCAGCGACGGCCATAAGTCTTCTGCGAGGCATACTGCGCGGCCCTCCTCTCCAGTTGCTCCCTGGTGCGTCGATGAAGCTCCTGCACTTGCTCGGCGCGGTTGGCGGCGGAGACATGCACTGGGTCTCATAGTGGTCGCGGCGACAAATCAAGTGGTGTCAAGGGGTTCATGCCATACACCACTTCGAATGGTGTCAACTTGGTCGCTGTGTGCCTGCATTTATTGTAACAAAACTCGACAAGTGATAGTAAGTCCTCCCAATGCCTAGGGTTGGCTTTAAGCATCGCACGAAGTAGGGCTCCTAGGGTTCTATTCGTGACCTCCGTTTGGCCATCGGTCTGGGGGTGGTAGCTAGTAGAGAATAAGAGTTTGGTGCCTAGCTTACCCCAAAGAGTTCTCCAAAAATGACCAACGAACTTAGAATCCCTATCACTCACTATAGTACACGGGACTCCATGAAGACGCACCACATGCTCAAAGAATAGATCGGCAATCTCACTAGCACTATGGGTTGTCTTACAAGCAATAAAATGTGCCATCTTAGAAAACCTATCTATGACCACAAAAATAGAGTCTTTACCTCATCTAGAGAGGGGCAAACCCGTGATGAAATCCATAGGCAAATCTTCCCAGGGGGCACTCGGTATGGGCAAAGGAGTGTAGAGGCCGTGAGGACTAGACCTAGCTTTGGCTCTCTGGCAAGTCACACAACTTCTACAAAACCTAGTCACTTGGTGGGTCATCTTAGGCCAAAAGAAATGTTCTCTTAACGCAGACAATGTCTTACTAATCCCAAAGTGTCCACGACTTTCGTGTGCTTCCTGAATCAAAAGGAGCCTAATGGAAGACCTAGGGATGCAAAGGCGACTAGCCTTGTATAAATAACCCTAAGAAAGGAAATAGGACTCAAACTCACGCGATCTCAGGCAATGCACTAAAATAGGTGCAAAGAAAGAATCACTAGCATACAATTCTTTAATCAAAACAAAACCCAAAACTTTAGTTTGCACATGAGTCAAGAGAACATACCTTCGGGATAACGCGCCAGCGACAAAGTTCTCCTTTCCTTTCTTGTAGACCACGACATAAGGAAATGTCTCCAGAAATTCCACCCAATGAGCATGGCGTCGATTGAGGTGGGCTTGGCTCTTCAAATATCTCAAGGCTGTGTGGTCGCTGTGGATGACAAATTCACGCGGCCAAAGGTAATGTTGCCATGTCTTTAGCACGCGTATGAGGGCATACAACTCTCTGTCATAGGTGGGGTAATTTAGTGTGGCCCCTATGAGCTTCTCACTGAAATATGCAATGGGCCTCTTCTCTTGGTATAGCACACCACCAATGCCTATGTCTGAGGCATCACACTCCACCTCGAAGTGTTTGCAAAGTCAGAAAGCTGGAGCAATGGTGCCTGGCATAAGGCCCTCTTCAAAGCCGAGAAGGCTTTTTCATGGGACTCAAGCCACAAGACAGTGCTTCCCTTCTTTGTCAATTCATGCAAAGGTGCGGCAATGGAAGAGAAGTCTCGAACAAAGCGCCTATAAAATCCTGCGAGGCCTAGAAAGCTTTGCACATGTGTCGGCGTCGTCGGAGTTGGCCACTCTTTGATGGCCCCGATCTTTGCCTCGTCGACGCATAGACCATCACTACTCACGACGTAGCCCAGAAAATTTGTGGACGCGTAGCAAAAACTGCACTTGGCCAGATTGGCAAACAGGCTCTCGCGTTGAAGGCATTCGAGCACAAGTCGAAGGTGATCGACATGCTCTTCCAAACTCCGTGAATACACAAGGATGTCATTGAAATAAACGACGACAAACTTGCCAAGGAATGTTCTCAAGACGTGGTTCATCACGCGCATGAAGGTACTGGGCGCGTTTGTGAGCCCAAATGGCATGACAAGCCACTCGTAGAGCTCGTACTTTGTCTTGAACGCGGTCTTCCACTCATCACCTTCTTTCATCCTGATCTGGTGATAACCACTCTTCAAATCTATCTTGGAGAAAAGTGTGGCGCCATGAAGTTCATCAAGCATATCGTCGAGGCGTAGAATAGGATGTCTATACTTGACGGTGATCTGGTTTATCGCGCGACAATCAACACATATTCTCCATGTGCCATCTTTCTTGGGCACAAGGATCACAGGCACAGCACAAGGGGAGAGAGATTCCCTTACGTAGCCGCGATTCAACAACATACTCTTGCACTTGGCGCTGTAGCTCTTTGGTGTCTTCTGGGCCAGCTCTATACGCAACGCAATTGGGCAAGGAAGCACCTGGTACAAGGTCAATCTGGTGCTCAATGCCTCTCAGTGGAGGTAATCCTGGTGGCAACTCTTCTGGGAAGACGTCGTTGAACGCGACGAGCAAGGTCGTGATCTCTGGCGGCAAGGACGCGACATTCGACGAAGCAGGAATACATGGAGTTGGCACCAACAGAAAACATGGTGCTTTTCCAGTCAAACACGCAGTGAGGTCACTAGGCCTGGCCAAAAGCACGCGTTGCTCACACTTCCCTTGCAAAGGAGACGTCTGCGGAAATGGCGCGGCAAACTTTGTCGACGGCGAGGCGCTACTCGAATTCGGTGGGGCACTTGGTGTCCCAGCTATGGCGTTGTGCGTCTGCTTATCAGTGCTTGGTGGAGACGACATTTTTCCAGCTTTGGAGGAGGTTGGCCTCTGGAGTGCCGCTGGACACTATTTTGACCGAGTAGACGCGGCCTCTATGGCTTTCTGGCGATCGCGTTCAACCTGGTCCTGCAAGATCTCATGGGGAGACATTGGATGCAAAGTGACGTGCTTCCCGTGGTAATTGAACACATAAGTGTTCAAATAGCCATCATGGAGCACGCGCCTGTCGAATTGCCATGGGCGCCCAAGCAAAATATGGGTGGCGTCCATTGCAATGACATCACAAAGTATAGAATCACAGTATTGGCCTATGGAAAATGAAATTAAGCATTGGCTAGATACTGTATTACCTGGACTAGATGATATCCATTAGAGGGCATAAGGCTGGGGATGAGGCATCGTGGGCAACTTGAAGTGTGTCACGACCTTCTCATTGACAATGTTAGCACATGATCCTCTATCAACAATGACACTCAAGGAAGCTGTCTGGACGAGAGCTCTTGTGTGGAACAAATTCTCCCTTTGGTCGCGTAGGCTTGCTTCCTTGACTGTGAGGAGACGACGCGTCACCAAACTCAATGGTGTGCCCGCGTGTAGAGAAGCGGGTTCGCAGTCATAAGTGTCTTCGTCCTCTTCTGGGTTGCCTTCATCGATCGCGTCAAGTGTGGCCTCCTCGTCATCACAGGACTCGTAGCCGGCGGGGGAGAACAACACCTTGCGAGCATTGGGGCAATCTTTCTTGTAGTGGCCTCTTCCACCACATTTGTAACACTTAACGTCGCGCGCACGATATGTGCTCACTGGAGCTTGTCGTGGTGTGTTCTGGCGCGGTGCGGTGCTTGGCGGCAGTGGATTTGCCTTGGGGGCTTGGCTTGACACGGCTGTGGTAGAGGCAGTAGGGCGAATATTAGTAGAAGGTAATCCACTAGGGTTAGAAGAATACCTTTGTTGGCCACTTGAATAAGTGTAAGACTTTCGGTGAGAGATTTGTGCATGAATTTGCATCGCCGTATGTGTGAGGGTGTTCAAATCTTTGATGGGAAAAATCTCGAGTTGATCACGGATGTTGGTGTTTAAGCCACTCAAGAATTTTGTCCTCAATGTCGATGGTGCAACGGAGATGTTGGCTTTGTAATACATGTCTTCAAGTTTGGAAAAGAACTCGAGTGGAGACATCGACCCTTGGCGAGCCATGGCTATCTCCATTCGCATTTGATTCCTATAGTCTGGAGGCACATATTTCTTTGTCATCACGTACACGAGTTGGTGCCACTCCGTGACCCGTGTCCTTTGGCGTCGGACGCAGTCATCCTCGAAGCGATGCCACCACACTCACGCGGCTCCTCGGAAATTAAGTGTCGCGGCGTCGACATGCTCCTCAGGGGGCACTCGACAATATCGAAGTGTGTACTCCGTAGCCTGTACCCATTCAAGAAAAACAGAGGGGTTGTATTCACAATAAAAATGCTCGATTTTTACCTTGACTTGGTGGCGTAGGAATCGAGGCTGGGCAGGTGCTTGGTTGAACGCGTTGTTTGGTGCAACGTCGTAGAGAGGGTTCTCAAAGGCGCGCACTCCATGTGGTCTATCGCGTTCTTGGCGATCTTCGTGGACATACTCATCCCTGGGCACGTAGGCGTCATCGCGTTGACGTCTTCGCGGATGGGCATCGTAGTTGTTGCGTCGAATGTCTCTTTGCATAACATCGTGGCGCTCGCCGCCAATGTCACGAACGCGTTCTCCTTGGGGTTGGAGACGCGGTGGAGGTATCCGATCCGAAGGGCGATCCTGCAATTCTAGTGGATCTCCAAGAGGGGGGTAAAAAAAATTAGGGTTGACCATACCTGAGTCCTCGATCTCTTCGTCGTCATACTCGTCGAAGTCGTCGTGGACATTGGGTGTGATCGACGCGTAGCCATCAGATCCGTAATGCGGCGTTCGAACACTCTGGTGTCGAAGGTGATCGCATACATCATGGCTCTGTGGCTGGGTAGGTGGGGTCCTCAAGTTGGTCTCATCGCGTCGCGTATGCCCACTTGGTCGGCGACTGGGTCTCCTTGGCGTCGCGTCGGCTGGCTCGGCTCGGCGAGGGCGGCCTTCGCGTGGTGCTGAGCCCGGTACGCGTCTCTGGGTTCTCCTAGAGGCATAGCGATCATCAAAGTTGTATGGTTCAGAATACTCACCTTGAGTGTCCTCGGCGTCGCGGTCGTAGTCGGAGCCGTTGTCGAAGCCAGCGATTGTGGCTCTGGGCACATAGCGGTCCGCGTGGGAAACAAAGCCATTGTACTCAGGCAGCGATTGTGACTCTCGATGACACTCTGCATACGATTGAGTTGTGGTTGATGATGAGATGTCGAAGGCATGATTCCTTTGCCTTTGTCGACTCTTGTCTTGGAAGGACCGGCGTCGGTGGCTCGTGGTTGAGTCGGCGCGTCCATTGTACTTAAGGGAATTGGGTTGGGCACGAGTTGTGCATCGCGTTGTTGGGCTCTCAAAGTCGTGTTCTCTTGTCTAAGGGCTTGGATCTCCCTTTGCTCCTCGGACAACGCGATGAGAGGGTCCTGTTGTGGGGGGTCAACCAGTGGTTGGTCTTGGGGTATATCCAACGGTGGTTGAGGTGGCCGGGTTGTTGTTGTCGACTCCAGGTTGGTTTTCACCGTGTTCAATCGTCATGGTACCTATAACTATATGGCCAGACATGGGAGTAAAAATGAACCAAAAGACAACGAAGAACAACAACCAAGCAAATCACTAGTCAAGTCACAAAGCTCACGTAGGTAGGGCTAGTTTGGGCTTGCCTTGAGGGCGGCTTGGCTTGACAAGAGATGGTGTATCAAGCAAGTTGCAATCAAACAAACAAAAACAAATTGAAACCCTAAAACAAACGTAAACAAAGCAACCTAATAAGAAAGAAAGTACCTTCTAGGAAGCTTGACCTAGACGACGGAGAGATATAGAAGATGAGCTTAGACCGAGAGTGGGTTAGGATTGCCTTATTTTGGCTTTACCTAACTTTGGATTTTTTATTTATTTTTAATAATATCTTTTGAATATCTTTTTTTTTTAATATCCGAGATCTTATCTTTTGATCTTTTCGGATTTGCAAAAGGAAACAAAAATAAAATCGGTCCAAGTAACAAGAATATCACAAGTGTGATCTTAGATATAGGAGAGAGAAGACAAGATTTGATAGATATCTTATAAGGAAATTCGGTTAACTTAACTAAAAAGCAAAATCTAGCAAACAAGGAAACTCTATCCATGCGTGAAATAAGAAAACAAAATATTCTAGCATGCAAGATAACAAATTACCTAACACACCAAAACTTAGGGAACAAGAAAAAAAAATTCGGCCAAGATACGATCTTGTAAAAACCGAAGGTGTTGCAAAGATGGAAACTTTTGATTTTTCTCTTCTCTTTTCTCACGAGATGTTACGAAAGCAGACGATGGGGGCAAGAAAAAAAATTTGTGAACAAGATGCAAACTTGAGTTCGTGACTTACAAGACTGCTGGGCTCTGATGCCAGTTGATGTGTCCTTGCCTCCGATGACAAGCCAATTGTCAAAAGGTGGCGCCTTGGGATCTAGTCCTGGGTGAGAAGTCACGTTGAACGTCACAGCAGTGAAGAAGATGGCAAATGCATTGATGAACGCGATGATGAACGTGGTGGTGAACACGGTGTTAGTGCGGTGGTGAACGCGGTGGAAGCGGTTGTTGGGGCAAAAGGATAGCGTTGGCGGAAGCAATTTGATGAGGGATATATGACTTGAAGAGACAAGTTGTTGGTGTCGTAGCGTCGACTGCGGGTGTCATAGCGTCGACTGCGGGTGAAGGGAGATGCAAATGAAGACTCGCTTGAAGGTTCAAGCGGTTGCCGTAGCGTCGGCGGCGGAGGAAAGGGGATGCGAAGATAGAGGGGTGACGTCCGATCAAGGGAAGGAGGATAAACATCCGACTTCAAACCTTCAAACTTGAACGTAAGGAAATAACAATAACAAAGTTGGGTATAAATACTAGAGGCGAGACGTCGGATGGGCCGAGTCGAGCCTCGTGGGCTAGCCCATGCAAGCATGCAAAGGCACAAACCCTAAAAGATAGAAAGACTATAAAAGGAAACTATCTAAAACACACAGGAAATACTAAATATAGAAAGTGTATCAAAACAACGCGTTAAATTCCTAACTCGGTGAAGGCATGCAGTCAAACATCGCGATAGATGACGACGAAGGGTCGATCGTGTGATACCCCGTAATTCTATAAGGATTATTTTGGGAATTTTTGGAATTTTCCCGAACACCCGTTTAGTACGTCGGATTTAATTCAGAAAGTTGAAGGCATTCTGTAATGTGCTCTGTATCTGTAATATTTTTCTCAGTGAAATAAAATACAGACGACGTGCCTTGGATGTTAATACTCATTCGCGTACGATACTTTTTATCCCGGGTTAACATCGTTTTCATCTAAGAGCTGAGGAGGCGGCGAAGCCAGGGTGGCGGCGCCCGCCGTGGGTATGGCGGCGCCCGCCATCGCTGGGCTCGAGGAGCCGGCGAGTCTCCTCCTAGCTGGGGACGCCAGGCCTATGGCGGCGCCGGCCGCATTGATGGCGGCGCCCGCCGTCGTTGTTGTCCGGAGGTCCTTGCCCGAAGGTCGTCGGCGAACGTCTGACGACGCTGAACTAGCCCCGCCAAGCCTCCATTTAGGCCATCATTGTGCTCCCTCGATCTGTGGCTATAAAAGAAGAGGCTTGGGGGTCGGATTCGAGCTAAAATCAGAAGCTCAAATCTCAAAATCTCTCTCGCCGGAGTTTGGTGCCCTCGCCGGAGTTCTTTGGAGCAATCGCCGGTGTTGTTTGGTGTGTTTTCCTGTAGCCTAGAGGTCCCTTTGGAAGCTTAGTGGAGGTCTGAACCCAAATCCAGGCCAAAGGAGTGACCCTCGTGTGTGTATTGGTGAGTTTTCTCACCGTTCTATTGGCCGCCGTTCTTCACGGCGACCGCCGTGTTCGTGGCGGCGACCGCCGTGATGAACACGGCGCCCGCCGTGATGAACACGGCGACCGCCGCCAGTGGCCAGAAGCCCCTTTGTTGGCTTGGTCTTGGTGGTCGTCGTTATGGACTCGTTCCTTTCGATTTCTTTCGTCTTTCCTTAGATTCGTACTAGTTTATGTCGGATCTAACTTAGGGTTCCCCTATGGGTCGACTCGAAGGTCGTTGTGTTGTCGGAGCTATACCTGTGTCGAGCCCGGAATCCCGTTGTCTCTGCTTTGTTCTAGATCTGCGGACTAAGGCAAGTGGCGGTTCGCTCTTGCTTAATCATTCCATGTTTCATTAATTATCAATTATTTAATTGTTAATTAAATTGGAGTGAACTGTTGTTTTGGCTTGGGAACTAATTTCATAAATAAACGTGATTAAAGTAATGTTATAATAGGTTGTATATTTGTTAGAACAACGCTTTTATATGTGATAATTACCGTGATGGTATTATTGTGAATTTAATCTTAATGCTAGAATAGCATACGGGTTAATAGGAAAACTAATCCAAGTAAGGATTAGCTGTTTCTATTATCTCTATGTTTAAGTTGATTGCCTGGATGGCTTTAATGTGATTAATTGTTGTGTTAGACTGTTTAGTTAACACGAGTGTTCGTAGGAACGCTAATCCAAGTAAGGATTAGTCGTTTCTTTATAACTTAATGTTCGTAGGAACGCCGATCCAAGTAAGGATTTGTCGTTTCTTTAAATCATAATATTCCTCGGGATAATTTCCGAATATTAATTTAAGGGTCATGACCTATGCTTCTTATCCACCTTTAAGGATCTGAAGTGTTTAAGTGCCTTGCTAGCGCCAATGGATGAGCTTAATAGCAGTCCTATGTATTAAGCACCTAGCTAGTGCAATTGGGGTGGATGTAACTGTCACCCTGTAAATTAAAGTGTAAGCGCTGTGGCAGTGCAATCTGGGTGAACATAAGATCACCCTGTGTAACAATAACTTCCGTTGTTCTCGGAATAATATTAAGCCTCGTGTATTCGTGTGTGTGTATGTTTGTGTGTTGTACTAATTTGGGTCGATATAATGGTCACCCTGTGATTAAGCTGTGTGCCGCTCTTAATAACATTAACGGTTTTCAATAACGTGTGTTCTATAATTAAATAAGATATGTGCCCGAGTGCACATGATTAATATACCTTTGGCGAGTAGTGCAACTAAGTAAATAGTGCAGCTAGGAAAGCTCGTCTTGACTTTTGATCAGAGTACGTTCTCTTTCCAATCTGGATTCGTTGTAAGCGATGAGGTTGGTCGTGAACCGAAACATCTTAGTCAGTTTTTAAATCATCGTTATGTGGTTCTGTAAGATCCAGACTTGAATGTAGTACGTTCTCCTTTCGATCTGGATTCGCTGTAAGCAGTGAGGTTGGTTGTGAGCCGAAGCATCTCAATCATCTTTTAAATCATTATTGTATGTTGCTGTAAACATTCCAGATTTGTCATATTTCCTTAAAGACTCAATCTCTTGGAGTCTCTTTTCGAGTCGATTTCTGTGAAGATTCAGTCTTCCAGACTCTTTTCTTATGCATACCTCTTGTTTATTCCAGTAGGAGTATGATGGTTGACTATCGTCATCGATTATTATTCGAGAAGCGATGAGTCTAACCTAATACGACTCCTTCGAACCATTCTGCTTTTTACCCTTGCTAGTCTATTCAAGTAGACTAACCCACGAACTTTGTTCTCTGCATGTGGGCTGGTGTCATCCGTTCGATTCGGCACATCAGATAGAGTGTAGATGAGAAGACTAGAAGGACTATGGAGTCGACGGTGGTTTTTGGACGTTTTTAATAATTTCTTTTAATCAGGTTGAGATCCTTGGGAGATGACCATTGTGGTCAAGATCCTTGTTTGTAAAATATTTTATAAGACTTCCGCTATAATTTATTTAAACTCTGTGTTTGTCCTATTCGGGATTGGGATGTAATCCCGGGACTCAGGTTTTATATAAATAAGGTTATCATTTTGTATCATTATTTCTTGAATTATATTTAAACGGTAAAGCCTTGGGTGATCTCGGTAAGGAACACTGGGGTCACTAGCGATAATACATTTCCAAAAGGGTTAAGTTTTGGGGGTGTTACAGTTGTGGTATCAGAGCTAAAAGTTTTTTTTTAAAACGGGTTGGGTATTTGAAATCCATTTACTCGTTTTAATTGAAAAGTGTTTTCAAAGAACTCTGAATTTTTTTAAAGTGAAAAGAATTTGAAAACACCGTTCATAGTCTTATCTTCTATATGGTCTGATATAGTAAGCTTGCTTCTATATCTAGAAAGACTAATTCCTTCCTCGTTGCCCCGTAAGATATGGGTGCATTCTGTTCTCTTCAGAGGAACCGAGAGAAGCCAAGGTGGTTTCACCATACCCAATAAGGCTTGAATTCCCAGTTCTCTCGTTTTGAGTTAAGGTTGTAGAACCTAGTAACTCGGTTTGAGTTCATCAATAGAAATTACCAAGTTGATCTATTCTAAGTTGATTTTATTACAATAAGTATATCAGAATGATACTAATGTGATAAAATCCTTGGAATTTGATCGGTAAACAGATGGTGAACACAAGGAACGTTATCCGTGATGGTGCTGGGCCGAGTAATGACCCCAGACCAAATGCGAGGAATGCTGCAGACCCAACAGGAGAACGTGAGTCTGTCTTTAACAATAACCAGGGAGGCAATGGCCAAGCTCATGCCAACGCTCCGATGTTGTTTGATGCTACAGCAGTGGAGGCAATTCGAGGAATTGTCATGCACGCAATCACAGATGTTATGCGACCAGTTGCACCACAAGCACAAGGTGGTCTAGTTCCTCAAGCTATTCCTGAAGTTGAGGAGTCAGTGGAGCAAGTACCACGGATCAATGTTGTTAGGGACAGAGGAACTTACGGGCAAGCGTTAAAAGCCGTGAATTCAATGAGACCTGACAGCTATGACGGTATTGGAGAACCAGTCAGGGTGACATATTGGTTCTCACATATGGAACGGTTGCTCCGGAACATTAATTGCACTGAGGCTGGGAAAGTGCACATCGCCTCTCTTCAACTCAAGGATGTGGCTAGCGAATCGTGGGAGAGCACCCGTCTGACTGATCATCTCGAACTGAATTGGAGCATGTTCAAAACTAAGATGACCGATCGTTTCTTTTCCCGAGCTATGAGGGAGGAGAAGCATAAGGAATTTCTGTACCCGCAGACTGATGGGTTAAAGGTGACTGAGCTCGCAGCTAAGTTCAATCACTTGATGCAGTACGCTGGACCTGAGGTGTCAACCGAAGAGCAGACAATCTGGTACTTCCATGGATGGATGAATCCAGAGATCAAGCCCCTAATGTTGCGTCATGGTTGTTCTACGTTAGAACAATATGTGGATGCAGCCTTCAATACAGAAGTCACACTGGAGGAGTCTTCCCTTAAGCGGGAAAAGCAAGTTAAGGGAAAGGGTGGGCAACAGGATCGCCAGGTTGGTTCATTCAAACGACCGGCATCGCCTACCAAGTTTGAAAAGTCTGGTCGTGCTAAGACCGAGACAACTCAGTCTGACTCTGCTAGAGGCTCAGGTTGGAGCAACGGAGTAATTCAGTGCCACAACTGCGGTGAAGCTGGGCATACAAGTTTTAATTGGCAAAAGGACAAGAGAGTATGTCATAATTGTGGTAGAGAAGGCCACATAAAAACATACTGCAGACTGAAGGGTCAGAGACCAATGCAGTCTTATCAGGCGTCAAATGTTGGAGGTAGGCAGAACCCAAGGCCAGAGGTATCTGCTCCTGAGCAGTCCATGGCTCGTAATAAAGGCAGAGCGCCTATGGGGTCTTCAAGCCAAGGGCAACGACTCCTTGTAATGAGTCAAGCCAACGAAGAAGAACCTTGATCCATTAAGTTGTATCGGTGCTAAGTCTTTCTGTAAGATTAAGGAGTAACGACGTGTGTCGGTAATCTCCGTAGCATCGTGATCTGGTTGTGCAACTTTTGTCAGTAATGTAATGCTTAATGTTAATGAAGTGTTTCCTTGTTTTGGAAAATTTCTGAATGCGTTATCAGTACGAATTAGTTGTTCATACGAAACCCCGTAAGTGTCGAGAACAGCTTATGCCAAGTAAGGATAAGGACTGTCGGACTTATGGTGGTGGAGTTTTGTGGACAACTTAGATGTTCGTCCCTTGTGTGGTTAATCCCAAGGTCGACTCTGTTGTTTAAATCTAAATCCACTCCTAAGGTTCTTCTTCATACATAGAGTATGTCATCTATTAGAACGGATGTAACTCTTTGAGGAAGATTAAGTTGTGGAGCGGTCATGTTGAGAGGAAAGGTTGCAGTTAAGGATGGGATATGTTGATGATCCCGATGTATTAAAGATTTAGTAAGGACAATTTTCTATATACATCTAAGGAGTACTGTGGTAAGCGTTATCTGATACGCTAAGTTCTTCCGAGATTTCTTAAGGAAAGGGAATGAACTTGTAGAGTTTTGTTCGGAGAGATCATGAGCTATCTCTCATGTGCGAGTTTGTGCCATAAGCATTAAGACGGATGAATCATTTTCAGAATGATATCCTAAGGAATTAAGAGTAATATCTCTTGTGATCCATTCCAGGTGGTAAGATTGGTTTCGAGGCAGTGTCCTCATTGGCTTCCTGTAAGTTTCGGGGTCGAAACTTCTTTTAAGGGGGAGGTGATGTGATACCCCGTAATTCTGTAAGGATTATTTTGTGAATTTTTGGAATTTTCCCGAACACCCGTTTAGTACGTCGGATTTAATTCAGAAAGTTGGAGGCATTCTGTAATGTACTCTGTATCTGTAATATTTTTCTCAGTGAAATAATATAAAGACGACGTGCCTTGGATGTTAATACTCGTTCGCGTACGATAATTTTTATCCCGGGTTAACATCGTTTTCATCTAAGAGCTGAGGAGGCGGCGAAGCCAGGGTGGCGGCGCCCACCGTGGGTATGACGGCGCCCGCCGTCGCTGGGCTCGAGGAGCCGGCGAGTCTCCTCCTAGCTGGGGACGCCAGGCCTATGGCGGCGCCCGCCGCATTAATGGCGGCGCCCGCCGCATTGATGGCGGCGCCCGCTGCATTGATGACGGCGCCCGCCGTCGTTGTTGTCTGAAGGTTCTTGCCCGAAGGTCGCCGGCGAACGTCTGACGACGCTGAACTATCCCCGCCATGCCTCCATTTAGGCCATCATTGTGCTCCCTCGATCTGTGGCTATAAAAGGAGAGGCTTGGGGGTCGGATTCGAGCTAAAATCAGAAGCTCAAATCTCAAAATCTCTCTCGCCGGAGTTTGGTGCCCTCGCCGGAGTTCTTTGGAGCAATCACCGGTGTTGTTTGGTGTGTTTTCCTGTAGCCTAGAGGTCCCTTTGGAAGCTTAGTGGAGGTCTGAACCCAAAGCCAGGCCAAAGGAGTGACCCTCGTGTGTGTATTGGTGAGTTTTCTCACCGTTCTGTTGGCCGCCGTTCTTCACGGCGACCGCCGTGTTCGTGGCGGCGCCGCCGTGATGAACACGGCGCCCGCCACCAGTGGCCAGAAGCCCCTTTGTTGGCTTGGTCTTGGTGGTCGTCGTTATGGACTCGTTCCTTTCGATTTCTTTCGTCTTTCCTTAGATTCGTACTAGTTTATGTCGGATCTAACTTAGGGTTTCCCTATGGGTCGACTCGAAGGTCGTTGTGCTGTCGGAGCTATACCTGTTTCGAGCCCGGAATCCCGTTGTCTCTGCTTTGTTCCATATCTGCGGACTAAGGCAAGTGGTGGTTCGCTCTTGCTTAATCATTCCATGTTTCATTAATTATCAATTATTTAATTGTTAATTAAATTGGAGTGAACTGTTGTTTTGGCTTGGGAACTAATTTCATAAATAAACGTGATTAAAGTAATGTTATAATAGGTTGTATATCTGTTAGAACAACGCTATTATATGTGATAATTACTGTGATGGTATTATTGTGAATTTAATCTTAATGATAGAATAGCATATGGGTTAATAGGAAAACTAATCCAAGTAAGGATTAGCTGTTTCTATTATCTCTATGTTTAAGTTGATTGCCTGGATGGCTTTAATGTGATTAATTGTTGTGTTAGACTGTTTAGTTAACACGAGTGTTCGTAGGAACGCTAATCCAAGTAAGGATTAGTCGTTTCTTTATAACTTAATATTCGTAGGAACGCTGATCCAAGTAAGGATTTGTCGTTTCTTTAAATCAAAATATTCCTCGGGATAATTTCCGAATATTAATTTAAGGGTCATGACCTATGCTTCTTATCCACCTTTAAGGATCTGAAGTGTTTAAGCGCCTTGCTAGCGCCAGTGGATGAGCTTAATAGCAGTCCTGTGTATTAAGCACCTAGCTAGTGCAATTGTGATGGACGTAACTGTCACCCTGTAAATTAAAGTGTAAGCGTTGTGGCAATGCAATCTGGGTGAACATAAGATCACCCTGTGTAACAATAACTTCCGTTGTTCTCGGAATAATATTAAGCCTCGTGTGTTCGTGTGTGTGTGTGTGTTTGTGTGTTGTACTAATTTGGGTCGACATAATGGTCACCCTGTGATTAAGCTGTGTGCCGCTCTTAATAACATTAACGGTTTTCAATAACGTGTGTTCTATAATTAAATAAGATATGTGCCCGAGTGCACATGATTAATATACCTTTGGCGAATAGTGCAGCTAAGTAAATAGTACAGCTAGGAAAGCTCGTCTTGACTTTTGATCAGAGTACGTTCTCTTTCCAATCTGGATTCGCTGTAAGCGATGAGGTTGGTCGTGAACCGAAACATCTTAGTCAGTTTTTAAATCATCGTTATGTGGTTCTGTAAGATCCAGACTTGAATGTAGTACGTTCTCCTTCCGATCTGGATTCGCTGTAAGCAGTGAGGTTGGTTGTGAGCCGAAGCATCTCAATCAGCTTTTAAATCATTATTGTATGTTGCTGTAAACATTCCAGATTTCTCATATTTCCTTAAAGACTCAATCTCTTGGAGTCTCTTTTCGAGTCGATTTCTGTGAAGATTCAGTCTTCCAGAATCTTTTCTTATGCATACCTCTTGTTTATTCCAGTAGGAGTATGATGGTTGACTATCATCATCGATTATTATTCGAGAAGCGATGAGTCTAACCTAATATGACTGTTTCGAACCATTCTGTTTTTTACCCTTGCTAGTCTATTCAAGTAGACTAACCCACGAACTTTGTTCTCTGCATGTGGGCTGGTGTCATTCGTTCGATTCGGCACATCAGATAGAGTGTAGATGAGAAGACTAGAAAGACTATGGAGTCGACGGTGGTTTTTGGACGTTTTTAATAATTTCTTTTAATCAGGTTGAGATCCTTGGGAGATGACCATTGTGGTCAAGATCCTTGTTTGTAAAATATTTTATAAGACTTCCGCTGTACTTTGTTTAAGACTTCCGCTGTAATTTATTTAAACTCTGTGTTTGTCCTATTCGGGATTGGGATGTAATCCCGAGACAGGTTTTATATAAATAAGGTTATCATTTTGTATCATTATTTCTTGAATTATATTTAAACGGTAAAGCCTTGGGTGATCTCGGTAAGGAACACTGGGGTCACTGGCGGTAATACCTTTCCAAAAGGGTTAAGTTTTGGGGGTGTTACAGATCGACTCGCGGGTGTGTGCACGCGATGCTGACTGAGAAGAACGCGTTGTTCCGATGCCGATGGTTGCGAGGACGACGAGTCTTGGGTTGGCGTCTGGGCTTCCTTGGCCAGCGACGATGCGTGCGACAAGTGACGCGACGACGGAGGCGATGGGTTTGGACCTAGACCTTGTTACTCGGCCCTCTAAGCGATGGCTCATGGCTTCTTCCTCGTCTTGGGCCGTCATGGGAGGCAGGGTCACATCACTGACCGCCTTCAAGCTGGTGGTTTCTTCCACCCAGGGCCTATCTCTTCACTTCTTCTTTGGATCTTCATGCCTTGGAGCACCAAATGGATTACTCCTTGATGCTTCTACTGCCCTTGCACCAACAAAAGATGCCCTCACAACTTTGGGAACACCAAGGAAAGATCAAACGGCCACTTTTCTTGCAATGATTTGAAGGAGATGCGCAAATGATGATCCCTTCGCCTTGATCCGCTCTGATACCAAATGATGTGCCACACACTTGCAAGGATTTTTATCTAGCAATGTGAAGGGCGCTAGACACTTGAATAATGATGATCTCGCCCAAGCTCATGAAAAGGGACGGTGTTTGATGTGTTTATGGAAAAAGAAAGATATAACTCACCAAGATGAATCAAGGAGAGTTTGGGATAAGCAACTTGGTTCTTTAGGATACGACTCACCTAGAAGAATCAAGAAGAGGGGATAAACAACTCGGTTCCTTAGGATACAACCCACCAAAGGAATCAAGAAGAAACCAATTGATTGTAGATATGACGCAATACTCTCAATCAACTCAGCCATGGATATTACTCACCAAGGGCATGAAATGAACATTTAGATATGACTCACTAAATGCATCAATTCCATTCAAAGAGAAATTCTCAAACGATATAAGACAAGAGGCTTCTCTAAGCATTCGTTTTCAAATCCAAAACAACCTCTTTACAAATGAGGCCAACAAGGCCTTTAAAAAGGTCTCAAAAATATCCATCAAATAACCAACTCTAATAAATAAAAAAACATAAAACACATCCAATTTGGCAGCCATTAAAGCAAGGGCACCGAGGGCTTGACCCTCACTCATTGGGCGCCGGTGCCGACCTTGGCTGTGGGCTCTTGGCTCTTCCTCAGCGCATTTGAGCTTCATTCAACCTCCAATATATTGGGCCTTTCTTCTTACCTAGACATGTCTTCAGAATGGGGCCCAAGAGAGCTCACCCATGGTGATGGTGGCTCGGTGTGCGCATGCCCGGCTTCGCTTGCTCTCGGGTACGTAGCTTCAATCTTTGCAAGGCTTCGGATGGGATTCATGATCACATCATCCTCCCCTTCTTGAGGAAGATTCGACCCCGAATCTGCATAAGTTCTCCTTGCAAACACATAAAACTCAAAGCTCTCAAACCACCCTACATAATCACTCTTTTCAAGCCAATGCCTAAATGCTCTAACCCTGCCACTATGCATGAAAACAAATGTAAGGGGACTCCCCTCCTTAATTCACAGCCTATCCTTCCCATCCAAACATGAAAAGAATATACCTGAATACCCACCCATTACATGTTGTATGCATAAAGAATACACCTTACTAAAAACGAGACATATAGGCAATATAGAACAAAATACTTTAGAGCACATAAGAGTATTCTTAGCTTCCTTTGGCCGTGTACACTTGGAGCCAATGTCCTCATCCTTAAGCCATAGAAGCATGTGATGAATTATTCCCTTGGCTTTCCTTAACTCCTCACGACTCATAGGCTCAAGTGTGTACCACCTTTGATCCCGGTTTATATGATGGCGGTTTCTCCTCCCTTCATGCAACACACTACGGTCAAACTGCCATGGCCGGCCCAAAATCACGGCATTGTATTTGCTAGGCATAACCATGCAAGTCACCACATCCGTGTAACCTCCCAGGCGTATAATAATGTTATCTTCCTTGTCCACTAGGATCCAGTGACTCTTATTGATCCAGCCTACTTCAACTGCCGACACTAGGGTCTTGGTTGGGATGGCTAATTGTTGAACAACATGCTCAACTAAGATGTTGCGGTCACTCCCACTATCAATCAAGGCAATGAAAGGAATGAGGCTTCCTCCGATGAAACAAGTGTGATGACATCCGAGCTCACGTTGATCATAATCAACCCATGGATTGTAACTCATGCTCGGCATTTCTTGGAGGAACTCTTCTTTGAGCAAGTCAATATCCTCTTGATCACCAAATGTAACATCATAGTCGATAGGTTCTTGCTGAATATCCATCTTCATCATCTCTTCTGGCCTCTCCTCTTCTTTTGACGTCAAGATGAGAGTTTAGGGAACTCGGTTGACTTTGTTGGACATCAAGAAGAAAGTTGGAGATTTGGTTTGACACCAAACGATCTTCAGGTAAATGGTTGACCTCGGCTTGGAGAAAATTCTGAATTTCAAGGGTTGGAGATAGGATGTATGTGGGACGACAGTCTTGGGGAGTGGGGAGAGATATGGTGGCGGTTAAGTTATTGGAGAGAATCTTGGGAAGATTTGCTATAACCGCCACAAGATCTCTTGCACAATTCGTGGAAGAAAGTGTTTGTACATTGTGTAGGCCGTGGGATGAGAGGCAGCCGTGTGGTGTAGTGGGGAGAGGTAGTAGTAGGCGGTTGGAGTTTGTTGGAGGAGATCTTTGGCAGATCTTGTGGAGATTTGGGAAGATTTTGTGGAGATTTTGGTGGGTTGGCTTGGGGATTGTTCTAACCACCGGCCCTCTTTTTTTTGTCTAAAAAATTACCAAATAAAGTAGGGGATTTCTGGTTGGTTATGTTCGGGTCGTGTGTTTTGGAAGGTAATGGCCAGTGGAGTAATGGTTAGGGATTGTGGTGGTGGTGGGCGAGGTGATGGCTAGACGCCTTCAAGCTGGTGGTTTCTTCTGCCCATGGCCTATCTCTTCACTTCTTCTTTGGATCTTCATGCCTTGGAGCACCAAAAGGATTGCTCCTTGATGCTTCTACTGCCCTTGAACCAACACAAGATGCCCTCACAACTTTGGGAAGACCAAGGAAAGATCAAACGACCACTTTTCTTGCAATGATTTGAAGGAGACGCACAAATGATGATCCCTTCACCTTGAACCGCTCTGATACCAAATGATGTGCCACGCACTTGCAAGGATCTTCTTCTAGCAAGGTGAAGGGCGCCAAACACTTGAATGATGATGCTCTCGGCCAAGCTCTTGAAAAGGGACGGTGTTTGATGTGTTTTTGGAAAAAGAAAGATATAACTCACCAAGATGAATCAAGGAGAGTTTGGGATAAGCAACTTGGTTCTTTAGGATACGACTCACCAAGAAGAATCAAGAAGAGGGGATAAACAACTCGGTTCCTTTGGATACAACCCACCAAAGGAATCAAGAAGAAGCCAATTGATTATAGATATTATGCACTACTCTCAATCAACTCAGTCATGGATATTACTCACCAAGGCCATGAAATGAACATTTAGATATGACTCACTAAATGCATCAATTCCATTCAAAGAGAAACTCTCAAAAGATATAAGACAAGAGGCTGCTCTAAGCATTCGTTTTCAAATCCAAAACAACCTCCTTACAAATGAGGCCAACAAGGCCTTTAAATAGGTCTCACAAATATCCATCAAATAACCAACTCTAATAAATAAAAACAACATATAACACATCCAATTTGGCAGCCTTCGAAGCAAGGGCGCCGTGGGCTCGGCCCTCCTTGGGCGCCAGCGTCGGCCTTGGCCATGGGCTCTTGGCCCTTCCTCTGCGCATTTGAGCTTCATTCAACCTCCAATTGAGCCTTTCTTCTTAGTTGGACATGTCTTCAAGATGGGGCCTAAGAGAGCTCGCCCATGGTGATGGTGGCTAGGTGTGCGCATGCCCGACTTCGTTTGCTCTCGGGTAGCTTCAATCTTTGCAAGGCTTTAGATGAGATTCATGATCACATCATCCTCCCTTTCTTGAGGAAGATTCGACACCAAATCTGCATAAGTTCTCCTTGCAAACACATAAAACTCGAAGCCCTCAAACCACCCTACATAATCACTCTTTTTAAGCCAATGCCTAAATGCTCTAACCCGGCCACTATGCATGAAAACAAATGTGAGCAGACTCCCCTTCTTAACTCGCAGCCTACCCTTCCCATCTAAACATGAATAGAATATACCCTAATACCCTCCCATTATAAATTGTATGCATAAAGAATACACCTTACTAAAAACGAGACATATAGGCAGTATAGAACAAAAGACTTTAGAGCACATAAGAGTATTCTTAGTTGCCTTTGGCCGTGTACACTTGGAGCCAATGTCCTCCTCCTTAAGCCGTAGAGGCATGTGATGAATTATTCCCTTGGCTTTTCTCAACTCCTCACGACTCATAGGCTCAAGTGTGTACCAACTTTAATCCCGGATTATATGATGGCGGTTTCTCCTTCCTTCATGCAACACACTACGGTCAAACTGCCATGGCCGGCCCAAAATCACGGCATTGTATTTGCTAGGCATAACCATGCAAGTCACCACATCCGTGTAACCTCCCACGCATATAATAATGTCAGCTTCCTTGTCCACTAGGATTCGGTGACTCTCATTGATCTAGCCTACTTCAACCGCCGACACTAGGGTCTTGGTTGGGATGGATAATTGTTGAACAACATGCTCAGCTAAGATGTTGAGGTCACACCCAATATCGATCAAGGCAATGACAGGAATGAGGCTTCCTCCGATGAAACAAGTGTGATGACATCCGAGCTCACGTTGATCATAATCAACCCATGGATTGTAACTCATGCTCGGCATTTCTTGGAGGAACTCTTCTTTGAGCAAGTCAATCTCCTCTTGATCACCAAATGTAGCATCATAGTCGATATGTTCTTGATTATTTTGCGTCTTCATCATCTCTTTTTGCCTCTCCTCTTCTTTTGACGTCAAGATGAGAGTTTAGGGAACTCGGTTGACTTTGTTGGACGTCAAGAAGAAAGTTGGAGATTTGGTTTGACACCAAACGAACTTCAGGTAAATGGTTGACCTCGGGTTGGAGAAATTTCCAAAGTTCAAGGGCTAGAGATAGGAGGTATGTGGGACAACAGTCTTGGGGAGTGGAGAGAGATATGGAGGCGGTTAAGTTGTTGGAGAGAATCTTGGGAAGATTTGCTATAACCGCCACAAGATCCCTTGCACAATTCTAGGAAGAAAGTGTTTGCACATTGTGTGGGCCGTGGGCTGAGAGGCACCCGTGTGGTGTAGTGAGGAGAGGTAGTAGTAGTTGGTTGGAGTTTGTTGGAGGAGATCTTGGGTAGATCTTGTGGAGATTTGGGAAGATCTTTGGAGGAGATCTTTGGTGGGTTGGCTTAGGGATTGCTCTAACCGCCGGCCCTCTTTTCTTTTTATCTAAAAAATAACCAACTAAAAGAGGGGATTTCTGGTTGGTTATGTTAGGGTCGTGTGTTTTGGAAGGTAATGGCCAGTGAAGTAGTGGTTAGGGATTGTGGTGGTGGTGGGAGAGGTGATGGTTGGCCGCCTTCATGTATGTGGTTTCTTCCACCCAAGGCCTATCTCTTCACTTCTTCTTTGGATCTTCATGCCTTGGAGCACCAAAAGGATTGCTCCTTGATGCTTTTACTACCCTTGCACCAACACAAGATGCCCTCACAACTTTGGGAACACCAAGGAAAGATCAAACGTCCACTTTTCTTGCAATGATTTAAGGAGACGCGCAAATGATGATCCCTTCGCCTTGCACCACTCTGATACCAAATGATGTGCCACGCACTTGAAAGGATCTTCTTCTAGCAAGGTGAAGGGAGCCAAACAATCGAATAATGATGCTCTCGGCCAAGCTCATGAAAAGGGACGGTGTTTGATGTGCATATGGAAAAAGAAAGATATAACTCACCAAGATGAATCAAGGAGAGTTTGGGATAATCAACTTGGTTCTTTAGGATACGACTCACCTAGAAGAATCAAGAAGAGGGGATAAGGAACTCGATTCCTTTGGATACAACCCATCAAAGGAATCAAGAAGAAACGAATTGATTGTAGATATGACGCAATACTCTCAATCAACTCAGCCATGGATATTACTCACCAAGGCCATGATATGAACATTTAGATATGACTCACTAAATGCATCAATTCCATTCAAAGAGAAACTCTCAAAAGATATAAGACAAGAGGCTGCTCTAAGCATTCGTTTTCAAATCCAAAACAACCTCCTTACAAATGAGGCCAACAAGGCCTTTAAATAGGTCTCACAAATATCCATCAAATAACCAACTCTAATAAATAAAAACAACATAAAACACATCCAATTTGGAAGTCTTCAAAGCAAGGGCGTCGTGGGATCGGCCCTTACTCCTTAGGCGCAGGCGCCGGCCTTGGCCGTGGGCTGTTGGCTCTTCCTCCGCGCATTTGATCTTCATTTAACCTAACCTCCAATATATTGGGCCTTTCTTCTTAGCTGGACATGTCTTCAAGATGGGGCCCAAGAGAGCTCGCCCATGGTGATGGTAGCGCAGTGTGGGCATGCCCGGCTTCGCTTGCTCTCGGGTAGCTTCAATCTTTGCAAGAATTCGGATGGGATTCATGATCACATCATCCTCCCCTTCTTAAGGAAGATTCGACCCCGAATCTGCATAAGTTCTCCTTGCAAACACATAAAACTCGAAGCCCTCAAACCACCCTACATAATCACTCTTTTTAAGCGAATGCCTAAATGCTCTAACCCGACCACTATGCATGAAAACAAATGTGAGGGGACTCCCCTTCTTATTTCGTAGCCTATCCTTCCCATCCAAACATGAAAATAATATACCCGAATACCCTTCCATTACATGTTGTATGCATAAAGAATACACCTTACTAAAAACGAGACATATAGGCAATATAGAACAAAAGACTTTAGAGCACATAAGAGTATTCTTAGCTGCCTTTGGCCGTGTACACTTGGAGCCAATGTCCTCTTCCTTAAGCCATAGAAGCATGTGATGAATTATTCTCTTGGCTTTCCTCAACTCCTCACGACTCATAGGCTTAAGTGTGTATCACCTTTGATCCCGGATTATGTGATGGTGGTTGCTCCTCCCTTCATGCAACACACTACGGTCAAACTGCCATGGTCGGCCCAAAAACACGGCATTGTATTTGCTAGGCATAACCATGCAAGTCACCACATCCGTGTAGTCTCCCAAGCGTATAATAATGTCAGCTTCTTTGTCCACTAGGATCCGGTGACTCTCATTGATCCAACCTACTTCAACCGCCGGCACTAGGGTCTTGGTTAAGATGGCTAATTGTTGAACAACATGCTCATCTAAGATGTTGCGGTCACGCTTACTATCGATCAAGGCAATGAAAGGAATGAGCACTAGTAGAAAAATGGGCATTGGCTACGGTTGCTTTTACCATGGTTGCGTATTTTTTCATGGTAAATGAACATACTTAGCATTATTACCTCGGTTTTTGAAACGACCGTGGTAATTTTACGATTGCTTTTACCACGGTTCCTTGTTTTTTTATGGTAATTTTGCATACTTGACATTATTAACTCGGTTCGTGAAACAACCATAGTAATTGTCTATGGTTGCTTTTACCACGGTTGCGTGTTTTTTCGTGGTAATTTTGCATGCTTGGCATTATTACCTCGATTCTTAAAACAACCGTGGTAATTGTCTATGGTTTCTTTTACCACGGTTGCATGTTTTTTCGTGGTAATTTTGCATGATTGACATTATTACCTCGGTTCTTAAAACAACCGTGGTAATTGTCACTAGTAGAAAAATGACTTTTGGCTACGGTTGTTTTACCATGGTTGCATTTTTTTTCCGAGTTAAATATGTTAAATAGGTGAAATTACCACGGTTCATCAAATAACCGTATTAATTTAACAACCATAATACCATGGTTGCGTTTTTTTTCGTGGTAAATTTTTTGATACATAAGATTACCACGGTTGGTCAAATAACCGTATTAATTTCACTGCAATAATACCACGGTTGATCAAATAACCGTAGTAATTTAACCGTAAAAATATTTTTAACTTCGAACCCTAAAAATCTTTACTCACCGCCGCCCCGAACCCACTTATATTTCTTCCTCTCTGTTCTCCAATCTCAACTACCTGAGCACCGGCGAGGTGGCGACTCCATTCTCCTTCTCCAATCTCTACCGACGGGGTCCACAACGTCTGCCCTTGTGCTTGTCCATGCGAGACTCCCGAGTCCGCCATGACCATGAACCAGGGCGAGGCTGAGTGATCTCTATTCTCCCGCAGGTTGTAGTCCTCCACGATTCGAAATTTTTCCACGACCGCTGGCTCGACGATTGCCTCCGGCACTACCTCGTCGCCAGCAAGAAGGTGCTCGATCTCGGCAGAGAGAAGTTGGACAAGGTTGAGAATTTCAAGCTGATCTTGAACTCGTGAAGCAAAGGACAAAGGTAACTAATTTGTCTAATTAGAAATTTGTAAACTATAGAAGTATAGATGTGAAAATAAAATTGTAAATTGTAGTTGTTATTGTTCTAAATTTATAGACTATAGATATGAAATTGATATAGTTGTGAGTCTAGGAGTATCCGTAGAAGCAAATGTTTGCTTAATTTTGAATTCTTGATATAATATATAATGAGATGAGATAATGCATGATTAACTACTACATATTGCTGCTCATATGGACCCCTTTTCTCAGATACATTGACTACTGCATGCATAGAGTAAATCTCTTGCGGCATTATGGCGTCAAACCCATTCTTGTATTTGATGGAGGATTTTTGCCGATGAAGAAGGAACAAGAGAACAAGGTAAGAATTTAAGTTTCTATTGAGCAACTTGTGGATATTAGCTTAGAGTAAAAAACTATGTTTGCTAGTTCAATCTTCTAATTCCTTTTATTTCTAGATGTAAATAGGTTAGCCACTTGGTGAAGGAATAATAGCCTTTAAATTTTGGCTCTCATCCTTGCCTTTACTTTATTGAACTGTTTATTTGTTGTGAATTTGCTCAATGTTTGGGCTTTAACCTCATTAACTTAGCTTTATGCTTCTTGAATCTTGACTTATTTTGTATAAACGTGTAAGCTGTCTTGTAATCATTGATGAGGTTGCCACTGCTTGTAAAAGATGGGCAAATAAATTGTTTCCAATTTCTGCACAAGTGGGGGTTGGGGGGGGATTGTGCAAGCCAAGATGCACTTACAGAGTATGTACTTAGATGTCAAATTGCTGCAATTTTCTTTTAATGGGAGACAGGGTTGAAGATGCTGTGCCGATCCTCATACTTATACTCTTCACAGAATCGAATATATAGGAGGATTTTGTGGAAACATTCTTACTTTTCATAGTTTATACTATTATGATTTACCATAATGTCATGATCTCTATAACTAGTGTAGCTCATCCGAGTATTGTAATCTGGCGCATAATAGATCATGGAATAACGAGATATCTACCATAAATGTAGGTCCAGAAAAGAAAACCTGGAACGTGCTATTGGGCATGAGTCCAATGGGAATTCTGCTGCTGCCTATCAATGTTATCAAAAGGCTGTTGATATTTCACCTGTAATAGCTTTTCAACTAATACAGGTACGAGCACCCATTAGTTTTCGATGTTTCATGTCAAGTTTATATATTATCAGGATTTGCAATTCTACCATAACCTTTGAATGTTAAATGTATCCTTCATTCTTTCATATTTAAAAACTAAATTATAAAGCCATCAAGCTGCAAATACCTTCTTTTATTTATCAATCTTCCTAACGAACATTTTCCCTTGGTAAAGGTCTTGAAGAAGGAAAATGTTGATTATATTGTGGCTCCATATGATTCTTGTTGTGTATCTGCTATCATTTCACCTCTGATTGAAAAATGAACATACCATGTTAGAAACTGTGTTTGTATACATGCTGAATTACAAGTGCCTTGATTTTCTTGCTAAGTTTCTAGTTATGACAAAAGCCATTACTTCTGCCAATTTGAATTGACTTGCATTGGGGTTCTAATTTGGTTTCTGATATATTATTTTCATGTGTTAGGTACTTGTACCTCAATAAGCTATTACTTCTACCATCTGGTACATGAGATTCGAGATCAATGGGCAACATTTGTGCAGACCTTCATAGATTAGTTAGTACGTACGTGGAACATTTGTGCAAGTATTTCATACTTTAGCTAGCTAAACAACATGTGTATAAGTGTTTCATACATTAGCTAGCCCAACATTATTTTTAGTGATATATCAGCTTTTGAGTGTGTTGCATTTATAACAATACATTGATGTATGCCTTTTTAATATTTAATCCATTTGTATACTTGACGTCTTTTGAATTCATGCAATGTAGATAATTATGGTTATGTGTATGCTATAATTTATATTATAATTTAGGTACTTATAAAATGTGCACATTTACCCCGGTTCGATCAAATTTATAGGGATGCAAGTTTACCACGGGTAAAATCAATTTATCACGGTTTAAACAATTTTATTATGGTTCAACTTTACCGCGGGTTGAACAATATTACTACGGTTAAAAGTACTTTAAATAGTTGCATTTTTACCACGGTTCACAGAATTACCACGGTTCATGAACCATGGTAAATATGTAACCGTGGTAAACATGCAAACGAGGTAAACAAGTTTACCACGGTTACATAACCGTGGTATTCTTTGCAAATGAACCGTGGTAAAAGGCGTTTTTTCTACTAGTGGAGGCTTCCTCCGATGAAACAAGTATGATGACATCCGAGCTCACGTTGATCATAATCAACCCATGGATATCTACGTTGCACGAATTTCTTGGAGGAACTCTTCTTTGAGCAAGTCAATCTCTTCTTGATCACCAAATGTAGCATCATAATCGATAGGTTCTTGCTTAATATGCATCTTCATCATCTATTCTGGCCTCTCCTCTTCTTTTGACGTCAAGATGAGAGTTTAGGGAACTCGGTTGACTTTGTTGGATGTCAAGAAGAAAGTTGGAGAATTGGTTTGACACCAAACGAACTTCAGGTAAATGGTTGACCTCGGCTTGGAGAAATTTCTGAAGTTCAAGTGCTGGAGATAGGAGGTATGTGGGACGGCAGAGAATCAAGCCTTACGTAGTTTAGAGTATTTTATTTTTCGTACATCAGAGGAACGAGTCTAAACCCACCTTCTAGGAAGGGTTATCTAGACACGATCCAACTATCATTTGTACGTCGTGACTAAGATCAAACCCACCTTCTCTAGGAAGGGTTGTTTAACATTTTCATTATTTATGTGTGATTTTATTTTGGTTTGTTTTAATTTTAGATTTAGGATTTGCGACTGTGCTCGACATATATTTGACTTGATATCGAGCTCTTACATAGCCTTTAAAGGCGTCAAGTCTTTAAGTAGTTTTGAAAAGAATCTTTTTTTGGTGAATCTTTAATTTTAGTTTGGATTTGTGATTGAAATTGATGAACGATTACTTTATACCGAGTTTCTTACGTACCCTCTTAAGAGTGATCAAATCGTATGTAGTTGTTTTGCAATGCAATTTAAAGGAGTGACCCATTAATTAATTGGAAACAATTCTATTTTAAAATTTCTACCAATTATAAACTTCATATTATAATGGGTCAATTTATAAATAAGCAAATCTTATACTTCTCTCCCGTGGACTTAATTAGTCCAGATTTTCAAGCAAAGCATCGGGTCTAAATGGACCCAAGTCTATAAAGTACAAATATTTGAAAAGATCTAAATCTTCACCATTTACAGAATTTACTTTTGTCCATTTTGATTTAATCTCATCATTTCATGTAACTAGACCCCATAATTTTTTATGTTAATCTCAAATAGACAGATACACACACTGACAAAGCTATGCACTCCCTTTGTCTTCCACGTGGATTCATGAATGGGCTTCATGTCTAAGAGTTGCATTTTATCATATCGGAACTCTCGATCACCTCTGCTAACTACAATTGAAATTTGTATTTATTGTGAAACGCAAACTCAGATATGGATTTAAGTAATTAAGTCCCACATATGATATCATGAATCAATTTGCTAAATGGGTTGATTTAGATATGTGCATTTTGCTAGGGTCATAGTTAATTTTTAGACATTTGAACTTTGGACAGTTTGATTTGTTAATTTTTAGACATTTGAACTTTGGACAATTTGATTTTAAAAGAGGAGGGTTTATATCATCAGCATACATCTTTTTTAGTTGCCAACTAGCATATAATACATTTTAAAATTAAAATATTATTAAATAATTACGAACTAAACTGGTAAAATAATAAGCTTAATCTCTTGAACATATGGTGATAAGGAATTTCATACAAAAAACTGAATAAGAATATATATAAATTAGATTTAAGTAATTAAAACAATTGATTATGTATAATTAATCAAAAGAAAAAAATAGTTAAATCATATCACATAATTATTTCAAATACTTTTAAAATATATTACCAATTTTGCATCATGTATCATACCTGACCAATTATATTTTCAATCACATATTTTTAATTATATATATTTAAGCATTAAAACTATAAGTACATTACGTTTTTAGGTATATAATTTTAAAAAACGTACCTTTTACATGGTTAAAAAGTATAGTTTGATTTAGATCTATGTATTAATTTATAACATATTTTAACGTATTTTAAAATTTTGTTTTACATACACATATATATATATATTATAAATAGTTTTAATTACAAATAATAAGTACCATAACTAATAAGGTAAAGTATATCTTATGAATAATTAATTCACAATTAAAAAGAAACTAATAAGGTAAAAAAATATCAATAATATTTGAGATGATAGTATGTGTATAATTAAGGTAAGTTATTTTAATTAAATAATAAACAGATAAGAAATAGAAAAAGTAGATATTAGTATTAGAGAGAGATAAAAGTGTAATTGAATATTGAGATTTGCTTATGTGGCATATCTCATGGGTTGACACGTAAAAGAGATAATTAGGGCTTTAATGTAGTATATAGGTTTGCCTTATTATATTTATATCGTATTCTCTAATAAAAAGGTGATGAAAATTTTATAAATATATTTGTTAATTCAATTGTTAATTCACTTATTGTATTCTTTAATAGTTATTATGTGTTTTACCAATTAACCAAAGAGAGGGAGTACTAATTGTATTTGACTTTTTCCTTTATTCGTGTTTAAGTATGGAAAAGGATAATATATATAAGTTAGATGTTTTTGATTGACATGTTTAGTTTTTGAAATAGAATATTCGTATATATAATTATTATATTAATTTTTAGAAAAACAAAATCTTTGTATATAATTATTGTGATTAACATATTTAGTTTAGGAAATAGAAGAATGTGATATATATTTATTATGTTGAATTTAAAAAAATGAAAAATTGAGAAAATGCCATGTGTATAAGGAGTGAGTTAGTTTAATAGGAGGATGCCATGTGGCATAAAGATGTTTTAGTTTAGTTGATATATATTAGATTTATGATTAGATTGAATTTTAAATATTGAAAATAAATTAACAAAACTTAATTTAAATTTAGATATTGTGCCAAAAAAACTTAAAAAACGCATGAATTGATATGGTTTACATGTGACAGTTTTAACGAGGTGTGTCATGTGGTGTAGTTAGGTTCTAGTTTAGTGTGTGTATATATATAATAGATTTTAAATAAAAGAGATGAATTTAACCTTGAGAGCATGACAGGGAGAAGAGTAAAAAATCATAAACACCAAAATTAATTATTATATCCAAATGTATAAAGAGCCAAAACTAAACGACACCAAAGAGACAAATACTTACTCACGATTCAAATGGTGTTCCTTTAAACTCTCTCTAGTGCATGAAGTTGGAGAGTCAGACACGTTGAAGAAAACATTTATAATCAGATATAATGATGAAAAATGAAAAGATAATACTTAATAAAAAACTATCTACAAATATAAAAATTTATTTTGTTGATTATAATATTCTCCCAATCTTTTATTTTCAAATAAGTTATTCAACCCTGTTGCATAATTTTTTGTGAATACAACTCTACAAAGCATTGAATTTTGGTGCAAAGTGTTCTACTTCAAAACCAATTCTTGTTATAGGAATTCATAACAAGACTAGAGTATGAGAAACTACAATAAAGACTCTTTAGTAGAGGTTTGCATTTACATCTTGAGTTATCTTCAATCATTCATTTAAACTCAATTCTCATTGTAGGAATAATTTTGTTATGACAATTTTATTTTCTTAGTTTAATTCAATATTTTTTATGAACCTATTATTCGAGTCGGTCTATAGATTTTAACTTGAGAATGGTCTGAACAAAATAATATATAATTTTGTGAAAAAGTAGTTCTTCAATCATAAAATTTGAACTTTAGCAAAACAATGTGATACTTTCTCTATTGTTAAATGTGTGTCTCATCTGTTTTGTTGTTGTGTTTGATATGTTGGGAATCAGATTTAACTGTCCATTTTTATCAATATAAAGTTGGATCTTTTTAAACATTCAAGGAAATGTGCAATCTATAGTTCGGTATATTTGGCTTCTTTGTATCATCAGATATTGTGTACCTTAACATGTATTTTCTCTTTCACCCTTTCCTGAACCACGAAACCCTAGAAACAAAGCGGCCGCCGCGTTTGAATCCTTCGATCCTGCGGGAATATACCGAACTATAGATGTCTTGGGAATATACCGAATCTCATATGAAATCACTGCGGGAATAGGGGGAGGATCAGCATTCAAGCGATGTCTCGCGAAACTATCCGAACTCCGTGGTTCCTCGTCTTGGGGATTGCTTTGAGAGACGTTTGATGCGAACAACCCCTGAGGTGTCGTTTGCAATGCGTAGGATCTTGATTCCTCAAGCTTGTAGTTGAAATTTCTCTTCCGTAGCCAAAGTGATGGCTTTCCTAGGGCTAAAGAGATAGCCTTCAAACTCGTTCAAAGAGATGAACGGAGAGATCAAAGTGATGACCGCGAGACACCGAAGAGACGGTGTTTGATTTGCTCGAAGCGACGAGCTACGAGATAGTTTGATCCGTGGCATCGAAGGGTTTGATGTTGGGATTCAAGGAAGAAGCGTACTCAACTTTACTACTCAAATCAACATCACTTTATTGAATGAAAAACATGAATATTTAAAGATAATTTCGTGCCCTAATGGCTTGTAAATTAAGAAATCTATCTAAGCCTAAGGATAAGGAAACAAAATAAAAGATAGAAACTTGTTAAAGAAGCAATTAGGAATCCAAACAAGCTTGAATCCTAAATATCCTTATCTTATCCTAAGGAACTAATAAACTAATTAATAATGCTGAAAATAAAGATATTCTAACAAGGAAAATCAGATATAATCTTATCTAACTAATCTAAGTAGATAATTCCCGCTGGAAATTGCACAGCTCTCAGTAAAACTCGATTTTTACCATCTTCTTGTTGGAAACTTGAATCGACGTAAACTATGAAGTTGTATATCTTTGAATCCGATTTCTAAAGCATCTTGAATCATCACGAGATCAATTTTCTAGCCACAGTTATGGCCGTTTTACCGAAGACTGTCCAGAACTAAATCGCCAGTAACAATTCCGCGGTCGCGGCTATGGCTTCCGCGGTCGCGGAAAACCTTCTGTACTCCTTGAGCCTCTTCCTTGGAGACCTTTGATTAATCCTCCCGTGCATGTTGCTATCAATCTCCCCTTCTTGACTTCGAATTGTCCCCGATTCGACGTGGATGCAGAAAGAAGCGTCAAGTAGAGAGACACGAACATCCAGAAAGAGCAAATGAACAAGTTGTGCATCAGCCTCGAATAACATCAAAGTTGTCACCTTTGCGGCTGAATCTTCTATGATTGTGGTGGGAGCGAGGTGTGTAAGAACAACAATAGAAGCCTCAAGCTTACCCGATACGAGCATTGGTTGCGGAAGCGGTGATGAGTGCGGCGGAGGGGCCGGTGAAAGGTTGTGTTGTGACGAACAACCATCAAGGGACGGGGCGTCGACGACCTATTCCTCTGGAAGCTCGGTGTCGGGCACAACCGTGGGAGAGATGAAGATTGGCTCAGCGGGCGCAATGGGCACCTCTGCGGGCATGCCGAGTGGAGTCGTGATGGGCCTCGTGGTAGGGGCGATGAAGGCCGGTGCGACAAGGACAACAGGCTGCAGGGAGCACGCTGGGACGCACTCGGTGGGCTACGGAGGGCGCGCTTGAACCCTCTCGGTGTGGACCAAAAGTTGGGGCCTTGATCGACTTCTGATGCGCTCCGCGTGGGCCTGAGCGTCGAAATCTACAGCAAAATGTCGAGTCATGTGGAACACGAGATGCGCCCATGTATCAACGGGACGTTGACGATGATGCCATCGATCATCTTCAACCCGGTACCACCAGTCGAGGGCGTAGCCGGTGAAGCATTGAATGGCGACGTCGTACTGCTCATACTCGTCGTAGTCTCGCTGGCTGAAGTAGTACGCCATATGACGGGTCCACTCAAGGAACAAGTTAGGATCATCATGCCCGGAAAAGTGTCGACGGCGAACCCGGGTGTCAGGTGGATACGCCATGTGAAAGCATAGGCCGGATCTTCCCGCGGCGGCTAGGGTGTGGCAGCAACACTACTTCCGAATTGTGCCCTTTTGGTGGGGCAAACGAACTCCGATTTGGACGAATTTTATATTCTTGGACTCGTATCGAAAATATATACCAGATTTTGGAAGAAAATTTCAGAAACAAGAAAACAAATTCGACCGATATCTGGGCAGAACTGAGAACGTCTTGGCGTCGTTGCAAGCGATGTCGGTGGAGAAGTGCGCGGCCTACTCAAGACCGAGTGTATGCACAGTATCCACCATTGAGAAACCACAATAAGAGAGAAGAACAAACTTAGCTTGGATAGGCTCTGATACCAGTTGATGCGAACAACCCCTGAGGTGTCGTTTGCAATACGTAGGATCTTGATTCCTCAAGCTTGTAGTTGAAACTTCTCTTCCGTAGCCAAAGTGATGGCTTTCCTAGGGATAAAGAGATAGCCTTCAAACTCGTTCAAAGAGATATCCTTGATACCAGTTGATGCGAACAACCCCTGAGGTGTCGTTTGCAATACGTAGGATCTTGATTCCTCAAGCTTGTAGTTGAAACTTCTCTTCCGTAGCCAAAGTGATGGCTTTCCTAGGGATAAAGAGATAGCCTTCAACCTCGTTCAAAGAGATGAACGGAGAGATCAAAGTGATGATCGCGAGACACAGAAGAGACGGTGTTTGATTTGCTCGAAGCGACGAGCTACGGGATAGTTTGATCCGTGGGATCGAAGGGTTTGATGTTGGGATTCAAGGAACGAGCGTACTCAACTTTACTACTCAAATCAACATCACTTTATTGAATGAAAAACATGAATATTTAAAGATAATTTCGTGCCCTAATGGCTTGTAAAATAAGAAATCTATCTAATCTATCTAAGGCTAAGGATAAGGAAACAAAATAAAAGATAGAAACTTGCTAAAGAAGCAATTAGGAATCCAAACAAGTTTGAATCCTAATTCTCCTTATCTTATCCTAAGGAACTAATAAACTAATTAATAATGCTGAAAATAAAGATATTCTAACAAGGAAAATCAGATATAATCTTATCTAACTAATCTAAGTAGATAATTCCCGCTGGAAATTGCACAGCTCTTAGTAAAACTCGATTTTTTGACCATGTTCTTGTTGAAAACATGAATCTACGTAAACTATGAAGTTGTAGATTTTTGAATCAGCTTTCTAACGCATCTTGAATCATCACGAGATCAATTTGCTAGCCACAGTTATGACCGTTTTACCGAAGACTGTCCAGAACTAAATCGCCAGTAACAATTCCGCGGTCGCCGAAAACCTTCTGTACTACTTGAGCCTCTTCCTTGGAGGCCTTTGATTAATCCTCCCTTGCATGTTGCTATCAATCTCCCCTTCTTGACTTCGAATCGTCCCCGATTCGAAGTGGATGAAGAAAGAAGCGTCAAGTAGAGAGACACGAACATCCAGAAAGAGCAAATGAACAAGTTGTGCATCAGCCTCGATTAACATCAAAGTTGTCACCTTTACGGCTGAATCTTCTATGATTGTGGTGTGAGCGAGGTGTGTAAGAACAACAATAGAAGCCTCAAGCTAACCCGATACGAGCATTGGTTGCGGAAGCGGTGATGAGTGCGGCAGAGGGGCCGGTGAAAGGTTGTGTTGTGACGAACAACCATCAAGGGCCAGGGCGTCGACGACCTATTCCTCTGGAAGCTCGGTGTCGGGCACGACCGTGGGAGAGATGAAGATTGACTCGGCGGGCGCAATGGGCACCTCTGCGGGCATGCCGAGTGGAGTCGTGACGAGCCTCGTGGTAGGGGCGATGAAGATCGGCGCGACAAGGACAACAGGCTGCAGGGAGCACGTTGGGACGCACTCGGTGGGCTACGGAGGGCGCGCTTGAACCCGCTCGGTGTGGACCAAAGTTGGGGCCTTGATCGACTTCTGGTGCGCTCCGTGTGGGCCTGAGCGTCGAAATCTGCAGCAAAATGTCGAGTCATATGGAACACGATATGCATCCATGTCTCAACGGGACGTTGCCGACGATGCCATCGATCATTCTTCAACCCGGTACCACCAGTCGAGGGCATAGCCGGTGAGGCATTTAATGGCGACGTCATACTGCTCATACTCGTCGTAGTCTCGCTGGCTAAAGTAGTACGCCATATGACGGGTGCACTCAAGGAACAAGTCAGGATCATCATGCCCGGCAAAGTGTCGATGACGAACCCGGGTGTTAGGTGGATACGCCATGTGAAAGCATAGGCCGGATCTTCCCGGGGCGGCTAGGGTTTGGCAGCAACACTACTTCCGAATTTTTCCCTTTTGGTGGATCAAACAAACTCCGATTTGGACAAATTTTATATGCTTGGACTCGTATCGAAAATATATACCAGATCCTGGAAGGAAATTTCAGAAACAAGAAAAAAAATTCGACCGATATTTGGGCAGAACTGAGAACGTCTTGGCGTCGTTGCAAGCGATGTCGGTGGAGAAGTGCGCGGCCTACTCAAGACCGAGTGTATGCACAGTATCCACCATTGAGAAACCACAATAAGAGAGAAGAACAAACTTAGCTTGGATAGGCTCTGATACCAGTTGATGCGAACAACCCCTGAGGTGTCGTTTGCAATACGTAGGATCTTGATTCCTCAAACTTGTAGTTGAAACTTCTCTTTCGTAGCCAAAGTGATGCTTTCCTAGGGCTAAAGAGGTAGCCTTCAAACTCGTTCAAAGAGATGAACGGAGAGATGAGCTACGGGATAGTTTGATCTGTGGGATCGAAGGGTTTGATGTTGGGATTCAAGGAAGGAGCGTACTCAACTTTACTACTCAAATCAACATCACTTTATTGAATGAAAAACATGAATATTTAAAAATAATTTCGTGCCGTAATGGCTTGTACAATAAGAAATCTATCTAATCTATCTAAGGCTAAGGATAAGGAAACAAAATAAAAGATAGAAACTTGCTAAAGAAGCAATTAGGAATCCAAACAAGTTTGAATCTTAATTCTCCTTATCTTATCCTAAGGAACTAATAAACTAATTAATAATGCTGAAAATAAAGATATTCTAACAAGGAAAATCGGATATAATCTTATCTAACTAATCTAAGTAGATAATTCCCGCTGGAAACTGCACAACTCTCAGTAAAACTCGATTTTGACCATCTTCGTTTTGGAAACATGAATCGACGTAAACTATGAAGATGTAGATCTTTGAATCAGCTTTCTAACGCATCTTGAATCATCATGAGATCAATTTTCTAGCCACAGTTATGGCCGTTTGACCGAAGACTGTCCAGAACTAAATCGCCAGTAACAATTCCGCGGTCGCGGCTATGGCTTCCGCGGTCGCGGAAAACCTTCTGTACTCCTTGAGCCTCTTTCTTGGAGGCCTTTGATTAATCCTCCCATTCATGTTGCTATCAACGTTTGCCGCGGGAGAGTAGGAAACCACACCCTTGCCCCTCACCATCTCAACCCGCATTACTCGCCCGTGTGAAACAACTTCATCTCTGGTTTGACGCGATGATTCACTCGAAGATGAAGACGCGGTGTCGGATTCGGGACTCGAGGCGGACTCATGCTCTCTATACGCGTTCTCCACTGCTCTGCCATAGGCATCACCACTCCCTGAGTTCGCTTCACTTGACATGATGAAAAGTTGCGGAGGGACGATTGCGCGTGATAAAAAAGTCCTCTGAAAAGAAGATAAAAGAATTTAGTCACAAGGAACGAACAGAATGCGCACAATCTAGACAAGGCAGATGAAGTTCTCAAAGAAAAGAACGCGACCAACAAGAAGTTGAAACAAGTAAAGTTATCAAAGGATCTGGAGACAAAATTTGAAGAGTCAGGCTAAAAAAATAGGGGGGGAGAAGAAAATGTTGTGCTCCACACTAGGAAGGATCGTCTTTAACAAAGTGAAGGGCAGCCATGATCATTCTTCCATGGAGATCTCGGCCAAGCACTCAAATGATGGTGTTTAATGTGTTTTAGGGAAAGTAAAAGATATAACTCACCATGATGAATCAAGGAGAGTTTGGGATAGGCAACTCGATTCTCCTTGGATATAACGCACCTTGAAGAATCGAGAAGAAGGATAAGCAACTTGAACTTCTTAGTATATAACTCACCCAAGGAATTAAAGAAGAGGCTAATCAAGTGTAGATGTGACTCACTACCCTCAATCAACCTTGCCAAGGATATGACTCACCAAGGCCATGAGATGATCATCTAGATATGACTCACTAGATGAAACAAATCATTGAAGAGACAAGAATAAGCTCTCAAGCATTCATCATTCACTCAAGTCTAAGTTACAAAAGAGGCAAAACAAGCCTTAAATAGGCTATAAAAGAAATTAAAAGAAAATCAACTAATTCTAGCACTAATTGTACCCACTAACTTATCCACTACTCTAGACCACTAACTAATCTACTAACTTATCCACTACTCTAGACCCACTACTCTAATTTATAGAATTAAAATTAAAACCTGAAAATAAACAACTTAAAAGAAATAACATAAAACACATTAATGGGCGACTTCATCTTCACTCCTTGGGTGCCGACCTTGTCAAGGTCCTTGAGGTGACCGAGGGTCACATCAGAAAAGGAGGAGAGGAGTTCTAGAGTAAAGTGTAACAGCAAACCCCTACGCTTCGCAACATGTGAGAACCCACCATATCAAGCCATTCAACCTTGCCCCGTCCCTATTTCCACCTTTCTGAGGAACCTCTACCCATTGGCGCAACCACCACCGCCATTGTTGCCCAGAAAAATCCAGAAAAGTGAGAAGCAAGAAGATGCAGCAGCGAGAGAGAAAAGGAGAGGGTGCAGTCATAAACAAGAGTACTGAAAAAATAAAGCAAAAAGCAAGGCAAAATCGAAATTAGAGAACAAAGAAAGCCAAATTACCTGGGCAATTTCAAGAAGAATGGTGAACGAGAAACGGTGGCTGGCGGAAGAAACTCAAGCGGCTCGGAGCATCTTCAGGAAGAGAGAAGGAGAAAGATGAAATGAGGGGTCTTCCCGCCCCTGTCCTCCCTTATACATAAGAGAGTAACTGGGCCGAATTAATTAAGGCCCATTGAACAAAAGCCCAACATGGATATACAGAAGCGTCCTGGAGACACCTCATAAAGTGAAGTAACCGAATGCGATAGTCAAACGCATTCTCCATGTGTTGCCTTGATAACTTCACGCGTTCATCATCAAGGCAAGGGGATGTGATGGACCGCGCTATTCTTGAATAGCATTGAACGCGTAGAAAGACCGCATTCATTCCTCTATGTTTCTCAACCGACAAGCGAGGCCCTTGTTCAAGTCGTTCCCAGCCCTGGAATGATCGCGAAAATTGTTTGCATGTTGTGATGTCACTCGCCCAATGGAACGAAGCCACATCTCAACCGCCATTGGAGGTCGCCTTACTCGCGCACGACACGTCACTCCATGCAAGTCACCATTGGTTGACACGTCTTTGCTCCTTGCCAACAATCATAAGTAGGACTCGATCACTATAAATAGGATTAAAACTTCATTTTTTTGAGGACCTTTTGTGGAATTGACCACTTTTTGGGGATAAAACGAGAGGTCTGTGTATGGTTCTCGTGTAAAAATTTGTTGAAATGTAATCGTCGTTAGAATTATCGCGTTGATTATGAATAAAATGTCCTTTTTACAAGTTTCTGGTCTATCGCTTGGAAGATCGCATTTATTTTGTGGGATAGTCTCTGTCGTGGCGAATCTATATTTTAAACAACTCAAATACACGGGAACCATCAAATAAGGTCTTACATTTTTTGGAAACAAATCACTTAGTTTCCAAAGCACATGTTATTGTATTTTTTATATTTTGTGGTCAATATTGGAAAAAAGATAATAAAATATTGCAGATTTGTTTTAGTGCTTAAGAAAGATATGATATGGAATATTTTGTTGTACATTTTGGAAAGATTTGATTGTAAATAATATTAGTATGGTAGGTGTAGGATGCTATTAGTGCAAATTTTTTATATTTAAAATATGTCTAAAAAACGATAGACTGACATGTGTCCAATTCAATACCGTGACACCACGTGGCAACGTAAAAATCGGGCTCATTCTGGGGGTGTCACATGGCGCAGATAGTATTCTGCTTTAGTATATATATAGTAGATTAGCAATTTCAGCTTGCTACCTTTTTGTCAAAACAAAAATTGACTTCCTCCACTTTCTTTTATTTTTTGAGAGTAAGAAACGATTTCACTTCAAATCAAAATTGCCAATAAATCACAACTATTATTTTGTTTAGGTCTAAAAGACACATCACATCCATCACTGTTGAAAGAAATGCCGCTTTTGAATTTGCTTTTGACAAATTTTGACACAATCACAAAGCTTTTTTAATCGTGTTTTTTTTTTCATTTTGATTTTCTTTATCCGAATTTATGAGTGTCGAATACAACATAATCTCATCCACTTGAATTTCACTTTGCAGAGGTTTTTTTTTTGAAACAAGGCAAACATTAGGACTCACCTAAAAAGATGGCTACCGTAAATCATCTGAATGGATGATCTTTACAAATTGAGTTCCAAAAGACTGAAAAGTAGAGTTCAATTGTAAGAACTCATATCTGTCACCGATAATTGTACTACGATGGGTGTCGGCGGGACACAAAAGTTGTTGGAATCTTTGGAGTGCATGAGACGGAATGGGGTGTGTGGCCAGGAAGTCAGCTGCTCGGTTTGCTTCTTGAAAGCAATGAAAAACCTACGAAGAAGAAAAGGAAGACAATAGAGTCAAAATAACCATAATAATGGAGTGAATTTCCCATGGAGTTTTCCATGTGCATCGAATAGAATTGATGACAAGTAAATTATCGCCTTCAATAAGTAATTGTGAAATATTATGCCTAACAACATACTGAATCCCGAAAAGAGCTGCTAGGGCTTCAGTGCGGAGTATAGAAGTTGATGGAAGTTGATGCCGATGGAAAAAAGGGTTTTTGCATTGTGATCTCGGATGATATATGCAATGTGTGAAGTGTTGTCATATTTTTTTGAACCATCAAAATTAAGTTTAATCCATGTAGGCGGTGGTTTCTTCCATATTTTGTTAGTAATTAGTTCACAGTTTCTTCTGATGGTAACAAGTTTTGTGGAGTCATTGGATAATATCCATTCTCGAAACAGTATCCAAGCTTGTTCTGAAGGGTTATAATGTTATGGGGTAGCAGATTGCCGGAAGATCATGTTATTGCAGTAATTCCAGATACACCACCAGAGAAATAGCAAAGGAATGGGGTTGTCGTTGGACTATCGGAAGTAATCAAAGTTGTATTGAAAATATGACATAAGTTGTAAAGAGAATGATGTTTGAAGTTTTGATTCAAGGTTAGATATCATTTGTTGAGTAAAGGAGCAAGTAAAAAATAAGTGGTTGGTATCTTCATCTGTATGTTGGCAAAGTTGACAAGTTGAGTAAACCGAGTGGTAATGACGGTTAAGCCGTTCCGTGGTGGGGAGGCCATCACGGATTGTCTTCCAAATGAAAGACTTAATTTTTGGGGGAATCTTGAGTTTCCAAATCCAATCATACGCTTGTGGTCTCTAGTTAAATATGGCACAACGATTGAGTTGGTGAGCGGACGAAATGGTGAAGTTCCCGTCATTATTAAATCTCCAAATAAGTCCATCATCCATGGGTGAAGACGGGATGTGGATATTGGTTATTTTGTCAATGACATGTGGAGGTAGTAAAATTTGCAGAGAAGGGAGATCCCATTGTCGGGATGGGGTAATGAAGTGAGATACTATAATATCTGGTGTAGTGTTGTTGTGAAAGAATGGAAAAAAGATCACAGTTAGGGATCTAGGAATCCGACCAGAATTTAATCATATGTCCATTTCCTAGCTCCCAAGCATGTCTTTTTTTGAAGTCATTGCGGAGGTGAAGTAATCGTGAAAACTGCCAGGACTGTTTAGCCTTCTTACGGTAAGAGAAGATATTTATAGATGTAAGGTACTTTTCAGTAATAATTCAGACCTAGAGATTATTGGGTTCAGTTAGTATTTTCCATAATAATTTCATCTGAAAGGATTTGTTCGTCTCTTCTATGGTATGGAGTCCAAGTCCACCATCATTTTTAGGTTGGCATTAAGAATGCCAAGAAATAAGGGGACGGTAGTTGGCATGGTATTTGTTCTAGAAAAAAGTCTTTAATTATCTTATCCATATCATTACAGACAGAGGTTGGGAGCAGAAAACTTTGCATTAAGTAATTAATTTTAGAGCATAAATTTGATTGTATAAGGACAAGGTGATCAACGCTACTTTGTAGTATTTAATTAAGAGTTATTACCGGTGTTTTGGGTACCATTTGGAGATGTCTAGAGCACAATTATGAAGTATGGAGTTGAGGAGAAGAAGTATGATTTAGGTGGTTTGGAGAAGTTTTATTGAAGATATAAAGAAGCTGAGAAGAGAACCACAAAGAAGATGAAGAGAAGCCAAGTGGAGAAGGCTCGAACAGGAGAAAGGCCGCGATCGCGGGGCTGAAGGCCGCGGTCGCGGAAATCTACGTAAGGCGAGAAGAAGAACGCGTCAAAACCGCGACCGCGGGTGAGCAAGAGGAATGATCGCGGTTAGTTCGAGAGTAAGGAGCCAGAAATGGAATTTTACGCGATCGCGGAAATTCTTCCGCGATCGCGGAAATATGCAGCAGCGTCGCGACTCGTTTTTCGTCAGAAGATCCGAAGTTTACTTTTGTTTTATTTCCCTTTTTATTTATTTTCTTTACTTCGGTTATATTATCTTATTTCCTTTTTGGATTATATGTGTTATCCTTTTTAGCATTAGGTTTTGGTTTTAGGTTATTTTAACCTAATTCCTAGCAGCCACATTCATTATTCAGTTTTCATTCAGTTTTACATCATCGATTTTTTATCATTCAGTTTTCCCTTAGAGTTTTACTTTTCAAGATTATGAAGAACTAAGCAACATTTGCTTAGTCCGTCAATTGAAGCCTTCGTTTGAATAATGGTTGTGAGATTCTAATTCTATTTCTTTTCCTTTGAATGTATTGATTCTCTTGTGCTTCATCCCATTGATTCTTACTGATTCCGCTTATTGGACGCAACTAGTTGTTATTAGTAATTGTCTATTGCTAGGGTTTGGTAATTACTGTTTGAGTTACCTAATTCATGTGTAGCAACTGCAATATTCTAAGAACTGTTTGGACTGGTTTATTGTAGAGAGAATTAATTGCATGCAATAGTATGACTGTTTGCTACTCTTGCATGTATCTATCGAAATTCATGTGCTCATTGCTGCTGTTGAATTGAATTGTGAGGTTTTCATGGTTATTTAATAGTTAGTATTCTCAGGGTCTGTTTGTCCTGTTTATAAACTTATGAAAAGGAATAGGAACATTCATAGGAAGGAATTAGAGAGAATCTAGGATCAACCAATCGAATGAATGGTGGATATTTGTCTGACTAAGTAGTTTTTCCCAATTGATTACCATCTTTGTTATTTAGTTTACTTTGTTTACTTGCAATCAAACAATCAACAAAACCCCCCTTTGTTACCTTTGACATACGACTTTGCACTTTGAAAGATTACTTCCTCCCTGTGGGATTCGACCCTTGCTTGCCTTTGTTACTAGTTTAGGTTGTTAAGGATTTATTTTGATTAGGCATCACGACTTTAGCCTCTTATCACAAGGCGACCAACCTGGGATAACGAATTGACTTTCCATTTGGATAATTATTTTTTGAGGTTCTATATGGAGTCGTTGAAGATTTCTTTTTTAACTCGTCCTCTTACAATAGGAATGCCTAGTATTTTTCCATTGATTTAGTCACTGGTAAATTAAGTAAGGCTGCAAGAGAGGAGGTTTGATGTGTAGTAATATTGGAGAATGTTTGTAAGGAACTTTTATGGAAATTGATAGATAGACCAGAGATACGACTGAAGGTATTAAGGATATCTTAGATATAATGCATATTTTGTTGAGTGGCATTAGCAAAAACGAAGGTATCATCAGCGAATGTGAGGAACGAAATGCACGTGCCGTTACGAGTCAGTTGAATTCCAATTTTCCGATTTGATTGTTGAGTTGCATAAGATAATGTGCGTGATAAGTATTCCATAGCAATGATGAAGATGAATTGAGCAATAGGGTCACCTTGGCGTATACCACATTGGGGTTTAAAAACAGGTCTAGGCTCATTGTTAACAAGTACCGAAAATGAAGTAAAAGTTATACATGTCATTAGTTTCGCTACCCAAATAGGAGAAAAATCAAATTTAAGCAAAATGGTTTTGATGAAGTTCAAGTTTAGTTTGCCATAAGCCTTTTCCATATCCAGTTTGAGAGCCATCCATCATTTCTTACTTTTCTTTTTCGCATGGAAAGAATGAAAGATTTCATGAGCTTTGAGGATGTTGTCCTGTATTGATCGCCCTTCCACAAAAGCACCTTGGAAGGAACTGATGAGTTTAGGTAAGACGATTTTTAATCTGTTAGCCATGATTTTGGTGATAATTTTATAAATAGTGTTGCAGAGGCTAATTGGTCGGTAATGGTTGACAGTAATAGGGTTATCATTCTTTGGGATAAGAGTTATAAATGAGTGGGCACATTCAGTTAACATCTGACCGGAGTGAAAAAAGGCCTGAATGGCTGGAGTGAGTGATTTAACCCCACTTTGTAGAGGTTATAAATATTTAAAGTGTTGATTTAAACCCAATTGGATATTTACACTTAAGTTTTTTTTTATCCTCAACGCAATAAGGCTTCGGTTTTATGGGTTTATTTTTTATGTGAAAGATTCACTTTAAGATTTTGGCAGAATTAGTGTGAATTCTTTTCTAAAGTAGGCACTTTTCTGAACTTAATTCTTGAAATAGGCTCCGTTTGAAACTTATTATGAATATAGACTGGCTGATATGCTTCGGACTAAGTCGATGTGCAGTATAACGACTATCTCTAAAGGAAATACTGAGCTACACAGCGACTCATGTAAAAGCGGATGGAGTTTTATTTATTTATAATAAAAACAAGAGTCGTTGTTTTAGACAGTGACTCTAATTTTCTAAAATAAAATAAAATTGAGTCTCTCTTTCATACAACGACTCTATTTTTTAAAGCTAAAGTTGTGTCTATGTAAGGAATATTCCTAATCAACCTTCACGGGCGAGCTTCGCATGCTAAATCAATGGCGAAGGGATTTGACCGGTGATGCATTTATACTCTTCTGATATTGTTCCTATTCTTCATTCAAATTTTCACCAAATTCTCTACTCCTCCATTAAATGCATCCCTCTTGACTTTCTCTTCCATTAAATTCTTCACCAACCTCCTCTCATTTAAATCCAACCTCCTATCTTCACCAACATCCAGATCCCACAAATCCCACCTTGCCGAGGCCCTCCACCGACGCCGACCTTTCTCCTCCACCAACAATGTTGAAATTTGTCCCTTCCTCCGGCGAGTCTTAAGGAGCCACAACCGCCGACGCCGACATTGCCTCTCCTCCACCATTTCAACGACTCCAAAGCTTCAAATTTCCTTTCTTTATTCGCCGCCGACTGTGGTTACTGTTTGAGGTACCACTGTTCCGCTCATGAATTCATATGTCTAGTGCCCAGGGTTAAGATCTAATTGTTTTTAATTTTTGTTTTGCTGGTCCTTTGTGGCTTACGTTAACTTGTAGTGATAATTGACTTCTGATTCGATTAGTATAAAATTGAATATTGAACTAAACCCGTAATTAAAAAAATAAGATATGTAAGAGTCGTTGTTCTGTACAGTGACTCGTACCTTTTTTATTTTTTTAATTATCAACTCTGGTGCAGGGGAAGTTGTTGTTTTGGACGCAGACTTTTTTCCGTTCAATCGCTACACAAAACATCGACTTATACCGATCCTACATTCTATTTTCAGAATAAGTTTGTAAAAAGTGCCTACGGAAAAAAAATCAGTTAGTGTAGTGCTATGACTTGATTTGTCCCTTCACTTACACATGGATCATAGTGTACATGCATGATTCCATAATTGCTCTATTTTTAAAGCCTAGTTTGATCAGATAAGCCATCATTGTTCCATCTTTCTTCTATTTCTTTATGCTTTGTATAAAAGAATTGGTCCATAATTAATAATGAAGCATAGACTTAAGGCGCCGAGAGCATACTTTTTTTTTTAAAACCCAAGTTTGACACCGAACTAATTCGATCAAAATATGAGACCATTTGTGGTGGCGAAAGTATTCCCATTCAATCCAACCACGAGTTTGATATAGCAGCGAAAGTAATTACTTTCAAGCCAACTACTAATTTTTCTTTTGGTAAGGGTGAAAGTAATTACTTTCAAACCACAGTATCCTTTGATATAGCCACTTCGTTGAACCCAAATTCAGATTGAAGTCTCCCTTAATCTATACAAAAACAAGAAATTGGGTTAGTTCATAAGAAATTCCACAAAGTCTAAAATACCATACCCTTCTCTTCTTTTCTTCTTGGGATGGAGGCTAAAATTTGATGAAACAGAGGCTTCTTCAATTCGGACGAGCAGGATTAGAGTTTGTTGAACAACTTGCTTTTTTTAGAATTCCTCTTTTTCCTTTTGCTTTCCTTTTTTTTTTGTCTTCTGCAGATATGCGTACATGTAGAGTTTTGCTGCTTAGTCACTGTGTAGCGTTTACAAACGCTACTGTGTGGGGTTTAAAAGATGGCAGATTATGGCATGGGTTTATAGTGAGAGCTTCTGTTTTTCGACACGGTAAGGTGCACGGTCTGGCGAATTGAATGAATTCACATTGAATATAAATGATTATTTTATATTTAAGTTTTTAGTGTTGGATAAATGTTCATTTTTTGGACACAATTGAATGGATTCACATTTATCAAATATAAATACCAGGGTAATTGAACGTTCATATATTGCTAATTCATATTACAAAGTGGAAAATGAATGAATACACATATGATCCTAATTTATCCAATCTCTCTCCCGAAACTACATAACCAAACCGCCATGACCTTGGTTTCCACGTCTGACGAGATATTCATTCATCCTTTCCCTAAATGGTACATCCCATCCTTCAACACTACTATGCTTCCAATTGTTCCAAATGGCGGGCGGGGGTGGGATAAGACAACGGTCATCAACTAGCCAAACCTGTAAAAAATGAGCTAAAATAAGTATTACATAATTCACAAGGTAAAGCGCGGATGTATAAGTATGCTTACCGAGACAATATGATCATGATTTCCTACTAGTGCTACCGTATGCATCGTTGTGGGAGGCCGGGCACCCGGACGAGAAAACATGGGGAGACATGGGGTCCACTCCATGAGAGAAAGACAAGAGCCACCTGGAATCTGGTTGCAAATTCTAACCCAACCATCGTCATTTCCATCCAGTGATCCTCCCAGCAAGGTCATGTATGATCAACCATCTTGATAAGATGGTCAATGTCAGTCACCATACTCGCTGGTCGGTAGAGATCTCGATGCAATTGCAGTTCCTTTGAAAGCTCATGTCACACGTAGTCGTAACTCTGTTCCCCCAACCCTAATAGTACAGACAAGGAACGGTACCCACAACGACCGTCACCTTGAACGTCTTCTACTCGAGTGATGTAGTTGAACATGAAAGGGTCAACATTTCGTACGCCCCAATTAAAATCGAGGTGACAATCATTTTCCCCGTTTCTTGGATCAACTTCAATTTTGGGCGGGATCGGACCAGTGCCACTCTCTTTGCCGTCTGAAACTCTTTTGGTGTCTCCATCATGCATCGAAGAAGGTTCTGATCCAACAGACGATTGAATGCTATCTGACTTCCTCTTCTTCTTTTGCTCATCCTTCTTCTTATTTTCCTCATCCTTCTTCCTCTTCTTCTCCTCATCCTTCTTCTTTTTTTCCTCCTCCTTCTTCTTTTGCTCGTCCTTCTTCTTTTGGTCCTCCTCCTTTTTTTGTTCCTTCTTCTTTTGCTCCTCCTACTTGTGCTCCAGCCAAGTGGGGTCCCTCTTGGTCGAGTCCTTCTTAGGTCTCCCCTTACTAGTATCTCCGCACGGGGGCTCTCCCAAGGTAGAAGTGATCGGGTGATGGAAGTCATCGTACCTTGTTGTGAGAATGCATAATAGCTCGTCGAGCATTTCCTTTCCTTCCCAGTCTTGGATCAGCTTCTTCATTAAGACATCTTGTCTTGAAATATGCTCAATATCATCACTTCCGAGATCTTCATGGCCTACTCCTTCCCACTTTATTTGTTTCCAAAATAAATGGATTTCACTTGGCAATATTGGGATACCAGCCTCTACATATCTCTTGATCATGTGCGGGCAAGGCAACCCAAGCGAGGATCTCCACCATACATCGCGGCATTCTTCATCAGGTATCTTTCCCTCCTTTTCCCAAATAGCTTGTTTGTATAGTAATCTTATGCACTTGTCCGTTATCTTGTACTCAAGGTGACTGAATAAAAGCTTCACCCATTGGGGCCCATCCTTTATGACAGTGGCCAACTTAAAACTGCTCTGCTCTGCTCTGCTCCATAGACCCCTTAATGACACGTATCTGATCATTCATAAATTTCACTTCATATTATTTTTCCCATAGGCATAAATTATTACAAATGAAAATAATACAATGAGCCCAAAAGATTACACACACCTGATCCGTGAACATATTGTCGATGTGTACTACGATCGTGTCAAACCCTCCACCAGATGATTTTAGGGTGTCCTTGAGCATAGAGTGTTGAGACTCGACCTTGACAAATAATACTCATGTTATACTTCATAAAAAATAATACGTATCTAACGAGAAAATATGTTATATAATTTACCTGTTTGATGATCTTATGGCGAAATAAAGAATATGATTAGACCATGCATCAACTAATTTCTTTTTGTGCTCGTTAAGCCAAACTTCCTCGACGTACTGCATAAACGTACCTTTCTTCCACTTGTCCCTCAAATACTTAAGCCGTGACTCGTACACATCCTCCGTGGGTGACCACAACAAGGATATTCCCCGTAAAATGCTTAACACTTTTGTTGCACATATTCCCGGTGACCTTTTCTTCAACATTGCGGTTCACATGGACCCTACACAACAAATGGTGTGCATTGGGAAAGAATATTGGTACAGCCTTCACAACTGCCAAATCTCGGCCTGACATGATCGCCGTAGGTTCTTTTTTACCGAACAAGGATTCCAAACGCCGCAGGGCCCATATGTAGTGCTTCATTGTCTCATTTCGCATGAATACAATGGTAATACAGTAGTTCAGGTTTGTGCAAGTGAACCCAACAAATTCCAAACACGGCATACCGTACCTATACATGTACATTCAAAAAGAAAATAAGATGCAATTAGATAGTGCAAATGTATTGAAAAATTAAAACTAAAGATTACTTGTTGGTCTTGTAGGTTGTATCCATAATGACGACGTGGGGGAACAAACCCAACAAGTGCTTGGAGTCGGGGTGACTAATAAAAAGATCACTCACAACCTCCTTCACCACATACTTCCCCTTTTCTTTCATCTTAACCTTAACCCTTTCAACGTCCGTATAATATTCTTTACCCCTTAGAAATTCCAACGTGAATTGCGTCACCGTCAAATGGCCCCTGGATTTCTTCCTCTCCCTAGCCTTGTAAGTGTACACTTGACTCCTTGATGTCAAGCATTTCGGGTCTACTCTGACAAAAAGAGAAATAATGTTCTTCGGCGTCGAGCCGGTGGCAGACAACAACTTTACCGCCTCGATTTGATCCGCATCAAGGCGTCCAGCAAAAGCATGCCCTAATAAGGATGTTGGGATGTCATGGGTGTGCCATCCACATATGACCTTTAAGCTCCACTTACTCTCTTTTGATAACAACCCATGCATCTCAAACGCGCACTCACTCTTCCTTGTCCTCGTTGACTGGTTCGATTTAGGGGTTGGCTCGGAACCTTCGACCGCCTTATTCTTCACTGGTCTGTACGATCTAGACTTCTCACATGATAGTATCACCTTTCGATAGCATGATTTTTGTATGACAATCAAAATGTTCAGTTCTTTTCCCACTGAACGAACTCATTGAATCATACTCTGTCTATTACCCCATTCCTCATCCGTAGTAAAATACGAAGAAAAATCGGCACTCACAAAGTTGGTGCCACTAGAATCATCCTATGTATTTCACAAACATTGGTATTCATTATAAATATACATAAATACAAACTAAGATAAATACTCATATTCTATACCTAACCTCATGTTCTACCCTAAAAATCATGGTGCAAATATGATACACGTAGAAAATGCGGTCGAAGGTTCCGAGCCAACCCCTAAATCGAATCGGTCAACTAGGACAAAGAAGAGTCAGTGCCCGTTTGAGATGCACGGGTTGTTATCAAAAGAGAGTAAGTGGAGTTTAAAGGTCATTTGTGGATGACACACTCATGATATCCCAACATCCTTAATGGGGCATGCTTTTGCTGGACGCCTTGATGCGGATCAAATCGAGGCGGTGAAGTTGTTGTCTGCCACCGGCTCGACGCCGAAGAACATTATTTCTCTTTTTCTCAAAGTAGACCAAAAATGCTTGACATCAAGGAGCCAAGTGTACAATTGCAAGGCTAGGGAAAGGAAGAAATGAAAGGGCAATTTGACGATGACGCAATTCACGTTGGAATTTCTAAGGTCTAGAGGATATTATGCGGACGTTGAAAGGGTTAAGGTTAAGATGAAAGAAAAGGGGAAGTATGTGGTGAAGGAGGTTGTGAGTTATCTTTTTATTAGTCACCCCGACTCTAAGCACTTGTTGGGTTTGTTCTTCCACGTCGTCATTATGGATACAACCTACAATACCAACATGTAATCTTTATTTTTCATTTGTCACTACATCTACATTATTTAATTGCATGTAAATTTCTTTTTGTTTGTACATGTATTTGTACGATATTCCGTGTTTGGAGTTTGTTGGATTCACTTGCACAAACCTTAACTATTGTATTGCCATCGTATTCATGCGAAGTGAGACAACGAAGCACTATGTATGAGCATTGCGGCGTTTGGAGGCCTTGTTCGGTAATAAAAAACCTACGGCGATCATGTTAGACCGAGATTTGGCAGTTGTGAAGGCTGTACCAATAGTCTTTCCCAATGCGCACCATTTGTTGTGTAGGGTCCATGTGAACCGCAATGTTGAAGCAAGGGTCACTGAGAATATGTGCAAGAAAGGTGTTAAGCATTTTGCGGGGAATATTTGTTGGATGTTGAGGTCACCCATGGAGGATGTGTACGAGTCACGGCTTAAGTATTTGAGGGACAAGTGGAAGAAAGGTACATTTATGAAGTATGTTGAGGAAGTTTGGCTTAACGAGCACAAAGAGAAGCTAGTTGATGCATGGTCCAATCATATTCTTCATTTCGCCACAGATCATCAAACAGGTAAATTATATATCATATTTTCCCGTTAGATACATATTATTTTTTATAAAGCATAACATGAGTATTATTTGTCAGGGTCGAGTCTCAGTACTCTATGCTCAAGGACACCCTAAAATCATCTATTGGAGGGTTCGACATGATTGTGGTACACATCGACAATATGTTCACAGATCAGGTACATGTAATCTTTTGGGCTCGTTGTATTATTTTCATTTGTACTACTTTGTGCCTATGGGAAATATAATATGAAGTGATATGTATTAATGATCAGATACGTGTAATTAAGGGGTCTATCAAGATCTCTACCGACCAGCGAGTATGGTGACTGACATTGACCATCTTATCAAGATGGTTGATGATACGGGACCTTGCTGGGAGGATCACTGGATGGAAATGCCGATGGTTGTGTTAGCGTTTGCAACCAGATTCCAGGTGGCTCTTGTCTTTCTCTCATGGAGTGGACCTCATACATCTCTCCCCATGTTCTCTCGCTCGGGTGTCCGACCTCCCACAACGGTGCATACGGTAGCACTAGTAGGAAATCATGATCATATTGTCCTGGTAAGCATATTTATAAATTCGCGCTTTACCTTGTGAATTATGTTATACTCATTGTAGCTTATTTCTTTACAGGTTTGGCTAGTTGATGATTGTTGTCCTATCCCACCCTCGCCCGCCGTTTGGAACAATTGGAAGCATAGTAGTGTTGAAGGATGGGATGCACCATTTAGGGAAATGATGAATGAATATCTCGTCAAACATGGAAACCTCGGTCGTGGCGGTTTGGTTATGTAGTTTCGGGAGGGAGATTGGATAAATTAGGATCACATGTGAATCCACTCTTTTTCCACTTTGTAATATGAATTAGCAATATATGAACGTTGAATTACCTCGGTATTTATATTTGATAAATGTGAATCCATTCATTTGTGTTCAAATAAATAAACATTTATCCCTAAACCCTAAACATAAAATAAACAATTATATTCAATTGTGTCCAAGAAAATAAACATTAAAAAAAATTATTAAGGTAAAAATTTAATTATGTTAATCTGCACGGTTTGGCACAGACCGTGCAGCTGACCGTGCAGAAAAACAGAAGCTCTTAGTAAAGTTGCCAAAATCTGGCGTTTTATAAACGCCACATTGTAGCATTTTCTAAACGCCACACCTTGGCGTTTGCAAATGCTACACAATGGCATTTACAAAAGCCAGATTTTGGCAATAGTGATTTTTTTCTTCTAAACTAGGCACTTTTATTAACTTTATTCTTAAATTAGGCTCGGATTGAAACTTATTCTCGAAATAGGCTGGATGAGGAGCTTCGGGGTGAGTCGCTGTATAAAACACCGACTCTTTAGACGCCGCAGAGAACAACGACTAAAGACGAAGCTGATGTGATTTTATTTTTTTTATAATTAAAAATTGCATTTTAAAATAAAAAAATATATATGAGTTCCTGTTTCAAACAGTGAATCATATATTTAAGTTTTTCAAACTTAAAATAACAAAATATAATTAAAAAATTATAAAATATGCATGAGTCGCTGTTTGAAATAGCGACTCATGCTTATTTGTTTTCTATGTTTTAGTTTTTAAATTCAATTTTTAATATGAAAAACAAATTGTATATATGAGTCGCTATTTCAAACAACGACTCATATATTTTATTTATTTTTTTATTTAAAAATGTGTTTTTAATTATAACAAACTAAATATAAATTAGTCGCTTTTTCAAACAGTGACTTAGCCCGAAGCTCAATCAGCCAGCCTATTTTGAGAATAAGTTTAAACCCGAGCCTAATTTAAGAATAAAGTTGATAAAAGTCCCTAGTTTGGAAAATAATTCTTGGAGTTTGGTCTAGTTTTAGACGCTACTGGGTAGCGTTTGCCAAACTTGTGGATGTCACTGGGTGGCGTGTAGGGTGGCTAAAGAAGAGTCTGTTTATAGGGTTTAGGATTTAGGGTTTAAGGTTTAGGGTTTTTGGTTACTATTTATGATTTATGATTTTGTTCACCCTAAACCTCAAATCCAAACCTTGTATACGAGGTATGCATGTCCATAGATTACTATTATGGTTTTGAGTTTAGGGTTTATGTTGAAGCAAGGGTTTAGGGGTTAGGGTGTAGGGGTTAGGGTGTTTGAGATTTTTAAATCTTGGATAGTATAACGTTTGATATGGTTTAGGGTTAGAAAGGGTCTTTCTATTTGGAACTTCAAGGGGCATTCTGCGAAACCTTCAGTAGAAGAGCTTCAAAAGTAAATCCCCGACTATGATATAACTACAAAATATCGGAGCCATATATTCCCGTTGAAGATTTGTTCTTAGAAAAAAATTTGGACATCTCAAACCCTAAACCCTAATGAATGGACCATAGCCACTACAACCAAAAATCCTAAACCCTAAAAAACCCTATCCTAAACCCTCTCACATAACCATAAATGCCACACTGTGGCGTTTAAGTCTTTGTGAGAGGGTTTAGGGTTTAGGGCTTACGGTGGGTTTAGGGTTCAAGGTTTTATTAAACATGGTTAAAGGGTGCATAAAGGATATTCAGTATGTATATATTGGTCGAAGGTTCCGAGCCAACCCCTAAATTGAATCGGTCAACTAGGACAAAGAAGAGTCAGTGCCCATTTGAGATGCACGGGTTGTTATCAAAAGAGAGTAAGTGGAGTTTAAAGGTCATTTATGGATGGCACACTCATGATATCCCAACATCCTTAATGGGCATGCTTTTGCTGGAAGCCTTGATGCAGATCAAATCGAGGCGGTGAAGTTGTTGTCTTCCACCGGCTCGACGCCGAAGAACATTATTTCTCTTTTTCTCAAAGTAGACCCAAAATGCTTGACATCAAGGAGCCAAGTGTACAATTGCAAGGCTAGGGAAAGGAAGAAATGCAAGGGCAATTTGACGATGACGCAATTCACGTTGGAATTTCTAAGGTCTAGAGGATATTATGCGGACGTTGAAAGGGTTAAGGTTAAGATGAAAGAAAAGGGGAAGTATGTGGTGAAGGAGGTTGTGAGTGATCTTTTTATTAGTCACCCCGACTCTAAGCACTTGTTGGGTTTGTTCTTCCACGTCGTCATTATGGATACAACCTACAATACCAACATGTAATCTTTAGTTTTCATTTGTCACTACATCTACACTATTTAATTGCATGTAAATTTCTTTTTGTTTGTACATGTATTGGTACGATATGCCGTGTTTGGAGTTTGTTGGATTCACTTGCACAAACCTTAACTACTGTATTTCCATCGTATTCATGCGAAGTGAGACAACGAAGAACTATGTATAAGCCCTGCGGTGTTTGGAGGCCTTGTTCGGTAATAAAAAACCTACGGCGATCATGTCGGACCGAGATTTGGCAGTTGTGAAGGCTGTACCAATAGTCTTTCCCAATGCGCACCATTTGCTGTGTAGGGTCCATGTGAACCGCAATGTTGAAGCAAGGGTCACAGAGAATATATGCAAGAAAGGTGTTAAGCATTTTGCGGGGAATATTTGTTGGTTGTTGAAGTCACCCATGGAGGATGTGTACGAGTCACGGCTTAAGTATTTGAGGGACAAGTGGAAGAAAGGTACGTTTATGAAGTATGTTGAGGAAGTTTGGCTTAACGAGCACAAAGAGAAGCTAGTTGATGCATGGTCCAATCATATTCTTCATTTCGCCACAGATCATCAAACAGGTAAATTATATATCATATTTTCCCGTTAGATACATAGTATTTTTTATAAAGCATAACATGAGTATTATTTGTCAGGGTCGAGTCTCAGTACTCTATGCTCAAGGACACCCTAAAATCATCTATTGGAGGGTTCGACACGATTGTGGTACACATCGACAATATGTTCACAGATGAGGTACATGTAATCTTTTGGGCTCGTTGTATTATTTTCATTTGTACTACTTTGTGCCTATGGGAAATATAATATGAAGTGATATGTATTAATGGTCAGATACGTGTAATTAAGGGGTCTATCGAGATCTCTACCGACCAGCAAGTATGGTGACTGACATTGACCATCTTATCAAGATGGTTGATGATACGGGACCTTGCTGGGAGGATCACTGGATGGAAATGTCGATGGTTGGGTTAGAGTTTGCAACCAGATTCCAGGTGGCTCTTGTCTTTCTCTCATGGAGTGGACCTCATACATCTCTCCCCATGTTCGCTCGCCCGAGTGTCCGGCCTCCCACAACGGTGCATACGGTAGCACTAGTAGGAAATCATGATCATATTGTCCCGGTAATCATATTTATACATTCGCGCTTTACCTCGTGAATTATGTTATACTCATTGTCGCTTATTTCTTTACAAGTTTGGCTAGTTGATGATTGTTGTCCTATCCCACCCTCGCCCGCCGTTTGGAACAATTGGAAGCATAGTAGTGTTGAAGGATGGGATGCACCATTTAGGGAAATGATGAATGAATATCTCGTCAAACATGGAAACCTCGGTCGTGGCGGTTTGGTTATGTAGTTTCGGGAGGGAGATTGGATAAATTAGGATCACATGTGAATCCACTCTTTTTCCACTTTGTAATATGAATTAGCAATATATGAACGTTGAATTATCTCGGTATTTATATTTGATAAATGTGAATCCATTCATTTGTGTTCAAATAAATAAACATTTATCCCTAAACCCTAAACATAAAATAAACAATTATATTCAATTGTGTCCAAGAAAATAAACATTAAAAAAATTTATTAAGGTAAAAATTTGTTAATCTGCACGGTTTGGCACAGACCGTGTAGTTGACCGTGCAGAAAAATAGAAGCTCTCAGTAAAGATGCCAAAATCTGGCGTTTTATAAACACCACATTGTAGCATTTTCTAAACGCCACACCTTGGCGTTTGCAAATGCTACACAGTGGCGTTTACAAAAGCCAGATTTTGGCAATAGTGAATTTTTTTCTAAACTAGGCACTTTTATTAACTTTATTCTTAAATTAGGTTCAGATTGAAACTTATTCTCGAAATAGGCTGGCTGAGGAGCTTCGAGGTGAGTCGATGTACAAAACAACGACTCTTAAGACGCCGGAGAGAACAACGACTAAAGACGAAACTGATGTGATTTTATTTTATTTATAATTAAAAAGTGCATTTTAAAATAAAAAAAATATATGAGTCGCTGTTTCAAACAACGAATCATATATTTAAGTTTTTCATACTTAAAATAAAAAAATATAATTATAAAATTATAAAATATGCATGAGCCGCTGTTTGAAATAGCGACTCATGCTTATTTGTTTTCTATGTTTTAGTTTTTAAATTAAATTTTTAATATGAAAAACAAATTATATATATGAGTCGCTATTTCAAACAACGACTCATATATTTTTATTTAAAAATGTGTTTTTTAATTATAACAAACTAAATATAAATTAGTCGCTTTTTCAAACAGCGACTTAGCCCGAAGCTCAATCAGCCAGCCTATTTTGAGAATAAGTTTAAACCCGAGCCTAATTTAAGAATAAAGTTGATAAAAGTCCCTAGTTTGGAAAATAATTCTTGGAGTTTGGTCTAGTTTTAGACGCTACTGGGTAGCGTTTGCAAAACTTGTGGATGCCACTGGGTGACGTGTAGGGTGGCTAAAGAAGAGTCCGTTTATAGGGTTTAGGATTTAGGGTTTAAGGTTTAGGGTTTTTGGTTACTATTTATGATTTATGATTTTGTTCACCCTAAACCTCAAATCCAAACCTTGTATACGAGGTATGCATGTCCATAGATTACTATTATGGTTTTGAGTTTAGGGTTTATGTTGAAGCAAGGGTTTAGGGGTTAGGGTGTTTGAGATTTTTGAATCTTGGATAGTATAACGTTTGATATGGTTTAGGGTTAGAAAGGGTCTTTCTATTTGGAACTTCAAGGGGCATTCTGCGAAACCTTCAGTAGAAGAGCTTCAAAAGTAAATCCCCGACTACGATATAACTACAAAATATTGGGGCCATATATTCATGTTGAAGATTTGTTCTTAGAAAAAAATTTGGACATCTCAAACCCTAAACCCTAATGAATGGACCATAGCCACTACAACCAAAAATCCTAAACCATACCCTAAACCCTCTCACATAACCATAAATGCCACACTGTGGCGTTTAAGTCTTTGTGAGTGGGTTTAGGGTTTAGGGCTTACGGTGGGTTTAGGGTTCAAGGTTTTATTAAACATGGTTAAAGGGTGCATAAAGGATATTCAGTATGTATATATTGGTCAAAGGTTCCGAGCCAACCCCTAAATCGAATCGGTCAACTAGGACAAAGAAGAGTCAGTGCCCGTTCGAGATGCACGGGTTGTTATCAAAAGAGAGTAAGTGGAGTTTAAAGGTCATTTGTGGATGGCACACTCATGATATCCCAACATCCTTAATGGGGCATGCTTTTGTTGGACGCCTTGATGCAGATCAAATCGAGGCGGTGAAGTTGTTGTCTGCCACCGGCTCGACGCCGAAGAACATTATTTCTTTTTTTCTCAAAGTAGACCCAAAATGCTTGACATCAAGGAGCCAAGTGTACAATTGCAAGGCTAGGGAAAGGAAGAAATGCAAGGGCAATTTGACGATGACGCAATTCACGTTGGAATTTCTAAGGTCTAGAGGATATTATGCGGACGTTGAAAGGGTTAAGGTTAAGATGAAAGAAAAGGGGAAGTATGTGGTGAAGGAGGTTGTGAGTGATCTTTTTATTAGTCACCCCGACTCTAAGCACTTGTTGGGTTTGTTCTTCCACGTCGTGATTATGGATACTACCTACAATACCAACATGTAATCTTTAGTTTTCATTTGTCACTACATCTACACTATTTAATTGCATGTAAATTTCTTTTTGTTTGTACATGTATTGGTACGATATGCCGTGTTTGGAGTTTGTTGGATTCACTTGCACAAACCTTAACTACTGTATTGCCATCGTATTCATTTGAAGTGAGACAACGAAGCACTATGTATGAGCACTGCGGCGTTTGGAGGCCTTGTTCGGTAATAAAAAACCTACGGCGATCATGTTAGACCGAGATTTGGCAGTTGTGAAGGCTGTACCAATAGTCTTTCCCAATGCGCACCATTTGCTATGTAGGGTCCATGTGAACCGCAATGTTGAAGCAAGGGTCACCGAGAATATGTGCAAGAAAGGTGTTAAGCATTTTACGGGGAATATTTGTTGGTTATTGAGGTCACCCATGGAGGATGTGTACGAGTCACGGCTTAAGTATTTGAGGGACAAGTGGAAGAAAGGTACGTTTATGAAGTATGTTGAGGAAGTTTGGCTTAACGAGCACAAAGAGTAGCTAGTTGATGCATGGTCCAATCATATTCTTCATTTCGCCACAGATCATCAAACAGGTAAATTATATATCATATTTTCCCGTTAGATACATAGTATTTTTTATAAAGCATAACATGAGTATTATTTGTCAGGGTCGAGTCTCAGTACTCTATGCTCAAGGACACCCTAAAATCATCTATTGGAGGGTTTGACACGATTGTGGTAACATCGACAATATATTCACAGATCAGGTACATGTAATCTTTTGGGCTCGTTGTATTATTTTCATTTGTACTACTTTGTGCCTATGGGAAATATAATATGAAGAGATATGTATTAATGATCAGATACGTGTAATTAAGGGGTCTATCGAGATCTCTACCGACCAGCGAGTATGGTGACTGACATTGACCATCTTATCAAGATGGTTGATGATATGGGACCTTGCTGGGAGGATCACTGGATGGAAATGCCGATGGTTGGGTTAGCGTTTGCAACCAGATTCCAGGTGGCTCTTGTCTTTCTCTCATGGAGTGGACCTCATACATCTCTCCCCATGTTCGCTCGCCTGGGTGTCCGACCTCCCACAACGGTGCATACGGTAGCACTAGTAGGAAATCTGATGCGGGGATTAGCCGTGAGTGGCCCGATCTAGACGCCAATGACTCGATTGAAGGTGGAGATAGAAAATAGACAACAAGAACACCAAGAACAACAAGAACAAGTTAGCAAATGATAGGAAACAAAGAAATAAACAAGGATATAGGAACAACCGAAAGATGCAATGGAGAGACCCTTGACAAACAATGTCGCCAATAACCAACCCAATGTGCACAAATGATCTTTCATTCTACAATCTCCCACAACGATGGACGTGTCCAAAGAGCAAGAGAAGGAGGCGAGTGAAGCCTTGGAACACCAAGATCATAGACGAAATTGACACAACGCAAGAGCAACCTAGCAAGTTCGAATCAACACCTTGAGAAACACTCCCATGGAGCTCTCATCTTTCATATGCTTAAAGAAAATATCATGGCTGAAAAGTTGTCTTACAAAGACAAGCAAAAGGGTCTTAAATACCCTAAGGAGTCGGCCCACACAAGCCCAACAAGAAAACAAGACAAACGGGCTAAAAAAAGGACAAACTCGGCCAAACAAGGTCCTGACCCGGCCGAGTTTGTGGACCGAGTCAGGCTCGACATTCTTCTCTGAGAACAACTCGGCCTGGACCCGGCCGAGTTGTGGGCCGAGTCAGGGCCATGCCTTGGCTTGCTTCTTGTAGCCTTCGTCTTTCGCGGAGACAATTTCTGGCCTAACTTCAGAAGGTCCGTTCTCTCTCGTCCTTGATCGGAATGGAGTGATTCTAACGCCCAGAGATAGATCTTGAAGTCTAGTTTCACTCCTAAAAATTTGAGAGTTATCGGAGTTGGGAATCAGAATATATGGCACGTTTACTGAGGGGTCGCTGAAAGTTCCGGGAAGGAATTCAACGAAATGATTGTTGTGGGTGTTGGTGGTCTTCGTTCCCCCGGGCTTGGCTTGAAAGGTCACCAAGGTCCGTAGCATGGGCTCGGTGAAGTCCTCGACGAGGGTGGGCTCCCTTGAGACGTGAAGGCTAACCAAGTTCTCGAGTTCCTCGTGCATACGCTTGGCTCGAGCCCTTTGTGAGTGGACCATCCCCTTCCTCAATGGCTTGGCTCGAACCCTTGTGAGTGAACCATCTTTCTTTGTGTGCAACTTGGGTGAGGCCTCGGATGCCCCCGCATCAAAATCATGATCATATTGTCCTGGTAAGAATATTTATACATTCGCGCTTTACCTTGTGAATTATGTTATACTCATTGTAGCTTATTTCTTTACAGGTTTGGCTAGTTGATGATTGTTGTCCTATCCCACCCTCACCCGCCGTTTGGAACAATTGGAAGCATAGTAGTGTTGAAGGATGGGATGCACCATTTAGGGAAAGGATGAATGAATATCTCGTCAAATATGGAAATCTCGGTCGTGGCTGTTTGGTTATGTAGTTTCGGGAGGGAGATTGGATAAATTAGGATCACATGTGAATCCACTCTTTTTCCAGTTTGTAATATGAATTAGAAATATATGAACGTTGAATTACCTCGGTATTTATATTTGATAAATGTGAATCCATTCATTTGTGTTCAAATAAATAAACATTTATCCCTAAACCCTAAACCCTAAACATAAAATAAACAATTATATTCAATTGTGTCCAAGAAAATAAACATTAAAAAAATTTATTAAGGTAACCATTTTGAGAAACCTTCAGTAGAAGAGCTTCAAAAGTAAATCCCCGACTACGATATAACTACAAAATATTGGGGTCATATATTCTTGTTGAAGATTTGTTCTTAGAAAAAAATTTGGACATCTCAAACCCTAAACCCTAAACCCTAATGAATGGACCATAGTCACTACAACAAAAAATCCTAAACCCTAAAAAACCCTACCCTAAACCCTCTCACATAACCATAAATGCCACATTGTGGCGTTTAAGTCTTTGTGAGAGGGTTTAGGGTTTAGGGCTTACGGTGGGTTTAGGGTTCAAGGTTTTATTAAACAGGGTTAAAGGGTGCATAAAGGATATTCAGTATGTATATATTGGCCGAATATTTTCGGGATTATTTGAGATTCTCTGATGGTCCTTCAGTAGAAGAGCTTCAAAAGTACATTTTTGGCTACGAACAAAACTACAAAATATCGGGCCAATATATACCTATCGAAGATATTTTCTTCGAAAATAATTTGGATACCCCAAACCCTAAACCTTGATGAATGGACCAAAGCCACTACAACCCTAAAAACCTTAAACCCTACCCTAAACCTTCTCACATAACCTTAAATGCCACATTGTGGCGTTTAAGTGTTAAATGCCACAGCGAGGCGTTTAAGTGTTAAATTCCACAGTGTGGCGTTTATGTGCCAAACTCCACACTGTGGCGTTTAAGTGTATTAGGGATTAATTAGGGTAGTTTTTTTAGGGTTTTAGGGTTTAGGGTTTTTTATTTAGGGTGTAGGAGTTCATTAAATAGGGTTTAGGTAATATCTTCAATATGTATATATGGCCCAAATGTTTTGTAGTTATAATCGTAGCATGATTTCGTCTGATTTAGTCTAAGATGCGCTGGAGGCAGCACCAGGTAAAATTAATACGTGTACGAATAAATATAATACGAAAGCGGTGCAAATAGAATATGAGTACGAACAAATAGAATACGAAATGTCACTACAAAAGAGATAATAACATCCACTATCCTAAACCCACAAACCAAAATATACGAACAACGGCCTAATCATCGTCGCTATCAGAGCCCCTCTCTATCCTAGATTGCATACGCTTTGCCATCTCCCGATCACATGCTTCTCGCTCAGCTGCTTCCTGCTCAGCCGCCGACCTGGATGATGAACCCCTCTCATACATAGATGGCAATCTGGGCCGTGGGGCGGCTGATGACTCACCCGTCGAAATCTGGCTCTAGGACTGTCGTTGTGACGCCCGTACCGGTGGATCAGCAACAGGTATCTCGTCGACATCGATAATGTCCGTAAGCCTCTACCAGTCCTCCATCCCGCCACCTCCTCGCAGAACAACCTCCCGGACATGCGCCCTCACCATGTTCAACCACTGTCATTCAATCATATAATGTTAAGTAAAAAAACTTTATAAGGAAATTGTAAATACGTAATATGATAGATTTCAGACACTAAACCTACCTGAGATGCATCTAAAGACGAAACAACATGGCGTCTAGGACGAGGTTACTCGGTCGCGTTGTGTCTGACATATGGATGTGAAATGAGAAAGAACCAATAGAGATACTCCTCATCCACATCATAATCAGCAACAGCCAACGGACTAGCTAAGAGCTCAGCGCAAAGATGCTCATCCAAGCGATCCCAACCGTCCCAGTGGGGATCAAACTCCAGCTTGCAAGCATCCTTCCCTTTTAGGCTGTCAGGGTGTTCAACTGTATAGGGCCGTATCGGGTCGAGAGGCATGCTCTGGCTCCGTCCAAACTGGTGTGCCACACGGTCAGGCATGTATGGCTCTACTGTTGTCTGGAAGCGTATCGTGCCTCGATATGTAGGAGCTCTATACCGCGAATCGAAATCCAACTGGCCGTGTGGCATCCATCGCACCTACAAGCATAAACAACACCAATGTTACGAGTAACCATTATAAGCTAATCACAAAATATAATAGAGTCATGTACTTACATCCTCATGTCGATATTCATCAAGGACGTGGCGGTAACTCCCAAACCGAGATGGATCCCGTGTAGAAGGGCGTAATACCCAATACCATGCCGCTCGTCGGTCATCATCGGCTCTCCTAACCTGGGGATGTGGTTGTCTGGGAAACCTCGGAAAGTACGCCCATATCCATATCTGCAATCGTCACAAAATAAATTTAAACCCTAATTTTTTAAATGGTAGTTTTAAAGTCCGGTGTAATATACAAAGATTAAAAGGTTAGCGATGTTTTACCTGGAGTAGCAAACAACAACCGGCTATGCTCTTGGCCTTCCCACGTGAAGCCTCGCCTAGGTTCCTGTACAGGCAGGCGAGAACTCTGGCTCCCCAGGCCGTCTGCTGGGTACGATCATGATCCACGCACAACGGCAACAACTAACACTTCAGCTTGTTCATGGACTTGTTCACGAACAAGCTGGACCCCAACAAGTGGAATAAATACCCTGCTGCATAAGACATGGGGTCATCACCCAGCAAAATCATCCAACGCACGTCGAACACGAAGTCCCATGCATCAACCCCAGCTGTCTTCACCCACTCTTTCACCTCCACTGGGTCGTAGTAAAAAACCTCATGCCATAAATCGGCCAACGCCCCGTCATCTAGTACCATACTAACGGCGTATCCCACGATAGGCAGCCCCATGATCCTCTCAACGTCATGAAGTGTGACGGTAATCTCGCCCCACGGAAAATGGAAGTTGTTGGTCTTTGGATTCCACCTCTCCACAAAAGAAGAAATGAGGACGTGGTCCATACTTCCAAACTGAAACGCGTGGAGTCCGCTCAGTGAAGCGTAATGCCACTAGCTACCCTCAACCATCTCCCCCTGGGAATAAGGCGGTGCCGTCTGTAGAAATCGAGATAGCGTGGACGTGTATGAACCTTCAGACGGCGAGGGGCCTCCCTGGGATGATGCCATATCCGATGCACAATGTGCTGGTCGAAGGACGACAGAAGCTCACCATTGCCCACACCATACAAGGGTTCGGGACGGGCATCGTCATCGCGACGTGCGGGCTGGAGAGCGGGAGGGTTGAGAATGGGGTCGGGAATGGGGTCGGGAATAGGGTCGAGAATAGGCTCCTGTTGGGACGGGTCATCCATGACATTATCAACGTCATCCAATCCAGGGACGGGATCATTGCTATGGACGGAACGTCGAGGCTTTTTCTTCTTCTGCCCGAAAACATTTGCCCTCGTCTGCTTGCGGGCAAAAGCAGTAATGCGGCGGTGCTCCGTATCCCGTCCATACGAGCAAAACCGTCGTCGAAAACCATTCAATATATCCTGTTTAATAAAAAAATTATTTCTTTTGAGTTACATTTGGTTTATACATTCAATGTGAAGTTTATATATACTTTTACGAGGAATAATTTACTTAATTATATTATTTTTGGGGTTTTTTCATTTAAATTTTAATACATATATATTTCTAATCTTTAATATTTCAAAATGAGATAAATTAGAAATTAAGATAAGATAAATTTAGTAATGTTTTTTAATTAATTTAATAAAGCTAATTTTTTTCTTTAATTTAAACAATTATTAAATTATTTTTCTTTGAGTTATATGTTTTTTTTACTAATTTTTTTTCTGTACTTATAATTTACTTAATGCTAGTATTTATGTTTTTCTTTGATTTAAATTATAATAAATCTATATTTCCAACTTTAATATTTTAAAATGGTATAAATTATCAATTAATATAAATTTATTATGAAATTTTAATTATTCTTTCACTTATTTTTTGCTTATTAGTATCATTTCGTACATCCATAAGCAATTTATACCTAAAATCCTTCTAATATTATATTCGTAAATTTTTATTTCCCTATTATAATTTAATTTCGAGTGCATTTCAATTATCATATGTAAACAAGTAATTAAAATATTAAAAATATTTAAATGATATCTAAACATAAATAATTAATAATTCATAATACGTTCATAAAATACATCATAAGTACGCTGTTTCGGCTTTAGAACCACCGAAACACTTTTCGATCCGCTCGCCTCAATCGTAGAGGCCACCGACTCATGCCGCCGCCACAAAGAGAGCGTTTTACGACCCCACATTGACACGTCACTCACGGCTCACCCGCCTTGTCTCCTCCAACCGGCCCGGACCCAGGCCCGGCCCGACCCGGACCCACTTCCTCCACCGAACCGGGCCCGACCCGACCCGACTCGACCTCCTCCACCAGATCCGTGTCGTCCACGCACAACTGCTCCGGACCCACCTCCTCCGGCGTCATCGTCTCCGGACCCAGCTCCTTCGCGTCGTGCTCCTCGCCGCCACAGTCTCATCGCTCCGCTTCTCCCTCCACCGCACGCAGATCTGCCTAGTCGTCCTTCGCGCCCACCGCCGTCTCTCCTCCCGCCTCCTCCACCAAATCTGGCTCCACCACCGCTGTCTCTCCTCCCGCCTCCACCACCTTGTCGATGTCCTCCATTGTTTTGCCGCCGTCGTTTGACTTTTTTAGGGTTTAGAAAAGCTGGAAAGGGAAAGAAGAAGATGGAGGAGGAGGAGGCGAAGTGCGCCTTTTAATAGCGTTTGTGAACGCTATGACGTGGCGTTTGAAAACGCCACGACGTTGCGTTAAAAAATGCTAATTTTTTTCCTTTTTTTTTTTTTACAATTTACAGTTTACAAGAAATTGAATCGGGTCAAGTTAAACGCTACCATATAGCGTTTATATTTTTTTTAACGCTACCATGTAGCGTTTAAAATAGCGGTGCGAAAAAAAAACTCGGTGAAAACAAGATCCCCCCTTTTTTTGTCTTTGGTTTGCAAGATTTTATACTTGGATCAAGTACTTTGTTTAATGGGTCAAATTTGGCCCAAACTATTTTGATTAAGGTTAATTAACAACCTCTCTTTTTTTTAAAGCCCAATCCATATATTTTTCTATATTGGATTTGGGTTTTTAATAACCACAAATTTGGACTTTAGTCCATTAAATATACTTTTGACCCAAAAGGTATCGAAATAATTTTCGGCTAAAATTAACCACCGAACAGATGCCCCCGAACTTTGTGTGTGTGAGAGAAATCGAACGCGCTCAAAGTTCGAATTAAGGTGTTATTGATATTTAATGAATCAAAAGAACCAAATCAATTTCTCACGAGAATTTGAGAGGTTATTCATTTAGGAATTTGGTATGTGTTTGAACTCAAGGCTTTATACCAAATAGGAGTTTTGGTTTTAGGCCAATTTTGTTGAGGGCTTAGAGAGATAAAGTTCGCTTGAATGGTTCCTTAGAAGGAAATTCTTGTTGAGAAGGATGACATTGTGTCAAATGACAATTTTGAGGCTCTGAATGACCAAATACAAAAATGATATAGGTCAATAGATTTGTTTTTCAAGGATAGGAGTTGGAGGGTATAGCTTGTTTGAGTGATCCCTTGAAGGGAAGATTTAGTTTAGGAGGGAGGGATTTTATTTGTTTTTGTGGCTACATTTAGTATTTTGATTAACTAGATTGCCAACGTACCCTCTTTCTGAGGGATCAAGCCGTTCGTAGTTCATACGGGATAATTTTTTCATATGCATCACCGAAATAGTTCAAACCCACCTTCTAGGAAGGGTTGTCTAAACCGATTCGAATATCATTTGCATACTAAGGATTTCGTTTGGGTTTACCCCATCTTAATTAAGTGTCTATCTTTGGACCACACTCGAATTTAGTGTAACCCACATAATAATCAAGGTTACAAAGGGTGCAATTTTTAACATTTGACACGTCCTTCTTTTGTAGAAGAAAATGTTTTGTTTGTTTTTATGGTTGCATCTAGTGTTTTGATTAACTAGATTGCCTACGTACCCCCTTTCTGAGGGATCAAGCCTTTCGTAGTTCAAGAAGACCAATTTACCTTATCATCATTTCGATCATCTCGTCTCTTTTTTTTACCCCTCATATTTTTTCCTGTCATTTTTTTTTGCTCATTTTTTTCTTTTTTTTTTCGTTCTTTTCCGTATGCATCACCGAAATAACATGAATCCAACTTCTAGGAAGGGTTGCTCAAATCACTTCGACTATCATTTGCATACAAGGACCTTCTCTCATTTAAGCAAAATATTTCCTCACGAACTTTCCATTTACACAAGGATATATCACTTCGCCTTCGATGTGAGAGAGCTCATACGCCCCCTTCGGGAACACCTTGGTGATCACATATGGGCCTTCCCATTTTGGCTCAAATTTTCCTTGCGCTTTTCAATTAATGACAATTGTTCGTCTTACTATAAGAACCAAGTCACCAACCACAAACAAACGGAACTTGACCCGTTTATTGAATGCCCCAGCTACTTGGGCTTGATAGATTTTGAGCCTTTGTTGTGCTGCTAGCCTTTTTCATCCATTGCTTCAAGCTCAGCTAGGCAAATTTTGACATTTTCTTCAGGATTTGTAAGTTGGATCGCAACCCTAAGGGAAGGCAATTGCACCTCAAGAGGTAAGACGGCTTCAGACCCAAAGACCAGGTTGTAAGGCGTGCACCCAGTAGATGTACGAACGGTTGTTCGATATGCCCACAATGCTTCGGGTAACCTCTCATGCCAATCTTTTTTTGATTTTGATACCATTTTTTTGAGGATCTTACACAGTACCTTGTTGAATGCTTCTGCTTGGCCATTTGAAGACGGGTTATAGCTTGATGAGAAACTATGTTTGATCCCAAACTTTTCAACTAGCTTCACCATATGTTGATTTTTGAAGTATAGAGCATTATCAGAGATTATCTTCGTCGGAACTCCATATCGGTAAATCAAATGGACTCTTATGAAGTTCACAACCTCTTTTGCTCCAACTCCTTTCAATGGTAGCCTCCGCCCATTTTGAAAAATAATCAGTTGCGGCCAGAATGTATTGATGACTACGAGATGATGATGGGCTTATCGGCCCTACAACATCAAGACCCCAAGCATTGAACGACCATGACAAGGTAGATGGATGAAGAAATTGAGAAGGTTGGTGAATAAAGTCACCATGAATTTGACAGTGATGACAAGCTTTAGCAAACTCCATCGCATCTTTCACCATAGTTGGCCAATAATAGCCAAGTCGTTTAATTTGATCGGCTAACTTAGGACTAGCTTGATGTGCTCCACATATCCATGTATGAGTTTGGGCAAGAATATGTTGAGCTTCTTCTTTTGACAAGCATCTGAGTAACTCTCCATCAAAGGCGCTACGATACAATGTATCTTTTTTTATTAGGAACCTTATAGCTCATCGCTTAACATCAACCTTTCTTTTGACGTCATCTGGCAAGATCACATTGCGAAGATATGCATCTATTGATTAACGACAATCAAGATCTTCCGCAATTTCATAAACTGAGGCAACATTCACTTCTTTATTTGGTTGGAGTCGCTCTAAGGCTGGAGTGAGCAAATGACGCTCCCCGATTGTGACTTGGATATCTCTTTCATCAGGCAATGTCAATGATGCTACAAGTTTGGTTAAAGCGTCAGCCTTATCATTTTCAGATCTTGATGTATGCACAACTTCCACTTGATGGAATTGGTTAATGAAATGTTTTTCCCTTTGATGAAGAAGAATCAAATTTGAATTCTTAACCTCATATAGCCCATTTGGTAGTCTAATGATCAATTGAGAATCACCAAACACTTGTAATTTATCAATATGCATTTCAAGGGCTATCTCGAGTCCAATGATGAGTGCCTCATACTCTGCTACATTGTTTGTGCAAACCTCCAAAAGAGAGAAAGAATAAGGCACTATTTCACCAGATGGTGTAACAAATACAATGCCAACACCGGCTCCATTCCTTTTTGCTGCTCCATCAAAATACAATTGCCATGATTTTTCTTCGATCACAAAGACTTCTTCATCGGGGAAGTCATATGACAATTCCTCGTTATCTGGGGTTGGATGAGCAGCCAAGAAATCAGCTATAGGTTGTCCTTTAATCTCCTTTTGAGGCACAAATTTGATATCAAAAGGTGCCAAAAGCATAGCCCATTTGGCTAGTCTCCCTGACAACACGGCCTTAGACAGTATATATCTTAAAGGATCAGCTTTGGAAATCAATGTGATTTGGTGGGTTAAGAGATAATGTCGTAGCTTCTGGACGACAAATATCAAAGCAAGACAGATCTTTTCCTTGGTGGAATAATTGCATTCTGCCCCCACCAACGTTCGGCTGATATAATACAAGGCAACTTCTTTTCCTTCATCATTGTTTTGGGCTAACATGGCCCCAAGAGACCGTTCAAGGGTTGCAGTATACAGAATCAAAGGCCACCCTTGAATCGGTGCCATCAAGAAAGGTGGACTTATCAAATATTGCTTGATGCTATTTAGAGCATTTTGACATGCTTGGTCCCATATAAATGGAGCATCTTTCTTCATCAACCTTAGAAATGGTTGACATCTCCCTGTTTGATTTGAGATGAAGCGTCGGATGTATGCCAGTTTTTCTTGTAAGCCTCGAAGCTCATGAAGATTTCTCGGAGGATGCATTTCCATGATCGCCTTGATTTTCTCAGGATCAATTTCAATTCCCCGATGTCGACAACGAAACCAAGAAACTTGCCCGATGTTACACCAAAAACGCATTTGAGGGGATTCATCTTCAGTTGATGTTTGCACAACCTTTCAAAGATCGTTCGAAGATCGCTTGAGTGATCCTCACGTTCTCTCGTCTTAACCACAAGGTCATCTACATAACACTCTATGGTATTATGGAGTAAGTCATGGAAAATGACAGTCATGGCTCTTTGATAAGTTTCCCCAACATTTTTCAAGCCAAACGGCATCACTGTGTAACAAAATGTGCCTTGAGGTGTTCGGAAAGCTGTCAACTCCTCATCCTCGGGGTCCATTTTGATTTGATTGTACCCAGAAAATCCATCCATAAAGGATAAAGCTTTGAACCCGGTAGTGGCATCAACCAACAACTCAGTTATAGGTAGATGGAGTTCATCCTTAGGACATGCTTCATTCAAGTCCCTAAAATCCACACAAATGCGGAGTTGACCATTTTTCTTCCTTACAGGGACAATGTTGGCCAACCACTTCGGATATTGGACTTCAAGGATGAAACCAAACGCAATGAGCTTGTTAACCTCTACATTAATCTGAACTGTCAACTCTGGACGAAAGCGGCGTTGTGCTTGCTTTACTAGTTTCTTTTGTTCAGAAATTGCCAATTTATGCATCACAATTTTCGGATCCAGACCATGCATATCTTGATACCCCAAGCAAATACATCTTTGTACTCTTTAAGGAGTTGTTCATACACCACCTTCTCTTCATCTATTAGCAGTTTACTCACAAGAACTGGTTTAGGCTCCTCAACACTTCCCAAGTTAATTTCTTGGAGCTCATCAATCGTGGCTTGACCACCATCTTCCATCTCTGGCGGTGCTGGTTGAATCATGTTGATGAAATCCTGTGAGACCCCATGTTCTTTTGAATCTTCTTTGAAGTTGATAGATGTCATGTTCACCTCTTCAATTTCGGTGTCCATGGAATCACCTTTCATAGGAAACCTCAACTTCTTCTTCTTGATCTTCCACCTTTTAGAGTTTTTGATGTGACTCTTTTTGTTCTTGGGCTTATCAACATATTTAAGCCTTTCGAACACAGAAGGTTTTGGTGCTTCATTTGGCGTTGCATCGAGCCTCTCAAAAAATGACACCTGAGGTGTTGTTTCATTTTCTTCTAAGAACAAGCTTTGTTTCGTTGGAGTCAAAGTCATTGGCTCTACAACTCTCACAGTCAACACACCATCTTCATGAGAGACTTGCAAGTTCTCAAGTAGACTCTTATCAACATGTTTACATGGAACCTTTCCTTTTGAAGAACATTTTGACCCTCGCACTTTCACTTTGAGCTTCTCGTGCGATTGCAAAGGAAAAGACTTGGTGAAAGAGCTAGATGATTCACTTCTCAACACCACCCTTCTTTTATCTCCGATGAACTTATGAACAACCAATGTCTTCTTTCGTACAGATTGGTCGATCTTTTGAAGAGGACAAGTGTAGCTTGTCATAAAGGAATGCATAACTTTCTCTATAGAGTTCAACGGCTTTTGACCGACTTGTCTTATGTCTTTTGGTGTATACTTGAACAACACCTTAGGACGCACACTTTCTCCTTCATTTCTCTCCTTCAAAGAGAATTGAGAAAAGTGAGAAACATTTGGCAGCTCTTTTCTTTGAGAGATATTTCCACTGTCATTTCTTCCCATAGACACCTTAGGATCAAAGTTCACCCGACTTGTAGATCTTGGCATCGGCGTAGTTGACATTTTCCCCATAAAAAAGATTTATGATCGCCTCGGATGGTCTTTTCATTTCCATTCTCATCGGTATACTTCAAGCACTGATGAAGAGTGGAAACAATGGACTTGCTAGCATGAAGCCAAGGTCGTCCTCACAACGCATTATAGGAAGTGTCAACATCTATGACATGAAACAGTGCATCTATAAAGATCCTCCATCGCCACTTTTAATGAAAAAGTTCCCATAGCTCTTTGCCCCACTTGATTGAAGCCTTGAATTGTAAGCAGGGTGAGAGACAAATGATTGATGGTCAACTCCATGGATCTTAGTACCCTCAATGGAAGGAGATTTACAGTCGATCCACAATCTAGAAGGATCCGGTTGATCTTGGTGTCTCCAATAAATCGTGTGACATATAAAGGCCGATTGTGATATTCTTCTCCCAACTAAAGGTCTTCATCGGAGAATGTTATACAGGCCATGTACAAGGAACAATGCGTTAGATGAGAAAAAGAGACATCATTAACCTCAACAGGGTCAACTTGATCCTTATAATCATCAGGATCCATTAGAGCTTGTATGAGTGCTTTCCTCAACTCTTTTGACATTTGCAAGGCATCATAGACACTTAAATGTGCAGGAATGCGCTTCAAGTGACCAATGACATCATATTTTATTCTTTCTTTGAATGGAGCCTTGTGAAGAACCATCGACACTTGATGTGTTTTTTCTTTTAGGGTCGCTTCTTGCTTCTCATTTTCCTTTGGAGTCAGACCAGGGATTTATTCATTAGCCAAATTCATCAAAATTTGTCTCTTTCAAATTGTCACTAGAGGAAGCCTCCTTCTCTTTCCCTTTTGCTTTGGGCTTTGGAGATGTAAGTTGACATCCAGAACGAAGAGTCACCTCATCGACCTCTAGTTCCTCTTCTTCTTCACACATATCAGCCCTAGTAGTCATACAACAGTGAGCAATTTCTTCTCCCCAAAACGTATCATCTTCTAAAGAGTCATCTTCAAGAAACTTCTTAGGGACAAAATCTTTTAAGGTGATTGGCACCCTATTAGGCTGGACATATTCTTCATCAGAATCGGTAGTCGACAACCTTTTCTTTTTCTCCTTTTTTTTCTTTCTTGTTATTTCTCTTCCTCACAGGCTTTCTTCCAATCATTCTAAAACCTGGAGTATTTAAATTTTGGGTCATCACGAGTCGAGATGTCCTTCGACTTACACAAGTTTTCCACTCACAGTCACTGAAATCACCATCATCATCAGAATACAAATCTTCAATATCTGAGCATGTCATGATCTCATATAACATAGGTTGTCCAAGACCATCTCTTGGCATATCAGGGTATGCCCATACAATTCGGACATCATCATCCACTAGAAACTGCACTTGTATTGCCATTGGAGGCAATGAAACCGATGGAATGCCTTCATTTTCTGTTGTTTCTAATGTTGTTGCAGATGTTTCTTGAGATCCTGGATAAGACGGAAGTGCTTCTACAACTTTCTCCATGGAGATAGTATTTGATGAAGCCACCGGAGATTGTGATGTTACTTCTTCAATCTCAATTTCTCCATTGTTAGCCATCTTCTTGATGATATCTTTAAGGACATAACAATCCTTGATTGGGTGATTAATAATGCGGTGGTATAGACAATATCTCACATCATTTGTCCTTCCAACTTCATTTGGCCTCTTGGGTTCTGGGAGCGCTAGAAGCTTAGCAGACAACAACTCTTCGAATATCCCTTAGACATCATCATCGTCAAAAGGGTATTTCTTTTCTTTCCTTTCTTGAAGAGTAAGTTTTTTTAAAGGCTCTTTAATTCCTTTTCCTTGTGACTTGGAATTGCTTGCAATAGGAGTTTTACTAGTTGGCTTAATAAAGGTAGCCATGGATTCTCCTTTCTTTTGAGGCTTTTTACCATCATCTCTTCTGGTCTCACCCACTTGAGAATGACTTGAGCTTGTTCGTCCCAGAGTCAATTGTCGTTCAACATTGCAAGCTTGATAACGGCTAAAGTCGTGTGCCTAATCAAAATAATCCTAAACAAACCTAAACTAGTAGCAAAGGCAAGCAAGGGTCGAATCCCACAGGGAGGAAGTAATCTTTCAGAGTGCAAATTCGTATGTCAAAGGTAACAAAAGGGGGGAATTGGTTGATTGTTTGTCAAACAAGTAAACAAGGGAAACAAAAGCAAAGAGTTTGTAATCAATTAGGGGAAAACACTTAGCCAAACAAATATCCATCATTCATTTGATTGGTTGATCCTAGATTCTCTCTAATTCCTTCCTATGAATGTTCCTATTCCTTTTCGTGAGTTATAAACAGGACAAACAGACCCTGGGAATACTAACTATTAAATAACCATGAAAACCTCACAATTCAATTCAACAGCAGCAATGAGCACATGAATTTAGATAGATACATACAAGAGTAGCAAACAGTCATACTATTGCATGCAATTAATTCTTTCTACAATAAACTAGTCCCAAACAGTTCTTAGAATATTGTAGTTGCTACACATGAATTAGGTAACTCAAACAGTAATTACCAAACCCTAGCAATAGACAATTACCAATAACAACTAGTTGCGTCCAACAAGCGAAATCAATAATAATCAATGAGATGAAGCACAAGAGAATCAATACATTCAAAGGAAAAGAAATAGAATTAGAATCTTACAACCGTATATCAATTGAAGGCTTCAATCGTCGGACTAAGCAATGGAAATTAGTTCTCCATAGGTTTGTAGCAAAAACTCCAAAACTAGAATGAACGAATGATGAGAGGCAACTGCTGAACAAAAGGTACTTAACCTAATTCTAAAATAACGTCTTTAAACCTAAGATAAGACAGTTTCCAAAAATAAATCCCAAAATACACGGAACAGCCAACGCGGGTTCGGCACGGTTAGCGGCACGGTTAAGTCTAACCGTGCCAAACTTCAGAAATTGGTTCCTTCTCTCTCGAATATCCTGCACGGTTAGTAGACCGTGCAGCTAACCGTGCAGGTCTTCAGTAGACCTAGTTGGGTCTATTCTTCGTCTTCTTGGCTCGTGACGACGCCCAATCCATCTCCTAAGCTCCCTTTTGCTTTGGTACATCCTCCTATGGACTCCACATCATGTAGCGCATCCGCAGAACCTGGTAAATCACCTGAAATAACGCAGAAACTTGTGTAGACATCGAAATCCAAGAAAACTACAAAACAAACTAAATACGAGAAATATGCATATGCAAACGACCTAATCTATGCCTAAATGCATGCCCTAAACATGTATGAAATGGATGTTATCAAAGCTTTTGACACTAAAGCATCAAATGACCGAGGCTCGGCACTACCGACATGCACCACCAACTCTGGAATCATGTTATTAGTACACATTTGCACATATGCCTCTTCACTTAATTTTTCAGGGCATTGAAGTCTCAAACTCCTCCATCTAGCTATGAAATCATTGGCAAGCTCATTAGGCCTTTGGAGAGTATTTGCCAAGTCCATAATGGAAACCTTTGCCTTTGAGCTCACGAATTGTGCTAGAAACGCCCTTTGCAAATCATCCCATGTTTGGATCGACCCTGGTTGAAGTTGAGTATACCAGGTAAAAGCTGACCCCCTTAATGATTGCACAAATTGTCTGATGAGTAAGGCATCACTCAATGCAGTTTCTCCACATGCTGAATAGAAATGAACAAGATGCTCATGCGGTGACCCATGAAGTCCATCAAACTTATCAAAATTTGGTCTTTGGTAGCCCACGGGGAAAGGAATTGCATCATAGTGCACCGGGTATGGCTTTCTATAACCAAGAACAGGTGGATTTTGTGACACTTGGAATTCTCGAATGCCTTAAGTGATCAAATCTTTGATCTCTTGGGGAGATATAGATGAAGCGTTACTAGGACCTTCATCATTTGACCTTGCTCGTTCTTGCCTACTTTCACTAGCTTGGTTATTAACTTGAGCTATGAGTGAGGCTATTTGAGCTTCCCTTTTGGCAAATCTTCTTTGCAACTCTTGAAGTTGCTCTTCAACACTTCATGTGTCGGTCGTTAATACCGGCATATTCTCATACTCATCTTGAGAAGTGGTGTATAATTTCCCCCCTTCCTATGAACACATGAGGGAAGTCCTCTTCCCAAAAGAGAGCATCAAGGTCTCCATATAGGGGAGAACTCGTAGTCCCTTCCAACAATTTTTTTGTTCTTGACATATCTCGCAGCAGTGGAGAGGGTGATTAAGAGACCATGCTTGCATAAGACGGGTCTTGAGCTTTTGACCTTGTAATTGGCCCCTCATAGATTTGGGACCCCACCAAGTGTTAGGTCGAACTTGTTGCCTCAAGTGAACTTTTCTTCTTCGCTGGAACCTTTTCTGCTTGAGTGATAGATTGGACTTCTTGAACCTTCTTGGACTTGGTAGTCTTGATTATTTTGACCTTAGAGACTTTTGAAGGAACCTCCTCGGAATAATAAGTCATATTGACCTCGTCAACCCCTCCTATGCATATAGGAATGGACCGTATATAAATTTGGGTCGGGCTAACAACTTGAGGGACACTGGTTGGTTTCTTCGATGTCAAGAGATCACAAGCAGCTTTGCTTAGAGTTTTTGATGTATCCCCTCGGATCCTTGTTCGTCGGTTCTTGAAGTGAAGTCGAGATCGTCGATAGAGAATAGAGAAGCTTGGACGACAACACCTTCCTTGGCGTGGTTTTGGTGTTGAATCTGTAGAGATAGATGAAGCATTTGAACCTCCTTGGAATGGATGAATCATGAGCAAGATAAGCAATCCACAATCCAAATGAATCCACACTTGAATCTGGAAAGACTCCCGTAGGCTTGGATATGTCCACCAAGACGAGAAGAGGTTGAATCGGGTTGATGTTGGATACGTCGACCAACACCTCCTTGGATTCGGTTTGAATGAAGCCTTCAGATATGTCCACCAAAGGAATCAATCGAGTTCTTGATATGGCCACAAAAACAAAGCAAGAAAGACGAAAAAAATTCTGGAAATTGCTTGAAAATGTAACGATAAAAAAAAAAGAGAGTGTTTGATCTCAAGTTTAGCTAACCCTTGAACAAGTAGGGTGAATTGGTTTTTATAGGCAGAAAACACCTTAAATGGGCCTCACAAAATGGACCAAAGCCCAGCCCAAAATCAGAAGTAGGAGCCCACACGCCTAGCCTTGGTTGTCTTGACGTCAAGGTGGGCGGCACCAGTGGAGCCATTGAGAGATCCGCTCGTGCCCTTCAAGCCCAGCTTGGTCCAGGTCTTCCTTAGGTCCATATGAGCCTGTTGGACTCCCATGTGTGCACTGCAAACTGGCTCGAGCTAGGAGATGTGAACCAATCACCTTAGTGTGCTCGACGCTCTTGGTGAGACCTTTGAGATCCCTAGGCATGCGTGCTTCAAATGGCCCCAAATTTGGCAGGTGACCTTCTTTAGGAATTTATGAGGAAGGCATAAGGAGGAACTTGGATTCTTGGTGGTTGGCCCGGGCAAGGCAGAAAACCCTAATCGGGTGCGCTGCGCCGGGGTGTTGTCGGGGTGTCGCCATGGCCTACACCGAGCATTTCTTCTCCGATTGCCATGAAATTTGGCATGGCCTCCTCATTTGTAAAATCTTGAAGTTTGGCACCAGGTGCGCCGAATGGAGATGGAGTTGCACGCAGAAGTGAGCAAACCCCTTCTTGAGTGCCAGCGGGTGGCGCGCGCCGAGCTTGGAAGCTAGCCGTGAGCCACGTGATGGTTCTCTAGCCTTGATGGGGCCCATGGTCACATCATCCCCCTCCCTTGGAGATGATTCGACTCCGAATTTTTAGCCCCTGCTAGAAGAAAACACAAAAAGTTAGGCACTTCATACATGCTCAAGTAAACTTGCTTAGTAGGGCAAATAAGATCATCTACCCTAGTTGCATGCATGAAGAGAAGTTTAAAAGGACTTCCCTTATTCAGCCTAATTCTTTCCTCCTTGTCTACCCTAGGAAAAACCATATGTGAATAGTTGGACAATACCCTAAGTAGACTAGCCACATGCACACGATAATCCACAAAGTGCATTTTAAGACTGAGCTTCAAAATACAAGAAAAGGGTAAGAAAACTCCCTTAGATCTTGTGTTGGTTGAAGCGCGCTCATGAAGCATAGGATGTGATCTAGGTAGAGGGCTTGAGACGGCCACTCCATTGCGAGCCCAACGAGCATCCCTTCTAGTAGAATCAAGTTGCCCACACGTCATGGTTTCTAGGCAAAGCCGCCTCCCATCTTTCACAAAGCGCATGACATTCCTTCTTCCTTCATGAGTTACATCCAAATCAAAATGCCATGGACGCTCCAATAGAAGACCGCAAGCGGTAAGGGGAAGCACCTCGAACATTTTCGTGTCCGAGTAAGGCCCTACCTCAAACTTTACATAGGCCTTCCTTGTCACGGTCACTTGGGTGTCACCATTGATCCAGCTCATGGCATAAGGCACGAGTTGGGGAAATGTTTCAAGGACAAGTTGATCGACTACAGCTTGAGAGATGAGATTGTGATCACTTCTACTATCGACCATAACAAGGTAATGGTTGTCATACCCTGCTATCTTGCACTTGTGGAAGAAGATTTGTGAGTGTTGGAGCATAGATTCTTGCCATGGATTAGGAGGGGGCGGCACCAAGGGTCCATCAACAAAATTTTCAACCCTAGATGCCATGAAACACTCTCCACTTTCAGCATAGGCTTTGATCTCTTCTTCTTGCAATTCCTTGGCCAACATCCCATCATCTTCTTCTTCAGTTGACTCATTGTCTCCATGGGCAGTCATAAGAACTTGATTCTTAGATGGGCAGTCTCTAGCCATGTGTCCTCGGCACATGCACTTGTAGCACCTAATGTCACTTGTCCTTGCTTTAGGATCTTGGGCAGTTTGTTCTCTCTTGACAAAAGGCTTTGTATCTTGACCCTTGGTAGTCTCTTTCTATTTTGATGTAGACACATCCCACCTCTTTGATAGCCCAAATTCACGCTTCTTAGGAAGAGAATCATGCAGTTGAGTAGCATTGTGCAAAGCATCATGAATACTCTCAAAGCGTTGGAGATCAACCGGTGTCCTAATTTCTGGATTCAACCCCGCAATGAACTTAGATTCAATGTACTTCTCGGGAAGCCTAAGACCTGAACGCACAACCAAATGGCATAGCTCCTTATAGTACTTATCCGGGGTTCGGTTTCCTTGACGAAGCAACTCAAGCTTCTGATGCACACGTTGCTCATAGTTGGACGACACAAACCTCCTTCTCATGGCCACTTTCAAGGCTATCCAGGTGGTCAAGGGAGGATCCAAATTCAGCTCCCTAGATTCTTTCTCATCATTCCACCATAGGAGCACAAATTCAGAAAAGTGAATGGTGGCAAGTGGCACTCTTTCTTCCTCTCCAAGCCGAAGATAATCAAACACTTGTTGGGCCTTCAACTCCCATTCAAAGAAGGCTTCCGGGTCAGATGAGCCTGTAAAGGTAGGAACATTCACCTTAGGACCTTGATGGTGTCGGCGAGGGCGTGGTAGTGAGGCCAATGACTCATCATTGTCTGAAGCTACATGTTCATAACCACAGCGAAAAGGAGCCCTTTCTTGGCGCGGCTACACTTGAGGAGGTGGTGACCTTGGAACTTCTAACGCCGGCACACGCCTTGGTAGCATAGTTGGTCGCGCATAGGTCACACCTGGTTGTGGTGTGGGCGCGTGCATGGCTGGATGCGGCGGCGCGTTGGATGGGCCGGCCATGTATTGGTTGTAGGCAGCTTGTTGGCTATTCAAGGGCATACTTGTAGGCCATGGAGAACCAATACCGGAATTCAACACTTGTAAATGTGTCGTCACTGCATGGGGCACATAAGGTGGCGGTGGAGGATATGGCATAGGCGGCATAGAGGCGTTGACACTCATGGGCACACTTGGATGCCATGTCATAATTGGAGGTTGCGTGTGACGGCCTTGCTGCGCCATGGCCATTGCTTCCTCAGGTGTAGGAGTGTGTGATCGACTGGACTGGCTACTCTTAGAAGATCTTGAACTACGTTGCCTCTGACGCCTCTCTTCATTAAACCTCTTGTCAATCCTTAGCTCCATATCTTCCAAAATAGCTTTAAGGGTTGTGATGGTGATAGGAGGGCCATCAAGATTCGTCGGAACTTTCTTGTCTTTCTTCCCAGATCCATGCGAAGACATGGCAACAAACAAATGAGCGAAACAAGAACGAAAGAGGAAAATCACAAAAACACAGAATTTGGTTAAGGTTAGTGATAATCCGAAACGTTCTCTCACTCGCCTCTCTCCTCTTCTTTACACTCTTTGATTTTTCCTTTAGGGTGGACTCTTCTCACTTGTGTTTCACTCACTCTCACCTCACAAACTGATTGTAAAAGATTGTAATCCAAGGAAAACAAACTGAAGTTGATGAGCGCAATTGGTGAATCCATGAAGCTTTCCGAACCCTTGATGTACTCCAACCTTGCAGGTGATGTGTCCCAAGGACACGAGGATCTTTCTGGGCAAGGTAAATGCTCGATCTTCGTTGGGAATCGATGAAGGACTGTGTGAAGTTGTTGAACACGGCTGGATATGGCGGAAATGATGTCGTTGAGGGATTGAAGTCGAGAGACTTCAAGATCCGGATAAGCAATCAACGGTTTCTAAGCATCGCACCTAGAAACCTTGAAAGACTCGAACTAGCCTCGGATATGACTCACCAAGGGGTCGTTCAAGGGTGTTGAATCAAGCCAAGATATTACGCATTTAGCCTAAGCAACCTGCTTTGGATGTTACGCACCAAAACACAAAAGAATCGAAAACAAGAGGATATGACGCACCAAATGTATTCAATTCAAAACGAAGAACGACAAACCTAGTCGGTTCTCAAGAGGGTTTTTAATCAATAATAATTCAAGATAACCCTCAAAATGGAAAAGCAAAAACCTTAAATAGTCTCCTCAAAACCATCACTTAAAATAAAGCATAAATAATTGTTTTTGGGTCTTCTACCCATGATGGGCCGGCCCATCATACTCCTTGGACTTGTGAACTCCCTAGCCACCTTGAACTTGTTATCCTTAGGCTTGAACATGCATGCGCTGAGCCTCCTTGGCCACGCCTCCACCGAACTGGCGCCGAGCCTCCTTAGCCACGCCTCCACCAAGCCGGCGTCGAGCCTCCCCGGCCATGCCTCCACCGAGCCGGCTAGGACTCCCTTGCAAGCTTGAAGGGAACCTCCTTGAGTCTCTCTCCGAATGTAGGGTAGGGTCTTCTAGAGACATATCATCCTCCCCTTCTTGGAGAAGATTCATCCTAGAATCTGCGTTGAGTTGCTCTAAAAACACATGATAGCCTTGGACTATAAAGGTTCCCATGAACTCAAACCGAGTCAACCTAGCCCTCTTAGCATACTCTCGGCCCTCACAAAGAAAAATAAATTTGAGGGGACTCCCCTTCTTAACACTCACCCATACCTTAGAGCCTTCTCTGCCCATTACAAGCTTAGAATACTTAGCCAAAGTACCACAAAATAAGAGCAAATAAGCCCTATAGTGCTCGAAATGAATAAACAAAGTAGAAACAAGCTCGGGGGGGGGGGGGGGGGGGAGAGATAGTGAACACACTTAGCTGATTTTGGTGGGGCTATCATCTCATGAGGCAGCTTCCATGTGCGTGGTTGCTTGCGGCGACCCCGAAGGAGAAAAGTCCGTGCCTTTGCCTTGCTCAACTCCTCACGACTCATCGACTCCAAGTTATACCAGATTCCTCCTCGAATAATGTAGTTCAAGTTCCGCCACCCATCATGAAGAACATACCTATCAAACTGCCAAGGGCGCCCAAGAATCAGTGCATACTCCTTGATAGGCATGACAATACAAGACACTACATCCGTGTAGTTCTTCATCCTCACGGCAACCTCAGCTCCTTGATTCACCATAATCTTGTGTTGTTCATTGACCCAACCAACTGTCAAATCATAGCCCAAGGGCTTAGTGGGTATAGCAAGTGTAAACAACAAAGTCAGACAAGATGTTCTTGTCACTCCCGTTGTCCACCAATGTAAGGAAGGAACGTCACTATCGCCAAGATAGCAAATGTGATGAAACCTTGTCTCCCTTTGGCCCATGTCCATCGGCGGCTTCTGGACTGTCTTTGGAATCTCCTCCATCAGCATGTCCAGCCACAAGTCCATGTCCCCAAAATCCTTGAGCTGCTCCTCAGACACATTCTCTCCTATTAGAGCATCCTTTCTCTCGTCGGTGAGTCGCTCATAGTACGTGGGTTCGACCTTGATGGAAACAAAGCTCTCACCACGCACGTCACCAGCTCCACAAGACAGCTCTTCGGCCTCCACTTGAGCTTCCACCACTTCATCTTTCTGATCTTCAGACTCGTACTCTTTCTGGGCATTTCATCAAAACTTGCTTTCGCGTGGGGAAGTCACGAGCATAGTGGCCACGACCCATGCACTTAAAACACTGGATGTCTCGAGTACGCGGGTTGTCTTCCTTGGCGGCGCTAGGTAGAACTTTAGGTGAGGCCTTGGCAGCCTCCTCCTTGGGAACCACCGGCTTAGGGTTGCTAGCAGGGGCCGGAGTTCCCCAAGTTCGCACCCCACAGGACTGCCTTCTCTTAGGCAACCCCTTATAGATTTGTTGGGCATAGTGCAGCACGCTTTCAATGGGAGGATTTGGACTAAAGTGTTGCGCTCGAACAAGACCGCCTACATCTTCATTGAGGCCATTAGCAAACTTCTATACTACATAACGCTGAAGAAAGTTAACACCTGACCTCGCCATGAGTTGCTTGAGGTTGTTGTAGTTGTTGAACACGGCTGGATATGGCGGAAAATGCTCGATCTTTCTAGGCAAGGTAAATGCTCGATCTTCGCTGGGAATCGATGAAGGATTGTGTGAAGTTGTTGAACACGGCTGGATATGGTGGAAATGATGTCGTTGAGGGATTGAAGTCGAGAGACTTTAAGATCTGGATACGCAATCAACGGTTTCTAAGCGTCGTACCTAGAAACCTTGAAAGACTCGAACTAGCCTCGGATATGACTCAGCAAGGGGTCGTTCAAGGGTGTTGAATCAAGCCAAGATATTACGCATTTAGCCCAAACAACCTGCTTTGGATGTTACGCACCAAAACACAAAGAATCGAAAATAAGAGGATATGACACACCAAATGTATTCAATTCAAAACGAAGAACGACAAACCTAGTCGGTTCTCAAGAGAGTGTTTAATCAATAATAATTCAAGCTAACCCTCAAAATGGAAATACAACAACCTTAAATAGTCTCCTCAAAACCAACACTTAAAATAAAGCATAAATAATTGTTTTTGGGTCTTCTACCCATGATGGGCCGACCCATCATACTCCTTAGACTTGTGAACTCCCTAGCCACCTTGAACTTGTTTCCCTTGTGCTTGAACATGCATGCGTCGAGCCTCCTTGGCCATGCCTCCACTGAACTGGCATCGAGCCTCCTTATCCATGCCTCCACCAACCCGGTGCCGAGCCTCCCCGGCTATGCCTCCATCGAGCCGGCTAGGACTCCCTTGCAAGCTTGAAGGGAACATCCTTGAGTCTCTCTCCGAATGTAGGGTAGGGTCTTCCGGGGACACATCAGCAGGCAAGTCCTCGCACAACCGCTGCACAATTTACCAAGACAAACACAACAAGTGATAACAAAACAACTCAAGAAAGTAAGCATTAGAGCGAGTATTTGGACAACTCAAGATTTGGAAGGAAGTGACACAAGGGAAGGCTTAGGCTTTTTGGCTTTGTGATGCTACTGATTTGGGGTTCCCTTCAACACTTAGCTACCTTCAAGACTTGTCACCAAGAATTGAGAGAGGAAAAGACGAAGAGAAGAGAGATGCACAACTCTTGGCTTTGCTTTCTTTTTCTTTTTTTGACTTCAACTTTTTTTTAAAAATAAAATACTGTGCTATGCTCAGCCAAGAATGTCACATGTACAAAATTTTATGTTGTGCGTAAGCACAAGCCAGGATCTCTTTCAGTACAAGACGAAGGGCGCCAAGATTTTGGTTTGGCCATCTCTTGGCTAAGCTCTCTTAGATAGGATATTTGATGTGTTTCACTGTGACTCTAAACACTAGCTTGATGGAGATTTGACTCAAAACGGGAAATGGATATAACTCTCATGAAGAGGTTCATGAAGAGTTTGGGATAAGTATCTCTCGACCCTTGGATGCGACTAACCAAGAACCTTGAGACAAGGTTGAACACTCATGGATACGACACACCATGATCACCCAACCACCTTCGGTTATGACACATCAAAGGGTGTTTCGGATACGACACACCGAAACAAGACTAAGGGTTCGAGGATAGGTACCACCTCGGAAACCATCGTCATGAAGCTTAAGATGAAACAAACACTCTCGTTTTATAATCTCCAAATTAAGCCTAAGGAATTACAATGCATGGCCACCATTATATAGGTGCCAAACTCAAATACGTAAATTGTAAATTAATTAATGCTAACTACCCACTAAGCCTAGCACTAACGTAGCTAACTACCCACTAAGCCTAGCACTAACGTAGCTAACTACCCACTAAGCCTAGCACTAACGTAGAGCACTAACTAGCTAAACTAACGAATAACTACCTAGCTAATTAATTAACGAAAATAGGAATAACAAAACACAAATCAATTGTCTTCCTAAATTGCTCAAGACGTCCATGCAGCTTGGTTGATCCGTCATCTTCATTGACCCGGCCTTGGCATGTCCTTGAGGTGACCCATGGTCACATCATTTTATGACTTGACTTAAGAGGGAAGAAGAAAAAAAGAGAAGAAGACAAGCCCCTTGGAATTTTGGCTCCTTCAATGATGTCTTGAAGAAGCTAGGTGAAAGGGTGGAGTTCCAATTAATAAACTCTTGATGTAAGCTGAATTAAAGCAGCTTCTTGAATGAGGGACGGCTGGAGTTATTGAAGTGAAGGTGGGTAATGAAAGGATGTGAAAAGAAGACTAAAAGAGTGAATAAATGAGGTGTTACTTCACTAAATGCCCCTTCAAGTGGCCGGTTTTGCAACCTCTGGTGAGCCTTCAGTAATGGGACGTGGGAGGGTGTTTTGAGGATGAAGATGAGTGCTGAACCTCATGCAACAATGGTGAAAAAAATGCAGTTCTGTTTTGATTAAGCAAAGGTCACAAAATTTCCAAATTTTGAGTGCATGCAAGTTCAAACTCAAGAAGGCAATTCGTACCCTCTAACCTTGAGAAAATTACTTCAAGAGGAGCTCTGATACCACCGGATGTGTCCCCTCGGATCCTTGTTCATCAGCTCTTGAAGTGAAGTCGAGATCGTCGCTAGAGAATGGAGAAGCTTGGACGACAACACCTTCATTGGCGTGGTTTTGGTGTTGAATCTGCGGAAAGAGAGATGAAGCATTTGAACCTACTTGGAATGGATGAAGCACGAGCAAGATAAGCAATCCACAATCCAAATGAATCCACAATCCAAATGAATCCATACTTGAATCTGGAAAGACTCCCCTAGGCTTGGATATGTCCACCAAGATGAGAAGAGGTTGAATCGGGTTGTTGATGTTGGATATGTCCACCAACACCTCCTTGGATTCGGTTTGAATGAAGCATTCAGATGTGTCCACCAAAGTAATCAATCGAGTTATTGATATGTCCACAAGAACAAAGCAAGAAAGACGAAAGAAATTCTAGAAATTGCTTGAAAATGTAACGACAACAAAAAGAGAGAGAGTTTGATCTCAAGTTTAGCCAACCCTTGAACAAGTAGGGTGAATTGGTTTTTATAGGCAAAAAACACCCTAAATGGGCCTCACAAAAATGGACCAAAGCCCAACCCAAAATCAGAAGTAGGAGCCCACACGCCTAGCCTTGGTTGTCTTGACGTCAAGGTGGGCGGCATCGGTGGAGTCATTGAGCCATTGAGAGATCCTGATGTAGCAAGGATCTAGGGGAAACTCGGTGTAAGGCAAGGCCCTCCGAAGGCCTCCAAGGCAAGGCTACGGCAAAGGACGCTTGTGGTCGGCGACGTGGCTTCCTTGGTTTTGACGATGCTCTCCCAAGGAAAAACTGAGGCAAATGACTTAGAAATACCTTGGAGAGGTTGATGAAGGTGGTGGATAGAAAGGGCTTGGCGGGATGCAACGGTGACGGATATGGCTGGCGCTTGAGGCGATGAAGGCACTCCGCGGCAAGAGCGAGGCGGCGAGGTGAAGGATGGTCGGTTTTGTTCATGGCTGGCGGAAGTGATGGATAATATCTTCCCTTGGCTGGATATGACCCACCAACAAAGAAGAAGAGGAAGTCGAATCCCTAGAGATATTACGCACTCAAGGAAAACAACAAGGAATTGCTTTGATATGACTCACAAAGCAGGCTTTGATGTTACGCACAAAGCAAGAGGAAGAAGGAGAGCTTTTCTGATGAAAATAACTATCTTTGATTCAGATTAAACATGTCTAAGGAAAATGAACAAGTTGCTCCTTATATAGGAGAAAACACAAGGAACGACTAAGGCCAAAAGGCCTCCTAATGGGTTGTCGGCCCAACACAAGGCCCACATGGCCAAGATGAAATAAAAAGCCAAAAGCAACTTAAATCATGTCTTAAAAATGTCATAAAACCCATCGGAAAAACTCTAATGTAAATCATGCACTCGGACACGCCACAATAAGAGAAACGAGCGCTTTTGAGGCTTGATTAAGGGCTCCGAAGCTTGGAAGGACTTTCATGCTCCAAGAATCCTTCTTGAGCTCCCTTGATTGACTTGACCTCCATCTTCAATGCTTGAGCCATCTTGGATGTCCGGGCTCCTTTGAGGTTCTTGATGGGGTATAGTCACATCAGATCTGCTCGTGCCCTTCAAGCCCAACTTGGTCCAAGCCTTCCTTAGGTCTATATGAGCTTGTTGGACCCCCATGGTGCACTGCAAAATGGCTCGAGCTAGGAGATGTGAACCAATCACCTTAGTGTGCTCGGCGCTCTTGGTGAGACCTTTGAGATCCCTCGGCATTCGTGCTTCAAATGGCCCCAAATTTGGGAGGCGACCTTTTTTAGGCATTTGATGAGGAAGGCCCAAGGCGGAACTTGGATTTTTGGTGGTTGGCCCGGGCAAGGCAGAAAACCCGAATCGGGTGCGCGGCGCCGAGGTGTCGCCATGGCCTACACCGAGCATTTCTTCTCCAATTTCCATGAAATTCGGCATGGCCTCCTCTTTTGGCAAATCTTGAAGTTTGGCACCAGGTGCGCCGAATGGAGATGGAGTTGGCGCGCATAAGTGAGCAAACGCCTTCTTGAGTGTCGGCGGGTGGTGCGTGCCGAGGTTGGAAGCTAGCCTTGATCCACGTGATGGTTCTCTATCCTTGATGGTGCCCATGGTCACATCAGTTTTGTTAACCAACTCTAGTGTAGCAGAGTTTGCCAAGCGGTAAAGTGGCTCACCCTTCTTAGACCCAATCTTACGACCCCTCCTTCTTTTAGTCTTGTTGACCTTGTTAGTTTTGGGGTTTAGTTGAGTTAGAGGGTTCACAAGTCCATCACCATTTTTCAAGACATGGATAATGGGCTTGCGGCGGAGATCCACTACGGGTTGCATGAGGCCTACACATGGAGTCTTTCCACTCTTTCTCTTTGATGGGTGATCAACCTTGACATATTTGGGCTTCATTTCCACTTTGTTGGTAGCCATTGCATTGATCTTTGGCTCCCATCCCTTCACAACGGCCTCCTCTGGTTGGGGGAGAACATTGAAAGGGTTCTCAAGTGGGATCTCGACTGATATCGAGTCCTTAGTGATGTTGAAGTGGACCTCAAAAGACCTCATCTTGATCCATCGTCCCCCATTGATGATGAACATCACGGGGAGCTCGTTGAAGTTCACGATTGCTTTTGGTGCCATTTCCTTGCAACCAAAAGGAAAATCAAGTGTTAGTAAATGTATAACTTAAAGATGAAAAGGAAGAAAAGGTCCCACCGGGCATGCCAAAAATATGTTGAACAAAAATGTGTAAAATTGCATAACATATTTTATTTTATTTATAAAATTTGAGTTCGACCCTTTCTTTTTATAAAATTTGAGCTCGACCCTTTCTTGTCACCTCTACTAACTACAATTGAAATTTGTATTTATTGTAAAATGCAAACTCAGATATGGATTTAAGTAATTAGGTGTTAAAATTTGACCTTATAATAGGTTGTATATATTGCTAGAAACAACGCTATTATATAGTTCGTTATGATAATACGGTAATGGATTTTGGTGTGGATTTATATGTGAACTTAAATGCTAGATTAGCACGAGTATTCATAGGAACGGTAATTCCTTACAAGGATTAGTCGTTTCTTTATAACGTCGGTGTTAGGAAGTAAGTGCCCTAACACTCTCTTGGTCATGACCTACCCCTATCCGAATATAGGGGTGGTGCACTCAACTGGTGCCAATCTTTGGGATGTATTCCCAATGTCTCATTACGAGATGTGAAATTAAAAGCTTCAATGTTAACATGCGTTTTTGGAATTAAATAAGATAGGTGTGGTTATGCACATAATTAATAAACCCTCGGGCGAGGAGTACAACGTGGAAACCGCCCGGACTCTTGTTAGAGTAAGTCTTCTTTCCAATCTGGATTCGCATTGTGCGGTGAGGTTGGTCGTGGACCCAAATAATCAAGGTCGTGTTTTAAAACTTGTGTGTGAAAACTTAACGTTCCCAAACATTTGTCATACATTTCCTATAAGACTCAATTCCTTTGGGGTCTTCTTCTCATTGCATACTTCTTTCATAATTCCGTGAAAGTTCCGGGTTATGTATCGTTTCTTCGGTTATTATTTGAGGGACAATGATAGTAAACGGTTATGATCACTTGAACCATTCTGTTTGTACCCTTGCATAGTCTTTCATTAGACTAACCAACCGGGTTTTATTCCTTGCATGGTTGGCTGGTGTCATCCGTCCTATACGGCACATCAGTGGTTGGTCCTCGAAGACTTGAAGTAACCAATCGAAGAAGAGGCTTGCAGTTGAAGATTTAAGTGACAATGTTTTTAGGTTATTAAGTATTACTTTAATATGTATTCCTATAAACGAGTCATGTAATAAGGTTGATTATAAAAGTCTTCCGCTGCAATTTCACTCTGTTGTAAATACGTCCTTCTCATTTAATGAGAGATCTTTTAATAAAAGGTTGAGTTTCATTTAAAAATGTCTTCCACTGATTAATCTTTCGTTATTTAATATACTTATTTAAGCTTAATTGTTCCGATTAAAGCCTAGGGTGACTTTGGACAGTAACGCCTGAGGTCACTGGCGTGTGACACTATCGACATAAGTCGGGGGTGTTACATCTGGGTTGGGAGAGGTCGAGTCACGGGCAAATGGAAATCTTCCAATCGATCGGATCTAGGTTGCGAGAGGTCAAGTCACGGACTTAACGGTTGAATCTGGGTTGATTTGTAAAAACCCCAAATTTCATACGAGAAAATAAGAAATGTAAATACCTATCATGGATTAGAAAATATCATGATTTGGTTTCGAATTATGCAGGTCATGCAGATGTCAGTAGTTGTTGTTCTTGGATCTACTGTTAGATTCTTTATGGTCAAGAGAGGGAGGAGGAATTGGGTTGTTTTCAAGAGAGGGAGGGTGGAGGATACGGTGGTGGAAGGCGGCAGTGACTCCGGCGTTGAAAGGCATCGGTGGTATATAACCTCTGTAGTGAAAAAGAATGGTAAATTCTCAAATTCGTATGGAGTTCAGTAAATTAAATTGAAAGATGCCTTCCCAAGGCCCCTTCCCCATTTTTTATGCTAAAATAAATGATATTGATAACAATGCCCTATTCAAAATTCCAACTCCGGGTGAAATCCATGCGGCGGTCCTTGATCTCCCAAATGATAAGACACCGGGTCCCGATGGATTTCCCATAGATTTCTTCAAACAATATTGGCGACTTGTTGGTGGGTTTGTTGTCAATGCCACCGTAACCTTTTTTCACTCAACACAAATGCTAAAAGAAAAGAATCATGCTTTCATTGCGCTCATTCCCAAAGTAGACTCACTGATTACCATAAACCATTACAGACCAATTAGCCTTTGTAACACAACATATAAAATATCACAAAGCTAATAGAAAATAAGATTAAACCTCTATTACCAAATATAATTCATACACTTTATGGTGCTTTTTTTGAAGGAAGACTCATACAACATAACATTCTAATTGCCCATGAAATAATCCATCCCTTCCATAAAAAGAAGCCCGAAAGAAGGATGTAGGACAATTAAAATTGACATGGAAAAAGCCTATGGCAAAATAAAGTGGGACTTCATAGAAAAAATAATCCTTCAGTTTGGCTTCCATGACAAATTTGTGAAACTTATTATGGCATGTATTACCTCCTCAACATTCTCTATGCTAGTTAAAAATGTACTAGAAAAAATTATGAAACCTAAATGTGTCATTAGACAAAGGGACCCTATGGGTCCTTATATATTTGTGTTAGCAATGGAATTCCTAGCTCGCTCACTTGCACAAGAAGCTCAACGTCCTAATGCAAAGTGTGGAATTCGACTAGTTCGAGATGGAACTCATATTCCATTCCTTATCTTTGCGGATGAAACTCTTATACTAGTCGAGACAAACAATGAGTATGCACTGTTCATCAAAAAATTTCCTCTATGATTTCTCCAACAAAACAAGTTTAGCAATTAACTATCACAAAAGTTCGATACAACTCTCAAGTAATGTAAGTTCAGATAAGTCCAACACAATTAGAACCATCCTTGATGTGTCTCTGACCAGGATTATGGAAAAATATCTTGGCATCCCAATAATTAAGGGCATGGTCGATAATTCAATTTTCCAAGAAGCTCTAGATTCTCTTAAAAAACAATTTTCAAAATGGAAGGCTAATTCCCTATCCCAAGTTGGGCGTTCGATGTTAATCAATGCAAACCTTCTTTCAAAAGTCAATTTTCTTATGTAAAGCTTTTTACTCCCTAAAGGAATTTTGGAACAAATAGATAAAATCAAAACTTTTTTTGGAACAAAATGGATGCCTCCAACTTTCACCCTTTAATAAGTTGGGACTGTATTTGTACTCCAACATCACAGGGAAGCCTTGGCTTCAGAACTGCTGAGGTCTGTAACAAATCATTGCAAATGAAGTTGCTTTGGAAACTATTAACAGAGTCTAACAATACATAGGTTTGTGTAATAAAGGAAAAGTACTATAAAGAGGATGCCATGTTCACTCTTAACAAAGGTAACTATTCATGGAAAATCGGAAATGGAAATGATGTCGATTTCTGGAATGACCCTTGGGCATAAGCTCAATCTCTCAATGAATCCCTAAACCTACAAAACACACACATGCGTTTCAAGTTTTATTACTACTCATAAGGAGTGGGATGATAGAAAATTAAACATTGCACTTCCAAGTTACTTGGTTGACAAGATCAATAAAATAACCCTACCTCTTCATGATTTTCCCGACAGAATTATTTCGCATTCGACTGCAAATGGTAGGTATTCGATTCGCTTTGCGGCAACCTCACTCATCAACTCCTGACCATCATGCCGTCCGTACGACTTGGAGTGAATTTGAAGACTAAACTTCCACCAAAAATCAAGCATTTCATATGAAAATCATGTGCTGATTGTCTCCCTAATACGGAGCGTCTAAATAGACACTACAATAGAGTGTGTGTCAATATTTCCTCTATAAAGAATATGAAGACTCAACTCATTTTTCTTGGGGTGTGCATTTACCAATCTATTCTTCAAGTTTTACTATTAGGCAAAAATTGTCAAAAGAAAACAACAATGCGCAAACACATTTTATTTAGTTTTTATTTAAGTTTAACATAGATACGTTTGAGGTTTGAGGTTTTTAAATGATTTTGCTTGCACTCAAATTTTAGCGAGTTGCCTCCGTACCCTCTTAAGAATGATCAAGCCCTACGTAGTTTAGAGTGTTTATTTTCCGTACATCAGAGCACACAAGTCTAAATCCACCTTCTAGGAAGGTCATTTAAGCTCGGTCCAACTATCATTTGTACTTCGTGAATAAGATAAAACCCACCTTCTAGGAAGGTTAGTCTAGTCTTTCACTAAAATATAAATAAATCCATTTTTTGTGTATTTATTTCAATTTAGAGTTGTGATTGAACTCGATAAGTGATTGCTTATTGTCCAGTTTCTTGTGTACCCTTTGAAATGGATCAAATCATATGTAGTTCTAAATTAGAAATAATGTAGTTTAACTTGGTTTTTATTTGAGATTTGCGACTATACTCGATATATATATTATATTTCAATATCGAGTTCATATGTAGCCCTTAAAGGCGGTCTTTGGGATGTTCTAAATAGAATATGTATTTCAAATTTTGGTTGAAATTTTTGTTGTGACTGAATCCGATATAAATTTGAGTTTGATATTGAATTTCCTTAGTATTTGTTTGCCACCGAATTAAGTCCACATAGTTCTAGAGTGAATTTTAGGAATGACCCATCAAACAAAACAGCTAACAAAAAGGAGAACTTGAATTTATATTGAGCCAAAATCGGTCTCTTGACCTTGTTGATTGTAATTATTCCATTTGAATTGGTTGGTTTTATAATTTGAAAAAAAAATCAATTCTTTTCTGCAACCTTTTGTTTGTGTTAGGCTGCAAGCAAAATTATTAACATACGAGATTCAACTTTTCTTGGGTTTTAGATTCAAATCTTTTGAAAACCCCCATAGTAGATATGTCGTATATGAATCATTTCTCTCTTTTATTCATGCTAACATTAGCACTAATTGGAGTAAACTCACGTTGATTCCAAATTGAGTTTGAGGAGTTGACATAAAATAGTGGATAATTCCTTTAATGATTATCTATTTTTCCTTGTATCTTTCTTTCCAAATATGTATTTGGGTAGAGATTTTAGTAAATCTCTATATTCATTATTCAATCAACTTTGATATTTTTGATTCAAAAAAATATCTCCTACTCATTATTTTTAAGGAGTTTTCAAATCATGATATATCCCTTAATAAGATTGGATATTTCTTGTTAGTTTATATGTAAGCTTGTGTAAAGGCACAATTCAAATTACTCTAGCAAATTCCACATCTCTTTAAACAAGGCAATCGCATACAAGACCAAGGTATGCATCTCTAATCTTTTCCATTTTCTTGATCAATTATATTATCAATGAATTCACAAATCCATGCTTAGGATCACTTTAACGAAATTCTTTTTTATTTTTTGATGAGGAAAAGATTAGGTTGGTCTTAAATTCTATTCGAACACCAACCTAAAGTTGATGAAAAGCTGAGTTTAGCAATTTGATCAACAGTGCAGTTCACCTCTCTAAAAATGTGTCTAAGACGGACATCCTGGAAAGAATGAATGTCGACTAGGATATCAGCCACAATTATTTGAATTTCCCAGGGACAATCCCAAATGCCTTTGATCGAGTTAATAAGGCAGAGATTGTCACATTCAATTTGAAGATTAGTAAAGTTTTGTGATTTTGCATATTTGATTCTATGTTTTAAAGCAAGGGCTTCCGTCATGAGAATATTGTTGAAACCACAACGTTTGTTGTCCATATGAATAACTTTTTCCTTTTCGTTTTTAATAATGAAACCAATACCGGCTTCACCATTAATTTGCTTAGTTCCATCAAAATTGATTTTGTAGAAATTTTGGTTTGTTTTTTCCCATTTCAACAGTCTTGTTTTTCTGGGTTGATGTGGTTTTGGTTTTTGAGTGTAGTCATCATCCAACTAAGTTCTTTTTGTTTTATCCCAATTAGTAATTAGGGTGGAAATGTATTGTTTTAAGTCCTTTATTTTGTTATTTGGGTCTGTATTAAAAATGATTTGATTTCTATTGATCCAAACGCCCCACCAGATAGTAGAGAGGCAGATGAATTTTTTCTTAGTATAAAGGGATTGTAATTCAAAAAGAATGTCCTTTGGTTTTTTATTGTTAACATCTAAGTTTGTCACTATGTTTCCAATTGTGATATTCTGGTTTTCAATTTGTTTAATAGTAATAGGGCATTTAATGAGAAGATGAGTTAAGTCTTCAACTGAGTTGTTGCAAGAGTCACAAGCCAGTGGGATAAGGATGTGATTTTGGCATAGTCTGGATTTTGTTGGTAAGCCATCATGACAGATTTTCCAGAGAAAGTTTTTGACTTTTGGATAAGTATCCAATTTCCAAATCCAGGATAAGTTATTTCTGTTTGGTATTTGTTGTTTATAGATTAGTTCAAAAGCTGATTTAGTGGAGAACCAACCATTTTTACTCGGTGTCTAATATAATCTGTCTGAAATTGGGTGTTGGGGAATATGATCATCAATAATATTTTGTACAGTTTGTTTGTTGAGATAATCTTCAAGTTTGTCTCTGTTCCAAGTACGATTGTTGTTTATGAAATCACAAACTTTTAAGGAATGGATAACTGTAGTTTGCGGAAGGATGTTGTTTATAAGATTGATGTTAGGTAGCCAATTATCAGTCCAGAAATGGATGGTTTTCCCATCACCCACTAGCCATTGGAGACTAGTCTGGAATTCTGGTCTAAGCTTTAAAAGTTGGGACCATTGCTAGGAAATGTTCCCTTTTTTCTTGTATTGGTATATGTTACCATCTTTAAGATATTTTTCAGTTATGACTTTGACCCAAATGTTGTATGGGTCAGCAAGAATTTTCCATAAAAGTTTCATGTGTAGAGCTTTGTTCATATCCTGTGTCTTCCTGATTCCAGTGCCTCCATTGTCCTTGTTTCTACAGATTTGGTCTAATCCTATTAAGGGTTTATATGAAGTGTCTTTGTTCCAAAAGAAGGTTTTGTTGATGGTGTCTAGTTCTTTGTGAATATAAGACGGTAGCATGAAGCTTTGCATGATAAAGTTAGGTTTAGCAGCCAGATTAGACTTTATTAGGGTACTCCTTCCTTCTTGTGAGAGAGAGTTTGCTTTCCATTTTGTTAGTTGATTATAAGTAGATGTAATTGTATCTTCGAATGTGTCGTGGTTAATGATGTGATCCCACCTCCCATGACGGCCACAGACGAGGAAGAAGCCATGAGCCTACGCTCAGAGGGCCCAGTGACAAGGTCTAGGTCCAAAGCCATCGCCGCCGCCGTCGCATCCCTAGTCGCGCGTGTCATCGCTGGCCAAGGAATCCCAGACACGGATCCAAGACTCGTCGTCCTCGCCACCATCGGCATCGGAGAATCGAACCCATCGCAGCCGGCACCGGGTGCACCCACTCGCAGGGCCATCGACCCATCGTCGCCGCCGCTCGCAGTGTCTGCGTCCATGCCTTCGCCGCATCCGGGTTTTGACATTTAGAGGTTTACTTGCCTTTGTTTTGGCATGGTTTTTGAGACAATTTCTATATTTGGTATTATTGCTTGTTTTAGATAGTTTCCTTTTATAGTCATTTCTATTTTAGGATGTGTGCCTTTGCATGCTTGCATGGGCTAGCCCACTAGACTCGACTCGGCCCATCCCATGTCTCGCCTATAGTATTTAAGTCAAACTTTGTTATTTGTTTTGTTTACGTTCAATTTTAATCAAGGCTTTAGTAGAGTGTTTATCCTCCTACCCTTGATCGGACGTCACCCTCTATCTTCGCATCCCCTTCACCCGCCCCCGACGCTACGGCACCGCTTGAGCCTCTCAAGCAAAGTCTTCCTTCGCATCTCCCTTCACTCCGTTGCTGACGCTACGGCCAAAGACTTGTCTTTCAAGTCATCTATCCCTCCATCTAATCGCTTCCGCTATCGCCAATCCATCGCATCATCCATCTCTTCCATCGCACCCGCAATCGCACCCAAACTCTTTGTTGTCGTCGTCGCTAGCATTGCTGTGACACTCGTCCTCACCATCGTTATCGCCGTCGCCAACGAGCCCAAACATCCACCCAGTCGATCGCTCATCGTCGCCGTCGCCATCGCCTTCACCATCGTCGTCGCCTTCGCTGTCGTGACACTCAGACACTCACCACCGGGTTCGCCATTGGCCACCACCGTGTCCGATAACCTCAAAAGTTACTATTCCTCTCGCCACCAATCTTGTCAACCTTTCGTGCAAGACAACAAGGGTTTGCACCCAAGGATTCCATGTCAGGCTTGACAAGGGAAGAGTTGACTTCTCGCCCAAGACTAGATCCAAAGGTGTCGCCTTTTACAATTGGCCTTTCATCGGAGGCAAGAACACATCAACTGGCATCAGAGCCCAGCAGTCTTGTAAGTCACGAACTCAAGTTTACATCTTGTTCACAAATTTTTTTCTTGACCCCCATCGTTTGCTTTCGCATCATCGTTGAGAAAAACAAAAGTTTCCATATTTACAACACCTAATCGGTTTCTACAAGGTAATACCTTGGCCGAACTTTGTTTCCTTGCTCCCTAAGTTTTGGTGTGTTAGGTAATTTGTTATCTTACATGCTATAATATTTTGTTTCATGCGTGGATAGAGTTTCCTTGTTTGATAGATTCTACTTTTTAGTTAGTTAGCCGAAATTTCCTTTTAAGATCAAATCAAATCTTATCTTCTCTCTCATATCTCTAAGATCACGCTTGTGATATTCTTTTTACTTAGGCCGTTTTTCTTTTTGTTTCCTTTTGCATAATCCGAAAAGATCAAAAGATAAGATCTCATATATTATTAAAAAAAAAACAAAAAAAAGAGTTTCAAAAAAAAAAGAGTTTCCAAGTTAGGGAAAGCCAAAATAAGGCAACCCTAACCCACTCAACTCGGTCTAAGCTCACCTTCTCAACCTCTCCGCCGTCTAGGTCAAGCTTCCTAGAAGGTATTTTCTTGCTAATTTGGTTGCTTTGTTTACGTTTGAATTAGGGTTTCACTTTGTTCTTGTGTGTTTGATTGACGACTTGCTTACTACACCATCTCTTGTGCAAGCCTAGCCGCCCTCACGGCAAGCGAAATAAGCCCTACCTACGTGAACTCTGTGACTTGACTAGTGATTTCTTGGTTGTTGTTCTTTGTGCCTTTTGTTCGTTTTTACTCCCATGTCTGGCCATATTGTTATAGGTAGCCTTACGGCCAACATGTCGAGCGAGGACAACACTGGCGCCGACAACACAAACCCACAACCACAGCCATTGGTGCATCAAGACCAACCCCCTAACGACCCCCCACAACAAGATCCACGTTTGGAGTTATCCGAGGAGCAACAATTGATCCAAGCTCTCAGACAAGAAAATGCCGCTTTGAGAGCCCAACAACGAGTGGCACCCACCGTGCCCACTCCAACCCCATTGAGTGCTATGGATGCGCCGGCTCAACCCAAGCCACGGACGCGGGCCCATCGAAGACACATGTGGACAAAGGCAAAGGAATCATGCCTTCCACATCACAAAATCAACCACAACTCAATCGTATGCAAAGTGTCATTAAGAGTCGCCAAGGCTTCGTTTCGCACAGGGATCGCTACGTGCCTAGAGCCGTACCCGCTGGCTACGACACCGACTCCGACCGCGACTACGACTCGCCGGAGTGTCGCTAGAAGTGCATTGGAGGTGTCGTGGTTGATGTGACCCTGCCTCCCATGACGGCCCAAGACGATGAAGAAGCCATGAGCCTACGCTCACAGGGCCCAGTCACAAGGTCTAGGTCCAAGGCCATCGCCGCTGTAACACCCCCAAATTTAACCCCATTTGAAAGCGCTACTACCGATGACCCCAGACGTAAACCCCGAAGTCACCCCAGGCTTTTCCGACGTCATAACTGACTTAAAACACAGTTACAATACTAAAATCATAACTTTTATTAAACCACATGGTCGCGGAATTACACGATTCGTAAAACGACCCAATTTCATCAGAAATACAAAATAGCACAGCGGAAAACTTTTAAATACAAAGCGACAAAATAACTTGTCAAAAACTAAACACCGTTCATCTTCATAGTCACTCTAGCCTTCTTAGATCTGCAACATACCTGATGTGCCGAATCGAACGGATGACACCAGCCAACCATGCAAGGAATATAATGGTTGGTCAGTCTAATGAAAGACTACGCAAGGGTACAAAGCAGAGTGGTTCGAAGCAGTCGTATTAGGTTAGACTCATCGTTCCTCGAATAATAACCGAATACGCTAGTCAACCATCATACTCCTACTAGAATATATAAAACATCATGAACAAGAGAAGATTCTGGAGACCGAGTCTCACAGCAATTAATCCCAAAAGAAGACTCCAAATGAAATGAGCCTTAAAGGAAACAATGACAAATGTTGGGAAACTTAATTTATAATATACACACAATCACAGAATCACAGTATCGCATTCGAGCGATCTACAACTAAGACGAGCTTTCCTAGCTGCACTAGCGCCTAGCTGCAATACTCGCCAAACATTTTAAATAAGTGCTTACTCATACGGCACTTTATATTAAGGTCAAGGCATTTTCATTATGTGCATACTCATGGCACGTATCTTATTTAAATGTCAACACACACACATCACGTTACAAACTTTTATGATCTGCTCGTCCCGAGACGAGAGATCCTTGGGAATACTCCCTAGATTTGTGACACTAGCTAAGTGCACCACCTCTATACCCGAGTATAGAGGCTAGTCATGACTCACCAATGGTATTAGGGTCTCAATGCCCTTTTCTCCATTTAATTATCAAGAAACGACTGGACCTCCATCCATCGTCCCAACGAATACTCGTGCTAACTAAACAGTTCAACACAGTCAACATCATATCAAATCAAATCCATCAAGGCCAACATCATAGATCTAACAATCTATATATATATATATATATATATATATATATATATATATATCAAAATAGCGTTGCCACTAATAGTATATGCAACCTATTATAACCTTTTTATATGAAATTCACCTTTAAAATCCACAACAAAACCATTATGAACATAATAGCGATGTATCTAGCAATATACAACCTATTATAACAGCACTTCTTTTATCAAATAATTGATCAAAACTGTTCCCAACATAAACAAGAAACCATCCCAAATTAATTAACAACAAACAATTGATAATTAATTGAAGTATGGAATGATGAGCAAGAGCGAACCGCCACTTGCCTAAATCCGCAGAAGCTTAAGCAAAGCTTAGAGACAACGGGCTCCTGGATCTGAAACTGGAGCAAATCTTGGATAATAAATCCCTAAGAAATGGCCCATAACAAGACCCTAAGTTAGATTCAATATACTTATATATGAATCTAAAAGAATACAAGAAGAAATCAAAGGAAACGAGCAAAGCCCAAAGCCAAACCACAAAACACACAACTCGGACACACATACCGCGATCGCGGCAGGTCACGGTCGGTCGCGGTTTTCGTGCTGTGACAGTGGCTAGCTCGCGAGACAACAATGGAGAATTTCTTACCCAAATCGATTTGTTTGCCTTCGATTTGTCTATGGTTCGATCTCCCAACACCTCAAAGCTTCTCACAACACTCAAGAGTACCTTCTCAACTCAAGAGACACTCGAAATCTCCCACACACGAAGCTCCAAAACTGCTCAACAATGGTGGATAGAAAAACAGAGGAAGAAAGAAGAGGATGAAGAAGAGCTTCTTAGCTCCGGGTTTCACCTCCTTTTATAGCACAAATCCGACCACCTCCAAGGGAACAAGGGGACAAAGGCAAAGGGCCACTTGGCCTGCCCAAAAAATATCCCAACCGAGCCAAAAACAGAGCTACAGTAACCGCCACGCGAGGAAGACGACCGCCTCTGCAAAAAGGCATTACCGCGATCGCGGCCGGTCGCGGTGGATCGCGGTTGATCGCGGTGAGTCGCGGTTTTAAGCCGACTTCGCTAATACTTATCCGAACTCAACTTGGGTTAAATTTCTTAACTCCGGATTAAATATATTCGTACATTAACGATACATTAACCCCGAAAATACCTCAACTGTATTATATAATGCTCGGAAAATTTTACAGAGCTCAGACCCCTTTTGAGAAGGTCCGAGACTCACTGAATTAAATCCGTCTAGCAAAACGGGCATAAGAAAAATTTAAAAATAATTCAAAATACCCTTAAAAATTACGGGGTGTTACATTACTACCCCCTTATTTTAAGTTTCGACCCCGAAACTTGCATTATCAAGGCCGACAACAAGTAGGGAAAGTATCTAAGTACACCCGTCTCAGTCTCCCAAGTAACCTCTTCGGTTTCTAACTTGGAGCACAAAACTCGTACCAAAGGTACCACCTTGCTACGCAGCTGTCTCAAACTTCACCCTGAATGGTAATTGAGACATCTGACAAACGCTTGGTTCAAACCAAATATTTATATTAGCAAGAATATTTACAACAAAAGATTTACAACCTTGCTGCATACTTAAACTTACTAACACAACCATTCAAATCAAAAGACTGGGTAACACCCAAATCTACAACCTACAACAAAAGTAGAAGCTTTAAGCAAATGGAACATCAGGCCCATCCGCCTCACGTATCATGTAAAGACGTTGACCATGACTTCCAGAAGCTACTGGGGCCTTCCCTTTATTTTGTGCAGTTGTCTGCATCGAAGGACTTGGAGCCTCTACCGGTTTATACTCAGGCCGGTTACTCTGAATAGCAGACCCTTGTTGAAACTCAGATCTTCTTTGTTTTTCCAGCCAACAGAACTTCTGCAAGTGTCCAAACTTTCCACAGCCAAAGCATGCCTTCTTTTCCTTCTGACACATACTGTTCTTGTGCCCAACGGCACCACAATTGTAACACCGAATCGGACTCTGGTCCTGACCCGATCGTTGTGTCGACCCTCCTTGAGTCAACTCTGTCCTTGCCTTGCTTGACTTAGCAAAGTTAGACGGTGGCACAGGACGTTTAAATCCGCTCGCCTGAGATTGATCTTGCATTGACTTATGGTGATTCCTCTTCTTGGTTGACTCTTCCAAAGTCACTTCCAGTTTGTAGGCTGCATCCACGTACTGCTCCAAAGTAGAACACCCGTGACGCACCATCAGTGGCTTAATATCTGGACCCATCCACTCATGGAAGTGCCAGATCTTCTGCTCCTCGCTGGTTACATCTGACCTAGCGTATTGCAACAAATGATTGAACTTAGTCGCAAGCTCAGCGACTTTCAATCCCTCCGTCTCAGGTTGCATAAACTCCTTGTGCTTCTCGTCCCTCATAGCTCGGGAAAAGAAACGGTCCATCATCTTCGTCTTGAACATAGCCCAATTCAAATCAGCCCGATCAGCCAACCCAGTGTTCTCCCACCATTCACTAGCTTCTTCTTTCAACTGAAGATAAGCTATTTGCACCTTCTCAGCCTCGGTGCACTCAAAATTGCGGAACAACCGCTCCATGTGGGAAAACCAATGAGCCGCTTTGACTGGTTCTCCTTTTCCATCATAATGGTCAGGTCTCAAAGAGTTAATGGTCTTCAACACTCGACCATAATCACCTCTATTCCTGACCGCCTCATCTCGGTGTACATAAACAGCTGGCTCCTCAAATCTAGGAACCAGTGGGGGAATCGGCACAGCTTGTGCCTGTGGTGCGGCAGGTTGCCTAGCCTCGGCGAGTACTTGCATCATTATCTCCCGAATAGCTGTAACAGCTGCTGCATCAAAAACTACTGGAGCGTTGGCCGTAGCTTGGCCATTGCCTCCCGGATTATTCTGTGACATTGACTCGTGTTCTTCTACACGGTTCAGGTCGTCCCTTATGATTGGCCTTGGATTGCTTGGCCTAGCACTAGCGCGTATGGTATTCCTTGTATTCACCATCTGTTTACCGATCAAATCCCAAGTATTAATATCTTTTCCATAATACTTATCATGATAAAGTCACTTGGAATAGATCAACTTGGTAACGTTCCTAGATGAACACCAAACTTGAATACTAGGTTCTACAACCTCAACTCACGACAAGAGAACTAAAAACTCAAGTCTAATTGGAGATGGCAAAACCACCTCGACTTCTTCCGAGTCCTTCTGAAGAGAACAAAATGCACCCCTAACTACGGGTGACAAACAAAGAATCTTAGTCTTTCTAGACACAGAAGCAAACTTCCGTATCAGACTGTAGAAGGCACGACTATGAACGGCTTTTTTTTGAAAAATTCAGAGCTCTTGGAAAACATTTTAGCTCTGATACCATTTCTGTAACACCCCTAAATTTAACCCCATTTGAAAGTGCTACTGCCGATGACCCCGGACGTAAACCCCGAAGTCACCCCAGGCTTTTCCGACGTCATAACTGTCTTAAAACACAGTTACAATACTAAAATCATAACTTTTATTAAACCACATGGTCGCAGAATTACACGATTCCTAAAACGACCCAATTTCATCAGAAATACAAAATAGCACAGTGGAAAACTTTTAAATACAAAGCGACAAAACAACTTGTCAAAAACAAAACACCGTTCATCTTCATAGTCGCTCTAGCCTTCTTAGATCTGCAACATACCTGATGTGCCGAATCGAACGGATGACACCAGCCAACCATGCAAGGAATATAACGGTTGGTCAGTCTAATGAAAGACTACGCAAGGGTACAAAGTAGAGTGGTTCGAAGCAGTCGTATTAGGTTAGACTCATCGTTCCTCGAATAATAACCGAGTATACTAGTCAACCATCATACTCCTACTAGAATATATAAAACAGCATGAACAAGAGAAGATTCTGGAGACCGAGTCTCATAGCAATTAATCCCAAAAGAAGACTCCAAATGAAATGAGCCTTAAAGGAAACAATGACAAATGTTGGGAAACTTAATTTATAATATACACACAATCACAGAATCACAGTATCGCATTCGAGCGATCTACAACTAAGACGAGCTTTCCTAGCTTCACTAGCGCCTAGCTGCAATACTCGCCAAACATTTTAAATAAGTGCTTACTCATACGGCACTTTATATTAAGGTCAAGGCATTTTCATTATGTGCATACTCATGGCACGTATCTTATTTAAATGTCAACACACACACACATCACGTTACAAACTTTTATGATCTGCTCGTCCCGAGACGAGAGATCCTTGGGAATACTCCCTAGATTTATGACACTAGCTAAGTGCACCACCTCTATACCCGAGTATAGAGGCTAGTCATGACTCACCAATGGTATTAGGGTCTCAATGCCCTTTTCTCCATTTAATTATCAAGAAACGACTGGACCACCATCCATCGTCCCTACGAATACTCGTGCTAACTAAACAGTTCAACACAGTCAACATCATATCAAATCAAAGCCATCAAGGCCAACATCATAGATCTAACAATCTATATATATATATATATATATATATATATATATATCAAAATAGCGTTGCCACTAACAGTATATGCAACCTATTATAACCTTTTTATATGAAATTCACCTTTAAAATCCACAACAAAACCATTATGAACATAATAGCACTGTATCTAGCAATATACAACCTATTATAACAGCACTTCTTTTATCAAATAATTGATCAAAACTGTTCCCAATATAAACAAGAAACCATCCCAAATTAATTAACAACAAACAATTGATAATTAATTGAAGTATGGAATGATGAACAAGAGCGAACCGCCACTTGCCTAAATCCGCAGAAGCTTAAGCATAGCTTAGAGACAACGGGCTCCTGGATCTGAAACTGGAGCAAATCTTGGATAATAAATCCCTAAGAAATGGCCCATAACAAGACCCTAAGTTAGATTCAATATACTTATATATGAATCTAAAAGAATACAAGAAGAAATCAAAGGAAATGAGCAAAGCCCAAAGCCAAACCACAAAACACACAACTCGGACACACATACCGCGATCGCGGCAGGTCGCGGTCGGTCGCGGTCGGTCGCGGTCGGTCGCGGTTTTCGTGCTGTGACAGTGGCTAGCTCACGAGACAACAATGGAGAATTTCTTACCCAAACCGATTTGTTTGCCTTCGATTTGTCTATGGTTCGATCTCCCAACACCTCAAAGCTTCTCACAACACTCAAGAGTACCTTCTCAACTCAAGAGACACTCGAAATCTCCCACACACGAAGCTCCAAAACTGCTCAACAATGGTGGACAGAAAAACAGAGGAAGAAAGAAGAGGATGAAGAAGAGCTTCTTAGCTCCGGGTTTCACCTCCTTTTATAGCACAAATCCGACCACCTCCAAGGGAACAAGGGGACAAAGGCGAAGGGCCACTTGGCCTGCCCAAAAAATATCCCAACCGAGCCAAAAATAGAGCTACAGTAACCGCCACGTGAGGAAGACGACCGCCTCTGCAAAAAGGCATTACCGCGATCGCGGCCGGTCGCGGTGGATCGCGGTTGATCGCGGTGAGTCGCGGTTTTAAGCCGAATTCGCTAATACTTATCCGAACTCAACTTGGGTTAAATTTCTTAACTCCGGGTTAAATATATTCGTACATTAATGATACATTAACCCCGAAAACACCTCAACTGTATTATATAATGCTCGGAAAATTTTACAGAGCTCAGACCCCTTTTGAGAAGGTCCGAGACTCACTGAATTAAATCCGTCTAGCAAAACGGGCATAAGAAAAATTTAAAAATAATTCAAAATACCCTTAAAAATTACGGGGTGTTACAGCCGCCGCCGTCGCGTCACTTGTCGCACGCGCCGTCGCCAACCAAGGAAGCCCAGACGACAATCCAAGACTCGTCGTCCTCGCCACCATCGAGAGTGCAACAACGCGTTCTTCTGAAGACTTTGACACTTCATCGTCACTCACGCGATGATTGCTTTCAGCCCATCACCGCGTCCATGAGTTTCACGCGTTCTTTTTAAGACATTATCTATATTTGGTATTTCTAGCATGTTTTAGATAGTTTCCTTATTTATAGCGTTTTAGATAGTTTCCTTTCAGTCATTCTATCTTTTAGGGTTTATGCCTTTTGCATGCTTGCATGGGCTAGCCCATGAGGTTCGACTCGGCCCAGCCGATGTCTCACCTCCCCTATTTATACCCTACTTTGCTAATGTTATTTCTGACGTTCAAGTTAAAGTTCAAGGTTTTAAGTCGAGTGTTAATTCCTCCTTCCCTTGAGCCGACGTCACCCTTATCCCTCTCATTCCCATTCACTTCACCGCCGATGCTACGGCAACCACTCGAACTCCATCGAGTTTATCCCCTCCGCAGTCGACGCTACGACACCAACGACTTGTCTCTTCAAGTCGCCTAATCTTCATCAAACCGCTTCCGCCACTGCTACCATCTTTCCACCAAATCGCTTCCATCACCGCCGAGATCCATTCATCACGTTCTTTCGTTCGCGATCAACTACATCATCACATTCCACAGTAGAATCACCACACCGAGTGACTTCCCAACCAAGACTAGATCCAAGGACATCACCTTTGACAATTCGGCTTGTCACAGGAGACAAGGACACATCAACTGGCATCAGAGCCCAGCAGTCTTGTAAGTCACGAACTCAAGTTTCACTCTTGTTCATGAATTATTTTTTTCTTGCCCCCATCGTTTGCTTTACTAAAAGATCACGAAAACCAAAAAAAATCATAACTTTCCATATTTGCTACACCTATTCGGTTTCCACAAGGTAATACCTTGGCCGAAATTTTTTCTTGTTCCCCAAGTTTTGGTGTGTTAGGTACTTTTGTTATCTTGCATACTAGAATATTTTGTTTCCTTATTTCATACGTGGATAGAATTTCCTTGTTTGCTAGATATTACTTTTTAGGTTGTTAAACCGAATTTCCATATATAAGATATCATCCAATCTTATCTTCTCTTTCTTATCTCTAACATCACACTTGTGATATTCTTGTTACTTAGACCTTTTTATTTTATTTCCTTTTACAACTCCGAAAAGATCAAAAGATAAGATCTCAGATATTTAAAAAAAAAACATATCGAAAAGATATTAAAAAAAAAGTTTCCAAAGTTAGGGAAAGCCAAAATAAGGCAACCCTAACCCACAACGGTCTAAGCTCATCTTCTATATCTCTCCACCGTCTAGGTCAAGCTTCCTAGAAGTACTTTCTTGCTAATTAGGTTACTTTGTTTACGTTTGTTTTAGGGTTTCAATTTGTTCTTGTTTGTTTGATTGTAACTTGCTTGATACACCATAACTTGTTCAAGCCAAGCCGCCCTCACGGCAAGTCAAACAAGGCCTACCGACGTGACCTTTGTGACTTGACTAGTGATTTGCTTGGTTGTTGTTCTTTGTTGTCTTTTGGTTCGTTTTTACTCCCATGTCTGGTCGTCTTGTTATAGGCACCATGCAGATTGGCCACAGTGGAGATGACCGCGAAGATAACACCACTAACCCACTACCTCCACAGTTGGGTCTCCCTCAAGACCAACCACCACAAGACCAACCCCGCGATCCCATCATGGGGTTGACTGAAGATCAAATCTTGATCCAGGCTCTTCGACAAGAGAACGCCACTCTCAGAGCCAACCAACAAGAGGCACCCATTGTGCCAACCCCAACACCACCTAGTGGTCTGGACACGCTGCCTCCCACTGGAGCAACCGACGCGGTCCCATCTAAGACACGCGTGGACAAAGGCAAGGGAATTATGCCGTCCATTTCTCAACATCAACCACAAATCCACAGAATGCAGAGTGTCATTGAGAGCCGCCAAGTCTTCGTTCCCAGGACGGATCGCTACGTGCCCAGAGCCACCCCCGGTGGCCACGACACCGGCTCTGACCGCGACGCCGACGACTTTCGAGGTGAGTACTCTAAACCTTACAACTTTGATGATAGGTATGCCTCTCGGAGAACCCAGCGCCGTGTGCAAGATTCCACACCACGCGATGGCCGACGTCGTCAGGCCGCCCAAGCCGACGCGACACCAAGAAGACTATGTGATGTGATACTCCCAAGCCAAGAGTCCAAGGAGCCAAGAGAAGAGCCGGCAACGCACGCCAAGGCAATCGCCGAAGACAAGGACGAGGAACAAGCCACTTCTCCAAGGCGTGTGACTCGCTCAATGGCCAAAGCCCTTCATGAAGACTTGCTCTTAGGGTTAATGACTCGTGAGGCACCCATAGGCCAGGCCAACGACCCCATTCTCCGCCTAGAAGCCGCACACTCGACTAGCAACGGCCCGGGAGAGACCGCATAGAAACTGCCCATTTTCACTCGGCATTTTTGATAATTTGTCGGCCCATTTTTGATATGTTTTTACCAATATAATAGGCCTAATTACCACCTAAGAAACACGGGAAATTAGTGGCCGATGGTATGCTCAAAACCGTTTGCAAAATGGTTGACTCTTGGAGTCCCTCGGCCAAGCTTAAGTACCAACTTGGGTTCTTCTTGTAAGGGAGACTTGATCAAGAGAAAACCTTTGTTTCTTTTCCAGTATTTAGCTTACTTTTCCAGTTTATTACTGTGTTAATCTCTCCCCAAGAGCTCGTGTCTTTTGCTGGGAAAATCGTTCTCCAAGTCTCATACTATCCCCGCCGGAAATACCAACAACCTCGGTTGATCTTTCTGGCCTTCGTTCTCCTTCACCACAACTCTGATTGCCCTAATTCCTCTTCCTCCTCAAAGTTGGACTCGTGATCTAACTAAACCGCACAGGATCGCCGCGGAATTCTCTCAACTGCCCGGAGCAAATTCGCCATCTTCCAGATCGCTCAGAAACGTGTCAACGGCGACCATCGGCCTTCCCTTGCACCGTAGCCTCATCGGGATCGATCCTTATCACGTGGTATCAGAGCCACGCAGGCCCTAAATATTTCATATAAACTTGAGAAAGTCGACTAAAGTTCAGGGGAACCAATCGATCAAACCAGTTTTGCTAACAACGAATTCTGGGCAAACTCCGATTGGTATTTCTAAGTTTGGTAGGGTTTTTCTTGCCTTTGTATCCGTATTCTGTGTTGGGTGGGTTCATAAAAATTGAAGTTTGATCAGTTACGAACATATTGGTAAAGGAATTTTGCGATTTCATTGACTGGCTGAATTTTGCTGTATTTTTGAAAATTCTGTCGCAAATCTGTCCTGTTTTGTTCCTGTTTGAGACCCGATATTAAACCCGACCAAAACCAGCCCTTTTGACCCAATTTTTCGTGCAATTTTGAAGTGTTCTTTTCTAATCACAGCATATAAGGTGTGTTTTGAGTACGGGAAAGCAATACCACCATAAAGGGTCCAACAAAGACCAAAGTCTATCGAATACAAAATCAGAAATTGGTAATAGTTGTTGTGTGAGCAATATTTCATAAGTGCTGCGTTGTAATTGGAAGAAATCAGGTCCAAGACCTAGTTGTTAGTGGTTGGAAGAGATCTGGGTCTTGAATCCCACCTTCCATCTCTTGAATCCCCCTCGGAACAGTGTGAATCCAGAAAAATCCGAGTTGCAAAAAAAAAAAAAGGGGACAACTCTAGGAAAAGTGGACCATTTGAGGGTTTCTTTCTTTCCTTCTCCTCAAGTCTCGGTCAATATAAGTTGGACTCTAGGTGGGGTGCTTAGTACCTCTCTTGACTCTTCTTTGTGGGGTGATTTACTTTGAACACTTGAAAGTTGCACTTGCCGCTTGCCTAAAAATTTTCCAAGCTCGTAACCTTGTTGTCCTTGGACTTGTGTTGATATCTCGAGTTTATCTGATTGTTGGTGGGCTCTTGCGTGCGCAAGGACCACTTTGAGGTTATTTGATCTCCGTTTGAGTGTGTAGCACAGGTTGGTCGCCATGGAGAAAGAAGGGAGCACCCATTCCTCACCCCGTACCGGCTCCACTACGGCCACCATCCTAGCCATGCTAGAGAGGATGGACAAGGAAGCACAAGAGGCGCGCGAGCATATGCGACGCTTTGAAGCTAGGCTAGAAGCGCAAGAATCTAGTGTCACAAGGACGGATCCCTCAAGTTCACACTACCCACCTCCCTCAAGGGTATCCACCGGCGCCAATGCCATAGCCCTCGGCATGTCGCAGTCTCCGCTCATCCCGGTGGTCACGTCCTATGTACCCACGGGCCCGTCTCCCACACTACCTCTAGCGAGTGCCTTTGCCAATCTAGCCATCCAAGGAATGACATCGCCTCAAATGTCTGCAGCGCATCTGTCGTCCGCACCCTCAGGTATGTCCTCCTATGCTCCTCCTTTCACTCATTCTATACCTTTTAGCCTGCCCCCTATTGTGACTAACCATGCAGGTAGGGGTACCACTCCTTGTGATGGCCGGCAAGCGCCCTATGAGCCTCCGCGAGATCAAGTGAGGCCCGCTCTAGAGCCGCAACGTCCCTTTGTACCGGCGCAATTCCAAGGTCAAGGGCAGCGTTTGGGACCGCAAGACCATGACTTTCCACGCCAAGACTACCACGGGGGCGGCCTCCGTCAGCTTCTCCGAGGTCAGCCCGTCCACGAGCAAGTGCGGCTGCCCAATTTCAAGCTTGATGTGGAGAAGTTTGGCAAGGATATTGAGCCCGAAGCTTGCCTTCAATGGATCTCCAAAACTGATCAAACATTTGACTATCAACAATTCACCGATGCTCAAAGGGTGGCGATAGCAAGCATTCGCTTTAAAGATTTCGCCGACCAATGGTGGATGGAAGAGAAGGCTTACCGAGAGAGGAACGGCTTAGACCCCATCCCCACTTGGGCAGACTTAAAGAGTGAGCTCTTGCATCGGTTTGTGCCGGAAGATTACACGGCGAGGGTTCACGAGCGGCTCCAACAACTCAAGCAAGGGCACCGAACGCCCGATGAATACTACAAGGAGTTGAGACGCTCATTTTTAGGTCCGAGGTTCAATTTCCTGAAAGTTATGTAATCTCTAAATTTATCGAGAACCTCAACCCCGATCTTAGGCAACTTGTTAGCCAACAACATTTTGTAAGGGGAACTAGTATAGAGGAAATCCTCCACTACACTAACCGAATATATAGGTCTATGCCCCAAAGGAGGAGGGAATCGGCTCAAACTCGGCCGTGGCCCAATGCTCACTCTAGTGGAGCGCCGACGCCTCACAACACCTCTCGACGCCCGAAGTACAAGGGTGGATACTCGCCGGCCCAAGCCCCCAATCACGCAAGGCATGAGCCACCCAAGGGGCCACCCCCACGTCGGCGGGGTGGAGAGACCAAGACGAGTGACATCAAGTGCTATAAGTGCCTTGGGCGGGGCCATCTGGCGAGGGATTGCCCTTCTCGCCGGCAAGTGCTACTTACCGCCTATGGAGAGTATGCCTCGGAGGACGAAGAGGAGGCACCACCCCTCGGCGACAACCTAGAAGAAGAACTCCAGATTATGCCCGAGACCCATGGCGAGTGTTTTGTGGTCAAGCGCGCACTATTGTCTGATGAAGTGCCGAGCCCGCCGAACCAAAAGGAGACCATATTTCACACTCGGTGCCTCATCCAAGGTAAGTTGTGCAATGTCATTGTTGACGGCGGGTCTTGTTGCAATATAATCGACCAAGAGGTAGTAAAACGGTTTGCTCTCCCTACCATTCCTCACATACAACTTTATTCCCTAAGTTGGTTGAATGCTAACACTCCTATCAAGGTGACGGAGCAAGCTAAGGTGGCCTTTTCTATTGGAGGCTACCAGGATGAAGTGCTTTGTGATGTTCTGCCCATGATGGCTTGCCATCTCCTCTTGGGTCGGCCGTGGCAATATGACCGTGGAGTCATCCACCAAGGGGTCTCTAATGAGTACTCCTTTCATCTCAAGGGCAAGCTTATCACGCTCCATCCAATGGCGCCCCACGAAATCATGGCCGATCATGTGGCGCGCGAGCAAAGGCGGATGCAACAAAGTGAGGAGGCCAAGAAGCAAGCAAAGATGGCCATTGGAGGAAGCAAGGCCGCCGCAGCCCACCTTCAAGTTTTCAAGCCCAAGGAAGTCCTTAGTGTTATCAAGGGAAGTGAAGTTTGCTTTCTAGTGGTTTGTAAAGAAATTTTGTTGTCCAAGGAGGACCTGACCTCTCTTCCCCCTATCATGGCTTCTCTTTTGCAGGACTTTGAAGGACTATTCCAAGAGGAAGTGCCGCCGGGGTTGCCGCCCATCCGCGGCATCGAGCACCAAATCGATTTCGTGCCCGACGCTTCCCTTCCGAACAAGGCTGCCTATGGGGCCAACCCTGCCGAGACCAAGGAACTACAAAAACAAGTTCAAGAATTGTTGGACAAAGGCTACGTGCAACCTAGTCTAAGTCCATGCTCAGTTCCCGTGATTTTGGTCCCTAAGAAAGATGGGACATGGAGAATGTGTATGGATTGTAGAGCAATCAACAATATCACTATCAAGTATAGGCATCCCATACCTAGACTAAATGATATGCTTGATGAGCTCTATGGTTCATCCATGCTTTCTAAAATTGATGTTAAGAGCGGATATCATCAAATCCGCATTAAAGAAGGTGATGAGTGCAAAACCGCTTTTAAAATCACCTATGGCTTGTATGAGTGGTTGGTCATGCCTTTTGGTTTGACCAATGCTCCAAGCACTTTCATGCGACTAATGAACCACGTACTAAGGGCCTTCTTAGGCAAATTTGTAGTGGTTTATTTTGATGACATTCTAGTCTATAGTCGGAGTTTGGAGGAACATGTGCATCACCTTAGGCTTGTTCTTGAAGTGCTTAGCAAGGAAAAATTGTATGCCAACTTTAAGAAGTGTCATTTCTGCTCTGACCATGTTGTCTTCTTAGGGTTTTTGGTGTGCAAGGATGGCTTAAGGGTGGACGAGGAGAAGATCAAAGCAATAAAGGGGTGGCCTACTCCTTCAACCATGACGCAAGTCCGGAGTTTCCTAGGATTGGCCGGCTTCTATCGCCGGTTTGTGCGGGACTTTAGTACCTTGGTCGCGCCCCTCACTGAGCTCACCAAGAAGAATGTGGTATTTACTTGGGGTGACCGCCAAGAAGAGGCTTTCTCTAACCTTAAACATAAGCTCACTAATGCTCCTCTTTTGGCCTTACCTGATTTTACTAAGACTTTCGAAATTGAGTGTGATGCTTCAGATATTGGCTTAGGTGGTGTGCTTATGCAAGAGGGGCGTCCAATAGCCTACTTTAGTGAGAAACTTCATGGAGCGGAGCTAAATTATCCTACATACGACAAGGAGCTCCTAACATTGGTGAGAGTGCTCAAGACATGGCAACACTACCTCCTTCCGAGGGAGTTTGTCATCCACTCCGACCACGAAGCTCTCAAGTACCTCAAAGGGCAAAGCAAACTCAACAAAAGGCATGCCAAGTGGGTAGAATCAATAGAAGCTTTTCCTTATGTCATAAAGCACAAAAAAGGTAAGGAAAATGTTGTGGCCGATGCATTGTCAAGAAGGTATACTCTTCTCTCTTCCTTAGATGCTAGGATGCTTGGTTTTGCTTTTATGAAAGACTTGTATGCTTTAGATCATGACTTCTCCGAGTTGTATCTAGCATGTAAGTCTTTAGGAAGCAAGGACCAATTTTATGTGCATCAAGGATACCTTTTCAAGGGCTCTAGGTTGTGTTTACCTAGCGGCTCTTGCCGCAAGCTTCTTCTCCACGAGTCGCATGGTGCGGGTCTCATGGGACACTTCGGTGTAGCTAAGACCCTATATGCCCTCAAAGAGCATTTTTATTGGCCTAAGATGCACAAGGATGTGGAACGGCTTTGTTCGGCTTGTACTACGTGCAAGCAAGCAAAGTCCAAGTTGAGTTCGCACGGACTCTACTCTCCACTCCCAATCCCTAGTAGGCCATGGGAAGATGTCTCTATGGACTTCGTGCTTGGTTTGCCCCGGACCAAGCGCGGACATGACTCCATCTTTGTGGTTGTGGATCGCTTTAGCAAGATGGCTCACTTCATAGCTTGTCACAAGACGGACGATGCTCCTAATGTGGCAAGCCTATTCTTTGCGCATGTTGTTAAACTCCATGGCATACCACACTCCATTGTTTCTGATCGGGATGTCAAGTTTTTGAGCTATTTTACTATGGTCTAAGTTTGGTACTAAGTCACTCTTCTCTACCACTTGCCATCCTCAAACGGATGGGCAAACCAAAGTAGTGAACCGTACCCTTGGCACCCTACTTAGGACAATGCTCAAAACTAACTTGCGGCGGTGGGAAGATTGCCTACCATTCATTGAGTTTGCCTATAATAGGGCAATCCATTCCTACCACTCCACTTGACTTGGTTCCCTTTGCCATTGCAGGTACACCTCACAAGGAGGCCGTGGAGCATGCATCTTGGATTCAACGGCTGCACGAGGACACCAAGGTTCAGCTGGAGCGGCACACGGAGCAATATGCTAGGCAAGCAAATAAGAAGCGGCGTGAAGTGATCTTTGAGCCCGGTGACCTTGTGTGGGTGCACTTGAGGAAGCAGAGGTTTCCCTCTTGGCGGGATTCCAAGCTCAAGCCACGTGTGGATGGCCCTTTCCAAGTCCTTGAGAGAATCAACAACAATGCCTACAAGATTGAGCTCCCTCCTACTTATGGTGTGCATCATGTTTTCAATGTGGCGGACTTGGCTCCTTATGTGGTCGATGATGATGATGATTCCCCTAGCTCAGATTCGACGACGAATCTTTTTCAAGGGGGGGATGATGATGTGATACTCCTAAGCCAAGAGTCCAATGAGCCAAGAGAAGAGCCGGCAACGCACGCCAAGGCAATCGCCGAAGACAAGGACGAGGAGCAAGCCACTTCTCCAAGGCGTGTGACTCGCTCAATGGCCAAAGCCCTTCATGAAGACTTGCTCTTGGGGTTAATGACTCGTGAGGCACCCATAGGCCAGGCCAACAACACCATTCTCCGCCTAGAAGCCGCACACTCGACTAGCAACGGCCCGGGAGAGACCGCATAGAAACTGCCCATTTTCACTCGGCATTTTTGATAATTTGTCGGCCCATTTTTGATATGTTTTTACCAACATAATAGGCCTAATTACCACCAAAGAAACACGGGAAATTAGTGGCCGATCGTATGCTCAAAACCGTTTGCAAAACGGTTGACTCTTGGAGTCCCTCGGCCAAGCTTAAGTACCAACTTGGGTTCTTCTTGTAAGGGAGACTTGATCAAGAGAAAACCTTTGTTTCTTTTCCAGTATTTAGCTTACTTTTCCAGTTTATTACTGTGTTAATCTCTCCCCAAGAGCTCGTGTCTTTTGCTGGGAAAATCGTTCTCCAAGTCTCATACTATCCCCGCCGGAAATACCAACAACCTCGGTTGATCTTTCTGGCCTTCGTTCTCCTTCACCACAACTCCGATTGCCCTAATTCCTCTTCCTCCTCAAAGTTGGACTTGTGATCTAACTAAACCGCACAGGATCGCCGCGGAATTCTCTCAACTGCCCGGAGCAAATTCGCCATCTTCCAGATCGCTCAGAAACGTGTCAACGGCGACCATCGGCCTTCCCTTGCACCGTAGCCTCATCGGGATCGATCCTTATCACTAAGTCGCCGCGATACTGGGCATACGCGACGCGATGATCAATTGAGGACACCCCGTACCCAACAACGCAGCCATGATGTCTGTGATCATCTTCGACACCAGAGTGTTCAAACACTGCCTTACGGATATGATGGCTATGCGTCGATCACACCAAATGTCCAAGATGACTTCGACAAGTATGATGACGAAGAAATCGAGGACTCAGGTATGGTCAACCCAAAATTTTCCCACCCCCCTCCTGGAGATCCACTTGAATTGCAGGATCATCCATCGGATTGGATCCCTTCACCGCATCTCCGACCCCAAGGAGAACGCGTTCAAAACATTGGCGGCGAGCGCCGCGATGGTTTCCAAAGAGACAATCGATGCGACAACTATGATGCCCAACCACGAAGACGTCAATGCGATGATGCCTACGCGCCTAGGGATGAGTTTGTCCGTGAAGATCGCGAACAACGCGATAGACACCAAGTTGGACGCGATAGACCACATGGATTGCGCGCCTTTGAGAACCCTCTCTATGACGCCGCGCCAAACAACGCGTTCAACCAAGCAACTGACCAGCCTCGATACCAGCGACCTCAAGTCAAGGTAAAAATCGAGCATTTTCATGGTGAATACAACCCCTATGTTTTTCTTGAATGGGTGCAGGATACGGAGTACACCCTTCGATATAATCGAGTGCCACCTGAGGATCATGTCCATGCCGCGACGCTTAACTTCCGAGGAGCCGCCCGCATATGGTGGTATAGATTCGAAGATGACTACGTTCGTCGCCACAAGACACGAGTCATAGAATGGCATCAACTAGTCTATGTGATGACAAAGAAATACATGCCTCCAGACTACAGGAATCAAATGCGATTGGAGATTGCCATGGCTCGCCAAGGATCGATGACTCCACTCGAGTTCTTTTCCAAGCTTTGAGGACATGTATTACAAGGCCAACATCTTTGTTGCACCATCTACCTTGAGGACAAAATTCTTGAGTGGCTTGAACACCAATATCCGTGATCAACTAGAGATCTTGCCAATCAAGGATTTGAACACACTCACCCACACGGCGATGCAAATTCATGCCCAATTATCTCGCCGAAAGTCTTACACATATTCCACTGGCCAACAAAGGTATTCTTCTAACACTAGTGGATTACCTTATACTAATGTTCGCCCTAGTGCCTCTACCACAACCGCGTCTAGCCAAGCCACCAAGGCGAAGCCCGCAACTCCGACCACCGCACTGCGCCAGAACGCGCCAAGACAGGCTCCAATGAACAACGATCGTGCGCGTGATATTGAGTGTTACAAATGTGGTGGAAGAGGCCACTACAAGAAGGATTGCCCCAATGCTCGCAAGGTGTTGTTCTCCACAGTCGCCGCTGGCTACGAGTCTTGTGAAGATGAGGAGACCACACTTGACGCGATCACTGAATGCAATGAAGACGAGGACGAAGATGCGTATGACTGCGAACCCGCTTCTCTGCACGCGGGCACACCATTGATCTTGGTGACGCGTCGTCTCATCACCGTCAAGGAAGCCAACTTACACGATCAACGAGAGAACTTGTTCCACACAAGGGCTCTAGTCCAAACCGCTTCCTTGAGTGTAATCATTGATGGAGGATCTTGTGCCAATATTATAAATGAGAAGGTCATCAACCACTTCAAATTGCCTACGACGCCTCATCCACAACCTTATGCCCTCCAATGGATTTCTTCAAGTCCAGGTAACACAGTATCTCGCCAATGTTTAATTTCTTTTTCCATAGGGCAATACTGTGATTCTATTCTTTGTGATGTCATTGTAATGGATGCCACCCATATTTTACTTGGACGCCCATGGCAATTTGACAGGCGCGTGCTCCATGATGGCTATTTGAACACTTATGTGTTCAATTACCACGGGAAGCGCGTCACTTTGCATCCAATGTCTCCCCATGAAATCTTGTAGGACCAGGTAGAACGCGATCGCCAGAAGGCCATAGAGGCCGCGTCGACTAGGTCACACGAGTGTCTAGAGGAACTACAAAGGCAAACCTCCTCCAAATCTGGCAACACTTCATCTTCTCCAGGCCATGGCAAGAAGAAACACCATGCCACAACTGGGACACTGCGTGCCCTACAGCTCGCCGATACGTTGCCACCAGCGCATCCTTTGCAGGGCACTTGTGAGCAACGCGTTCTTTTGGCCAGGCCCAGTGACCTCACTGCTTGTTTGACTGGGAAGACTCCATGTTTTCTTCTTGTGCCAACTCCCTGCATTCCGACATCGTCGACGACCGCGCCTTTGCCACCAGAGATCGCGAAGTTGCTAGCCGCGTTCACCGACGTATTCCCAGACGAGTTGCCACAAGGACTACCTCCCCTGAGAGGCATTGAGCACCAAATTGACCTTGTGCCAGGTGCTTCTTTGCCAAACCGCGCTGTGTATAGAGCAGGTCCAGAGGAGACCAAAGAGCTACAGCGCCAAGTCCAAGAATTGTTGGATCGCGGGTACGTAAGGGAATCTCTTTCCCCTTGTGATGTGCATGTGATCCTTGTCCCCAAGAAGGATAGCACATGGAGAATGTGTGTTGACTGCCACGCGATAAACCAGATCACAGTCAAGTATAGGCACCCTATCCTACGCCTTGATGATATGCTTGATGAACTTCATGGAGCCACACTCTTCTCCAAGATTGATTTGAAGAGTGGTTATCATCAGATCAGAATGAAAGAAGGTGATGAGTGGAAGACCGCGTTCAAGACCAAGTATGGGCTCTACGAGTGGCTTGTCATGCCCTTTGGGCTCACGAATGCGCCCAACACCTTCATGCGCTTGATGAACCACGTGTTGAGATCTTTCCTTGGCAAGTTTGTTGTCGTTTATTTTGATGACATTCTTGTGTATTCCCGGAGCCTAGAAGCCCATGTCGATCACCTTCGCCAAGTGCTCGAGTGCCTTCGACACGAGAGCTTGTTCGCCAATCTGGCCAAGTGCTCCTTTTGCTCTGCATCAACCAACTTTATGGGCTACATTGTGAGTAGCGATGGTTTACGCATTGACAACAAGAAGATCGCGGCCATCACAGGGTGGCCAACGCCTACGACACCGACACAGGTACGAAGCCTTCTCAGCCTCGCGGGATTTTATAGGCGTTTTGTATGCGACTTTTCCTCCATTGCCGCGCCACTCCATGAGCTCACCAAGAAAGGAAGCACAATTTTGTGGCTTGAGTCCCATGAACGCGCCTTCTCGGCCTTGAAGACCGTGTTGTGCCAAGCTCCTTTGCTCCAGCTTCCAGATTTCACCAAACACTTCGAGGTGGAATGCGATGGCTCAGATATAGGCATTGGTGGTGTGCTACACCAAGAAAAGAAACCAATTGCCTACTTTAGTGAGAAGCTCACAGGGGCCACGCTCAATTACCCCACATATGACAAAGAGCTGTATGCCTTAGTACGCATGCTGAAGACATGGCAACACTAGCTTTGGCCGCGTGAATTTGTCATCCACAGTGATCATGCCGCGTTGAGCTACTTGAAGAGCCAAGCTCACCTCAATCGACGCCATGCTCACTGGGTGGAGTTCCTGGAGACTTTTCCTTATGTCGTGGTCCACAAAAATGGAAAGGACAACATTGTCGCCGACGCGCTCTCTCGCAGGTATGTTCTCTTGACTCAGGTGCAAACTAAAATTCTGGGTTTTGCTTTGATTAAGGAATTATATGCTAGTGACCCTTTCTTTGCCTCTATTCTTGAGCATTTCATGAGATCGCGTGAGTTTGAGACCTTTTTCCTTTCTGAGGGTTATTTATACAAGGCTAGTCGTCTGTGCATTCCTAGATCCTCCATTAGGCTCCTATTGATTGAGGAAGCACACGCGGGTCGTGGACATTTTGGGATTAGGAAGACCTTAGACGCGCTTAGAGAACATTTCTTATGGCCTAAGATGACTCACCAAGTGACTAGGTTTTGTAAAAGTTGTGTGACTTGCCAGAGAGCCAAAGCTAAGTCTAGTCTTCACGGCCTCTACACTCCTTTTCCCATTCTGAGTGCCCCTTGGGAAGATTTGTCTATGGATTTCATCACGGGTTTGCCCCTCTCTATACGAGGTAAAGACTCCATTTTTGTGGTCATAGATAGATTTTCTAAGATGGCACATTTTATAGCTTGTAAGACCACCTATAGTGCTAGTGAGATTGCTGATCTATTCTTTGAGCATGTGGTGCGTCTTCATGGAGTCCTGCGTACCATAGTGAGTGATAGGGATTCTAAGTTTGTTGGTCATTTTTGGAGAACTCTTTGGGGTAAGCTAGGCACCAAACTCCTATTTTCCACTAGCTACCACCCCCAAACCGATGGCCAAACGGAGGTCACAAATAGAACTCTAGGAGCCCTCCTTCGCACGATGCTCAAAGTCAACCCTAAGCGTTGGGAGGACTTACTATCACTTATCGAGTTTTGTTACAATAGATGCAGGCACACGGCGACCAAGTTAACACCGTTCGAAGTGGTGTATCGCATGAACCCCTTGACACCACTGGATTTGTCGCCGCGTCCTCTCCGAGAACCAGTGCATGTTTCCGCCGCCAATCGCGCTGAGCAGGTCCAAGAGCTTCATCGACGCACCAAGGAGCAGCTGTAAAGGAGGGCCACACAATATGCTTCACAGAAGAACAATGGAAGACGCCGCATCGTTTTTGCACCTGGGGATCTCATTTGGGTTCACATGCAAAAAGAGAGGTTCCCATCGCGGCGTAAGCACAAGTTGTCACCACGTGGAGATGGTCCCTTCCGCGTGATCAAAGCCATAGGGGACAATGCATATCAACTCGAGCTCCCACCTGATTTTGGAGTACACGCGTCCTTCAACGTGGCAGACTTGACTCCATACGTTGAGCCAGAGTTTGATGATGGTAAAGCGGGGACGCTTCACAGCCAAGTGGGGGAGGGTGATGTGACCCTGCCTCCCATGGCGGCCCAAGACGAGGAAGAAGCCATGAGCCTACGCTCACAGGGCCCAGTCACAAGGTCTAGGTCCAAGGCCATCGCCGCCGCCGTCGCGTCACTTGTCGCACGTGCCGTCGCCAGCCAAGGAAGCCCATACGACAATCCAAGACTCGTCGTCCTCGCCACCATCGAGAGTGCAACAACGCAATCTTCTGAATACTTTGACACTTCATCGTCATCTCATGCGATGATTGCTTTCAGCCCATCACCGCGTCCATGAGTTTCATGCGTTCTTTTTAAGACATTATCTATATTTGATATTTCCAGCATGTTTTAGATAGTTTTCTTATTTATAGCGTTTTAGATAGTTTCCTTTCAATCATTCTATCTTTTAGGGTTTGTGCCTTTTGCATGCTTGCATGGGCTAGCCCACGAGGTTCGACTCGGCCCATCCGATGTCTCAACTCCCCTATTTATACCCTACTTTGCTAATGTTATTTCTGACGTTCAAGTTAAAGTTCAAGGTTTTAAGTCGAGTGTTAATTCCTCCTTCCCTTGATCGGACGTCACTCTTATCCCTCTCATCCCTATTCACTCTGCCGCCGACGCTACGACAACCACTCGAACTCCATCGAGTTTATCCCCTCCGCAGTCGACGCTACGACACCAATGACTTGTCTCTTCAAGTCGCCTAATCTTCATCAAACCGCTTCCGCCACCGCTACCATCTTTCCACCAAATCACTTCCATCACCGCCGAGATCCATTCATCGCGTTCTTCCGTTCGCGATCAACTACATCATCACGTTCCACAGTAAAATCACCACACCGAGTGACTTCCCAACCAAGACTAGATCCAAGGACATCACCTTTGACAATTAGGCTTGTCACAGGAGACAAGGACACATCAGTGGTGGTGGAAGTCGTAGCGAGCCCTAGTCCGAAGCAAGCATCACCGTCCCCGTCGTCGGTGAGTCTTCGAGGCCAGTTTAGTGTCGCGTCGGGAGGGAAACTACGACCGCAGCTATGAACACCGCGATTGCAGCCCTGCCCAAAAAATCGCGACTGCGGGTGTATATACCGCGACCGCGGCTTTGCCCAGCAAAGCCCCGATCGCGGCCATACCCGTCGGGGCCGCGGCTTAGTCTGTTTCCCTCGTTCTTGTTTAGATTGTTGTGCCATATCTAATTTAGATATTTGTGCCTCGTTTTGCGTGCGCTGTCGGAATGGACCTCGGAACGTCGGTGGGCTTCAACCGGATTTCTTGTAGGCTGTTGAGCTCGTGTCCAGTATTCCCGACCCGCAAATATTCGTTCGTCTAATTAAGGCAAGTGGCGGTTCGCTCTTGCTTAATTATTCCATATTTCCTTTAGTTATCAATTATTTTGATTGTTAATTAAATCGGAATGAAATGTTGTTTTCATTTGGGAACAGATTTTATAAATAATGTGATTAAAATATGATATTATAATAGGTTGTATATATTGCTAGAAACAACGCTATTATACTTGTTAATTACTGTGATGGTATTGGTGTGGATTTATGTGTGAACTTAAATGTGTAGTTAGAAGGAGTATTCGTAGGAACGCTATCTACCTTGCGAGATCTAGTCGTTTCTTTATAACTTGGTGCTTAGGATGATTTTGCCCTAACACTTTCCTGGTCATGACCTACCCCTATCCGAGTATAGGTGGTGGTGTACACAGCTGGTGCCGATAATCGGGATTATTCCCCAAATATCTCTCGTGATGAGATGATATACCTTAAATGCTTTAACGTGAATGTACGTTTTGGAATTAAATAAGATAAGTGTGATTATGCACATAATTAATGAACCTTCGGGCGAGAAGTACAACTTGGAACCCGCCCGGACTTCAGTTAGAGTAAGTCTTCTTTCCAATCGGGATTCGCATTGCGCGGTGAGGTTGATCGTGGACCCAAATGATCAAGTCGTGTTTTAAACGTTTGTGTGAACACTATAACATTCCCAAACACTTGTCATACTTTCCGAAAGACTCAATCTTTTGGAGTCTTATCTTCATACAGTTCCCTAAGACTCGATCTTTTGGAGTCTTCTTTTGTTCATACCTCTTCGTCTAATTCTGTAGGAGTGTTGAGGTTCACTATCGTCATCGGTTTTTATTCGAGAAGCGATGGGTGTAACCTAACACGACTACTTAGAACCTTTTCTAGTTTACCCTTGAATAGTATTTCATTAGACTAACCAACCGGTTATTTTCCTTTGCATGGTTGGCTGGTGTCATCCGTCTCATACGACACATCAGGTAAACGTCCCTTTCCTTGAAGGCCAGATACGATGATGAGGGCAGATGATGTTTTTAAGAGTTTTACAAGGTTGAAGATCCTAGGCGTGAGATCGTTCAGATCAAGACCCTTCGTGGCATTTATTAACTTATAAGACTTCCGCTGTATTAAGACAATTTTATATTTGGTTGTATTTGGTATTAACAGATGTAAAACCGTGACTTTGGTTTAAATAATATTTGGTAATTTTTATAATATTTCATATAGTTTGTTATATTATATGGTTGTTATACAATGATTTAGCCTTGGGTGACCCCAGACGTGTATTCTGAGGTCATTGGCGGTAATACTTTCAAGGGATTATTTGAGGGTGTTACAGATTTGGTATCAGAGCCAAAAGTTTTAAAACGGGTTTGGATTTCAAATCGTTTCATCTAAAACAATTTTTTTAAAAAAAAAAAACCATTTACCCGTTAGTGTTGTGAAAAGTGTTGGTTAAATCCGAAAATTGAAAATTTTGAATAAAATCATACTTGAGTAAAAGTGTATTTTGAAATCTCTGTCATTCAAGTCATGCCTTCTTTCCAGTCTGATATAGTAAGTTCGCTTCTATATTTAGAAAGACTAATCTTTTCTCGTCGCCTCGCAGAATATGGGCGCATTCGTATCGCCACTCAGGAACAAGAAGGAAGCCGAGGTGGTTCTGCCATCTCCAGTTAGGCTTGAGGTTCCAGTTCCCCCTCAATGCATTGAGGTCAGGGAGCCAAGTTGTCCACCTGAGGAGGTAAAAACCGTACTCGAGGAGTCGGTAGTGTTGGTGTCCGACGGGGCAAGGGTTCCCGAGGTAGAGCCCGAGGCGGACCCGAGGGAGGACACATAGGAGGAGTCGGCGGAGTATCATGGAGGGTACTACGACGAAGACTTCGAGGTGGAGGAGGATCCCGAGGAGGATCCAGAGGAAGATCCGGAGGAGGAGGACCCTGAGGAGGACCTTGAGGAGTTCGGCTATGAATCAGATGGCCTAGAGCACTTGCTTGAGGACAGTGAGGACCCGAGAATGCATATCATTTTCCCGAGTCCAGAGTTGCCGCCTGATGAGGAGTATACGCCATTGTCCCCTGCCGCTTGGGAGGTGCTTGGGATCTCGGGTATTAGCAGGAGGAGATATGGGCCACTGGATGCACCAGTGAACCCGCAGTTTATCCCCACTCCGAGAAGGCCGATGGTGAGCCCTACTTCTCGGCATGTGCTTCACCAGAGCGAGAGGGTTTCCTCCGAAGCTCGTCGTCAAGTAGAAGAGATGACTGAGCGTGCTCACATGAGGGCAAGGCCTTGGGAAGCAATGGGTACCCCGAGTGTGGTCCCGACCCAACAGGCCAGGCCTAGGCCTCGAGTGCTTGTTCAGCGTATGGAGGAGTGGACGAACGTCTTGTACGATATGGAGGAGAGGACTTACGAGACGAAACTCGGTCTCTCCCGTATGCTAGAGGATGTCCGCGAGCTCCAGGAGAATATTCGGCAGGCCAAGCTGCTACTCAACCCTCAGTACGAGGTGAACATGGCAGATTTCCACCCGGGATTCCTTGAAGAGTTTTGCTACCCACCAGTACCTGATCCACTAGTACAAAATGGCAAGTTTACTACGGTTCGAAATGCATATATTACTACGGTTCACAACCGTAGTAAATGTGGCCGTTATAAACTTGTTTACTACGGTTACAGATTTACTACGGTTACATATTTACTACGGTTCCCGAACCGTAGTAAATATGCAACCGTAGTAAATATACTATGGTCGTTGTTTAACCACGGTCGTTGTTTTACTACGGTTATAGATTTACTACGGTTGCACAATTGTAGTAAATATGTAACCGTAGCAAAAAAGCACATTTTTCATTCTCATTAAGACCCGTAGTAATATTGACAACCGTGGTAATTGGACATGTCGTAAAGTTGTTTCGACTAAAGGAACCGTAGTAATTTTACATGTAGTTAAATTGTTTCAACCGTAGTAAAAAGTAATGAACCGTGTTAATTGTGCACGTGGTATACTTGTTTAAACCGTAGTAAAAGGAACGATTCACCCGTAATAAAATGTTTACAACTGTAGTAAAATGTCATCGTCGCTAATTTGCTACAATCGTAGCTATATTATATGTCCCATTTATTGGGTCACTATTATAAACAATATGATGAATATATAAATATGATCTTATTTTATATCATTTACCTACAACAAACAATTTCAATGAATATCCAACAACCATCCAATATACTACGGTCGTTATAAAATTGTCTAACCCATTTAATGGATCACTATATAAACAAAATGATTGATAAAGATGAATTGCATATCATTTAACTACGTCAAACAATTTCAATGAACATCTGACAACCATCCAATATAATCAAACATCATACCACAATATTCATCGGTCATCAACTCAAAATCGCTAATAAATAAATCACTAACTTTATAAATATCTTGTAAACTAGTTAATGTTTCTAATAATAAATAATATCACCTGCACTAGTGAGCAATTGAGCGGTGCTCTGAGAAGTGAGAACTATTTACCAATGGTTATTCTGCCACTATGCCCATCCCAAGTAGCAGTCCACCCTCCACATTGATATCCAAGATCATCAGCATGTGTTCCAGCAACAAGAATCTTTGTAGCATTTCTGTCCAGTGACACAAGTGGATTCTTTAGGTCCTTCCCATTCTTGAGGAGAACCATAGACTTTCGTATTGCTTCACGCGCTAAATCACGATGCGGCTGCCGAAAGTGCCTTATAAATACAACATAGAGTTCTTTTTACAAATGGATTGAAAGCATTTATATTCATGATCAGAGATAGTAACGTCATACTCCGTATTGTATTATATAAGATCTCAAAGGAATAGAGTTTACTCTAAAAAAACCTACGTATTTTTATATTTTAAACATTTTGTCCATTTGGGAAAGATTTTAGATAATGCATACTAGTGGTTACAGAACATAAGTCCTATAATTCTGAACATAAGTGATGTATTTATAGTATATTTCTTGTAACTTCTATATCTATTTTTTTCAACAAGGCGTTAGATTCTCTTGCTTCATTTTTTCTGATAAAGATATCTTTTGATTCCACGTGTTGTTGATTTTTGTTTCATTTTGCAATGATTCTACTTGATTTGGTATAGCTTCTATCCCAAACATCTTATCCAAACTAAACACAAGGCTTCTTTCAAAAATCACTTTACTTTCTCATCAAAGCTTTACAACAATACTAAGCCACCAAAACCAGACCAATTCTATACCGTCAAATGAATACACAAGCTTCATAACTATACTTAAAGTAAAGCTTTATACCTATACTAAAAGCTTCATACAATAGTACTTTGAAGTTGATTTATACACTCATTTTCCATTACACAAGCTTCATACCTATACTGCCAAATGTCAATACACCACAAATATCAACAAGAACAAATCTACAATAGTTCTCTTTTTAATCTTATAAATTTAGTAACACAGCACTAGGAAATTACTATACATTGCAACATTTATACAATGTTGAGACTTGAAATTATGGAAGCAATTCCAACTTATTCACCAAAAAGGACCCATCAAAACTATTAAAAAGTCAAATGCGTAGACAATACAATAACTAAAGTTGTATAATCCATACTAAATCATCACAAAAAGATAATTTTTACACAAATCGAAATTATGCTTAACAAGAATATTCTCAAGATATCAGACCTAAATCTCATTCATTTCATATTCATCCCAAACAAAGTTAGCGGGAGCAATCCCACACATTTGTCGATCGACATCAAAATTAACAAGAACACCACACAAACCTTCAAGTTCGCACACCAAAAAAAGACATGGAACCATAAAATTCCATACTAATTGAGGAATAGACCTAACCTTAAAATTACAAAAAAGGATAAAAACCTGAGAATAAACCACCGGAAAACGATGAAGGTATGAACAACGGGACACCGATAGCGGCGAGGGAGCGGTGGATCTGGAGATTGGTGAAGAACATTGGCTTAAGGGCGATGGAAGAGCACAAGAGACATGGAGACTGCCGCGAGAACGAAGAGCAGACGAAAAGAGAATGAGATCAGTGAGGGAGAGAGACAGAAGTGAGGTGAGAGAGAAATTGTGAATAAAGGTTTGAGGGGTAGAGGCACAAACAAGCACAAATTGTGAATGGAGATTTTTAGCTTATTTACCACGGTTATCCCATTACCTAAAAAAATGCATAAAAATTACGGTTGTTAGTAGAATCGTAGTAATTTAATCGTGTGAACAAAATTACTTTGAAAAAATACGGAACCGTGATATTTTAGCAGTTTATTTACCATAGTTCTCCCAAACCGTAGTGAAAAAGTTGCATAAATACCACATTTTGTTTGTAGATCCGTAGTAATTTAATCATGACAACAAAATTAAAAAAAAACACGGTATTTTAGCAATTTATTTACCACGGTTGTCTTACAACCGTAGTAAAAAAGACGCATAAACACCACGGTAGTTCGCAAAGCCGTAGTAATTTAATCATGACAACAAAATTACTACAAAAAATGCAAAACCGTGGTATTTTAGCAGTTTATTTACCATGGTTCTCTCATAATCGTAGTTAAAAAGACACAAAAACACCACGGTTGTTCACAAAGCCGTAGTAATTTAACCATGACAACAAAATTACTACGAAAAAACAAGAAAACGTGGTATTTTAGCAGTTTATTTACCACGGTTCTCTTATAACCATAGTTAAACAAATGTGTAAAAACCACGGTTGTTCACAAAACCGTAGTAATTTTACCATGACAATAAATTCACTACGAAAAAACACAGAACCGTGGTATTTTAGCAGTTTATTTACCACGGTTCTCCCATAACCGTAGTTAAAAAGACGCAAAAGACGCATAAAAACCACGGTTGTTCAAAGAACCGTAGTAATTTAACCATGACAACAAAAATACTACGAAAAAACACGGAACCGTGGTAATTGTGTCCGTAGGGAAAGCCCCATTTTGTAATAGTGTGAGGAGGGGCCGAATGTTCCTGTGTCTAGAGAGAGACCAAGTATATCGAGGCCTAGGGAAGAGTTGTGCGCTCCAGGCCCTAGTAGGTCAAGGAGTCCGACACCGGAACCCAAAAATGGTCCACTTCCAAAGAGAAGATGTCAGAGGTCCACTGGGTATAGGAAGCTCTTCATGGCACCGTGATAGAGGCAGTTTTGGGCCGTAGGGATTTCTTTCAGTTGTTTTGTTTCGTTTTTGTTAGAGTTGTAGCCTCCTAGCAATTTTGTCTTCTCGCTTAAGAGGTGATGCGGGACCATCCTCTCAACCTCCTTTCGAAGGTCCCATCAAAAGGTCATGAGCCAAATCGCTTCAATAAGAGTTAGACGTTGTCATTGCCTTGTGCTTAGCAAAAGAGGCCACCATGGAAGAAGAACTCAAGCCCAGCCTCAAGACAATGATCACCATCGGAGCACACCAAGGCCACAAGTCGCCGCACCCGCGGTAAGGTCCACCGCGCCCCGCTGCGAGCGCGACAGAGAGCAGCATCCTGGACTCCTGCTGGCCGCACCCCGCGGTGACGTCCACCGCGCCCGCGGCGAGCACTACAGGAGCCGCTCCCTTTTGTTATTTTTTGTTGTTGGCTGGATTATGTGAACTATATAAGCCACTTGCCTTTTATTATTTTCGGTAGACAACCCTTTTATGTGTTAAACACTCCCTTTGTGGAACCCAAATGAGAGCTTGAGAGTTTCTCATGAAGTTGATGATAATTGTAGCTTAGTTGTCTTGCGTTTGTTAATCTCTCTCGAGATTGGTGTTCGTAGGCCTTCATAAGTCCCCTCTTTGTGCTCTTGGCGGAATCCATTGCCAAGTTGTGTGGAGTTGCAGGAGAAGGGATCGTATTGATCCGTTGGCTTTGTTCTCGGTATCCTTCGAGTGCCGTTGGGTCGAGCTTTCGTCTTTACGGGTTCTTCTTACTTATCCCTTTTATTTATCTTGTATGTTTAGTTTTCTCCTTAGTCACTTGTGTTCTTGAGCCTTTGCTCTATTTCACAAGTTCCTAGCTCTTCGTCTAGATCTGAAGCAACGCGGCTAATCCCCGCATCAAAGTGGTATCAGAGCTTTGGGACGTTGAGCAACCATATCAAAGAAGCCAGCTTAAAAAAAAAAAAAAAAAAACTGGTTTGCAAGCTTCTCTTGAGTCATTTTATGTTCATCTTTGTTGAGTCTTTCAATTCCAAGTTTAGTTGTGTTTTTGCTTGTGCTTTGGTGTTGAATCCATTCCCCATCTATCCACCTGCATTGCCTTGCAATTTGGACCCACAAACATCCAAAACGCAGCCTCCATCACCACCAAAACCCAGCTGCAAACACCTTTCAAAACCCAGCCACAAACCCCCCAAAACTCCACCAACTCTTACCCCAAAACCAGCTGCAAACCCACGCCCCTAAGCTGCACAAAAGCAGCTGCTCTCAGCCCCCAAAACGAGCCAGCTATAGCCCCCTACAAGCTGCACAAAATCAGCTACCCACCCCCAAAAAGCTGTCCACAAAAGCCCCCTACCAACTCTATCCTATGTTCTATTAAGTCAAGTCTCTTTTGCTTCAAAAGTCAAAGAAAAAGGAAGAGCAGTCCTATATCTTTTCTATACCATTGCTGCACGTTTTGTCTACAAAAAAGAAAAAGAAAAAAAAGAATATCAGCAAAAAAAAAAAAAAAAAAAAAAGGAAGACTTTCTTGCATTGTTTATGTCTAGTTACTTGTTGTATTAGTGTGTTAAGTTGTACTCAAGTGCTTAAGAAAGGAGGCTTTACACTTAGCCAAATTTCAAGAAGCAAATCAAGAAGAGATCAAAGAAGAATGAAGAGCCAAGCTTGAAGAGCCTTGCCTTTCTTTTGCCTTACCTCCAACACTTCCACCCACCATCAACCAACCTCCTTTGCACAAGTGTAAGACAAGCAAGGCATAACTTGGTCCTCTTGAGTTCAAATTTGAGTCTTTAACATTGAATACATTGCATTACATTCTTGCAATTGAGTTGATCTTGAGTATCTTGTTGTTGTTCTTTGTTTTCTTTTGTTGAGTCCTTATTTTGCTTGTTTTGTTTGTGAGACCCTTGGAGCTAACATCTAAATAGCTCTTGTCCGAGTGCACTTTATCAAGGTGACAAGTGGTTGCCTAAGTTCATCCATTTCATGTGGAGTTATTAATCGATTCAAGGCACTACATCAAAGTTGCATTAACATCAACTTGAGTGTGAGGGATCGAACACACGAGTGCCAAACATTTGTGAGGTGATTTTGTTTTCGCTAACTTGACAAGGTTGATTGTTTGTTGATTGTGATCATGTCTAGGTCGAGGCCCAACAGCCCCCTATCCTCACGCAGCCCGGAACCGGTGCCCCCCGAGGTATTCCACATGTTGACTGCTATGACGGAGAAGTTGGTCGTGGTCACCACGCGACTAACCACTTTGGAGACCGAGTGACGCCAGGCTCTACCCTTGAACGCACCTTTGGGCTCGTTCCAAGCCCAAGGAGGAGGATCTGGCGCCGACATCGCGCCACCAAGTGTAAGCCCTCGGGCCGCTGAGGTTCCTGCCGCACCCGCGGTCAGGCACACCGCACCCGCGGTGAGCACAGCAGAAGCACATGCCTCCGGTTCTGGCGAGAGCCGCACCCTAGCCGCACCCGCGGCAAGGAATGATCCTTTGACTCGAAATCATTTGCCTTTCATACCTCGTCGAGTCCCTAATGTTGCACATGCTCTACCTCGAAATGAGGTGCCCTTTGCCCTTAACCGTTTCAATGAGTTTCATGATGATCCAAGGCTTGAGTATGATGATGAGGGCGAGATGGAAGAAGAAATGTGGAGACATGAACCACCTAGGAGACACCAACATCAAAGAGATAATCAAGGTCGTCGAGAACTTGAACAAGATGGTGTTGGGAAGATTAAAATCAAGATCCCACCCTTTGAAGGGAAGTGTGGTCCGGATGTGTACATGGAGTGGGAAACCAAGATTGAGCAAATATGGAGTTGTCATAACTTCATTGACGCTAAGAAGGTACAACTTGCTTCTTTAGAATTCTCTAACTATGCTCTTTTATGGTGGACCAATTTAGTGAAGGAAAGAAGAAGAAACCTTGACCCACCCGTAGCCACATGGGAACAAATGAAAGTCTTGATGAGGGCTAGGTTCATTCCACAACATCACCATAGGGAATTGAGGCAAAGGTTGGAGAACCTTAGACAAGGGTCCATGAGTGCCGAAGAAACCTACCATGCCATGCAAGTAGCCATGATACGAGCAAATGTCCAAGAGGATGAAGAATCCACAATGGCTAGGTATCTTCGCATCCTTAATCCATCCCTTACTCTTGAGATTGACTTTTACCCTTATGCGACTATGGAAGACTTGCTACACTTAGCTCTCAACGTTGAGAGAAAAATTAAGGATGCTAGTCATGGAGCAAGAGGGATGAGTGGTCAATCAAGCAATTGGAGAAGTCAAGGTCAAACCCAAGGACACAATAGAAGGTATCCACCGGCACCTCAAGGGAGAATTCAAGGACCCTCTCCGAGTCCTCATGTGGAGCAAGGAGGGCTAAGAAGGAGTGCCCCACCAAGTCAACCTCCAACCGGGACTAAACCAACAACCGCACCCTTCAACAATCCTAGAGGGAGTACTTCTAATCCCTCTCCTAGAGCTAGGGATGTTGTGTGTTTTAAGTATCAAGGTAAAGGTCATATGATGAAAGATTGTCCTAATAGGAGAACTCTCTTAATTAATCCACAAGGGCTATATGAGTCCGAGTCCGAGGAAGGTGACCATGATACTTGTGTTGATGACTTGAATGTGCATGAAAATGATGATGATTACACGGGTGGCATAGAATATGAACATGGTGAATCTTTAGTGTGTAGAAGGACTTTGCATACCCAACCTCTTCCTTGTGAAGATAACCAAAGAGAAAACTTGTTTCATACTAGATGTTTGGTTAAAGGGAAGGTTTGCAACATGATCATTGATGGAGGAAGTTGTTACAACATTGCTAGCACTGAGCTAGTAACTAAGTTACATCTTCCTACATTTCATCATCCTAAACCTTATAATTTGCATTGGATGAATGATTGTGGTGCACTTAAGGTGACTAAGCAAGTTCAAGTCCCTTTTAAGCTTGGTCATTATGAGGATACAATTTTATGTGATGTTCTTCCCATGCAAGCATGTCATATCTTACTTGGCCGTCCATGGCAAAGTGATAGGAAGGTCACTCATGATGGTTTAACTAACCGCCATTCTTTCACCTTTAAGGCTAAAAACATTGTCCTAAAGCCTATGACTCCCACACAGATAGCTGAGGCTTATGAACAAAGGAAAAACAAGGAGAAAGAAGAGGAGAAGAGGTCGGACAAGGCTAAGGAACCCCACACAACCCACACCGGCCGAGTCCTCTTGTCTTCCAAGCAAGACTTCAAGGATGAGTATGTTTCCCTTGACACCACTCTTATGCTTTTATGCAAACAACTTGTTTTGTTCAATGAAGATGTCAAGGCTACTCTACCTCCAAGAATCCAAGCTCTACTTGAAGAGTTCCGAGATGTGTTTCCGGAGGAGATCCCACATGGCTTGCCTCCAATCCGAGGCATTGAGAACCAAATCGATCTCATCCCGGGTGCCACCTTGCCAAACCGACCGGCCTATAGGATGAATCATAAGGAGACACAAGAAATTCAAAGTCAAGTGCAAGAACTCTTGGATAAAGGCCATGTAAGGGAGAGCATGAGTCCATGTGCCATTTCGGTGCTCCTAGTTCCCAAGAAGGATGAAATTTGGAGAATGTGTGTTGATTGTAGAGCCATCAACAACATCACCATCAAATACCAGCATCCTATTCCAAGGCTTGATGATATGCTAGATGAACTCCATGGTGCTTCCATCTTCACCAAAATTGACCTTAAGATTGGGTATCATCAAATCCGAATGAGGGAGGGAGATGAGTGGAAGACCGCCTTCAAGACCAAGTTTGGGCTCTATGAATGGGTTGTCATGCCCTTTGGCTTAACCAATGCCCCAAGTACCTTCATGCGCCTCATGAATCATGTGCTACGACACTACATTGGGAGGTTTGTTGTAGTATACTTTGATGATATCCTTATCTATAGCAAGTCATTGGAGGAGCATGAACAACATCTAAGGGAAGTTCTTTATACCTTGCATGTAGATCACTTGTTTGCCAATCTTAAGAAATGTGAGTTTTGCACTAACAAAGTTTCATTTCTTGGTTTTGTAGTTAGCACTCAAGGGTTGCAAGTGGATGAGGAGAAGATCAAGGCCATCCAAGATTGGCCTACACCCATCTCCGTTAGCCAAGTGAGGAGCTTCCATGGACTTGCTAGCTTCTACCGGCGCTTTGTCAAGGACTTTAGTACAATAGCCGCCCCCTTAACCGAGATCACAAAGAAGCATAGTCCATTCAAATGGGAAGAGGCACAAGAAGAAGCCTTCAAGGCATTGAAATGGAAGCTCACCCAAGCACCTCTACTTGTGCTACCGGACTTCACTAGACCCTTTGAAGTGGAGTGTGATGCCTCAGGAATTGGCATTGGAGGCGTCCTTATGCAAGAAGGTAAGCCTATTGCCTTCTTTAGTGAAAAGTTGAACGGCGCTTGTCTTAACTACTCTACTTATGATAAAGAGCTATATGCCTTGTTTAGAGTGCTTAAGACTTGGCAACACTACTTGTGGCCTAGAGAGTTTGTCTTGCATACCGATCATGAATCTTTGAAACATTTTCGAAGCCAAGACAAGCTTGATAGACGCCATGGTAGATGGATGGAGTTCATTGAGACTTTCCCTTATGTCATTAAGTACAAAAAGGGGAAAGACAATATTGTTGCCGATGCCCTTTCTAGGAGATATGCCTTGTTGACCACACTAGACTCTAAGGTGCTAGGCTTTGCTTACATTAAGGAGCTCTATGTGGAAGACCCGGATTTTGGTGCCATTTATGGGCAATGTGTGGACAAGGGTTCACTAGACAAGTTCTACTTGTTTGATGGATTTTTGTTCAAGGTTGATAAAGTGTGTATACCAAGGTGTTCCCTTCGCTTGTTGCTTGTTGAGGAATCCCATATGGGAAGACTTATCATATGTTACGTACACACTTCTTTTGGCCTTACATGCTTAGAGATGTTGAGCATTTTGTTAAGAGATGCCTTGAGTGCCTCAAGGCCAAGTCTAGAGTCAAACCCCATGGATTGTATAGCCCTTTGCCTATCCCTAATGCCCCTTGGGAAGATATAAGTATGGATTTTATTGTGGGATTACCTAGGACTAAGAAGGGGAGAGATTCTATATTTGTTGTTGTTGATAGATTCTCTAAGATGGCTCACTTCATTGCTTGTCATAAAATCGATGATGCCTCTAATGTAGCTAACTTATTCTTTAGAGAAGTGGTTAGATTGCATGGAGTCCCTAAGACTATTGTGAGTGATAGAGATGTCAAGTTCTTGAGTTATTTTTGGAAAACTCTTTGGGGCAAACTAGGAACCAAATTGTTATTTTCTACCTCTAGTCACCCCCAAACCGATGGCCAAACGGAAGTGACTAATAGAACTTTGACAACCATCTTGAGAGCTATAATTAAAAAGAATTTGAAAACTTGGGAAGATGTCCTACCTCATGTTGAGTTTGCTTACAATAGGACTCTTCACTCCTCTACCCAATTGACCCCTTTTGAATGTGTCTACGGTTTGAACCCCTTAACCCCACTTGATCTTACGCTGTTACCTATGAGGGAGCGAGCGGACTTAAATGCAAAAAAATAGGTGGAGTTCATCAAGGAGTTGCATGCCCGTACCAAGGAAAAGCTTCTACAAAAGGCGGAGCACAATGCCGCCAAGGCCAACCATGGGCGCCAACGCTTGATCTTCCAACCGGGAGACCTTGTGTGGGTGCATTTGAGAAAGGAGCGCTTCCCGAACAAGCGTGTGTCCAAGCTATCACCGAGAGGAGATGGGCCATTCAAAGTCTTGAGAAAGGTGGGCGACAATGCCTATGTCCTGGAGCTACCAGAGGAGTACGGTGTGAGCCCTACCTTCAACGTGGGCGATCTCACTCCTTTCAAAGGGCAAGGAGATTCGGGGTCGAATCCTTTCCAAGAAAGGGAGGATGATGCGGGACCATCCTCTCAACCTCCTTCCGAAGGTCCCATCACAAGGTCACGAGCCAAATCGCTTCAAGAAGAGTTAGACGTTGTCATTGCCTTGTGCTTAGCAAATGAGGCCACCATGGAAGAAGAACTCAAGCCCAGCCTCAAGACAATGATCACCATCGGAGCACACCAAGGCCACAAGTCGCCGCACCCGCGGTAAGGTCCACCGCGCCCCGCTGCGAGCGCGACAGAGAGCAGCATCCTGGACTCCTGCTGGCCGCACCCCGCGGTGACGTCCACCGCGCCCGCGGCGAGCACTACAGGAACCGCTCCCTTTTGTTATTTTTTGTTGTTGGCTGGATTATGTGAACTATATAAGCCACTTGCCTTTTATTATTTTCGGTAGACAACCCTTTTATGTGTTAAACACTCCCTTTGTGGAACCCAAATGAGAGCTTGAGAGTTTCTCATGAAGTTGATGATAATTGTAGCTTAGTTGTCTTGCGTTTGTTAATCTCTCTCGAGATTGGTGTTCGTAGGCCTTCATAAGTCCCCTCTTCATGCTCTTGGCGGAATCCATTGCCAAGTTGTGTGGAGTTGTAGGAGAAGCGATCGTATTGATCCGTTGGCTTTGTTCTCGGTATCCTTCGAGTGCCGTTGGGTCGAGCTTTCGTCTTTACGGGTTCTTCTTACTTATCCCTTTTATTTATCTTGTATGTTCAGTTTTCTCCTTAGTCACTTGTGTTCTTGAGCCTTTGCTCTATTTCACAAGTTCCTAGCTTGTTGAACCTTTCTAGTTTTGGTTGTTCAAGAGCTCTTCGTCTAGATCCGAAGCAACGCGGCTAATCCCCGCATCAAGAGGGCTTTTTGTATAACTTACCAAACTCAGTTTCAGTTTACTACATCAATAAAAGTTTACCAGTTTGATCTATTCCGAGTCTATTCTATGTGTTGTGCATCTTAAAAATATGATATTAATGTTGTATATCACTTAGGAAATTGATCGGTAAACAGATGGTGAACACAAGAAACACTATTTGTGCTGGAGCTGGGCCGAGCAACGACCCCAGGAGGAATCTAAGAAGCGCCGCAAATCAAGGGGAGGAGAGCGAGTCTGTCTCTCACAACAACCCCGTCGACAATGGTCAAGTCCGTGCTAATCCTCCAGTGGTATTTGACACGGCGGCTATAGAAGCTATTCGGGGGATCGTTATGCAGGCGGTCACCGATATAATGCGGCCAATTGCACCACAGACACAAGGTGTGCCGGTTCCTTAGGTGGTCCCTGAATTCGAGGAGCCAGTTATTCATGTGCCTCAGAATGATGCCGTCAGGAACAGAGGGAATTATGGTCAGGCGTTGAAAGCCATTAGTTCTATGAGGCCTGACAGTTATGATGACAAGGGGGGACCAGTCAAAGTGGCATATTGGTTCTCGCACATGGAGAGGTTGTTTAGAAACGTCGAGTGCACTGAGGCTGAAAAAGTGCATATTGCTTTCCTTCAACTAAAGGAGGTGGCTAGCGAATGGTGGGAAAGCACTGGTCTAGCTGATCATCCTGGTTTGAACTGGGGAATGTTTAATACAAAGATGACCAACCGTTTCTTTTCCCGTGCTATGAAGGAGGAGAAACATAAGGAGTTCCTTTATCCGAAGACGGATGTGTTGAAGGTGACTGAGCTTGCGGCCATGTTTAATCACCTGTTGCAGTATGCTGGGCCGAAAGTGTCTAGTGAAGAGCAAAAGATCTGGCATTTCCACGAGTGGATGAACTCAGACATCAAGCCACTGATAGTGCGCCATAAATGCTCTACTCTGGAGCAGTATGTGGACGCCGCTTATAAGTTGGAGGTGACTCTGGAGGAGTCGGCGAAGAAGCACAATCGCCAGAGATCGGCGCAAAGCCAGCCTCAGGCAAGTGGGTTCAAGCGACCCGCGCCACCGTCGAACTTTGCCAAGTCTGGCCGGGCTAGAACGGAGGCAACACATGCAGGTTCCACACAACGCTCGGGTCAGGGCAAGAATCCGATCCAGTGTTATAATTATGGCACGCCGGGGCACAAGAGCAACGAATGTCTGAAGGACAAGAGAACGTGTTTTGCCTGCGGAAAGAAGGGGCACTTGCAGACATTTTGTCCGCAAAGGAGATAGAAGGGAGCTGAGTCACAACAAGGGTCTGTTAGTCACAACAACTGACCCCGATTCAAGCCGGTGGAGACTCCTAGCCCTTCGACGCAGACAACTGCCCAGAACAGGGGAAAAGCCCCAACGGCTTCTGGAGGTCAAGGTCAGCGACTTTACGAGATGCATGAGGCTGACGGACCGAACGCTCCGATTGCTCAAGGTACTCTATACCTCCATTCTACTTCTGTGTGTATATTTTTTGATTCGGGTGCTACACATTCTTTCATTTCGGAGAACTGTGTGAATAAGCTAGTGATCAGCACTACTTTGTAGTGCTTATCTAGGAGTTATTACCGGTGTTTAGGGTACCATTTGTAGGAATTTAGAGCACAACTGTGGAATATGGAGTTGGAGAGAAGAAGTGTGGATTTTGTGGTTTGGAGGAGCTAATTGAAGACATCCAGAAGACGAGGAGTAAACCACCTGAGGAGACGAGGAAGAGTAGAGGACGAAGCCACACAAATGAAGGAGAGAAGGGCTACCGCGGCCAACCGCGAGCAAGAGGAGAGCCAAGAGGCGTCCGCGGCGACGAGCGAAACGCGGAGCTGAAGGAGTGTCACGGCCGCGACCGCGGAAGTTCTGCCGCGCCCGCGGAATATTCAGAGCTGGAAGTCGAGAGCAAACAGTCAATTTCCGCGACCGCGGATTTGGTGCCGCGGCCGCGGAAGCACACGGGAGGCGAGCCGAGAAGTACTTTCCAAGTTCTTTTATTTTATTCTTTTTCGATTATTTTATTTCGTTTTTATTCTGAACCTTATGTTAGTTTCCTTTTTGATTTCGTTTGTTATCTTTTCATTAGAGTTTAGGGTTAGCCTTTATATTAACCTAGTTTCCATTCATTGTTATCATCAGTTTTATCATAGTTTTTTTTCCCTTTAAAGTATTTTGTTTCCAAGAACGATGAGGAGCTAAGCACCTTTTGCTTAGTCCGACAATTGAAGCTTTTCTTATGATTTGATTATGAGGTTAATTCTCTATTTCCTATGTCCTTTGGGTTATATCTTTTCTCTTGAACATATTCTTATTGATTGTTATTGATTTGACTAGATTGATCACCTAGTTGATATTAGTAATTGTCTATTGCTAGGGTTTGGATATTTTGGGTTGAGATTCCTTATCTATAGTAGCATCCATGACATTCTAGGACTGGTAGGACTAGTTTATTATGAAAGAGACTTGGTGTGCAAGTGTGGCTAGCTCATGTTGGAGACGACAAGCTTGGCTCCTAGTCATAGGACCGGATGGTGGTTGAGGTGTGGATGGTCCTCCATCATCCTCCCCTTCTTGAAGAGGATCCGACCACGGATCAATTGCTGGCGGTGAAGCTACGTCCGGGGAGTGATAAGGTGTCAAATCTGCCACATTGAACATTGCACTCACACCATAAGTGTCCGGTAGGTCAAGGATGTATGCATTGTCTCCAACTCGGCGTAGCACCTTGAATGGTCCATCTCCTCTAGGTGCAAGCTTGGACTTGCGCAGCTCCGGAAAGCGCTCCTTCCTCAAGTGCACCCATACGAGATCTCCGGGTTGAAACACCAACTTCTTGCGCCCTTTGTTGACCCTAGCTGCATTCCTTTCTCCACAAGCCTTGAGCTTCTCCTTGGTCCTCTCATGCAGCTCCTTGATGAACTCCACATGCCTACCTGCATCAAAACTCTCACGCTCCTTCATAGGAAAAGGAGCAAGATCAAGTGGAGTAGTAGGGTTGATACCATAAACACACTCAAAAGGAGACAAAGATGTAGATGAGTGGACAGTCCTATTGTAGGCAAACTCTACATGAGGTAGAGCTTCCTCCCAAGCCTTAAGGTTCTTCCTAAGGATGGCTCGAAGAATGGTAGCTAAGGTTCGGTTAGTTACTTCCGTTTGACCATCCGTTTGAGGGTGGCTACAGGTAGAGAACAAGAGCCTCGTCCCTAGCTTGCCCCAAAGAGTCTTCCAAAAGTAACTAAGGAACTTAACATCCCTATCACTTACTATAGTCCTAGGCACACCATGTAGCCTCATGATTTCCCGAAAGAAAAGGTTAGCTACATTAGATGCGTCGTCGGTCTTATGGTAAGCAATAAAATGAGCCATTTTAGAGAAACGATCAACTACCACAAAGATAGAATCACGTCCCTTCTTGGTCCTTGGCAGCCCCACGATAAAGTCCATTAATATGTCCTCCCAAGGGGCACTTGGAATGGGCAATGGACTATATAGGCCGTGGGGTTTGAGCCTAGACTTGGCCTTAAGACAGTCCAAACACCTCCTAATAAGGTGCTCAACATCTCTAAGCATGTGGGGCCAATAAAAGTGAGCATGCAGCATATGATATGTCTTGTCCCTTCCGAAGTGACCCATTAATCCACCCTTGTGGGCTTCTTCAACGAGTAGCATTCGTAAGGAACAACTAGGGATGCACACTTTATCAACCCTAAATAAGAACCCATCAAACAAGTAAAACTTGTCACACGAGCCCTTATCTAAACATGACATATAAATGGCACCAAAATCGGAATCTTCCACATACAACTCCTTTATATATGCAAACCCTAAAACCTTGGAGTCTAATGTGGTAAGCAAAGTGTATCTCCTAGATAGGGCATCGGCAACTACATTGTCTTTCCCCTTTTTGTATTTGATTACATAAGGGAAAGTTTCAATGAATTCCATCCATCTACCATGTCGTCTATCAAGTTTATCTTGGCTCTTGAAGTGCTTTAAGGATTCATGATCCGTATGCAAGATAAACTCTCTAGGCCACAAGTAGTGTTGCCAAGTCTTTAATACTCTAAATAAAGCATATAACTCTTTGTCATAAGTAGAGTAATTAAGACTTGCCCCTTTCAATTTCTCACTAAAGAAGGCTACGGGTTTACCTTCTTGCATCAAGACGCCGCCTATGCCAATCCCGGAAGCGTCGCACTCCACCTCAAAGGGCCTTGTGAAGTCCGGCAAAACCAGCAAAGGTGCTTGCGTCAATCTCCATTTTAGGGCATTGAATGCCCTCTCTTGTGCCTCCTCCCACACAAAGGCCGAATGCTTCTTGGTCACTTCCGTCAAGGGCGCGGCAATGGTGCTGAAATCCCTCACGAACCTCCTATAGAAGCTGGCCAAACCATGAAAACTCCTCACTTGGCTCACGGAGGTAGGCATAGGCCAATCTTGTATGGCCTTTATCTTGCTCTCGTCCACTTGAAGGCCTCTTGAGCTCACTACAAAACCAAGGAAAGTAACTTGATTAGTGCAAAACTCACATTTCTTTGCATTAGCATACAAGCACTCATTACGTAAAGTAGAGAGTACTTCCCTCAAGTGTTCCTCATGCTCCTCTAGGGACTTGCTGTACACAAGTATATCATCAAAATAGACAATAATAAATTTCCCTATAAAATGCCTTAAAACATGATTCATTAAGCGCATGAAAGTACTAGGAGCATTTGTCAAGCCAAAAGGCATGACAATCCACTCATACAAATCGAATTTGGTCTTGAATGCCGTTTTCCATTCATCCCCCTCCTTCATACTAATTTGGTGGTAGCCACTTCGGAGATCTATCTTGGTGAAGACGGATGCTCCATGCAGCTCATCTAACATGTCGTCGATGCGGGAAATTGGATGTCGGTACTTTATGATGATGTTGTTGATGGCTCGATAGTCCACGCACATCCTCCATGTGCCATCCTTCTTGGGCACCAAAAGCACCGGCACGGCACAAGGGCTTAGGCTCTCACGAACATGGCCCTTGTCAAGCAAAGCCTTCACTTGCTCTTGAACTTCTTGCATCTCCTTTGGATTCATCCTATAGGCCGGCCTGTTTGGGAGAGTAGCACCTGGAATTAGATCAATTTGATGCTCAATACCTCTCATAGGGGGCAGACCCGGTGGCATTTCCTCGGGGAAACATCTTCAAACTCTTCAAGCAAGCTTAGGATGATTGGCGGCAAGGTGGACTTCAACGCCTCACTAAGCAAGCCAAAACTCTTGCACAAGAGCATGAGAGTGGTGTCTTGGGGTAGGTGCTCTTCTCTCATCTCCTCCTTGGAAGCCAGCAGAACTTGGGACTTGTTTTTAGCTTTGGAAGAGCTCTCGGTTGAACTCCCCTTCTTAGCTTCAACCGTCTTCTCTTGGTCCTTCTTCTTCTCATATGCTTCGGCTACCTGTAATGGAGTCATAGGCTTTAGTACCACACTCTTGCCATTCTAATTAAAGGAATGACGGTTAGTATAACCATCATGAGAGACACATCTATCAAACTGCCATGGACGACCTAACAATATATGACAAGCATTCATTGGGACCACATCACATAAGATAATATCTACATAATGCCCTAGGGTTATGGTCACATTGACTTGCTTAGCCACTTTAACTTCTCCACATTCATTCATCCAATGCAGCTTGTATGGACTAGGGTGATGGAAGTTTGAAAGTTGTAACTTAGTGACTAGTTTAGTACTAGCAATGTTACAACAACTACCCCCATCAATAATCATGTTACAAACCTTCCCCTTAACCAAACACCTAGTATGAAATAAATTTTCCCTTTGGTTATCATCACATGGGGCAGGTTGTACATGCAAAGTTCTTCTACAAACTAAGGATTCACCATGCTCAAATTCAATACAATGCATATCCTCATTAAGATCATGCATAGGCTCATCTTCAATAAACGGACCTTGCTCTTCACTCTCGGACTCAGATTCATAGAGTCCAAGATGGTTAATAACCAAGGTTCGTCTATTGGGGCAATCCTTCATCATATGCCCTCGGCCTTGACATTTAAAGCATATAGTATCCCTAGCTCTAGAAGAAGGAGAAGAGTTAGAAAAACTCCCTTGTGACCCATTAGCCGGGCCGGGCTGTCAACTGGAGGCTTGCGGCGGTGTGCTCGGTGGAGCACTTTTCCTCGGCGCATCTTGGCTCCTTGGTTGGCTCACGGTATGTGCCTGATTCCTGCCAAATTGTGCCGGCTGAAATGGTCTAGATTGGCTAGGGGCCTTCCATGAGTTCGGCTGGCCGCTAGGGTTTCTCGCTGCTTGATGGCCTTGATTCCTAGCCTTGTATCTTTGGTTTTTCTCCACTTTGATGGCCAAATGCAGCAGCTGTGTAGAATCTGTATAGGGATACATATCGACCTCATTAGCAATAAAAGGATTAAGGATGCAAAGGTACCTTGCCATAGTCGATTCTTCATCTTCCATGACATTGGCTCGCACCATGGCTGTTTGCATGGCATTGAATGCTTCTTCCACGCTCATGCTCCCTTGTTTGAGGTTCTCTAGCCGCTGTTTTAGCTCCCTTGAATAATGGTGGGGAACAAACCGAGCATGCATTAGGGCCTTCATTTGCTCCCATGTTGTAACTGGTGGATCCAATGCTCTTCTTCTTTCCTTGACGAGGTTGTTCCACCAAGTTAGGGCAAAGCCACTAAACTCAATGGAGGCGAGCTGCACTTTCTTGGCTTCAATGAAGTTATGGCAACTCCAAATCTGTTCAACCTTCATCTCCCATTCCATGTAAGCATCGGGATCGCACTTGCCTTCAAATGATGGCATCTTGATCTTTATCTTCCCTATGCCATCTTGCTCAAGCTCTCTCCTAGGCTGATTGCCTTGATAGCCCCTATAGCTGCCGTAGCGACCTCTTGGCTCATAATAGTCGTAGGCTTCCCTAGGGTCTTGGTGACCATTGAAACGATCTCCTTGTTGCCACATCTCTTCTTCCATGGTTGCCTCATCAAATAGGTCTTCTCTAAGGGGTTCCTGAGGCTCATGCAAAGGGTTAGCAACATAGGGCACCTCATGTTGAGGTGGCAATTCATTAGGATTATGTCCAGCTACCCTATTAACTTATTCTTGAACAAAAACACGAGGGGAAATGTTCCTTACCGGGGAGTTTCTCACGGTGCTGGTACCTTCTGCACGAGGATGTCCGAGAGGCACCAAGTTGGCTTCGGAAGGTCCACCAGGCGCGGCGTAGGTGCCTAAGGGGACGGTCACCTGGGTTGGTGCCGTCTCTTGAGGCTGTTGCATAGGTGCAACCGGGGGCACAAGGGCCGGAGGTAGCGCCCTTTGTGCCGTCTCAAGGGCTGCCAAACGCGCGGTGATGGTGGCCATGGAGTCGGTCACTTGCTGGAATAAGCTAACGACATCTGGATGCACCGGTGAGGGAATACGGTCTCCTCGGTCACTTGAGGAATTGTCACCTTCCATCACACAAAACAACTAAACACAGAACCTGTCAAAGGTTAGGTGATTCCAAAATACTCACAAGTGTCTCACTCGTGTGTTTCTCTCACACTCTCTTCAATCCAAGCCAACCTTGTAGTGCAATCGGTTGGAAAGACCAATAACCTTCACGTGAGTCAAACAATCTGGACACACTCAACAACCAAGATAATTCTATGCAATTTGAAGTGTGATGATGGATCGGCAAGATTCAAACAATAGCACTATGATTCGGAAATTTTGTGCAACCGAGAAGAACACAAAAGAAAGCGGAAAACAAGAAAAGAAGACTCAAAGCAATTTAACTCAAGAAGACTACAATGCACGAATGAAATGCAATGCAAATGGTGGACAAACTCAATAAAATTTTAGAACTCAAAGAGGACAAGTTGTTACCTTTGGCTCGCCTTGGCTTGTGCTAGTGGAGGCGGAAGAATGGTAGTATGGATCGGTGGGAAGATGGGGTGTGTAGGCACAAGGAAAGGTGAACAAGGGAAGGTAGGGTGTTCAACCGGCGGCGAGGTAGGCGCGGCGCGGCAGGCATAGCGCGGCTGGGGTGGCGCGGCGCGGCACTTGTGGCGTCGAAACCCTTAGCTTATCCTTTGAGAGCTTCAATCTTAGACTAAGTACTAAGCCTAAGTATTAATGAAATACAATAGACTTATACTAATGTAAGAAATGAAATGAAATAAAATAACAAAGTTCGTCCTTCCTTTTTTTTTTTACTTTTTTACTTTTTTTTTGATATTCTTTTCTTTTCTTTCTTGTCTTTTTTTTTTTGAACTAAATTTCGAAATTTGAAATTACAACTGAATTCGAAATTAAAGAAATTAGAATAAAGAAAGAGATAAGTTCTAAGATAGTGTTTGCCTTGATTGTAGGAGTGGGTAGCCGGCTCTTGTTGTGATTCTCCAATGTGCGCCTCAAAAATAGGGAGAGAGGGCCGAGTGGTTTGGCTTGGAGAATCTGCACGCCGCAATGATAGGAGCTCTTCGTTGCTGGCTTTGGAGAATTCGCCGAGCTTGGAGTGGAGAGGAACGTGGCCTTCAAGTGGGGATGGCGGACGGTTATGCTGGAATGGTGGTGGTGGTGGCCGGAGCTAGTGTTTCCGGCAAGGCTGAGGCAATTTTTGTGGTGGTGATGAGGCTGATCCGATCTCCACAAACACAATTAAAGCACAAACACAACAACTAGACGACTCAAACAAAGAAAAACAAGAGAAGAAAGGTTCGGTTATGCTAGAACACAAACCGAAGACTCAAGAACACAAACCAATGGTGAAATCGGCAATGGAAAGGTGTTGGCACCAAAACACAGCTCTGATACCAATTTGATACGGGGTTAGCCGTAATTGGCCCGGTCTGGATGCGCAACGACTCTAAAATGCAAAAGAAACAACAAACAAAGGTGAATGGCGGAAGTAAGAAAGAGATGAACAAAGTGAATAAGAAGAAACCAAAAACCCGGAATTGAAACCCTTGGTTTCGGATGAACCAAGAACAACTACACCTTAAGTAGATGACCTCGCCTTCTACAACTTCACACAAAAGAGGACAAATCCTCAAGAGCACGAAGAGGATGCTTTGTGACGTCTTCGATTCTCAACTCTAAAGGAATTGATCTTCACAAACGACCAAGGCTATTTCGGATTGAACAAGACACGAACTCTCTCTTTGGAAAGTTGCTATTTCAGAAATCTGATTCTTGATAATGTGCTTGTTGCCCAAAATGGCAATTACAAAAGGCCTTAAATACTTCCCTAAAGAAGTCGGCCCCAAATGCTAAAAACACACTAAACCGAGTACTAAAAACATCATAAACCGAGTCTAAAAATATCCAACCAACACGGCTAAAACATACTAAAAAGGGAAAGGAATGGAAGGTGCACACAAGTCATGCACTCAACCATTATGAACCATCGTCAAAGAGAAAGCCTTAGGTATGGACGTGACAACCTCCTCCGGGACTTGGTGTGCAAGTGTGGCTAGCTCATGTTGGAGACGACGAGCTTGGCTCCTAGTCATAGGACCGGATGGTGGTTGAGGTGTGGGTGGTCCTCCATCAATGTCCGAGGCAGTCCTTTTGACTAATTCTGGTCCGAGCAGAATCTTGTCGACATTCTCATCCCAACAAATCGGAGATCTACACCTTCGACCGTATAGAGCCTCGAATGGAGCCATCTTAATGGTAGCATACCAACTGTTATTGTATGTGAATTCAATCAGACTCAGGGTGTTCTCCCAGCTAGTCGGACAATTGAGTGTACAAGCTCTTAGCATATTTTCCAAGGTCTTGATGGTCCTCTCAGACTATCCATCCGTCTGAGGATGAAACGCAGTGCTGAATCTCAACTCGGTTCCCATGGCCTTATGTAGTTCTTTTCAGAATCTTGACATGAATCAGCCATCACAATCCGATATAATGGTCTTTGGAGTACCATGTAAACAAATGATCTCGTGTAAAAACACTTCTGATAACTTCTGGGTTCCCCATGTTGACTTGATAGCCACGAAATGAGAACTCTTCGTGAGCCTGTCAATGATTACCCATATAACATCTTTCTGGCTTTGAGTCTTTGGCAGCCCAGTGACGAAATCCATAGCAATATCTTCCCATTTCCATTCTGGCACTCGAAGAGGTAGCAACTCACCACCTGGTCTACGATGTTCTATCTTGACCTTCTGACAAGTCAAGCATTTTGCCACAAACTCTGCTACATCCCACTTCATGTTGGGCCACCAGAACTTCTTCCTGAGGTCCTTGTACATCTTGCTAGAGCCTGGATGTACAGAATAAGCTGATGAATGGGCCTCCTTCATCACCAACTGGCGAAGACCATCAACGTCAGGCACACAAATTCGGTTCTGAAACCAAAGTGATCCATCTTCCTGAATTACGAAATCGGGAGCTTTCCCGTCCATCACTTCACTGCTTAGCTTCACCAAGACTACATCATCAACTTGTCTCTCCCTGATTTGATCAAGTAGCGTGGCCTGAATCTCCAGCATACTCAGATATCCTCTACGCTGATCGTACAAGACTTCAATGTCGCACAACCCTTGGTTTAGCTTGGTCTGAGCAGTGAGTAAAGCCACTACAGTCTCGTGCGGCGTCTTCCGGCTCAATGCATCGGCTACTACATTAGCCTTGCCCAGATGATACAGCAATTCGATGTCGTAGTCTTTGAGTAGCTCTAACCAGCGACGTTGTCTCATATTTAGCTCCTTCTGAGTGAATATATATTTGAGACTCTTGTGATCGGTGAAGACTTGACACCTTACACCATAGAGATAGTGTCTCCAAATCTTCAGTGCAAAAACTACAGCTGCTAGTTCTAGATCATGCATCGGATAGTTTGCCTCATAAGTCTTCAACTGTCGGGATGCGTATGCAATAACCTTGCCTTTCTACATCAGCACACATCCCAAACCACTCTTCGAAGCATCACTATAGACCACATAACCACCATTCCCTTCCGGTAGCGCTAACACTGGTGCGGAGGTCAGACATTGCTTCAATTTCTGAAAACTGGCCTCGCAATTGTCATCCCAGACAAATTTCTTATGGACTTTGCGGAGCAGACCGGTCATGGGTAGAGCGATCCTAAGAATCCCTCTATGAACCGTCTATAATAACCAACGAGTCCTAGAAAACTGCGCACCTCCTTCACATTCTGAGGCCGCTTCCAATTGGCTACTGCTTTAATCTTCTGGGGATCAACCATAACCCCATTCTCATTAATTACATGGCCTAAGAAAGCCACTTCCTTGATACAGAAATCACACTTAGACAGCTTTGCATATAACTGATTTTGTCTAAGAATTGACAAAGTAATCCGAAGATGTTCCTCGTGAGCCTCCTCAATTGGGGAATAAATCAAAATATCGTCGATGAAGACCACTACGAACTTATCCAAGTATTGGTGGAAACATCGATGCATCAGATCCATGAAGATTGTCAGAGCATTGGTAAGTCCAAATGGCATGACTACGAACTCGTAGTGACCATATCTCGTCCGGAATGCAGTCCTCGGAATATCCTCCTCACGAATCCTGAGCTGATGGTAACCAGACCTCAGATCGATTTTGGAAAAGACCTTTGCTCCCTGCAATTGATCCAACAGATCATCAATCCTCGGCAATGGATACTTATTCTTGATCGTGACCTTATTCAACTCACGATAGTCGATACAAAGTCGGAACGATCCATCCTTCTTCTTGACGAACAAGACTGGAGCACCCCAAGGCGATGCACTCGGCCTTATATAACCCTTCTCAAGAAGATCTTCGAGTTGCTTCTTCAACTCTTGCATCTCAGGAGGAGCCATCCGGTACGGTGCCTTAGAGATTGGTGCGGTACCAAGCTCGAGATCAATAGTAAATTCTATGTCACGATGCGGGGGTAAACCAGGAATCTCCTCCGGAAATTCACAAACAACTGGAATATCAGGAATTGAAGGTTCATCTTTCTTGGGCTCGTCTAGATAGCACAGGTACCCGATACAACCTTGTCGAAGTAGCTTGAACGCAGCCATCGCATTGATAAGCCTGCCGTTATCAGCGTCATTCTGACCCTTAAACTTGCATATATACTGGCCCCCAGATGACACCGTCACAGTCCTTGAGCTAAAATCGATTACCGCCTCATGAAACGTCAGCTAATCCATACCGAGAATAATGTCGTATGGATTCATGGCTATACAGATCAAATCCGCTTCGAACTTCTTACCCTGGATGGTAATCGGAAATTATGACAGACGCTTGGTGCCCACTAAATGTTCACCATTAGGAAGATTCACAACGAAAGGTTCACAAACCTCGTTGCATACTAAGCCTAACTTACTAACAAAACTCTCGGAAATAAACGAATGTGTAGCACCCGAATCAAATAACATACATACTGAAGTAGAATGAAGGTATAGAGTACCTTGAGTAATTGGAGCATTAGGTCCATCAGCCTCACGCATCTCGTAAAGGCGTTGACCCTGGCCTCCATAAGCAGCTGGGGCTTTCCCCTTGTTCTGTGCAGACGTTTGTGTTAAAGGACTAGGAGATCCCACTGGTCTGAACTTAGGTTGACTATTCTGATTAACCGACCCTTGTTGCGACTCAGCTCCTTTCTGCCTTCTCTGTGGACAAAATTTCTGCAAGTGTCCCACCTTTTCACAGTCATAACACGTCTTTTTCTCCTTCGGACACTCATTGCTTTTGTGCCCAGGTGTACCACAGTTATAGCATTAAATTGGATTCTTGCTTTGACCCAATTATTGCGTAGACCCTCCATGAGTCATATCTGTTTTTGCCTTGCCATCCTTGGCAAAATTAAACGGTGGCGCGGGACGTTTGAATCCACTCGCTTGAGACTAGCCCTGCATTGACCTTTGGCAATTGCGCTTCCTTGTCGACTCTTCCAGAGTCACTTCCAACTTGTAAGCGGCGTCTACGTATTGCTCCAAAGTAGAGCATCCATGATGTACCATCATTGGCTTAATATCTGGGTTCATCCACTCGTGGAAATGCCAGATATTTTGCTCTTCGTTGGACACCTCCGGTCTAGCATACTGCAATAAATGATTGAATTTGGTCGCCAGCTCGATTACTTTCAAACCATCTGTCTTCGGGTATAGAAACTTCTTATATTTCTCCTCCCTCATAGCTCGAGAGAAGAAACGATAGTCATCTTGGCTTTAAACATCTCCCAATTCAAACTTGGGTGATAAGCCAAACCTGTACCTTCCCACCACTCACTTGCCACTTCCTTCAGCTGAAGGGATGCAATGTGTACCTTCTCCGCTTCAGTGTACTCAATGTTGCAGAATAGTCGTTCCATGGGTGAGAACCAATAAGTCACCATGACTGGCTCTCCTTTTCCATCATAGTAGTCGGGCCTCATAGAGCTAATGGCTTTTAGTGCTCGGCCATAATTTCCTTTATTCCTGACTGCATCTTCTTGCGGCGCATGGACAACTGGCTCCTCAAATCTTGGAACCGCTGGAGGAATTGGCACTGCTTGTGCCTGAGGCGCATTTGGTCTCATAATATCGGTGAATGCTTGCATAATGATTCCCCAAATAGCTTCAACTGTTGCTATATCAAATACCATTGGAGTGTTGACCGGAACTTGGTCATTGCCCCCTTGGTTGTTGTTAGAAGCAGTCTCATGTTCATCCTCAGGATTCACTGTACTCCTCACGTTTGGCCTAGGGTCATTACTTGGCCCAACTCCAGCACGAACGGTGTTTCTTGTGTTTACCATCTGTTTACCGATCAAATTCCAAGTATTTTATAACATTAATATCATTCCAATGTACTTAACGTCATAAAAATCAACTTAGAATAGATTAAACTTGGTAATTTCATTGATAAGCTCAATTGAGCTAATTAGTTTTTACAAAAGGGATCTCTCGAGCGTCAAGACAAAATTGCTCGAAGATTTATAGTTCTTACAAAATGAACTGAAATACAAGAAAATAAACTGCTAATCAGCACTGGTCCAATCATGGCGCCCTAAAACATTTCCTGTAATTGCCACTTCTCATACATGGCTTCTTTGATCGGGGTTTACCATCGGAGTCTGGTGAATGACTCCTTACCCTACTCGGTCCGGGAGCACATGACCCATTCCTTGGCCTTGCCCTTCTCCGAGCTTGCTCAACCGCCTTATCCACTTGGCGACGAGCTTCAGAGGAAACCATCTGACTCTGACGAAGCGCCTCTTGTGAGTCAGGACTCATCATTAGCCTCCTCTGGACAGGAATAGGTTGTGCGTAATCAGATGTATCTCATGGACCATTCCTTCTCCCGGCAAAATACCACATCGTAAAGTGTACCCCAATCAGCCAAAGTCAACGGTGAGTACTCTTGCTCGGGCGGCAATTCCGGACTTGGATAGATAAACTCCATTCCCGGGTCTTCGCTGCCCACCAATAAGCGCTCTAAGCCATCAGACTCATGGTCCTGTCCCTCGAGGTCTTCCTCGGGGTCCTTCTCTTCTTCCGGATCCTCTTCCGGGTCTTCTTCAGGATCTTCTTCTGGATCCTCCTCGGGAATCATCTCAATCATGAAGTCGTGGTTGTAATGCCCTCTTGCATACCTTGACCACTCCTCTTCATCCTCCGTGTCCTCCCTTGGCTCCCCTGTAGGCTCTGCCACTGGAACCTCGGTCTTATCGGACACTAGTACTACTGACTCGGGTAGTACAGTCTTCAGCTCCTCGGGTGGACTACTAGATTCTCCGACCTCGAAGCATCGTGAGGGAACTGGAATTTTCAAGCCTCATTGGAGATGGCGGAGCCACCTCGGTTTCTCCCGAGTCCCTTCGAAGAGAAAAGCATGCACCCATAACCTACGGGTGACGAGAAAAGAGTTAGCCTAAATATAGAAGTTCACTTCCATATTAGACTAAAGTGAAGGCACAACTAGAATGGTTTTGAAAAATCCTTTAAAACATTTTTCATTTCAAAACGAGTAAACGATTTATAAAAATCCCTACCCGTTAAAATTTTCGGCTCTGATACCAAATCTATAACACCCCCAAATATATATCTATTAGGAAACGGAACTCTGGAACTTCGGTTCCCCTGAGAGTTCCTTTCCTCAGTTTCTCTACTTTTGAAGATGACAAATATTATGATACTAATGTTTTATCTCAAAGATGTGTTTTAAGGAACCACAAGAATATACCGAAGGCAGGAAAGCCAAACAGAACAAGGGAACCAAAGGAACAAGACAGCTGAAGGAATCAAGAGGAACCCAGGTGTGCCCAGAAATGAAGCTTGCGACATTACGATTCCCGAGAAATCTGGGGATACACAACCTCAGACAAAAGGTGTTGAAAACGACTTGTTGAAGCTTCCAAAAGTCTGCCAAGGTCCAAGAGCTAAAGAACAAGATGCCTAGAGAACCTCTACCTCGGACAGAGACGATGAAAGCGACAGCATATGAAGACGTCGCTGTCCAACAAACGGTTCCCAAACGGCTAGGGTACTCAACCTCGGACGAAAGCGTTTTGACAACGACACCACAAGGCTCGTCTGAGGTAGTTGACCAACCAAGAGAGATTCTGAGCTGCCTAGGTTGTTTGCACATGCCAAGAACAATGTGGATTAAGGAGAACCACTAATCCTAGGGCAAGCTCAATCCGTGAGAACCAAGAGAGGATCGAGCTGCGAAGAATCCTCTATAAAAGGAAGACTAACCCAAGGGTTATCTTCATGCACCAAAACAAGAACTCACACTCATTAGCAAATATCTAGTGTGAACCTCCAAACAAAGATCATCAAAGCAAACCGAGATCAAGAGGAACCAGTCAAGGAAGAAGAGCTGAGTGCTAAGTTCCTGTGACTGTAAGTAATAGTTCCTAGGTGCAAAAGTATGTTTCTTGGATTGATTATTGATTGTGTTAAGTTATCTAGGATTGTCTAATTGTGTGTAAGACAAAGGAATTGTGTGTTCGTTCCTAGGATAAGCTGTAACCAAAAGAGATAAGAAATCAAGAAGTAGACTTTGAAATCCTTTCGGAAGAAAGGTAGTGGTTTTTATCCTGGATTGCTAGTTGGCAATCAAAGGTTTCCACTATAAGGAACTTGTCATTTGTTTGATTGTTTATCTTCCGCTGCGAAAGGAACTGAGAATCGTTATTCTGAGTTCCTTAAGCTTTTATCTAACAATCACGATCCTACAATTGGTATCAGAGCAGGAAAAGCTCTAGATCTTTGATTAGTTTGCAGATCATGTCTCAACCAAGCAAGTTTGAGCTCGGAATCTCCACCAACAAGCCACATCTCCGAAAGAAAGGAGAAGAAACATGGTGGGAAAAGTGCATGGAAAGCCACATCAAGACCAACGACTACCAATGCTGGAGGATAGTCGAAAATGGAGATGGCTATGTCGACCTCACCATGAAGGAAGAAGATTGGAAACCAGAACACTATGTTATCATGGAGAAGAATGCCAAGGCTAGGCAGTTCATCCTCAATGGATTGGACATAGAGGACATGGACAAGGTCATAGGCATCAAAACGGCCAAGGAGATGTGGAAAGCTCTCAAGGAGATGCATGAAGGAAGTGAGGAACTGAAGCAAAGCAGAAAGTTTGCTTTGGAAGGAGAATACTACACCTTCAAAATGATGGAAACTGAGACCATCTCAGAGTACTACTCTCGCTTCAACAGATTAATTGGAAAGTTGACGGCGGCGGGAGTTGATCTTGATGAAGTCTCCAAGTCCTTGGTGATTATCAATGGACTCAACTGCAAGTTCACCCTTCTCAAGGGAATCATGAAGAACACCCGAGGCATACAATCCCTTCCCTTGACCCAAGTCATAGGGAAACTAGAAGTTGAAGAAGGAGAGCACACTAAAGCCAATGCCGATAAGAAACTAGAGAAAGGAATCGCTCTCAAGATCTCCAAAGCCTTCTCTAGGCTCGAGATGGAGAAAGAGAACTCAGACCTTGAAGAAGAGGAGGACGAACTAACAGCCCTCTTCACAAAGAACATCAAAAAATTCTTTGTAAATGGAAGGTTCCAAAAGGGCAGTTCCTCTCACAATGGACCAAGAAGAGATCTCAAGGAAGTCTCCTATTACGAGTGCAAGGAGAAGGGACACTACGCTAAGAACTGTCCCAACAAAGAAGAGTCCAAGGAAGAGGAAAGACCTCAAAGAAAGAAGGCTCTCATAGCATCATGGGGAGAAGACTCAGATGAGGAACTGGATCTGAGTGGTTTCTTTGGAGGGAGATGTCTCATGGCAAAAGGAGACTCAAGCGACTCAGAAGACCTTGAGGTAACTTCTGACGATCTCTTAAAATCCTTAGTTGATTGTGATAAGAAACAACTTCTTAAGATCATAAAGAAACTAGGAAAGGAAACCAGTTCCCTTCAACAGAAACTAGATGACTGTGAAGATGAAATTGCTTGCTTGACTGTCGAGAATTCTATTTGGAGTAAGAAACTTGATGAAACTGAGAAAGACCTAGCTGAAACTCACTCCAAACTCATTGATATTAGAAATGTGCATGCTAGTCACCTTAAAATTTGCAAATCTTGTAATGAAACTAGCATAGACTCTGTCAAAGTTCCCTTGCATGCTAACCCACCTGGAAATGACATGCTTCAATCCATAATTGATAGGTTAGACATTCTCACTAATTCCATTAATGAAAAAACGATAAATCAAACTGTTTTTGTGAGACAACGACATGGAATAGGATATGTCAATAATAAAGGGAACAATGATGCTGAAGAAGAAACCTCCTGGTTTCGAAGGGAACTGTAAACTGTAAACTGTTTTTGTGAGACAACGACTTGTTTATTTAGTTAATTGTTTATTTCCGCTGCGAAGGGAACTGTAAACTGTGTTCTCAGTTCCCTGATTATTAATCTAACAATCACGATCCTACAATTGGTATCAGAGCAGGAAAAGCTCTAGATCTTTGATAAGTTTGCAGATCATGTCTCAACCAAGCAAGTTTGAGCTCGAAATCTCCACCAACAAGCCACATCTCCGAAAGAAAGGAGAAGAAACATGGTGGGAAAAGTGCATGGAAAGCCACATCAAGACCAACGACTACCAATGCTGGAGGATAGTCGAAAATGGAGATGGCTATGTCGACCTCACCATGAAGGAAGAAGATTGGAAACCAGAACACTATGTTATCATGGAGAAGAATGCCAAGGCCAGGCAGTTCATCCTCAATGGATTGGATAGAGAGGACATGGACAAGGTCATAGGAATCAAGACGGCCAAAGAGATGTGGAAAGCTCTCAAGGAGATGCATGAAGGAAGTGAGGAACTAAAGCAAAGTAGAAAGTTTGCTTTGGAAGGAGAATACCACACCTTCAAAATGATGGAAACTGAGACCATCTCAGAGTACTACTCTCGCTTCAACAGATTAATTGGAAAGTTGACGACGGCGGGAGTTGATCTTGATGAAGTCTCCAAGTCCTTAGTGATCATTAATGGACTCAACTCCAAGTTCACCCTTCTCAAAGGAATCATGAAGAACACTCCAGGCATCCAATCACTTCCCTTGACCCAAGTCATAGGGAAACTGGAAGTTGAAGAAGGAGAACACACTAAAGCCAATACCGATAAGAAACTAGAGAAATGAATCGCCCTTAAAATCTCCAAAGCTTTCTCAAAGCTTGAGATGGAGCAAGAGAACTCAGATTTGGAAGAAGAGGAGGACGAGCTAACAGCCCTCTTCTCAAAGAATATCAAAAAATTATTTTTGAAGGGAAGGTTCCAAAAGGGGAGTTCCTCCTACAACGGACCCAGAAGGGATCTAAAGGAAGTCTCTTGTTACGAGTGCAAAGAGAGGGACACTACGCTAAGAACTGTCTCAACAAGGAAGACTCCAAGGAAGAAGAAAAACCTCAGAGAAAGAAGGCTCTCGTAGCCTCATGGGGAGAAAACTCAGATGAGGAACTGGATCTGAGCGGCTTCTCTGGAGGAAGATGTCTCATGGCAAAAGGAGACTCAAGCGACTCAGAAGACCTTGAGGTAACTTCTGATGATCTCTTAAAATCCCTAGTTGATTGTGATAAGAAACAACTTCTTAAGATTATAAAGAAACTAGGAAAGGAAACCAGTTCTCTTCAACAGAAACTTGATGATTGTGAAGATGAAATTGTATGCTTAACTGTTGAGAATTCTGTTTGGAGTAAGAAACTTGATGAAACTGAGAAAGACCTAGCTGAAACTCACTCCAAACTGATTGAAATTAGGAACGTGCATGCTAGTCACCTTAAAATCTGCAAATCTTGTGATGAAACTAGCATAGACTATGTCATAGTTCCCTTGCATGCTAATTTACCTGGAAAAGACATGCTTTAATCCATAATTGATAGATTGGACATCCTCACTGATTCTATTAATGAAAAGACAATAAATCAAACTATTTTTGTGAGACAACGCCATGGAATAGGATATGTCAACAACAAGGATAACAATGATGCTGAAGATGAAAAAGCTAGATGAGAACTTATTGAGATGAATGAGAACCTCAGCATTGCTCTTGCCACCTCTCGTGACAGGAATCAGTTCCTATCAGAGAAGATCATGGTGCTTGAGAACAAGGCTGAGGTTGCCAAACGTCTCAATGAAGGTTCTCAAAGCCCTAAGAAGGAACCAAAAGGAAAAGAAAAAATGACTCCTGAAAATCAATGGTTTACCAATTCTTTTGCTCACAAAAAGTATGTTGACATGGCCAATAGTAAGGTTAAAAACAATATTGATTTCAACAAAATAAATGAAAAACCTTTTAGGCCAGGGAAAGGAAAGTATGGTCATGTTGTCTACAACCGCTTATGTACCTACTGTGGTAAGAATGGCCATTACAACACTGATTGTGCTAAGAAAAGGAACTTTGAAAGGGAGAAAAGTGCTTATCACCAGGAAAGGAACCAACTCCCTGATTATTCACAGACTCGAAATGCTAATCCCCCCAGTAAAGCCAAGCTTCGCTGGGTTCAAAAATCTTAGTTCCCTTATGTGCAGAAAGAAGAGAGGCAACCCCAACTATGGTACATTGACAGTGGTTGCTCATGCCATATGACCGGAAAAAGAAATCAAATGACCTCTCTTCAACCTCTCCAAGGAGGGAACATATCCTTTGGAGACAAAAGCAAAGGGAAAATCTGTGGAATAGGAACTGTGAAGCTTAACGATCACATTCAGGTAAACAAAGTTCACCTTGTTGATAGTCTTGGTTTTGATCTAATAAGTATGTCACAGCTGTGTGATCAAGGAGACAATGAAGTCAGATTTAGATCAAACGAATGCTCAGTTCTTGCCTCCTCGGGACAAATCATCCTAAAAGGAAAGAGATTCAACAATGTTTACATTGTTGACCCATCCTTCGTCCCCAAGGAGAAACTGTGTCTCTCAACCGTGAATGACCAAGCTGAGTTGTGGCACCAACGCCTCGGTCATGCTAGCACCAAGCTGATTCAAAAGCTACACTCAAAGGAACTAGTCAGAGGATTGCCAAAGCTGAGTGGCACATCTAAGGAACCATGCTCTGACTGTGTAAAAGGAAAACATGCTCGTAGTTCCTTCAAATCCAAAAACATGGTAAGCACCTCAAGGCCTCTTGAGCTCATCCACATGGATCTTTGTGGACCCATGAGAGTTCAAAGCCTAGGAGGGAACATGTATATTTTTGTTATTGTCGATGACTTCTCTCGCTTTACTTGGACCATTTTCATTAAATCTAAAAGTGAAGTCATTGATCGCTTTAAAGACCTGGTTCCTTTGTTAGAAAAATCCCTTGATTGCTCACTTAATGCTATTCGATCTGACCATGGTACCGAATTCGAAAATGGAGAATTTCTAACCTTTTGCAGTGAGCATGGCATTGATCACAACTTCTTTGCACCATACACTCCTCAACAGAATGGAGTAGTGGAGAGAAAGAATAGGACCTTGGAAGAAATGGCTCGAACTATGTTGATCTCAAGTGGACTCTCCCAATCCTTTTGGGCTGAGGCGATCAACACAGCATGCTACATCATCAATACAGCCATGCTTCGCCCTATCACAGAGAAGACACCCTATGAACTCCTAAGAGGAAGAGTTCCCAACATTTCTCATCTAAGGGTGTTCGGATGCAAGTGCTTTGTGCACAACAATGGGAAGGACAATCTTGACAAGTTCGACCCAAGAAGTGATGAAGGAATCTTCATTGGATATGCCTCAGGCAGCAAGGCATACAAGGTCTTCAACAAAAGGACTAAAAAGGTAGAAGAAAGTGTTCATGTTATTTTTAATGAAAAATCACTTGGAAAGATTGTGCAGAACACCACCAGTTCCTTTGAAGATCCGTTTCCCAAGTCATCTGAAGAAGATCCAGATGAAGATGTCACTCCTCCCAGTTCCTGCTCTGCTGAACGGAACCCTCCAATGGCTCCTCCATCAGTTCCCATGGATAATGAACAACAATCCATTTCTGGGAACCATGAGCATGACGACAATATCTGTGGAGATCTCAATGATTCATCTTCCCACATGTTCTTCAATGGAGAAGGTGACCCCAACCAGGAAGCTGAATGCTCAACTCAGAATGTCTCCACATCAAATACTTTGGCTTCCAACAGAGAAAGAAGAGTCGTCAAGCCTCCAGTCAGGTACGAACATCTAACTTTCTTTGCCTTTAATGCCTTTTTGTCTATTGTGGAACCAAAGAACATAGGTGAGGCACTGAAGGATGCGGACTGGATCCAAGCCATGCAAGAGGAGCTTCATCAATTTGAAAGGAACAAAGTCTGGCATCTGGTTTCTCGCCCCAAGGATAAGCACATCATAGGAACCAGATGGGTTTTCAGAAACAAGCTAGATGATACAGGAGCTGTGATAAGGAACAAAGCAAGACTTGTGGCTCAAGGATACAATCAACAAGAAGGAATTGACTATGATGAAACCTATGCTCCAGTGGCAAGGATCGAAGTAATAAGGTTGTTGATTGCCTTCGCATCTCACAAAGGGTTCAAGTTGTTCCAAATGGATGTGAAGACAGCCTTCCTCAATGAAATTCTTCAAGAAGAAGTCTATGTCAAGCAACCTCCTGGTTTCGAAGACGACGATCATCCAGATCATGTCTACTTTCTAGACAAGGCACTCTATGGCCTCAAGCAAGCTCCCAGAGCTTGGTATGATCCTCTTGCCCAGTTCCTACTCTCAAATGGCTACAGGCGTGGAGTTATTGATAAGACTCTCTTCATCCTAGAAGAAGAAGGTAACATCTTAGTGGTTCAAATCTATGTTGATGATATCATTTTTGGTTCCACTAACCTGTCCCTTGTAGACAAGTTCAAAGACTTGATGAGCAGTGAATTTGAAATGAGTTTAATTGGAAAACTCACATTCTTCCTCAGATTACAAATCACTCAAAAGGAAGATGGTATTCAAATCCACCAACAGAAGTATGTCAGGGAACTACTGAAGAAGTTCAAATTGGATTCATGAAAGCCTCTCCCCACTCCCATATCCACCATTGCCCATCTGGATAAGGACCACTCGAGTCCTCTAGTGGAGGAGAAGCTCTATAGAGGTATGATAGGCTCACTCATGTACCTAACCGCTAGTCGACCAGACATTGTCTTTGCTGTTGGCTTGTGTGCTAGGTTCCAATCTTGTCCGAGAGAAACCCACTTGGCTGCTGTGAAGAGAATACTTCGATATCTCAAGGGAACTGACGATCTCTGCATTTGGTACCCCAAAGAATGTCCCTTTGAGCTCATAGGTTTCACTGATGCTGATTATGTTGGATATTTGGTGGATAGAAAGAGCACTTCTGGAATGGCACAGTTTCTAGGCCCTTGCCTTGTGTCATGGGGATCAAAGAAACAAGTTTCAGTCTCCCTCTCCATCACAGAATCCGAGTACATTGCAGCTGCCTCTTGTTGTTCCCAACTTCTCTGGCTAAAGCAACAACTTGCGGACTTTGGTATGTCTTATGGCCCTCTCACTATTCTTTGTGACAACACTAGTACTATAAACATTTCTAAGAATCCTGTGCATCATACTAGGACCAAGCATATTGACATTAGACATCATTTTCTTAGAGATCATGTTGAGAAGGGAAACATCATTATGAAATTTTGTAGAACTGAAGATCAAATTGCAGATATATTCACCAAGGCATTGAATAGAGTTCCTTTTGAGAACCTCAGATTGGAACTAGGAATGATTCATATTACTCAGTAGTGACCTTAGTTTTGAGAATTCTTTCCGAGTTCCCCTGATTGACTAGTTTAAGATATTTAACTTGTTGGGTCTTGATGTCCTTGTGTTATATATTTTGCTACAAACCGTTCTTGTCATAATGGTTTCTTATAAAGGCTTAGATAAATTTTTCTGGTTCGTTTCCTTTTGATTATCATTATTTCTCAACTCCTCATTGTTCAAATTTCTTTGATGGCCCAAAAGTCACAATCTGATCATATTTCTAACCCAACATTACAAGCTGAAATGATGATTGTGTACTAAGACCTACCCTTGCCTTCTTGCTTAATTTAATTCTCTATGATCCATCTCTAAACCTTCTCTGGGAATTATTGTGCAATGCGATAAAAAGCCTATCCTGATTCCTTGTATGGGAACGTACTATTTTTGGTTCCTTTGTCTCCACCCACACCAAAGGTTCCCATACATTCCTCTAGCTCGCTGAAAATGTCGCCAGAAAGGAACCAGAACATTGCGTCTCTCCAACGGCTCGCTTGGCTCTCCCAGACGCTATTTATGGCATATTGGCAGGGATAAGGCATGTCTCATCAGTGGCAGACCTCCCTCTTCTCGGAATGGGTCATATTTTGAATTTAAATTAGCCGTTCCAAAAAAGCTGTAACTCTCTTCAATGCTTCGGATTTGCCTTGATCTTCTCAACGGCTGGATTTGCTTCAACGGTCACCTCAGCTCTTGGCCATCCCAGATCTTCAGCGCCCTTAAAGAGGTGCTCAGTTGCTCTGAATTGATCACCCAAGCTCTCCATCTCTCTGATCTTCTACCTCTCTTTCTTTTCTCACAGCAATCCTCTTAGCTCCTCTCAAATGGCCAACCCTAACCCACTCGTTGTTATGGATGAAGAAGAGGCTGCTTTTCTTCAAGCCTTTCGCGAAAAGAAGGCTAAAGCCTCCTCCTCCAAGCCTGTTTCTTCCTCCATCTCTCAAAAATCCCTCCCCAAAGAGAACCCTGTGGCGAAACCGGTAGAGAAACCAGAAGAGAAGCTTGAGGAACCACCAAAGGCTAAGGAAAAGGTGGAAGAGGAACCAACCATGCCCAAAGAAGAGAAGCAATCCATCACTTTGGCTTCAGAATCAGTCACAAAATCAGTTTCTGAAGGTGGGTCGCATGATTCCTCTCCGGATAAATCCCTTCAAGTGATCCCTAGCCCCGAGCCTTCCCCAATCAGCCTCAAATCCAAAACTTCTAACCCAGGCCCCTCTGTCGCCACAAGAATGCAATAGAGGAAGAGAAGCTCCTAAGCCATTGTTCCCTATGAAACCAAATCCACAAAAAGGGCCAAAACCACCACCCTCTCTGTCTCCTCTTCCTTCTCCAAAAGGAAGATCCTAAAACCTCTCATTATCGGCAGAGAAATATGGACCCAGGCGTTAGAAGAAGAGGATGAGGAACTCTATGGAGAAGCTTTGGATGAGTTCCACTCTCTGCTGCAGTTCCAAGGGTGGGACGAGATGATGTGCGAGCCCTTCTCTGCTTCCGATGAGGTTGTCCAGATGTTTTACCAGTCCATGGAGTTTGTACCTCAGAAAGAGAACTCCCCTGTCACGACGCCATTCTCATATGGAAGGGAACCAGCTTTCCCCTGTCCGCCAATCTAATCGCGTCTGCTCTTGGGATTGAGTCGAGATCTGGGTTTGGCATTCTGCCTCAGAAGAAGGGATGGCCCAAGGGAAAGGGCTTCAAGTCCAAAGGAGCAATTGTCAAGAAAATTTATGATGGCGCATCCCCCTCATCTTTGGAGACGAAGGATCTCTCCATTGCAAACCGGCTACTGCATTTTTGGATCACTCGCAACTTGGTTCCCAGGGCCGTTCTAGTTCCCACCCTCAGTAACCCCCCTCTTCAGACTCCTCTGCGATCCTCCTTGCGTTGGATCGTATTGAAAAAGCTATCTTAGAAGGCTCGACTGCCAACACGGTCGCCATCCATGATCAAGTAAGAGAGTTGGGGCGTATCAGTTCTGCTATCGAGAGTCTGGTGGACGTTCTGCAGAAAGATTGGCAAGGTGCAATCAGTGCTCATCAGGCCGCGGGCCAAAATGTAGGAACCGACGACAAGGATGCAGAAGAAGAGGCCGCTACTACGCCATAGGAACGCTTATTCTAGGTTCCCAGTGCTGCAACGCCACAGCGAGCTAGTAGCTTCCCTTAGGATCCTACTCCCCTCTTCTATCCCTTTTGTTGTCTTTCTTCAGATTGCTTTTGTTGTTTTCCTTGCTATCTGTTGTCTGTATTGTTGGTTGTTTGTTGTTTGCTTGTGGTATTTTGTGTGTTTGATCAATGATAAGTGATGTTTTTAATGATTATCTTCAGTTTCGTTCCCATGCTCATTTGTCTTCGCCTTAAGTTTTCATTATGACATTTTATGGGCTTGCTGCAATCGCATATTCACTCCGATATCCTGTTCTTAACTCATACTTAATCTTTTCGATGATGTCAAAAGGGGGAAGAAAAGGATAGGAACCTTGAACTTTGGAGACTACTGAATTAATAGGAACTCTGAACTAGTTCTATTTCTAAGGGGGAATTTGAAATAAACTTGTTCACGTGCTTAGGGGGAATTTGCAACCATTGAATGTTCTATCACTAATCTGTAATGTTGTAAATCCCGTTATCTCAATATGGTCTCATGAATTTCATGTCCCTATTATGTTGCCAGGTTCCTTATATTTGTCATCATCAAAAAGGGGGAAATTGTTAGGAAACGGAACTCTGGAACTTCGGTTCCCCTGAGAGTTCATTTCCTCAGTTTCTCTACTTTTGAAGATGACAAATATTATGATACTAATGTTTTATCTCAAAGATGTGTTTTAAGGAACCACAGGAATATACCGAAGGCAGGAAAGCCAAACAGAACAAGGGAACCAAAGGAACAAGACAACTGAAGGAATCTAGAGGAACCTAGGTGTGCCCAGAAATGGAGCTTGCGACATTGCAATTCCTGAGAAATCTTGGAACACACAACCTGGGACAAAAGGTGTCGAAAACGACTTGTCCGAAACTTCCAAAAGTCTGCCAAGGTCCAAGAGCTAAAGAACAAGATGCCTAGAGAACCTCTACCTCGGACAGAGACGATGAAAGCGACAGCACATGAAGACGTCGCTGTCCAGCAGACGATTCCCAAGCGGCCAGCTTACTCAACCTCGGACGAAAGTGTTTTGACAACGACACCACAAGGCTCGTCTGAGGTAGTTGACCAACCAAGAGAGATTCTGAGCTGCCTAGGTTGTTTGCACATGCCAAGAACAACGTGGATCAAGGAGAACCACCAATCCTAGGGCAAGCTCAATCCGTGGGAACCAAGAGAGGATCGAGCTGCGAAGAATCCTCTATAAAAGGAAGACTAACCCAAGGGTTATCTTCAAGCATTCACAATAGAAACACACTTCATAGCAAACATCAAAGTGTGAAGCTTCAAACAAGATCATCAAAGCAAACCGAGATCAAGAGGAACCAGTCAAGGAAGAAGAGCTGAGTGCTAAGTTCCTGTGACTGTAAGTGATAGTTCCTAGGTGCGAAAAGTCTGTTTCTTGGATTGAATATTGATTGTGTTAAGTTATCTAGGATTATCTAACTGTGTGTAAGGCAAAGGAACTGTGTGTTCATTCCTAGGATAAGCTGTAACCAAAAGAGATAAGAAATCAAGAAGTAGACTTAAAATCCTTTCAAAGAAAGGTAGTGGTTTTTATCCTAGATTGCTAGTTGGCAATCGAAGGTTTCCACTATAAGAAACTTGTTCATTTAGTTAATTGTTTATTTCCGCTGCGAAGGGAACTGTAAACTGTGTTCTCAGTTCCCTGATTATTAATCTAACAATCACGATCCTACACCCTTGTTAGAAAAATCTCTTGATTGTTCACTTAATGCTATTCGGTCTGACCATGGTACCGAATTCGAAAATGGAGAATTTCTAACCTTTTGCAGTGAGCATGGCATTGATCACAACTTCTCTGCACCATACACTCCTCAACAGAATGGAGTAGTGGAGAGAAAGAATAGGACCTTGGAAGAAATGGCTCGAACTATGTTGATCTCAAGTGGACTCTCCCAATCCTTTTGGGCTGAGGCGATCAACACAGCAGGCTACATCATCAATAGAGCCATGCTTCGCCCTATCACAGAGAAGACACCCTATGAACTCCTAAGAGGAAGAGTTCCCAACATTTCTCATCTAAGGGTGTTCGGATGCAAGTGATTTGTGCACAACAATGGGAAGGACAATCTTGGCAAGTTCGACCCAAGAAGTGATGAAGGAATCTTCATTTGATATGCCTTAGGCAGCAAGGCATACAAGGTCTTCAACAAAAGGACTAAAAAGGTAGAAGAAAGTGTTCATGTTATTTTTAATGAAAAATCACTTGGAAAGATTGTATAGAACACCACCAGTCCCTTTGAAGATCCGTTTCCCAAGTCATCCCAAGAAGATCCAGATGAAGATGTCACTCCTCCCAGTTCCTGCCCTGCTGAACGAAACCCTCCAATGGCTTCTCCACCAGTTCCAATGGATATTGAACAACAATCTATTTCTGGGAACCATGAGCATGACGACAACATCTGTGGAGACCTCAATGATTCATCTTCCCACATGTTCTTCAATGGAGAAGGTGACCCCAACCAGGAAGCTGAATGCTCAACTCAGAATGTCTCCACATCAAATACTTTGGCTTCCAACAGAGAAAGAAGAGTCGTCAAGCCTCCAGTCAGGTACGAACATCTAACTTTCTTTGCCTTTAATGCCTTTTTGTCTATTGTGGAACCAAAGAACATAGGTGAGGCACTAAAGGATGCGGACTGGATCCAAGCCATGCAAGAAGAGCTTCATCAATTTGAAAGGAACAAAGTCTGGCATCTGGTTCCTCGCCCCAAGGATAAGCACATCATAGGAACCAGATGGGTTTTCAGAAACAAGCTAGATGATACAGGAGCTGTGATAAGGAACAAAGCAAGACTTGTGGCTCAAGGATACAATCAACAAGAAGGAATTGACTATGATGAAACCTATGCTCCAGTGGCAAGGATCGAAGCAATAAGGTTGTTGATTGCCTTCGCATCTCACAAAGGGTTCAAGTTGTTCCAAATGGATGTGAAAACAGCCTTCCTCAATGGAATTCTTCAAGAAGAAGTCTATGTCAAGCAACCTCCTGGTTTCGAAGACGACGATCATCCAGATCATGTCTACTTTCTAGACAAGGCACTCTATGGCCTCAAGCAAGCTCCCAGAGCTTGGTATGATCCTCTTGCCCAGTTCCTACTCTCAAATGGCTACAGGCGTGAAGTTATTGATAAGACTCTCTTCATCCTAGAAGAAGAAGGTAACATCTTAGTGGTTCAAATCTATGTTGATGATATCATTTTTGGTTCCACTAACCTGTCCCTTGTAGACAAGTTCAAAGACTTGATGAGCAGTGAATTTGAAATGAGTTTAATTGGGGAACTCACATTCTTCCTCGGATTACAAATCACTCAAAAGGAAGATGGTATTCAAATCCATTAACAGAAGTATGTTAGGGAACTACTGAAGAAGTTCAAAATGGATTCATGCAAGCCTCCCTCCACTCCCATATCCACCATTGCCCATCTGGATAAGGACCACTCGAGTCCTCTAATGGAGGAGAAGCTCTATAGAGGTATGATAGGCTCACTCATGTACCTAACCGCTAGTCGACCAGACATTGTCTTTGCTGTTGGCTTGTGTGCTAGGTTCCAATCTTGTCCGAGAGAAACCCACTTGGCTGCTGTAAAGAGAATACTTCGATATCTCAAGGGAACTGACGATCTCTGCATTTGGTACCCCAAAGAATGTCCCTTTGAGCTCATGGGTTTCACTGATGCTGATTATGCCGGATACTTGGTGGATAGGAAGAGCACTTCTGGAATGGCACAGTTCCTAGGCCCTTGCCTCGTGTCATAGGGATCAAAGAAACAAGTTTCAGTCTCTCTCTCCACCACAGAATCCGAGTACATTGCAGCTGCCTCTTGTTGTTCCCAACTTCTCTGGATAAAGCAACAACTCGCGGACTTTGGTATGTCTTATGGCCCTCTCACTATTCTTTGTGACAACACTAGTGCCATAAACATTTCTAAGAATCCTGTGCATCATACTAGGACCAAGCATATTGACATTAGACATCATTTTCTTAGAGATCATGTTGAGAAGGGAAACATCATTATGAAATTTTGTAGAACTGAAGATCAAATTGCAGATATATTCACCAAGGCATTGAATAGAGTTCCTTTTGAGAACCTTAGATTGGAACTAGGAATGATTCCTATTACTCAGTAGTGACCTCAGTTCTGAGAATTCTTTCCAAGTTTCCCTGATTGACTAGTTTAAGATATTTAACTTGTTGAGTCTTGATGTCCTTGTGTTATATCTTTTGCTACAAACCCTTCGTGTCATAATGGTTTCTTATAAAGGCTTAGATAATTTTTTCTGATTCGTTTCCTTTTGATTATCATTATTTCTCAACTCCCCATTGTTCAAATTTCTTTGATGGCCCAAAAGTCACAATCTGATCATATTTCTAACCCACCATTACAAGCTGAAATGATGATTGTGTACTAAGACCTACCCTTGCCTCATTGCTCAATTTAATTCTCTATGATCCATCTCTAAACCTTCTCTGAGAATTACTGTGCAATGCGATAAATAGCCTACCTTGATTCCTTGTATGGGAACGTACTCTTTTTAGTTCCTTTGTCTCCACCCACACCAAAGGTTCCCATACATTCCTCTAGCTCGCTGAAAATGTCGCCAGAAAGGAACCAGAACATCGCGTCTCTCCAACGGCTCGCTTGGCTTCCCCAGACGCTATTTATGGCATATTGGCAGGGATAAGCCACGTCTTATCAGTGACAGACCTCCCTCTTCTCTGAAGGGTCAATTTTTGAATTTAAATTAGCCATTCCAAAAAGGCTGCAACTCTCTTCAATGCTTCAGATTTGCCTTGATCTTCTCAACGGCTGGATTTGCTTCAACGGTCACCTCAGCTCTTGGCCATCCCCGATCTTCAACGCCCTTAAAGAGGTGCTCAGTTGCTCCGAGTTGATCACACAAGATCTCCTTCTCTCTGATCACACAAGCTCTTCACACAACAATCCTCTTAGCTCCTCTCAAATGGCCAACCCTAACCCAATCGTTGTTATGGACGAAGAGGAGACTGCTTTTCTTCAAGCATTTCGCGAAAAGAAGGCTAAAGCCTCCTCCTCCAAGCCTGTTTCTCCCTCCACCTCTCAAAAATCCCTCTCCAAAGAGAACCCTGTGGCAAAACCGGCAGAGAAACCAGAAGAGAAGCTTGAGGAACCACCAAAGGCTAAGGAAAAGGTGGAAGAGGAACCAACCATGCCCAAAGAAGAGGAGCAAGCCATCACTTTGGCTTCAGAATCAGTCACAAAATCAGTTTCTGAAGGCGGGTCGCATGATTCCTCTCCGGATAAATCCCTTCAAGAGATCCTTAGCTCCGAGCCTTCCCCGATCAACCTCAAATCCAAAACTTCCAACCTAGGCCCCTCTGTCGCCACAAGAATGCAACAGAGGAAGAGAAGCTCCCAAGCCCTTGTTCCCTATGAAACCAAATCCACAAAAAAGGCCAAACCCTCCACCCTCTCTGTCTCCTCCTCCTTCTCCAAAAGGAAGATCCTAAAACCTCTCATTATCGGCAGAGAATTCTGGACCCAGGCGTTAGAAGAAGAGGATGAGGAACTCTATGGAGAAGCTTTGGATGAGTTCCACTCTCTATTGCAGTTCCAAGGGTGGGATGAGATGCTGTGCGAGCCCTTCTCTACTTCCGACGAGGTTGTCCGGATGTTTACCAGTCCATGGAGTTTGTACCCCAGAAAGAGAATTCTCCCTGTCACGATGCCATTCTCATATGGAAGGGAACCAGCTTTCCCCTGTCCGCCAATCTAATCGCGTCTGCTCTAGGGATTGAGTCGAGGTCTGGGTTTGGCATTCTGCCTCAGAAGAAGGGATGGCCCAAGGGAAAGGGCTTCAAGTCCAAAGGAGCAATCGTCAAGAAAATTTATGATGGCGCATCCCCCTCATCTTTGGAGACGAAGTATCTCTCCATCGCAAACCTTTTTGGATCACTCGCAACTTGGTTCCCAGGCAAGAGCACAGGAACGAAGTCCTCATCACCGACGCCATCTACATGGACAAAGTGCTCTCCGGCGTTCAGTTAGATCTTCCCCGTATTGTGCTGGCTCACATGCAATTCTGTGCATCCCATGACTCCCATACTTTACCCTTCCCTCACATCATCAAAAGGCTACTCTCCAACCTCAATCAGTACCCAGAAGACTTCCCCGAGACTTCCTACAGCAAATGTCTTACAATGCACACAGTTCGGAAGCTGAAATCTAAGGAACAACAATCCAACCCTGCTAAAACAGAAGAAATCCCGCCTAAGGAAAAGGCGAGTTCCCAGGGCCATTCTAGTTCCCACCCTCAGCAACCCCCCTCTTCAGACTCGTATGCGATCCTCCTTGCGTTGGATCGTATTGAAAAAGCTATCTTGGAAGGCTCGACTGCCAACACGGTCGCCATCCATGATCAAGTAAGAGAGTTGGGGCATATCAGTTCTGCTGTCGAGAGTCCGGTGGAAGTTCTGCAGAAAGACTGGCAAGGTGCAATCAGTGCTCATCAGGCCGCGGGCCAAACTGTAGGAACCGACGACAAGGATGCAGAAGAGGAGGCCGCTACTATGCCATAGGAACGCTTGTTCTAGGTTCCCAGTGCTGCAACGCCACAGCGAGCTAGTAGTTTCCCTTAGGATCCTACTCCCCCCTTCTATCCCTTTTGTTGTCTTTCTTAAGATTGCTGTTGTTGCCTTTGTAGTCTTTGTGTTGTTATCTTTTGTTGTCTGTAGTTTTTTTTGTTGGATGTTGTGTGTCTTTGAACAATGATCAGTGAAGCTTTAATGTTTACCCTTAGTTTCGTTCCCATGATCGATTTGTCTTTGCCTTAAGTTCTCATTATGCCTTTATGGGTTTGATGCAATCGCATATTCACTCCGATATCATGTTCTTAACTTATACTTAATCTTTTTGATGATGTCAAAAGGGGGAAGAAAAGGATAGGAACCTTGAACTTTGGAGACTACTGAGTTAATAGGAACTCTAAACTAGTTCTATTTCTAAGGGGGAATTTGAAATAAACTTGTTCACGTGCTTAGGGGGAATTTGTAACCATTGAATGTTCTATCACTAATCTATAATGTTGTAAATCCCGTTATCTCAATATGGTCTCATGAATTTCATCTTCCTATTATGTTGACAGGTTCCTTATATTTGTCATCATCAAAAAGGGGGAAATTATTAGGAAACGGAACTCTGAAACTTCGGTTCCCTTGAGAGTTCATTTCCTCAGTTTCTCTACTTTTGAAGATGAAAAATATTATGATACTAATGTTTTATCTCAAAGATGTGTTTTAAGGAACCACAGGAATATACCGAAGGCAGGAAAGCCAAACAGAACAAGGGAACCAAAGGAACAAGACAGCTGAAGGAATCAAGAGGAACCCAGGTGTGCCCAGAAATGAAGCTTGCGACATTACGATTCCCGAGAAATCTGGGGATACACAACCTCGGACAAAAGGTGTCGAAAACGACTTGTTGAAGCTTCCAAAAGTCTGCCAAGGTCCAAGAGCTAAAGAACAAGATGCCTAGAGAACCTCTACCTCGGACATAGACGATGAAAGCGACAGCACATGAAGACGTCGATGTCCAACAGACGGTTCCCAAACGGCCAGCGTACTCAACCTCGGACGAAAGCGTTTTGACAACGACACCACAAGGCTCGTCTGAGGTAGTTGACCAACCAAGAGAGATTCTGAGCTGCCTAGGTTGTTTGCACATGCCAAGAACAACGTGGATCAAGGAGAACCACTAATCCTAGGGCAAGCTCAATCCGTGGGAACCAAGAGAGGATCGAGCTGCGAAGAATCCTCTATAAAAGGAAGACTAACCCAAGGGTTATCTTCAAGCACCAAAACAAGAACTCACACTCATTAGCAAATATCTAGTGTGAACCTCCAAACAAAGATCATCAAAGCAAACCTAGATCAAGAGGAACCACTCAAGGAAGAAGAGCTGAGTGCTAAGTTCCTGTGACTGTAAGTAATAGTTCCTAGGTGCAAAAGTCTGTTTCTTGGATTGATTATTGATTGTGTTAAGTTATCTAGGATTGTCTAACTGTGTGTAAGGCAAAGGAACTGTGTGTTCGTTCCTAGGATAAGCTGTAACCAAAAGAGATAAGAAATCAAGAAGTAGACTTTGAAATCCTTTCGGAAGAAAGGTAGTGGTTTTTATCCTGGATTGCTAGTTGGCAATCAAAGGTTTCCACTATAAGGAACTTGTCATTTGTTTGATTGTTTATCTTCCGCTGCGAAAGGAACTGAGAATCGTTATTCTGAGTTCCTTAAGCTTTTATCTAACAATCACGATCCTACAATATCCTTGAAAGGTATTACCGCTAGTGACCCCGGATTCCACACCCAAAGCCACTCAGGCTTGACCAGTTTATATAAATCATAAAACAACAATTATAATACAAAATATCATAACTTTAAAGCAAACGCTTCAGAATTTCATCCATGATTCAAAATACATAATTAAATAGATTACAACGGAAGTCTTAATACATAAGATGTCTTAATACAGTGGAAGTCTTGAAAGTAAAAAACATAAAGGTTTTGATTGAAATCGATCACCCGCCAAGGAATCTCAACCTGGAAAAACTCTTTGAAATTCCAACTGCTTTTGTTGTCGTTTCTAGCCTTCATCGGAACTGCAATTTATCCGATGTGCCGAATGAGACGGATGACACCAGCCAACCATGCAAGGGAATATAATCGGTTGGTTAGTCTAATGAAAGACTATGCAAGGGAAAATCAGATAGGTTCTAAGTAGTCGTATTAGGTTATGATGTGATCCGAGCCCACCTGGGTCCGCCTTCCCATGGTCTGCCTCGATCGGCGGTCTGACAGCGGCCCAGCCCATGGTCTGCCTCAATCGGCGGTCTGACTGCTGGCGCCCTGATCACAGAGCAGGGCTGCAGCCCCTGCACCCCGACCTGGAGGGAGGCTTGCGCCTGTTAATCCTCCAGGATGTTGGTCGGGCGACTCGAACCCCCGACCCTTTGATATGAGGGCAGTGGAATGCCCATCATATCACCAACTACACTGACCGCCGATCGAGGCAGACCATAGGAAGGCGGACCCAGGTGGGCTCCGCTCACATCATGCAGCTCAATTAGTGATACAAGTGTGCATGGATTTGCCCTTGTATCTGATGCGGGAGCATCCAAGACCTCAACCAAGGTGCCCGCAAGAGGAGGTGGGCCACTCACAAGAGCTCAAGCCAAGCTCATGCAAGAAGAGTTCGAGAACTTGGCTAGCCAACATGTCTCAAGGGAACCCGCCCAAGTTGAAGACTTCACCGAGACGAAGCTAACGACGTTGGTGACCTTTCAAGCCAAGCCGAGCCAAGACGAACAAAGCACTCAAGGGTTGAAGGGCCCTGACTCGGCCTGAAACTCGGCCGGGTCTGGGGCTGAGTTTCCCTCAGGTAACCTGACTCGGCCTGAAACTCGGCCGGGTCTGGGACCGAGTTTCCCTCAGGTAACCTGACTCGGCCTGAAACTCGGCCGGGTCTGGGACCGAGTTTCCCTCAGTTAGCCTCTTTTTGTCTCGGTTCTTGTTGGGCTTTTATGGGCCGCCCCCTTAGCCTATTTAAGACCTTTAGCTTCCTTTGTAACTCAGTTTTTCCCATGTTATGAACCTTGCTTTATGCATTATGAAGATTGAGAGCTCCATGGGAGTGTTTTCTCAAAGTTGATTCAAACTTGCTAGGTTGCTCTTGCGTTGTGTCAATTTCATCTATGATCTTGGTGCTCCAAGGCTTCACTCGCCTCCTTCTCTTGCTCTTTGGACACGTCCATCGTTGTGGGAGATTGTAGAAGGAAAGGTCGTTTGTGCACATTGGTTTGGTTATTGGCGACATTGTTTGCCAAGGGTCTCTCCATTGCATCTTTCGGTTGTTCCTATATCCTTGTTTATTTCTTTGTTTCTTCTCATTTGCTAACTTGTTTCCTTTGTGTTTCTCTTGTTTCCACCTCCATCTTCCATTCGAGTCTCTTGGCGTCTAGATCGGGCCACTCGCGGCTAATCCCCGCATCAAATTGGTATCAGAGCCATCTCGACGCCGAGCCACCACCACTCAGCCGAGCCACCGCCTTGGTTAGCTCCTTTGAGCCTTCTTTCCATTTCTTGTGTTCTTCTTGTGTTTTTCTTGCTTTGTTGTTTCTAGTCTTGTTTTGCTTGTGCTTGTGTATTTGTGGACTTTGCTTGCTTGATATTGCCATCACCATTTCAAAAAAAAACCAAAAAGAAAGCCCTACCAACAAGCCTCGCAAAATCTAAACAAAAACCCCAAAAAAAATAATTAAATAAATAAAATCCGGCGACCGGACCACCCTCCGCCGCCTTGTCCACCGCCTTGCCACCACCACCACCAAGCAGCCACCACCACCAGCCCCATCCGTGCCCAGCTGTGCCATGTCCCTTGAGTGTTTGAATCTTGAAGCTTAAAGTGTGCATGTGATTTTGTGCAATTTTGGCATAAGACCACATTGCTTTCTATCTTTCACTCTTTGGTTGTCTTAGTTAGATTGGGAAAGTGCCAAAATCAGCCCTTTGCAGCCTTGTATGTGGAAGAGAGCTTGAAAGCTACCTATTGCTATTAGTGGCAAGTATCCAAGCTTCTTTCTCCCCTCTCTCCATTTCGGCCCACACCTTTTTAGCCTCCAAAATCAGCATTTTCTTTGCTCCAAGGAGGTCCAAGTCAACACAAAGAGAAGAAAGGAGAAGCCTATTTTCGGCCACCCACTATACCCACACAAATCAGCCCATTTCTTCCAAAACCAAGGGAAGCCAAGAAAAGAAAGCCCACACACTTGTCTTCTATTTTCTTGTTATTGCACGTTTTTACCTACAAAAAAAAAGAGAAGGGAAAAGAAAGTCAGCAAAAAAAAAAAAAAAAAAAAAAAAACGAGATCAAAAAAAAAAAAAAGGAAGAAGAAAAGAAAGACAAATGTGTATGTGTTTATTGGTGCTTTCTCTTGATATCATTAAGTGTTCTTGAAGACTTGATCATCCTAGCCCAAGCTTAATACCCTACTCACCTTGCCCAAACACATTTCAATCATTGGCAATTGTTCACAAGTCATGAGTATTGGTATTACATGCTAGATATAACATCGCTTTGTTGAGTCTTCTAAACACTTTTTCATTGAGTCTTCTTGTGTGATCATATTGAGTCCAATTGTGTTTGAGCTTCCATTGTGTGTCTCTTGAGCTCATTTCCAAGTCCAAACACATATTTTAGTTCCACTCAATTGCATTGTCATTCTCTATGATCCAAGAGTTATTCTCACCTTTGGTTTGTGTTTTCTAAGTTCACCAAGTTCTATTGAAGATTTTGTCTCTCTCAAGGCAACCTTACATTCCAAAAGCTTGCATCGAATCAACAAGAGAGTGAGTGATCAAACACACGAGTGATCAAACACTTGTGAGGATTGTTTTGATTTCACTAACCCTAATTTGTTTTCTTTGAGTTTGTTGATCATGGGTAATGAAGGTGATGACACCCCATCAACCGAAGAAGGGTCCCCCGTGGTGACCCCCGAGATGTTCACCATGCTTAAGACGATGTCAGACAACCTCGCCCAATTGACCCACCGGATTGGAGCATTGGAGGCAAGGCCGACCGCACCCATATCCGTGCCCCTAGGCTCCAACCTCGAGCCGGGAGGACCTTCCAACACCGTGCCTCTCCAAGCGCACCAAGTGCCCGCGGCCACCACTTCCCCTGGGCAAGGAGGGAGGCCTTTTGCTCCTAACCCTTTTAATAGATTTCAGGGGTCAAGGCGCACCTATCGTGAGGAGCCAAGACGTGGCTATTATGAGGATCCAAGGCGTACCCATGAAGAGGAAGAGGAATGGGAAGATGAAGAATGGGAGCCTATGCCCCGTCGTGGATACCTAGCAAGAGGAGGTCGAGAACCCGAGCAAGATGGTATTGGCAAAATCAAAGTGAAGATCCCATCCTTTGAAGGAAAATGTGATCCGGATGTGTACATGGATTGGGAGACAAAAATCGAACAAATTTGGAGTTGCCACAATTTTCCCGAGCACAAGAAGGTACAACTCGCCACCCTTGAATTCAATGGTTATGCACTAATTTGGTGGGATAACCTTGTGAAAGAAAGGAGACGAGCCCTTGATCCAGCCGTGGCCACATGGGACCAAATGAAAGCCATGATGAGAGCTCGTTTCGTGCCACAACACCATGCACGAGAGCTAAGACAAAGACTAGAGAATTTGAAGCAAGGGTTCATGAGTGCCGAAGAGACCTACAATGCTATGCAAGTTGCTATGGTTAGGGCCAACGTGGATGAAGATGAAGAGACCACCATGGCTAGGTACCTTCGAGTCCTTAATTCTCAATTGGCTAATGAAATAGATATGTTCCCATATGCTACCATGACAGAATTGCTCCACTTAGCCGTCAAAATTGAGAAGAGAAATAAGGGTAGGTACCAAGGAGGAAGAATGCAAAGTGGGATGTCCAACTCTTGGAAGGGTCCAAATCAAAATCGAGGCCACCAACCCTATGAAAGAGAGCCTTTTCAAGCAAAGGACAAGGGGCAACCATCCAAGCCTCATTGGGAGCAAGGAGGGCCAAAGAAGAATGTTCAACCAACACCCTCCGCACCAAGCCCAAGGCCGGCCGTGGCCTCCAATGGTCCCAAAGGGAGTACTTCTAACCCTCCCACTAGAGCTAGAGACATTGTGTGTTATAAATGCCAAGGTAGAGGTCATGTTGCTAGGGAATGTCCTAACACTAGAACTCTCATGATTAATTCCCTAGGATTTTATGAATCTGAATCTGAATGTGATGATGAGCATGATGTTTGTGATGATGATAAGCTGCATGACAATGATTTGGATGATGAGAATGAAATTGAGTATGAGCATGGTGAGTCATTGATTGTTAGGAGAACTATGCATGTGAAACCGGCTCCATGTGAAGATAATCAACGAGAAAATTTGTTTCATACTCGTTGTTTGGTAAAAGTCAAGGTGTGTAATATGATCATAGATGGAGGAAGTTGTTGTAATATTCCTAGTTCTGAAATGGTTCAAAAATTACAACTTCCTACAATTCGTCACCCTAGGCCTTATAGATTGCACTGGATGAATGATTGTGCTGAATTGAGGGTTACCAAGCAAGTTAAGGTCACTATGACACTAGGGCACTATGAAGATACTATTTTGTGTGATGTAGTGCCTATGTAAGCTTGTCATATCTTACTAGGTCGTCCGTGGCAATATGATAGGAAGGTGACGCATGATGGTCTAACCAACCGCCATTCCTTCACCTTCAATGGAAAATCTATTGTGCTCAAGCCTATGACGCCATCTCAAGTGGCAAAGGAGTATGAGAAGAGAAAGGCCACGAGAAGGGAAGAGGAGAATGTGAAGGAGGGGAAGGCTTCGGAAAGCCAATCACCATCCATGACCAAACCGAGCCAAGCTTTAGCCACCCAACCTTCAAGGGTCTTAGTAGCATCCAAGAGTGAGCTACAAGGTATGTACCTACCCCTAGACACCACCCTTATGCTCTTGTGCAAAGAACTAACCATGCTAAGTGAAGAGGACAAGGCTACACTACCCCCTAGAATCCAAGCCCTTCTTAAGGAGTTTAGTGATGTGTTTCCGGATGAGATACCCCATGGCCTACCCCTATTGAGAGGCATAGAGCACCAAATTGACCTTATCCCCGGTGCCACCCTACCCAATAGGCCCGCTTATAGGATGAACCCTAAGGAGAGCCAAGAGATCCAAAACCAAGTGCAAGAACTCCTAGATAAGGGTTATGTGCGAGAGAGCCTATCACTTTGTGCCGTGCCGGTCCTACTTGTGCCTAAGAAGGACAACACATGGCGGATGTGTATTGATTGTAGAGCCATCAACAACATCACCATCAAGTACCGCCATCCCATTCCTAGGTTGGACGACATGCTAGATGAGCTCTATGGTGCCACCATCTTCACAAAGATTGATCTAAGGAGTGGATACCATCAAATCCGGGTGAAGGAAGGAGACGAATGGAAAACAGCCTTCAAGACGAAGTTTGGGCTCTATGAGTGGCTTGTAATGCCATTTGGTTTGACAAATGCTCCCTCTACTTTTATGAGACTAATGAATTATATTTTGAGGAACTATATTGGGAAATTTGTTGTAGTATACTTTGATGACATTCTTATCTACAGCAGGACCCAAGAGGAGCATGAGAGGCACATAAGGGAAGTCCTTTCTACTCTTAGAGTAGAGCGCTTGTATGCCAACTTGAAGAAATGTGACTTTTACACTAGTGAGGTCATTTTTCTTGGTTTTGTAGTGAGTACACAAGGGCTGCAAGTGGATGAAGAGAAGATCAAGGCAATTCAAGATTGGCCAACACCGACTTCCATTAGCCAAGTGAGGAGCTTCCATGGACTAGCGAGCTTTTATAGGAGATTTGTCAAGGACTTTAGCACCATTGCTGCCCCCTTGACCGAGATTACAAAGAAAAACAGTCCATTCAAATGGGAGGAAGCCCAAGAAAGAGCATTCAACAACTTGAAGGAGAAGCTAACCCAAGCACCGTTGCTAGCTCTCCCGGATTTCACACGGCCCTTTGAAGTGGAATGTGATGCTAGTGGGATTGGCATTGGAGGAGTGCTCATGCAAGAAGGTAAGCCTATTGCCTTCTTTAGTGAAAAATTGAAAGGTGCATGTCTAAACTACTCTACATATGACAAGGAACTTTATGCATTGTTTAGAGTACTTAAGACATGGCAACATTACCTATGGCCTAGAGAGTTTGTTTTGCATACCGATCATGAGTCCTTAAAACACTTTAGGAGTCAAGATAAACTTGATAGGAGGCATGGTAGATGGATGGAATTTATTGAGACTTTTCCTTATGTGATCAAGTACAAAAAAGGGAAAGACAATGTAGTTGCCGATGCACTTTCTAGGAGACATGCATTACTCACCACATTAGACTCTAAGGTTCTAGGATTTGCATACATAAAAGAGTTATATGTGGATGATGTGGATTTTGGTGATATTTACAAGCATTGTGTGCTAAAAGGTTCATTGGATAAGTATTACTTGTTTGATGGATTCTTGTTCAAAGTTGATAAAGTGTGCATACCTCGATGTTCCCTTCGATTGTTGCTTGTTGAGGAAGCCCATAGGGGTGGATTGATGGGACACTTTGGGAGGGACAAAACACATCACATGCTGCATACTCATTTCTTTTGGCCACACATGCTTAGGGATGTTGAGCACCTAGTGAAGAGGTGTTTGGATTGTTTGAAGGCTAAGTCTAGGCTAAAGCCCCATGGATTGTATAGCCCTTTGCCCGTTCCTACAGCCCCTTGGGAGGACATATCGATGGATTTTATTGTAGGATTGCCTAGGACTAAGAAGGGGAGAGATTCAATCTTTGTGGTTGTTGATCGCTTCTCTAAGATGGCTCACTTCATAGCTTGCCATAAGACCGATGATGCACCCAATGTAGCTAGCCTTTTCTTTAGGGAGATTGTTAGGTTGCATGGTGTACCTAGGACTATAGTAAGTGACCGGGATGTGAAGTTCCTTAGCTCATTTTGGAAGACACTTTGGAGCAAGCTAGGAACTAGGTTATTGTTCTCTACATCTAGTCACCCCCAAACCGATGGTCAAACGGAGGTGACTAATAGGACCTTAACCACCATTCTTAGAGCCATTATTAGGAAGAATCTCAAGGCTTGGGAAGATGGCTTACCACATGTGGAGTTTGCTTATAATAGAACCATTCATTCCTCCACCCAATTGACCCCCTTTGAGTGTGTTTATGGTGTGAATCCTTTAACCCCACTTGATCTTACCCCCTTCCCCATGAAGGATAGAGAAAGCTTTGATGCAGGTAAACATTTGGAGTTCATCAAGGAGCTACATGAGCGCACGAGGGACAAGCTTCATGTCAAGGCGGCGCGCAACGCAGCCAAGGCCAACAAAGGGCGCCGCCGCTTGGTGTTTCAACCCGGAGATCTTGTGTGGGTGCATTTGAGGAAGGAGCGTTTTCCCGAGAAGCGCAAGTCCAAGCTTTCACCAAGAGGAGATGGCCCCTTCAAAGTACTACGCCGTGTTGGAGACAATGCTTACGTCTTGGAGCTACCGGACGATTATGGAGTTAGCCCCACATTCAATGTCGCCGACCTCACCCCATATCTCTCCGAGGAGGAAGACGATGATTCGAGGTCGAATCCTTTTCAAGAAGGGGAGAATGATGCGGGAGCATCCAAGACCTCAACCAAGGTGCCCGCAAGAGGAGGTGGGCCACTCACAAGAGCTCAAGCCAAGCTCATGCAAGAAGAGTTCGAGAACTTGGCTAGCCAACATGTCTCAAGGGAACCCGCCCAAGTTGAAGACTTCACCGAGACGAAGCTAACGACGTTGGTGACCTTTCAAGCCAAGCCGAGCCAAGACGAACAAAGCACTCAAGGGTTGAAGGGCCCTGACTCGGCCTGAAACTCGGCCGGGTCTGGGGCCGAGTTTCCCTCAGGTAACCTGACTCGGCCTGAAACTCGGCCGGGTCTGGGACCGAGTTTCCCTCAGGTAACCTGACTCGGCCTGAAACTCGGCCGGGTCTGGGACCGAGTTTCTCTCAGTTAGCCTCTTTTTGTCTCGGTTCTTGTTGGGCTTTTATGGGCCGCCCCCTTAGCCTATTTAAGACCTTTAGCTTCCTTTGTAACTCAGTTTTTCCCATGTTATGAACCTTGCTTTATGCATTATGAAGATTGAGAGCTCCATGGGAGTGTTTTCTCAAAGTTGATTCAAACTTGCTAGGTTGCTCTTGCGTTGTGTCAATTTCGTCTATGATCTTGGTACTCCAAGGCTTCACTCGCCTCCTTCTCTTGCTCTTTGGACACGTCCATCGTTGTGGGAGATTGTAGAAGGAAAGGTCGTTTGTGCACATTGGTTTGGTTATTGGCGACATTGTTTGCCAAGGGTCTCTCCATTGCATCTTTCGGTTGTTCCTATATCCTTGTTTATTTCTTTGTTTCTTCTCATTTACTAACTTGTTTCCTTTGTGTTTCTCTTGTTTCCACCTCCATCTTCCATTCGAGTCTCTTGGCGTCTAGATCGGGCCACTCGCGGCTAATCCCCGCATCAGTATCAAAGGTTGGGGGTTCGATTCCCCCAGCAGCAACCCACCTGGTGTAGCCTCGTGCTTACCAGGAGACGGGTTGGGGTGTACGGTCTGCAGACCTGGGGAGGGTTGAGCGCCAGCGGTCCGATCGCCGACTCGAGGCAGACCGTGGGCTGGGCCACTGGGTCAGATCGCCGACTTGAGGCAGACCAAGTGAAGGCGGTCCCAGGTGGGCTCAAACCTCATCAGGTTAGACTCATCGTTTCTCGAATAAAAGTCGATGACGATAGTCAACCACCATACTCCTACTGAAATATATGAAAAGGCATGATCAAGAGAAAAGACTCTGAAAGATTGAGTCTTAAGGAAACATATGAAGAGAATACTCCAACGAATTGAGTCTTATCGGAAAGTATGACAAGTACTTGGGAACATTAATTTCACACAAGCGTTTTAAAACTGACTTAGGTGTTTCGGTTCACGACCAACCTCACCGCACAATGCAAATTCAGATTGGAAATAGAACTTTACTCTGACCAAAGTCTAGACGAGCTTTCCTAGCTGTACTACTCGCCAAAGGGTATATTAATTATGTGCATAATGGCACTTATCTTGTTTGATTCCAAAACGAACATTCACGTTACAAGCTTTTAAGATCTCCTTACAAGAGATATCACGGGGAATAAATCCCAGGGAATAAATCCCAAATGGCTGCACCAGCTGTGTGCACGTACCCTGAGTAAGGGTATGGTCATGACCGGAAAAGTACTAGAGGAATAATCCTCCTAGCACCAGTTATAAAGAAACCACTAAACCTCGCAAGGTACATAGTGTTCCTACGAATACTCGTTCTAACTAAACAGTTCAACACCGTAATAATCCATAACAAAGCCATCGCGGCCAATAACAGATAAAATAGCGTTGTTTCTAGCATTATATACAACCTATCATAATATTCGTATTTAATCATATATAAATATAATAGTGTTCTTTCTAGCAATATATACAACCTATTATAATATATATTTTTAAAATCACATACAGTTATCAAAACTGTTCCCAAATGAAAATAACAATTGATAATCAATATAAAGATGGAATGATAAGCAAGAGCGAACCGCCACTTGCCTTAGATTTAGACGAAGCTCAACGAAGCTCGAGATGACGGATTTCCGGGTCCGAAACGAGGAAGAACCTGGATTATGGTTTCCTACGGAACGACCCAAAACGAAACCCTAAGTTAGATTCGAAAATAAATAGTACGAATCTAAAGAAAAACGAACGAAATCGAAGGAACAAAAGTCCCAAATGAGATCACAACGCCCAAGCCACCACCACACTCGCCCAAGCCCACCGCGGGTGCAGTGGCCTTGACCGCGGGTGCGGCGAGGCTACAGAGGCAAGACACCGACAGTGAAAACTCTTCGGGGAAGACGATGGGGCTCGACTTGGGTTGGTTTCAACTTCCAAACTCCTTGTGTCACTAACCACCACCTTGAGGGCACCTCCTCCTCCTATGGCAACTCCGGCGACGACCTTGAAGAACTCCGGCGATGCTTGCAACTCCGGCGACAATGGCAGTGAAAGAAAGAGAGATTTGAGGGAGAGAGAGAGTGGAATGGCCTCCTCCTTTTAGCCCCCTCCTTTTATAGGCCATCAAGGAGCCAGAAGGAGTCCAGCTGGCTCCCTCTCCCACCGCCTCACCGGGGACAAGATCGGCAAGCAGCTCAGACGAGTTCGGCGGAGCAGAGAAGCCATCATCACGGCGCGGGTGCGGTGGGTCTCACCGCGGGGTGCGGTGGGTATGGCCGCAGGTGCGGTCAAGGCCAATTTTGTGCCTTTTGCCTATTTTTTACCGGGAAGCCCATTTTTGACCGAGAAGAATCTTGGATATGGGTTTTAACCCCGGGTTAAATATATTCGTACCCTAACAAATATTCTAAACCCCCAAAAATACGTCGATTGTATTTTATTCTACACAGAGAATTATTACAAAGATCAAGTATTTATCAGAATGTCTGAACTCTTCTGAAAATAATTTGACTACAATACGAGTGTTTGGAAATCTTACCAAAATACTCTTTACTAAAATGATGGGTATTACAAAATCTTCCAAATAGTGAACAGTTCATAGGAACCAAGTGTCTGTCAGAATTTCCGATTACTATTCAAGGTCGGAAGTTTGAAGAAGATTTGATCTGTATAGCCATGGCTCCATACGACATTATTCTCGGGATGGATTGGCTGATGCGTCATGGGGCAGTAATCGATTTTAGCTCAAGGACTGTGACAATTTCATCTGGGGGCCAGTTTGTATGCAAGTTCAAGGGTCGTAATGACGCTGATAACGGGAAGCTCATCAATGCGATGACTGTGGGTAAGCTACTTCGACAAGGTTTTGTCGGGTACCTATGCTATCTGGATAAGCCCAAGAGGGATGAGACTTCAGTTCTTGATATTCTTGTAATTTGCGAGTATCCGGATGTTTTTCCGGAGGAGATTCACGGTTTACCCCCAAATCGTGACGTGGAGTTTACTATTGATCTCGAGCCTGGTACCGCGCCGATTTCTAAAGCACCGTACCGAATGGCTCTCGCGGAAATGCAAGAGTTGAAGAAGCAACTCGAGGACCTTCTAGAGAAAGGGTATATAAGGCCGAGTGTATCGCCTTGGGGCGCTCCGGTCTTGTTTGTTAAGAAGAAGGATGGTTCGTTTTGACTTTGTATCGACTACCGAGAGTTGAATAAGGTCACGATCAAGAATAAGTATCCGTTACTTAGGATTGATGATCTGTTGGATCAACTACAGGGAGCAAAAGTCTTTTCCAAGATCGATCGGAGATCTGGTTACCATCAGCTCAGGATTCGTGAGGAAGATATTCCGAGGACTACATTCCGGATGAGGTATGGACACTACGAGTTCGTAGTCATGCCATTTGGGCTTACTAATGCTCCGACAGTCTGCATGGATCTGATGCATAGATGTTTCCACCAGTACCTGGATAAGTTTGTGGTGGTATTCATCAATGATATTCTGATCTTTTCCCCGACCGAGGAGGCTCACGAGGAGCATCTTCGAATCACCTTGTCTGTTCTTAGACAAAATCAGTTGTATGCGAAGTTGTCTAAGTGTGATTTCTGTATCAAGGAAGTGGCTTTCTTAGGCCATGTGATCAATGAGGATGGGGTTATGGTCGACCCTCAGAAGATTAAAGCGGTAGCCAACTGGAAGCGACCTCAGAATGTAAAGGAGGTGCGCAGTTTCTTGGGACTTGCAGGTTATTACAGACGGTTCATGGAGGGATGTTCAAAGATCGCTCTACCAATGATCGGTTTGCTTCGCAAGGTCCATAAGAAGTTTGTGTGGGATGACAAGTGCGAGGCAAGTTTTCAAAAATTGAAGAAGTGCTTGACGTCCGCACCAGTTTTAGCGCTACCGGAAGGAACTATTGGTTATGTGGTCTATAGTGACGCTTCAAAGCATGGGTTAGGATGTGTACTGATGCAGAAGGGAAAGGTTATTGCATACGCATCTCGGCAGTTGAAGACCTATGAAGCAAACTATCTGATGCATGATCTGGAGTTAGCTGTTGTGGTCTTCGCGTTGAAGATTTGGAGGCACTACCTCTATGGTGTTAGGTGCCAGGTCTTTACCGACCATAAGAGTCTCAAGTATGTGTTCACTCAGAAGGAGTTGAATATGAGACAACGTCGCTGGTTGGAGCTACTCAAAGACTACGACATCGAGTTGTTGTATCATCCGGGCAAGGCTAACGTGGTAGCCGATGCATTGAGCCGGAAGACGCCGCACGAGACCGTAGTAGCTTTACTCACTGCTCAGACCAAACTGAACCAAGGATTGTGCGAGATTGACATCTTGTATGATCAGCGTCGAGGATGCCTGAGTATGTTGGAGATTCAGGCTACGCTACTTGACCAGATCAAGGAGAAGCAAATTGATGATGCAATTTTGGTGAAGCTAAGCAGTGAAGTGATGGACGGGAAAGCTCTCGGATTCGTGATTCAGGATGATGGATCACTCTGGTTCCAGGACCGGATTTGTGTGCCTGACGTGGATGGCCTTCGCCAGTTGGTGATGAAGGAGGCCCGTTCATCAGCGTATTCTGTACATCTAGGATCCAGTAAGATGTACAAATACCTCAAAAAGAAATTCTGGTAGCCCAATATGAAGTCGGACGTAGCAAAATTTGTGGCGAAATGCTTGACTTGTCAGAAGGTCAAGATAGAACACCGTAGACCAGGTCGTAAATTGCAACCTCTCCCAGTACCAGAATGGAAATGGGAGGATATTGCTATAGACTTCGTCATGGGGTTGCCGAAGACTCAGAGTCAGAAGGATGCTATATGGGTAATCATTGATAGGCTCACGAAAAGTGCTCATTTCGTGGCTATCAAGTCAACATGGGGAACCCAGAAGCTATCAGAAGTGCTCCTACACGAGATTGTCCGTTTGCATGGTACACCAAAAACCATTGTATCGGATCGTGACGGCCGATTCATGTCGAGATTCTGGAAGGAACTCCACAAGGCCATGGGAACTGAGTTGAGATTTAGTACTGCGTTTCATCCTCAAACGGATGGACAGTCTGAGAGGACCATCCAGACACTGGAAGATATGCTAAGAGCTTGCGTACTAGATCGTCCGACCAGCTGGGAGAATAGCTTAAGTCTGATTGAGTTCACGTACAACAATAGCTGGCCTTCTACCATTAAGATGGCTCCATTTGAGGCTTTGTATGGTCGGAAGTGCAAATCTCCAATTTGTTGGGATGAGAATGCCGACAAGGTTCTGCTCGGACCAGAGTTAGTCGAAAGGACTGCCTCGGACATTGCTTTGATCAGACAGAGGATGTTGACAGCTCAGAGTCGACAGAAGTCTTACGCAAATCTAAAGCGCAGGAATATCGAGTTTGGGGTTGGTGACAGGGTGTTTGTCAGGGTGTCTCCATCCAAGGGAGTGTTCAGGTTCGGCAAGCGTGGGAAGCTTAACCCTCGCTACGTGGGACCGTTTGAGATCCTTGACAGAGTGGGGTCTCTAGCGTATCGTTTAGCATTGCCGCTGTCGGCACATCCAGTGCATAACGTGTTCCACGTGTCTCTTCTAAGGAAGTACGTTCCAGATGTGTCTCATGTGCTGAGTTATGAGGACATCGAGATTCAGGCAAATGGTACCTACAAGGAATTACCTATGCATATTCTCGAACGCCGTGAGAAGCACTTGAGGAACAAGGTGGTACCATTAGTGCGGATTCTTTGGTCCAAGTTTGGATCTGAAGAGGTTACTTGGGAAACCTGGGAGACTGAGGCTGATATGCTTAGTCGTTTTCCCGAGCTGTTTTCGGCCTAGTTTCGGGATCGAAACTTTTTTTAAGGGGGAGGTAATGTAATAACCCTAAAAGTCCTGACCTATCATTTTGTACGAAAGATGTGTTGGGCAATTCTGTAACCTCTGTAATGATCTTTTTGAACGTAATAATATACGTTGGTATGCTTTGGGTCTTAGAATATTTTTTAAGTGTTAAAAATAAGATTCTAACAAGGACCGCGAGAGGACAACCGCGACCAAGACCCAGAGGCACGACCGTGGATACGCCACGCGGTTTTGAAACAGCGGGCGCTGTTTTGTCTGTTGACAACCGCGATCGCGGGTCTCTGAGGTTCGCCGTCTCCTTCGTTCTTATCCGAGAACGCCGTTTCGCTTTTCCTTTGAATTCGTAACTCCGCCGTTGAGGGGGGATGAAGCGATTCATATGGCCGGTGTTGGGCTCCTTCCAGCTCTATATAAGGTGGGTCTTCTTCTTCGGAATCCATCATCCACAGCTTCAATCGTCTCCTTCTCTCTTTCGTGTTGTGTTCGCCAGAGTTTCTCGAGTTCGCCGGAGGTTTCGAGTTCGCCGGAGTGTCGCCAGAAGTGCATTGGATGTGTCGTGGTGGTGGAAGTCATAGAGAGCCCTAGTCTGAAGCAAGCATCACCGTCCCCGTCGTCGGTGAGTCTTCGAGGCCAATTTAGTGTCGCGTCGGGAGGGGGACCGCGATCGCGGCTATGAACACCGCGACCGCAGCCCTGCCCGAGAAACCGCAACCGCGGGTGTATATACCGCGACCGCGACTTTGCCCAGCAAAGCCCCGATCGCGGCCATACCCGTCGTGGCCCCAGCTTAGTCTGTTTCCCTCATTTTTGTTTAGGTTGTTGTGCCATATCTAGTTTATATATTTGTTCCTCGTTTTGCGTGCACCGTCGGAATGGACCTCAGAACGTCGGTGGGCTTCGACGGGATTTCCAATAGGCTGTTGAGCTCGTGTCCAGTATTCCCGACCCATAAATCTCCGTTCGTCTAATTAAGGCAAGTGGTGGTTCGCTCTTGCTTAATCATTCCATATTTCCTTTAGTTATCAATTATTTTGATTGTTAATTAAATTGGAATGAAATGTTGTTTTCGTTTGGGAACAGATTTTATAAATAATGTGATTAAAATATGATATTATAATAGGTTGTATATATTGCTAGAAATAACGCTATTATACTTGTTAATTACCGTGATGGTATTGGTGTGGATTTATGTGTGAACTTAAATGTGTAGTTAGAACGAGTATTCGTAGGAACTCTATGTACCTTGCGAGGTCTAGTCGTTTCTTTATAACTTGGTGCTTATGATGATTTTGCCCTAACACTTTCCTGGTCATGACCTACCCCTATCCGAGTATAGGTGGTGGTGCACACAGCTGGTGCCGATAATCGGGATTATTCCCCAGGTATCTCTCGTGATGAGATGATATACCTTAAAAGCTTTAACGTGAATGTACGTTTTGGAATTAAATAAGATAAGTGTGATTATGCACATAATTAATGAACCTTCGGGCGAGAAGTACAACTTGGAACCCGTCCGGACTTCGGTTAGAGTAAGTCTTCTTTCCAATCTGGATTCGCATTGCGCGGTGAGGTTGATCGTGGACCCAAATGATCAAGTCGTGTTTTAAATGCTTGTGTGAAAACTATAACGCTCCCAAACACTTGTCATACTTTACAAAAGACTCAATTTTTTGGAGTCTTATCTTCATACATTTCCCTAAGACTCGATCTTTTGGAGTCTTCTTTTGTTCATACCTCTTCGTCTATTTCTGTAGGAGTGTTGAGGTTCACTATCGTCATCGGTTTTTATTCGAGAAGCGATGGGTGTAACCTAACACGACTACTTAGAGCCTTCTCTAGTTTACCGTTGCATAGTCTTTCATTAGACTAACCAACCGGTTATTTTCCTTTGCATGGTTGGCTGGTGTCATCCGTCTCATATGGCACATCAGGTAAACGTCCCTTTCCTTGAAGGCCAGATACGATGATGAGGGCATATGATGTTTTTAAGAGTTTTCCAAGGTTGAAGTTCCTAGGCGTGAGATCGCTCAGATCAAGACCCTTCGTGGCACTGGCGGTAATACTGAGGTCACTGGCGGTAATACTTTCAAGGGATTATTTGGGGGTGTTACAATTTCTTTCACCCACCTCTTGGAGATCCACTTGAATTACAGGACCACCCATCGGATTGGATACCTCCACCGCGTCTCTAGCCCCAAGGAGATCGTGCTCGTGACATTGGCGGAGAGCGCCGCGATGTCATGCCCAGAGACGTTTGCTGAGCCAACTACAATGCCCAGCCGCGAAGACGCCACCGCAACGACGCCTACGCGCCCAGGGACGGGTTTGCTCACGGCGAAGATCACCCAGTCCGTGAAAGGCGCCAGCTTGGACGTGATAGACCCCATGGTGTGCGCTTCTACGAGAACCCTCTCTACGCCGCCGCGCCAAACAACGCGCCCAACCTAGCACCTGCCTAGCCTCGATACCAAAGACACGAAGTCAAGGTAAAAATCGAGCATTTTTATGGTGAATACAATCCCTCTGTTTTTCTTGAATGGGTGCAGGCTACGGAGTATACCCTGCGCTATTGTCGCGTTCCCCTTGAGGACCATGTCGACGCCGTGACACTCCACTTCAGAGGCGCCGCCCGCGTGTGGTGGCATAGGTTCGTGGATGACTGCGTGCGACACCGCCTTCCCCAGGTCACGGAATGGCATCAATTGGTGTATGTGATGACCAAGAAATATGTGCCTCCAGATTACAGAAATCAAATGAGAATGGAGATAGCCATGGCTCGCCAAGGCTCGCAAACTCCACTCGAGTTCTTCTCTAAGCTTGAGGACATGTATTACAAGGCCAACATTAGCGTTGCACCATCGACTTTGAGGACCAAATTCTTGAGTGGATTGAACACCAACATCCGTGATCAACTTGAGATTTTGCCAATCAAAGACTTGAACACCCTCACACACACGGCGATGCAACTACATGCACAACTTTCTCGCCGCAAGTCCTACACTTGGCAAAGTGGCCAACAAAGGTATTCTTCTAACCTTAGTGGATTGCCTTCTACTAATGTTCGCCCTAGTGCCTCTACCACAGTCGTGTCAAGCCAAGCCCCCAAGGCAAAGCCCTCGACGCCGAGTGCCGCGCCGTGCACAAACGCACCCAGACAAACTCCAGTGGGCACAGACCGCGCGCGCGACCTTGAATGCTACAAGTGTGGTGGACGAGGCCACTATAAGAAGGATTACCCTAACGCACGTAAGGTGTTGTTCTCCACGGCCGCCGCCGGCTATGAGTCTTGCGACGATGAGCAGCCCACCCTTGAGCCCATCGATGAAGGCATCGAAGAAGAGGACGACGCCTACGACTGTGAGCCTACGCGACCAACGTGAGAACTTGTTCCACACAAGGGCTCTCATCCAGACGGCTTCCTTGAGTGTCATTGTTGATGGAGGGTCATGTGCCAACACTGTCAATGAGAAGGTCGTGACACACTTCAAGTTGCCCACGACGCCTCATCCCCAACCATATGCCCTCCAATGGATTTCTTCAAGTCCAGGTAACACGGTATCTCGCCAATGTTTAATTTCCTTTTCCATAGGGAAATATTGTGATTCCGTTTTATGTGATGTTATTGCAATGGACGCCACCCATATTCTGCTTGGGCGCCCATGGCAATTTGACAGGCGCGTGCTCCATGATGGCTATTTGAACACTTATGTGTTCAATTAGCACGGGAAGCGCGTCACCTTGCATCCAATGTCTTCCCATGAGATCTTGCAAGACCAGGTTGAGCGTGATCGCCAGAAGGCCATTGAAGCCACCGCTACAAGGCCAAAAGAGTCCCAGAGGCACTCCAGAGGCCAAACAACTTGGATTCTGGCAATACTTTGTCTCCACCAGGCACTGCCAAGAAGAAGATGAACGCCACTGGTGGGCCACCCAATTCCCATCTGGATCGTCATGGCGCCGTTGCTGTTGCCGTTGGCAAGGCCAAAAAAGGCACACCAGAGGCTTGGCCAGGTTCCCCCCATTCTGGCTCGAGCACTGTCCCTCCTACACCCAGTTCCTCGCAAAAATTGCCCAGCGCCTCGCCATCGACGAAGTTGGACGTTCCGTTGCCGCAGACGCCACCATTGCAAGGCAAATGCGAGCGCCGATTGCTTTTGGCCAGGCCCAGTGATCTCACTGCATGTTTGACTGGAAAAGCACCATTTTTCTACTTGTGCCAACTCCGTGCATCCCAGAGTCGTCGAGTGCCGCGTCAGTGCCGCTTGTCGTCGCCGCGTTGCTCGCCGCCTTCGACGACATCTTCCCCGACAAGTTGCCACAAAGCCTACCTCTACTGCGGGGCATTGAGCACCAAATTGACATGGTTCCTGGTGCCTCATTGCCCAATCGCGCTGGCCCAGAAGAGACCCAAGAGCTGCAACGCCAGGTGCAAGAATTACTGGATCGAGGCTACGTGAGGGAATCTCTCTCCCCTTGTGTTGTGCCTGTGATTCTTGTGCCCAAGAAGGATGGCACATGGAGAATGTGTGTTGATTGTCGCGCCATAAACCAGATCACCGTCAAGTATAGGCATCCTATTCCGCGCCTAGACGATATGCTTGATGAGCTCCATGGCACAACACTATTTTCCAAGATTGATTTGAAGAGTGGTTATCACCAAATCAGAATGAAAGAAGGTGATGAGTGGAAGACAGCCTTCAAGACCAAGTATGGGCTCTACGAGTGGCTTGTCATGCCATTTGGGCTCACGAACGCGCCCAGCACCTTCATGAGCTTGATGAACTACGTCTTGCGAGCCTTCCTTGGCAAGTTTGTCATCGTTTATTTCGATGACATCCTTGTGTACTCACGGAGCCTTGAGGAGCATGTCGATCACCTTCGCCTTGTGCTCGAATGCCTTCGCCGTGAGAGCCTTTTCGCCAACTTGGCCAAGTGCACATTTTGCTCCGCGTCCACCAATTTTCTGGACTATGTTGTGAGTAGTGATGGTCTATGCGTCGACGAACACAAGATCGCCGCCATCAAGGACTGGCTAACGACACCGACGCAGGTGCGAAGCTTTCTCGGCCTCATAGGTTTTTATAGGCGCTTTGTGTGAGATTTGTCCTTCATTTCCGTGCCTTTACACGAGCTGACGAAGAAGGGTAGCATAGTCTTGTGGCTTGAGGCCCACGAGAAGGCCTTCACGGCTTTGAAGCGGGCCTTATGCCAAGTGCCTTTGCTCCAGCTCCCCAACTTCGCCAGGCACTTTGAGGTGGAGTGTGATGCCTTTGACATAGGCATTGGTGGTGTGCTACACCAAGAGAAGCGGCCCATTGCTTATTTCAGTGAGAAGCTCACGGGGGCCACTCTCAACTACCCCACCTATGACAATGAGTTGTATGCCCTAGTGCGTGTGCTAAAGACTTGGCAACATTATCTTTGGCCACGTGAATTTGTAATCCACAGCGACCATGCAACCTTGAGCTATTTGAAGAGCCAAGCCCACCTCAACCGACGCCATGCTCATTGGGTGGATTTCCTTGAGACATTTCCCTATGTCGTGGTCCTCAAGAAGGGCAACGAGAATGTAGTGGCCGACGCACTCTCTCGCATGTACGTTCTCTTGACTCATGTACAAACTAAGATTCTAGGCTTTGCTTTGATTAAGGAATTTTATACTAGTGATCCTTTCTTTGCCCCTATACTAGAGCATTGCCTTAGATATCGTGAGTTTGAGTCTTATTTTCTTTTCTGAGCGTTATTTGTACAAGGCTGGCCGCCTATGCATCCCTAGGTCCTCCATTAGGCTCCTTTTGATTCAGGAAGCACATGACACTCGTGGACATTTTGGGATTAGCAAGACATTGGCCGCGCTTAGAGAATACTTCTTTTGGCCTAAGATGACCCATCAAGTGACTCGCTTTTGTAGGTGTTGTGTGACTTGCCAAAGAGCCAAAGCTAGGTCTAGTCCACATGACCTCTACACACCATTTCCCATTCCTAGTGCCCCCTGGGAAGATCTTTCTATGGATTTCATCATGGGTTTGCCCCTCTCTAGACGAGGTAAGGACTCTATTTTTGTGGTCGTAGATAGATTTTCTAAGATGGCACACTTTATAGCTTGTAAGACAACCCATAGTGCTAGTGAGATTGCAGATTTATTTTTTGAGCATGTGGTGCGTCTTCATGGAGTCCCACGTACCATTATTAGTGATAGGGATTCTAAGTTTGTTGGTCATTTTTGGAGAACACTTTGGGTTAAGCTAGGCACAAAGCTTCTATTTTCCACTAGCTACCACCCACAAACCGATGGCCAAACGGAGGTCACGAATAGAACCCTAGGAGCCCTCCTTCGCACGATGCTTAAATCCAACCCTAGGCATTGGGAGGACTTACTATCACTTGTCGAGTTTTGTTACAATAGATGCAGGCACACGGCGACCAAGTTGACACCGTTCGAAGTGGTGTATGGAATGAACCCATTAACGCCGCTGGATTTGTCGCCGCGCCCACTACGAGACCCAGTGCATGTCTCCGCCGCCAATCGCGCCGAGCAAGTGCAAGAGCTCCACCGCCGCACCAGGGACCAGTTGGAGAGAAGGGCCACGCAGTATGCCTCGCAAAAGAACACAGGCTGCCGCCGCGTAGTTTTTGCACTCGGAGACCTCGTCTGGGTGCATATGCGCAAAGAAAGAGTCCCCTCGCGGCGCAAGGACAAATTAGCACCACGTGGAGATGGTCCATTCCGCGTGATCAAGGCCATAGGGGACAATGCCTATCAACTCGAGCTCCCACCAGATTTTGGAGTCCATGTGTCCTTCAACGTAGCAGACTTGACATCATATGTTGAGCCTGAGTTCGATGAGCAAGGACGCTTCACAGCCAAGTGGGGGAGGGTGATGTGATCCCACCTCCCATGATGGCCACAGACGAGGAAGAAGCCATGAGCCTATGCTCATAGGGCCCAGTGACAAGGTCTAGGTCCAAAGCCATCGCCGCCGCCGTCGTATCCCTAGTCGCGCGCGTCATCGCTGGCCAATTAAGGAAGCCCAGACACGGATCCAAGACTCGTCGTCCTCGCCACCATCGGCATCGGCGAATCGAGCCCATCGCAGCCGGCACCGGGTGCATCCACTCGCGAGGCCATCGACCCATCATCGCCGCCGCTCGCAGTGTCTGCGTCTATGCCTTCGCCGCATCTGGGTTTTGACATTTAGAGGTTTACTTTTGTTTTGGCATGGTTTTTGAGACAATTTCTATATTTGGTATTATTGCTTGTTTTAGATAGTTTCCTTTTATAGTCATTTCTATTTTAGGGTGTGTGCCTTTGCATGCTTGCATGGGCTAGCCCACTAGGCTCGACTCGGCCCATCCGATGTCTCGCCTCTAGTATTTAAGTCAAACTTTTTTATTTGTTTTGTTTACGTCCAATTTTAATCAAGGATTTAGTAGATTGTTTATCCTCTTACCCTTGATCGGACGTCACCCTCTATCTTCGCATCCCCTTCACCCGTCGTCGACGCTACGGCACCGCTTGAGCCTCTCAAGCAAAGTCTTCCTTTACATCTCCCTTCACTCCGCTGCCGACGCTACAGCCAAAGACTTGTCTTTCAAGTCATCTAATCGCTTCCGACATCGCCAATCCATCGCATCATACATCGGACCCACAATCGCACCCAAACTCTTCGCTGTCGCCGTCGCTAGCATCGTTGTGACAGTCGTCCTCGCCATCGCTATCGCCATCGCCAACGAGCCCAGACATTCACCCAGTCGATCGCTCATCGCCGCCGTCTCCATCGCCATCACCATTGTCGTCGCCTTTGCTGTCGTGACACTCATCGTGACACTCAGCCTCGCCGCTGCCGACACCACCCAGACACTCACCACCGGGTTCGCCATCGGCCACCACCGTGTCCGATAACCTCAAAAGTTACTATTCCTCTCACCACCAATCTTGTCAACCTTTCGTGCAAGACAACAAGGGTTGGCACCCAAGGATTCCACGACAGGCTTGACAAGGGAAGAGTTGACTTCTTGCCCAAGACTAGATCCAAAGGTGTCGCCTTTGACAATTGACTTGTCATCGGAGGCAAGAACATATCAGTTAACTTTCCCATTAATAATAGGACATCCGAGGTACTTTTCCAGTGAAGTAGAGTTTGGGATATTAAGAACCGATTGAATCAAGTTTTTAGTAGAGTTTGTTGTATTGTTTGTTGTTTGGAAGGCCGATTTATGATAGTTAACACATTGACCAGAGATAGAGAACTATTCTTCAATGATATTTTTAATTTTGGAACAAGCAGTTTGATTTGCTTTTGCAAAAATGAGAATATCATCTGCAAGGAAAGGAATGGGATATTAGTTCCTCTTCTGGTGATCTTGAAGCCAAGTTGATTAGTGGTTTGGTTACTTTCCACTCGAAGTTTTTTAGCCAGGATTTTTGCTCCTAGAATAAATAGAAAAGGTGATAAAGGATCACCTTGGCATAGTCCTCTTTTAGGGAAGAAGACGTCTGTTGGACCATTTTTAACTAGGACTGAAAAAGTCACAGTTTCAATACATTCTTTAATCCAGCCGATGGATTTGGTTGAGAAACCAAACTTTTCTAAGATTTTGAGAATGAACTCTCATTCTATTTTGTCATATGCTTTTTTCATGTCAAGTTTAATCGCAACTCAACCCTCTTTGCCTTTTTTGGTATGGAAGGAGTGGAAAATTTCATGTGCAATTAGCACGTTATGTTGGATAGCTCTGTCAACAACAAAAGCTCTTTGTAAAGGATGGATCAGTTTATTTAGAATGGGTTTCATTCTTTCAGTCATGACTTTTGAAAGTACTTTATAAATAGTAGAGCAGAGACTGATAGGTCTGTAATGATTAGTGGAATTTGGGTTATCACATTTGGGAATAAGAGTGATAAAGGTGTGGTTATTTTGTTTTAAGAGTTTCCCATATTGGAAAAAGCTTTTAACAACTTTGATCACAGTTGGTCCTATAATATGCCAGTATTTTTGATAAAAAATGGCAGACATACCATCAGGCCCAGGGGATTTGTTATTGCCAATAGAAAAAAACAACATTTTTTATTTCACCGTTAGTAGTAGGTTTTGTCAGATTATCATTATCCTGACTTGTAATTTCATTATTAATATTTATGAGGTACTCTGTGTAAGTATGGTTATTTATGTTGCTTTTTTTTAATCTTTTTTCAAAGTCGGTTCGAATTTCTTGATGGATGTTTTCATGACCAATAATGATAGTACCCTCATTGGTACGGATTTCTCGAATGATTTTCCTACTACGTCTTCCGATAGCAACTCGGTGAAAATAGTTTGAGTTGGTATCAATCGATTTGATATGTTTTGTCTTGGCTCGTTGGCTCCAGATTTTTTTATGAAAGGACAAGAGTTTTTCTTTTTTAGAGATTAATCTGTTTTGTTTGAGGACCAAATTTTGGGTGGGATTGGTAATGATGTCTTTTTGGATTATTGTTAATGTATCTTCAACTTCTTTAAGATGTTTAAAAATATTTCCAAAGGTAGTTTTGTTCCAGTGTTTGGCACTGATTTTAAACGCATATGTTTTCCTTGTGAGATTGAACAGATGCGAACCTTGGGTATTTATCCGCCAGGCTTGTTTGACAATGTTTTCAAAATCTTTTCTATAGGTCCATATTTTTTAGAATTTGAAAGGTTGAGCTTTAATACTTGAGAGGTTCTCTAGGTCAACAAAGATAGGGCAATGGTCCGAAGAGGTAAAGGCATGGTTTCTAATATAAATACCTGAAAACCATTGTGAAATTTGGTTATGAGTTAGAGTTCTGTCTAGTTTGGAGTATGTATTATCAATCTCTGTTCTATTTTTCCTCCATGTGAAATCACCGCCTTGTGTTGGGATATCTATTAAGTCACAATTGTTTTTAAAGTTGTGAAGTCTTTGTAATCTTGATATAGGGGTACGAATTCCCCCAATCTTTTCCGAGTTATCTTGGATTTCATTTAGATCTCCTATTAAGAGACATGGTAAGTGTGTTTGTAGGAAAAAGTTTGTTAATGTAGACCAGAAGAATTCTTTTTCATTATCTCTAGGAGGAGCATAAGAGAAAATAAGCATAAAGCATATATCCTTATCAAGAACTTTGTATTTAATAGCAATGAATTGGTTATCGATATGGATAAGATCGCAAATTTCATTTTTCAATTGATAGGATTTCCACATTACGCAAATACCACTAGAGAAACCAACAGCATGTGAGTAATGGAAATTGTCAAAGCCAACCTTTCTCCAAAGGTGCTGGTTAGGTTCTTTATCGGTCCTAGTTTTGACCAGAGCCATGAGTTGGATTTTTTCGATTTTACAAAAGGATTCAACATCAGTCCAGATGTTTTTCCGACTGATGCCCCTACAATTCCAAAGGCTTATCTTCATAAAAAACCAAGTGGAAATTTTGCAAGTATTTTTGTTCTTGCTAGGATTAAATATAGATAGTTTGTGTTATCTTTGGTCAATCTGTTTATTAATTTAAGCATGTAGTAGAAATAAAAGGGCAGTTCAGAAGTGCATAAATTTTGACTGTGTAGTTTTGTTGAGAGATTATGAACTTTAGAGATCAAAAGAAAGGGGTTTAATAGGGAGATGTAGATCCTCATGTTGTGAATAAAGCATGAGGAGTCTGCCATTATTTCAAGGTTGCAGTAAGCAGTGTCCTTTAACAAAATGTAAATGGGGATTATCCTGAATAGTTGAGACTCAGATTTCTTATTAAGGCGACCAATGTACATGGTCCATCAGATACATAGTATATGTAGAAGGGGAGGTGATAACACATACAAAGTGGGATACCAATCTACGATGATAGCCAAGATAGATGGAGTTTTAGAGTCCAAATTACATATATATCTTAAAAGGTTAAAGAGCTTTTTATCAGTAACTGATTTTGGATGAAACCACCCTTTGAGGGTTCGTGCATGGTTGATCAAGTGGTTATCATGAGTCTTGTAGCAAGCAGTATTGTTGAGGCAAGTCCTGTACTGAAATAGAAGATCATTTAGATTAGGGGGAACCCCTAAAAGAAATGTGGGATGGATAGAGTTTAGGGTACCTTTTGAACAAGGAAACTCCAAGATTCTGGTTTGTCTGAGATAGAACACCAGCTTAGTTGTCAGCCAGTTAGCAAGCTTGTTTATCAGAATGCTGTTAAGCCATGAGAGTATACAGGTTGTTTTTACAATGGATGATCTGTAGATTGAAAGAAGTAGGATGTGCATCTTCAAACCTGCAGGAAGAAAGGTGTAAAAGTGAAGTTGCAAGCAAAACTGGCCTGGTCCCAAGTAAATACTTTTAGTGTAGTAATTACTTTTAAGTTCCCAAGTAAAATACAACATATAAAGTTGCAGATCACAAAAATTGGACAAGTATTTGGGGTTTGTCAACCACATGGAACCAGAGTAGAGGTCCCAATTGATATCTGTATTGAACATTAGAATATAGTAGCAAATATGCAAGGGTAATTTTTTGTCCAGATTCATGTTGTTACAGTGCTTAATACAGTTGGATGTCACGAGAGGCATAACCCACAATTTTCCAACTTTCAAAATAGGTTGATTAGCTGTTTTAGAGATCAAAGACTCTACTTTATGAGTGTACATTCCAAAGAAAGGAATGAGCTCAAGGGTGTTGTTAAGGGTTTCCTTGTTTTCTTTTGATAAGGCTTGTGAAGCCATATAGTGGAAGTTCTCTTCATAGTTTGTATGAATTGAGTAGGCTTGTGTAGCCTTATAATCCAATAATATAGTTAGAGAATCGCTAGGGAGGTAATCATAGAAAGATAAGTTGATAGGCAGATTACCAAACAAGATAGTGTCTATTAAGAAAATCTTCTTAAGCAGGCCCATCAGAGGATGTGGGGGGTTAAGCGAGAAGGGAAAGAAAGCACACTTGCAATCACACACAAGGGGAGCAAACATAGAGCACCAGTAGAAGTGCAGAGAGATTTTTTAAAAAAAATTATAGTCGATATTCAGATGGTTGAGCACTTGAGCATGAAGAAATCAACGACATGGCAGTAGTATTTATAGTAGTTGATGTTCAAGTAATAACTCATGTAGGACAAGTAAACTAAATGAGTAAGAGTACACATGGTTTTAGAGCAAGATGCCATTCTTTCGAGAGGAGATAAGTGTTGACACCAGCAGCCCCGGCGCAGCCTCATCGACTGGAAAAGCATCAGCCCTATCAGAGACAGATCGAGATGGTAGATCTTACTTTATGGACACGCCGAAACACATAGGATATCCATGGAGCTGAAAGGAGTCCTCTTTGCCATAGAGAACTGCACAGGAGGAAAAGTTTCCTTCCAAACCAACACGAATGGTTCAGGATCCATACAAGAGAGGGAATAGAGAGTCAAGTAGCCATAAAAGACGATAGATAGTTCGTACAACATGCTTTGCAGAGAGGGGTGAAAAGGAGAAGGTTGAGGCGTCTAATCTTTCCCAAAAGGGAGACAAATTTGTTCAGATTAGAGAGAGTTTTAGTAGCTTTAAGGGTTTTAGCATCCTCATAGCTCATATCAGAGGAGAGAATGAGGGATTAGATGCATCAATTTGGTGGAGAAAGGTGTGGATCCGTTGAGGAAGATGTAGGAGAAAGTTAGGGTTTGAGGGAAAAGGGGAAAGTAGGGGAGAGGTTCAAAAGCAGTGTTTTCATGATTACTGTAACGAAATTCTTGTTATCACAGTACTTATCACTTAAGCCAATTTTTTTAATCATGTAATACGTGACTTGATCCATGATTCACATGGTACGCACCTCTAATCTTTTCCATTTTTCTTGTTAGTTTATATGTAAGTTTTTTAGAGCTATGTTTGGTTGGAGGGATTTGAGGGTTTTATAAGGGAAGGAAATGAGAGGAGATAATTTTCCTTGATTGATTGGTATTAATGAAGAGAATTGAGTAGATTCTAAGGGGAAATAAAAGAAGAATGAGAGGGGAAATAAATCCCACCAAATTGGTAAAATTTGGATGGAAAACAAGACATGGATTTTCAAAAAGGAAAAAAAGATTAATAATTTCAATTATTTTGTATTCACTTTCCTCTCAAAAACCCTTTTCATCCAAACAAGAGAAAATATTAAAATATTCCCTCTCACCCTATATCCTCTTCCTTTCTTTTCTTTTCCCCATCTATAATACAGTTAAAGCAAACCCACTTACCCTCCCTCTCATTTCGCCACGTGGCACCTCTTTCAGCCCATTTTTTTCTTCTTATTTTATGTTATATTTTTTTATTATTTACCCCCTCTTTCAGACTCCCCTCCCACCCATGTTCTCTGTAACTTCCCACGTTCTCTACAACCGCCTTTGATTTCTGGCTCCTCATCTTCGTATTTCTCATCCCTTTCTTCCATAAAATTTCTACATACCAATGCCTCACATGATCACTCCCGACGTCGACCACAAAACTCTCAAATCCCTAAAATTTTCTACCTCTCTCGCTTCTTAATTCTCGAAGCTTTTGTTCTTCGAAACCCCAAAGATTTCGATCTTGATCTTTTGTGTAGATTCCTCAAATCGGGGTACTCAGACGAGCGATTCATCACGATTATTCTGATCGACTTCACCCTCGTATGGAGCGATATTACAATGGCGGTGGTCGGTTGTGAAATATCGGAGGTGGATCAACGTGGAATCGGATTGTGGCATCAATGAAAATGGGTCACCTCCATTTCTGACGAAGAAGTTTGAGATGGTAGAGGATTTGTAAACCGACCGGATTGTGTCGTAAAGTAGAACCGATAATAGCTTCATGGTTTGGGATTCTCATGGTATCAATGTGAAATTGCTTTTGAAGTATTTAAGCAGTCTAATTTTTGCTCAACAACTAGGTATGTGAAGTTTCTGGAGCCTCTCGAGTTCTTTGTTTTTCTTCAAGATGAATCCTTAGTTTGTTGCTAAGCATATACTTTATCTATATGCTAGAGGAACCTTTATGATGTGTGGATAGCTACCTAAAAGTTGTGCATGTCTGTTTTTAGAAAGAGGTTGGAATTAGCATGAATGATTATGAAATCGAAGCTTACTCCATTCTTGAGAAACAAGTAAGATTTGTTTCTTCATTAGGCTTTTGTTGTTTGTTATGGTATTTTAATGTGTGTATGTGTGTGTTTGCATGATTCTTTTGTTGAGTGATGGATATTTGTTGCACTGAAGCTATTAAACTTGTGAATGGGAAGATTTAGCTTTGCTATTATTTTAGATTGCATTGATATTGTAATCTTGCTGCAGAAATGGTTGTGTGAAGCATTCTAAAAACCATGATATATTTCTTGTTTCCATTATAATACCAAATTTTAATTGTGCCTTAATTGGTTCTTTTCCTTTTGTTTTGCCATTGGTAGATTGGATATCATCCCAAGTTTGAAGACTCACGGTGTCTCTTGAGCTTGATTACTGATTAGATTTGTTATCTCTTGAGGTAAGACTTTACAATTATTTTGCCTATTTTGTTGTTTTCATAACCTTTTGATTGCTCATTCTTTCTATGTTTGCTACTAAGCATATATTATAGTTATGACTTTAGTGATTTGATCATTTAGTAATGTCTTCATGCATGTGATAAGTGATAGGCGTTGTCGTGACACCTAAACAAAATAATCCTTAAAAACCTAACTAAGTAGAATAGGCAAGCAAGGGTCGAATCCCACAAGGAGGTAGTAATCTTTCTAAGTGCAAAGTAGCATGCCAAAGGTAACAAAGGGGGTTTTGTTGTTTGGTTTGCAAATAACAAAGTAAATAAAAGCAAAGGATTGTAATCAATTGGGAAAAAGTACTTAGCCAGACAAATATCAACCATTCATTTGATTGATTGATCCTAGATTATTTATATTCCTTCCTATGATTATTCTTGTCCCTATTATGAAATAGTTACCAGTCCAACCAGTCCTGATAACCCTAACTATCAAACAATCCCTACCAACCTTCAAGATTTAATTTAATAGCAGCAGGAAGCATAGAAATTAACCAGGATACATGCAACACCACAACCCGCAGTATTTAACACGTAATCAATTCTCTTTCACAATAAACTAGTCCAACCAGTCCTAGAATATCATGTTTGCTACACAAGATAAGGAATCTCAACCCGAAATATCCAACCCCTAGCAATAGACAATTATCAATAACAACTAGTTGCGTTCAACAAGCGAAATCAATAATAATCAATAGGAATAAGCTCAAGACAAAAGATATAATCCAAAGGAATAGGAATAGAATTATAATCTCACAACCATATATCAAATGAAGGCTTCAATCGTCGGACTAAGCAAAAGTTCTTAGTTCTTCATAGTCTTGAAACGTAAAACTCAAAGGGAAAAGCAACCTGAATAATAGAAAATCTGAATAATGAAAAGGCCGCTAGGAATTAGGTTAAATAACCTAACCCAAACCTAAAAACTAAAGATAGGGAAAATAATCTAAAAGAAAATAAAATAAAACAACCGGAATAAGAGAAATAAAGAAAATAGGAAATAAAATAAAGTAGTAAATCTTCGGACGAAACAAGACGAAAAGCCCGGCCCGCGTCTGATGAATTTTCCGCAATCGCGGGTGATTTTCCGCAATCGCGGAAAAGTTCCTGTAAAGCCTCGCGTGTCTTCTGCCTCCGACATTTCCGCAACCGCGGCACTGGCATCCGTGATAAGCACTACTTTGTAGGGCTTAACTAAGAGTCATTAGAGGGTTTATTGGTGCCATTCGGGTAGATTTAGACACATTCATGTGTATGGCGTTTGGGGGCAAAGTTGGTGTTTTTGGAGGTGTTTGAGCTCTTTTGGAGATCATAGGAAACACTGAGTATGAAGCCACCAGTAGAAGACGCCAAGGAGTTATGAAGTATTGGCGAGGAGGTGTTGAAGACACACTTTTAGAGGCTTTGGGAGAATTCGGAGCTGAAGAGACGAAGACACTGAAGAAATGGCTTCACGGCGACCACCGCAGAGGAGGCAGCGACCACCGCCAAAGCCCTCCCAGCGACCATGGCTACGGCATTGATCTGGCGACCGTCGTTTAAAGACGGCGACCTCCGCGATTACGGCGCCCGCCGCGTTCTATACGGCGACCGCCGCCGCTGTCAGAAGCCCACCGAGCCCGTTTTCCTTAATTGTTTTATTTTGGATTATTTTATTACGTTTTAATATTTTCATTTTAGGTTAATTTAGACTTTATTTCCTTTTAGTATTTAAGGGTTAGAAGGGAGCTTGGCCTCCCTAATTACTCTCGAACCCTAATTTCATCTTTTTCCTTTCTACGTACTTTGCTATGAAAAACTAAGCCTTCTTTCTTAGTCAGACGCTGAAGCTTTCATTTTGATTCAGTTGTGAGATTCTCGTTCTTAATCTATTGCATGGATTTTATCTATTCTCTTGCTTGATTGCTTATGATTAATATTGATAATCTCTAGCCTGTGCAACTAGGGTTTGTTTCTATTGATTGATTGCTAGATCTAGATTGTTATTGGTTGAGCATATCTATTTCAGAGTAGCAACTGCATCGTACTAGTATCTGGTTGTGCTAGTCTTATGCAGAAGAGAACTGATTTACATTCTAGGATAAAAGCTGGTTGTTTTATGCTAGAATTGTATCCAACTATATTCCTATCCGTAAAGTTGTTGTTAAATTGAATCTTGATAGTTTCAGGGTTGTTTAATTAGTTAGTGCTAATAGTATCTGGTTGTGCTATTAGTTATATCTGAAAAGGAATTGGAATTTCCATTGCATGAGATTTTGAATGAGTATCTAGGATCAACTTGTCATACGAATAGTGGATGTTGTTTGACTAACTACTTTTCCCATCACTGAATTCATCAACTTTTGGTTTGTTTACTTTTGCATGCTTAGATTCATTAAAACATACAAAACCCCCGTTTGGTTACTTTGGATTGACATACAAATTGCATATTAAGATAGACTCTGTCTCCCTGTGGACTCGACCTTTACTTACCTAGGACTACGGTTTAAGGTTTGTTTGGATATTTTGCATAGTAGGAATTAGCACGACAAATTCCTGTTATCAATCCGCGACCGCGGAAAACTCACTGTTGCACTTCTCTGCTTGTTCCTTCTTCTCTTCTCACATGGCTTGTCTCCATCTTCAATATATCTTCATTTAGCTCTTCTACGCCACCAATATCATACTTCTTCTCCTCAACTCCATACTACACAATTGTGCTCTAAACTCATCCAAATGGTACCCAAAACACCGATAACAATCCCTAGTTAAACCCTACAAAGTAGCGCTGATCAAATTCCCCCATGCTTAAACCTTGCTCGTCCTCGAGTAAGTTAAAAGAAACATACTCCTCCAATCAAATCCCCAAGGTCTCAAGAAGCATAGAAAAACCATCTCCACTAAGAATTGCACCTAAACAATAATCTTCAAGGCACCAACACAATCAACACATAACAAACAACATACAAGCTTAAACGAAAGCAGAGTACTTCCCCCCAGCTTATCCCGAACACCATAGAGTGAATAAAAATATCTAATCCTAGCCTCCATCTATCTTCTTATACCTCCTAGAGTGACCTACCCGAATCCTCCTTATATCACCTCTTCTTATGTCACCACGCCAGGAAAAATGAGGAATCCTAATAATCACTCTTCTTCTTTTCACTCATTTTGCCAAGGCGCCCTTTCGGGTTCTCACCAAGCCACTCATTTCATTTTCCAATAGATGGGATCACATAAAACTCACATCACTCTTGACCAATTATTACCCCAGCCTAATGCTGGTCCAAGCCACCTGCTTATTACCTAATCCGCCCTTTCGGGTTTTCGACTTATCCTAGAGTTTTATTTTTATGTCTTTTTTTCAATTTTGACTTTTTCATTTTTCATTATTTTTCTTTCTCAAACGACTAGCAAGTATAGAACGCTCCCCCATTCTTAAACATTGCATTGTCTTCAATGTAATGAAAGACAAAAAAAGATGAAGAACAGGGAAAAGCAGAAAAGTACTCACAACCGTCGCCGAGTTGGCATGGACGTGGAAGTTGGTGCTAGCGGTAAATCAATAAGGCACATGTCACTGGTGTTGTGCCGGTCTTCAAACTCCACCGTGCAACAAAAAAGAATCCATTGTAATGTGTAGTGGTATATCAAAGAAATCAGGGTTGCACGGCCTTCAACGAACACACAATGGAGCCCAGATGTAATCGTGTTGTGGGCTTTGGTGTTTCTCCTCCTCAGCTGTCGAATGTTGGTCCATCATTGTCTCCAAATAAATTGTGAGGCGAATGTCTCCTCCTTGGCAGCATGATGCGTACCATCTCCCCATGTAGAAATCGGGCAGTTGGCCTTCGGTAGAACTTTTTTTTTCTTTTATTTCTTGATTTTTTTTTCTTTTTTTCTTCAGGTCAGGGGACTTACATTGAATTTTCCGCGACCGCGGAAAAATTTCCGCGCCCGCGGAAAAGCTTTTGGTGCATAGTTCACCGTCTTCGTTTTTGGCTTCGGGTCTCCTACCTGCAGGTTAGTCTAAAGCAAAAACAAAAACAAAACGAAAAACAAAACAAAGCAAGAATAAACATCAACTAGAAAAGAAAAGGGAAAGAAACGAAATTCATACCTCGAGTTGCCTCCCGAGCAGCGCCTTAGTTATTGTCGTGGCTCGACTTGGTGCTCTCCCACTCAACTTGGGTTGCTCACATCAACTGAACCCTCGGGGTCTCCATCAGGAGGGTGTCTCTTTGCATCGTCTATGTTGAAACTGACCATCACCCCATCAAATTCCATTGTGAGTGAACCGCTGCTCACATCAATCTTTGTACCTAGCGTGTTCATAAACGGCCTTCCTAGCATCACATGGGCTGCGTGTTTATCTTGCCCCGTATCTAGCACAAAGAAATCCGCAGGAAAAATAAGTTTATCCACATCTACCAGCACATCCTGCACAACTCCTTTGGGGTACACATAGGAATTATCCGCCAATTGGATTACAATCCATGTTTTCTGTAATGGCCCAACCTCTAAAGATTCATACAATGAAAGAGGCAAAACGTTGATAGAAGCACCTAAATCCAGCATAGCTTTATCGAACAGGGTGCCTCCTATCATGCAGGGAATAGTGAACATGCCCGGATCACTGCATTTCTTGGGCAACCGCTTTTGCAGCATAGCGGATACGTTCTCACTGACTTTGACCTTATTCTTCTCTTTCACAACTTGCTTTTTCTTTATTTTGCACACCTCCTTCAAGAATTTGGCATAGCGAGGGGTAATTTGAACAAGTTTTATCAAAGGAATATTTACCTCGCAATTGCTGAAGGTTTCAAAAATATCCTTGTCGTTTTTCGGCCTTCTAGTATCTTTCAGAGCCTCAGGGAAAGGCGCGGGAGGTTTCAGTGAACCGAGCATAGGAAAGTTGGGACGCACATAATCATCGTGGAAACCTTTGAAAGGGTCTGGGGCTCCAGGGACTTTTCCGCGATCGCGGGTTTCTGTCCACGGTGGCGGAGTTTCTTCGAGCAAGTCCTCTTCAGCATAGACTTTTCCGCGATCGCGGAAATCTGTCCGCGGTCGCGGAAAAGAGTCGATTTTTGGCTCTTCATCAATAGTAAATCCGCGGTCGCGACCTTCTTCTCCGCGGTCGCGACCTTCTTCTCCGCGGTTGCGGAAAACTTTCTGTTGAGCTCGACCTTCTTCCACCTGTGTTCCGCTCCTCAGCGTCATGGCGTATACTCGCTCCCTCGGGTTTTCTACTCTTTGAGATGGTAGTTTTCTCGAGTCCCGGGCTTCTAGCTTGCTCACCGCTACGGAGATCTGCCCCACTTGCTTCTCCAAGTTCTGAATACTAGACTTCGTCTCTTGCTGATGTTGGATCATGCTCTGAGTGAGAGTCTCTTGATGCTTGACCACCGCTTGAATTTGTGACCCCATGGAGGTCACAATGCCAGCCAATGTCGAGACGCTCTGAGCGAGAGCACTATGTTGTTGGGCCATGGTGTTTGCCAACGTCGAGACGCCCTGGGTAAGAGCTTTGATCATGTCATCACTGGACATAGATGAACTGGAGCTCTGGCCTTGGGGTCTTTGATCATATGGAGCTCGAAATTGTTGTTGTTGACCCCCAGGCTGCTGGTATTGTTGTGGGCGTGTTAAAAACTGTGGTGGGCTCTGTTGATACTCTTGATTTTCCTGGCCTTGAGGGGTACTCTGCTGATTCCCGTATCTCATATTGGGGTGATCTCTCCACCCTAGATTGTACATGTTGGAGTACGGGTCATATCTTGGCCTTGGATGGCCGTATCCTCCAATAGCGTTCACCTCAGCAGTGGGCTCCTGCAACGTGGGACATGCATCGGTTGGATGCATCGTGTCATAGCATATCCCACATGATTTGACTTGCTGCTGGCCACCCTTCATCATGTATCTCCTCATCATCTCCTTCATCTCAGCCAACTCATATAGCTGGGAGTCTGCAGCCTTGACTGATTGGGCGCTCGCCCTCTTGCTGAACTGTCTTGAGCCCTCATATAGCTCAAAGAAAACTTCAAACACTGCAGCTGGCGTCTTGTTCAAATTATTTCCTCCACATGCTGCATTCACCATGCGACGCTCCTCGTCAAGAAGTCCTCTGTACAAATAAAGTACGAGGTCTTGTTCTGAATACCCATGGTAGGGGCAACTAGAGATCAGCCTCTTGAACCTCTCGTAGTACTCGTACAACGACTCAGCAGCCTGCTGTTCAATGTTGCTGATGCTCCTCTTCAGGCTGTTGAGCTTGGTCATAGGGAAGTACTTTTCCAGGAAGGCCTTCTCCAGGAAGGCCTTCGTCATCTTAGCCCATGTATCAATGCTTCATGGAGCCAAATAGTAGAACCAATCATTGGCCGCATCCTTTAGAGAGAAAGGAAAGGCCCTTAGCTTGATTTGATCCTCAGTAACGCCTTTGGGCTTCATGCTGGTGCAGACGACATGAAACTCAGACAGATGTTTGTTGGGGTTTTCTCCACTCATCCCATGGAAGTGGGGGAGTAAGTGGATTAACCCGGACATGAGCTCGAAGTTTACGCCATCTGCCAGCTCAGGGAATTGCACAGCCAGCGGTTGCTGTTGCAGATTTGGGGCAGTCAACTGCCTCAACGTGGGTGCTTTGTCAACCATCTCTAGTTGTGTACAGGCTGTTACACGACTTTTGGAAATTGTTCTCTCAATCTCTGAATCAAAATCTAACAATAGAGAGTCAGTAGCACGGGTGTGGACCATAAGATAGGTCCACACAAAATCTGACACACAAACACACAAAGAAAAATCAAAACTTGCCTCCCCGACAACGGCGCCAATTTGATAGGCATTGTCGTGACACCTACACAAAATAATCCTTAAAAACCTAACTAAGTAGAATAGGCAAGCAAGGGTCGAATCCCACAGGGAGGTAGTAATCTTTCTAAGTGCAAAGTAGTATGCCAAAGGTAACAAAGGGGGGTTTTGTTGTTCGGTTTGCAAATAACAAAGTAAATAAAAGCAAAGGATTGTAATCAATTGGGAAAAAGTACTTAGCTAGACAAATATCGACCATTCATTTGATTGATTGATCCTAGATTATTTCTATTCCTTCCTATGATTATTCTTGTCCCTATTCTGAAATAGTTCCCAGTCCAACTAGTCCTGATAACCCTAACTATCAAACAATCCCTACCAACCTTCAAGATTTAATTTAATATAAGCACGAAGCATAGGAATTAACCAGGATACATGCAACACCACAACCCGTAGTATTTAACACGTAATCAATTCTCTTTCACAATAAACTAGTCCAACCAGTCCTAGAATATCATGTTTGCTACACAAGATAAGGAATCTCAACCCGAAATATCCAACCCCTAGCAATAGACAATTACCAATAACAACTAGTTGCGTCCAACAAGCGAAATCAAAAATTATCAATAGGAATAAGCTCAAGAGAAAAGATATAATCCAAAGGAATAGGAATAGAATTATAATATCACAACCATATATCAAATGAAGGCTTCAATCGTCAGACTAAGCAAAAGTGCTTAGTTCTTCATAGTCTTGAAACATAAAACTCAAAGGGAAAAACAATCTGAATAATGAAAAGGCCGCTAGGAATTAGGTTAAATAACCTAACTCAAACCTAATAACTAAAGACAGGGAAAATAATCTAAAAGGAAATAAAATAAAACAACCGGAATAAGAGAAATAAAGAAAATAGGAAATAAAATAAAGTAGTAAATCTTCGGACGAAACAAGACGAAAAGCCCGGCCCGCATCTGATGCATTTTCCGCGATCGCGGAAAAGTTCCTGTAAAGCCTCGCGTGTCTTCTGCCTCTGACATTTCCGCGACCGCGGCACTGGCATCCGCGACCGCGGAAAACTCACTGTTGCACTTCTTCCTTCTTCTCTTCTCACGTGGCTTGCCTCCATCTTCAATATATCTTCATTTAGCTCTTCTATGCCACCAATATCATACTTCTTCTCCTCAACACCATACTACACAATTGTGCTCTAAACTCATCCAAATGGTAACCAAAACACTGGTAACAATCCCTAGTTAAACCCTACAAAATAGCGCTGATCAAATTCCCCCATGCTTAAACCTTGCTCATCCTCGAGTAAGCTAAAAGAAACATACTCCTCCAATCAAATCCCCAAGGTCTCAGTATGCACAGAGAAACCATATCCACTAAGAATTGCACCTAAACAAGAATCTCCAAGGCACCAACACAATCAACACATAACAATAAGCACTTTTATTGTTTTGCTATTGACACTTTCCGAAGATAATGATACTTAGAATTAATACTATACAACTTTGAATGAAATTTGGAAGTGATTTATTCAATTTTTTCAAATCTGGATAATTTTGAGCTTTTCACTATAAGAAAGGCCTTGATCAGTTGATTGGATAATATATTTCAAATTCTAATTCCTTTATTCACTAGAGCAAAGTTGACTAGAGATGGAGAAATGGAGGATGCCAATGATAATTAGTAGTGAAGGTTATTTATGTAAATACTTGGACTTTAGATGGTTTTTGGATTGTTTGTCTTAATGAGTTAATGGGCATTCATTTGGTGGAAAAGCTCACTTGGATCATCAACAGTAAAGGTTATGTATGTAAATACTTCAGTTTTTTTTTTAAAAAAAAGCTTATCTTATTATTGTCCTTCCTTCCTTGTGGCCTATGGACATTCATTTGGTGGAAAAACTCACTTTTTATACTTTGTTTTTGTTGGGGTTTAAAATTTCTTACAATTATTCTTTTCTATGTCCTATGCATATACTATACTATATCCTATGATCCTTAAACAATTGCACGAAGACTATTGTGCCTAATGATGATGCTTAGATTGCAGTTAACAAACATGATTTAACTCTTTCTCTCATAGTTGTAGATATTAGAGAAATAGCAACCAATACCCTAAATCATATATGGCTTTGCAATTCTACCCTAGTACTTTTGTTTTTTGCAAATATACCCTATTGACTTATTTTTGGCTTGTTTTTTGCAAAAATACCCCACAAATAAAAAGGTAAATTAAAATCTGACTTTACCTTTTCTTTTGGAAAATAAAATATGATATGACACTATTTTAAATGCGAAAAAAAACAAATCCCAAATAATTTTGAAATCCCAAATGAAATCTGAAAATTTCGCAACAGGAAAAAAAACCAAGCCTCTCTCCCAGATCTGATATTTTCCGGCGGAATGTCCATCTTCTCCGGCGGAGTGTAGATCTGTTTTTTTACCGGCGAATTTAACCGATTCCGGCGTGAAGGTTTCTCTTCCAGGTTTGTTTGCTTAAACCCTTCTTCACCCATTCGAGGTAGCTTAAACCCTTCTTCACCGTTCGAGGTAGCTTAAACCCTTCTTCACCATTCGAGGTAGCTTAAACCCTTCTTCACCGTTCGAGGTAGCTTAATCCCATCGCCGCTTGAGCTTCGTTTAAGGCCCTTGCGATTCGGTCGTGAATCCGATTCATCTGCCTCTTCTGTCTATCTCCTTCGAGCCTTGTTGTTCATTTGGGTTGCTCCGATTAAGGCCCTTGTTGTTGGAGGTAGGTATGTCAAGTTTTTCAGAGTTCAAGTCAAGTAACGCCATTTTAGGGTTGCTCCGTTGCTCTTCATTTGTTTTTTAGGGTTGATTCATTGTTGTTTGAGCTGAAATGAAGTGAGGAAGTGAGGTTGAATGCAACGAATTGTATAATTGCAGGAATTGCAGGAATTACCATTGTTTCAACATTTGCAGGAATTACCATTGTTTCTTAGGGTTGATTCATCCGTGTTTGTAAAATGAGAATGTCAGATTATGTTTGTTTTTGTCACAATTGCAGGAATTACCATTGTTTCAACATTTCTTGTCAGCGTTGATGAAATATTTATCACATCGTATAGTGTTAATGTTGAAATGATCAATTTGATTGTCATGAATGTCAGATTATCTTCCTTACTTGAAATTATAATGTTTATATTTTCCTGACATTATAGCTCTCTTACTCTTGCAACTTCCTTGTCTTCTCGTGTGATCTCTACAACTGAGTATGTTGAGTTAGGTGCTTAGAAAAAGCTTAAAAGTTGATATTTTATGTTGTTTGTCTATCTCCCCCAGTGCAGCTGAAGTGGTGTAGATCTCCATATTGAAACAAAGGAGATTAAAATGGGTAAAAAGGTAAATTTTGTTTAGCTCATTGTGTGTAGTTTTCCATAGTTGACATCCTGTCAGTTTGTGTTTAAGTCTAAGTTCGTTTTGTATTTATTGACCTTGTATAATTTGTATTTTTTAGGGTCATTTAATGAGATTTGAAGGGAAAAAGTTCATCGGCAGAGTCAACCAAAACTGTCGGCGTGAATTGCTGAATCTTATTGAGAAATGCCTCTCCCCTATGGACTGGCAGAGGATAATAGATGGTCCATTTGGACCTACTGTGAAGATGGTTCATCGCCAAAACTTTTCATGCCAGCTTGTACATTACGTTTTATTCCGTCAAGTAGAAACGAGGAAGTTGTGGGAGACGTGGTATGACCTACAAGGACAGCTGCTGCATTTTTCAATGAAGGAATTTGCACTTGTGACGGGGTTATGCTGCCACAGAATGAAAGATAATGAGCTGAACCCGGATAAAAATGTCGTGAAAGAGTTATTTGATATACAGAATTTGACGTTGGCTGAGCTCGAGTCTTTATTTATGCGTACACAGCTTGATAGCCCTTTGAAATATAAGATGGCATTATTGATTATATTAGAGGGTGTCATTCTTGGGGTTGAGAAAAAAGTTCGCATAAGCACAGGTCATGTGAAATTATTGGCTGATATCGATCGATTCACGAAATTCCCATGGGGCAGGGTTAGCTACATTGAAACTCACTAGGGATTGAGTTCAACGGTGAAGAATAGATTGGAAACGGTTGAAACAAGCAGAGACTCAAGTGCAAGGTTGGGTTACAAACTCAAGGGGTTGCCAATGGCCTTTCAGGTAACATGACATGATGTAATGTATATTGTATTGAAGTTGGTATTGTAGTTACAATATATTGATGGTTTGGCTGTTCAGGTTTGGCTGTTTAAAGCTGTTAAACCAATTGCTTCAGCGTTTGCACATTTGGTGGATAAGGAGGCCTACCCACGCGGTCTACGATGGTCATCAGATTCACAACCTGATGTGACGGCTGTGGAGTCTTTCTTAGGGAAGGCCACATCCCGTTTTATTCCAAATGTGGTGTTGATAGAGGAAGAAGCAGAGGTGGAGGTCTTAAAAGAATGCAAATTTTATGGGGAAGTGAAGGACACTTACTTTGACAAGGCAGTTCAGAAATTCGAGCTAAGTAATAAGAGGTCTATCAATGGTAGAAGAAAAGGAAAGAATGATTCAGACTCTGCCCCTGCTACAAAGTCCTCGGGCCTGGATGCAAGACAGGTGATGTGCGCTATGAAAGAGCTTCATGAGCGTATGATTAATTTGGAAAACCAAGTGGACGCAGGGTTTTGTGCTATGAATAAAACCTTGGGCATAATGCAACAGATGATCAAGGAGAGGGTATTAAACAAGTCAGGTTCAACAAATGATGAACAAGAGGAAAGGGAGGTAAGATAACTGTCAATAATCGTTATTAAGTTATGTTTGGGAACTTAGATATATATATGTCATGGAAGCTCAAGCATTTGTACTTGTGTAGAATAGTAATGTCATTTTGAATTGTAATTTAGTTATGCATAAAGCTCTGTTTTTGACAAACATTATAGAATGGTGCACTTATTGATTATTCTTTTGAGTTAAATCTAACTTGTAATTTATTGAAGCATAATGGTATACATGGTCGTGATGAGGATATCGGAATGGATAGAATGGGGGGGGGTCTGATTCAAATCCCCTACAGGATGACGATGATGAAGGTGCCACTAAAGTCGACAATGGCAATTTAGGAAGCATGGTTGTTTATCGAGAGCAAAAGGATGATGAAGATGGTGCAGTTCAGAGAGATGATGTTGAGGGTGCAGTAGAAGATGAGGGGGGAAATGGAGAAACGATGACAAAAGAAGAAGACGATAAGAAAGAAGGAAAGCAAGTTGCAAGGAAGACTCCTTCAAAAAAGAAGAAGGATGATAAAGATGGTGCAGTTCAGAGAGATGATGTTGAGGGTGCAATACAGGATGAGGGGAAAAGTAATCACAAGGAAGGAAAAGTAGTGACAAGGAAGACTCGCTCAGAAAAGAAGATGGGTGATGAAGATGGCGCAGTTCAGAATGAGGCGAAAAATAAAATAGGGAGGACAAGAGGAGTTGAGGTATGCATCAATAAACCATCCTGACAGGATGGTCCCTCAGATCACCAACATGTTATTTATGAAAAAACTTATTTGTAGACGCAAAAACAAGCTGAGATGGAAGGAGAGTCTACCAAAGAATCAATTGGACTCTCAACAAGAAAAAGCAGCTCAACAAAAACAATTGATACAACTGGTGAACTGAAGGACCATCCTGTCAGGAAGAGAGGATTGTCCAGAGTAGCTGATAATCCCAAACGATACAAGGTTTCAACGCCCAAAGGATTTTCAAACATGAATAAATTGCAGTGTTGGTTAGACTCAAAGGAAAGGTTAGGAAGTTGTCCCTCCTGTCTTGATTATATGAACCTGTCTTGAAGATATGAATGCGTGTTTGAGGTGTTAATTAAACCATGTTATGATGCAGTGAGAAAATTGTTTCTCCAACTGGAGAATATCTAAAGAGGGAGTTTTTTGAGCCATTGTTGCAACCAAAGGGGTGGCTGAAATCTAATGTAAGCTCCTTTCATTTTTTATATAAATTATCGTGGCATGCAACAAATTTGTGGTATGACATATATTTTTGGTTTGTAGCACTTGGAAGAATGTATGTATTATCTTGGGTGTCGCGTGCGTGACAAACCAGTGGCAATATTGGACACCTGGTTTCAGCGTAATTTGGACAAGGAAATGAATAGATGGTTATCAGATAAGCAAAGTTATGTTGCTAATGGAGGTAAGATGAGATACCTACGTGGGGAACTGCCTGCAATTTATTGGAAGGATATGGATCTTATATACCTCCCCTTCAATTTCAAGGACAAATATTGGGTAGCTTTGGAGATACAACTAAGTAAATGGTGTGTCACTGTATACGATCCCAACGTCAATTTGTTCAAATTTTCGGAAGTCCATAGGCTCCTTGCAGAGTTGACATATATTCTTCCTGTCATGATAGCACAATATGAGCCTTTGGCAACAATTTATGAACATAGGCGGGGAAATCCCCTAAATGTGACTGGTGTTCCTACATTGGAGAGAAACAAGAGAGGGTAAGTTGTTTACATAAATTGTTCATTTGTTTGTGTGAAATTGGTTATAATATCAGCAAACCAACTACATGTTTTACTTGTGTGCAGGGGCGATTGTGGCGTCTTCACGATCAAGTACATAGAAATGCTAAGTTTCGGACGTCAAAACATCGTGAACGTGGGTGACAAATTTGTGGATGAGTACAGAAAAAGGATAGCCGATAGTATATTCGATATGAACTGGTTTGACTAGTGGAGGATATGTTATTCACTTTCATGTAAGCTTCACTATAGTTGGGATAGTGCTAGTGTTGTATGATTCCTTGTTGGGGGGTTTTCGCTAGAATTGACTTGTATTGTTGACAATAAGTTGTGTTAAGATTGTTTTGGAAATGTAGCAATATTGGTTGTTGCATTTCTTGTTCAAAATTCCTACCAGTGTTGTTCAAAATTCATGTCAGTGTTGTTTTGGAAATCTAGGGTAATTGCCAGTATTGCACATATGTTATTTGTCACATTGTATACTCCTATTGTCGGAAATATCCTTTTTTCTGTTGTTTTAGGGTACAAAATTATTTTGTAATATTATTTGTTCACCGATTTGACCGTTTTAATAATATTTAATTTAGAATAAAAAGCGTAAGACATACACCGATTTATCTTTCTTCGAAGTTCGAATTCTCCCAAAAGCCCCTCCGTGTTTACCTTCCAAAATTCCCTCCACATTTCTTCTTTTTCCTTCCCAAGAAGGCGACTCTGCAAACATCCATCATTGTTATCAGACATTTTCTTCTTCCCCAGAAGGCGACTCTTCAACTCCTCCATCTTTCTCGATTTATGCTTACTTACTCTTGAAGTCCATCTCCACATTTTCTTACTTACTCCCTCCTCCATCTTTCTCCATTAACGCGTTACAAAAGAACCCTAGAAAATGGTAGTGCTTAGAGACCGTAAAGAATCGACCCCAAAGAAGAGTGGATAGAAAAGAAAGAGAAAAGAAGACGACAGCCAGGTTCGAAAAAAGAAGAAGCAGAGAGGCATAGTGCAGACGAAAGGCGGAAAACTTCTAACAGTTCCATAGGGAAAAAAGCCGCGAAGGGCAGGTCGAGGCCAAAAGCGAATGATGAAGAGGGGAATAAACCCTTAATCTTTAAAGAGGATGTAAGTTGTCTAAATTTTTTTGTTTAGGGCTTAGCGTAATTTTTCAATTGTCCTGTCACCCATCTGAAATGGTTTACTTTGTATCAGGAGTGTTTTTTTAGGGTTTTATGTTTTTTCATCTGTCGTCTGAGGCTTCTGAAATGGTTCGATTGCGTGTGTTTATGGTTATTTTCATTTGGCTTGCAGATTAGGTACAGTTATTTCAGAGGTGCACCTTTCTACGGCAGAATTAACATAAACTGTAGGGTGCACTTTGTTCGTGAGATTGAAAACAAGTTGACACATGTGGATTGGCAACGGGTTTTGGATGGCCCGTTTGGAAAAGTTTTGAAAATGTTGCAGCATGTATCATTTTCTTCACAGACAGTGCATGCAGTTCTATTTAAGCAACTTGAAACAAAAAAGAAGTGGGAGTCTTGGTATGAGGTGACAGGGAAAGAGTTGAGGTTTTCGATTAAGGAGTTCTGTCTCATAACTAGACTGAATTGTGGGGAACTTCCATTTGTGGATACTAAAGCAGACGGGCTAGTAATGGAGCATTTTTTTGGTAGTCCTGGTGGTCCTAAGACGACCATACAAGATGTTTACAACAAATTTAAAGAACATCGTGAATTGGATAACTACAAAATGAAATTGGCACTGTTGTTGATAGTTGAGGGTCTATTGCTGGGAGGGGATAAGAAGAGGCTAGTGAAGCCGTTGCATGTTAGGCTGCTGGAGAATATGGATAACTTTTGGGATTATCCATGGGGAAGGGTTGCTTATGAAGAGCTTCACAAGTCATTGACCACAGCATTGGCCAAAAGAATGCAAACAATAGAGAAGGCAAAGCTACTCTCCGACACACCAAGAATTCCATATTCCATTCAAGGCATGCCAGTTGTGTTTCAAGTAGTTTTATTTGCAGCATAGTAGTATACTTTATGCTATACTATGACAGGATATTTCAGTATAGGGTGACAGGATCGTGGTGAATATGCAGGAAGTTTTTCTTGTTTGATTGACAGTACATAGTAGTTTTCCAACATACTATTAATTGCATTCCAGATTGTTTTAGGGTGACCTGATCTAAATTTGTAATGGTTGAAATATTAATTACTGAATATGTTTTTATTTGCAGCATAGTAGTATACTTTATGTTATACTATTACAAGATATTTTAGTACTGGGTGATAGGATCGTGGTGAATATGCCCGAATTTTTTCTTGTTTGATTGACACTACATAGTAGTTTTCCAACATATTTTTAATTGCATTCCAGATTGTTTTAGGGTGACCTGATCTAAATGTGTAATGGTTGAAATATTAATTACTGAATGTGTTTTATTTGCAGCATAGTAGTATACTTTATGCTATACTATGACAGGATATTTGAGTACTGGGTGACAGGATCGTGGTGAATATGCCTGAAGTTTTTCTTGTTTGATTGACACTACACAGTAGTTTTCCAACATACTTTTAATTGCATTCCAGATTGTTTTAGGGTGACCTGATCTAAATTATAGGGTGACATGATAAAATGAAATAATGTATCTTAATTTGCTAATTTTTAAACCGCTTGTTATTGTAGATATGGGTATGGGAAGCTGTGCCAACATTTGGTCTCCAATTTGCATCAAAGTTGAGTGAATCTGCAATGCCTCAAGGTCTTCGTTGGTTTTCAGACGACGCCCCTGAAAATGGAGTGTTGGAGTTGTCTTTGGCTGATCCTACACATGTGGTTAAGCCCATTCTTATTCCCGATGAGGATGAGCTATCCGACTGCTACTATGTTGTTGAATTGGATGACCCGCATTTTGACAAAATTGTGAAGGAAGCAATGAAGGGTTTGAAAAAGAAGGGGAAGGGGAAGCAAGGAAAAGATGGAGCGAGCTTGAGTAATGCATCTGTGCAGTCATCAGAGGTGATAAGTCAGATGTTCAGAATGATGAAGAGGTTGGAAAAAGGAGTGCTTGACAGGATGAAAATGCTGGAAAAGAGGGTATCAAAGGAGGAGGAGGTGCGTAAGCTCAAGAGTACTGGGAAATCAAAGAATTATTCGGATGAGGATGAATCCTATGGTGAGTCTGATGAGGAAGAGGAGGAAGTTTATAAGGATGATGAGGTGGATGATAAGAAAGTTGAGGGTGTTTTATCTGAGAGTGATGAGGTTGAGAGTGATGATGATGATGATGATGATGATGATGATGATGATGAATCTGGTGATGGTGATGAGGCTAATGACAATGAAGAACTTCGGCAGGGTGGTGACAAACCGAAGGAGGATGACAAGGTAGATGTTTCTAATGAGGATGAAGTTTCTGATGAGGATAATGAGACTGATGGTGAGGAAGTTAAGGAGGCTACGGAGGAGGAAGTTTCTGATGACGATAATGAGACTGATGGTGAGGAAGTTAAGGAGGCTGCGGAGGAGGAAGTTTCTGATGACGATAATGAGACTGATGGTGAGGAAGTTAAGGAGGCTGCGGAGGAGAATTAAGGATGCGTTGGAGAAGGTGGAGAAGGTAGAGGTTAAGGTTCAGGAGGCTGCGGTGGAGAAGGTACATGCTGAAGGAAAAGAGGTATGAAAATTATCAATTTCTCATCCCTACTATGACATTATTGTTTGTACGAAGTGACAAGATTTATAGTTTATAGTCAGTGAGTTTTTATGTTTTACAAGAAAAGGCATGGTGACAAGATTTGTACGCATGCATGACATGGTTATTATGATTGCAGGATTTTGATAATTCCATTGAGGCTAACAATGATGTTGAGGGTGCGTATGGTGTTATGGCCCTTGTCAAAGACATAAATGAAAATGCTGGCGTTGGGGAAAAGGACCAGGAGCAGGATTTTACTAACGACATTGAAGGAGCACCGGAGGCTACCCAAGCTGAGGTAGAGCAAAGAGAGGAACCTCTTTCAGTGCTAGGCGTTGTGGTTGCTTCATCCAAGAAGGCGAAACCCAGAAATAAACGAGAGCATCATCTCCAACCGACGAGGTTTCTTCCTAGTCGTATGGTGAAGCCATCCGCCCAAAAAAAAACACCTTACATAGATGAGAAAAAGGGGAAAATTGTGAAGAAGATAACCAAGAATCCACAGGTGAAGGAGATGACTGCTTTGATGGAATGGATGAATGATGAAAGGTTAGTATCCCACGGATTTAATAATAATGTTCAACTATCTTTCATGGATTGAATTACGCCTTCTTTGTTTTTCAGCTCTAAGCCAATAGTTGGACTGTGTGGTGAAGAGATGGGCAAGAAATGGATTGGCCTAATACTGGAACCAAAAGCTTGGCTGGAATATGGTGTAAGCTATTTAAGTATGATGTCAACATAGTTTACTGTTGGGATTTATTGCAATGCCTGACAGGATGAATTATATTTTTTTGAAGCATATCGATGAAGTTTGTGGTTATATCCGTAAGACACTTTTGGAGTCCGAAGTTAAAAGCAAGGCCACAATATTGGACATTTTCTGGACTGCTGATTATACGGATGCATTGAAATACTATATGAAAAATGACTGCACTATTCCACCTGCATTTGAACGTGCACTCGCATACTTTAGGGGAGATCGGCCTAAGACTTATGGGTCCAGTTGGGATGATCTGGACTTCATTTACTTCCCCCTCAACATCGATAACAACCATTGGGTGGCTGTTGAGATCGATTTGCAGCAATGGCAGGCAAATGTATATGATTGTAATGTGGCTTTGAACCCTGACTTGGCCATATAGAACTGCGTGCATGCGATTTGTCGGTTTCTTCCTCACTTCATGACACAGTACCCCCCGCTTGGCAAGAGATTTGAACATCGGGGTACTAAAGAGATTAAATTTGAGAGAATTCAAGGACTGAAGCAGAACAAGCGTGGGTAAGTCGAAATATGAATCCCCTTATGAATTTTATTACATACTTCATCTGAGTAACAAAGTGCATGTTGTGTTCGTAGTCATGACTGTGGGATATACACTCTGAAACACATGGAGTTGCTTAGTGCTGGTCGGAAAAATCTAGACGTTGTGGTAGACAAATTTATTGACGGCTTCAGGAGCGATATGGCTCACAGCGTGTTTGACGGGGTCTGGAGGTCGAGTATATGAGAGTGTGCATCGGTTAGATTACAAGGAAGTTTATTTGGATATAAGATTTTTGGATATTTGGATCACATCGTGTTTTATGACAACTTGAACTTGTTTAGATTGCTCACATCGTTTAGATCACAATTTGTTTTATGACAACTTAACTGACAAGAAAAAAGTAGTCAACCGTCATGAACTTTCACTAACTGCCCAAGTGCCCACCAACTCCTGTCAATCAATGATAGGATAATATGACAACTTGAAATTGAACTTTTTTAGATTGCATACAAGTTTTATGACAACTTCACTGACAACAGAAAAATAGTCAACCGTCATGAACTTTCATTAAATGCCCACCAAATCCTGTCAATCAAGATATTAACCCAATTAACCCTAATAATTGAAACCCTAACATCTACCAACCCAAAAACCTCTTTATATACCCCCTCATACAAACCATATTTCCTCATCCACAATCCGCTCCAAAACTTCTTCCACAATCCGCTCCAAAAATTTCCCTTCTCTTGTTTCGTTTGTTTCCTCATACTAACCATGGCTTATGAGCCTAACGGCCAAAACAATCACATGGTTTACACAACTGTCCATACCGGGGGGAGACTCATCCCTTCAAGGGGACAAGATGCCAGGATTTCAACCCATGTCTACCAAGGCGGGAGGAAGCAAAACTGGAGGCCCTCGGCTGAAATGGTACAAGATATCCATTGGTTGCTGAACCAACTATTTTATTTTAACGACTCCGAACGGGACGCCTCTTACTTCTTCGAAGTTGTGCCCACCCATGACAGGCCTCGTACCTTGAGGGCCTTACAGCGCCGCGGAGACGCCGTCGCCCTTGCCGCCCAAGGTAGATCTGTTGCCTTCATCAATATATATGTCATCACTGGAGATATTGTTGATGAACTTCCGCAGCGTGACGGCCCAGAATCATCTGTCTCCTCCGCAAATATATAGAATCTGATTAAGTGATCTAGTTTAGGGACAATGTAATGTAGTATTTTATGGTATGTTATGATAGGTATGTCAAGTAGGAAGATGATAATGTCATATAGCGACTATATATAGTCAGTAGATTATGGTATAGTATGTTATGGTATGTTGTAATGTCGCATGAATTAATATTATATGTCAAGTTCCTCATCCATAATGTGATATTATGTAATTCTCTTTTATTTAATATAGAATGTTATGGTAATGACGCATGAAATAATACTCTATGGTGATGGTAATGGCGCATGAAATAATACTCTATGGTGAATACTCTATGTCGGGATATATATATAACGACGACAGGATAATATTACATTAACATACGGATGCATATTAACAAAATACATATCATTTATACGAAAATTAATATGAGTGGTAAGAGATCCTTCAAGAGTTTGGAACTCTGACTACACATATTAACAAAATACATAATTGAAGAGGTAACACAACACAATTAACGGCAACATGGGCCGGTTGAGGGATTAGGACAGTTTCGTGAGTTATGGCCGACAACACCACAACTTCCACACCTTCTCCTCGGGCCCCTGTATTCTCCACGTGACGGGATCCTTTTCTTCCTTGGTCTTCCGGATTTCCTCCTAACAACCGGGGGCAAACATGCTCTATTCAAGACCGTGTCAGGAACTTCCCAACGCTCAAATGCAGGAACCAGATATATAGTTTCCTTGTACACTTCCTTCCACATTTCATCAGTAAAGAAGGGATGAACAAGAGTGACAGGATCCACACCACAATCCTTCACGACCGCTATTACATGCGCACAGGGAATTTCATCAACTTGGAAAACGTTGCAGTAGCAGGTTCGAGCATGCAGATTTACCAAGAGTGTACTTCCATTGGCATGCACTTGAAACTCGTATTGATTTAGCCTACTCACAACCATTGTCAACGATTTCAAATAATTACCATCTAGCTCAGTAGAAACAGTCGGGGTTAGAATATCCAAATGTCGTTCTCCCTTAAATCGCCTGTCACAAAACCAATTACTCATGACATTCAGTATACCATCAAGCAACCCAATCAACAACAGTCGACGCGGGCCCAGTAAGCGACTATTCACGGATTCTGCGTTGTTGGACGTCATAATGTTGAATCTGTTTGCGGGCATATGACTTCTTGTCCACGCTTCAAATCCAACACCCCTGAGGTACGTACAGACTTCAGGAGACTGGTTGCAAAGTCTTGCAAATTCACGATTAAAGTTCTATTTGGTGTACGCTTGATTTGCCTTTTGGTACAGAATCCATAAGTCATTTCTTTTAAACCTCGTCTTCACGTTACCCCATAGGTGAAGTGTGCAACAACCATGCTTTGCGAAGATATAGCGTTCTCTTAAACCTTTGTATATACTTCCATGACGGTCAGACACAAATACGAGGACATGATCGTCGGCAACAACAGAGCGTAGGTGTCGGAAGAAATACGACCATGAACTATCATTCTCGCTGTCAACAACAGCAAAAGCCACTGGATATATTTGTCTGTTTCCGTCTTGTGCCACTGCAACTAGAAGTGTGCCTCTGTACTTTGATCCTAGATGGGTACCATCCACAGTTATGACCTGCAGTAGTTTTCAATCAGCTCTACAATGTCATATATCGATTTGACAATAGTATCACGGAACGTGACAAGATGGAAATATACCTTTCTTAAAAACTTCATTCCATTGCGCCAAGCACCCAAGCTGATGAAACAATACTTGAATCGACGATTAGAGTCTACTTCAACATGTGTGACTGTCCTTGTATTCATCATTTCGAGCATGTACATGTATCCATGAATCCTATTGTAGCTTTCTTCAGCTGTGCCTCTTATCCTGTCAATGGCGGTTAAACGTGCTCTGTTTGCCTTGTCGTAACCAACTGGCACTCCTATTTTCTTCATGCTGTCTTGAATTTCGGCAGCACGAGGTCTGGAACATGTATCGACTGTGTTAAATTTGTAACAGGATTGTATATGTAACATGCTAAGGTTAGTTCATAGACATGCTCATATATGATCGTACTAACAGGATAGTTTACTTACCTTGACATAATATGGTCAGCAATTATGCTTGAACTTGCATGTCTGTGGTAATTATGCTTTAGCTTCATGCTACATGTATGCTGTCCACAATACTTCCTTACTTGAAACAATCCTGTGCTGCCAAGAGCGGTCCCACGACAAAAAAATGTGCAACTAGGATCAATGCACCTTACCACATATAACTTCTTATCAGACTTTTGGACGTGTATCTGGAAGCGCCTCTATAATGCCATCAAGGATAAACGATCCTTAAGATCCTTCTTGCAATTGAAGTGCTCACTAACTTTTATTTCCAAATTATTGCCGCTCACCCCATTATCCTCCATTGGCTCATCCAATTGCCTTTTACACAACTGTTTACTACGATAGTACTCGGCTTGAATCTGTTGTAGAACTTCCTCATCAATGTCTATGAATAAGTTTTCGACTTCATTAGTGTCATCCAACAATGTCCCTTCTTCAACATCCTCCTCAAGGTCATTCCAATCAAAATCTCACCCAACGTCTTCCCCATAATCACTCTCAATGTCAATACAGTCCTGTATTCTTTTCGTTCCTGTGGAAGACCTTTTTTCTCTCCCATCAGTTTCCGAGTCTGCCTCAGATTGGCTCACCAAGTCAACTATTTGAACTTCCCCATTGTTTACACGCCAAATTTTTGGTTTAAGTTCATACATGTCACAATCAACGATATTTCGTATTTCGTCAGTGGGATAATTGTTGCTTACCTTATTGTTCTTGTCGGATTTGGGACGATCAGTGACAGGATGGTGATATACCACAGCCTCGGGCTCTGCCTCTTGAGTTTGTGTTAACGGTGGCGGAGTCAGACACACTGTCATGTCCTCGTCATCACTTCTACTTGGATGGCAACCTACCACAACCTCTGGCTCTTTGTTTCCCTTCTTTTTCATACTCGCATATAACTCGATAGGCCAAATGTTATCGTATGAGTGTGCGTTCAAAAACTTTAACGCACCAAGGTCCTCGTCATCTTTGACATCGATTGGTTGTGCCAGTGGTTTCCACGATGATAGATATTTTATCTCCATTTCATCTATCTCGTCGATGCATTTAATCTTCTCAGCTAACTTTGTCCTGAGATTTGAGTAATTCATATCTGCATACAAAAGAAGTCCTATTGTCATTGTGATCCCATTAAAAACCCACTTGTTTCCCTTACATGTCCATTCACCACCTGTTTTCAGAGTCAAGTAGTATGATGTTGAACCTGTTACACGAACAAAAAGCAAACACAAGTTCAATACTTTATTAGGGCCAAACGGGGACCCCCGTATGACAATGCCCTAACACCGACATGAAAGAGTAAGCAAGACCATACAAGATTTTATTGTAAAGAAGAATAGGAATAAGAACGTGAAAGTCAGAACTCACCCATTATTAAACTTCTTCTATTCCAAAGATATTGAAGACGCTATACAATCTATTTTGAAGCTTTGTGGATTTAAGGTATTGTGGTGTTACGGAAACTTTGTGCAGGTTTACAGGTTGGGTTATGCTTGGATAACAATCCCTAACACGTGGGTAAAGGGGTAGAAATTGGAGGGAAATTTTAGAGGGAAAACAGAGGTTTTCCCTCTAAGTGTGTACTATATTTTCAGAAGTCATATCAGGTGAATAGTTATAAAGCAATATTTCTCCAACAAAAACAGCTAAATAAACCTCAGCGGGGACCCCCGACCATTCCTTCTCATTTTTCCTCAACAATCCCTAAACCCTCTCTAGGCCGAACTTGAAGGTAACCCTCTTTGTTTATTGTGTGGTTTTCATACTGGATCAGTAAGCACGTATCACTTATTTTTTGCTGAAAATCTTTCTTTGTTCTGTAAATCTTTCTTTGTTTATGTAGTACTCGAGTACAATGTCATCCAGCGACACCTCAAGTTTTCAAAGCGGGGACCCCCGCAAATATGAACATCCACCTTCAACTCCTACACCTTCTCAATTAGAGGAGAAGTTGCAAGAAGAGTTAGACATGTTGCTAACGAATAGCCCACATTCCAACATGTTGGGTGAAATAATCACACGCCTACGTACTGAGATACATGAACTTGGACAGAGAATCATGGAACTCAATACAACTGAGATGCAATTCGATCATGCAATTTGGCGACTAAATGAAAGGGTGGAAGAACTTGAAGCTGAAAACAAGGCACTACACTCCCAGGCAAACTTCAGAAACCATGTAATATTTCCTATTTTTGCGTTTGGTGCTGGTGTGATTCTAGGGATTAGTGCTTTCAGCATTTGTAATCGAGCATGTAGGCATGGTTGAGGATGAATTGACTATGAAGTATGTACCTCATGACTTTGGTTTTTTATGTAAGAGGCTGAATTTTATTTTCGAATAGTTTTAGAAAGCATGGTTTCAGCATTTGTAATCTACATGTCAGATTGCCAAAACATTAATGTTGACACTACACACACCGACAATTACCTTACTAGAATAGTTGTCAACTGGATACTATCATTACATTCCTACAATATTGTAGCGTGGGCTACCATTACATTTCTACAAAAAGGATAGTTGTCAACTGGATGATATCATTACATTACTAGAATCACAACTACCTACTGTCAAACTACTCATGCACGCGGAATGCACAACCTTCATAGGCGCTACGTAATACACAATCCTTTAGGATTTCTTGCCAGTGCCAATCCTGTCAAAGACCAAAAACACCGTAGTTAATCAACCGTTTTAATCCTGTCAATGACCAACAACAATGACCAACTCTACTTTTTTTTTACCGGGAATTACCTTTTCTAAAATATAAGGGTTTCCAACTATAATAAGCAATGATCGGGCACGAGTCAGGGCAAAATTTAACCTCTTCGGGTTGCTCAGATATCCCATGCGGAAAGTCCTGTCATATTCATCGTGGTTAGCGGTCGATCTGACTGTTGACAGGATGATCACTTCCTTTTCTTCACCCAGAAACTGCTCAACCCCGCCAATCTCAATATGCCTCATACGTAGAGACATGAGAGCCTTCCTTATCTTTAGTACTTGTTGTGGGAAAGGGGTAATAATCCCGATGTCTTGCTCAGGCACATTCCTTCTTATCAGCCTCTGTACGAGCTCAACCACCTTGCTAGCTTCAATCCTATTAAACCATGATGGGCTGCCCTTTTCCCTCTCATCAAAGCCTTGGATGCCACAGAACATGAAAGGGAAGTTCCTATTGGGAAGCATATCAGCCCAAGGTAAGAAACATGTCTTACTGTCTTCTCAATCTGGCCTCAATGCTCCACTATAAAATAGTCTTGAAGGAACATTGACAATAGCAGGGTGGCTCCGGTAATTGTTCAACAACATTGTGACATAATTAGGATCCCCTGATCTGTAAACTTCAAAGTCCAACAGCCTCTCTAGAAAAGATCTTCCCAAACCATAAGCCTCAGTTTGCTTTGAAAAAATATCAGGCCCAAGTTGTTTGGGATCACCACAAAGAACAATAACTGTGTTCTTTTCTATGAGGGTTGATATGGGGATCATTGTCTCTGGCTCTGAAACTTGGCTTGCATCATCTAAGATGATGTGGGAGAAGTGGCCACGGTTAACCCTTTCAGCATGATAGAGGTAAGATGCACTCGTGTATGTCGTTATTATTATCTTGTACATGCGGAGTGCATCTCGAGAAGGGCAAGTGAAGAAACCAACACTGTAGGTGCAAAACCTCAACAATGAAGCGTTTATTCTTTGTAAGGGACGATGTGTGGCATTCAACCTATAAATATCTTCCTCCCTCAGTGAAGGACACTCACAAAGGATTTTCTCTAATATGTGATCTGTCGCACAATTTGAATAAGCACATACCAGTATATGAGAATCACGTCTAGTTGTATAGAGTTGTAGGATCACCTCCACCAGTGTTTTTGTCTTTCCTGTTCCCGAGGGTCCATAAATCACATAAGGAGCTCCTCCTCTGCAGCCTAAAATTAACTGAACAACATTTTGTTGTTCCTCATCAAGAAGATGTGAGATATGCATAAAATTGTTGGTTGTAATCCTCCGTTTTGACTGATACTCATGGGGAAAGAGGAAGTTTTCATGTAATGCCTCTGCAGATTGAATGGCTTCATGAAGCTTATAGAAATTTGTCCCGTTGAACACAAAACAGATTTCATACACATTGCTATCTATATGCCTTTGGTAAAATTCATCATTAAATTGCAATACTAATTCATCAGCTTCAACACGGTCGATCACGCCCTGTTCAAAGAACATTAGCAAGTTCAACATGAGAACATAGCTTTGACAACGATAATTCGTGCAATTTCATAATTCATACCGACAATAGTATATAACACTTTGACAAAAAACATAAGATACCTAACATTATTGACATACCTGATGGACATAATATTCTCCATAAACATTCACCACATCTCCACTGACAACTGAGGGCCTTCTTTCACCTAGTCCTAGCACTTTAAGTGATACAAGCCTGACATTATACCTTTGTCTCAAAGTAACAAACTTCATATTATAAGATTTGACATACTCCTGTAAACAAATATATAAAAAAGTCATTCAACAACTTGGTACTATGGCAGAACGATGCCATTTAGCTATCCCCTCAGTCCCCCAACCCCCATACATAGAAAACATAACACTTACCATAATCAGAAGTTCCATCACCCCTAACAACTCAATGAAATACGACACATAATTTTCCTCTGTTAAGCCTTGTAAGACCATTTCAGGGATTTCCTCAAACTCTATCGCTTTCCTGATCTGTGTTGGTATGTTATATGGTCTCTAAGGTGCCAAAGCTTTGGATACCTCATCTTCAGCCAAGAGGAAGACAAGTCGTTCAATAATCCCCTGACCAGTTTGGATATGAAGTATAGATGTGAAAAGGCCAATCCCCTTGGGCACACAAGACATCCATATAGTCAGGCTACCATGTGGGTTCAAATTTCGTTCCACCATATCAAAACAAGGGACAAAATCTTCCTCGAGTATGTCATCTGGCTGGCCAGATGGAGGTTTCATCAATGACAACACAAATGAATCTTCAGGAATTGAAGCATAAATCTTCACACCCCAAAGTAAAATATATTCATCTGTGGTGTTTTCTATGGTGAATGACGCCACGGCAACCTCGTTCACAGGAACCGATTGAGGCTTTCTTCCAGCAAATGGAAATGGCACATACACCATGACAGGACCCTCCTCAGTTGGCGATGATGTTGTGACTGAAGGAACATCAATGAAGCCAACCTCTCCCTTGTCTCCAATGGTAGAGTATTCATCGTCCATACCTATTTGCCACTCAATTAAAATCCAACTGAAGCTTGTGACTCCCCAGGAAAAAACACCAACAACCACACTAGCTGCTCTAAGGAGAGGAAAGAGATGGGTAAGATGAAGTGAAACAAAGAGAGAGTAGAACTGGAAGTATGTACAGTTAGGATAGTCAAACAACACACACTCCAATGAGATGAGATAGATGAAGTGCCATTACTATCTCCATAAAGTAAGACCTCTGTGAAGTAAATCAGTCTGAATACGGTCACATTTATCAATCATACATTATTACACTGTGAAAATAGTATAAATAGTATGTCACAATAACAATTTAAAATGTCACGCTTTGGAAATCACCAGCACTACAAGTTCCTCCTCTGTACCTAAAAATACTCAAACATGGAGCATTTTCTAATTAATATATCTTTAAAGTAGATTGGTGAGATGAAGTGCAATTAATATCTATGTAAAGTAAAATTGCCAAAGAAGTATAGCATCAGGAACGGGATATCTAATTAAGACATCTTGTATTTAGATTAGTAAGATGAACTATCCACCTTCTTAGTAGACATATATCCAATTTCAACGCTGTAGTTATGACATTTTTATTTCTAAGTATGACAATTGTTTTCCTAAGTCCGACAAGAACTTTCTATTATAGCAGGAAAAAAACATTTTCAATATAACTACCAGTTCATCCAGACTAGAATCATTTCTTTACTTCAGAAAATTTCCACTTCATCTCTTCACTTGGGTTTTACATTTGCTCCCTTCTGAATATTTGTTTTTACATACTTTAGCCCTAGAATCATTTCTTTAACTACCAGTTCATCCAGACTAGAATCATTTCTTTACTTCAGAAAAAAACCTTGTCAATATAACTACCAGTTCACCTTGAAAACTGCTTCTTAATCAATCTGCTGAGTTCAACAGTTCTTCGGGTTCATATGCTGAGGTTCAACCCTTCTCTCGCCCATCGCCATTCCTTTTTAATAGTTGCACAGTTCGCCATGGAGATACATCGTCATTCCTGTTTACATCGCCATTCCTTTTTTACAGTTGCACAGTTCGCCATGAAAAAAACCCTCTGAATATAACTACGTACCAGTTCAAATCTTTCACTTTAACAATTACAAGGACGTCTGCAAAATGGAAGGGAGAGGGAGGGGAGGGGAGGGGAGGGAGGATGGGTTTAAATCTTTCACTTTCAACTGTTGATGCACCGGCCGACGGGATGGAGGAAGCCGGGATGGCCGGGAAGTGGGCGGGAAGTGGGAGGGAAGTGGGCGGGAAGTGGGAGGGAAGGGGGCGGGAAATATTTTAGGGTTTTAGAGGGAAATCCTAAAAATTATTATTTTACTATTTTGGGCTTTTTGTTTCCTTTTTCTTTTCATGCTTTTTTTTTATTTTATTTCATTTCTGAATTAAAATAAAAAATTAAATATTTTGCAAAAATACCCCATTTGGTGTATATATGCAAAAAAAGAGTCAAAGTGATATATATGCAACTCACTAATGCATTTGGGGTATTTTTGCAATTCGGTGTAGATATTATCCATTGGAAGTCAAAAATAGAGAACCCATTATGCTTTTACTGACTTTTTTGTTGCTTAATGCATAATGTGATTAAAATTTTACTTTTCTATGGTTTGTTATCATTGTGGTTCTTGGCCATGTAAGTAATTATTCCCATCATACTTTCTATCCATCTTATGAGAGTTTATAGTTGCATTTTTGTAATTATATGAGAATTTCCATCCAATTTTAGTTGTGTTTGCAATTTGATGAGAGTTCTCAGATCGATCTTGATTACTGCAAGTCCCGTCAGGTCCTAATTATTCCTCGCCTTGATGTTACTTTTGCATACTAATGTTAGTTTCTTCTTTTAAGTTTCTAATATCCAATATGTTGCAAGTGTAGGAGCATGCCAAGAAGGGCTTGGAGGAGCCTCACAAGAGCTTTGAAGGACATGTCTTGCATTGTCAGCAGGCAAATAATGGGCTGAAAACTGGGAAACAACATTTTAGCCAGCAAAGAAATCCATAGTGTGGGAGGAATAGTAGCAACATAAATTTTGCCATTCAACTAGGGTAGATGATGTAGCAATCAGTTTCTGCAATGCCATTCAACCAGGGTGTAGTTGCTACTACTCCTTCTGCATTTAACACTACACTTGGTCAGGCGCTTACTACTTTGTTGTCTACGCCAAGCGGTTTGGGGTTGCAAAGCTTCCTGAGTCCTTTTTGGACTGCTGGAGTTGGAGCAGCTTCAGTTGTTCTTAGAGTCGTGCAAGGGATGGAAGGTGGCTATGGGAATCAGGGAGTAGGGAGTAGTCTTAACATGGGAATGTTGGGTGGCTATGAGACTCAAACTGGAGCACAGAGTGCTTACACAAATCAGCAACAGGGCGGCGACAACAGAACACAACATGGTAATGGCCACATGGGTTTATATAGTGGCCTTTGAGAGTTGTTTAGGTGTACTCTCTTACACAAGTCCTTAACTTGGTGTCTTGTGTATGAATTTGTTTGTCTTTTATCGTTTTGCATCATAGTTGCCTATTTCTGATTTCCCTCTGCATTAGTCTTTATCTATGATGTTCTCATGCATGTTGAGAAGGTTAGGTGTTGCCTTGGTGCTAGTAGGTGGCTGTAAAAAAAATGAACTTAGGAAATTGGAGGGTACTTGGTGGGTTAATATATCCCAGATTGTGGCATGAGCTAATAAAAATTGAAATGAAATATTATGCTAGACAATTATGATGTACCTTGTAGACTAGAGCTCAAGAACTGAGCGTTTGGATACATGTATTCATTGTAATACTAGACAGGGTAAGCTATTGCCTTTTTCAACATATGAATACATATGTTTTTGAATTTGAAGCTCGTGTGTTCAATTCTCTTATAATAGTTTCCTCAGGGATATGTATAATAAATATAGATAGAGTATACGTAAAGTTCATATCTACGTAAAGTTCATATCCTTGTTTATTTGTAGGTACGAAGTTAGTCTACGTAAAGTTCATAAGCGGTGGACAATGGAAAGTTCATGGGAAAAGCTGGTTGTATGATGATGGTGGTAGAATAGTAAGAGCCATGTTGATTTCAAAGGACATGGACTTGGCTACACTACAGAGGAAATGGATTCAAAAGAACCCATTTGATGAAGAGAAGTACTTAGTGCAGATACATTACCTTTATCCAAACAAACCTGACCTTCCTCCGATTGCTTTAAATGATGACAAAGATCTGTAGGCGTTCAAGTTCTTGAACATGAGTGGAGAAAATGCAGCAGAGTGGAAGATTGAGTTGTATACCAACCTTTTAATGAATGAAGAGATTCCAACTAAAAGCATTGTACATCATACTCTTATTTTTATGCTAGACAAGAGAGTTCCGCATCAGAGATCAACGAGAGAGTTGTTACAGTTGAAGAACGTGAAAGGGAGATTGATGATGGTAACTGAACTGGTGGAAGTTGTTGGATAGGCAGTCTTCTACTCGAGTATATGACTCACCTCTTGAAGAAGAAAGAGTTGATCTCTCACAAAGGGATACGACTCACCCTAGGTTAAAGATCAAAGGTTTGATCGATATTACTCACGATCAAGGATAGATTGTTCGATATGACTCACGAACAAGAAGAATTTCTGAGTAAACTAAACTCCATAACTGGTTTTTGATTCAAGATAGACGTGCTTACAATAGGCCTTGGAGGCCTGCTTAAATAGGCTACAAAAACAACCTTTCAACTAGCCTAGATAAGACAACTCCAACTAATGAACTTCTAAGCTTAATAACATTAATTATAGACATTCAAATGAGCTCATATTCTGGAATATAAAAAAACTAAGTAGTTATGAGGGTCTCTACCAAATGTGGGCCCATTTTCACAAATGTAACAAACTTGGGCCCATGGACAATGCAAGACTATCATCTTGGCGCGGTGTCGTGTGCATCTTCAATTTGGTGAAGTAGAACCATCGAGCCCATGGCTTATTTGCTTGCCACTCCTTGGGTCATATGAACTCTTAGGGTATTCATGATTGATCCTAGGAAGGGTCACATCATCCTCCCCTGCTTAAAAAGGATTCGTCCTCGAATCCAAGTGCACTTCAAGAAAAAACTTTAGAGCACACAACATATGTGTGGCTCTGATACCACTTGATAGGATCTTGCTTCTAGGTGTCCACAGTTCAAGGTATCTGCTCCACTAAGTGCCCAAACGAAGGAGATGCAAAGGTATTTTCAGGAACTCAACAATCTGTTTTCCAGAAATTGGCCAAGACCTCAACGAGGTCTTTCTCCTTGCTCCGGACTCCAAATTGGATGATTCCAAAGCCCAGAGTTAGATCCGGAAGGCCTGGTGATATCCTCCAAATTTGGGAATGAACCTATGTAGGAGTCGGAAGATATGGTGAATCTACTGAGGGGTCACAGAGGGTTCCGCATCAGAGATCAACGAGAGAGTTGTTACAGTTGAAGAACGTGAAAGGGAGATGGATGATGGTAACCGAACTGGTGGAAGGTGTTGGATAGGCAGTCTTATACTCGAGGATATGACTCAGATCTTGAAGAAGAAAGAGTTGATCTCTCACAAAGGGATACGACTCACCCTAGGTTAAAGATCAAAGGTTTGATCGATATTACTCACGATCAAGGATAGATTGTTTGATATGACTCACGAACAAGCAGAATTTCTGAGTAAACTAAACTCCATAACTGGTTTTTGATTCAAGATAGACATGCTTACAATAGGATTTGGAGGCCTGCTTAAATAGGCTACAAAAACAACCTTTCAACTAGCCTAGATAAGACAACTCCAACTCATGAACTGAGCGTTTGGAGGCCTGCTTAAATGAGCTAATAAAAATTGAAATGAAATATTATGCTAGACAATTATGATGTACCTTGTAGACTAGAGCTCAAGAACTGAGTGTTTGGATACATGTATTCATTGTAATACTAGACAGGGTAAGCTATTGCCTTTTTCAACATATGAATACATATGTTTTTGAATTTGAAGCTCGTGTGTTCAATTCTCTTATAATAAATTAACTATTACCATTTTCAATCCATCTTTGTATTGATGAACCTCACTCTTTTGGCCCTATTAGTTACCTTTTAGGTATATTGTGTGTATAAACTTGATTATGCAAAAGTCTAATTTGTGCATCACACATTTCTTTGTTTTCTATTTTTGTGTTCTTAGTAAAATGGTAAAATGTATTCCTATGCAAAAATAAAAACTTGAGAAAAGGTCTCTTACATAGACAATTATGTTAATGACTACTTAATTTGGATGTGGTGAATATAAATAAAACTTTAGAATGTGCATTTCTGAAATATAATCCTTGCAATTGTCTATTTCTGAATGGAAAAAAAAAATAGAGCAACCAATGTTAACGGCTAGCGTACAATAAAATTTGTATTTTTTGAAATAAGAACAAATTGGGATCTAATATATGAAGTCAAATTTACATGTATAAAATACACATATTCAATGCGTACAATAAAATATGGGCATGCTTTACTCGAAAGTCTAATGGTGGGTGCATGAACAATAAGATATACGGGGCATAGTTTTTCTTACAGCATGAATGCACATAGTAAACTTTTTTACAATAAGATATACAGGGCGTATATATTCTTACAGCAAGAATGCACATATATCTTATGTTTTTACAGTAAGATATATGGGGCGTAGTTTTTCTTACAACATGATTGCACATAGTAAACTATTTTTACAGTAAGATATACATGGCGTATATATTCTTACAACAAGAATGCACATATATCTTACATTTTTATAGTAAGATATACGAGATGTAGTTTTTCTTACAGTGTGAATGCACATAGTAAACTATTTTTACAGTAAGATAGACGTGCTTACAATAGGCCTTGGAGGCCTGCTTAAATAGGCTACAAAAACAACCTTTCAACTAGCCTAGATAAGACAACTCCAACTCATGACCCTCTGAGCTTAATAACTTTAATTGTAGACATCCAAATGAGCTCATATTCTGGAATATATAAAACTAAGTACTTATGAGGGTCTCCACCAAATTTGGGCCCGTTGGCACGAATGTACCAAAATTGGGCCCATGGACAATGCAAGACTATCATCTTGGCGCGGTGTCGTGTGCATCTTCAATTTGGTGAAGTAGAACCACCGAGCCCATGGCATAATTGCTTGCCACTCCTTGGGTCATACAAACTCTTAAGGTATTCATGATTGATCCTAGGCAGGGTCACATCATCCTCCCCTCGTTAAAAAGGATTCGTCCTCGAATCCAAGTGCACTTCAAGAAAAAACTTTAGAGCACACAACACTTGCGTGGCTCTGATACAACTTGATAGGATCTTGCTTCTAGTTGTCCATAGTGCAAGGTATCCGCTCCACTAAGTGCCCAAACGAATGAGACGCAAAGGTATTTTCATGAACTCGACAATTTGTTTTCCAAAAATCGGCCCAGTCTTCAACGAGGTCTTTCTCCTTGCTCCGGACTCCAAATTGGATGGTTCCAAAACCCAGAGTTAGATCCGGAAGGCCTGATGATATCCTCCAAATTGGAGCATGAACCGATCTAGGAGTCGGAAGATATGGCGAATCTACTGAGGGGTCACAGAGGGTTCCGCATCAGACATCAACGAGAGAGTTGTTACAGTTGAAGAACGTGAAGGGGAGATGGATGATGGTAACCGAACTAGTGGAAGGTGTTGGATAGGCAGTCTTCTACTCGAGGATATGACTCACCTCTTGAAGAAGAAAGAGTTGATCTCTCACAAAGGGATACGACTCACCCTAGGTTAAAGATCAAAGGTTTGATCGATATTACTCACGATCAAGGATAGATTGTTCGATATGACTCACGAACAAGAAGAATTTCTGAGTAAACTAAACTCCATAACTGGTTTTTTATTCAAGATAGACGTGCTTACAATAGGCCTTGGAGGCCTGCTTAAATAGGCTACAAAAACAACCTTTCAACTAGCCTAGATAAGACAACTCCAACTCATGAACCTCTGAGCTTAATAACTTTAATTGTAGACATCCAAATGAGCTCATATTCTGGAATATATAAAACTAAGTACTTATGACGGTCTCCACCAAATTTGGGCCCGTTGGCACGAATGTACCAAAATTGGGCCCTTGGACAATGCAAGACTATCATCTTGGCGCGGTGTCGTGTGCATCTTCAATTTGGTGAAGTAGAACCACCGAGCCCATGGCATAATTGCTTGCCACTCCTTGGGTCATACGAACTCTTAAGGTATTCATGATTGATCCTAGGCAGGGTCACATCATCCTCCCCTCGTTAAAAAGGATTCGTCCTCGAATCCAAGTGCACTTCAAGAAAAAACTTTAGAGCACACAACACTTGCGTGGCTCTGATATACAACTTGATAGGATCATGCTTCTACGTGTCCACAGTGCAAGGTATCTGCTCCACTAAGTGCCCAAACGAAGGAGATGCAAAGGTATTTTCAGGAACTCGACAATCTGTTTTCCAAAAATCGGCCCAGTTTTCAACGAGGTCTTTCTCCTTGCTCCGGACTCCAAATTGGATGGTTCCAAAACCCAGAGTTAGATCCGGAAGGCCTGATGATATCCTCCAAATTTGAGCATGAACCGATCTAGGAGTCGGAAGATATGGTGAATCTACTGAGGGGTCACAGAGGGTTCCGCATCAGAGATCAACGAGAGAGTTGTTACAGTTGAAGAACGTGAAAGGGAGATTGATGATGGTAACTGAACTGGTGGAAGTTGTTGGATAGGCAGTCTTCTACTCGAGTATATGACTCACCTCTTGAAGAAGAAAGAGTTGATCTCTCACAAAGGGATACGACTCACCCTAGGTTAAAGATCAAAGGTTTGATCGATATTACTCACGATCAAGGATAGATTGTTCGATATGACTCACGAACAAGAAGAATTTTTGAGTAAACTAAACTCCATAACTGGTTTTTGATTCAAGATAGACGTGCTTACAATAGGCCTTGGAGGCCTGCTTAAATAGGCTACAAAAACAACCTTTCAACTAGCCTAGATAAGACAACTCCAACTAATGAACTTCTAAGCTTAATAACATTAATTGTAGACATTCAAATGAGCTCATATTCTGGAATATAAAAAAACTAAGTAGTTATGAGGGTCTCCACCAAATGTGGGCCCGTTTTCACAAATGTAACAAAATTGGGCCCATGGACAATGCAAGACTATCATCTTGGCGCGGTGTCGTGTGCATCTTCAATTTGGTGAAGTAGAACCATCGAGCCCATGGCTTATTTTCTTGCCACTCCTTGGGTCATATGAACTCTTAGGGTATTCATGATTGATCCTAGGAAGGGTCACATCATCCTCCCCTGCTTAAAAAGGATTCGTCCTCGAATCCAAGTGCACTTCAAGAAAAAACTTTAGAGCACACAACATATGTGTGGCTCTGATACCACTTGATAGGATCTTGCTTCTAGGTGTCCACAGTTCAAGGTATCTGCTCCACTAAGTGCCCAAACGAAGGAGATGCAAAGGTATTTTCAGGAACTTAACAATCTGTTTTCCAGAAATTGGCCAAGACCTCAACGGGGTCTTTCTCCTTGCTCCGGACTCCAAATTGGATGATTCCAAAGCCCAGAGTTAGATCCGGAAGGTCTGGTGATATCCTCCAAATTTGGGTATGAACCTATGTAGGAGTCGGAAGGTATGGTGAATCTACTGAGGGGTCACAGAGGGTTCCGCATCAGAGATCAACGAGAGAGTTGTTACAGTTGAAGAACGTGAAAGGGAGATGGATGATGGTAACCGAACTGGTGGAAGGTGTTGGATAGGCAGTCTTATACTCGAGGATATGACTCAGATCTTGAAGAAGAAAGAGTTGATCTCTCACAAAGGGATACGACTCACCCTAGGTTAAAGATCAAAGGTTTGATCGATATTACTCACGATCAAGGATAGATTGTTTGATATGACTCACGAACAAGCAGAATTTCTGAGTAAACTAAACTCCATAACTGGTTTTTGATTCAAGATAGACATGCTTACAATAGGATTTGGAGGCCTGCTTAAATAGGCTACAAAACAACCTTTCAACTAGCCTAGATAAGACAACTCCAACTCATGAACTTATGAGCTTAATAACTTTAATTGTAGACATGAAAATGAGCTCATATTTTGGAATATATAAAACTAAGTACTTATGAGGGTGTCCACCAAATTTGGGCCCGTTGGCACGAATGTACCAAAATTGGGCCCATGTACAATGCAAGACTATCATCTTGGCGCGGTGTCGTGTGCATCTTCAATTTGGTGAAGTAAAACCACCGAGCCCATGGCTTATTTGCTTGCCACTTCTTGGGTCATAGGAACTCTTAAGGTATTCATGATTGCTCCTAGGCAGGGTCACATCATACTCCCCTCCTCCTCGAATCCAAGTGCACTTCAAGAAAAAACTTTAGAGCATACAACATTTGTGTGGCTCTGATACCACTTGATAGGATCTTGATTCTAGGTGTCCACAGTTCAAGGTATCTGCTCCACTAAGTGCCCAAACGAAGGAGATGCAAAGGTATTTTTAGGAACTCGACAATCTGTTTTCCAGAAATTGGCCAAGTCCTCAACAGGGTCTTTCTCCTTCCTCCAGACTCCAAATTGGATGATTCCAAAGCCTAGAGTTAGATCTGGACGGCCTAATGATACCCTCCAAATTTGGGGATGAACTTATCTAGGAGTCGGAAGATATGGCGAATCTACTGAGGGGTCACAGAGGGTTCCGCATCAGAGATCAACGAGACAGTTGTTATAGTTGAAGAACGTGAAAGGGAGATGGATGATGGTAACCGAACTGGTGGAAGGTGTTGGATAGGCAGTCTTCTACTCGAGGATATGACTCACCTCTTAAAGAAGAAAGAGTTGATCTCTCACAAAGGGATACGACTCACCCTAGGTTAAAGGTCAAAGGTTTGATCGATATTACTCACGATCAAGGATAGATTGTTCGATATGACTCACGAACAAGAAGAATTTCTGAGTAAACTAAACTCCATAACCGGTTTTTGATTCAAGATAGACGTGCTTACAATAGGCCTTGGAGGCCTGCTTAAATAGGCTATAAAAACAACCTTTCAACTAGCCTAGATAAGACAACTCCAACTCATGAATTTCTGAGCTTAATACCTTTAATTGTAGACATCCAAATGAGCTCATATTCTGGAATATAAAAATAAGTACTTATGAGGGTCTCCACAAAATTTGGGCCCATTAGCACGAATGTACCAAAATTGGGCCCATGGACAATGCAAGACTATCATCCTGGCGTGGTGTCGTGTACATATTCAATTTGGTGAAGTAGAACCACCGAGCTCATGGCATAATTGCTTGCCACTCCTTGGGTCATACGAAATCTTAAGGTTTTCATGATTGATCCTAGGCAGGGTCACATCATCATCCCCTCCTTAAAAAGGATTCGTCCTCCAATCCAAGTGCACTTCAAGAAAAAAACATAGACCACACAACACTTACGTGGCTCTGATACCACTTTATAGGCTCATGCTTCTAGGTGTCCATAGTGCAAGGTATCTGCTCCACTAAGTGCCCAAAGAAGGAGATGCAAAGGTATTTTCAGGAACTCGACAATCTGTTTTCCAGAAATCTGCCCAGTCTTCAACGAGATCTTTCTCCTTGCTCCGGACTCTAGGTTGGATGATTCCAAAACCCAGAGTTAGATCCGGAAGGACTGATGATATCCTCCAAATTTGAGCATGAACCGATTTAGGAGTCGGAAGATATGGCGAATCTACTGAGGGGTCACAGAGGGTTCCGCATCAGAGTTCAACGAGAGAGTTGTTACAGTTGAAGAACATGAAGGGGAGATGGATGATGGTAACCGAACTGGTGGAAGGTGATGGATAGGCAGTCTTCTACTCGAGGATATGACTCACCTCTTTAAGAAGAAAGAGTTGATCTCTCACAAAGGGATACGACTCACCCCAGGTTAAAGATCAAAGGTTTGATCGATATTACTCACGATCAAGGATTGATTGTTCGATATGACTCACGAACAAGCAGAATTTATGAGTAAACTAAACTCCATAACTGGTTTTTTATTCAAGATAGACGTGCTTATAATAGGCCTTGGAGGCCTGCTTAAATAGGCTACAAAAACAACCTTTCAACTAGCCTAGATAAGACAACTCCAACTCATGAACCTCTGAGCTTAATAACTTTAATTGTAGACATCCAAATGAGATCATATTCTGGAATATAAAAAACTAAGTAGTTATGAGGGTCTCCACCAAATTTGGGCCCGTTGGCACGAATGTACCAAAATTGGGCCCATGGACAATGCAAGATTATCATCTTGGCGCGGTGTCGTGTGCATCTTCAATTTGGTGAAGTAGAACCACCGAGCCCATGGCATAATTGCTTGCCACTCCTTGGGTCATACGAACTCTTAAGGTATTCATGATTGATCCTAGGCAGGGTCACATCATCCTCCCCTCGTTAAAAAGGATTCGTCCTCGAATCGAAGTGCACTTCAAGAAAAAACTTTAGAGCACACAACACTTGCGTGGCTCTGATATACAACTTGATAGGATCATGCTTCTACGTGTCCACAGTGCAAGGTATCTGCTCCACTAAGTGCCCAAACGAAGGAGATGCAAAGGTATTTTCAGGAACTCGACAATCTGTTTTCCAAAAATCGGCCCAGTCTACAACGAGGTCTTTCGCCTTGCTCCGGACTCCAAATTGGATGGTTCCAAAACCCAGAGTTAGATCCGGAAGGCCTGATGATATCCTCCAAATTTGAGCATGAACCGATCTAGGAGTCAGAAGATATGGCGAATCTACTGAGGGGTCACAGAGGGTTCCGCATCAGAGATCAACGAGAGAGTTGTTACAGTTGAAGAATGTGAAAGGGAGATGGATGATGGTAACTGAACTGGTGGAAGTTGTTGGATAGGCAGTCTTCTACTCGAGGATATGACTCACCTCTTGAAAAAGAAAGAGTTGATCTCTCACAAAGGGATACGACTCACCCTAGGTTAAAGATCAAAGGATTGATCGATATTACTCACGATCAAGGATAGATTGTTCGATATGACTCACGAACAAGAAGAATTTCTGAGTAAACTAAACTCCATAACTGGTTTTTTATTCAAGATAGACGTGCTTACAATAGGCCTTGGAGGCCTGCTTAAATAGGCTACAAAAACAACCTTTCAACTAGCCTAGATAAGACAACTCCAACTAATGAACTTCTGAGCTTAATAACTTTAATTGTAGACATCCAAATGAGCTCATATTCTGGAATATATAAACCTAAGCACTTATGAGGGTCTCCACCAAATTCGGGCCCGTTGGCACTAATGTACCAAAATTGGGCCCATGGACAATGCAAGACTATCATCCTGGCGTGGTGTCGTGTACATCTTCAATTTGGTGAAGTAGAACCACCGAGCCCATGGCATAATTGCTTGCCACTCCTTGGGTCATACGAAATATTAAGGTTTTCATGATTGATCCTAGGCAGGGTCACATCATCCTCCCCTCCTTAAAAAGGATTCCTCCTCAAATCCAAGTGCACTTCAAGAAAAAAACATAGAGCACACAACACTTACGTGGCTCTGATACCACTTGATAGGCTCATGCTTCTAGGTGTCCATAGTGCAAGGTATATGCTCCACTAAGTGCGCAAAGAAGGAGATGCAAAGGTATTTTCAGGAACTCGACAATCTGTTTTCCAGAAATCGGCCCAGTCTTCAACGTGATCTTTCTCCTTGCTCCGGACTCTAGGTTGGATGATTCCAGAACCCAGAGTTAGATCCGGAAGGACTGATGATATCCTCCAAATTTGAGCATGAACCGATCTAGGAGTCGGAAGATATGGCAAATCTACTGAGGGGTCACAGAGGGTTCCGCATCAGAGATCAACGAGAGAGTTGTTATAGTTGAAGAACGTGAAAGGGAGATGGATGATGGTAACCGAACTGGTGGAAGGTGTTGGATAGGCAGTCTTCTACTCGAGGATATGACTCACCTCTTGAAGAAGAAAGAGTTGATCTCTCACAAAGGGATACGACTCACCCTAGGTTAAAGATCAAAGGTTTGATCGATATTACTCACGATCAAGGATAGATTATTCGATATGACTCACGAACAAGAAGAATTTCTGAGTAAACTAAACTCCATAACTGGTTTTTTATTCAAGATAGACGTGCTTACAATAGGCCTTGGAGGCCTGCTTAAATAGACTACAAAAACAACCTTTCAACTAGCCTAGATAAGACAACTCCAACGCATGAACTTCTGAGCTTAATAACTTTAATTGTAGACATCCAAATGAGCTCATATTCTGGAATATATAAAACAAAGTAGTTATGAGGGTCTCCACCAAATGTGGGCCCGTTTTCACAAATGTAACAGAATTGGGCCCATGGACAATGCAAGACTATCATCTTGGCGCGGTGTCGTGTGCATCTTCAATTTGGTGAAGTAGAACCACCGAGCCCATGTCATAATTGCTTGCCACTCCTTGGGTCATATGAACTCTTAAGGTATTCATGATTGATCCTAGGTAGGGTGACATCACTTTTATTTTTATTTTATATCACTATGCTGATAATTACATATCAATACGTACCATATATGATATAATGATCTCATCTTAAGTTTAAGTGGTATATATATATATATGAAACTTATATGTAATTTTATCGTTATGAAAAAATAAAATTGATGTCCTAACCCGTGCCTTAGGCACGGGCACACACACTAGTTTCATACATTTCACTTCCTTTCCATTTCACCTCAATAACTAGTTGCCAAACAATTTGTTAGAGTGTCCTTTGCAAATGAAATTTTGGATAGCCTTAAACTTAAATTATTGGTTCGTAAATTGGGGGATTTTCACATGGTGAATTATATCATTTTGCACATCAAGGTTTTGGTTTGAAAAATATAGTTTTGATGAGAAACATGTAGTTGTAATGATAAACATATATTTTTGACTTATGAAACATATAGTTTTGAAGGGAAACATGTAGTTTCAGACATGAAAACATATAGTTTCAATTTGAAATATAATAGATTTTTTTTTATAATGATCTTGACACATATAGTCTAGATGTTTTATAAGACATATAGTTTCAAAAAAACATATAGTCAGTTTGATGCAATGATTTTTGAGACATATAGTTTCACAGAAACATATAGTCTTGACTTGATGCAATGATTTTTGAGACACATAGTTTCATAGAAACATATAGTCTTAACTTAATGTAATGATTTTTAAGACATATAATTTCATAGAAACATAGAGTCTTTTTCTTTATGGTGGATTTTTGAGACAAACCTAACCTTACTTTGTGTCAAACCAATGGCCAACTCATAAAAGCAATAATTAAAATATAAGAAAAGAATATGAGGAACAAAGAAAGGGAACGAGAAACATATACCTTTGTTGCGTCGCCTCTCTAGCTCTCATCGGGTGGCTCAATCTACCTACCTTTACTCGGGGATTGATCTTCATAGGGATATCCGACGTTTGTCCAGGTGTGGTTGTTCTATCTCTATCCTTTATTTTAATCTCTGTGACATTTTCTCTCTGAAGTCTCCATTATTTTTTGTGTGTTTGCTTGTTTTTGAATCTTTTGATGAGACCCCTTTATTTATGAAACTTGATGTCTTTATTGCTATGCTGATCTATTGCCTTTGGGCATGGATTTGGGATTATCCCCCCCCCCCCCCCCTAAGTTTGCTTTCTATTTCTTTCACCTTGGTTGGTGGGAAGAAAACTGCGAACAAAACCTCCTTTTTCAGAACCCTTGATGTGAACATTAACCTCTGGAATAAACTGTCTCTTACTTGCAACATCAATGAGACTTGCACTTTATTATCTGATAACATAGGCTGGACTGAACATGGTTTATTTTTACTGTGGTTTCTATATTACACCTTGTACATTTGCTTTGTGATTGATATTAATGGAAAGCATAATAACAATTGGAACTTTGTCCTGCATCTGCTTTTTCCTCATAGAAAAGGTTAGAAACATGACATGATAAGCACTGATAAAACCTTCACCTTGAACATGGGTTATAAATTGGTGTTACTGATCAGAAAGTCAAACATATGGGAAAGGAGAACTATACTTGCTCACTGAACAATCCTGCTGGATGGATAGAAGCAAAAAATTGAACCCTTATTCTATGAACAAACATTAATGGAGTTATATCTCCATGTCTCACAATCGGTTGAGACCTTTTTGGTCTTTGTACATTGATGAACAATTGATCCTTTTGAACAAATGTACTGAAATTAGATTAACTATGGACTACTACTGCATTACTATAAGAGATCCTGAACATCCTATCCCTTACATTATCTATTCTGTCATATGGGTTTTGATAGTTGATGAGAGATTGGAAAGTTGGGTCTATTGGCATGTTATTTGCTTGTTTACCTTTTTTACGGTTGACTTGTGTTTTGACAACAAACTAACTTATTATGTGATGATGTGTATATGCAGTAGTTATCTCACCTCTTACTACTACTATATGATAGTCAATGCTGGAAATAAGTGCAAGTGTGGGGGTTGTGTTAGCTGCCTGCTATATCAATCCAGGAATTCCCCGGGTGACCTCCTAATCACCATTGATTCTTCATATTCATTGAACCTTTATAAATTCAAGAATGATCTTCTGATCTGTCATCTTGACCACAAAGAAATGGATTATTGCTACCCTAAGGTATACTATCCCATCCTTTATTTTGTTTGTTGTTGTCACAATTCTATTACATGCTTTGCTTTCTACATTTTGACACATGACACAAATGAACACCCAAAATCTCAAGAGCTAAAACTTGGAAATGAAGATCAAACCAAAACAGCAAGGAATGGTTGTCTCTAGCTTGGAAACAAAACAAACATTGAAAACCTACCCCCTAAACAAACATTTCTGGAGGTTTACCTTTGCGAAAAGTTTCATACTGAACAATTTCGGGAGTATGCCTTTTGTTGGATTTATGTCAAATGAAACCTGGAAAGCTTTTATCAGTGTATCTCAGATTAGGTTCTGGACATCCTCTGATGAACTGAGCTCATACTTGATTTGTGATTATTTCCACATTTTTGGTATGAAACATAAACTCTTGATGCTGATTAGCCTCATTTGTATTAATGAGAAGAATCATTTTTCCAAGTATCAACTGAAAATTGTTAGACTTAGAACTAGATTCCAATTTGGTCAAATCTTGATCTGGAATTCATCTGACCATTATTCAGATTTATCTTGTGATAAATGGTATTCTATAAAAACACTAAAAGACCAAAATCTAGTCTCTTCATAACAGCATACGAGACAAGTTACAATCAATACATTACACTACACAACAGATCAAATGTAAACCTCCTGCTACATTTACTTGTTATATGTTTCAACACATTAAATTAAGAAACAAGACCCCTAACTGTTGTCGAATTAGGGGCAATTATTCAATTGGTCTTTTATGAAGATTACAACCTGGAATTATCATGGGATCGGGAAAAAAACCTTATGGATGGATATTGAATCATTCTGTAAAATAGAACGAATCCAATTACTTGCATTATTTGAAACTAGAACGAACAAATAACCTAGTGAAAATTTTTGGAAAAAAGCTGGATTTGATCAATTTCATAATGTCCCGGCTACTGGCTTTTCAGATGGTATTTGCGTCATGTGGAAAATGTACCAACTCACAAATGAAATACTCGAAATAGACAAAATCAAACCAAGATTTGTCAGTATTAAGTATACAAATATGTGCACAAACATTAAAGCCTTGTTCATTCTCACATATCCCCCCCCCCCCCCCCCCGAATGAATCTGGTAAAGATGAATTTTTGGAAAGCATTATTTCATTTATAAAAAACAACACCTATCCTTGTATTATTATGGGCGACCTTAATGAAATACAAGATTCCACTGAAAAAATAGGTGGCTCTCCCCGACCACTGACAAAATTTGCTAGATTAAGACACTTTAAAAATAAATGTGAATTATTGGATATACCAATACAAGGAAATGCCTTTACCTAGAGAAAAAACAAAACAAAGATAGATAACATTTATGGAAAACTATATAGAGTTCTGATTCATCACCAGATCTTGCAATGATATCCAGATATATGTACCAAACACTATGCATTTACTAGTTCTGATCACTGCCCCATATCCTTTGAACTAGCATCTATTATCCCTATCAAAAATCAACCTTTCAAATTTGAAAAAAAATGGATGACAAAAAAAGACTTTAGAAATGTTGTAAAACAAGCTTGGAGAACAAACTATCATGTATCTAGAATGTATAATCTAGTATCCAAGACAAAGTTACTAAAAAAACACGCCAAAATTTGGAATAAAAGCACATTTGGTAATGTGTTTACCCAACTTCAAAACATAGAAAAACAACTATTTGACATTCAAATAGATATTTGTACAAACTCTAATAATAATCTAATCCAAAAACAAAACATACTCATTGAAAAAAAAACTTCTTAGTTTCCAAAAGATTTTTCAGAATCAAAGAGCAAAAGTAAAACATATAAAATCTAACAACACTAATGCAATCACTTTCATAAAATAGCAAGTGGGAGAGGAAATAGAAAAATCATAAAAGAAATCAAAACCCAAGAAGGAACTAGCTTAATTGGAGAAGATAATATTAGAAATGAAATCAGAAATGATTTCATAAAGAGATTTTAAAGTGAAGAAATGAATGAAGGTTTACTACGGGATAACCTTGAATTAATTCAATCTGAAATTTCAACAGAAGATAATGCAGAATTAACAAGAAATGTCTCTAATGAAGAGATTAAGAAGGTTGTTTTTTACATTGGTTCAGAAAAATCACCGGGACCAGATGGTATAACAACATAATTCTATCAAAAATATTGTGAGTCAAGCAGTGAAGAGTTTCTTTCTTTCGGGGAAATTACTTACACAAATCAACTATACATTTATACCTTTAATCCCAAAATGCGATAATCCTAACTCTATAAACCACTACAGACCTATTAGTCTCTGTTCCACAATTTATAAAATAATATCAAAAATCTTAACAATAAGGCTTAAAAGCACTATGGAAAAATTAATCCATCCCTTGGAAGGACCTTTTCTAGCAAATAGAGCATCCAAGACAATATCCTAATAGCTCATGAAAACTTTCACTCATTTAAATTGAAACAAGGAATCAAAGGATTCATAACTCTTAAGTTAGATATGGAAAAAGCCTATGAGATGATTGAATGGAATTTCATTATTAAAATAATGGAAAATTTTGGATCTCATGCTAAATTCATCAAGTGGATAAAAGAATGTATTACGATTGTCTCCTTCTCGGTGCTAGTCAATAACGGCCCTACGGAAATTTTCAAACCAACCAGAGGACTTCGACATGGAGATCCCCTCTCCCCATTTATTTTTATACTAGGATCTGACATCCTAGCTCGAAAACTGCAATGAGCATCTGATAGACCTCGAAAACCTATTGGTTTCCAAATCTCTAGACATGGAACTCGAATTCCTTTCTTGGCATTTGCGGATGACATTATGATATTCTCAAAAGCAAAATAGGAAAATTGTAAGGAAATTAAGGATATAGTGGATGAGAACTATAAAATATCTGAACAAAAAGTAAACTTTCATAAATCTGCCTTTCAAGTTACAAAAAAAGTAACCAACACAAAAAATTACAATCACAAACATGATATCTCTTGAAAAATATCAAGGATGCCCTATCATTAATGGTAGAGTGAATTCCAATACTTTTGCTGATCTTGTAATTAGTACACAACAACAGCTAACCAAATGGAAAGCTAATTCTCTATCTCAAGCAGGTAGAACAACATTGATAGAAACTAATCTTGCATCAAGACCTAATTACCTTATGCAAAGTTCTATGCTTCCAACACAAACCCACAATGAACTTGATAAACTAAACAAAACCTTTTTGTGGAATAAATATCCCTCATACAAACCTCTTATAGGATGGGAAAAGATTTGTAAACCAATACAACAAGGAGGACTCAGATTAAGAAGATCGAAGGATATGAACAAAGCATTATAATTTAAATTATTATGGAAATATGGGCTGAATTAGATAATCTATGGGTGCAAATTATAACCGAAAAATACATGAAAACACACCATATTTTAAAATATGAGAAAAAAAGCAATTGTTCTTGGCAGTGGTCCAAAATGATTGAAATTCTAGACGAATTCCAAACATAACTTATTTGGCAAGTTAGAAATGGTAGAACTATTAAATTTTGGATTGATAGATGGTTCTCTAAGATTCCCTTATGTGACATTATCACCATACAACCAACTCAGAATAAAGACGCATTGGTGGCATATTTCATTTTACCAAATAATGCCTGGAACAAGGAAAAGATTGGATAAATTTTACCAACTGACATATCTACACAAATCATATCCATATCAGTATCCTTAAACAATATACATTATAGAATGTACTGTGAAGCCAGTAAAAATGCCTAGTTTTCTACAAAATCCGCCATGGATATGATCACCAAAAATTAAAGATATACAGCTTATGACTCCTCCTGGATTTGGAAGTTGGATACTTATTCTAAGGTTAAAAATTGTCTTTGGAAGATTATGAAAAATGGACTCCCAACCAAAGCAAGACTAGCTGAAAAAGGAGTAGCACTCCCATAGGGATGTGTTCGTTGTAATGCACAAACTGAATACTCTAATCATATTTTTTCCAATGTAACTATACCATGAAAATCATAGAAAAAATTAATAACCAAACATATGGAATCATCAGTTCTTTAAACATAGGAAATAAAAAAACATATGAAGTAATTGAGGAAATCCGACACAAAACCGATAGATCACAATTCATAGAACTGGCGGTTTCTTGGTGGGGAATCTGGTTCCATAGAAACCAACAAAGCTTTGGAAGAACAAATAATGACATTGACATGATTAAGGATGTATCTATTTACTTCAAAAATCAAATCCATAATTGGAAACAAATGAAGAATTGGAACCCAGACTATCTGACTATAGCTAAACAAAAAAAGAACAATAACAACAAAAAGTAGACGACCAAATAATGACACTGACATAATCATGTTCCAAAGTTAATTTTGAGTTGAAAATTTAAATTCTAAAATTGAAAAAGTAACCCAAAAGGTTTTTTTTTCTTTATAAGTTTTAACCCTTCGTGTTCCTTTTGAAACTTTCATCCCTCCCTCCCCTCCTTCACCACTTGTCCACAACAGCACCGCCTCGCCGGAAAATCGCTCTCGTCCCACTTGATTTTTCTTTCATCTATGCCCTTTCAACCCATCATTTTATTAATCAAATGTGGAGGCTGCTAATCCGACCCAAAAATCGCTCCCTCCTCCACCACTGCTAGCCCACCGTCCCGCCACCAGGTTCCCCGACACGATTTCTAAAATTGTTCAAATCTGAATCACAAATCGTTAAATCAAAGTTGCTTAAAATTAATTGTGTGAATGGAATCAGTAATCAATGGAATACTCTTCTTGGTGTGGTGTGTGAATGAATTTGCAGGCCTGGTAAAATGTCGACGCGGCAGCAGCGGTGGTCGAAGATGAGGTTGCAGGAGACGATGTGGCCATGGAAGATAAAGCGTTAATTACAAGAATTTATATTTTGTATTCAATTAATTAAGTTGTAGGATTTGCCATAGAATATAGAGTTCAATAAGAAAATCAGAATAAATATAGCATAAGGTAGAAGGGAGAGGTTAGGTATGAGATTAGCCTCCAATGGGAAAGAGAAGAAGGTAGAGGCAGTGAAGTTACCGGTGTGCTTTAGGGGATGAGGGAATAATAATGGGGGAAGATAATATAAAAAGGCGCAATTGTATAACTAACAGAAAAAAAAGACTAACATTTGAAAAAAGTCAGTGTTTAAAAATAATGGAAATATTACTAACTTTTTTTATTCTTTTTTGGTAGTTTTACTATAAATAGGGTTTGATTTTATCTTTTCTTTTCAATCAAAAAATCTTTAAAAGGTGGTAAATCTTTGCTTGAAAAAGATAAAATAAAATCATAATCTTTACAATAATCTTCTTTCTTCTCTTAATCACCCATCCTATCACCTGCTATCCCTCCAAAGCTATGACCTCCTACTACTATACGGAAAAAAAAAATGGCGGGCAAGGAGCTTGTTTTTCCCTCCAAAGGTTTGACCTCCCCATACAAACAAAGTAATCTTCTTCCTTTAATCACACTTTCCACCATGTCCTTCTCCGTAACTCTGCCTGACAAAGTTTGCACCATATTCCTAAAGAAGCAATAACTCAGCCTGACAACATTTGCACCACCTCATGTACAAGCTTCTAAGTTTGCACCTGATAATTGCCATTAATGCTTCAATGGTAAGTAATTCCTTTTGACAAAGCTTCATTTTTTCCCTCTGTTTTTACTTAGTTTATCCCTCTGTTTTTGACTTAGAACAGTGAGAAGTTAGTCTACGTAAAGTTCATATCCTTGTTTATTTGTAGGTACGAAGTTAGTCTACGTAAAGTTCATAAGCGGTGGACAATGGAAAGTTCATGGGAAAAGCTGGTTGTATGATGATGGTGGTAGAATAGTAAGAGCCATGTTGATTTCAAAGGACATGGACTTGGCTACACTACAGAGGAAATGGATTCAAAAGAACCCATTTGATGAAGAGAAGTACTTAGTGCAGATATATTACCTTTATCCAAACAAACCTGACCTTCCTCCGATTGCTTTAAATGATGACAAAGATCTGTAGGCGTTCAAGTTCTTGAACATGAGTGGAGAAAATGTAGCAGAGTGGAAGATTGAGTTGTATACCAACCTTTTAATGAAGGAAGAGATTCCAACTAAAAGCATTGTACATCATACTCTTATTTTTCCAACAGCTCCACCAGTGACTTAGAGCCAAGACAATAAGGAGTTTATCAGGTCATTGTTTCAGAATGTCAGAGCACATAACACTAATGTCAGGTCAGTAGATGAAATAATTGAAGTTGGCAATGAAGTAGAGTTAAGAAGATTAAATAGGGATGAAGTGAGGGCAAAAAACAAGTAAAAAAATTTCCCATTTCAGTGGAAGACATTATATCAGTGAGCAACGATGATGAGGACATTGAAGCTAAGTCATCAAGAAACAAAGGAAAGGAGCAAATGACTGATGATGCCAATTTTGATAAAGATTATAGATATTATGGAGTTTTTTTTGAGGATGAAATGGCAGATGGTCTTGATTACGGGGTTATCTATGCTTCAAGTGATGATGTATGTAATAATGGTCCTGGTGATGGTGGAGACTATGCTTCAAGTGATGCTTCAGGCGATGCTTCAAGTGATGACGTATGTAATTATGGTCTTGATGATGTTTGGGATGAAATATATGGAAATAAGGGAACATACAACAAGGAGAAAATAGAGGAGGACCAAGAAGAGTTTGATGTTAATGAAGACATGCTTAGAGAAATTGAACAGAGGTATTATCCATCAAAAAGGGACATGCAAGAAATGTTGGTTGAAAATGAAGATACAGTTGATAACATTGATAACAAAGTAGTGAAGGTTGGACAATACTTCAAATCTAAAGAGGAGTTCAAAACTGCACTTTCTATGATGGCAATGGAAAACTGCTTTGAGATGCGTGTGAAGAGGTCTAATAAGTCGACATATGATGTTAAATGTGTTGATGATAATTGCACCTTCATTTGTCGTGGCTCAATCTATCGCTACACGTCATTGTTTGCGGTGCTAGAATTTGTGCTGGATCATAGTTGTGGCATGAGAGTAATGCATAATCATCACAGAGGAGCAACTTCTTGGCTGATTGCAAATAAAATACTTCACAAGTAATATTTACTGCCTTTGATCACTTGTTCTTATCAAAAGTCAATATCATTTGGTAATACATTGACTTCGTGTTATGTGAGGTTTTTAAACGGTCGTAAAGGCCTCCGTACTTCAGAGATTCAAGACTTCATGTTAGAGCTGGCAAAAAAGGACAAGCTACTATAAAGCCAATCGAGCGCGGCTCAAAGCCGAGGATATGGCACATGGTATAGCTGAGGAAAGCTATACCAGTATTTACTCTTACATGCAAATGATAGAGAAATCAAATCTTGGAACATACACGAGAGTAGTAAGAGATGCTCACCATCGCTTCAAGTATGTTTTCTGGGCTTTACGTCAAGGGCACCGCCACATCTGAAAAAGGTCAGCCTATATGTTTCAATTTCATGACGTATTTTGCCAATGTTAGGTCAAACACCTATATGACTGCATGTGTGAAAAACAGAGCAACTGAATATTTCAGACCACATAGGATTTTGTCAGGTCATATGAGTAACATTTTAAGGACAAATCATTAACAACATAGTTTTGCATATGTAGGTAATCTCAGTTGACGACACTCATTTGAGTGCCTTGTTCAAGGGCATACTTCTCCTAGCTACGGCTCAAGATGGAAACGACCAAATATATCCACTTGTTGTTGTCGTTGTTAATAGTGATAACGATGATGTGTGGTCATTTTATTTAGTGAATTGAAGGTTGTTGTTCCAGATCATCTTGAGCTGTATTTTGTGTCTGACCGTCATGTTAGCATTGGGAAGGCTTTGAGAAATAGCTATTTTTTCGCCAAACATGAGTTTTGCATTTATCACATCTACCAAAACTTCAAGAAGATGTATGTGATACCTCCATGACCCCTCAATGACGGCGAAGGACGAAGATGAAGCAATGGAAGTGCAATCCAACGTTCCGGTGACTAGAGCTCGTGCAAGGGCGATGGAACGAGCAACTCAATCTTTAGTCACCTGGAGTTGTGCAGGTTACTCAGTGTCAAACAGTCCTAAATGGGTCCTCCTCTTGACCCATGAAGGGTTGGGCGACGCCTCTCCCTAATTCAGCCTTTGCGGCGCCGCCGATGCCTCGACGACGATCATGGTCTTCCGATTAGGGCATGATTTTCCAGCAGGCATTTTCCAGCTTTTCTTGGGCTATCTTCTCACCATATCCATCATTTTATGAGTACTTTAGTTTGGTAAGAAGAATGTCTATGAAACTATCCAGTTGCCCGGTGAAATAGACTTGCTATTTTAGGCGCCGGCGCGCCGAGGAAGACCCGAGACTTGCCTTAAGTCTTGCCTATCTTTTATAGTTTTCTTTCCTAATTTATTGAGAATATGTTAGCTAGTTTTGGTTCAGGTTGGGCGTGCCCCTTATGTGTTTTGGGCCGTTCCACTTTTGAATGTTTATTAGTTAGACTACTTTCCTTACTCGGTTTTGTCTAGATTATTTAAACCTTCTTTCATTCATTATTGAGATCATGTTGATTTGAGTTGTTAAGTTGAGTTATCTCCTTCCTTGAATCCTAACATCAACCCCTATGATCCCCAGGATCTAAACTACCTCGTAGCTCGTCGCTTTGAGCATTTATCCAACGTTCCTCTGGCGAACGTCTTGATCATCTCTTTGATCGTAAATTGTCCATCACTTGGGACATGTGAAGACCATCACTTTGGTCCAGTTCTCTACGTGAAAAGGCTATCTCCTTAGCCTTAGAAGACGCCATCTCCTTGGCAAGTTAGAAGAGACGAAGGAAGGCTTGTTCAACGTTAAAGATCCTATCTTGCAACGACGTTTTCGAGGGTCGTTCGCATCAATTGGCATCAGAGCCAGTACAAGCTGAGTTTCTTATTTTCTTTTAAGTGTTCCTTGAATTTTTTTTCCGCGTTAAAAACAAAAAAAACCAAAAATTAATCGCACCACCACCACGCCGTCGGAAACACCCCACCGCCGCCGTGACAAACCCCTTACCGCCACCAATACTTCCGCCACCATCCCTTACCATACACGGCTGCCTTAGGGTTTAGATTAGTCTTCAAATAAGATTAATCTTTGACTTTTCAACCATCCTTATCTTAATTTGCTAATAACCATAAGTAGCATTATCTTGTTTCCTTATTTGCATATCTTATTCCCTTGTTTATTATGTGATCTTTTTCTTGCTTTATCTTAGGGTTAATTACTTGACTAGTTGTTCGATTTTATTTCCTTCTAGGTTGCATAAGTCTATCTCTTCTTATCTCTTGCACTTTACTCTTGTGCTTCTTTCTTGCTAAAAAAAGGTGTAGGCCGATTTTTTTTTTAAATACCTTCCTCAAACAAGAAACTTGGAAGACGGAAGCTTAAAAACATAGGCAAGGGAAATCCCTCACTATGGTCCTACACTCCATCTTCATACCTTTCATGTCTAAAGCAACTTAAAATCAAAGGAAAGATTTCTTGCAACTCTCTTGTGATTAACTCATAGAAACATGAATTTGATCATACTTGAACTTGTGGGGATATTGATTGTTGTTTGGACTTGATTTTGCTACTTCTCCTTCTTTTATTGCTTTACGTTCAAGCCTCTCCCTCCTCACGAGCAACCAAATTAGTACGCCTTGGGGAAAATTTCTTAGTTCACTTTTGAGACAAAGACTTGGTTTGAACTTGTTCTTTTGCTTGGTGAGTTTTGATCCTTGTGCTTGCATGCTTCGTATAGGTACGATGGACATCCCCACTATGAGTCGCTCCCGCTCATCTGGACGTCGTAGTTCCGACCCCATAGACGACGTTCATCGTGAATTAGAGGCCGCCCATGCCGCCAATGTCGAGAAGGACCGCGCCTTGGCCGATCGTGAAGCCGAGGTTACATTCCTACGCCGTCTTGTTGGTGACATGCACCTGCCTTTGAAGGATCCCATGGTGAACCCCACGACCACATCACGCCAGCCACGTGATCGCAAAGGCAAGGCAGTCGCGTCTACACCGCATGATCGCCTTCGTTCCCAAATTGAAGGATATCCCACTTCTAGACGCATTGTTTCCCATGATCGGTATGATCCTATCCATGACGCAGACTATTCGGATGGCAATCGCTCGATACACAGCGTTCGTGTTTCAAAGGATCCATTCCCTTATGTCAACACAATGGATCAGCGACAAAGAGGACAACGCCAAACCCGGTATGACGATCCCGAGTCCAACGTTGATGAACACCGTGATTCCGCCTCAGATGATGATCGAGACAGATTTGATGATGAAGAAGCTTATGAGGAAGAATGCCAAACGGATTATAGAGCACCGCGCTACAACACCGAGCGTCGACGCCCGTATGACCGACGCCGTCCAAGCCCGCAGTGTCCTGGCACGCAACGCCGAGACATCAAGGTGAAAGTTCCTCTCTTTTATGGTGATTATGATCCAATTAAGTTTCTTGATTGGCAGCAGTCCACGGAGTATGTGTTGGCTTATTATCACTATCGTGAGGGGGACAAAGTTGAAATCGCGACGTTGCATTTCGAGGGCGCCGCGCGTGCCTGGTGGCACCGGTTCTGGACTGACCGAGACCGCCGTGGTGATCCCCCGATAGACATTTGGCATCACCTCATCCATGTCATGAGGAAGAAGTAAGTTCCCGAGGACTTCAAATCTGAGTTGTGCCTCAAGATACAACTTGTGTCCCAAGGAAACCGATCCCTCCTTGATTTCTATGCCGAGCTTGAAGAACTTTCACACAAGGTGGGTATCTACCATTACGATGAGGATTTTAGGAGTATGTTTATTCGCGGCCTGCATGCACCTATTCAGGACCAACTTCGAGTGCTCAACATTAGGAACCTACAAAAGTGCGCACACACGGCTCAAGAGATTTGGACGCAAGCGCAAGCGGCTAAGAAGGCGTCTTGGTCTCGGCCTAACACAAGGTATGGTTCTAATCCTTTGTTAAGTCCCCCTTCTACTAATGTGTGTTCATCTTCGCAGTCCACTCCTACACCATCGACACCGACGCCGGCCAGCCGTCCTAATGCGCCGGCGCGCGTCAATCAACCTCCTCCGTGAGACACCGCTACTTCCGAAGAAAGGGCTCGTGCTCGAGTGTGTTTTAAGTGCCAAGGAAGAGGTCATGTGCAGCGGGACTGCCCCAACAACAAGAGGGTACTCTTTTCCAACACTTCCGGCTATGAGTCGTTTGACGAAGACGTCGTCGACCCCGGCCCCATGTTTGACGAGTACAATTCCAAGGATGCCGGCGATGACGACAGCTATGTTTGCAGCCCTATGGATGAGCAAGGCACCGTGCCTCTTAGCCTAGTCACAAGACGTGTCCTCACCGCCAAAGAAGGTACATCATTGGACCAACGTGAGAATCTCTTCCATACTAAGTGTGCAGTCCAAGGTGCTTCTGTGAGTGTGATCATAGATGGTGGGAGTTGTTGCAATATCATCAATGAAAAGGTGATCAAGCACTTCAAGTTCGAGACGACTCCACACCCGCAACCTTATAGCCTTCAATGGATCTCGGAAGGCGATGATACCAATGTTGTCAAGCATCAATGTATAATAAATTTCAGCATTGGGTATTACAAGGACTCGGTGCTATGTGATTTAGTTCCTATGGATGCCACACATCTTCTCTTACGGCGACCTTGGCAATTTGACAAGTGAGTCCTTCATGATGGTTTCCTCAACAATTATGTCTTCATGCACAATGCGAGAAAGGTCACCTTACTTCCTATGAGTCCTAAGGAGATCTTACAAGACCAAGTCGAAATAAACCGAGCCAAGGCTTTGGAGCAAGCCAAGAATACAGCCGCCACTGCCCAAGGTGACAAGGGTGTCGTGCCATCTAACCAGGTCATGACAAGGCCACCAAAGCCGCGGCCAGCCCGTCTCCGACGCCTCCACAACCCGGCATTCAAGGCAAATGCGAGAATCGGCTTCTCTTAGCCCGGTCCCAGGATGTCTCTCCAATTATTCAGGGACGTCTTCCTTGCTTTTTACTTGTTCCTTTCGCGTGTCTATTAAATGTTAAGGATTTGGTTGATTTACCCCCTACGGTGTCTACTCTTTTGCAGGAATTTGAGGATGTTATGCCCGAAGAGTTGCCTGAAGGGATGCCACCAATCCGAGGAATAGAGCAGCAAATCGACTTTGTGCCAGGCGCGTCTTTTCCCAACCGAGCTGCATACCGTACGAGCCCAGAAGAGACTAAGGAGTTACAACGCCAAGTGCAAGATTTGATGGACAAGGGCTACATCCAAGAGAGCTTAAGCCCCTGCGCCGTGCCGGTCATCTTAGTGCCTAAGAAGGATGGTACTTGGCGTATGTGTATTGATTTTAGAGCCATCAACCAAATCACGGTGAAGTATCGCCACCCTATTCCAAGACTTGATGATATGCTTGATGAATTGCATGGTGCTACTTTGTTTTCTAAGATTGATCTTAAGAGTGGTTACCATCAAATTAGGATATATGAGGGTGATGAGTGGAAAACTGCATTTAAGACTAAGTATGGCCTTTATGAGTGGTTGGTGATGCCTTTTGGCCTTACTAATGCTCCTATCACTTTTATGAGGCTTATGAATCATGTTTTAAGGGATTACATAGGAAAAATTGTAGTTGTCTACTTTGATGATATCCTTGTTTATAGCAAGACCTTAGATGAGCATGTTATACATCTTAGAAAAGTTTTAGAATGTCTTAGGAAAGAGAAACTTTATGCTAACTTAGGTAAATGTTCTTTTTGCTCGGAGTCTACTATTTTCCTTGGTTATGTTGTTAGCAAGGATGGATTGAAGGTCGACCAAGAGAAGGTGCGCGCCATTGAAGAGTGGCCACGGCCTACTACACCGACAATGGTCCGATCTTTCTTAGGCTTGGCTGGCTTCTACCATTGGTTTATACGTGATTTCTCCACCGTTGCAGCCCCGTTGTATGAGTTAACCAAGAAGGCTGCATCCATAGAGTGGACGGACACCCATGAGCTTGCATTTGTCACTTTGAAGGACCGTTTTTGCCACGCCCCTTTGCTGCAATTACCAGACTTCTCCAAGACCTTTGAAGTGGAGTGTGACGCCTCTCACCATGGCATTGGAGGTGTTTTACTACAAGACCGCTGTCCCATTGCTTACTTTAGTGAGAAGCTCACTGGCGCCCAACTCAACTACCCCACGTATGACAAGGAGCTCTATGCTCTTATTCGGGTGTTGAAGACTTGGCAACACTATCTTTGGCCCAAGGAGTTTGTCATACACTCGGACCATGAGGCTCTGAAGTACTTGAAGGGACAATACAACCTCAGTCGGCACAATGCAAGATGGGTGGAGTTCATGGAGACCTTTTCCTATGCGGTCAAGTACAAGAAAGGTAAGGAGAATGTGGTTGTCGACGCCCTTTCTCGAAGGTATGTCTTTCTTACTCAACTTGATGCTTCTATCTTAGGCTTTTCCTTGATCAAATAAGTGTATATGCATGATGATGACTTTGCTGAAAGTTTTAAAACATGCATGGAAAAAGGAGAGTCTAATGAGTTCTATGTTGACAATGGCTACCTATTTAAGGTCGGGAAACTATGTATCCCAAAAACGTCTATATGTAGGTTGTTAATTCAAGAAGCTCATGAAGGTAGAGGACATTTTGGTATTCCTAAGACTTTGGCTGCATTAAGGGAACATTTTTATTGGCCTAAAATGATGCATCATGTTACTCAATATTGCAAGGCCTGTGTTACTTGTGTGCATGCTAAGTCTAGGTCGAGTCCCCAAGGTTTGTATACCCCTTTGCCTACTCCTAATGTCCCATGGGAGGATATTAGTATGGACTTTATAACTGGTTTGCCTTTGTCTAAGAAGGGGAGGGACTCGATATTTGTTGTTGTTGATCGGTTTTCTAAGATGGCTCACTTTATCGCATGCAAGACTACTAATAATGCTTCTGAGATTGCTTCTTTATTTTTTGAGCATGTTGTTAGGCTGCATGGTATTCCTAGGAGTATAGTGTCCGATCGTTATGCTAAGTTTGTGAGTTTTTTTTCGAAATCTTTATGGGCCAAGTTGGGGACTAAGTTGTTATTTTCTACTAGTTATCATTCCCAAATAGATGGCCAAACGGAGGTCACTAATAGGACTTTAGGTGCTTTATTACGTACTATGTTAAAGTCTAACCTCCCCAAGTGGGAAGAGTGCTTGCCTTTTGTTGAGTTTTCTTATAACAGGTCCATGCACTCGGCCACGCAGTTGAGCCCGTTTCAGGTTGTCTAAGACATCAATCCCCACACGCCTTTGGATCTTGCACCGAGACCCATGAAGGACAAGGAGAGTGTCAAGGGCGTGGAGCATGCATACATGGTGAAGGCATTGCATGAGAGGACCAAGACACAGCTGGAGAAGAAGGCCGCGCAGACCGCTCGTCAGCGCAACGCAGGCCGGCGTGCTGTGGAATTTAAGGCCGGAGATTTGGTGTGGCTGCACTTGCATCGCGATTGCTTTCCATTGAAGTAATGCCACAAGTTGGATGCTAGAGGTGACGGTCCATTTCAGGTGCTACAATGCCTTGGTGCCAACGCCTACCGATTGGATTTGCCCGATGACTATGGTGCGCATCCTACCTTCAACGTCGCTGATCTTTCTCCTTATACACCTACTACTTTTGACGACAAGGACGAAGCGGGGATGCTTCGCTGCCAAGAAGGGGAGATTGATAGCTCCTTGACCCCCTTAATAACGGCGAAGGACGAAGATGAAGCAATGGAAGTGCAATCCAATGGCCCGATGACTAGAGCTCGTGCAAGGGCGATGGAACGAGCAACTCAATCTTTAGTCACCCGGAGTTATGCAGGTTACTCAGCGTCAAACAGTCCTAAATGGGTCCTCCTTTTGACCTACGAAGGGATAGGCAATGCCTTGCCCTAATTCAGCCTTTGCGGCGCCGCCGATGCCTCGACGACGCTCATGGTCGTCCGATTAGGGCATGATTTTCCAGCAGGCATTTTCCAGCTTTTTTAAGGCTATCTTCTCACCATATCCATCATTTTATGAGTACTTTAGTTTGGTAAGAAGAATGCTTATGAAACTATCCAGTTGCCCGGTGAAACAGACTTGCTATTTTGGGCGCCGGCGCGCCGAGGAAGACCCGAGACTTGTCTTAAGTCTTGACTATCTTTTATAGTTTTCTTTCCTAACTTATTTAGACTATTTTAGCTAGTTTGGGTTCAGGTTGGGCGTGCCCCTTATGTGTTTTGGGCCGTTCCACTTTTGAATGTTTATTAGTTAGACTACTTTCCTTACTCGGTTTTGTCTAGACTATTTAAACCTTCTTTCATTCATTAATGAGATCATGTTCATTTGAGTTGTTAAGTTGATTTATCTCCTTCCTTGTATCCTAACATCAACCCCTACGATCCCCAGGATCTAAACTACCCCGTAGCTCATCGCTTTGAGCATTTATCCAACGTTCCTCTAGCGAACGTCATGATCATCTCTTCGATCGTAAATTGTCCATCACTTTGGACGTATGAAGACCATCACTTTGGTCCAGTTCTCTATGTGAAAAGGCTATCTCCTTAGCCTTAGAAGACGTCATCTCCTTGGCAAGTTAGAAGAGACGAAGGAAGGCTTGTTCAACGTTAAAGATCATAACTTGCAACGGCATTTTCGAGGGTCATTCGCATTAGTATGGCAGGCCAGACCTCTTTGGCATCTTCAAAAACGTTTCTAAGGCTTACACTGTGGCTGAGTTCAATCATCAGTTTTCTCAACTCACAGATGCCTCTCCAAGGATTGGTCAATATTTCAAAGAAGTTGGAGTTAACAACTGGGAGAGGGCACATTTTCATGGGAATAGATGTAATGTCATGATGAGCAACAACGCTGAGTGTCTTAATGGCCTGTGGAAAACACAGCGTCAGTGGCCTATTCTTGCCCTGTTTGATGTCATTCTGGAGACCATTTCTAAATGGTTTTGTGAAAGAAGAGAAAAAGCCAAAAAAATGGGTCCAAGTTTTGCCACCCTCTCTGTACAAAGTGAACTACAGAAAGTCAACTAAGATGAGTGTGTGAAAGCTTAGCGAGTTTGAAGGAGAGGTTATGCAAGGAACTATCAAATACTCTGTGAACCTACATGCTGGTACATGTGATTGTATCATGTTCTAGATTATTAAAGTTCCATATGAGATGCCATAGCGGTTGCAAATGATAGAGGAGTGCCACTCACTAATCTCATCCATCCCATGTTCAAGAATGAGTTGGTGAAAGAAGTGTACAAGGTAACAATGCATCTTGTTCCTCCAAAAAACCGATGGTCAGTTCCTAGAGTTGTGTCATCAATCACATGCTCTGCACCACTGGTAAAGCATCCTCCTGGAAGACCATGTATTAACCAATTCAGGGCGACGTGAGAGATGACTTAATCTAGGAAGAGACGGTGTTCTTATTGCGACATCCGAGGACATAACAAGAAGAACTATAGGAGAAGAAGGACTGACGGGTGACATCGTCGTGTTGTTTTTGGGTGCTTGAAAATATGTATGGTTTAAGTATCTATAGTCTTAACCATACCTCTTTTGTTGGGTTTCCCTCTTTTGGCTGTGTTATAAGAATTATTATCTATAGTCTAAATTGATGCATTATCTTTCGTAAACAACCAAAGCTATACTGAATGGTTTGCTTGGTATAAGGAACACTTATGATGTGAATCCCTCACATCTTGAACCAAGCATGGAAGCCAAGACATTGCCAACTCAAGATCCAGCACCAAAACGCATCACTCGGTCTAAGGCCAAGGAACTACAACAACTTCTCGACTTGGGCCTCCTCTCCACACAACTTGGGGCCGAGCATGACAAAGGCCCATTTGTCATCTTGAAGGCCGAAAGAGGCCTTCCCAAACCAAGACCATGAAGAAGCAACTTGGCCATGTGAAGCCATGTGGAAATGGTGTGAATGCCGTGTGGAAATTTGAAGAGTTATACATTTGGTGCATTCACCTAGTTGTCTTAAACACTTGCTTTCATTTTGCATTTAATCTTAGTATTTTCCTATGCATCTAGTTCATGCATTCCAACCCTTGATATCCCTCTTGGGACGTGGAGAGTTGGCTTTAATTGCCTTGCTTTTTGATAAGCACTACTTTATAGGGCTTAAGTAAGAGTCTTTAGAGGGTTTATTGGTGCCATTCGGGTAGATTTAGACACATTCATGTGTATGGCATTTGGGGGCGAAGTTTGGTGTTTTTGGAGGTGTTTGAGCTGTTTTGGAGATCATAGGAAGCCACAAGGAGAAGACGCCAAGGAAGTGAAGAGAAGAGTAGAAGAACAGTGGGCTGAATTCAAATGGTTCGTTCTCTCTACTCAGATGTCCAAATGGAGTGATTCCAATTCTAGAAGTTAGATCTTCAAGTCTACTACAAGTCCTCAAAATATGAGCGCAATCCGAGTTGGGAATCAAAAGTTATGGCGTTTTTACTGAAGTGTCGTAGAAGCTGAAGTACTGGAATCCCACCGCACCCAGCGGTGGGCACTGCCGCACCCACGGCGAGGTCGTCAGAGAACTGGAGTTTCTGTTAAATGGCCGCACCCGGCGGTGGAGCAACCGCACCCGCGGTGGAGACGCGCTGAAAGTCTTTTACGAGTTTTCTTATTCCCGTTTTATTTTATTTCCGAAACTTTATTTCCAAGTTTGTTATTTTTCTTTTCTTTAAATTTCTGAATTATTACTTTAGTATTTAAGTTAGGTTTAAGACTCTTTTAGAAAAAAACTTCTCTAACCCTAGTTGCCACCTTTCTACGTTTTTTCTCTCAAAAACCCTATGGAGAACTAAACCTCCATTGTTGCACTTGACAGTTTGAAGCCAGCAATTGATTGGTTGTGAGTTTTCTACTCTTGTTCGTTTTCCTATCTAGTTGGATTGATTCTCTTGTGCTTGATTGATTATTGGTTTATGTTGATTTATCTAGAGTAGCTACCTAGGTTTATTGATATCTTCCTAATTGCTAGGACTTGTGATTCCGGGTTCGGGTTGCATATCTAGTAGCAAGCACGATTGTTGCGTATAGGGGATCTGAGCGCTTCATCGTGAGAGAGAGTTAATTGCATGCTTATAGTAACGGGTTGTTTCTATTGCATGTGTCTTGTTAATCCTTGGTTGAATGCTATTGCTTTATTGAGTTCTGAAGGTTTTCGGATTTGATTTAGTAATAAGTACTATTAGGGTTGGTAGAACTAATAGTTACCTATGATCGGGATAAGAACAACTATAGAAATATTAAGAACTTGAGATTGATAGAATTCTGTGATCGACCTTTCTATTGTTGTGTGGATCTCTGTTCAGTGTGGCACTTTTCCCCATAATATTTACGACCTTTACTTGCGAATTCATTTTCTTGCTTTGTTTACTTTGGTTACGAAAAACATTACAACCCCCCCCCCCCCCCCCCTAGTTCCTAGTTGGTGATAACAAATTGCATAAGTTGATAACCTGACTCTCTGTGGGATCGACCCTGACTTGCTTGCTATACTACTTAGTAGGTATTTTGGGATTTATTTGATAGGCATCATGACTTTAGCTCTGTCAAATTTGGCGCCGTTGCCGGGGAGTCAAAATTTCTGTTTTTGTGTTTTTGTTTGTGACCAACTTTGGTGTGGACCTCTCTTACGGTCCACACCCGTGCTACTGATTTTTGTATTTTCTTTTTTGATTTGATATAGATATGGATTTCTGGGGAGAGCCGCGATATGACACATACTCCTACGGATACACTCCAGGGTGGAGAGATCACCCCAATTCGAGTTATGGGTACCAACAATACCCTCTATATGGTCATAACTACCAGGAGTTCTACCCGGAGCCACAATCGTTCTACCAGCAGGGTGCTCCACAACAGTACAATCCGGCCTATGAGCATAGCCCGCCAGTTTCCAATCCTAGTCCCTCCATGTCAACTGAAGATATGCTCCAAGCTCTGGATAAACATTGCAGCACTCACGTCCAAGCTACGACGTCGAGTATCAAGAACATTGAGACACAGATGGGATAGATGGCTGAGGCGATTACAAGGATCGATGCAAAGATATCGGGAAATCTACCATCTCAAACGGTAGTTAACCCACGGGCAAACATTAGCGCGGTAACTCTTAGAAGTGGAAAGCAATTGCATGTCGCTCCTAATGCTGAAGAGGATGACTCAGGAAAAGAGGGTGTTGTGGAGAATGACCGCATGAAGCAGCAAGGTGACCGCACCCGCGGCGAGCATGTTCTGTCAAGTTCACCGCACCCAGCGGTGGCAACCACCGCACCCGCGGCAAGCGGTACTGTTTCTCGAGAAAATTCTGGGGATCCACCGCACCCGGCGGTGACCTCTGGCCGCACCCGCGGCGAGACTTTTGGAGCTGTTGCTGAGCCTTATGTGGACACCTACGTTCGTCCATACTTTCCTCCTCTCGGTTCCGAGAAGCCACCCGCCCCATTCCCAGAGGCGCTCAAGGAGTTGGGCCTTCCAGACGATATTTGGGACCGCAAGGTGCTTTCTGAGGAAGAATATTTTTTGGGACTGGAGGAATTCAGCGACCAAGAGGAGGAGAGTCGCGATTGCGGAAACGATCCTGCGACGCCCGCCCCTCTCGAAGATGCCCCAGCAGTCCCCGATCCTCTGGAGGCTGCCTATGATGAGTTTGTGCATCTAAACTCCTTCCTGCTTGTCTCGCTGCACCCCGCTACACCTTCCCTGAGGCTCTGAAGGACACCAGAATGGTGGAGAATGACAAAAAATTATTTGAAACCTTCAGTGACTGCGCATAAACCGTTCCCTTGGTCACGCTGGCTGACAGCACCCCTCGCTGCAAGGAAATGTTAAAGGTGTCGGGCTTGATCAAAAAGAAACCGAAGGGAAAGAGCAAGAAGGAGGCCTTGATTCAAGTGGTGAATCTTTATATGCTGGATACGGGGCAAGATAAGCATACAGGCCCTGAGATGCTAGGTAGACCGTTTCGAAAGATGGCAAGTGCATTCATAGATAAGAAAAGCGGTCCAACCATCAAGAAGTGCAGAAGAGTGGGGGTCACGCTCAATCGGGAGTATACAAAGAGGCATCCCCCTGATCCAGGCCCCATGAGTTTAGTTGCTATGAGCAACCCAAGTTGAGATGGAGTAATATGTCAAGCCATGACAATAACTAAGGCGCTGTCCGGGAGGCAACCCGAGGTATGTTTTTCTTTCTTTGCTTTTCTTTCTTTGTTTTTGCATTTTCTTTAGTGTGTTTTTGCTTTGTTTTTTGTTCTTGTTTTTGTTTCCGACTAACCTGCAGGGAAGAGACCCATGCCTATTGAAGAATGTGTTTCCATACCAATGTAAGTCTCTTCCTTCCCTACACTAAGTCACCCCCCGAAAAAACCTTAAACGGGGGACAAAAAAAAATAAAAAAAAATAGTTCTACCATAGGCCAGCTGTCTAGAGTTCCCCATGGAGAGAAGGTGTGCATCATGTTGTCAAGGAGGAGACATTCGCCCCACATTTTTATTTGGCAACGATGATGGCCCTACAGTCGACAGTTGGAGAGGAGGTACACCAGGGCCCATACCACGATGACATCTGGGCCCATTTTTTGTGTTCGCTGAAGACCGTACAGCCCCGAATTCTTTGATTACCACTATTCACCAAAGTGGCTTCGTATGGTTGCACGGTAGATGAAGATCATGGACTATTGAAGACGCATGCTCAACACCCGAGACCTGTGCATCTATTGAAGACCGCCAGCAACAAAGGAAGTGTCCAAGCCAGCTCGGCGACGTTGTGAGTTATTTTTTGCTTTTCCCTGTGTTTTATTCTTTTGTCTTTCATTACATTGAGGACAATGCAATGTTTAAGCATGGGGGAGAGTTCTATACTTGCTACGTCGTTGAGGAGAAAAATGAATAAAAAAGAGAAAAAGCCAAAATTTTGAAAAAAGCCAAAAATTGAAATCCTCGGATAGGTCGAAAACCCGAAAGGGCGGCCTAGGCAATAAGCAGGTGGCTTGGACCAGCATTAGGCTGGGGTAATATGAGGTCAAGAGTGACGTGAGCTTATGTGAGCACATCTATGAAAAAATATGAGTGGCTTGGTGAAAACCCGAAAGGGCGCCTTGGCAAAATGAGCGAAAAAGAAGAAGAGTGATTTTAGGATTTCTCTTTATTCTTGGCGAGGCGTCATAAGAAGAGGAGTCAAAGAAGGATTGTCGGGTAGGTCACTCTGGGAGGCATAAGGAGCAATAGATGGAGGCTAGGATTAGAGGTTACTCACACTATTGGATGTCCGGGTTAAGCTTGGGGGAAGTACTCTGCTTGCCCCTTAAGCTTGTTGAGTATGGATGTGTTGTAGATGAGATTGGTGCCAGGAGCTTTGGCATGGGTTAGGTGACTCTTAGTTGGAGGATATGTTTCCTGAGACCTTGGGTGCTGCATTGGAGGAGTAGACTCTTTATTAGTTTACTCGAGGACGAGCAAAGGTCTAAGCATGGGGGAGTTTGATAAGCACTACTTTGCAGGGCTTAAGTAAGAGTCTTTAGAGGGTTTATTGGTGCCATTCGGGTAGATTTAGACACATTCATGTGTATGGCGTTTGGGGGCGAAGTTTGGTGTTTTTGGAGGTGTTTGAGCTGTTTTGGAGATCATAGGAAGCCACAAGGAGAAGACGCCAAGGAAGTGAAGAGAAGAGTAGAAGAACAGTGGGCTGAATTCAAATGGTTCTTTCTCTCTACTCAGATGTCCAAATGGAGTGATTCCAATTCGATGAGTTAGATCTTGAAGTCTGCTACAAGTCCTCAAAATATGAGCGCAATCCGAGTTGGGAATCAAAAGTTATGGCGTTTCTACTGAAGTGTCGCAGAAGCTGAAGTACTGGAATCCCACCGCACCCAGCGGTGGGCACTGCCGCACCCGCGGCGAGGTCGTCAGAGAACTGGAGTTTCTATTAAATGGCCGCACCCGGCGGTGGATCAACCGCACCCGCGGTGGAGACGCGCTGAAAGTCTTTTACGAGTTTTCTTATTCCCGTTTTATTTTATTTCCGAAACTTTATTTTCAAGTTTGTTATTTTTCTTTTCTTTATTTCTGAATTATTACTTTAGTATTTAAGTTAGGTTTAAGACTCTTTTAGAAAAAAACTTCTCTAACCCTAGTTGCCACCTTTCTACGTTTTTTCTCTCAAAAACCCTATGGAGAACTAAACCTCCATTGTTACACTTGACAGTTTGAAGCCAGCAATTGATTGGTTGTGAGTTTTCTACTCTTGTTCGTTTTCCTATCTAGTTGGATTGATTCTCTTGTGTTTGATTGATTATTGGTTTATGTTGATTTATCTAGAGTAGCTACCTAGGTTTATTGATATCTTCCTAATTGCTAGGACTTGTGATTCCGGGTTCGGGTTGCATATCTAGTAGCAAGCACGATTGTTGCGTATAGAGGATCCGAACGCTTCATCGTGAGAGAGAGTTAATTGCATGCTTATAGTAACGGGTTGTTTCTATTGCATGTATCTTGTTGAATCCTTGTTTGATTGCTATTGCTTTATTGAGTCTTGAAGGTTTTCGGATTTGATTTGGTGATAAGTACTATTAGGGCTGGTAGAACTAATAGTTATCTAAGATCGGGATAAGAACAACTATAGGAATATTAAGAACTTGAGATTGATAGAATTCCGTGATCGACCTTTCTATTGTTGTGTGGATCTTTGTTAAGTGTGGCGCTTTTTCCCATATTATTTACAACCATTATTTGCGGACTGTTTATTTGCTTTTTTATTGCTTGTTACGAGAAACACAAACAAACCCCCCCTAGTTCCTAGTTGGTGATAACAAATTGCACAAGTTGATAACCTGACTCTCTGTGGGATCGACCCTGACTTGCTTACTATACTACTTAGTAGGTATTTTGGGATTTATTTGATAGGCATCACGACTTTAGCCCTGTCACTTTTGCTTTCCGTTTTGGCTATTTAAAGCCTTGTAATCCTTGATGTAAAAGTCAACTTTTGATCAATCCAATTCACTCCTTTGAGAGCATTTGATCCAGAAGTTCACCCTTGGTTCATGAGTCATATTGAACCCTTATCTATCCCTCTTCAACCTTGGTGAGTCATATCCTTGGTTGAGCCCCACGGTTTTCTCTTGGTGGTGCGTAATATCCACCTAGGGCAGCCGATATCCTCCACCACCACCACGCCTCACTCCCGCCACCACCACTACTCAGTAACACCCCCTTTGGGCCCTCCAAATCCACCATCTCCGCCGCAGAAAGAACCACCCCCAAGAAGGCCGCCTTCCTTCTTGCCGCTTGCTCCCTTTGGCGACACCATCCGCTAGGGCAGCCCGTTTCTTCCACCACCACCACGACTGACTCCGACCACCACCACCACTCTCTTCCACCCCAGTTGTGCCAACATCTCCCCAAGAACCGCCGCAGAAGTCGGCGCCTTCAAGGAGAACGCCGGCCCACTTCTTCACCTTCGCCGGTTGTCGTTGCCTCCAAATTGTGGATCAAACCTTGCACCGCTCCCAATCCGATCAAGGGTCTATCAAGTGGTATCAGAGCCACGTAAGGTTTGGTCATCTAAACTGATTTTTCTTTAGTCCAAGATTGAGTTTTGAATGACAAGTTTCAATTGGCCCTAAAACCGGAATTTATTTGGTTGTTGTCCGATTGCTTTGCTTGCCTCTTTGAGTTATGAATTTTCTTGTCTTGATGCAGCCGAACCTTGACCCTTCATTTCAACTTCTTTCTTGATTACTTCGTGCATTACTTGATTGTTCATTTGTTGCATAAATCAAGTGAAGGCATTCGGGGTTAAGGGAAAAGAAAATTTCGGTTGTAAATTGAAAAGTCAAGTGCAAAATCAGAAAATTGTTGAAAATTGTGATTCAAATTTGTGTAGTTTTGGCTCAGAAAAACCCGGTCTAAAAAGAAGAGACCTTAGAAAAATTGAGCCGCTCTTGGAAGAACACTCGAGAAAAACCCGGTCTAAAAAGGAGAGGCCATAAGAAAAAAGCGAGTTGACCAAGAGCAAATTCTTTCAAAAGATAGTGAAGTGTAATCGTGTTTGCATCTTAGTACTTTCTCCGCACTTCACTTGTTGCAACTTATTGAACATTTGAGTATTGTACTTCTTTGAACCTTTCCTTGTCTTGGCTAGCTCGTAACCCTAATTGAACTTGTTTTTCTTGCTTGCCTTGTACTTGGAAAATTCAGTTTGGACCCCTAACGTGTGCCGGGTCCACTTGTGGGATTCCTAGTCGTCTTGTTTGTGTTGCCTTGGTTTGTAGCTTACGATCATGGAGAATGACAATCGTAGTTCCTCCCATTCGCCTTCGGTGAACCAAGAAGGTGCCCATGCCAATGACTCCGTCATGGAGGCCATGGCACAACTTGGTGCTCAACTAGCAAGTTCTCAACGAGAGGCCATAGCACAACTTAGTGCTCAAATAGCAAGTTCTCAACAAGACAACCAAGCCAACCTAAGAAGACTAGAAGCGCGAATGGATGCCACCGATAGCAAGATGGTGGACGTGACACGGTTGTGTGGGGCCTTCCAACCCTCTCTCTTGGAAGGTAACTCCTCTCACGCCATGCCTAGGGACATGACCTTCCCTAATCTTCAAGGCATCAACCCGTCGACCGCCCCGACACTCACTCTCTCTAGTGCCCATCTAGGTATGAGTTCCACCTATACTCCTCCTATTGTTACACAATATACTACCATGCCGCCTGTGGTCCCTACCATTTCAGGGCAGGACGCAAGGCTTTTCAATGAGGAGGTGCAAGAGGTTCAAGGACACCTGGGGGCCAATGCGGGGTTTGTGGCTCCCTTGACCCAGCCCATGCGGATCATCAACGGCCAAAGGCAAGGATTTGGCAATAGGAATGCAAGAGAACAAGGCCGAGGGTGTGGGCACCAACAAGAGCCCTATTTTCAAGGTTTTCAACCCCAAGGTGCTCATGGCTATAAGAAAGATCATGTGAGGCTCCCTAAAACCAAGCTTGAAATAGAGAAGTTTGGGAGCACGACTGACCCTGAGGAGTGCCTAACTTGGCTAAGCAAGACGGAGCAAGTCTTTGACTTCCTCAACTACACCGAAGCCCAACGTGTGGCCGTGGCTAGCATCAAGTTTGAAGGGTTTGCGGATCAATGGTGGACTGAAGAGAAGGCGGAGAGAGCTCGAAATGATTACCCTCCTATTGAAACATGGAACGAGCTCAAGGATGCCATCAAGTTCAGATTTGTGCCTACCAACTTTTCAGCCAGGATCCATGAGAGGCTTGAGCAACTCAAGCAAGGCACTCGTACTCCCGATGAGTATTACAAGGATTTGAGGACTCTTTTATTTAGAACGGAAATCAAGTTTTTGGATGAGTATGTCATTTCTAAATTTGTTGAAAACTTGAATTCTGACCTCAAATCTATTGTGTCTATGCAACACTTTGCTAGGGGAACTACGGTGGAAGAAGTGCTTCACTACACAAACCATGTGTATAGGAACTTGCCTACCAAGAAGAGCCATCCTACAAGCTCACGGCCATGGAGCAATCAAGGCGCCAATACGCCCACTTCAAGGCCATGGAACAACTCAAGCTCCGGCGCACCAAGCTACCCTCCCCGACGCCAAGAGTCAAGGACGGATGCCACGCCGATGCAGCCAAGACATGATCCATCTAGGGTTCCCCAAGGACAAAGAAGAGATGGCAAGCGCCACTCTAGTGATATCAAGTGCTTGGGCCGTGGGCACATGGCCAATGCATGCCCTTCTCGGCGCCAAGTGTTGCTCTCCACGGTGGGGGACTACTATTCGGATGAGGAATAAGAGGAAGAGCCCACCAAGGAAGAAAATGAGGAAGAGGAGCTCCATGTGCAAGCTGAATTCCAAGGAGAGTGCTTTGTGGTGAAAAGAACTCTCATGACCAATGAAGCTCCTACACCTCCCAATCAAAGGGAAACAATCTTCCACTCAAGGTGCCTCATTCAAGGTAAAATCTGCAACTTGATTATTGATGAAGGCTCATGTTGCAATATCATAGACCAAGAGGTGGTCAAAAGGTTTGCCCTCAACACTATTCCTCATAAGCAACCTTACACTCTTTGTTGGCTTAATTCTAACACACCTCTTAAGGTCTCGGAACAAGCTAAGATTAAGTTCTCTATAGGAGGATATGAGGATGAGGTTATTTGTGATGTTCTTCCTATGACAGCTTGCCATATACTTTTGGGACGACCTTGGCAATATGACCGTGGGGTCATTCACCAAGGGGTGTCTAATGAGTACTCTTTTCACCTCAATGGCAAGCGGATCACGTTGCACCCCTTAGCTCCACATGAGATCATGGCTGACCACATAGCCAATGAGCAAAGGAAGAAGATGCTCCTTGCCAAGCCAAGAGAAGTTCGGAAAGCAATTCAGGGAAGCCAAGTTTGCCTTTTGCTTGTTTATAAAGATGTGCTTTTCTCAACTCAAGATCGAGATGCTTTGCCCTCACCTATTGCTTTGCTTTTGCAGGAATTCGAAGACCTTTTCCAAGATGAGGTGCCGGCTGGACTTCCACCAATTCGAGGAATAGAACATCAAATCGATTTTGTGCCCGGAGCTTCCATCCCTAACAAAGCTGCATATAGAGCCAACCCCATGGAGACACAAGAGCTACAAAAACAGGTTGTTGAACTTCTAAACAAAGGCTATGTGCGAGAAAGCTTGAGTCCTTGCTCGGTTCCCGTCATCTTAGTTCCTAAGAAAGACGGATCTTGGAGAATGTGTGTGGCTATAAACGACATCACCATCAAGTATAGGCATCCTATACCTAGACTTGATGATATGTTGGATGAGCTCTATGGTGCAAGTATATTCTCCAAGATAGACTTGAAAAGTGGCTATCACCAAATAAGAATGAAAGAAGGTGATGAATGGAAGACTGCATTCAAAACCAAGTATGGTTTGTATGAATGGTTAGTCATGCCATTTGGGCTAACAAATGCGCCTAGCACTTTTATGAGGCTAATGAACCATGTTCTTAGGGCTTTCTTAGGCAAGTTTGTGGTTGTATATTTTGATGATATTCTTGTTTATAGCCACAATTTGCAAGATCATGTTAAACACTTGAGAATGGTACTTGAAGTCCTTAGGAAAGAAAAACTTTATGCAAACTTCAAGAAATGTCACTTTTGCTCGGATCATGTGGTTTTTCTTGGATTTGTAGTGAGCAAGGAAGGACTCAAGGTGGACCAAGACAAGATCAAGGCCATACAAGAATGGCCGGTGCCCGTGAGCATGACTCAAGTTAGGAGCTTCTTGGGCCTCGCCGGTTTCTACCGCCGGTTTATGAAAGATTTCAGCTCAATTGCCACACCTCTTACGGAATTGACAAAGAAGAATGTCCCTTTCCAATGGGGGCCCAAGCAAGAGGAGGCATTTGACACACTTAAGGCCAAGCTCACGCATGCTCCTCTCCTAGTGCTACCAGATTTTTCAAGTACATTTGAGATTGAATCTGACACTTCGGGAGTGGGGCTCGGAGGCGTGCTCATGCAAGGAGGAAGGCCCATTGCCTACTTTAGTGAGAAATTGAATGAAGCTGAGCTCAAGTATCCCACCTATGACAAAGAGCTTCTCGCTTTGGTAAGATGCCTCAAGGTATGGCAACACTACCTCCTCCCTAAAGAATTTGTGATTCATTCTGACCATGAGGCATTGAAATACCTCAAGGGTCAACATAAGTTGATGAAGCGCCACGCCAAATGGGTTAAATTCATTGAGTCTTTCCCTTATGTGATCAAACACAAGAAGGGAAAGGACAATGTTGTGGCAGACGCTTTGTCTCGGAGGTATGCCCTCATCACTTCTATGGATGCTAGAATGTTGGGCTTTGCTTTCATTAAGGAACTATATGTCTTGGACGAGGATTTCAAAGACATATTTGAGGCATGTAGTTCTTTGGGAAGCAAAGACCAATATTATTTGCACGAAGGATACCTTATGAGGAAAGCTAGATTGTGCATACCTAGTGGTTCAACTAGGAAATTGCTTATGCAAGAAGCACATGGAGGTGGTCTCATGGGTCACTTCGGCGTTGCTAAGACGTTGCAAGCCTTGAAGGAACATTTCTTCTGGCCGCATATGCTTAGGGATGTCGAACGTTTGTGTGCTTCGTGTGCCACTTGTGTTCAAGCTAAGTCCAAATTGAACCCTCATGGTTTGTACATGCCTTTGCCCATTCCCCAACAACCTTGGGAAGACCTATCCATGGACTTTGTTTTGGGTCTTCCTAGGACCAAAAGGGGAAAGGATTCTATATTTGTAGTTGTGGATCGGTTAAGCAAAATGGCATACTTCATTGCGTGTCACAAAACCGATGATGCAACTAATATGGCTAATCTCTTCTTTGACTTTGTGGTTCGCTTGCATGGGATTCCAAAGTCCATAGTGTCGGATAGGGATGTCAAGTTCCTTAGTCACTTTTGGAAAACCTTGTGGGCCAAGTTGGGTACCAAGCTTCTCTACTCAACCACTTGCCACCCCCAAACTGATGGGCAAACGGAAGTGGTTAATAGGACGCTTGGCACCTTACTTCGTGTTGTGCTTAAGACTAACCTCCGCAGGTGGGAAGAGTGCCTCCCTTTCATAGAGTTTGCCTACAACCGCTCCACACATTCCGCCACCAAGAAGTCTCCTTTTGAAGTGGCCTATGGTAAGAACCCTACTACTCCCTTAGATCTTGTTGCTCACCCCATTGTTGCTTCTCTTAGCAAAGAAGGCCAGGAACTAGCGGAGTATGTCAAAAGGATGCATGAAGAAACTCGGAGGCAGTTGGAGAAGCGCACGGCCCAATTCGTGATGAAGCGGTGGCCGAGTTTGCGAGAGGCCCACGTCAGAAGCGGAGGTTTGTACACTTCTCGCGCCCCTTATATGAGGTTGGGGGACAAGATGGAATGGACCAAATGGCTTGTCATGCTGGCGTGGACCCCATCAAATTTGACTCGCGCGCCCAGCCTATAAGGCCTAGCCGGCCTCCCCCCTTCCGGCCCCTCGAGCTGGGCAAGGTGGTGGGCGACTATCTCGGCGTGGCAGAAGCTTGCGACGTGTCTACTCTCTTCGAAGGGTCGACTCTGTATGAGAAAGAAAGTCGGGGCCGAAAGAGGAAAAGTGGTGAACTCTCTCTGTGAACTACTTTCTTGAGGAGTACTTCGCATCCGGATGTTGCTTCTTCCGCGGTGGCAGAAGCTTGCGACGTTCTCTTTCTCTGTTTTGTTGGTTCCCTAGGCATCTATTAGTCAGACGGGTTTTTTGAACAGTTTTTATTTGCAATTAGTGCGCAGTTATTACAGCTTTTTGTGCTTTGAACAATGATGGATGTTTTTGCTATTTATGGGGTATTTTTCATCTTGCTTGCTTCATCTGTGTTTCTTCCTTTCTTTCCTCTTTTGTGTCCTTTTGCAGGTTGCAGCAAATGGAACCTCCTCATGGTTTTCCTCCGATAGCCAGCTCTTCCACCGTGGCGGTGGTAAAGGTTCACTAGGGGACGCTTGGCAAGGCATTGGGGTGATTGGGCCATTGCCGCCTCCCATCGCTATATCGGCGAGCGTCGGTAGACATCACGTTGTCCGCCAATGGCTTCAACTATGAGACTCTTATGTATTTAGCCGATGTCGGGGATCCTAACTACAACATCCTAAAATTCAATATTTCCCCTACTCGGCCGAGCTTCCTCGTGTCCTTCGCTGATTGGAAGATTAGTCGGACGTTAATGTCGTCTACGCTCTTAGTCGGCGTGAGGTGGTGTCGTTGTTCGTGGTTGTTGATCGTATAGTTGAACCTCCGGGTGCTTAGGGCTTCTTTCTGAGTTACGTTGTCAGGTTGCACAGGGACAGTGAGTTACGATGTCAGGTTACGCGGCATGATAGGTGTAGCAGTCCCACTTTTCCATCTTGGCCCCTTTGCGGGTGGTTTAGGAGCTTCCCTTGACTATCTCTGTAGGGGAGGCCTTTAGGTTTTATGTTTTTTTAGGCTTAGTGGCCCGGTTGTAGCTTTGTATGGCATTCTTATAATAGCTCACTCTCTTCTTTCAATCAATAAAGTATTTCACTGGAATCTTTGGCTTTGTTCCTTTCCTTTACGCTTTGTATGTTGCAAGGCAACTCCCATCCCCCTGGATCACGGGCTTCTTTCGGGTGCATGGCGTCAAAGTGAAAGCCACGAGACAAATAGAGTAGCTGGCATGCTTTTGTGTCATTGACTTGAGCATTTTTGCATGCGTTTCTTTGCTTTCGTTGTTTTCCCTTTCTAATCGTCTTTACTTTGCTTGGGAGCTGGGTCGTGGTCTCCGTGACATCTTGAGCAGCGACCCTTGCCAAAAGATTGCTTGGACTCGTCTATGATTGCTGCGCTTCTTAGTGGTTTGCATGCATCTTCGAGGTTGTTGCTTGTTCTTCGAGGGTTGTTAGTTTGTTGCTTATCATCCTTTCTGTCGTTTCATGGATCTGAAATGGTGCTTTTTTGTCTCTCATTGTCCTTGCTGCGGGTTTGTCGGTCATTGTACCGGGCTTTGTTTCATCACCATGTTTATCTCGCTATGCGGCCTCGATGATGTTGTCGCCTGTTCGTTGCTCATTGCCCCATGGTTCTCATGTTGTAACTTCGCCGTGTGTCCACTGCTAAGCGGGCCTTTACCCACTCCGCGGGTTATTTATTGTGCATCAACCACTTGCTCTGCACTGCCTTTCATTGCATGTCGCTGCTCTTTGTTGCCTTTTGTTGCTTAATATTGCTCTTGCCACCTCCGCGGGCTTAACGTTGCTTTTTATTGCTCTTTGTTGCTTAATAGTGCTCTCGCCCCCCTCCGCGGGCTTAATGTTGCTTTTTATTGCTCTTTGTTGCTTAATATTGCTCTCGCCCCCTCCGTGGGCAGAATGTTGCTATTTATTGCTCTTTGTTGCTTTTTGTTGCTTAATATTGTTTTCGCCCCCCTTCGCGGGCTTAGTGTTGCTTTTTGTTGCTATTTGTTGCTTAATATTGCTCTCGCCCCCTCTACGGGCTTAATGTTGCTCTTTATTGCTTTTTGTTGCTCTCGCCCCCTCCGTGGGCTTAATGTTGGTTTTTTATTGCTCTTTGTTTCTCTTTATTGCTTTGTGTTCCTCTTTATTGCTTCTTGTTGCTTTCGACACTCACATCTCATCACTTAACATCCATGGGGCTAATACATAAATTAAACAACTAATCGGCCTTGCCGACGCTTTCTTACATCAGGCCTGTCGCGAAGGCTTACAGCGGTGCCATACTTGGGGAGTTGCGAGCACTCTTGCTTACGGGAAGTACTTCTTTAGACATAAGACATTCTAGGTGTTCGGGACAAGGTTTTCGTCCTCTCTCTTGAGCTTATAGGCGCCTTCCGCTAGTTGGTGCGAGATGATATAAGGGCCTTCCCATCTTGGGTCAATCTTTCCGCCATCTGTCCTCCTGAGGACGAGGTCTCCTTTTGCAAAGCATCGGGAGAGAGATTTCTTGTTGTAGTGTGCAGCGATCCTCCTTTTGTATTCGGCCTCACGAATCTCAGCCATTTCGCGCACTTCCTCTCGCAAATGTAACTCCGTGGACATTCTTTCATTGTTGCCCTCCTCGTCATAATGTAGGAGTCTCTCGTTTGGGAAAAGGTGCTCCACTAGGACAATTGCCTCAACTCCATATGCTAGGCAAAATGGGGTCTCGCCAATCCATTTCCTTGGAGTAGTTCTATTGGCCCAAAGGACAAGCGGGAGGACTTTGGCCCAACGCCCTTGTGCTTTGTCGAGCCTCTTCTTCAGGCTGACTAGGATCTGTCCGTTTGCATTCTCCACTAGGTCGTTTGTCCACGGATGGGCTACAAAGGTGAAGCGAAGGTAGATGCCCACGTCATCACAGAACGTCCTCAGGTTCTCCGTGTTAAGCTGGGGCCCTCAGTCGGTTACAATGTCTTGGGGGAGCCAGAAGTGACAGATGACGTTTTGCCAAAGGAACTTCTTCACTTTCTCAACAGTAGTTGTTGCAACGGCTTCCGCCTTAATCCACTTGGTGTAGTAATCGATGGCTACAAGGATGTATTGCAGTTGCCCAAGAGCGCGAGAGAAAGGGCCGAGGAGATCCATCCCCTACATGGCAAAAGGGCAAGGGGCACTGAGGATCTTCATTTCTTGCCCGTGTTGCAAGATGGCGGGGACGTGGACTTGTAAGGGGTGCATGATCGGGAAACTTCCATGTCATCCTTCCTCATGGTGGGCCATAAATATCCTGCACGTATAGCTTTATGGGTTAGGGTCCTCCACCCGGAATGGTTGCCGCATAAGCCACTGTGAATTTCTTCTGAGAGCCGGCGGCCCTCTTCTAGTGGGACACATCTGAGGCCTGATGAGTTATAGACCTTCTTGTACAACTCGTCCCCATTCATGTAGAAGTGTGAAGCTCAGACTTGCAACCTACGCCTTTCGGCCATGTTTGAGGGGGAGGCCCCTTCTCCAGGTACTCCTTCAAAGGTGTCCTCCAGTCTGGGGCTTCGCTGATTGACATGACCTGTACTTGAAAATTGAGTTGACATTTGCTCTTTACGCGGGCTATTCTAGTAGTGCACCCGGCTGATCGTAAGCCCAACTTTTCCAGGGCATCCGCCGCTGCTTTTTCGGCCCGTGGGATGGAGTGTATCTCAAACTAGCGCAGAGCTTTGACAGTGTCTTCACTCTCTTGCAATACTCAGGTAGCGTTCCGATTCTTGCCTCGTAAGTCCCTTGCACTTTGTTGACAACCACCTCAGAGTCGTTGTAGCAGGTTAGGCTCTAGGCCCCATTCACAAGGGCTTGTTCGATTCCCGCCAAGAGCCCATCGTATTCTACTTCATTGTTAGTGGCTTCAAACTCCAAGGCTAGGGCATACTCCAAAACCTCCCCTTCGGGGGACATGAGGACCAAGCTGGCTCCCAGGCCTGCTTCGTTCACCGCTCCGTTGAAAAAAAGTACCCAACAAGTCATCGCCCATGTTGCTTCTGTGACGGCCTCGTCCCTAAAGCTGACCTCGACCAGGAAGTCGAGGAGATATTGCGCCTTGATCGCGGGGCGGCTCTTGTATCAGATGTCAAACTCGGAGAGCTCGACAACCCACTTTGTCATCCCACCCGAGAGGGTAGGTTGATGGAGCAGGTTTTGCAAAGGGAAGTCGGAGAGGACTTGCATCGGGTTACCCTGGAAGTACGGCCTCAACTTCCGGGCGGCGGTAACGATGAACAGAGCTAGGTTCTCCACATGTGAGTATCGTGTCTCCGCCGGCAACATGGTCTTGCTCACGAAGTAAACCGGCACTTGTGTCTCCTTGACGATGACGAAACTGATTGCGGTATCCCCTACCGTGATGTAAAGCCAGAGCTCCTTTGGGCGTGCAGGTGTTGCTAGGGTGGGTAATTATTGCAGGTGTGCCTTCAAATCCTCAAAAGCCGCCGCACATTCCACCACCCATTCAAAGTTTTGGACTTTGCGAAGTGCACCCGACTGATCGTAAGCCCAACTTTTCCAGGGCATCCGCCGCTGCATTTTCGGCCCGTGGGATGGAGTGTATCTCAAACTAGCGCAGAGCTTTGACAGTGTCTTCACTCTCTTGCAATACTCATGTAGCATTCCGGTTCTCGCCTCGTAAGTCCCTTGCACTTTGTTGACAACCACCTCAGAGTCGTTGTAACAGGTTAGGCTCTAGGCCCCATTCACAAGGGCCTGTTCGATTCCCGCCAAGAGCCCATCGTATTCTACTTCATTGTTAGTGGCTTCAAACTCCAAGGCTAGGGCATTCTCCAAAACCTCCCCTTCGGGGGACATGAGAACCAAGCTGGCTCCCCGGCCTGCTTCGTTCACCGCTCCGTTGAAAAAAAGTACCCAACAAGTCATCGCCCATGTTGCTTCTGTGACGGCCTCGTCCCTGAAGCTGGCCTCGACCAGGAAGTCGAGGAGAGATTGCGCCTTGATCGCGAGGTGGCTCTTGTATCAGATGTCAAACTCGGAGAGCTCGACAACCCACTTTGTCATCCCACCCGAGAGGGTAGGTTGATGAAGCAGGTTTTGCAAAGGGAAGTTGGAGAGGACTTGCATCGGGTTACCCTAGAAGTACGGCCTCAACTTCCGGGCGGCGGTAACGATGAACAGAGCTAGGTTCTCCACATGTGAGTATCGTGTCTCCGCCGGCAACATGGTCTTGCTCACGAAGTAAACCGGCACTTGTGTCTCCTTGACGATGACAGAACTTATTGCGGTATCCCCTACCGTGATGTAAAGCCAGAGCTCCTCTGGGCGTGCAGGTGCTGCTAGGGTGGGTATTTGTTGCAGGTGTGCTTTCAAATCCTCAAAAGCCGCTGTACATTCCAGCACCCATTCAAAGTTTTGGACTTTGCGAAGGGCCGCGAAGAAAGGGAGGCTCCTTTCGGACAACCGGGCACAAAATCTGCCCATGTAGTTAACTCCACCGAGGAAACATTGTACCTCTTTGACATTCCGCGGGGCTGTCATCGCTAGAATAGCTTCATCTCTTTCCGGGTTCACATCAATTCCACTGGTGCTCACCAAGAAACCTAAAAACTTGCATGCTTGTACTCCAAAAACACACTTCTCGGGATTCAAACTCATATCGTTGCTTCTGAGTGTGCGAAAAACTTCACGGAGATCGGCCACGTGATTTGAGGCATATCGGCTCTTTACGACGATGTCGTCTACATAGGCTTCCATTTTCCTGCCCCTCAGGTTGCGAAAGATGTGGTCTACAAAAAGTGGATCCTGCGTTTTTGAGGCCGAAGGGCATGATACAATAGCAATAGGTCCCTGCTTCTATGATAAAGGCCATTGTGCTCCTCGTCTCGAGGGTTCATCTTGATCTGGTTATAGCTGGAGTAAGCGTCGAGGAAACTCATGGCCTCGTGCCCCACGGTGGAATTCACTAGGCGGTCGATAGAAGGGAGCAGGTAGCTGTCCTGGGGGGGGGCAAGCTTGATTCAAGTCAGTAAAGTCCACCCACATTTTCCATTTTCCGCTTGATTTATTGACTATGACTACGGTGGCGAGCCAGGACGGGTACTACACCTCTTGGATAAACCCCGCCAAAAAGAGATTGAGGATTTCTCTGTGGGCTCATTCGGCCTTATCGTCGGCTTGCTTTCTCTTCTTCTGCCTCACAGACTTCGTTTCTTGAATGATGTTCAAGTTGTGGGCCATCAACGCCTGGGGTATACACCCAAACAGGTTCCTAAGAAAAGCCTCTCGTTCTCCTTGCTGAAAAGGATTTATCGCTCTCGTCTCCTCGTCTTTGACGATCGGATGGGCTTGCTCTCGTACCTCAAAGTCGGCTTGATTTTGGACTCCCTCCGAGGACCCTGCTTCCGACTAAAACTCTTGGACTTGTAAAACTTGTTCCGCGAGGCCTTTTCCTCTTAGAGTGGTAAGGTAGCACACCCGGATTTCTGCTTGCTGGCCTTTCAATTCTCCCATGTATCTGTAGACTGGGAACTTCACCTTTAGATGGTATACCGACGCGACTGCCTAGAACTTGTTGAGGGAAACTCGCCCTAGGATTGCGTTGTACGCTGATGGTATCTTCATGACCATGAAATCTACCTACTCGGACCTTTACGGACTCCCTTCATCACCGAGGATCAGGTATAGAGTGATGATGTCGGAGACGCTAACCCTTTCCCCTGAGAAACCAACTAACGTGCAATCAGTGGTCCGGAGCTCCGCGTGCGGGATCTCTAGTTGCAAAAAGGCATCCCCAGTACAGAATGTCTACAGAGCTTCCTGTGTCGATGAAGACTCGCTTGACGAGCTTGGTTCCAAACTGGGAATGTATGACCAATGGGTCATAGTAAGGAGCATATATGGCCTCCACATCTACTTCTATAAATGAGAGCTGGTGTTTGACCGGTGAGCTGTTAGCCATACTTAGTACTGGCATTTTGGGGTTGTGTCTCCCTCCTTGCGCGTACCTTCGTGATGCTCTCATGCTTTCCACCCAAGGGCTCGTGCCCCCCGCAATCGTGCCTATACACCCGTCTAGAGAAGGGAAGTTATCCCTTCGCGGAGTAGGTAGGGGAGATGGCCCTTGACTCCTACCAGCTCCCCTGCTCATGGCCCTATAGCCCTTGGAGAACAGGGAGCCAAAGGTTGTCTTTTTCGACGGGGACCCGTACCCCTTGCACTCGCGGTTCTCGTGCATTGTGGACTAGTGGTAAGAGCATAACTTCTGGGGAGGCTGGCCTTGCTGGGGTGCCGATTGAGATCTAGAGCGCTTAAGGTAGGGATTGGGCTGCTGAACCCGCGGGTTCATCGACACTGTGTGCATTGGAACGCGTTCAGGGGCCTTGCCCTTGTCTGCGACTGTAGGGGCCTTCTTTGATGTGACTACGCCCCATCAAGAGCTTCAAGAGAGCCCAGACTTCCAAGATGGCTCAAGTGTTGAAGATGGAGCTCAAGAGCATCAAGAAGAGCCTCCTCCCGAGCCTATCACTAGGGCTCGAGTCAACCTATCAAGTGGGCTCGAGTCAAGCCTTCAAGTGGGCTTGAGTCAAGCATTCAAGTGGGCACGAGTCAAGCATTCTTGTTGGGTTCTAGTTAAGCATCCAAGTCAGCTCGAGTCAAGCATTCAAGGGAGCTCAAGAAGGGTTCCTTAAGCAATGAAAGTCAAGAAAGTCTTCCCAAGCCTCGGAGCCCTCAATCAAGCCTTCAATGAGCTCGTTTTCTTTATTGTGGCGCATCCGAGTGCATGATTTATATTTGAGTTTTTCCTATGGGTTTTAGGACATTTTTAAGACATGGTTTAAGCTTGTTTTTAGTGTTTAATTTCAGTTTGGCCGTATGGGCCTTGTTGGGCCGGAAGCCCATTAGAGGCCTTAGGCCTTAGACATTTTCCTTCCTTGTTTTTGCCTATAGAGGAAGCTGCTCCCTCATTTCAAAAACAATGTTGATTAATAATGAAATTGCAGTTATTGTGTTCTTGAGAAACCTCTCTTTTTCTTAGCGGTGTGCATATTCGGACCGGACCGGACCGAAAATGCCCGGACCGGACTGAACCGGGTGAATTACGGTCCGGTCCCCGGTCCACATATTTCTAAAATTCCGGTCCGGACCGGATGGACCGGTTTTTTATTATTTTTAATTTAATTTTATATATTAATATCTCATAACACTATTAAAAATAATTAAAATTTATCTTATATACAACTAAAAACAAAATACATTTACCGGTCCAAGACCAAACCGGAATGGAACCGGACCGGACCGAATCATATCGGTCAGGTGTCCGGTCCAAGGATTGTAAAAATTCCGGTCCGGTCTAGACCGGATGCACAACCCTACTTTTTCTTGTTCTTGTTCGTGAGTCATACCGAGCAAACCGGTCTTGTTTCAAGGGTGAGTCATATCTCTTGAATCTTGATCTCTCCTAAACTTGAGTGGTGAGTCATATCCACAAGGGTGTTAAGTTTCTATCCTTCATTAAATCCATCACCATCCATCTTCCCTTCACGAACCTTATCCAAATAACTCATCTCGCTGAATTTCTTCACGGAACTCTCTGCGACGTCTCAGTAAAATCATGATAACTATTGATTCCTAGATCCGTGAATTCTCACATTGGGCGGGCTTAAACTAGACTTTCATATATATCTCCTCGATTTGGAATTACCCAATTTGGAGGTCGGAGACGAGAGAACAACCCCGTGGAAGTCCGGACGGAATTCTGGCTTCTGGCTGTCGTGAGCCCTTGCGTTTGGAGACGAATAAGAGCAACGCCTTGCACCGAGTCATCGTTGATCCTAGCTTCATCACGTGGTATCAGAGCTAGCAAGGTATTGCTCAAAATTTGGCTTTAAAGTTTAAGAAAAATCAGTCTTGCAAGCCTAGATGTCCAACATTAGGTCTTGCGTCTTAGTGTCTTGTGTTGAGTCTTTGCTTAATTTGCTTGTTTTGTGTCCTTGCTTTGCCTTGTTTTGTTTGAGTCGTGTGTGTTGATTTTCTTGAGTCCATTGGCTGCAACTCTGAGCGGAAAAACCAAGGGAGAGGCCGAGATTGTGAGAATCTTCAAGTTGTTGCCTAGATCCTACAATTTAGGGAGATCTTCTAGGTTGTTGTGGGCCGCATATCGGGTAGTTGCAGCACCTGTTTTTGCTCTTTTTTTGTTGCTTAATTTGTGGTCGAGTTATTCAAAATTGTTTGAGTCCTTGGTCGTCTTCCTTGGCTGCAAACGATCCTTGAATTTGCATGACACTTGCGCTTGAATTAGGCCTCAAAGTCCAGTATACGGGAAAGGCTCAATTGCTTTTGTTTGGGTTGTGTTGTTCAAGTTGTAAATGTCTCATTGCTGCTGTAGACGTCCCCGTTCAAGTTGTACACAAAGTTCTCCATTTGTAAGGCAATTGAGCTTAGTAGCTTCCTTGGTGTTGCTTGCTTTGATTGTTGTTCAAGTGTCTCAAGTTCTCTGTGTCGTTTGTTGCTACTTCTTTTGTTCATTTTGTTGAGTCTATGAACCTTAAGCCTAGCCAAATTAGGAGTGCTTGCTTGGCTGAAAAGTCTTGGCTTTAAATCAAGTTTAGAGATGCTTTCTAGATTAGGGTCCATTGAGTGGTTTAGTGTCTTTGACAACTACTTGCTTGGCTGCCCTTTGTTGCTATAATGTCATGGACAGGTTATATGGACGGCCAAGGCAAGAATTAAAGGAGATGTCTAGCTTGGGAAGAATGTCACAACGGGATTATCTTTACTTTTGGGGCTTATGGTGAGTACCCTAACTCCCAAACTCACCCGAGCACCTACAAGAATTTTGGTGGCCAAGGTCAAGGAGCTAGAGAGCCAATCAATAGACCCATGGAGCCACAAAATGTGCTATGACACCAACCTCCAAGGGAGTACATTAGAGAAAGGAATCTTCCTCCACTTAGGCGGCAACAACAAGCTCAAAGGAACATGTCACCAAGGAGGTCCTTTTATAGAGACTATGGCTATGACTATAGCTATATAGAAGAAGAAAGATGTTCCCCCCGACAAGGTATCAAACCATCACTTCTTTTGAGCCTTATTGTATTTCTTCTAACCCTTCTGTGCAGGCCAAGGGAGTCTATGACTCACCTAACATATCTTTTAGCACGTCCAAGGGCAGAGAAAGAGTGAGCCCTCAACCAACTCGGGTTAGGACACGTGACATCGTGTGTGTCATGTGTGAAGGGAGAGGACACTTGGCTGAAATCTGTCCCAACCAATACTACACCTACAAGGACGTCCAGCCCTTGTGAGTGAAGTCTTGGATGCTTCTTGTGAGGAAGAGGAGCGGCCTACTCATATGGTTACACTGAGTTCTTGAAATGAGTCCTTACTAGAGGAAAAGCCCTCCCTAGGTGATGAAGAGCTCTAGGATGAATCAAATCAGCCTTCCACTCTAATAGAAGAGGAGCTCAATCCAAGGAGAAAAGAGGAGGAAATTGAAGAGCTCCAGGACAAATCAATTCAACCTTCTACTCTAATGGAAGAGGAGTTCAATCCAAGAAGAAAGGAGGGGGAAATTGAAGCACCATCTCTTCCTACTACAAGAGGTAATCGTTTGCCCATCATTGTGCGTAGCTCCCTCCAATCTTTAGCTACTCTATGGACGGGCCTGACCTACATGGTTCTTTCAAGCTTGCCTTTCCTACTCCAAGAAGAAGTTGAAGAGAAGGATGTTCCAATGGAGCCTAATACAAGAGAAGTATCACTTATCTGCACATTTTCAAATCCATCTCTTCAGTTTGAAAACGAGCATATAATTCCACGTAGGACAATACACATGAATAAATCAGTCCTTGCATGTAAAACTAGATACTCTTGTGTGCACCAAAGTTCTCTCTCACAATACATGTTTTGTGGAATGCATCTTGTTCGTAAAATGATCATTATACCCATGCATGTGAGTTATGTTGATCTTTGCATCACTAAGCATGTACATAGAACTAGGAAGAAGAGTGGAATAGTGTGTGCATACATGCTAGGATATCATGTAGTCATTGGAAGTTTTGTGCTTACATTCTTAACATTTCATGGACAAGTTCGAGGGCCTCATCTTGCATTTGTTGTTGAGGATAGGTCCACTAAGAAATCTGGATTCATTGCATTCCCTCAACCTAATGATGCATCCTATGTTACTAACCCTCTTATTGATAAAGTTGTGGGATTACATGGAGTTTCCAGTCCTTTTATTTCAGGTCAAGAAGAGAGGTTTGTGAGCCACTCAAAGGTGAAATCCGGAGAAGTACCCTTTGAGCCCGGAGATCAAGACGTCCCACATGTGGCTGAATTGTTTCATTCCTTGATAAAGCAAGATGAAGTCCTTGACGAGCTGGATTCGAGGTCGAATCCCTTTCAAGAGAGGGAGGATGATGTGACTATGCCCCATCAAGAGCATCAAGAGAGCCCGGACTTCTGAGATGGCTCAAGTGTTGAAGATGGAGCTCAAGAGCATCAAGAAGAGCCTACTCCGGAGTCTATCACTAGGGCTCGAGTCAAGCATTCTTGTTGGGTTCGAGTTAAGCATCCAAGTGAGCTCGAGTCAAGTATTCAAGGGAGATCAAGAAGGGTTCCTTAAGCAATGAAAGTCAAGAAAGTCTTCCCAAGCCTCGGAGCCCTCAATCAAGCCTTCAATGAGCTTGTTTTCCTTATTATGGCGCGTTCGATTGCAAGATTTATATTTGAGTTTTACCTATGGGTTTTAGAACATTTTTAAGACATGGTTTAAGCTTGTTTTTAGTGTTTAATTTCAGTTTGGCCGTGTGGGACTTGTTGGGCCGGAATCCCATTAAAGGCCTTAGACGTTTTCCTTCCTTGTTTTTTCCTATAGAGGCAGCTGCTCCCTCATTTCAAAAACAACATTGATTGATAATACAATTGCAGTTATTGTGTTCTTGAGAAAGCTCTCTTTTTCTTAGCGGTGTGCATATTCGGATCGTACCGGACCGAAAATGCCCGGACCGGACTGAATCGGGCGAATTACGGTCCGGTCCCCGGTCCACATATTTCTAAAATTCCGGTTCCGGTCCTGTCCAAACCCGGCCGGTTTCCGGTCCAGAACGGATGGACCGGTTTTTTTTTTGTTTTTAATTTTATTTTATATATTAATATCTCATAACACTATTAAAAATAATTAAATTTTAATTTATTTACAACTAAAAAATAAACAATACATTTACCGGTCCAAGACCAAACCGGAACGGAACCGGACCGGACCGAATCATACCACTCCGGTTTCCGGTCCAAGGATTGTAAAAATTCCGGTTTGGTCTAGACCGGATGCACAACCCTACTTTTTCTTGTTCTTGTCCGTGAGTCATACCGAGCAAACCGGTCTTGTTTCAAGGGTGAGTCATATCTCTTGAATCTCGATCTCTCCTAAACTTGAGTGGTAAGTCATATCCACAAGGGTGTTAAGATCTATCCTTCATTAAACCCATCACCATCCATCTTCCCTTCACGAACCTTATCCAAATAACTCATCTCGCTGAATTTCTTCACGGAACCCTCTGCGACGTATCAGTAAAATCATCATAACTATTGATTCCTAGATCCGTGAATTCTCAAATTTGGCAGGTTTAAACTAGACTTTCATATATATGTCCTCGATTTGGAATTACCCAATTTGGTGGTCCGAGACGAGAGAACGACCCCGTGGAAGTCCGGACGGAATTCTGGCTTCTGGCTGTCGTGAGCCCTTGCTTTTGGAGACGACTAAGAGCAACGCCTTGCACCGAGTCATCCTTGATCCTAGCTTCATCACGTGGTATCAGAACTAGCAAGGTATTGCTCAAAATTTGGCTTTAAAGTTTAAGAAAAATCAGTCTTGCAAGCCTAGACGTCCAACCTTAGGTATTGCGTCTTAGTGTCTTGTGTTGAGTCTTTGCTTAATTTGCTTGTTTTGTGTCCTTGCTTTGCCTTGTTTTCTTTGAGTCGTGTGTGTTGATTTTCTTGAGTCCATTGGCTGCAATTCTGAGCGGAAAAACCAAGGGAGAGGCCGAGATTGTGAGAATCTTCAAGTTGTTGCCTAGATCCTACAATTTAGGGAGATCTTCTAGGTTGTTGTGGGCCGCATATCTGGTTGTTGCAGCACCTATTTTTGCTCTTTTTTTGTTGCTTAATTTGTGGTCGAGTTATTCAAAATTGTTTGAGTCCTTGGTCGTCTTCCTTGGCTGCAAACGATCCTTGAATTTGCATGACACTTGCGCTTGAATTAGGCCTCAACGTCCAGTATACGGGAAAGGCTCAATTGCCCTTGTTTGGGTTGTGTTGTTCAAGTTGTAAACGTCTCATTGCTGCTGTAGACGTCCCCGTTCAAGTTTTACACAAAGTTCTACATTTGTAAGGCAATTGAGCTTAGTAGCTTCCTTGGTGTTGCTTGCTTTGATTGTTGTTCAAGTGTCTCAAGTTCTCTGTGTCGTTTGTTGCTACTTCTTTTGTTCATTTTGTTGAGTCTATGAACCTTAAGCCTAGCCAAATTAGGAGTGCTTGCTTGGCTGAAAAATCTTGGCTTTAAATCAAGTTTAGAGCTGCTTTCTAGCTTAGGGTCCATTGAGTGGTTTAGTGTCTTTGACGACTACTTGCTTGGCTGCCCTTTGTTGCTATAATGTCATGGACAGGTTATATGGACGGCCAAGGCAAGAAGTAAAGGAGATGTCTATCTTGGGAAGAATGTCACAACGGGATTATCTTTACTTTTGGGGCTTATGGTGAGTACCGTAACTCCCAAACTCACCCGAGCACCTACAAGAATTTTGGTGGCCAAGGTCAAGGAGCTAGAGAGCCAATCAATAGGCCCATGGAGCCACAAAATGTGCTATGACACCAACCTCCAAGGGAGCACATTACAGAAAGGAATCTTCCTCCATTTAGGCGGCAACAACAAGCTCAAAGGAACATGTCACCAAGGAGGTCCTTTTATAGAGACTATGGCTATGACTATAGCTATATAGAAGAAGAAAGATGTTCCCCCCCGACAAGGTATCAAACCATCACTTCTTTTGAGCCTCATTATATTTCTTCTAACCCTTCTGTGCAGGCCAAGGGAGTCTATGACTCACCTAACATATCTTTTAGCACGTCCAATGGCAGCGAAAGAGTGAGCCCTCAACCACCTCGGGTTAGGACACGTGACATCGTGTGTGTCATGTGTGAAGGGAGAGGACACTTGGCTGAAATCTATCCTAACCAATACTACACCTACAAGGACGTCCAGCCCCTTGTGAGTGAAGTCTTGGATGCTTCTTGTGAGGAAGAGGAGCGGCCTACTCATATGGTTCCACTGAGTTCTTGCAATGAGTCCTTACTAGAGGAAAAGCCGTCCCTAGGTGATGAAGAGCTCCAGGACGAATCAATTCAGCCTTCTACTCTAATGGAAGACGAGTTCAATCCAAGAAGAAAAAAGGGGGAAATTGAAGCACCATCTCTTCCTACTACAAGAGGCAATCGTTTGCCCATCATTGTGCGTAGCTCCCTCCAATCTTTGGCTACTCCATGGATGGGCCTGACCCACATGGTTCTTTCAAGCTTGCCTTTTCTACTCCAAGAAGAGGTTGAAGAGATAGATGTTCCAATGGAGCCTAATACAAGAGAAGTATCACTTATCTCCACATTTTCAATTCCATCTCTTGAGTTTGAAAATGAGCATATAATTCCACATAGGACAATACACATGAAGAAATCAGTCCTTGCATGTAAAACTAGATACTCTTGTGTGCACCAAAGTTCTCTCTCACAATACATGTCTTGTGGAATGCATCTTTTTCATAAAATGATCATTATACCCATGCATGTGAGTTATGTTGATCTTTGCATCACTAAGCATGTACATAGAACTAGGAAGAAGAGTGGAATAGTGTGTGCATGCATGCTAGGATATCATGTTGTCATTGGAAGTTTTGTGCTTACATTCTTAACATTTCGTGGACAAGTTAGAGGGCCTCACCTTGCATTTGTTGTTGAGGATAGGTCCACTAAGAAATCTGGATTCATTACATTCCCTTAACCTAATGATGCATCCTATGTTACTAACCCTCTTATTGATCAAGTTGTGGGATTGCATGGAGTTTCTAGTCCTTTTATTTCAGGTCAAGAAGAGAGGTTTGTGAGCCACTCAAAGGTGAAATCCGGAGAAGTACCCTTTGAGCCCGGAGATCAAGATGTCCCACATGTGGCTGAATTGTTTCATTCCTTGATAAAGGAAGATGAAGTCCTTGACGAGCTGGATTCAAGGTCGAATCCCTTTCAAGAGAGGGAGGATGATGTGACTACGCCCCATCAAGAGCTTCAAGAGAGCCCGGAATTCTAAGATGGCTCAAGTGTTGAAGATGGAGCTCAAGAGCATCAAGAAGAGCCTCCTCCCGAGCCTATCACTAGGGCTCGAGTCAAGCATTCTTGTTGGGTTCGAGTTAAGCATCCAAGTGAGCTTGAGTCAAGTATTCAAGGGAGCTCAAGAAGGGTTCCTTAAGCAATGAAAGTCAAGAAAGTCTTCCCAAGCCTCGGAGCCCTCAATCAAGCCTTCAATGAGCTTGTTTTCCTTATTGTGGCGCGTTCGAGTGCAAGATTTATATTTTATGTTTTTCCTATGGGTTTTAGAACATTTTTAAGACATGGTTTAAGCTTGTTTTTAGTGTTTAATTTCAGTTTGGCCGTGTTGGCCTTGTTGGGCCGGAAGCCCATTAAAGGCCTTAGGCCTTAGACGATTTCCTTCCTTGTTTTTTCCTATAGAGGCAGCTGCTCCCTCATTTCAAAAACAACGTTGATTGATAATGAAATTGCAGTTATTGTGTTCTTGAGAAAGCTCTCTTTTTCTTAGCGGTGTGCATATTCGGACCGGACCGGACCGAAAATGCCCGGACCGGACTGAACCGGGCGAATTACGGTCCGGTCCCCGGTGCACATATTTCTAAAATTCTGGTTCCGGTCCGATCCAAATCGGGCACGTTTTCGGTCCAGAACGGATGGACCGGTTTTTTTTTTGTTTTAAATTTTATTTTATATATTAATATCTCATAACACTATTAAAAATAATTAAATTTTAATTTTTTTACAACTAAAAAATAAAAAATACATTTACCGATCCAAGACCAAACCGGAACGGAACCGCACCGGACCGAATCGTACCAGTTCGGTCTAGGGTCCAAGGATTGTAAAAATTCCGGTCTGGTCTAGACTGGATGCACAACCCTACTTTTTCTTGTTCTTGTTCGTGAGTCATACTGAGCAAACCGGTCTTGTTTCAAGGGTGAGTCATATCTCTTGAATCTCTATCTCTCCTAAACTTGAGTGGTGAGTCATATCTAAAAGGTTGTTAAGTGTCTATCCTTCATTAAATCCATCACCATCCATCTTCCCTTCACGAATAACTCATCTCGCTGAATTTCATCACGAAACTCTCTGTGACGTCTCAGTAAAATCATCATAACTATTGATTCCTAGATCCGTGAATTCTCACATTTGGCGGGCTTAAACTACACTTTCATATATATCTCCTCGATTTGGAATTACCCAATTTGGAGGTCGGAGACGAGAGAACGACCCCATGGAAGTCTGGACGGAATTCTGGCTTCTGGCTGTCGTGAGCCCTTGCGTTTGGAGACGACTAAGAGCAACGACTTGCACCGAGTCATCCTTGATCCTAGATTCATCACGTGGTATCAGAGCTAGCAAGGTATTGCTCAAAATTTGGCTTTAAACTTTAAGAAAAATATGTCTTGCAAGCGTAGACGTCCAACCTTAGGTCTTGCGTCTTAGTGTCTTGTGTTGAGTCTTTGCTTCGCTTGTTTTGTGTCCTTGCTTTGCCTTGTTTTCTTTGAGTCGTGTGTGTTGATTTTCTTGAGTCCATTGGCTGCAATTCTGAGCGGAAAAACCAAGGGAGAGGCCGAGATTGTGAGAATCTTCAAGTTGTTGCCTAGATCCTACAATTTAGGGAGATCTTCTAGGTTGTTGTGGGCCGCATATCTGGTTGTTGCAGAACCTGTTTTTTGTCTTTTTTTTGTTGCTTAATTTGTGGTCGAGTTATTCAAAATTGTTTGAGTCCTTGGTCGTCTTCCTTGGCTGCAAACGATCCTTGAATTTGCATGACACTTGCGCTTGAATTAGGCCTCAACGTCCAGTATATGGGAAAGGCTCAATTGCTCTTGTTTGGGTTGTGTTGTGAAAGTTGTAAACGTCTCATTGCTGCTGTAGACATCCCCGTTCAAGTTGTACACAAAGTTCTCCATTTGTAAGGCAATTGAACTTAGTAGCTTCCTTGGTGTTGCTTGCTTTGATTGTTGTTCAAGTGTCTCAAGTTCTCTGTGTCGTGTGTTGCTACTTCTTTTGTTCATTTTGTTGAGTCTATGAACCTTAAGCCTAGCCAAATTAGGAGTGCTTGTGATGTGAATCCTTCCCATCAACTCAAGTCCTCCGAGCCAAGGCGCTCACCAAGGCTAGCCAACCATGAAGAGCCTAGCCGAGAAGAGCCATCAAGCCAAGATGAGGGCGCACCCATGAGGCTCACACGAGCCAAGGCTAGGGAACTACAAGCCAAGCTCAACCTTGGACTCGCCACACTAGGGCCTACAACAAGTCGTCTAGGAGACTTCTTCTCCTTGATGAAACTCTCGACGCCAAACGAAACCTAAGGCACATTTCAAGGGCCTATTTGAGGCATTGATTGAATGACATTATGAGACTTTGGGATTGTATTTTATGCATGTTTTTAAGTTGTAATTTTCTGCAAACAAACGCCTAAGGGCCGGCTTACTAGGGTTATATAGCCGCCCCTCTTCATTTGTTTCTTTTAGCTTGATGTCATGGACAGGTTATATGGACGGCCAAGGCAAGGATTAAAGGAGATGTATAGCTTGGGAAGAATGTCACAACGGGATTATCTTTACTTTCGGGCTTATGGTGAGTACCCTAACTCCCAAACTCACCCGAGCACCTACAAGAATTTTGGTGGGCAAGGTCAAGGAGCTAGAGAGCCAATCAATAAGCCCATGGAGCCACAAAATGTGCTATGACACCAACCTCTAAGGGAGCACATTAGAAAAAGGAATCTTCCTCGACTTAGGCGGCAACAACAAGCTCAAAGGAACATGTCACCAAGGAGGTCCTTTTATAGTGACTATGGTTATGACTATAGCTATATAGAAGAAGAAAGATGTTCCCCCCCCCCGACAAGGTATCAAACCATCACTTCTTTTGAGCCTTATTGTATTTCTTCTAACCCTTCCGTGCAGGCCAAGGGAGTCTATGTCTCACCTAACATATCTTTTAGCACGTCCAAGGGCAGAGAAAGAGTGAGCCCTCAACCAGCTCGGATTAGGACACGTGACATCGTGTGTGTCATGTGTGAAAGGAGAGGACACTTGGCTGAAATCTGTCTCAACCAATACTACACCTACAAGGACGTCCAACCCCTTGTGAGTGAAGTCTTGGATGCTTCTTGTGAGGAAGAGGAGCGGGCTACTCATATGGTTCCACTGAGTTCTTGCAATGAGTCCTTACTAGAGAAAAGCCCTCCCTAGGTGATGAAGAGCTCTAGGATGAATCAAATCAGCCTTCCACTCTAATGGAAGAGAAGATCAATCCAAGGAGAAAAGAGGAGGAAATTGAAGAGCTCCAGGACGAATCAATTCAGCCTTCTACTCTAATGGAAGAGGAGTTCAATCTAAGAAGAAAGGAGTGGGAAATTGAAGCACCATCTCTTCCTACTATAAGAGGCAATTGTTTGCCCATCATTGTGCGTAGCTCCCTCCAATCTTTGGCTACTCCATGGACGGGCCTGACCCACATGGTTCTTTCAAGCTTGCCTTTCCTACTCCAAGAAGAGGTTGAAGAGAAGGATGTTCTAATGGAGCCTAATACAAGAGAAGTATCACTTATCTCCACATTTTCAACGTAGGACAGTACACATGAAGAAATCAGTCCTTGCATGTAAATTTAGATACTCTTGTGTGCACCAAAGTTCTCTCTGTAACAACCCCAAATATATATCCTTGAAAGGTATTATCGCTAGTGATCCCAGATTCCACATCCGAAGCCACCCCAGGCTTAACCCGTTGATATAATTCATCAAACAACAGTTATAATACAAAATATCACAACTTTCGATTAAAATCATTGTCTCGGCATTACATCCATAATCCGAAATACAACTGAAATACAAAGTAGTATTGACATAAAATATGTTTAACACAGCGGAAGTCTTTATACATAAAGGACACAAGGGTCTTGATCTAAACGATCACCCGCCAAGGAATCTCAACCTAGTAAAACTCTTCAAAATTCCAACTGCCATCATTGTCGTTTCTATCCTTCATCGGAACTGCAGTTTATCTGATGTGCCGTATGAGACGGATGACACCAGCCAACCATGCAAGGGATTATAAACGGTTGGTTAGTCTAATGAAAGACTATGCAAGGGTAAAACAGAAAGGTTCTAAGTAGTCGTATTAGGTTAGACTCATCGCTTCTCGAATAAAAGTCGACGACGATAGTCAACCACCATACTCCTACTGAAATATACGAAAAGGCATGATCAAGAGAAAGGACTCTGAAAGAATGAGTCTTAAGGAAACATATGAAGAGAAGACTCCAACGAATTGAGTCTTATTGGAAGTATGACAAGTGTTTGGGAACATTAAAGTTTCACGCAAACGTTTAAAAGCGACTTGACTATTTGGGTCCACGACCAACCTCACCGCATAATGCGAATTCAGATTCGGAAGGTGGACTTACTCTAATCGAAGCCCAGACGAGTTTCCACGTTGTACTTCTCGCCCAAGGTTCATTAATTATGTGCACTAAAGCACTTATCTTATTTAATTCCAAAACGTACATTTTACGTTATAAGCTTTTAAGATCTCTTTACGAGAGATATCGGATCTCCTCACAAGAGATATCAAAGGGAATACATCCCAGGGAATACATCCCAAATGGCGGCACCAGCTGTGTGCACATACCCTGAGTAAGGGTAAGGTCATGACCGAAGATACTAGGGAAAATCCTCCTAGCACCAATATCAAGAAACCACTAAACCTCGCAAGGTACATAGTTTTCCTACGAATACTCGTGCTAACTAAACAGTTCAACACAATACTAATTCACATCAAAGCCACCAGGGCCAAACACAGATAAAATAGCGTTGTTCTAACAATATACAACCTATCGTAATATCCGTATTTATTCATATATATATATAATAGCGTTGTTCTAGCAATATACAACCTATTATAATATCTCTTTTAAAATCACATACAGTTATCAAAACTGTTCCCAGATGAAAACAACAATTCATCCCAAATTAATTAACAATTAAACAATTGATAATCAATATAAATATGGAATGATAAGCAAGAGCGAACCGCCACTTGCCTTAGATTTAGACGAAGCTCAACGAAGCTCGAGATGACGGATTTCCGGGAACGAAACGAGGAAGAACCTGGATTATGGTTTCCTACGGAATGACCCATAACGAAATCCTAAGTTAGATTCGATAATAAATAGTTTGAATCTAAAGAAAATTGAACGAAATCGAAGGAAAAAAAGTCCCAAACGAGATCACAAAGCCCAAGCCACCACCACACTCGCCCAGGCCCACCGCGGGTGCGGCGAGGCTACAAAGGCGAGACGTCGACAGCGAAAACTCACCGGGGAAGACGATGGGGCTCAACTTGGGTTGGTTTCGACTTCCAAACTCCTTGTGTCACTAACCACCACCTTGAAGGCACCTCCTCCTCCTATGGCAACTCCGGCGACGACCTTGAAGAACTCCGGCGACGCTTGCAACTCCGGCGGCAATGGCAGTGAAAGAAAGAGGGATTTGAGGGAGAGAGAGAGTGGAATGGCCTCTCCTCTTATCCCCCTCCTTTTATAGGCCATCAAGGAGCCAGAAGGAGTCCAGTTGGCCCCCTCTCCCACCGCCTCACCGGGGACAAGATCGGCAAGCAGCTCAGACGAGTTCGGCGGAGCAGAGAAGAAATCATGACGGCGCGGGTGCGGTGGGTCTCACCGCGGGGTACGGTGGCGACCAGTTCTAGACCGCGGGGTACGGTGGCGACCAGTTCTAGACCGCGGGGTGCGGTCAAGGCAAATTCTGTGCCTTTTGCCCATTTTTGACCGAGAAGCCCACTTTTGACCGAGAAGAATTACAGTATGGGTTTTATCCCCGGGTTAAATATATTCGTACCCGAACAATTATTCTAAACCCCAAAAAATACGTCGAATGTATTTTATTCCACTCAAGGAATTATTATGGAGATCAAGTATTTAACAAAAAGTCAGAACTTCTCTGAAAATAATTCGACTACAATACGAGTGTTTGGAAAACTTACCAAAAAAACTATTTACTAAAATGAGGGGTATTACATCACCTCCCCCTTAGAAAAAGTTTCGACCCCAAAACTTGGCCGAATAAACCAAAGAAAAGCGAGGCGTTACAACACTACCCCCTTAAAAAGGTTTCGACCCCGAAACTAGGCCGAAAATAGCTCGGGAAAACGTCTAAGCATATCCGCATCCGTTTCCCAGGTTTCCCAAGTAACTTCTTCAGTTCCTGACTTGGACCACAAAATCCGTACCAATGGTACCACCTTGTTCCGTAACTGCTTCTCATGGCTTTCGAGAATACGCACCGGTATCTCCTCGTAGGTACCATTTGTCTGAATCTCGATGTCATCATAACTCAGCACATGAGACTCATCTGGCACGTACTTCCTCAACAAAGATACGTGGAACACGTTATGCACTGGATGTGCTGATGGCGACAATGCCAAACAATATGCTAGAGACCCCACTCTATCAAGGATCTCAAACGGTCCCACGTAGTGAGGGTTAAGCTTCCCACGCTTACCAAACCTAAACACACCTTTGGATGGCGACACTTTGGCAAACACTTTGTCACCAACCTCAAACTCAACATTTCTGCGCTTTAGATCTGCATAAGACTTTTGTTGACTCTGAGCTGTCAACATCCTTTGTCTTATCAAAGCAATGTCCGAGGCAGTCCTTTCGACTAACTCCGGTCCGAGTAGAACCTTATCGGCATTTTCATCCCAACAAATTGGAGATCTGCACCTTCGACCGTACAAAGCCTCGAATGGAGCCATCTTAATGGTAGCATGTCAACTGTTGTTGTACGTGAACTCAATCAGACTCAGGGTGTTCTCCCAGCTAGTCGGACGATCGAGTGTACAAGCTCTTAGCATATCTTCCAAGGTTTGGATGGTCCTCTCAGACTGTCCATCCGCCTGAGGATGAAACGCAGTGCTGAATCTCAACTCGGTTCCCATGGCCTTATGTAGTTCCTTCCAGAATCTTGACATGAATCGGCCATCACGATCCGATACAATGGTCTTTGGAGTACCATGCAAACGGATGATCTCGTGTAAAAACACTTTTGATAACTTCTGGGTTCCCCATGTTGACTTGATAGCCACGAAGTGAGCACTCTTCGTGAGCCTGTCAATGATCACCCATATAGCATCTTTCTGGCTTTGAGTCTTTGGCAGCCCCGTGACGAAATCCATAGCAATATCTTTCCATTTCCATTCTGGTACTGGGAGAGGTAGCAATTCACCACTTGGTCTGCTATGTTCTATCTTGACCTTCTGACAAGTCAAACATTTTGCCACAAATTCTGCTACATCCCACTTTATGTTGGGCCACCAGAACTTCTTCCTGAGGTCCTTGTACATCTTTCTAGAGCCTGGATGTACAGAATAAGCTGACGAATAGGCCTCTTTCATCACCAACTGGCGAAGACCATCAACGTCAGGTACACAAATCCGGTCCTGAAACCAGAGTGATCCATCTTCCTGAATCACGAAACCGGGAGCTTTCCCGTCCATCACTTCACTGCTTAGCTTCACCAAGACTACATCATCAACTTGTCTCTCCCTGATTTGATCAAGTAGCGTGGCCTGAATCTCCAGCATACTCAGATATCCTCTACGCTGATCGTACAAGACTTCAATGTCGCACATCCCTTGGTTTAGCTTGGTCTGAGCAATGAGTAAAGCCACTACAGTCTCGTGGGGCGCCTTTCGGCTTAATGCATCGGCTACTACATTAGCCTTGCTCGGATTATACAACAATTCGATATCGTAGTCTTTGAGTAGCTCTAACCAGCAACGTTGTCTCATATTTAGCTCCTTCTGAGTGAATATATATTTGAGACTCTTGTGATCGGTGAAGACTTGACACCTTACACCATAGAGATAGTGTCTCCAAATCTTCAGCGCAAAAACTACAGCTGCTAGTTCTAGGTCATGCGTCGGATAGTTTGCCTCATAAGTCTTCAATTGTCGGGATGCGTATGCAATAACCTTGCCTCTCTGTATCAGCACACATCCCAAACCACTCTTCGAAGCATCACTATAGACCATATAACCATCATTCCCTTCTGGTAGCGCTAACACTGGTGCAGAGGTCAGACATTGCTTCAACTTCTGAAAACTGGCCTCGCACTTGTCATTCCAGACAAACTTCTTATGGACTTTGCGGAACACACCGGTCATGGGTAGAGCGATCTTAGAGAATCCCTCCACAAACCGTCTATAATAACCAGCGAGTCCCAGAAAACTGCGCACCTCCTTCACATTCTGAGGCCGCTTCCAATTGGCTACTACTTCAATCTTCTGGGGATCAACCAAAACCCCATTCTCATTAATCACATGGCCTAAGAAAGCCACTTCCTTGATCCAAAAGTCACACTTAGACAACTTTGCGTACAGCTGATTTTGTCTAAGGACTGATAAGGTAATCCGAAGGTGTTCCTCATGAGCTTCCACGCTCGGGGAATAGATCAAAATGTCGTCGATGAAGACCACCACGAACTTATCCAAGAACTGGTGAAAACATCGATGCATGAGATCCATAAAGACTGCTGGAGCATTAGTAAGTCCAAATGGCATGACTACGAACTCGTAGTGACCATATCTCGTCCGGAACGCAGTCCTCGGAATATCTTCCTCACGAATCCTGAGCTGATGGTAACCATACCTCAGATCGATTTTGGAAAAGACCTTTGCTCCCTGTAGTTGATCCAACAGATCATCAATCCTCGGCAACAGATACTTATTCTTGATCATGACCTTATTCAACTCACGATAGTCGATACAAAGTCGAAATGATCCATCCTTCTTCTTGACGAACAAGACCGGAGCACCCCAAGGCAATGCACTCGGCCTTATATAACCCTTCTCAAGAAGATCTTCGAGTTGCTTCATCAACTCTTGCATCTCGGGAGGAGCCATCCGGTACGGTGCCTTAGAGATCGGCGCAGTACCAGGCTCGAGATCAATAGTAAATTCTACGTCACGATGCGGGGGTAAACCAGGAATCTCCTCCGGAAAGACATCCGGAAATTCACAAACAATCGGAATATCAGGAATTGAAGGTTCATCTTTCTTGGGCTCGTCCATATAGCACAGGTACCCGACACAACCTTGTCGAAGTAGCTTGAACGCAACCATCGCATTGATAAGCCTGCCGTTATCAGCGTCATTCCGACCCTTAAACTTGCATACATACTGGCCCCCAGATGACACCGTCACAGTCCTTGAGCTAAAATCGATTACCGCCCCATGACGCGTCAGCCAATCCATACCGAGAATAATGCTGTTTGGAGCCATGGCTATACAGATCAAATCTGCTTCGAACTTCTTACCCTGGATGGTAATCGGAAATTCTGACAGACGCTTGGTTCCAACCAAATGTTCACCATTAGGAAGATTCACAACAAAAGGTTCACAAACCTCGTTGCATACTAATCCTAATTTACTGACACAACTTTCCGAAATAAAAGAATGGGTAGCACCCGAATCAAATAACATACATACTAAAGTAGAATGAAGGTATAGAGTACCTTGAGCAATTGGAGCATTAGGTCCATCAGCCTCACGCATCTCGTAAAGGCGTTGACCTTGACCTCCAGAAGCTGCTGGGGCTTTCCCTTTATTCTATGCAGACGTCTGCATCGAAGGACTAGGAGCTTCCACTAGTCTGAACTTAGGTCAATTGTTCTGATTAACTGACCTTTGCTGCGACTCAGCTCCTTTCTGCCTTTGTTGTGGACAGAACTTCTGCAAATGTCCCACCTTTTCGCAGCCAAAATACGTCTTCTTCTCTTTCGGACACTCATTACTCTTGTGTCCGTGTGTACCACAGTTATAGCATTGGATCGGACTCTTTCCCTTACCCGATTGACGTGTAGACCCTCCATGAGTCATATCCGTTTTTGCTCTGCCAGACTTGGCAAAATTAGACGGTGGCGCGGGATGCTTGAATCCACTCGCCTGAGACTGGTCCTGCATTGACCTCTGGTGACTTCATTTCTTTGTTGACTCCTCTAGAGTCACTTTAACTTATAGGCAGCGTCCACGTACTGCACCAGAGTAGAGCATCCGTGACGTACCATCAACGGCTTAATATCTGGGTTCATCACTCGTGGAAATGCCAGATCTTTTGCTCTTCATTGGACACCTCCAGCACAACATACTGTAGCAGGTGATTGAACTTGGTCACAAGCTCAGTCACTCTCAAACCATCTGTCCTTGGATATAGAAACTCCTTGTGTTTCTCCTCCCTCATAGCTCAAGAGAAGAAACGATAAGTCATCTTGGCTTTAAACATCCCCCAATTCAAACCTGGGTGATCAGCCAAACCTGTACCTTTCCACCATTCACTGGCTACTTCCTTCAGCTGAAGGGATGCAATGTGTACCTTCTCCGCTTCAGTGCACTCAACATTGCGGAATAGTCGTTCCATGTGTGAGAACCAATAAGCCACCTTGACTGGCTCTCCTTTTCCATCATAGCAGTTGGGCCTCATAGAGATAATGGCTTTTAGTGTTCGGCCATATTTCCCTCTATTCCTGACTGCATCTTCTTGCGGCGCATGGACCACTGGCTCCTCAAATCTTGGAACCGCTGGAGGAATTGGCACTGCCTGTGCCTGAGGCGTATTTGGTCTCATAATGTCGGTGAATGCTTGCATAACGATTCCCCGAATAGTTTCAACTATTGTTGTATCAAATACCATTGGAGTGTTGACCGGAACTTGGTCATTGCCCCTTGGATTGTTGTTGGAAACAGACTCGTGTTCCTCCACAGGGTTCGCGACATTCCTCACGTTTGGTCTGGGGTCGTTACTTGGCCCAGCACCAGCACGAACGGTGTTTCTTGTGTTTACCATCTGCTTACCGATCAAATTCCAAGTATTTTATAACATTAATATCATTCCAATGTACTTAACGTCATAAAAATCAACTTAGAATAGATTAAACTTGGTAATTTCATTGATAAGCTCAACTGAGCTAATACATTTTACAAAAGGGATCTCCCGAGCGTCAAGACAAAATTGCCCGGAGACTTAGGTTCTTGACAAAACGAACTAAAATAATAGGAAGGAAACTTCTAATTCAGCATTGGCCCTAATCATGGCGCCCTGAAACATTTCCTGTAATCGCCACTTCTCATACATGGCTTCTTTGATCGGGGTTTACCATCAGAGTCTGGTGAAGGACTCCTTACCCTGCTCGGTCCTGGAGCACATGGCTCATTGCTTGGTCTTGCCCGTCTTAGAGCATGCTCAACCGCCTCGTCCATCTGGCGGCGCTCTTCAGGGGAAAACATCTGACTTAGGCGAAGTGCCTCTCGCGAGTCAGGACTCAACATTAGCCTTCTCTGAGCAGGAATAGGCTGTGAGTTCTCAGATGCATTTTGTGGACCATTTCTTCTTCTTGGAAATACTACCTCATAAAGCGTATCCTAATCGGCCGAAGTCAATGGCGAGTATTCTTGCTCATGCGGCAACTCCGGACTGGGATAGATAAACTCTATTCCCGGGTTCTCGCTGCCCACCAATAAGCGCTATAAGCCATCAGACTCGTGGCCCTGTCCCTCGAGGTCCTCCTCTTCTTCCGGATCCTCTTCCGGGTCTTCTTCAAGATCCTCTTCTTCTGGATTCTCCTCGGGAATCATCTCAATCATGAAGTCGTCATTGTAATGCCCTTTTGCATACCTTGACCATTCCTCTTCATTTTCCGTGTCCTCCCTTAGCTCCTCTATAGGTTCTGGCACTGGAACCTTGGCCCTATCGGACACTAGTACTACTGACTCGGGTAGTACAGTCTTCACCTCCTTGGGTGGACTACTTGATTCTCCTACTTCGAAGCATCGCAGGGGAACTAGAAACGGAAGCCTTAATGGAGATGGCGGAGCCACCTCGGCTTCTTCGGAGTCCCTTCGAAGAGAAAAGCATGCACCCATAACCTATGGGTGACGAGAAAAGAGTTAGTCTTTCTAAATATAGAAGTTCGCTTCCATATCAGACTAAAGTGAAGGCACGACTAGATCGACGGAATAAAAATTTTACTTGGAAATTCAGAGCCTTCGAAAACATTTCTCAGTTTCAAACGAGTAAACGGTTTACAAAAAATTTTGTTCCAAGAAAATGTTTTAAAACACACCCGTTTTTTTAAAAAAAAAACATTCGGCTTTGATACTAGATCTGTAACACCCCCAAATATATATCCTTGAAAGGTATTACCACTAGTGACCCCAGATTCCACATCCGAAGCCACCCCAGGCTTAACCCGTTGATATAATTCATCAAACAACAGTTATAATACAAAATATCATAACTTTCGATTAAAATCATTGTCTCGGCATTACATCCATAATCCGAAATACAACTGAAATATAGAGTAGTATTGCTATAAAATATGTTTAACACAGCGGAAGTCTTTATACATAAAGGACACAAGGGTCTTGATCTAAACGATCACCCGTCAAGAAATCTCAACCTGGTAAAACTCTTCAAAATTCCAACTGCCATCATTGTCGTTTATGGCCTTCATCGGAACTTCAGTTTATCTGATGTGCCGTATGAGACGGATGACACCAGCCAACCATGCAAGGGAATATAACCGGTTGGTTAGTCTAATGAAAGACTATGCAAGGGTAAAACAGAAAGGATTTAAGTAGTCGTATTAGGTTAGACTCATCGCTTCTCGAATAAAAGTTGATGACGATAGTCAACCACCATACTCCTACTGAAATATACGAAAAGGGATGATCAAGAGAAAGGACTCTGAAAGAATGAGTCTTAAGGAAACATATGAAGAGAAGACTCTAACGAATTGAGTCTTATCGGAAGTATGACAAGTGTTTGGGAACATTAAAGTTTCACGCAAACGTTTAAAAGCGACTTGACTATTTGGGTCCACGACCAACCTCACCGCATAATGCGAATTCAAATTCAGAAGGTGGACTTACTCTAATCGAAGCCCAGACGAGTTTCCACGTTGTACTTCTCGCCCAAGGTTCATTAATTATGTGCACTAAAGCACTTATCTTATTTAATTCCAAAACTAACATTTTACGTTATAAGCTTTTAAGATCTCTTCACAAGAGATATCGGATCTCCTCACAAGAGATATCAAAGGGAATACATCCCAGGGAATACATCTCAAATGGCGGCACCAGCTGTGTGCACATACCCTGAGTAAGGGTAAGGTCATGACCGAAGATACTAGGGAAAATCCTCCTAGCACCATTATCAAGAAACCACTAAACCTCGCAAGGTACATAGTGTTCCTACGAATACTCGTGCCTAACTAAACAGTTCAACACAGTACTAATTCACATCAAAGCCACCGGGGCCAAACACAGATAAAATAGCGTTGTTCTAGCAATATACAACCTATCGTAATATCCGTATTTATTCATATATATATATATATAATAGAGTTGTTCTAGCAATATACAACCTATTATAATATCTCTTTTAAAATCACATATAGTTATCAAAACTGTTCCCAGATGAAAACAACAATTCATCCCAAATTAATTAACAATTAAACAATTGATAATCAATATAAATATGGAATGATAAGCAAGAGCGAACCACCACTTGACTTAGATTTAGACGAAGCTCGAGATGACGGATTTCCGGGTTCGAAACGAGGAAGAACCTGGATTATGGTTTCTTACGGAACGACCCATAATGAAATCTTAAGTTCGATTCAACAATAAATAGTACGAATCTAAAGAAAATGGAACGAAATCGAAGGAACAAAAGTCCCAAACGAGATCACAAAGCCCAAGCCATCACCACACTCGCCCAGGCCCACCGCGGGTGGGTCGAGGCTATAGAGGTGAGACGCCGACATCGAAAACTCACCGGGGAAGACGATGGGGCTCGACTTGGGTTGGTTTCGACTTCCAAACTCCTTGTGTCACTAACCACCACCTTGAGGACACCTCCTCCTCCTATGGCAACTCCGGCGGCAATGGCAGTGAAAGAAAGAGGGATTTGAGCGAGAGAGAGAGTGGAATGGCCTCCTCCTCTTAGCCCCCTCCTTTTATAGGCCATCAAGGAGCCAGAAGGAGTCCAACTGGCCCCCTCTACCACCGCCTCACCGGGGATAAGATCGGCAAGCAGCTCAGACGAGTTCGGCGAAGCAGAAAAGAAATCATAACGGCGTGGGTGCGGTGGGTCTCACCGCGGGGTGCGGTGGCGACCAGTTCTAGACCGCGGGGTGCGGTGGGTATGACCGCGGGTGAGGTCAAGGCAAATTTTGTGCCTTTTGCCCATTTTTGACCGAGAAGCCCACTTTTGACCGGGAAGAATTACGGTATGGGTTTTATCCCCGGGTTAAATATATTCGTACCCGAACAATTATTCTAAACCCCAAAAATTACGTCGAATGTATTTTATTCCACTCAAGGAATTATTACGGAGATCAAGTATTTAACAGAAAGTCAGAACTTCTCTGAAAATAATTCGACTACAATACGAGTGTTTGGAAAACTTACCAAAAAAACTCTTTACTAAAATGAGGGATATTACACTCTCTCACAATACATGTCTTGTGGAATGAATCTTGTTCATAAAATGATCATTATACCCATGCATGTGAGTTATGTTGATCTTTGCATCACTAAGCATGTACATAGAACTAGGAAGAAGAGTGGAATAGTGTGTGCATGCATGCTAGGATATCATGTAGTCATTAGAAGTTTTGTGCTTACATTCTTAACATTTCGTGGACAAGTTCGAGGGCCTCACCTTGCATTTGTTGTTGAGGATAGGTCCACTAAGAAATCTGGATTCATTGCATTCCCTCAACCTAATGATGCATCCTATGTTACTAACCCTCTTATTGATCAAGTTGTGGGATTGCATGGAGTTTCTAGTCCTTTTATTTCAAGTCAAGAAGAGAGGTTTGTGAGCCACTCAAAGGTGAAATCCGGAGAAGTACCCTTTGAGACCAGAGATCAAGAGGTCCCACATGTGGCTAAATTGTTTCATTCCTTGATAAAGGAAGATGAAGTCCTTGACGAGTTGGATTCGAGGTCGAATCCCTTTCAAGAGAGGGAGGATGATGTGACTACGCCCCATCAAGAGCTTCAAGAGAGCCCGGACTTCTGAGATGGCTCAAGTGTTGAAGATGGAGCTCAAGAGCATCAAGAAGAGCCTCCTCCCGAGCCTATCACTAGGGCTTGAGTCAACCTATCAAGTGGGCTCGAGTCAAGCCTTCAAGTGGGCTCAAGTCAAGCATTCAAGTGGGCTCAAGTCAAGCATTCTTGTTGGGTTCGAGTTAAGCATCCAAGTGAGCCCGAGTCAAATATTCAAGGGAGCTCAAGAAAGGTTCCTTAAGCAATGAAAGTCAATAAAGTCCTCCCAAGCCTCGGAGCGCTCAATCAAGCCTTCAATGAGCTCGTTTTCCTTATTGTAGCGCGTTCGAGTGCAAGATTTAAATTTGAGTTTTTCCTATGGGTTTTAGAACATTTTTAAGACATGGTTTAAGCTTGTTTTTAGTGTTTAATTTCAGTTTGGCCGTGTAGGCCTTGTTGGGCCGGAAGCCCATTAAAGGCCTTAGGCCTTAGACGTTTTCTTTCCTTGTTTTTTCCTATAGAGGCAGTTGCTCTCTCATTTCAAAAACAACGTTGATTAATAATGAAATTGCAATTATTGTGTTCTTGAGAAAGCTCTCTTTTTCTTATCGGTGTGCATATTCGGACCGGACTGGACCGGACCGAAAATGCCCGGACCGGACTGAATCGGGTGAATTACGGTCCGGTCCTTGGTCCACATATTTCTAAAATTCCGGTTCCGGTCCAATCCAAACCCGTCCGGTTTCCGTTCCGGACCGGATGGACCGGTTTTTCATTGTTTTTAATTTTATTTTATATATTAATATCTCATAACACTATTAAAAATAATTAAATTTTAATTTATATACAACTAAAAAATAAAAAATACATTTATCGGTCCAAGACCAAACCGGAACGGAACTGGATCGGACCGAATCATACCGGTCCGGTCTCCGGTCCAAGGATTGTAAAAATTCCGGTCCGGTCTAGACCGGATGCACAACCCTATTTTTTCTTGTTCTTGTTCGTGAGTCATACCGAGCAAACCGATCTTGTTTCAAGGGTGAGTCATATCTCTTGAGTGGTGAGTCATATCCACAAGGGTGTTAAGTGGCTATCCTTCATTAAATCCATCACCATCCATCTTCCTTCACGAACCCTATCCAAATAACTTGTCTGGTTGAATTTCTTCACGGAACTCTCTGCGACGTCTCAGTAACATCATCATAACTATTGATTCCTAGATCCGTGAATTCTCAAACTTGACGGGCTTAAACTAGACTTTCATATATATCTCCTCGATTTCGAATCACCTAATTTGGAGGTCGGAGACGAGAGAACGACCCCGTGGAAGTCCGGACGGAATTCTGGATTCTGGATGTCGTAAGCCCTTGTGTTTGGAGACGACTAAGAGAAACGCCTTGCACCGAGTCATCCTTGATCCTAGCTTGATCACGTGGTATCAGAGCTAGCAAGGTATTGCTCAAAATTTGTCTTTAAAGTTTAAGAAAAATCAGTCTTGCAAGCCTAGACGTCCAACCTTAGGTCATGCGTCTTAGTGTCTTGTGTTGAGTCTTTGCTTCGCTTGTTTTGTGTCCTTGCTTTGCCTTGTTTTCTTTGAGTCGTGTGTGTTGAATTTCTTGAGTCCATTGGCTGCAATTCTGAGCGGAAAAAACAAGGGAGAGGCCGAGATTGTGAGAATCTTCAAGTTGTTGCCTAGATCCTACAATTTAGGGAGATCTTCTAGGTTTTTGTGGGCTACATATCTGGTTGTTGCAACACCTATTTTTGATCTTTTTTTTGTTGCTTAATTTGTGGTCGAGTTATTCAAAATTGTTTGAGTCATTGGTCGTCTTCCTTGGCTGCAAACGATCCTTGAATTTGCATGACACTTGCGCTTGAATTAGGCCTCAATGTCCAGTATACGGGAAAGGCTCAATTGCTCTTGTTTGGGTTGTGTTGTTCAAGTTGTAAACGTCTCATTGCTGTTGTAGACGTCCCCGTTCAAGTTGTACACAAAGTTCTCCATTTGTAAGGCAATTGAGCTTAGTAGCTTCCTTGGTGTTGCTTGCTTTGATTGTTGTTCAAGTGTCTCAAGTTCTCTGTGTCGTTTGTTGCTACTTCTTTTGTTCTTTTTAATTAGTCTATGAACATTAAGCCTAGCCAAATTAGGAGTGCTTGCTTGGCTAAAAAGTCTTGGCTTTAAATCAAGTTTAGAGCTGTTTTCTAGCTTAGGGTCCATTGACTGGTTTAGTGTCTTTGACGACTACTTGCTTGGCTGCCCTTTGTTGCTATAATGTCATGGACAAGTTATATGGATGGCCAAGGCTAGAATTAAAGGAGATGTCTAGCTTGGGAAGAATGTCACAACGGGATTATCTTTACTTTCGGGCTTATGGTGAGTACCCTAACTCCCAAACTCACCCGAGCACCTACAAGAATTTTGGTGGCCAAGGTCAAGGGGCTAGAGAGACAATCAATAGGCCCATAGAGCCACAAAATGTGCTATGACACCAACCTCCAAGGGAGCACATTAGAAAAAGGAATCTTCCTCCACTTAGGCGGCAACAACAAGCTCAAAGGAACATGTCACCAAGGAGGTCCTTTTATAGAGACTATGGCTATGACTATAGCTATATAGAAGAAGAAAAATGCCCCCCCCCGACAAGGTATCAAACCATCCCTTCTTTTGAGCCTTATTGTATTTCTTCTAACCCTTCCGTGCAGGCCAAGGGACATGAGTCACCTAACATATCTTTTAGCACGTCCAAGGGCAGAGAAAGAGTGAGCCCTCAACCACCTCGGGTTAGGACACGTGACATCGTGTGTGTCATGTGTGAAGGGAGAGGACACTTGGCTGAAATCTTTCCCAACCAATACTACACCTACAAGGACGTCCAGCCCCTTGTGAGTGATGTCTTGGATGCTTCTTGTGAGGAAGAGGAGCGGCCTACTCATATGGTTCCACTGAGTTCTTGCAATGAGTCCTTACTAGAGAAAAGCCCTCCCTAGGTGATGAAGAGCTCTAGGATGAATCAAATCAGCCTTCCACTCTAATGGAAGAGGAGCTTAATCCAAGGAGAAAATAGGAGGAAATTGAAGAGCTCCAGGACGAATCAATTCAGCCTTCTACTCTAATGGAAGAGGAGTTCAATCCAAGAAGAAAGGAGGGGGAAATTGAAGCACCATCTCTTCCTACTACAAGAGGCAATCGTTTGCCCATCATTGTGCGTAGCTCTCTCCAATCTTTGGCTACTCCATGGACGGGCCTGACCCACATGGTTCTTTCAAGCTTGCCTTTCCTACTCCAAGAAGAGGTTGAAGAGAAGGATGTTCCAATGGAGCCTAATACAAGAGAAGTATCACTTATCTCCACATTTTCAATTCCATCTCTTGAGTTTGAAAATGAGCATATAATTCCATGTAGGACAATACACATGAAGAAATCAGTCATTGCATGTAAAACTAGATACTCTTGTGTGCACCACAGTTCTCTCTCACAATACATGTCTTATGGAATGCATCTTGTTGATAAAATGATCATTATACCCATGCATGTGAGTTATGTTGATATTTGCATCACTAAGCATGTACATAGAACTAAGAAGAAGAGTGGAATAGTGTGTGTATGCATGCTAGGGTATCATGTAGTCATTGGAAGTTTTGTGCTTACATTCTTAACATTTTGTGGACAAGTTCGAGGGCCTCACCTTGCATTTGTTGTTGAGGATAGGTCCACTAAGAAATCTGGATTCATTGCATTCCCTCAACCTAATGATGCATCCTATGTTACTTACCCTCTTATTGATCAAGTTGTGGGATTGCATGGAGTTTCTAGTCCTTTTATTTCAGGTCAAGAAGAGAGGTTTGTGAGCCACTCAAAGGTGAAATCCGGAGAAGTACCCTTTGAGACCGGAGATCAAGATGTCCCACATGTGGCTGAATTGTTTCATTCCTTGAAAAAGGAAGATGAAGTCTATTTTGGGGCGAAAAGATCGGACGACCTAAATCGCCTTAGACGGGGTAACTAGTCGATCGAATGATAAAAAACAATCCAAACCAAGCAAGCAATAGATAAACAAAGAATAAATATGTAATAGCGTGATGGTTTTATTAGATGTCGTGTTTAATCAGACTGAATCGTGATACAACTTATCGTGAAAAAACCAGAGATCGAGTGGGACTCGACCAGTGACTTGTGAGTGGCGACCGGCGGGGGTCAGGCGTAGGAAACCGTAAGAGAGCTAGATTGAGAGCGAGAGTGCTATTCTGGTGTCTTTTCTGAGTATGAATGCTCGTCTGTCTTGTGTAATTGTGCGTGTCGTTTCTTATCCTCTTTGTCGTCCTGATATGGTAAGTCTTTCACCCTTGTTACCGTTTTGCATTTATTGCCGAATATTTCATCTTCAATGTTGAGAGTAATGGCGAAGATTGCGCCATTGAATCTCTGTGATTACGTTGGTTTTAATGTTATGGCCGTTGCGTGATCTGGGTATTAAATGCGTGGCGAGATCCTTGCGATCCTGGGCTTTTCCTCTGTTCTTCCGATCTGCAGTGGGCTTGAGTTCGATCCACTTGAGTCGTCTTTCTCCTGGGATGCCAGGCCCAACAAAGTCCTTGACGAGCTGGATTCGAGGTCGAATCCCTTTCAAGAGAGGGAGGATGATGTGACTACGCCCCATCAAGAGCTTCAAGAGAGCCCAGACTTCTGAGATGGCTCAAGTGTTGAAGATGGAGCTCAAGAGCATCAAGAAGAGCCTCCTCTCGAGCCTATCACTAGGGCTCGAGTCAACCTATCAAGTGGGCTCGAGTCAAGCCTTCAAGTGGGCTCAAGTCAAGTATTCTTGTTGGGTTCGAGTTAAGCATCCAAGTGAGCTCGAGTCAAGTATTCAAGGGAGCTCAAGAAGGGTTCCTTAAGCAATGAAAGTCAATAAAGTCCTCCAAAGCCTCGGAGCCCTCAATCAAGCCTTCAATGAGCTTGTTTTCCTTATTGTGGCGCGTTCGAGTGCAAGATTTGTATTTCAGTTTTTCCTATGGGTTTTAGAACATTTTTAAGACATGGTTTAAGCTTGTTTTTAGTGTTTAACTTCAATTTGGCCGTGTGGGCCTTGTTGGGCCGGAAGCCCATTAAAGGCCTTAGACGTTTTCTTTCCTTGTTTTTTTCCTATAGAGGCAGTTGCTCCCTCATTTCAAAAACAGCGTTGATTGATCATGAAATTGCAGTTATTGTGTTCTTGAGAAAGCTCTCTTTTTCTTAGCGGTGTGCATATTCGGACCGGACCGGACCGGATTGAACCGGACAAATTACGGTCTGGTCCCCGGTCCACATATTTCTAAAATTCCGGTTCCGGTCCGGTCCAAACCCGGCCGGTTTCCGGTCCGGACCGGATGGACCGGTTTTTTAATGTTTTTAATTTTGTTTTATATATCAATATCTCATAACACTATTAAAAATAATTAAACTTTAATTTATATACAACTAAAAAATAAAAAATACATTTACCGGTGCAAGACCAAACCGGAACGGAACCGGAGCGGAACCGGATCAGACCAAATCATACCGGTCCGGTCTCCAGTCCAAGGATTGTAAAAGTTCCGGTCCGGTCTAGACCAGATGCACAACCATACTTTTTCTTGTTCTTGTTCGTGAGTCATACCGAGCAAACCGGTCTTGTTTCAAGGGTGAGTCATATCTCTTGAATCTCGATCTCTCCTAAACTTGAGTGGTGAGTCATATCCACAAGGGTGTTAAGTGCCTATCCTTCATTAAATCCATCACCATCCATCTTCCCTTCACGAACCCTATCCAAATAACTCATCTCGATGAATTTCTTCACGGAACTCTCTGCGACGTCTCAGTAAAATCATCATAACTATTGATTCCTAGATCCGTGAATTCTCAAATTTGGCGGGGTTAAACTAGACTTTCATATATATCTCGTAGATTTGGAATCACCCAATTTGGAGGTCGGAGACGAGAGAACGACCCCGTGGAGGTCCAGACGGAATTCTGGATTATGGTTGTCGTGAGCCCTTGCGTTTGGAGACGACTAAGAGCAACGCCTTGCACCGAGTCATCCTTGATCCTAGCTTCATCACGTGGTATTAGAGCTAGCAAGGTATTGCTCAAAATTTGGCTTTAAAGTTTAAGAAAAATCAGTCTTGCAAGCCAAGACGTCCAACCTTAGGTATTGCGTCTTAGTGTCTTGTGTTGAGTCTTTGCTTCGCTTGTTTTGTGTCCTTGCTTTGCCTTGTTTTCTTTGAGTCGTGTGTGTTGAATTTCTTGAGTCCATTGGCTGCAATTCTGAGCGAAAAAAACAAGGGAGAGGCCGAGATTGTGAGAATCTTCAAGTTGTTGCCTAGATCCTACAATTTAGGGAGATCTTTTAGGTTGTTGTGGGCTACATATCTGGTTGTTACAGCACCTGTTTTTGCTCTTTTTTTGTTGCTTAATTTGTGGTCGAGTTATTCAAAATTGTTCGAGTCCTTGGTCGTCTTCCTTGGCTGCAAACGATCCTTGAATTTGCATGACACTTGCGCTTGAATTAGGCCTCAACGTCCAGTATACGGGAAAGGCTCAATTGCTCTTGTTTGGGTTGTGTTGTTCAAGTTGTAAACGTCTCATTACTACTGTAGACGACCCCGTTCAAGTTGTACACAAAGTTCTCCATTTGTAAGGCAATTGAGCTTAGTAGCTTCCTTGGTGTTGCTTGCTTTGATTGTTGTTCAAGTGTCTCAAGTTCTCTGTGTCGTTTGTTGCTACTTATTTTGTTCATTTTGTTGAGTCTATGAACCTTAAGCCTAGCCAAATTAGGAGTGCTTGCTTGGCTAAAAAGTCTTGGCTTTAAATCAAGTTTAGAGCTGCTTTCTAGCTTAGGGTCCATTGAGTGGTTTAGTGTCTTTGACGACTACTTGGCTGCCCTTTGTTGCTATAATGTCATGGACATGTTATATGGACGGCCAAGGCAAGAATTAAAGGAGATGTCTAGCTTGGTAAGAATATCACAACGGGATTATCTTTACTTTCGGGCCAATCAATAGGCCCATGGAGCCACAAAATGTTCTATGACACCAACCTCCAAGGGAGCAAGTTATAAAAAGGAATCTTCCTCCACTTAGGCGGAAACAACAAGCTCAAAGGAACATGTCCCCAAGGAGGTCCTTTTATAGAGACTATGGCTATGACTATAGTTATATAGAAGAAGAAAGATGTTCCCCCCCGACAAGGTATCAAACCATCACTTCGTTTGAGCCATATTGTATTTCTTCTAACCCTTCCGTGCAGGCCAAGGGAGTCTATGACTCACCTAACATATCTTTTAGCACGTCCAAGGGCAGAGAAAGAGTGAGCACTCAACCACCTCGGGTTAGGACACGTGACATCGTGTGTGTCATGTGTGAAGGGAGAGGAAACTTGGCTGAAATATGTCCCAACCAATACTACACCTACAAGGATGTCCAACCCCTTGTGAGTGAAGTCTTGGATGCTTCTTGTGAGGAAGAGGAGCGGCCTACTCATATGGTTCCATTGAGTTCTTGCAATGAGTCCTTACTAGAGGAAAAGCCCTCCCTAGGTGATGAAGAGCTCTAGGTTTAATCAAATCAGCCTTCCACTCTTATGGAAGAAGAGCTAAATCCACGGAGAAAAGAGGAGGAAATTGAAGAGCTCCAGGACGAATCAATTCAGCCTTCTACTCTAATGGAAGAGGAGTTCAATCGAATAAGAAAGGAGGGGGAAATTGAAACACCATCTCTTCCTACTACAAGAGGCAATCGTTTGCCCATCATTGTGCGTAGCTCCCTCCAATCTTTGGCTACTCCATGGACGGGCCTGACCCACATGGTTCTTTCAAGCTTGACTTTCCTACTCCAAGAAGAGGTTGAAGAGAAGGATGTTCCAATGGAGCCTAATACAAGAGAAGTATAACTTATCTCCACATTTTCAATTCCATCTCTTGAGTTTGAAAATGAGCATACAATTCCACGTAGGACAATACACATGAAGAAATCAGTCCTTGCATGTAAAACTAGATACTCTTGTGTGCCCCAAAGTTCTCTCTCACAATACATGTCTTGTGGAATGCATCTTGTTCATAAAATGATCATTATACCCATGCATGTGAGTTATGTTGATCTTTGCATCACCAAGCATGTACATAGAACTAGGAAGAAGAGTGGAATAGTGTGTGCATGCATGCTAGGATATCATGTAGTCATTGGAAGTTTTGTGCTTACATTCTTAACATTTCGTGGACAAGTTCGAGGGCCTCACCTTGCATTTGTTGTTGAGGATAGATCCACTAAGAAATCTTGATTCATTGCATTCCCACAACCTAATGATGCATCCTATGTTACTAATCCTCTTATTGATCAAGTTGTGGGATTGCATGGAGTTTCTAGTCCTTTTATTTCAGGTCAAGAAGAGAAGTTTTTGAGCCACTCAAAGGTGAAATCCGGAGAAGTACCCTTTGAGCTCGGAGATCAAGACGTCCCACATGTGGCTGAATTGTTTCATTCCTTGATAAAGGAAGATGAAGTCCAAGGGAGAGGCCGAGATTGTGAGAATCTTCAAGTTGTTGCCTAGATCCTACAATTTAGGGAGATCTTCTAGGTTGTTATGGGCCGCATATCTGGTTGTTGCAGCACCTGTTTTTGCTCTTTTTCTTGTTGCTTAATTTGTGGTTGAGTTATTCGAAATAGTTTGAGTCCTTGGTCGTCTTCCTTGGCTGCAAACAATACTTGAATTTGCATGACACTTGCGCTTGAATTAGGCTTCAACGTCCAGTATACGGGAAAGGCTCAATTGCTCTTGTTTGGGTTGTGTTGTTCAAGTTGTAAACGTCTCATTGCTGCTGTAGACGTCCCCATTCAAGTTGTACACAAAGTTCTCCATTTGTAAGGCAATTGAGCTTAGTAGCTTCCTTGGTGTTGCTTGCTTTAATTGTTGTTCAAGTGTCTCAAGTTCTCTGTGTCGTTTGTTGCTACTTCTTTTGTTCATTTTGTTGAGTCTATGAACCTTAAGCATAGCCAAATTAGGAGTGCTTGCTTGGCTAAAAAGTCTTGGCTTTAAATCAAGTTTGCCTTTCCTACTCCTAGAAGTGGTTGAAGAGAAGGATGTTCTAATGGAGCCTAATACAAGAGAAGTATCACTTATCTCCACATTTTCAATTCCATCTCTTGAGTTTGAAAATGAGCATATAATTCCACGTAGGACAATACACATGAAGAAATCAGTCCTTGCATGTAAGACTAGATACTCTTGTGTGCACCAAAGTTCTCTCTCACAATACATATCTTGTGGAATGCATCTTGTTCATAAAATGATCATTATACCCATGCATGTGAGTTATGTTGATCTTTGCATCACTAACCATGTACATAGAACTAGGAAGAAGAGTGGAATAGTGTGTGCATGCATGCTAGGATATCATGTAGTCATTGGAAGTTTTGTGCTTACATTCTTAACATTTCGTGGACAATTTCGAGGGCCTCACCTTGCATTTGTTGTTGAGTATAGGTCCACTAAGAAATCTGGAATCATTGCATTCCCTCAACCTAATGATGCATCTTATGTTACTAACCCTCTTATTGATCAAGTTGTGGGATTGCATGGAGTTTCTAGTCCTTGATCAGGCCTACTCATATGGTTCCACTGAGTTCTTGCAATGAGTCCTTACTAGAGAAAAGCCCTCCCTAGGTGATGAAGAGCTCTAGGATTAATCAAATCAGCCTTCCACTCTAATGGAAGAGGAGCACAATCCAAGGAGAAAATAGGAGGAAATTGAAGAGCTCCAGGACGAATCAATTCAGCCTTCTACTCTAATGGAAGAGGAGTTCAATCCAAGAAGAAAGGAGGTGGGAATTGAAGCACCATCTCTTCCTACTACAAGAGGCAATCGTTTGCCCATCATTGTGCGTAGCTCCCTCCAATCTTTGGCTACTCTATGGACGGGCCTGACCCACATGGTTCTTTCAAGCTTGCCATTCCTACTCCAAGAAGAGGTTGAAGAGAAGGATGTTCCAATGGAGCCTAATACAGGAGAAGTATCACATATCTCCACATTTTCAATTCCATCTCTTGAGTTTGAAAATGAGCATATAATTCCACGTAGGACAATACACATGAAGAAATCAGTCCTTGCATGTAAAACTAGATACTCTTGTGTGCCCCAAAGTTCTCTCTCACAATACATGTCTTGTGGAATGCATCTTGTTCATAAAATGATCATTATACCCATGCATGTGAGTTATGTTGATCTTTGCATCACTAACCATGTACATAGAACTAGGAAGAAGAGTGGAATAGTGTGTGCATGCATGCTAAGATATCATGTAGTCATTGGAAGTTTTGTGCTTACATTCTTAACATTTCGTGGACAAGTTCGAGGGCCTCACCTTGCATTTGTTATTGAGTATAGGTCCACTAAGAAATCTGGAATCATTGCATTCCCTCAACCTAATGATGCATCTTATGTTACTAACCCTCTTATTGATCAAGTTGTGGGATTGCATGGAGTTTCTAGTCCTTTTATTTCAGGTCAAGAAGAGAGGTTTGTGAGCCACTCAAAGGTGAAATCCGGAGAAGTACCCTTTGAGCCCGGAGATCAAGACATCCCACATGTGGCTGAATTGTTTCATTCCTTGATAAAGTAAGATGAAGTCCTTGACGAATCCCTTTCAAGAGAGGGAGGATGATGTGACTATGCCCCATCAAGAGCTTCAAGAGAGCCCGGACTTCTGAGATGGCTCAAGTGTTGAAAATGAAGCTCGAGCATCAAGAAGAGCCTCCTCCCGAGCCTATCACTAGGGCTCGAGTCAACCTATCATGTGGGCTCGAGTCAACCTATCAAGTGGGCTCGAGTCAAGCCTTCAAGTGGGCTCAAGTCAAGCATTCAAGTGGGCTCAAGTCAAGCATTCTTGTTGGGCTCAAGTCAAGTATTCAAGGGAGCTCGAGTCAAGTATTCAAGGGAGCTCAAGAAAGGTTCCTTAAGCAATGAAAGTCAATAAAGTCCTCCCAAGCCTCAGATCCCTCAATCAAGCCTTCAATGAGCTCGTTTTCCTTATTGTGGCCCGTTCGAGTGCAAGATTTATATTTGAGTTTTGTATGGACAGGATATGGGGGTTTATCTTGTTTTACCTGATCTCGTCGCTCCATGGTTGCCTTGGCTCGTTCTGAGATTACGTCGCGTAAGAGCCCCTGCGCGAGTAACCTGGCGACATCTTTACGCAAGACGATGCACTCATCCGTCGAGTGACCGTGGTCACCGTGGAATTCACACCATCTGCTCATGTCCTTTTTGACGTCTGGTCAGTCGCTCTTTCGGGGCCATCTTACCTCTTTTCCATATTTCTCGAAACTCTTGACGAGCTCTGACACGGAAACACTGAAGTTGTAAGATTGGACCCTGGGAGGCAACGTTGGACCATCACTCCAGTCTTGGGACCTATCTTGGAAAGATTTTACCTGGTTTTGTTCATTTCGATTATGAGGGTAGGGGTGATGACGTGTGTCTCGACGGTTGTCGGAGGAGGATTTTCGATCAGATTGATCAGGTCCGAGGGATGCTTTTCGTGATTCACGATCTTCTTCCAAACGTACCTCGGCCATGGCTTTGGCTTGGACATCCTTGAAACTTCTACACGGGTACTTGGTGATCTCGTTGTAAAGATTGTTGTCCTTGATCAGACCTTGTCGGAAGGCTTCGATGGACGTGGTGACGTCGCAATGGGGGATCGCGACTTTCTCCTTATTGTACCTGTTTAGATAGTTTCGGAGAGGTTCATTATACCTTTGGGTGATTCGATAGAGATCACTCGACTGCCTTTCGAGCCTCCGACTGCTGGCGAATTGGATTTTGAAGGAATTGACCAGATCCGCGAACGAGGCGATCATTCCCTGAGGTAAGCGCATAAACCAAGTCAGTGCGGGACCCGCGAGGATCGTGCCAAAGCTTTTGCACATGACAGCCTTGCGGCTCTCCCTTGGAATAGATGCAGTCATTAATTTTTGTTTATAGAGAGAAATGTGATCATCTGGATCATTGGTGCCGTCGAATGTCGCCATGTTGGTGATAACAGGTTTTTTGTCGTTCTAAAAACTGTTATGCAAAATATCCAAACAAACTTAAACCGTAGTCCTAGGTAAGTAAAAGTCGAATCCACAGGGAGGCGGATTCTATCTAAATATGCAATTCGTATGTCAATCAAACGTAACCAAAGGGGGGGGGGGGTTGTTTGTTTAATTAATCTAAGCATGCAAAAGTAAACAACTAGATGTGATGGATTCAGTAATGGGGAAAAACCACTTAGTCAAACAACATCCACTATTCGTATGACAAGTTGATCATAGATACTCATTCAAAATCTCATGCAATGGAAATTCCAATTCCTTTTCAGATATAACTAATAGCACAGCCAGATACTATTAGCACTAACTAATTAAACAACCCTGAAACTATCAAGATTCAGTTTAACAGCAGTCTTACGGATAGGAATATAGTTGGATACAATTCTAGCATAAAACAACCAGCTTTTATCCTAGAATGTAAATCAATTCTCTTCTGCATAAGACTAGCACAACCAATTACTAATACGATGCAGTTGCTACTCTGAAATAGATATACTCAACCAGTAACAATCTAGATCTAACAATCAATCAATAACAATAAACCCTAGTTGCGTCCAAGTAGAGATTATCAATATCAATCATAAACAACTTAAGCAAGAGAAAGATAAAAACCATGCAATAGATTAAGAACAAAAATCTCACAACTAAATCCAAACGAAAGCTTCAGCGTCTAACTAAGCCAGGGAGGCTTAGTTCTTCATAACGTAGAAAGGAATTAGGGTTTCAGAGAGTTGATAATAGATTGATAGGCAAACAAGCCTTTTTTCTCACCTTAAATACTAAAGGAAATAAAATCTAAATTAACCTAAAACGAAAATAATAAAATAATAATAATTAAACCAACTAAAACAGAGAATTAATCCCGCAATATCGGTCTTGAATTCTCGCGTGGCTCGTCCGCATCACGTGATGGCCCAATTTCAATTCCAGCTGCTCGCTGACGTCATCCATGATGTCATCCCTCTAATTCTTCAATTCTCCATTTCAATTGCCGCTGCTTCTCGCGCTTCTTCACGTGGCCGAGCTTCTTCAATTGGGCCTTTCTTCCTCATCCAAATTGTGGCCCACCATCAGCATAATCACGTGGCCTGTTAATTCCACTTGGGCCTAATTCATCCAATTCGCCCATCAATTACGTGGCATTTAATTAATTACCAAACTTTGCCCCCAAACGCCATGCACATGAATGTGTCTAAATCTACCCGAATGGCACCAATAAAACCTCTAATGACTCTTACTTAAGCCCTACAAAGTAGCTTTTATCAAACCACCCCATGCTTAGACATTTGCTCGTCCTCGAGTAAACTAATAAAGAGTCTACTCCTCCAATATAGCATCCAAGGTCTCAGGAAGCATATCCTCCAACTAAGAGTCACCTAACCCCTGCCAAGCTCCTAGCACCAATCTCATTCACAACACATTCACAACTCAACAAGCTTAAGGGGCAAGCGGAGTACTTCCCCCAAGCTAATCCGGACATCCAATAGTGTGAGTAACCTCTAATCCTAGCCTCCATCTATTGCTCCTTATGTCTCCCAGAGTGACCTACCCGACAATCCTTCTTTGACTCCTCTTCTTATGACGCCTCGCCAAGAATAATGAGAAATCCTAAAATCACTCTTCTTCTTTTCGCTCATTTTGCCAAGGCGCCCTTTCGGGTTTTCACCAAGCCACTCATTTCATTTTCCAATAGATGTGCTCACATAATCTCACGTCACTCTTGACCTCATATTACCCCAGCCTAATGCTAGTCCAAGCCACCTGCTTATTACCTAGGCCGCCCTTTCGGGTTTTCGACCTATCCCAGGATTTTTATGATAGCCTTTTTTCAAATTTTTGGCTCTTTTCATTTTTTCATTTTTCTCCTCAGCAGCGTAGCAAGTATAAGACTCCACCCTATGCTTAAACATTGCATTGTCCTCAATGTAATGAAAGACAAAAGAATAAAGCACAGGGAAAAGCAAAAAATAACTCACAACGTTGCCGAGTTGGCTTGGACACTTCCTTGTTGCTGGCGGTGTAGTCATAAAAGTTCATGTCCTGGATGTCTGCATCAACGCTATAACCTTCATATACCGTGCAACCATAGGAAACCACTGTGAAGTGTGGTGGTTGTTCAGGAACTCAGGGCGGCACGGCCTTCAACTCCATCAACTTGTACCATGCAACCAAAAGGAACCACTGTGGGGAGTAGTGGTCAATCAAGGGAACGGGGTTGCATGGCCTTCAAAAATGGGCCCAGATGTCCTCGTGGTTGGGCCCTGGTGTACCTCCTCTCCAGCTGTCGACTGTAGGGCCATCATCGTTGCCAAGTAAAAGTAGGGTGAATATAATCTTCCGTTAGCAACATGATGCGCACCTCTCCGTGGAGAATCTGGACAGCTGGGTAAATTTTTTTTTATTTTTTTTTTAATTATTTTTTTTTGTTTTTTTGTTTTACTTTTTCTCCCCGTTTAAGGTCTTTTCGGGGTATCTTATTTTCGTCTTTTGCTCCCCGTTTAAGGTTTTTTCGGGGCCCATTTTTGTTTCGATTTTTTTCGATTTTTTTAATTTTTTTTTAATTTTTTTTTACCTGTGAAAATGCGGCGGTCGCCGTGAGGGGTGCGGCGGTCGCCGTAATTAAACGGCGATCGCCGTTTTTAGGTCGTGGCCAACTTTCTTGGCGAGGCAATTGCGGTGGTCGCCGTAAGGTTGGCGGCGGGCGCCGTGAACTCCATCTTCGTTTTTTCGCGCTTCCTGCAGGTTAGTTCAACACAGAAAAGAAAAAACAAAAAGAAAAACAACTGAATAAAGACTAAGGGAACGAAAATAGACTACCTAACATCGGTTTACCTCCCGAACATCGCCTTAGTTAATGTCGTGGCTCGACATAGTGCTCAATCTCTTCAACTCGGGTTGCTCCTATCACTTGAACTCCTGAGGTCTATATCAGGGGGATGCCGCTTTGTGTGCTTCATGTTGAGCCTTTCCCCCTTGCTTGTGCACTTGCTGATGGGTGGACCGCTGTTCATATCTATGAATGCACTTGCCATCTTCAGGAATGGTCTACCCAACATCTCAAGGGCTGCATGTATGTCCTGCCCCGTATCCAACATGTAAAAATCTGCCACCTGAATTAAGGCTTCCTTCTTGTGTTTCCCCTTTGGTTTCTTCTTTATATTGCTCAGCGCCCTTAAGAACTCTGTGTAGCGAGGGATGCAATTTTCCAGTTCGATTAAGGGAGTGGTTGCCTCGCAGATACTGAAGGTTTCATATAGCTCTTTGTCTTCCTTCAACCTTCGAGTATCTTGTATTGCCTCAGGGAGGGGTGTGACGGGGTGCAGCGAGACAAGTGGAAAGGAGTTGAGATGCACATACTCATCATAGGCAGCCTCAAGAGGGTCGGGGGCTTCCCGGGCATTTTTTAGAGGAACAAGCGTCGTAGGATCGTTTTTGCGATCGTGGCTCTCCTCCTCTTGGTCGCTGAATTCCTCCAGTCCCAAAAAATAATCTTCTTCAGAAAGCACAACGCGGTCCAAAATATTGTCTGGAATTCCCATATCCTCAGTGGGTGAACCGAGGTCAAGGAATACCTCATGCGGTCTCAGAGTTGTCGACTCCTTTGCTTCAAGTTTACTCACCACTTGAGAGATTTGACCAAATTGTCTTTCTAGGTTCTAAATCCTAGCTTGTGTACTCTGAATACTTTCCTGGAACTGCATGTGGCTCTTGGTCAACTTGGCAACATTCTCAGTAAGGTTCATGTTGCACTGCATCATCATCTTCATCATATCCTCCACAGACGATGAAGGGTTACCCTATTGTTGGTTTGGTTCTGGGTAGAACTCCTGGTAGTCATGATCATATGAAGGGTATTGCAGGTTCCCATAACTCGAATTGGGGTGATATCCCCACCCTGGAGTATATGCGTAGGAGTATGGGTCATATCGCGGCTCCTGCTGGAATTGGGGAAATCTATCCATCTCTGTAACAAAATCAAAAAGAAAAAACAAAAATCAATAGTACGGGTGTGGACCGTAAGATAGGTCCACACAATAGTTGACACACAAATCGCACACAAAATAGATTATTGCCTCCCCGGCAACGGCGCCAATTTGATAACAGGTTTTTTGTCGTTCTAAAAACTGCGATGCAAAATATCCAAACAAACCCTAAACCGTAGTCCTAGGTAAGTAAAAGTCGAATCCACAGGGAGGCGGATTCTATCTAAATATGCAATTCGTATGTCAATCAAACGTAACCAAAGTGGGGGTTTGTTTGTTTAATTAATCTAAGCATGCAAAAGTAAACAACTAGATGTGATGGATTCAGTAATGGGGAAAAAGCACTTAGTCAAACAACATCCACTATTCGTATGACAAGTTGATCATAGATACTCATTCAAAATCTCATGCAATGGAAATTCCAATTCCTTTTCAGATATAACTAATAGCACAACCAGATACTATTAGCACTAACTAATTAAACAACCCTGAAACTATCAAGATTCAGTTTAACAGCAGTCTTACGGATAGGAATATAGTTGGATACAATTCTAGCATAAAACAACCAGCTTTTATCCTAGAATGTAAATCAATTCTCTTCTGCATAAGACTAGCACAACCAGTTACTAATACGATGCAGTTGCTACTCTGAAATAGATATACTCAACCAGTAACAATCTAGATCTAACAATCAATCAATAACAATAAACCCTAGTTGCGTCCAAATAGAGATTATCAATATCAATCATAAACAACTTAAGCAAGAGAAAGATAAAAACCATGCAATAGATTAAGAACAAGAATCTCACAACTAAATCCAAATGAAAGCTTCAGCGTCTAACTAAGCCAGGGAGGCTTAGTTCTTCATAACGTAGAAAGGAATTAGGGTTTTAGAGAGTTGATAATAGATTGATAGGCAAACAAGCCTTTTTTCTCACCTTAAATACTAAAGGAAATAAAATCTAAATTAACCTAAAACGAAAATAATAAAATAATAATAATTAAACCAACTAAAACAGGGAATTAATCCCGCAATATCGGTCTTGAATTCTCGCGTGGCTCGTCCGCATCACGTGATGGCCCAATTTCAATTCCAGTTGCTCGCTGACGTCATCCATGATGTCATCCCTCTAATTCTTCAATTCTCCATTTCAATTGTCGCTGCTTCTCGCGCTTCTTCACGTGGCCGAGCTTCTTCAATTGGGCCTTTCTTCCTCATCCAAATTGTGGCCCACCATCAGCATAATCACGTGGCCTGTTAATTCCACTTGGGCCTAATTCATCCAATTCGCCCATCAATTACGTGGCATTTAATTAATTACCAAACTTCGCCCCCAAACGCCATGCACATGAATGTGTCTAAATCTACCCGAATGGCACCAATAAAACCTCTAATGACTCTTACTTAAGCCCTACAAAGTAGTGCTTATCAGTTGGGAAGGTGGAACTTCTTCGGGATTTTGACTCTGGCGATGTCTCTGATAAATGGAGATTCCTCGAATCCACCTGACGCTTCTTTCTTGATCGGCTATGGAACTCCGGGAATTCTAGCGATGCGATCATCAAGTGCCTTCATGTGCTGACTGAGCGTTTGCTGGACGAGGGTCATGATGTCGGGGGGATTGGTAGCCTGTGGATCGTCGATTCGAGTCTCTGCTGACCCGATCGGTGTGGAGAAAGTAACATTGTTAGTTACAAATGTATTGACCAGAGGAGTTCGAGATGTACCCTCAGCATGTCCGGGATGCCGTACCCTTGGAGGAGTCAGTTCGGCGCTATTCATGTCAAGACGCGTCTGGATGTTGTTGTCGGCGGGCATCCGCCTGGATCCGAAAGCCATTGATTGTACCTGCGACTTAAGAGACTCATTTTCACGGGTTAGTTGTACAATTTCGGCCTAGGATTGGGTGGATAAATCAGCCAAGGCTTCGGTCTTTTGGCATTGCTGGGCAAGTTCCTCTTGTAGGGCAGTCATTTTTTGGGCAAGCTCTTGGAATTGGGTTGGGGTAGGATTTTTGGTTGTGTTTCCTTGAGCTTGGGTGTTGTCTTCGAGGTGTGGCTCCTCAGTACCGGTAGGTGGGTTGATAGTCATGGTTGGAAGGTTCCGAGATGGTGATCGGCAAGTTGCCCCACGGTGGGCACTAAATTATTTTAGGGAGAAAAGATCGTACGACCTAAATCGCCTTAGATGGGGTAACGAGTCGACCGGATAATAGAAAATCAATCCAAACCAAAACTGACAATCAACAAGCAAAGAAAAGATATGAAATAGTGAGGAAATTGATAGATCTATTGATGATTGAATCAGGTCGAAGTACAACTTATCCTTAGAGAACAAAGGATCGGATCCTGTCCGACAGGTGTTTCTGTGATACAACCGGTAACGATCGAGCGAGATTCCGAGGAGACTGCGCTAGAGCGGGTGTACTCTTGAGTTCTTTTCAAAGTAATCCAATGGATACTGGATGCAGACGTGTGTCCTCTTCCTTGCCTCGTCGTGATCTATATATGGTAATTGTCATCTTGTGTCCGTTATTCATCTTTTTGCAATATCTCTTATTAATTCCAGGCGAGATCTTCGGGATTTGCCCTTGATTGCTAGCATAATCTTCGTGTTTAATGCCATAGCCGTTGCCATCGATCGAGCATTTAATGCCCTGGGCGAGATCTTCGGGACTGGTCGGATCCTTCGCGTCTGTGGAGCGTCCGACGTTTCCTTCCGGTCTCTCTTGGCCTTCGACCTTGCTCGGATTCCGGCCCAATCCGTTGGTTTCGATCCTTCTGGAGAATGTTGGGTCCAACAATAGCCCCAAGTTGTTTTGGGATCAAGGCAGCTGCGAGATGGAGTCCAAACAACTTCCCTTCACACGATCTCCACCTTCCGATCTTTGGCGCGACAGGCGAGGCCTACGTGGCGCACGATGGGACGTTTCTGCAACTTGCCGACTCCCTCCATAGATTCGAATCAGCCTTCTGACGATTTGGCTTCATCTTCTTCCTTTGTTTCTTCATTTGGTAGGTTTCTCTAGGTCTCAAAAAATTGCTTTTCGATTTCCCCCTCTTTCTGTTTTGGAAATGGTTTCCAGCGAGTCTTCTGAATCTTCTTCTACTCGCTCGAACTCGAGCAAGAACGAGGTCCCCCACCCCCCCCCCTTTTCCTTCTGAAGGAGGCAGACGCTCTGACGGGGACTTTGTCAAAGGCAGAGTTGGAGCAGATCCTCCAAGTCGGAGGCTTTCCTTCTGAGACGGTCGAGAGGCTGCCGCATCCGGACGAGAGGGCCGACGCTCGCTACGAGGGATGGGTTTGTTTTTATGCTTACCCGTTTAGGATTGGCCACAAGTTTCCGTTTTCTCCCCTCGTTAGGGATTTTTTAGCGACCCTGGCGCTTGCGCCGTGTCAGGTTATGCTGCAGGCATGGCGGATCCTTAGGGTTTTAGACTTGTTGAATGTCCGGTCCGGGGCTGGTTTTAACTTTGACGCCCTGTGGTACAACTACTCCCTGGGGTCGAAGAGTTCTTCTCGCGTCTAGTTGCATATTCGTCCGGGTCGGAAGCCCTTGGTGTTTAATTTAGATGTAAACGACCGTGGATAGGGGTCGAAGTTCTTCTTCGTCGAGCGTTCGTCTCTAGAGAAGGGGGTAACTGTTCGTTTCTTCGTCAACCTCTCTTTGCATGTCTTATGTGTTTTAACTCCTTGATTAACTCTTCTTTTTTGTAGTCCCTGAGGCTGAAGAGTTGGAGGTAGATACTCAGTCAGAGGGCCCGTCGAAGATCGTCCTTAGTATCCCTGCGTCGGAGCGGAAGTTTATGAACGTCAACTTGTTGTCGACTTCCCCCATCACTCAGGACGTCATGTCGAATGTTTCGTCTTCTCGAGTCAAGTGTGAGTTTTTCGTTCGCCTTGTGTATTTCTTTTTCTTTCGTATTGATGCAGGGATTAGCCGCGTTGCTTCGGATCTAGACGAAGAGCTCTTGAACAACCAAAACTAGGAAGGTTCAACAAGCTAGGAACTTGTGAAATAGAGTAAAGGCCCAAGAACACAAGTGACTAAGGAGAAAACTGAACATACAAGATAAATAAAAGGGATAAATAAGAAGAACCCGTAAAGACGAAAGCTCGACCCAACGACACTCGAAGGATACCGAGAACAAAGCCAATAGATCAATACGATCCCTTCTCCTGCAACTCCACACAACTTGGCAATGGATTCCGCCAAGAGCATGAAGAGGAGACTTATGAAGTCCTACGAACACCAATCTCGAGAGAGATTAACAAACGCAAGACAACTAAGCTACAATTATCATCAACTTCATGAGAAACTCTCAAGCTCTCATTTGGGTTCCACAAAGGGAGTGTTTAACACATAAAAGGGTTGTCTACCGAAAATAATAAAAGGCAAGTGGCTTATATAGTTCACATAACCCAGCCAACAACAAAAATTAACAAAAGGGAGCGGCTCATGTAGTGCTTGCCGCGGGCGCGGTGGACGTCACTGCGGGGTGCGGCAAGCAGGAGTCCAGGATGCTGCTCTCTGTCGCGCTCGCCGCGGGGCGCGGTGGACCTTACCGCGGGTGCGGCGACTTGTCTTGAGGATAGGCTTGAGTTCTTCTTCCATGGTGGCCTCCTTGGGCAAGTATGAACCGATCACAAGGTTGAGTTCTTCTTGGAGCTCCTTAGCTCGGGACCTCGTGATGGGGTCTTCGGGAGTAGGAGGTTGAGGGGATCGTCCCGCATCATCCTCCCTTTCTTGAAAAGGATCCGTCCTCGGATCCCGTTTAGCTTCAAGGGTGGGGCTCCCTCCATAGTCAATATCTTCCTTGAGATGTAACTTCCTCTTAAACGCTAGAAAGGCTTGTCCCGACTTTGATGAGCTAGTTGATCTCTTCGGGAACGCCTTGTTGCTCTTCATGCCTTCCTCCTCCTTATCCTTGCTAAACCCCTTGTAATACTCCTCGGCAACCTGCAAGGGAGTCATAGGTTTAAGGAACACATTTTTGCCATGAAAAGAGAAGGAATGGCGATTAGCATGCCCAAACGATTGCAAGAATGTAGGCACAAGTCTTCCAATTACTAAATGATATCCAAACAAGCATGCCAATAGTATTCCACTCTTTTTCCTAGTTCTATGTTCAAGCTTAGGAGTGCAACTATCAACATAACACACATGCAAGGACATAAGGATCATATCATGAACAAGATGCATTCCACGATAAGAAGGTCTAGTTTTGAATGCAAGGACTGATTTCTTCATGTGTATTGTCCTATATGGAATGATATGCTCATGTTTAAACTCAAGAGATGGAATCAAAAAGGTGGAGATAAGTGTTACTTCCCTTTCATTAGTCTCTATTGGCACATCATCCTTCTCTTGCTTGGGCTCCTCAACATCCTTAGCTTCAATTTCCTCCTCGGTTACTTTTGCCTCTAATGGAATCATCCGTTTGGCCAAGCGATCAAGGTTGGCCGATATTTCCTTAAGCATGTCCGATAGTTCCTCCGATGGTGTTCGTGGGGCATTAGGAACAACGGTTAGGGGCCTTAGGCTTGACGTGGAGTAGCTTGGTTGAGCACTACTCATTGGCTCCACATGAGGACTTGAGAAGGTTCTCTTGTCCCTTCCTTGTGGGGAGTCATGGCCATATGGTTGATAGCCTCGGGTTTGGCTATCACTTCTCCAAGAGCTTGGACCTCTTCCTCCTTCGTTTCTAGCCATGATTGTCTCTTCATCTTGGATCACACTTGCTCTAACTCTTGCAACTTGCCTAGCATTGTGAGTCTCTTTGGCACACATTGATCTTTGTCTCAACTTCTCTTGCCTTTGCTCTAGAACATGGATGAGATGTTGAGGCACAAAGCGATATCTCATCAAGGCCTTCATTTGAGCCCAAGTTGTCAAGGGTGCTTCTAAGGCTCTTCTCCTTTGTGTCACAAGATTTTTCCACCATGTTAGTGCATAATCATGGAATTCAAGGGCGGCGAGTTGTACCTTTTTATGCTCGGGAAAGTTGTGGCAACTCCATATTTGTTCCACCTTGATCTCCCATTCCATGTACACATATGCTTCACTTTTTCCGCCAAAAGATGGGATCCTCACCATGGTATTGCAAATACCATCTTGCTCTAGCTCTCGGGCTCTCCTTCTTTGGAAGCCTAGATGTGGCACTTGCTCCCATTCTTCATTTTCATATGCTCGTCTTGGCTCCTCATGATAGGAATGCCTTGGAATTCCTCGGCGCATCTCGTGCTTGGGTGGCATGGTACCGAACCTTCCATGTGATTGGCTTCCTACATAATACATGATCAACAAACTCCAAGAAACAAGTTAGAGTTAGTGAAATCAAACATCCTCACAAGTGTTTAGCACTTGTGTGTTCGATCCCTCACACTCAAGTTGATGTTAATGCAACTTTGATGTAGTGCCTTGAATCGATTAATAACTCCACATGAAATGGATGAACTTAGGCAACCACTTGTCACCTTGATAAAGTGCACTTGGACAAGAGCTATTTAGATGTTTGCTCCAAGGGTCTCACAAACAAAACAAGCAAGGCAAGGCTGGTTGATGGTGGGTGGAAGTGTTGGAGGTAAGGCAAAAGAAAGGCAACGCTCTTCAAGCTTGGCTCTTCATTCTTCTTTGATCTCTTCTTGATTTGCTTCTTGAAATTTGGCTAAGTGTAAAGCCTCCTTTCTTAAGCACTTGAGTACAACTTAACACACTAATACAACAAGTAACTAGACATAAACAATGCAAGAAAGTCTTCCTTTCTTTTCTTTTTTTCTTTTTTTTTTTGCTGATATTCTCTTCTTCTTTTTTTGTAGACAAAACGTGCAGCAATGGTATAGAAAAGATATAGGACTGCTCTTCCTTTTTCTTTGACTTTTGAAGCAAAAGAAGACTTGACTTAATAGAACATAGGATAGAGTTGGTAGGGGGCTTTTGTGGACAGCTTTTTGGGGGTGGGTAGCTGATTTTGTGCAGCTTGTAGGGGGCTGTGGCTGGCTCGTTTTGGGGGCTGAGAGTAGCTGCTTTTGTGCAGCTTAGGGGCGTGGGTTTGCAGCTGGTTTTGGGGTAAGAGTTGGTGGAGTTTTGGGGGGGTTTGTGGCTGGGTTTTGAAGGGTGTTTGCAGCTGGGTTTTGGTGGTGATGGAGGCTGCGTTTTGGATGTTTTTGGGTCCAAATTGCAAGGCAATGCAGGTGGATAGATGGGGAATGGATTCAATACCAAAGCACAAGCAAAAACACAACTAAACTTGGAATTGAAAGACTCAACAAAGATGAACATAAAATGACTCAAGAGAAGCTTGCAAACCATTTTTTTTTTTTAAGCTGGCTGCTTTGATATGGTTGCTCAACGTCCCAAAGCTCTGATACCACTTTGATGCGGGGATTAGCCGCATTGCTTCAGATCTAGACGAATAGCTCTTGAACAACCAAAACTAGGAAGGTTCAACAAGCGAGGAACTTGTGAAATAGAGCAAAGGCTCAAGAACACAAGTGACTAAGGAGAAAATTGAACATACAAGATAAATAAAAGGGATAAGTAAGAAGAACCCGTAAAGACGAAATCTCGACCCAACGGCACTCGAAGGATACCGAGAACAAAGCCAACGGATCAATACGATCCCTTCTCCTGCAACTCCACACAACTTGGCAATGGATTTCGCCAAGAGCACGAAGAGGGGACTTATGAAGGCCTACGAACACCAATCTCGAGAGAGATTAACAAACGCAAGACAACTAAGCTACAATTATCATCAACTTCATGAGAAACTCTCAAGCTCTCATTTGGGTTCCACAAAGGGAGTGTTTAACACATAAAAGGGTTGTCTACCGAAAATAATAAAAGGCAAGTGGCTTATATAGTTCACATAATCCAGCCAACAACAAAAATTAACAAAAGGGAGCGGCTCCTGTAGTGCTCGCCGCGGGCGCGGTGGACGTCACCGCGGGGTGCGGCCAGCAGGAGTCCAGGATGCTGCTCTCTGTCGCACTCGCCGCGGGGCGCGGTAGACCTTACCGCGGGTGCGGTGACTTGTCTTGAGGCTGGGCTTGAGTTCTTCTTCCATGGTGGCCTCCTTGGGCAAGTATGAACCGATCACAAGGTTGAGTTCTTCTTGGAGCTCCTTAGCTCGGGACCTCGTGATGGGGTCTTCGGGAGTAGGAGGTTGAGGGGATCGTCCCGCATCACGTATCCTTGTGTTTTATGTTTTTTCTTGTCGTGTCAGCATCTCCGGCTGGTCGGTCGAGTGCTCGTTTGAAGGGAGTGTCCGGGAAAGGGCTTATAGAGCAAAGGCTGGCGGCTAGGGCCTTGTCGAGTAAATCGATGTCGACGGAGTCGTCGCTCCCGACCAAAGTTGGCTCGAAAAGGAAGGCAGGGGCCTCTTCTGGTGATGTGAAGGTGGTGAACACTCCAAAGAAAAAGGGGACGGCTGCTCGTGGAGTCGAGAAGATTGACGCGGTCGGTCAATCGATTGTCGATCTCTTTCATGATCAGGACCCGACTCTGAAGTCTGAAGTTGACGACGTCTCTCCTTTGGACTGTATTGGTGAAGCAGGGTGCTCTGCGTGGAAGGTAAGTCGTCTTGACTATCTCAAGTTTGTTTGTTTTCTTTTCGTAGTCGGGTGAAACCTTGATTGGTTTGGTCTTTTTCCAGACTTTTCAGTATCTCTTGGGGGCGTATTCTGGTGTCAAGGAAATGGTTGCTAAGGCCGAGGACAGGGCTGCTGGGTCAGAGTCCGACCTGGCATCTTTGAAGACCAAGTTGGAGGGAGCTGAGAGTCGTTGTAGGGACGTCGAGCGCCGCTTTGCCAGGAAGTTGAAGAATTGCCAAGATGACTTGGACGTTTGTCGGAAGGAGCTTAGCGAGAGTCAGTCGGGTGTCGAGGAAAAGGTTAAGCAGGCTAGGATCGAGGATGGTCGGATTGCGGGCGACGTAGGCGCTTTTTATGCGTTAAAGTCGCGTATTGAGATGATCGAGGAGTTCGAAGAGGGCAAGCAGGGTACCTGGGATTTGAAGGCGGAGAAGAAGACCATGGATTCCCTGTGTCCCAAGGGGAATCCAGGTTTGGAGCTTTTCCGTCTGGCCGGCGTCGGAGAGGAATCTTTGGACGGAAGCGCCGGTGAGGACGAGGCCTACTTTGGTGATAGCGTGCGGATTGAGCCCCAACCTTCTCCCGACTTGGCCCTTGCCGAAGGTGATGTTGCGAACCCTAACCCTTGACTGTTTTTCGTATTTGACTTGTGGTCCCACATGTGTGTGGGTAGGATGTTTTCTATTTTGGTGACCCGTTCACCATCGCGGGTCACAGAATGTGTTTTGTGGATGATTTGAAGTCCTACATGTGTGTAGGCGAACAATGTGTTTTGGTGACCCGTCCACCATCGCGGGTCGCATATTTGTAAAAAATGCTTAGGCTTTTATTTAATGCAATCTGTTTTACAAAGGATCGTACATTTGTGTGTTCGTATGCTTTGTCAGACTTTTTTAGAGAAGTTTTTGCGGACGCTTTTGATTTTTATGTCGGGTTTGCCCGTGTGCTCCGTCGAGTAGGGCTTGCCATATATATATGAAGAATGAGGCCTGCAAATGTATGTGTTTATGTTTAGTCATGACTTTAAGCCGAGGAGGAAAAGTAATATGTTTCTATCGCGTAAATGTAATAAGGTGTCTTAACCTTATGTATTGTGTAAGGCAGACGGTGTATCGACGTGCCTGTGTTGTTCATCTCCCCGTATTCCGATCGATCGTGTAAATGTAGTGTAAGCGCTTTTTGTTTGTGATTGGATCCAGTGTGTATGTTGATGTCGTCCTGTACTTAGGTTTGCAAGGAAAATGTCCTTACTAGATGTAAATGCTCAGTTTCAGGAAATAGAGTTATGCTTGTGACAACAAGTAATGTACGATAAGTGAAAGGACTTTTAGCGCCTTACCTTAATAGCTTAGAAGTGGTATAACTTTAGGTGTGTTGCGTTCCAACTTCTCGGGATTGGTCGTCCGTCTTTGTCTTCCAATTGATATGCTCCTTGTTCGACTACTTCTTTGATTAGGTAGGGTCCTTCCCACTGAGGTGCGAGCTTTCCATCAGTCGGATTCTTGGTGTTCTTGAATGTCTTCCTAAGGACCCAATCTCCAACTTTAAAGACCTTGGCTCGGACGTTCTTGTTGTAGCTTCTTGCGACCTATTGCTGGAACTTGACCATTCTAATCCTGGCTTTTTCTCTAGTCTCATCCGTTGTGTCCAAGTTGTGTGCTAGTTCGACGTCGTTCTGTTCGTTCGTCTGAAGGCTGTAACCAGCTGTTGGAACCAATAGCTCGGCGGGGATGATTGCTTCCCTTCCGTAGACAAGTGAGAATGGTGATTGTCCGGTCGTGTTCTTTGGAGTGGTCCTGTCGGACCAGAGAATGAACGGGAGCTCGTTTGCCCATTTTCCTTTAGCCCCTATGAGGCATTTCTTGAGATTATTGATGATGATTTTGTTGCTAGACTCGGCTTGTCCGTTAGATTGTGGATTCCGAGGGGTGGAGGTGACCAATTTGATGTTCCATTGGTTGCAAAAGGCTCGAGTCTTATGACTGATGAATTGGGAGCCATTGTCGCACACGATTTCTGATGGGACGCCAAATCTGCAGAAGATATTGCGTTTAATGAATGAAATGACATGTTGATCTCTTACCTCTCGGTAGGCTTCAACTTTGATCCATTTAGAAAAGTAGTCTATCATGGCAAGGAAGAAGACTCGTTGACCCGACGCAGGTGGGAGTTTTCCGACGATGTCCATCCCCCATCTCATGAAGGGCCACGGCGCTAGAGTCAGATGTAGTAGTTCCGAGGGTTGGTGAGGAACGGATGCGTGTCGTTGGCAGGCATTGCACTTCTTGGTGTACTCCATTGTGTCTCTATTCATCGTGGGCCAGTAGTATCCGTTTCGCAAGGCTTTTCCCGAGAGGCTTCGCCCGCCGGTGTGGTTCCCACATTCTCCTTCATATAACGATTGTAAGATACGTCCGACTTCTGGAGTCTTGAGGCATCGTAGGAGTATCCATGTGACAGATCTTTTGTACAAGATGTTATTTATAATATCGAAAGAAAGTGCTTGCACCTTTAGCCTTTTTGCCTTTGTTTTGTCGTTGGGTAGGACACCGTCTTTTAGCCATTTGATGTAAGGTAACGTCCAGTCGTCATGATTGCTGACAATGTCTTCTTCCGGCAGGTCGCCTATCTCCATCATGACAAGTTCCTCCAATGGTGCCACCGACTCTTTAGATGTTTTTGGAACAGCTGGCGTCATGACGTGTGCCAGTGAGATATTTGGAAATTCCTTTGGGTCCAAGACGGACCCTAGATTGGCTAGTGCGTCGGCTTGAGAGTTGAGATCCCCGGGCACCTGCCTGATGTGGAATGTTTGGAATTGGTCAATCAGCTTCTTGGCCACGTCCAGGTAAGCTATCATTATGTCGTCCTTTGCGTTGTACGACCCTTGTATTTGATTTACGACTAGGAGGGAGTCGCAAATGATTTCGATCTCTTGGACCCCTAGGTCGCGCGCCAAGATGAGCCCGAAAATGAGTGCTTCAAATGCATCTTACGGCCTGGGCTATCTTTTCCCCTTGTGGCGATTTCAGCACGACCCCTAGCCCTGATCCTCTAGCGTTCGACGCACCATCGGTGTGGAGCTCCCACTTACCCGTTTCCTCTATTGCGAGTAACTGTGTCGTTTCTTTGGCGGCTTCTTGTTCTAGGGTCGGGTTGAAGTCTGCCACAAAGTCAGCTAGGGCTTGCGACTTGATCGCTGTTCTGGGCTCGTATTCGATGTCATAGCCGCTGAGATGTATGGCCCACTTGGCCATCCGTCCTGTGAACTCAGGTTTCCTCATGATTGCTCTCATGGGATGATTAGTGCGGACAATTATAGTATGGGATTCGAAATATGGTTTGAGTTTATTCGATGCCATTACTAGTGATAGTACGAGTTTTTCTAACGATGAGTACCTTGTTTCTGCCGATAGTAACGTTCGACTGACATAGTAGATTGGCGATTGCTTGCCATCTTCTTCAATGACCAGTACTGTGCTCACGGCGGACTCCGATACTGCTAGGTACGATAATAATGGCTCGTCGTCTTTGGGTTTGGTTAGCAACATGGGTCTGGCAAGGTATTTCTTTAGGTCCTGAAAGGCAACTTCGTGCTCTTCCGTCCATTGGAAAGATTTGTTTTTCTTGAGAGCGTCGTGAAAGGGTTTACATTTGTCGGATGACTTCGAGATGAATCTATTCAAAGCTGTTATCCGACCTGTCAACTTTTGCATGTCTTTGACACATCGAGGGGATCGGAGATTGATGAGGGCCTTGACCTGTTCTGGGCTGGCATCTACTCCTCTTTGTGTCACCATGTATCCCAAAAATTTCCCTGAAGAGACTCCGAAAGAACATTTAGTGGGATTTAATTTCATGTTCTAGTGTTTAAGTACCTCGAATGCTTCCCTCAGGTGTTCAATGTGGTCTTTCTTTTGCTTCGATTTGACTAACATGTCGTCGATGCAGACCTCCATGGTGTCCCCAATCTGATCTTTGAACATCTTGTTGACCAGTCTTTGGTAAGTAGCCCCTGCATTTTTTAGTCCGAAGGGCATTACTTTGTAACAATAGATACTTTTGCTTGTAATGAATGCCGTTTTCTCTTGGTCTTCTGGTTCCATGAGGATTTGATTGTAGCCACTGAACGCGTCCATAAAGGTTAACATTTTGTGTCCTGCCGTCGCGTCGACCATGGCGTCGATGTGAGGGAGTGGGAATGAATCTTTAGGGCAGGCTTTGTTGAGGTCAGTGAAGTCGATGCAGACTCTCCACTTGTCATTTTTCTTTTGGACTACGACCACGTTGGCTAGCCACTCGGGATAGTTGACTTCTCTTATTTTTCATGTTTCCAACAAGCTCTTGACTTCGTCGTTGACAATGTTGTTTCGCTCTGGGGCGAATTTCCTGCACTTTTGCTTTATAAGGGGGTGAGATAGATCTATGTTCAATTTATGGGTAATAATGTTTGGAGATATACCGACCATGTCTTCATGTGACCATGCACAACAATCAGTATTGGATCTGAGAAAATCAAGAATTTGTTGTCGTCCAGGTCTGACCCGACCCTTATCGTTTGGTTTGGCTTTGAAGGATCTAGTACGATCTCGTCCAGTTTTTCCATTTCGGGTTCGACGTATCGATTAGGTCCTTTGCCGATCTGTGATTGCTATGCGACCTTATGCTTGACAGCGCTTCTCATGGAGGCGACGTAACATTCCCTGGCCGCCCTCTGGTCTCCCTTGATTTCTTGGACTCCCCACTTGGTAGGGAACTTGATAATTTGATGGTATGTCGAAGGTACAACCTTCATAGCATGTATCCATGGCCTGCCAAGAATGCAATTATAGGGAGATGGGCAGTCTAGGACTAGAAATTTCACCTGTTGATTGACTCCTCCGGCGTACGTTGCGAGAACGATTTCGCCGATAGTGTGTTTAACTTCCCCACTGAATCCGACTAGTGGAGTTGATTTCTTGATCAGGTCATCTTCACCGAGACCCATCCCTTTGAGGGCGTCGAAGGTCAAGAGATTGGTCAAACTTCCTGTATCGATTAGTACTCTACGTATCAAACAGTTCCCGATAGATAAAGAGATTACCAGACCGTCGTGATGGTTTTCCGACCCGTCGGCATCGGACTCGTCGAACGTGACTGTTGGGAGGTCGGAGACCTTGGTTTGTCTGAACTCCGGCGTTTCGGGTTTATTGTATTTGCTTTCTTTCGCATGTCGTTTGGTTGCGGAGTATGTGTTCCCACATACGTCCGATCCCCCTGAAATGGTATTGACAATTTTTGTATGGACAGGAGATGGGGGTTTATCTTGTTTTACCTGATCTCATCGCTCCATGGTTGCCTTGGCTCATTCTGAGATTACGTCGCGTAAGAGCCCCTGCGCGAGTAACCTGGCGACCTCTTTACGCACGGCGATGCACTCATCCGTTGAGTGACTGTGGTCACCGTGGAATTCGCACCATTTGCTCATGTCCTTTTTGACGTCTGGTCAGTCGCTATTTCGGGGCCATCTTACCTCTTTTCCATATTTGTCGAAACTCTTGACGAGCTCTGACACGGAAACACTGAAGTTGTAAGATTGGACCCTGGGAGGCAACGTTGGACCATCTCTCTAGTCTTAGGACCTGTCTTGGAAAGAGTTTACCTGATTTTGTTCATTTCGATTACGAGGGTAGGGGTGATGACGTCTGTCTCGACGGTTGTCGGAGGAGGATTTGCGATCAGATTGATCAGGTCCGAGGGATGCTTTTCGTGATTCACGATCTTCTTCCAAACGTACCTCGGCCATGGCTTTGGCTTGGACATCCTCAAAACTTCTACACGGGTACTTGGTGATCTCATTGTAAAGATTGTTGTCCTTGATCAGACCTTGTCGGAAGGCTTCGATGGAGGTGGTGACGTCGCAATGGGGGATCGCGACTTTGTCCTTATTGTACCTGTTTAGATAGTTTCGGAGAGGTTCATTATACCTTTGGGTGATTCGATAGAGATCACTCGAATGCCTTTCGAGCCTCCGACTGCTGGCAAATTGGATTTTGAAGGAATTGACCAGATCCGCAAACGAGGCAATCATTCCCTGAGGTAAACGCATAAACCAAGTCAGTGCGGGACCCGCGAGGGTCGTGCCAAAGCTTTTGCACATGACATCCTCGCGGCTCATCCTGGGAATAGATGCAGTCATTAACTTTTGTTTATAGAGAGAAATGTGATCATCTGGATCATTGGTGCCGTCGAATGTCGCCATGCTGGGAAGGTGGAACTTCTTTGGGATTTCGACTCTAGTGATGTCTCTGATAAATGGCCTGACGCTTCTTTCTCGATCGGTTGTGGAACTCCAAGAATTCTAGCGATGCGATCATCAAGTACCTTTATGTGCTGACTGAGCGTTTGTTGGACGAGGGTCATGATGTCGGCGGGATTGGTAGCTTGTGGATCGTCGATTCGAGTCTCTGCTGACTCGATCGGTGTGGAGAAAGTAACATTGTTAGTTAAAAATGGATTGACCAGAGGAGTTCGAGTTGTACCCTCAGCATGTCTGGGACGCCGTACGCTTGGAGGGGTCAGTTCGACGCTATTCATGTCAAGACGCGTCTGGATGTTGCTGTGGGCGGGCATCCGCCTGGATCCGGAAGCCATTGATTGTACCTGCGACTTAAGATACTCATTTTCACGGGTTAGTTGTACAATTTCGGCCTCGGATTGGGTGGATAAAACAGCCAAGGCTTCGGTCTTTTGGCATTGTTGGGCAAGTTCCTCTTGTAGGGCAGTCATTTTTTGGGCAAGCTCTTGGAATAGGGTTGGGGTAGGATTTTTGGTTGTGTTTCCTTGAGCTTGGGTGTTGTCTTCGAGGCGTGGCTCCTCGGTACCGGTAGGTGGGTTGATAGTCATGGTTGGAAGGTTCCGAGATGGTGATCGGCAAGTTGCCCCACGGTGGGCGCCAAATTGTTTTGGGGCGAAAAGATCGAAGGACCTAAATCGCCTTAGACGGGGTAACGAGTCGACCAGATAATAGAAAATCAATCCAAACCAAAACAGACAATCAACAAGGAAAGAAAATATACGAAATAGCGAGGAAATTGATAGATCTATTGATGATTGAATCAGGTCGAACTACAACTTATCCTTAGAGAACAAAGGATCGGTTCTTGTCCGACAGGTGTTTCTGTGATAGAACCGGTAACGATCGAGCGAGATTCCGAGGAGACTGTGCTAGAGCGGGTGTACTCGTGAGTTCTTTTCAAAAATCCAATGGATACTAGATGCAGACGTGTGTCCTCTTCCTTGCCTCGTCGTGATCTATATATGGTAATTGTCATCTTGTGTCTGTTATTCATCTTTTTGCAATATCTCTTATTAATTCCGGGCGAGATATTCGGGATTTGCCCATGATTGCTAGCATAATCTTCGTGTTTAATGCCATAGCCGTTGCCATCGATCGAGCATTTAATGCCATGGGCGAGATCTTCGGGACTGGTCGGATCCTTCGCGTCTGTGGAGCGTCTGACGTTTCCTTCCGGTCTCTCTTGGCCTTCGACCTTGCTCGGATTCCGGCCCAATCCGTTGGTTTCGATCCTTCTGGAGAATGTTGGGCCCAACAGAACCCTATCCAAATAACTCATCTCGCTGAATTTCTTCACGGAACTCTCTGCGACGTCTCAGTAAAATCATCATAACTATTGATTCCCAGATCCATCAATTCTCAAATTTGGCGGGCTTAAACTAGACTTTCATATATCTCCTCGATTTGGAATCACCCAATTTGGAGATCGGAAACGAGAGAACGACCCCGTGGAATTCCGGACGGAATTCTGGATTCTGGTTGTCGTGAGCCGTTGCGTTTGGAGACGACTAAGAGCAACGCCTTGCACCGAGTCATCCTTGATCCTAGATTCATCATGTGGTATCAGAGCTAGCAAGGTATTGCTCAAAGTTTGGCTTTAAAGTTTAAGAAAAATAAGTCTTGCAAGCCTAGACGTCCAACCTTAGGTCTTGCGTCTTAGTGTCTAGTGTTGAGTCTTTGCTTCGCTTGTTTTGTGTCCTTGCTTTGCCTTGTTTTCTTTGAGTCGTGTGTGTTGAATTTCTTGAGTCCATTGGCTGCAATTCTGAGCGGAAAAACCAAGGGAGAGGCCGAGATTGTGAGAATCTTTCAAGTTGTTGCCTAGATCCTACAATTTAGGGATATCTTATACGTTGTTATGGGCCGCATATCTGGTTGTTGCAGCACCTGTTTTTGCTCTTTTTCTTGTTGCTTAATTTGTGGTCGAGTTATTCAAAATTGTTTGAGTCCTTGGTCGTCTTCCTTGGCTGCAAACGATCATTGAATTTGCATGACACTTGTGCTTGAATTAGGCCTCAACGTCCAGTATACGAGAAAGGCTCAATTGCTCTTGTTTGGGTTATGTTGTTCAAGTTGTAAACGGCGCATAGCTACTGTAGACGTCCCCGTTCAAGTTGTACACAAAGTTCTCTATTTGTAAGGCAATTGAGCTTAGTAGCTTCCTTGGTGTTGCTTGCTTTGATTGTTGTTCAAGTGTCTCAAGTTCTCTGTGTCATTTGTTGCTACTTCTTTTGTTCATTTTGTTGAGTCTATGAACCTTAAGCCTAGCCAAATTAGGAGTGCTTGCTTGGCTGAAAAGTCTTGGCTTTAAATCAAGTTTAGAGCTGCTTTTTAGCTTAGGGTCCATTGAGTGATTTAGTGTCTTTGACAACTACTTGCTTGGCTGCCCTTTGTTGCTATAATGTCATGGACAGGTTATATGGACGGCCAAGGCAAGAATTAAAGGAGATGTCTAGCTTGGGAAGAATGTCACAGCGGGATTATCTTTACTTTCGGGCTTATGGTGAGTACCCTAACTCCTAAACTCACTCGAGCACCTACAAGAATTTTGGTGGGCAAGGTCAAGGAGCTAGAGAGCCAATCAATAGGCCCATGGAGCCACAAAATGTGCTATGACACCAACCTCCAAGGGAGCATATTAGAGAAAGGAATCTTCCTCCACTTAGGCGGCAACAACAAGCTCAAAGGTATCAAACCATCTCTTCTTTTGAGCCTTATTGTATTTCTTCTAACCCTTCCGTGCAGGCCAAGGGAGTCTATGACTCACCTAACATATCTTTTAACACGTCCAATTGCAGAGAAAGAGTGAGCCCTCAACCACCTCGGGTTAGGACACGTGACATCGTGTGTGTCATGTGTGAAGGGAGAGGACACTTAGCTGAAATTTGTCCCAACCAATACTACACCTACAAGGATGTCCAACCCCTTGTGAGTGAAGTCTTGGATGCTTCTTGTGAGGAAGAGGAGCGGCCTACTCATATGGTTCCACTGAGTTCTTGCAATGAGTCCGTACTAGAGGAAAAGCCCTCCCTAGGTGATGAAGAGCTCTAGGATGAATCAAATCAGCCTTCAACTCTAATGGAAGAGGAGCTCAATCCAAGGAGAAAAGAGGAGGAAATTGAAGAGCTCCAGGACGAATCAATTCAGCCTTCTACTCTAATGGTAGAGGAGTTCAATCCAAGAAGAAAGGAGGGGGACATTGAAGCACCATCTCTTCCTACTACATGAGGCAATCGTTTGCCCATCATTGTGTGTAGCTCCCTCGAATCTTTGGCTACCCATGGACGGGCCTGACCCAGATGGTTCCTTCAAGCTTGCCTTTCCTACTCCAAGAAGAGGTTGAAGAGAAGGATGTTCCAATGGAGCCTAATACAAGAGAAGTATCACTTATCTCTACATTTTCAATTCCATCTCTTGAGTTTGAAAATGAGCATATAATTCCACGTAGGACAATACACATGAAGAAATCAGTCCTCGCATGTAAAACTAGATACTCTTGTGTGCACCAAAGTTCTCTCTCACAATACATGTCTTGTGGAATGCATCTTATTCATAAAATGATCATTATACCCATGCATGTGAGTTATGTTGATCTTTGCATCACTAAGCATGTACATAGAACTAGGAAGAAAAGTGGAATAGTGTGTGCATGCATGCTAGGATATCATGTAGTCATTGGAAGTTTTGTGCTTACATTCTTAACATTTCGTGGACAAGTTCGAGGGCCTCACCTTGCATATGTTGTTGAGGATAGGTCCACTAAGAAATCTGGATTCATGTCAAGAAGAGAGGTTTGTGAGCCACTCAAAGGTGAAATCCGGAGAAGTACCCTTTGAGCCTGGAGATCAAGACGTCCCACATATGGCTGAATTGTTTCATTCCTTGATAAAGGAAGATGAAGTCCTTGACGAGCTGGATTCGAGGTCGAATCCCTTTCAAGAGAGGGAGGATGATGTGACTATGCCCCATCAAGAGCTTCAAGAGAGCCCGGACTTCTGAGATGGCTCAAGTGTTGAAGATGGATCTCAAGAGCATCAAGAAGAGCCTCTTCCCGAGCCTATCAGTAGGGCTCGAGTCAACCTATCAAGTGGGCTCGAGTCAAGCCTTCAAGTGGGCTCAAGTCAAGCATTCAAGTGGGCTCAGGTCAAGCATTCTTGTTGGGTTCGAGTTAAGCATCCAAGTGAGCTTGAGTCAAGTATTCAAGGGAGCTAAAGAAGGGTTCCTTAAGCAATGAAAGTCAATAAAGTCCTCCCAAGCCTCGAAGCCCTCAATCAAGCCTTCAATGAGCTCGTTTTCCTTATTGTGGCGCGTTCGAGTGCAAGATTTATATTTGAGTTTTTCCTATGGGTTTTAGAACATTTTTAAGACATGGTTTAAGCTTGTTTTTAGTGTTTAATTCAGTTTGGCCGTGTGGGCCTTGTTGGGCCGGAAGCGCATTAAAGGCCTTAGACGTTTTCCTTCCTTGTTTTTTCCTATAGAGACAGTTGCTCCCTCATTTCAAAAACAACGTTGATTGATAATGAAATTGCAGTTATTGTGTTCTTGAGAAAGCTCTCTTTTTCTTAGCGGTGTGCATATTCGGACCGGACCGGACCGAAAATGCCCGGACCAGACTGAACCGGGCGAATTACGGTCTGGTCCTCGGTCCACATATTTCTAAAATTCCGGTTCCAGTCCGGTCCAAACCCGGCCGGTTTCCGGGATGGACTGGTTTTTTATTGTTTTTAATTTTATTTTATATATTAATATCTCATAACACTAATAAAAATAATTAAATTTTAATTTATATACAACTAAAAAATAAAAAATACATTTACCGGTCCAAGACCAAACCGGAACGGAATCAGACCGGACAGAACTATACCGGTCCGGTCTCCGGTCCAAGGATTGTAAAAATTCCGGTCCGGTCTAGACCGGATGCACAACCCTACTTGTTCTTGTTCGTGAGTCATACTGAGCAAACCGGTCTTGTTTCAAGGGTGAGTCATATCTCTTGAATCTCGATATCTCCTAAACTTAAGTGGTGAGTCATATCCACAAGGGTGTTAAGTGCATATCCTTCATTAAATCCATCACCATCCATCTTCCCTTCACGAACCCTATCCAAACAACTCATCTCGCTGATTTCCTTCACGGAACTCTCTGCGACATCTCAGTAAAATCATCATAACAATTGATTCCTAGATCCGTGCATTGTCAAATTTGGAGGGCTTAAACTAGACTTACATATATATCTACTCGATTTGGAATCACCCAACTTGGAGGTCGGAGATGAGAGAATGACCCCGTGGAAGTCCGACCGGAATTCTGGATTCTGGTTGTCGTGAGCCCTTGCGTTTGGAGACGACTAAGAGCAACACCTTGTACCGATTCATCCTTAATCCTAACTTCATCACGTGGTATCAGAGCTAGCAAGGTATTGCTCAAAATTTGGCTTTAAAGTTTAAGAAAAATCAGTCTTGCAAGCCTAGACGTCCAACCCTAGGTCTTGTGTCTTAGTGTCTTGTGTTGAGTATTTGCTTCGCTTGTTTTGTGTCCTTGCTTTGCCTTGTTTTCTTTGAGTAGTGTGTGTTGAATTTCTTGAGTCCATTTGCTGCAATTCTGAGCGGAAAAACCAAGGGAGAGGCCGAGATTGTGAGAATCTTCAAGTTGTTGCCTAGATCCTACAATTTAGGGAGATCTTCTAGGTTGTTGTGGGCCGTATATCTGGTTGTTGCAGCACCTATTTCTGCTCTTTTTTTGTTTCTTAATTTATGGTCGAGTTATTCGAAATTGTTTGAGTCCTTGGTAGTCTTCCTTGGCTGCAAACAATCCTTGAATTTGCATGACACTTGCACTTGAATTAGGCCTCAAACGTCCAGGATACGAGAAAAGGCTCAATTGCTCTTGTTTGGGTTGTTTTCTTCAAGTTGTAAACGTCGCATTGCTGCTGTAGATGTCCTCATTCAATCAAAAAAAAAAAAGCATTGCATTTGAGTGGTTGTATCCAGAAAAACTCGGCTAGCTAAAGAGTGAAAGCCATAGAAAAATTGGATCAACATTTGACAAAGTTCAAAAAGAAAATGTGTTGCATTTAGACGTGTGATTCAATTCAGTTTTGTACACAAAGTTCTCCATTTGTAATGCAATTGAGCTTAGTATCTTTCTTGGCGTTGCTTGCTTTGATTGTTGTTCAAGTGTCTCAAGTTCTCTATGTCATTTGTTGCTACTTCTTTTGTTCAGTTTGTTGAGTCTAGGAACCTTAAGCCTAGCCAAATTAGAAGTGCTTGCTTGGCTGAAAAGTATTGGCTTTAAATCAAGTTAGAACTGCTTTCTTTCTTAGGGTCCATTGACTGGTTTAGTGTCTTTGAGGACTACTTGTTTGGCTGTCCTTTGTTGCTTCTATATTGTCAAGGATAGGCTATATGGACGGCCAAGACAAGAATTAAAGGAGATGTCTAGCTTGGGAAGAATTTCACAACAGGATTATCTTTACTTTCGGGCTTATGGTGAGTACCCTAACTCCCAAACTCACCCGAGCACCTACAAGAATTTTGGTGGCCAAGGTCAAGGAGCTAGAGAGACAATCAATAGGCCCATGGCGCCACAAAATGTGCTATGAAACCTACCTCCAAGGGAGCACATTAGAGAAAGGAATCATCCTCCACTTAGGCGGCAACAACAAGCTCCAACGAACATGTCACCAAGGAGGTCCTTTTAAGCCAAGTGTCCCCCCCGACAAGGTATCAAACCAGCCCTTCTTTTGAGCCTTATTGTATTTCTTCTAACCCTTCCGTGCAGGCCAAAGGAGTCTATGACTCACCTAACATATCTTTTAGCATGTCCAAGGGCAGAGAAAGAGTGAACCATCAACCACCTCGGGTTAGGACATGTTACATCGTGTGTGTCATGTGTGAAGGAAGAGGACACTTGGCTTAAATCTGTCCCAACCAATACTACACCTACAAGGACGTCCAGCCCCTTGTGAGTGAAGTCTTGGATGCTTCTTGTGAGGAAGAGGAGCGGCCTACTCATATGGTTCCACTGAGTTCTTGGAATGAGTCCTTACTAGAGAAAAAGCCCTTTCTAGGTGATGAAGAACTCTAGGACGAATCAAATCAGCCTTCCACTCTAATGGAAGAGGAGCTCAATCCAAGGAGAAAAGAGGGGGAAATTGAAGAGCTCTAGGACGAATCAATTTAGCCTTCTACTCTAATGGAAGAGGAGTTTAATCCAAGAAGAAAGGAGGGAGAAATTGAAGCACTATATCTTCCTACTACAAGAGGCAATCATTTGCCCATCATTGTGTGTAGCTCCCTCCAATCTTTGGCTACTCCTTGGACGGACCTGACCCACATGGTTTCTTGAAGCTTGCCTCTCCTACTCCAAGAAGAGGTTGAAGAGAAGGATGTTCCAATGGAGCCTAATACAAGGGAAGTATCACTTATCTCCACATTTTCAATTACATCTCTTGAGTTTGAAAATGAGCATATAATTCCACGTAGGACAATACACATGAAGAAATCAATCCTTGCATGTAAAACTAGATACTCTTGTGTGCACCAAAGTTCTCTCTCACAATACATGTCTTGTGGAATGCATCTTGTTCATAAAATGATCATTATACCCGTGCATGTGAGTTATGTTGATCTTTGCATCACTAAGCATGTACATAGAACTAGGAAGAAGAGTGGAATAGTGTGTGCATGCATGCTAGGATATCATGTAGTCATTGGAAGTTTTGTGCTTACATTCTTAACATTTCGTGGACAAGTTAGAGGGCCTCACCTTGCATTTTTTGTTGTGGATAGGGCCTCTAAAAAATGTGGATTCATTGCATTCCCTCAACCTAATGATGCATCCTATGTTACTAACCCTCTTATTGATCAGGTTGTGGGATTGCATGGAGTTTCTAGTCCTTTTATTTTAGGTCAAGAAGAGAGGTTTGTGAGCCACTCAAAGCTGAAATCCGGAGAAGTACCCTTTGAGCCCGGAGATCAAGACGTCCCACATGTGGCTGAATTGTTTCATTCCTTGATAAAGGAAGATAAAGACCTTGATGAGCTGGATTCGAGGTCGAATCCCTTTCAAGAGAGGGAAGATGATGTGACTACGCCCCATCAAGAGCTTCAAGAGAGCCCGGACTTCCGAGATGGCTCAAGTGTTGAAGATGGAGCTCAAGAGCATCAAAAAGAGCCTCCTCCCGAGCCTATCACTAGGGCTCGAGTCAACCTATCAAGTGGGCTCGAGTCAAGCCTTCAAGTGGGCTCGAGTCAAGCATTCAAGTGGGCTCAAGTCAAGCATTCTTGTTGGGTTCGAGTTAAGCATCCAAGTGAGCTCGAGTCAAGCATTCAAGGGAGCTCAAGAAGGGTTCCTTTAGCAATGAAAGTCAAGAAAGTCCTCCCAAGCCTCGGAGCCCTCAATCAAGCCTTCAATGAGTTCATTTTCCTTATTGTGGCGCGTCCGAGTGCAAGATTTATATTTGAGTTTTTCCCATGGGTTTTAGGACATTTTTAAGATATGGTTTAAGCTTGTTTTTAGTGTTTACTTCAGTTTGGCCGTGTGGGCCTTGTTGGGCCGGAAGCCCATTAGAGGCCTTAGGCTTTAGGCCTTAGACGTTTTCCTTCCTTGTTTTTGCCTATAGAGGCAGATGCTCCCTCATTTCAAAAACAACGTTGATTGATAATGAAATTACAGTTATTGTGTTGTTGAGAATCTCTCTTCTTTTTAGCCTTGTGCATATTCGGACCGGACCGGACCGAAAATGCCCGGACCGGACTGAACCGGGCGAATTACGATCCGGTCCCCGATCCACATATTTCTAAAATTCTGATTCCAGTCCGGTCCACACCCGGCCGGTTTCCGGTCCGGACCGGATGTACCGGTTTTCTATTGTTAGTAATTTTATTTTATATATTAATATCTCATAACACTATTAAAAATAATTAAATTTTAATTTATATAAAACTAAGAAATAAAAAATACGTTTACCGGACCGGAATCGACCCGGACCGAATCATACCGGTCCGGTCTCCGGTCCAAGGATTGTAAAAATTCTGGTCCGGTCTGGACCGGATGCACAGCCCTACTTTTTCTTATTCTTGTTCGTGAGTCATATCGAGCAAACAAGTCTTGTTTCAAGGGTAAGTCATATCTCTTGAATCTCGATCTCTCCTAAACTTGAGTGGTGTGTCATATCCACAAGGGTGTTATGTGCCTATCCTTCATTAAATCCGTCACCATCCATCTTCCCTTCACGAACCCTATCCAAACAACTCATCTCGCTGAATTCCTTCACAGAATTCTCTGCGACGTCTCAGTAAACTCATAATAACTATTGATTCCTAGATCCGTGCATTCTCAAATTTGGAGGGCTTAAACTAGACTTCCAGATATATCTCCTTGATTTGGAATCACCCAATTTGGAGGTCGGAGACGAGAGAACAATCCCGTGGAAGTCCGGCCAGAATTCTGTATTCTAGCTGTCGTGAGCCCTTGCGTTTGGAGACGACTAAGAGAAAGGCCTTGCACCGAGTCATCCTTGAAAATTTTGGCTTGCGTCTTGCTCAAAATTTGGCTTTAAAGTTTAAGAAAAATCAGTCTTGCAAGCCTTGAAGTCCAGCCGTAGGTCTTGCGTCTTAGTGTCTTGTGTTGAGTCTTTGCTCCACTTGTTTTGTGTCCTTGCTTTGCCTTGTTTTCTTTGAGTCGTGTGTGTTGAATTTTTTGAGTCCATTGTCTGCAATTCTGAGCGGAAAAACCAAAGGAGAGGCCGAGATTGTGAGAATCTTCAAGTTGTTGCCTAGATCCTACAATTTAGGGAGATCTCTTAGGTTGTTGTGGGCCGCATATCTGGTTGTTACAGCACCTGTTTTTGCTCTTTTTTTGTTGCTTAATTTATGGTCGAGTTATTCGAAATTGTTTGAGTCCTTGGTCGTCTTCCTTGGCTGCAAACGGTCCTTGAATTTGCATGACACTTGCGCTTGAATTAGGCCTCAACGTCCAGGATACGAGAAAGGCTCAATTGCTCTTGTTTGGGTTGTGTTGTTCAAGTTGTAAATGTCTAATTGTTGGTGTAGACGTCCCCATTCAATCAAAAAAAAAAGAGAAAGTATTGCATTTGAGTAAAGAAAAAGTGGTTGTATCCAGAACAACTCGGCTAGCTAAAGAGTGAAAGCCATAGAAAAAGTGGATCAACATTTGACAAAGTTCAAAAAGAAAATGTGTTGCATTTAGACGTGTGATTCAATTCAGTTTTGTACACAAAGTTCTCCATTTGTAAGGCAATTGAGCTTAGTAGCTTCATTGGCGTTGTTTGCTTTGATTGTTGTTCAAGTGTCTCAAGTTCTCTGTGTCATTTGTTGCTACTTCTTTTGTTCATTTTGTTCAGTCTAGGAACCTTAAGCCTAGCCAAATTAGGAGTGCTTGCTTGGCTGAAAAGTCTTGGCTTTAAATCAAGTTTAGAGTTGCTTTCTAGCTTAGGGTCCATTGAGTGGTTTAGTGTCTTTGAGGACTACTTGCTTGGCTTCCCTTTGTTGCTTCAATAAAGTCATGGACAGGTCATATGGACGGCCAAGGCAAGAATTAAAGGAGATGTCTAGCTTGGGAAGAATGTCACAACGGGATTATCTTTACTTTCGGGATTATGGTGAGTACCCAAACTCAGCCGAGCACCTACAAGAATTTTGGTGGCCAAGGTCAAGGAGTTAGAGAGCCAATCAATAGGCCCATGGCGCCACAAAATGTGCTATGACACCCACCTCCAAGGGAGCACATTAGAGAAAGGAATCTTCCTCCACTTAGGCAGCAACAACAAGCTCCAAGGAACATGTCACCAAGGAGGTCCTTTTATAGAGATTATGGCTATGACTATAGCTATAGAGAAGAAGAAAGATGCCCCCTCCCCCCCGACAAGGTATCAAACCATCCCTTCTTTTAAGCCTTATTGTATTTCTTCTAACCCTTCCGTGTAGGCCCAGGGAGTCTATGACTCACCTAACATATCTTTTAGCACGTCCAAGGACAGAGAAAGAGTGAGCCCTCAACCACCTCGGGTTAGGACACGTGACATCATGTGTGTCATGTGTGAAGGGAGAGGACACTTGGCTGAAATCTATCCTAACCAATACTACACCTACAAGGACGTTCGGCCCCTTGTGAGTGAAGTCTTGGATGCTTCTTGTGAGGAAGAGGAGCGGCCTACTCATATGGTTCCACTGAGTTCTTGCAATGAGTCCTTACTAGAGGAAAAGCCCTCCCTAGGTGATGAAGAGCTCTAGGATGAATCAAATCAGCCTTCCACTCTAATGGAAGAGGAGCTTAATCCAAGGAGAAAAGAGGAGGAAATTGAAGAGCTCCAGGACGAATCAAATCAGCCTTCTACTCTAATGGAAGAGGAGTTCAATCCAAGAACAAAGGTGGGGGAATTTGAAGCACCATATCTTCCTACTACAAGAGGCAATCGTTTGCCCATCATTGTGCATAGCTCGCTCCAGTCTTTGGCTACTCCATGGACGGACTTGACCCACATGGTTCCTTCAAGCTTGCCTTTCCTACTCCAAGAAGAGGTTGAAGAGAAGGATGCTCCAATGAAGCCTAATACAAGGGAAGTATCACTTATTTCCACATTTTCAATTCCATCTCTTGAGTTTGAAAATGAGCATATAATTCCATGTAGGACAATACACATGAAGAAATCAGTCCCTGCATGTAAAACGAGATACTCTTGTGCGCACCAAAGTTCTCTCTCACAATACATGTCTTGTGGAATGCATCATGTAGTCATTGGAAGTTTTGTGCTTACATTCTTAACATTTCGTGGACAAGTTCGATGGCCTCACCTTGCTTTTTTTGTTGTGGATAGGTCCTCTAAGAAATCTGGATTCATTGCATTCCCTCAACCTAATGATGCATCCTATGTTACTAACCCTCTTATTGATCAAGTTGTGGGATTGCATGGAGTTTCTAGTCCTTTTATTCCAGGTCAAGAAGAGAGGTTTGTGAGCCACTCAAAGCTGAAATCTAGAGAAGTACCCTTTGAGCCCGGAGATCAAGACGTCCCACATGTGGCTGAATTGTTTCATTCCTTGATAAAGGAAGATGAAGACCTTGACGAGCTGGATTAGAGGTCAAATCCCTTTCAAGAGAAGGAGGATGATGTGACTACGCCCCATCAATAGCTTCAAGAGAGCCCGGACTTCCAAGATGGCTCAAGTGTTGAAAGATGGAGCTCAAGAGCATCAAGAAGAGCCTCCTCCCGAGCCTAACTATCACTAGGGATCGAGTCAACCTATCAAGTGGGCTCGAGTCAAGCCTTCAAGTGGGCTCGAGTCAAGCTTTCAAGTAGGCTCGAGTCAAGCATTCTTGTTGGGTTCGAGTTAAGCATCCAAGTCAGCTCGAGTCAAGCATCCAAGGGAGCTCAAGAAGGGTTCCTTAAGCAATGAAAGTCAAGAAAGTCCTCCCAAGCCTCAGAGCCCTCAAGCCTTCAATGAGCTTGTTTTCCTTATTGTGGCGCGTCCGAGTGCATGATTTATATTTGACTTTTTCCTATGGGTTTTAGGACATTTTTAAGACATGGCTTAAGCTTGTTTTTAGTGTTTAATTTCAGTTTGGCCGTGTGGGCCTTGTTGGGCCGGCAGCCCATTAGAGGCCTTAGGCCTTAGACGTTTTCCTTCCTTGTTTTTGCCTATAGAGGCAGCTTCTCCCTCATTTCAAAAACAATGTTGATTGATAATGAAATTGCAGTTATTGTGTTCTTGAGAAAGCTCTCTTTTTCTTGTTCGTGAGTCATATCGAGCAAACCGGTCTTGTTTCAAGGGTGAGTCATATCTCTCGAATCTCAATCTCTCCTAAACTTGAGTGGTGAGTCATATCCACAAGGGTGTTAGGTGCATATCCTTCATTAAATCCATCATCATCCATCTTCTATTCACGAACCCTATCCAAACAACTCATCTCGCTGAATTCCTTCACAGAACTCTCTGCGACGTCTTAGTAAAATCACCATAACTATTTATTCTCAGATCCGTTTAGTCTAAATTTTGAGATCTTAAACTAGACTTCTAGATCTGTCTCCTGGATTTAAAATCACTCAATTTGAAGGTCGGAGCCGAGAGAACGACCTCGTGGAAGTCCGGCCGGAATTCTGGATTCTGGCTGTCGTGAGCCCTTGCGTTTGGAGATGACTAAGAGCAACGCCTTGCACCGAGTCATCCTTGATCCTAGCTTCATCATTCTTGGTTCCCAGGCGCCATGGTACCTCCATTTAGGCTCATTCTGAGGCGCACTCGGGGGACCATGGTATATAGGCTAACCATCTCTTCGGCTCTAATGTGTGTGTTAGCCTTATCCAGTAGCTTGGCGTAGGTTGTCGGTTCCTTCTTGGTGACCGAGAACTTAAAGTCTGAGTTCACTAGGCCTTGTATGAACGGGATCTTGGCAACTTTTTCGTCGAAGTCACATACTTGTATTACCTCGGCTGTGAATCTCTTTACGTATAAAGCCAGGCTCTCGGCCTCTTGCTGCCTTAGGGAAAAGACTTCTTGCATCCCATGGCGTCTCCTCCATGAACTTCCGAAGTGCATTAGAAACGACTCTTCCAGCTATGCGAAACTACCTATGCTTCTCGCCGGGAGAGTTATCATCCATGTCAGGGCGGCTTCGATGAGTGAGTTGGGGAACAGTTTGCACACTGTTGCCCCGTCCGCCCGGCAGGAAAATATAGCATACTTGTACTTCGAGATAGGGTCATGAGGGTCTCCTTTGACGGCGTATTCCCCCATGATTGAGATGGCGCTGACATTGAGCTGAGGGATTGCCATTAGTACCTCGTTTGTAAAGGCGATGGAGCCGTGCAGAGCTGAGAGGTCGGTGATTTCCTAGGTTACTTCGGAATTGCCCGCGGCTTGATGGGGATCTATGTGTGATAAGCTGTGTCTCCTTTCCCGGTTGTCGTGTCAATCTGGTCCACTGGCCGCGGGAACGGGCCTGTGGGGGCTCGTTTGTCGGGTGGGTCTGGCTTGTCTCCTACCCCGCGGAGATGAAGGGAGGTTCGATGTGAGCGGCTCTGGTGTCTCCATGTACCCGTATCCGTAGGGCGGGTAAGGTTCTTGTGGGAATGGGTTCTGAGGGTACGGCTCCGCGGGCACATAAGGATGCGCCCCTTGAGGCGCATAGGGTCCCTAAAACGTCGGACCCGTGTACCGCCATCCTTGGAAGCCCTGATACTACTCTTCTTCCATGTTCATGAAAGGGTGTTGTGCTTTTGGGGTTGGGAACTCGGTGAAACCCGTCTAGCCGATGCGAGTGGTCGACTCGACGTCTGACATGACCGGAAGTGAACTAGCTGTGTGAGGAGTCCCCACGGTCGGCGCCAGTGTGATCCTTCAGTTTTTCGGGAGGAAATAGTTGGCGGTCCATAGAGAACCAACTTCGGCTCGTCTCCCTCTGAAGACTTTTTCCATGTTCCCCGCCGGCAACTCTCCATCATGTCAGACGCCGTCCAGCGCCAAGCTCAAACCTGAAAAGAAGAGGGGCTCGAGGTTTTCTCAGCCTTGTCACTTCGACGCTCAAGTCAGTGCTAAGCTCGCTAATGGTGCAGAAAAGAGATATCAAACAATGCAGGGAGAAGTAAAGAGATAGGGCGATATCATTTTTTCCGGTATCTTTCCGATGGGGTGAGGGAGAGAGGCTAGCCCAGGAGAGGATCGAGAATCCCGTTCTCAGCTGCTACCTCCTCCTTTTGTACCTATGACCGGTGGGCATTCAGTCATGCAGCCAATCCAGACCGAAAAGAGGGCTCTTAGGCCTCGCTCCGAGTTGGGTTGTCCTGGCAATGGGCCTTCTTTTCTCGTTTGGGCCGTCTACTTGAACCGGGCTAAATGCGGCTCCCACATATAGTTTCATAAAAACATATAGCCTTGGCTTGGTGCAATGATTTTTGAGACATATAGTATTGACTTGATGCAATGATTTTTGAGACATAATTTCATAGAAATATATAGTCTTTTCCTTGGATTTTTGAGACAAACTTAACCTTGCTTTGTGTCAAACCAATGGCCAACTCATACAAAGCAATAATTAAAATATATGAAAAGAATATAAGAAACAAAGAAAGGGAACAAGAAACATATACCTTTGCTGCGTTGATGTTTTAGCAAAAGGACAAAACCTCTTGGAGCTTTTTTATCTCTTTCCAATACCTTTCTTTGGTTCTCTTTCTATCTTTCTCTTGTTTTGTTTTTTTGTTTTTTTACAAAGTTAAGAACTAGGCTGTCAAAGGAATAACCTAAATTATCCTTCCGGATAATCGTAAGAAAATCCTTCAACATAGGGTGAAGGGTCCCATTAGGACTAAAACTATAATCAAGTCCATATGGTCTGAGAGAGTCTATATCACACTTATTTGAGGCCAGAAAATCAGCAGCTTGGTTGGCTTCTCTGTAGCAGTGTTGAATCTCCACGTCTTCAAAATAGGCTAAAAACTCCTTGTATCTTGAATTATCATGCCAATCTCATGAGGGGTATCCCATATTCCTTGGAGAGCGTTTATGACTACCAAGTTGTCTCCTTCTATGATTAATTTCATGATGCTTATCCGATGAGCTTGAACCACACCTACCCACATCGCGGTAGCTTCAGTCTGCAAGATATTTGTGGTGGAAGTGGTAGCACTATCCATATAAATGACATTACTATTCCTATCTCTAATAACATAACCTATTTTCGAATCCCCACTTATAGATTTGGATCCATCAAAGTTTAGTTTTAACCAGTCAGAAGGAGGCTTGGTCCAAGAAACAGATTTAGAAGAGGTCTTCTTTTTATTTGGGTTTATTTCTGAATTAATGGTCTTAAATTTTTGATAAGAGTGTATTATATTAATATAACTGGGATGATCTTGGGTTGTATTTTTGAAGAGCAAAGCATTTCTGGAATACCAGATGTGCCACCAGGCAAAGGCTGCTAGTTCAATATTTGAGGTTTTATGACATTTTTAAGACTTAATTTGTGATTGTTTTTAGTCGTTTGCTTCAGCTGGCCGTGTGGGCCTTTTGTTGGGCCGCTAGGCCATTTAGGAGGCCAAGTGCCTTACTTTCCTTTCTTCCCTTTGCAGCCTATAGAAGGCAAAGACGCTCATTTGTTTCAGCATGTTGAATTGATTAAGAATACAGTTATCATTTCTCTCCCAAAGCTCTCTCCTCTCAACGTCTTCTTCCTTGTGAGTAACATCAAGGAATCCATTGTTGATCTCTTCAAGTGCGTCATATCTTGGAGGGAGCAACCAGCCTTCTCTTTGTTGGTGAGTCATATCCAACCTAGAAGAGGCATATCATCCCAACATCCACAACAATCATCTCGTTGAATTCCTTCCCGGAACTTTCAGCGACCCCTCAGTAAAAGTACCATAACATTCGTTTCCGTGATCCAATTACGCTCAAATTTTGAAGACATCACCTAGACGTACAGATCTATCTCTGGGATTTGGAATCATCCAATTTGGAGTTTGGAGACGAGAGAACGACCCCGTTGAACCTAGGGAAGATTTCTGGAAGTTGCTGACCGTTCCTTGGAAGGCCGCTACCGTGGCGGCCCCCTTGGCCTCCTAACGCCTTTCTACTTATAGTATTTCTGTTATTTTGAGATGCTTTCTATTATTATACATTACTATGTTTGTTTTGCCAAGTTTAGTATTTACTATTTCGGGCGTGTGCTCCACTTATGTTGTGGGCTAGCCCAATAAGCGTCTCGGCCCATCCGAGATGCCCTAGCCCTTTTTCAAATCAACTTTGGCTTCATTTGTAACCACGTCTAAATTAATGGTTAAATTGTCAAGTTGAGAGATACTCTTTCTTTAACCATTCGGGCGTCACCAAACCGGTTACTTGTTCGTCAATCAGGACATCACTTTGGCTGCCATCACGAGATTGAGAGATCCGTTCGAGTCAAGTCGAAAGCTTTCCTGATCTAGATCCGTCCGCAAGACGAGTCGACCCCATCGATTCGTATCAATTGGTATCAGAGCTCCACGGATCTGGTTAAGTCAATCCTTTTCTCGATTCATCTCTTTATCACGCTCTTGTTTGTCCCTATCTATCCTTCGATCCACCACCACAAAATCGCTTCCGCAAAACCACCATTACAAAAAAACAAAACATACATCGATTTCTGCCCAGATTTCGTCCAAATAAAATTTAATCCTTTCTGCAACTTTATTTCATAATCTTGTAGAAAATTTAGATACGAGTCCGTGCATAAAAATTCGCCCAAATCGAACCTCGTTTGAACTTCTAAAAGCCCCAAATACGCACCATTCGCCACGGCGAAACCCTAACCCGCCGCACGTAGTCGAGCCCTAATCCGGCTTCTATCTCTTTCCCTTCCCAAAAGATTTGGTTCCCATAAAATCTTATCTTTTTCCAAAAAAAAAAATCATATCTTATCTTTTCTCTCTCCTAAATTAACAAAAAGATAAGCTTGCTTTAATTATTTCCATATTTATCTTGCTTTTCTTTTCTTGTTACTTATTCCATATTATTACTTGCCTTTTTTTTGGACCTTCCATTTGATCCTCGCCCTCCTCACAAGCAGCCCATAATCCGCCCACCCGAGCGTTGATTTTGAGTTATTTTTGAGTCATAGCTTGACTCGACCGATTGGTTCCCCGCCTCGATGCTTTGACTTTCGTTCGTCATGTCTTATGTAGGTCCTCGACAGCTTCCACGCCAACGGTTGCGTCTTGAGTGCTTTGCCGGTTATGACGACTCTGAAGAGTTCTTGGAGTGGACTCGACATATGGCGCGCTACTTTAACCAATGGGATTACAACAAATATGAGAAGTGCGACATCGCCATTGATTGCTTCACCGGCTACGCTCTTGACTGGTGGTTCGATCTAGAGGATGATCGATGGGACCATGGTTGGCCTCCTGTCGAAACTTGGGGAGAACTCGTGTATGAAATGACACGACACTTTGCCCCGAGAGTGGACGCGTAAGCTCACATAGACCACACATGTCATCGGTCCAGACCGCCTATTGTTGTCCTCGCATCAGCACCGGCGGCACCTCCAGTGCTCTTCTCTGAACCAGTGCCCCCTGCAGCGCTCGCTCGTGCCCTGGTTTCCCCCGTAGTGCCTATGCCAGTGCCTCCAGCGCCCACTGCCCCGGTTCCCAGCCATGCACCCGCTCCGGCTCCTAAGGCACTCACTCCCGCACCACCGCCTTCAGCGCAAGCCGCCCCGATGCCTAGCAAGGCGCTCACGCCAGTACCTCTAGTAGTGCCATCCCTTGTTGCCCCGGTGCTCGCTCTGGCATGGGAGTCGTGCACGACGATCATTTTGGTGCCCAACGCATTACCCGATCCAGCACCCACACCTAGTGAGCCGATATTCTTGGTTCCGTATGCGGTCCTGACGCCGATTTTGCACCGTGATTGTGCCACCATTGTTGTTGATCACATGTTTGCCTTGGCCCTCACACGCTCGAAGCGAGGATGCTTCGAATCTAAGGGAGGGAGAATGATGCAATCCTACACGTCTAACATCGGGTCTACTACGCACCCTGCAAGGCCGCGACCGTGGCGGCCCCCTTGGCCTCCTAACACCTTTCTACTTATAGTATTTCTATTATTTTGAGATGCTTTCTATTGCTATACATTACTATGTTTGTTTTGCCAAGTTTTGTATTTAATAATTTGGGTGTGTGCTCCACTTATGTTAGTGGGCTAGCCCAATAAGCGTCTCGGCCCATCCGAGATGCCTACCTCTATTTAAAACCAACTTTGGCTTCATTTGTAACCACGTCTAAATTAATGGTTAAATTGTCAAGTTGATAGATACTCCTTCTTTAACCATTCGGGCGTCACCAAACCGGTTACTTGTTCGTCAATCAAGACATCACTTTGGCTGTGATCAAGAGATCGAGAGATCCGTTCGAGTCAAGTCAAAAGCTTTCCTGATCTAGATCCGTCCGCAAGACGAGTCGACCACATCGATTCGTATCAAAGGGGCTTGCCTTGCACCGCGCCTTCATTGATCCTTTGATCTCATCATGTAATTCTCATCCCATTCCTTGGAGTCAAAGATAAGGGTTGAGACTTTTAAAGGTGGGTTCATCGTTTTTAAGTGATCATTTAGGCTAGTATTAAAAACCCATTTATCATTCTAGATTTCAATATTTTTACCGTTCCCCAGTTGCCATTGTAGCTGGTTTTGAAACTCCTTGCAAAGAAAAAGGAGCCTTGAAAACTGCCAGGAATAGTTTCTGGGTTGAATTTGGAATAGGTTAGCATCCTTAATATATTTTTCTTTTATAATGCGAACCAAAACATTGTTTGGTTATGTGAGAAATTTCCATAATAACTTCATTTGCAGTGCTTTATTATTTATATGTCGATGTCCTTGTATTTTTTTTCCCATGAAGTCGATTGCCACCGTTGGAAATTGCAACCATAAAGAGGAAAACAATACCTCACCATCCAACTTTTTTAAACTCTATACTCCGTATTAATTAGTGTTTAATAGGCATTAACTTCCAATTATCTCATTCATTTTTCTTTTCACTAGAAATAATACCTATGCTACGCACGGGAAAAGAAAAAGAATAATTCCAATAAATTTATGAGTATGTAATATTAGAATTCAATTGAATAAATTGTATTATTATTTAGATAACTTTTTTTTTAAATCAATATAGTTTTGAATTTACTTGTTGAAATTAGCAATTTCATAATTGAGTTGAATTGGAATCAGTTTGAGATTTATTTATTTTTTGTTTAAAACTAGTGTGTGTGCCCGCACCTAAGGCACGGGATAAGATTTAAATTTTATTTTTTACTAATGGTAAAATTATATATAAATTTCATATACATATAAACCACTTAAACTTAAGATAATCTCATTATATCATATAAGGTACGTATCGATATATAATTATTAGCGTAACGATATGAAATAAAAATATGTAAGAGAAACATGTTTAATGAGTTAATTGTAATGATAGGAAAATAATCTTATATCATTATATAAGATGTCGTCGGGAAGGTTCTGGATTGGAAAGTGGGAATCAAACGACACTTGAATGATTTACTTCATTGATAGTTGGCAGTTGGCACCATAGACCCGTCAAAGGTATACTTCCATTGGTAATTCATCGGCACATGCAATTATATAAATTTTTACAAAAACTGAATGGAAAAAAAGTAGTTAGACTGGATTTTGGTTTAGAAAACAAATATATAGATTTTGTATATTCAATTTCATTTTTTAGGGTAAAATAAATAAAACTTATGTGTTTGGTAAGTTAATAAAATATTTATTACGTAACATTTATATCAGAAGTGATGATAGTATTGGGTATATAAATTGTACAATTAATTTATTTAATATAACTCCACCTTCCTTTTTTATAACCGCTTCACGTAAAGATCATGGTTGTACATGATTTGGTTAGTTTTACAATTAGTTTTATAATAGCCGAATTTAGTTTTCGGAGAAAAAACATAATAAGGAAGTGACATACTTTAATTATCTATCTTAAATCCAATTTATCAAACAATTAATTTTATGAAAGATATAGCTTGAAAACCAATTTTTTAATAAACATGGAAGATTTACTAATATTTGATATCATTTTGAGTATGTATAGTATAGCTTGAAAACCATTTTGTAAATGATCAATATGATATATGATTTTGAGTAGGTAAAATCAATCAGGCTTATATTTTGTAGATTTTTAGTATGTAATATACTAATATTATACCTCAAGTGACGATACCCCTATATGTAAATGTACACGTGTAGAAGATGTTATTTATTCTAAAGAATTTATGTCCTAAGAATATATACACCCGTATACCTTTCAGTAAAAAGTGATAAAATTTAAATTTGCATGCATGTCGTAAAATAATATACACATGTATACCTTGCATTAAAAAGCGATGAAATTTAAATTTGCATTCATGCCATAAGAAAATATATGCATGTATACCTTGTTGTAAAAAGTGATAGAATTTAAATTTGTATTCATGTCGTAAACAATATACGCTTGTATATAGAGCTATCAAAATTTGACCCGACCCGACCCGCATTTTCGGGTTGAGACCCGACCCAAAAAGTATTGGGTCAAAAGTGACCCGACCCGTTCGACCCGAAAATTTCTGGGTTGGGTCATTGAAACGTTGGGTCAATACAAATGTGTTTATATTTTATATATTAAATATTTTAATATATTTTATTATTAAAATATTATATAATAATATTTTTTTGATTTACTATTTTTTGTTTTAATTAAAATATTATTTTAATATTCATTTTATAAAATTTTGACAAGGCACTCTCGACCCGCTGGGTCGACCCGAACTCATACCTGACCCGCAACGACCGGCAAATTCTGATCCGGAATCGACCCGACCCGTAAATGACCCGACCCAGTACGCTTAAACCCGAACCCGACCCGTTTGACACCTCTACTTGTATACCTTGCTGTAAAAGTGATAAAATTTAGGGAAATTCTTATTGATGCCCTTGAGTTTAAGGTTATTCATGTTGGTGTCCCACGATTAAGTTTTTTCCGGTTGGTGCCCCTAAGGTTTGGGTTTGTTTGCTTCGTAGCCAAACTTTTTCATGTTTGTACCATTCCACTTCAAATTGATTAAATCCAAGTTTACCATTGTATTCCTCGCCCTCAAATTAGTAAGATTTGACTCCTAAAATACCCAAATCCATGTCTGAACCATGTCGATTGGAATTCTGAAGCAACAACCTGTTTCCAACCTTAAGAATTCAAATCGGAATGGTTCGGGTATGGATTTGATTGTTTTAGGAGTCGAATCATACTAAGTTGAGGTCAATAAACATAATTATGAGCTCCGATTTGATCAATTTGAAGAGAAAAGATACGGATATGGAAAATTTTGGTTACAAAGCGAACAAACCAAAACCTTAGGAGTACCAACTGCAAAAAAATTATATCGTGGGACACCAACAGGAATAACCCTAAACTCATGAGCACCAACAAAAAATTAATTTGCATGCATGTCGTACAACAATATACACATGTATACATTGTTGTAAAAGTAATGAAATTTAAATTTGGATTCATGCCGTAAGAAAATATATGCATGTATACCTTGCTGTAAAAAGTGGTGAAATTTAAATTTACATGCATGTCGTAAAACAATATACACCTGTATACCTTGCTGTAAAAAGTGATGAAATTTAAATTTACATTCATGCCATAAGAAAATATACGCATGTATACCTTGCTGTAAAAAGTGATAGAATTTAAATTTGTATTCATATCGTAAAACAATATACGCCTGTATACCTTGTTGTAAAAAAGATAAAATTTAAATTTGCATGCATGTCGTAAACCAATATACACTTGTATACATTGCTATAATAAGTGATGAAATTTAAATTTGGATTCGCGTCGTAAGCAAAATATACGCTTGTATACCTTGCTGTAAAAAGTGATGAAATTTAAATTTGCATCCATGTCGTAAAACAATATACATCTGTATACCTTGTTGCAAAAAGTGATGAAATTTAAATTTGCATTCGTGCGTAAAAAAGTATACACCTGTATGCCTTGTTGTGAAAATTGATAAATTTTAAAATTGCATTCATGTCGTAAGAAAATATACGCCTATATACCTTGCTGTAAAAAGTGATCAAATTTGCATTCATGTCGTAAAACTAGGGGTGTTCATCCGGTCCGATGGATCGGATTTTTTTAGAAATCTGGACCGGAGACCGGACCGGACCTATTCGGTCCGGTCCAGTTCCGATTCGGTCTGGTCCAATTCCGGTTCGGTCCGGTCCAGGACCGGTTAGACCGGATTTTATTTTAAAAAAAATAAAAAAGTAAATTCTTATTTAAAATCTATAAAAAAATATCTAAAAAACATATATACTCCTAACTTATTAAATTAAAAAAAATATCTATAAAAAAATACTATAAATCTCCCAAAAAACATATAAGTTAAAAAACAATATTTAAAAAAAAAAAACCGGTCCACCAGTCCGGACCGGTTTTTTTCTGGGTTTGGACCGGAACCGGATTAAGGAAATTATCTAGACCGGACCGTATTTTCTGGGAGATTTATATTAGTGAAAGACAGTAAAGAAAGTAAACAATACTGAGTATTAAACAACACTAAGTTACACAACTAAGAAATACGGAAAATAGTGAATAGTAAAATAGCTATTTAAAGCGTGAATAGTAATATGTACAGTGACTTTTGAACAGTAACTTTTAAATAGTAAACACCATAATAGTGACTTTTCTAAATAGTAAAACTAAGAACGAAAGCAGGGAGAGAAATATGAACTGGAAACAAGGTCTTTTATAAGATCATAAGAAAGAAATTACAGACTGTTATAGGAACGACTGTTGTAAAAACTTGAAAAGAACTCGCAAACTTAAGAACTTCAAAGGGAGAGTTTTTGTGAGGTTTTTCTCAACACATGAGAGTCTAAAATCTGTTGCCTCTAAACAACTGAGGGCTTTGCCTTTTATAGGGGAGGGGAAGAGTTTTGTGTTCCTTTGTTCGTACATATTTATGGAACTGTAGTGTCACAAGTGGGTTTGCTGTGGTGAGTGGTGTCTTGTCTTCTTTTTGAGTGGAGAATTGCAAGTGGAGTCCTTTTGTCTGTTCTTGTTGTGAGTGGTGTCTTGTCTTCTTTTTGAGTGGAGATCTGAGAGGGTCTTTTGTCTGCTGCTACAAGTGGAGCCTTTTGTTTTGTTAATCTTTTTTCTTCTTCTTCTTTTTTTTTTTTGATTTTCGAGGGGTATCGGGCCTTTACCGGTTCTCCACTAATCCCCTCGGTCAGGACCCAGGCGAGGCCCCCCCAAGCCCTGACAGGTAAATCAGGAGCTTCATCCTCAAAGCTGCCAGCCCATTTCGAACTCGGGTGGAAGTACCACACCCAAGTTCTACTCCCCCCTGTCAACCGCTGGACTACGCCCCCGGGGGCATCTTTTTTCTTCTTTCCTTGGTCTTGTAATGGGCCTTTTCTTGGGCTTCTTCATATTGGGTTGTTCTTCTTGATGTTGGACTGTTCTTTCTTCTTGGTCTCTTCTCATAGGTCTTTTATCAAAGTAACAAGATGTACAAAGGAGATAATCTAAAAACAGGCTAAATTACCCCCCGAAATGAAAAAATTAAGATCTTTTCTTTTTCCTTTTTTCTTTTTTCTTTTTTCTTTTCTTTTTTAGTAGACAAGACTGTTTTGCTTACATAGCATATGGGTCTTGTGCAAATTGTTCTGGATCATCCACCGGAGAGGGTGGTGGAGTAGGATCTTGATTATCACAACTTCCAGTACAACTTTGTTTTTCATGGGCCATATATTTTTGAAAAGCTTGAAAAGCTTCCCATTGTTTCAGTTGTTCTATTTGGTCTTTTGAAAGAGCGGGAGAAGGGTCTTTTGTTGGAGAAGGAGTACAAGTTGTGGTCTTTGTTGTTGTAGGAGGAGCCTTTGGTTGTGGAATCGTTGGATGTGGTTTCTTTTGTAGGACATCCAGCCTTACTTTCTCATTAGTTAAAGTGGAAATAATGAACTTTTCCCACCATCTAACTTTAAAGCGCCGGCAAAGGGTAAGAGGATAGCTTTGGGGTTGTATCTGTAGAGTTTCATAAGTCCAACAGAATATCTAGGCAACACCAAAATCATGGTGGAAACGGAGGGATTTTGTAAAGGGTCTGTCTTCAGAATGGTGAAGGTAAGTGTGATATGCATCTTTTATCTTTGCTGGATAAATATCTTCTGTGGCCCCAAAAGTAAGCCACCAGTTATAAAACCAAATTGGGAAACCACCGGGGCAGTGTTTGTCAAAGAAGAAGAACCATGAGTGGTTGAAGGGTCTAAACATGAATGTCCTTTCCCAAGCATCTTTGTAGTCCTGGTAAGAATAGCCAGGGATTTTGGGAATAGCATTTGGAAGGGAAAAGGATTTTAAGGTCCAAGGGTCAGGCCAGTCTGTGGCAACAAGGACATTGAGTATCTTGTACTTGGAGAAGGAGATGCGTGAAGAGTCTATTATACACATGGTGTGGGAGATTTCTGCTGAGCCTGTGTCTACAAGGATAAACTCGTAGAACTTTTGAGTTTTTGAGGGGTTATCAGATAACCAATGAAGACCAAGAGGGAAGAGCCTTTTGATGTATGGTTCTAGTTGATTTTGTGAAATAGGATCATGTTTTGGTGTGAGGTAGACTAAGGTAATTGGACTTGGTTTTAAGAAATATTGGAAAAAGGAGCTGTCTTTTTTGGGATCTGACTTAACAGGAGTCTTTGGTGCCAAAAGGGCATGGTTGTAGGTAAGAGTTGGAAAGTTTAAGAGAGCTTGGAATCTGTTATGCATTGGGACCAGGGTAGAAGAGGAAGATGGGCTGATGTAGTCATGGGGAGTCTATTTTTTACCTTTAGGTTCCATGCTTGAGGAACCTTTATAAAAATGTAAGACGGTCTTTGACTTTTCTTTCGAGCTCTTGTAGAAACTCGTGAAGGCTAGCACTTTCGTCAAGCTCAAGTAATTCTCTTATAGGTGGTATCCAGAGGCTTCGTTCCAACCGTTCTTTGCATCTTTTGAAATGACTTCTCATAGGCAAAATTCTTTTACCCCTGAGGAAAATAATTTGTAAAAAGGATTAAAACGGGGTTTTCAAAGCAATTTTCGAAACAAGGGATTGTAAAACTTTATTTATCTTTGGGATTCTCCCTGCAAAAATTCTCTTGTAAGGAAGTCTGGTAAAGAATTGTTTTTTACCTTTATAAATTCTATTTTGAAGTCGAATACAGAAACAATAGCTTGCCATCTAGCAAAGATCTATTTTGAGACTAAATTTTGAACATCTTTCTGCAAAATTTCCTTAGCAGATTGACAGTCACCACGAAGAAGAAACTCTTTATTGTATAAATCATCTTGAAATTTAGAGATACATGAAACTATGGATAAAACTTCTTTTTTGACAGTGCTATAATTCTTGTGTGGTCCAGACCAAACTCCAGAGTAATATCTAACAAGGGTTTCCTTGGTTTGATTAGTGATAGCATGCATTTAGACTAGTTTAGATCACGTTTATTTTCGTCATTGTGGTTTGTTTTGCTCCTTTTCCTTTTAGTTTTATTTGGTTTTAGTAGATTAGTAGAGTTCGGGGTCTACTCTTGCGTTTGTCTCATTTCAGGATCTTTTGGAGGCATTTTTGGAGAATGATGGCGTTGATGTGATGATGTTCGAGTGGATGGCTCGAGGGCGCGGATGATAAGAAGGAGCAGGGACCGAGGCCGATCAAAGAGAGTGTCCGAGCCAAGAACTAAAAAAAGGAGACTGAGCCAAATCCGGCCATTACCCGGCCGGATCACGCCCCTGCCCTTGGCCAGCACAGCGGCTCGTCAACTGAACGTCACCCGGGCCGTGACCCGGCCGGATGACACACCGGGTCATGTCAACTGAACGTCACCCGGGCCGTGACCCGGCCGGATGACACACCGGATCAGCACCCAGGAATTCGCCCGGATGACACACCGGGTCATGTCACCTGAACGTCACCCGGGCCGTGACCCGGCCGGGTTTCAGACCGGGTCGGGACGCCGTTTCGTTTCTGGCTCGTTTTATCCCGAGCGTTTTGCCTTCTATTCGTAGGGGGTATAAAAGCAAAGTGGAAACGGCTATTCCGGATATCTTGTAACTGCCTTAGACGTTTCTAAACTCTCAAAAACCCTAGGGAAAACTTGGAGATTTTGGCTAGCCTCGATTGTTGGAATCTCGTATCTCTTTGGAGAAGACAATTGGTATGTTGTTTCTTTCAATGAAATTGATTTCTCTTTCTCTCATGTCTAGCTAAATCCTCTTTTCTAAGGTTGGGTGAACCCAATGGTGATTTGATAAGGTTTGATTGGTGGTGTTTGATTGTATGGTTATGTGAATGTGAATTGATTCTATCATAGGTTGCTTAATGACCTAATTACTTTGTAATTGGGATTTCTAATTAGAATTTGAGACCGACCGGAGATAATGATAATTGGAGATTGATGTTAAATGGATCCCTAGGATAGAACTTGTGGGTTAATTGCGTGACCATCGATTTAACCCCTTGTGGTGCTTGACTATCGATTAGGTTTTTGGATGAGTAGATTCCGCTGAGACCGACCGGAGATGTTGTTTCTACTTGTCCATTGATCTATGTAGAACTTAATGGACCTAAATCGGATTAGCTTTATGCGAAAGTGATTGCTAATCGAATTTAGGTACATACACTATTGTCTGACCATGAAGTAGTGTTGATATTAGATAGTGAGACCTTCAATTTACATTTGCATTGAAATATAATTAAATATTGCTTAGAATCTATCGTATCACCATTGTGGGGAGCCTAACCTTGGAAGCCTTTTTCCTTGATTGATAATCTTGTTTTGCTTGATAATTGTTACCATTGAAACCAAACCGAATTGCAACCTTTTCTTGTTTACGACTTAATCTATTAGTTGAATTGACAATTGGTACTACATAGTCCCAGAGTTCGACACCTTGGTACTACAACCGAACCCGTACACTTGCGGGGTAGGATTTGGACCTATCAAGTTTTTGGCGCCGTTGCCGGGGACTATTGTTAGTATTGGTTGTTACGTGCAACCGATAGATTAGGTCTCATTTTTGTTTTTGACTTTGTTTCCTTTGTCTTTGGTTTCAGATTTGTTCTCATTCATATGCGAAGAGCCCTGAGCGCCGGTGAACTACCACACGATCCCGAACCCGAGCGTGCTTTTCACAGAAGAAGAAGAGAGCAAAGAGAAACAAGGACCCGAGCAATGGACGAGGCTGCACAATTGCAACAGCGACAACAAGAGTTGTTGCAACAACAACAGCAACAGTTGCAAGAGTTGCAACAACAAGTACTGAATCAGCAACAGGAGATGCAACAGCTGTTGAATGCGCCTCCGCCAATGACATTGGGTGACTATGTGCTGCCACGTCACCAAGGGCCCACATCTGGTGTGGTCCGACCTCTAGTTGCTGCAAGGAATTTTGAGCTGAAGCCGTCTTTGATAAATATGGTTCAGCAGAATCAGTTTGGAGGCCTACCGTCTGAGAATCCTCACCTGCATCTCAACACCTTTCTGGAGCTTATGGACACGGTGAAGATTCATGATGTCTCTAATGACGCGCTTTATTTGCGCGCCTTCTCATTCTCTTTGAGAGACAGGGCTAAGGCTTGGTTCAAGGCTCTACCTCAGGGCACTATCACGACATGGGATGAGTTGGCTAAGGCTTTCCTAACCAAGTACTTCCCCCCAAAGAAGACAGCTGAGATGAGGAATCAGATTAGTTCATTTCAGATGAAAGATGGGGAGTCTCTGTATGAAGGTTGGGAGAGATTCAAAGAGCTTTTGTTGCTATGTCCTCACCATGGGCAAGATAAGTGGGTGTTGCTGCACACCTTCTACAACGCTATGGATAGCACTAATAGGATGCTCATTGATGCCTCATCTGGAGGTACAATCATGGATATGCATGTTGATGTGGCTTGGGAGAAGATTGAGAGCATTGCCCAACACAACCACTACTATAATGATGCTCGATCGACTCCAAGCACTAAGAGGACAACTGGTCTTTATGAGGTTGATAATGAGGTCTCTCAACAAGCTAGGATGGAGGCTATGGCTCATGAGATAAAGCAACTAAAGTTGACTATGAATAGAGCTAAGCTGAAGAATGAAGAGAGTCCTGCTCAGGTTGTCTCAAATGTGGTTTGTCAGTTCTGTGGGGAAGGTGATCACACTATATCAACTTGCCAATTATTTGCTGCACAGGATGAGCCACGAGAGGGAGATGTGAACTACATGAACAACTTCAATCGGGGTCCTAGGAATGATCCTTATTCCAACACCTATAACCCCGGTTGGAGGAATCACCCTAACTTCTCCTATGCCAACAACCAAGCTGCTCAGAGACCGCCTCCTGGTTTTCAACAAAGAGCTCCTCAACCCCAAGGCCAAGAGCGTGCCCAAACGTCTGGAGAGTCCAAGTTTGACTTGATCATGAAAGAGCTTCAGAACATCAACAAGGTATTGAAGAATCATGATAGCTTGCATGCTCAGTATGCTTTGAACGCTCCTAGGCCCCAAGGTCAACTTCCCGGTCAAACTAAGGCTAATCCAAAAGGACAAATCAATGCTGTGTCCTTGAGGAGTGGTAAACAACTTGAAGATCCAAAGGTTGTAGATCTCAAGCAAAAGGGCAAAGCTGCTGAAGAGCCCGAAGAAGTTGTGATCAAAGAGAAGGAGGCTCCATACGTCCCACCTCCACCCTACAAGCCTCCCCTTCCCTTCCCACAGAGGAAGGCCCAAGCTCAGTTGGATCAACAGTACGGCAAGTTTGTGGAGGTGCTAAAAAAACTCTACATCAACATCCCCTTCACCGATGCTCTCAAGCAAATGCCGTCTTATGTGAAGTTTTTGAAGGAGATCTTGTCCAACAAAAGGAAGTTGGATGACTGCCAATCAGTTTCTTTGAGTCAGGAGTGCAGTGCTCTAATTCAGAATAAGTTGCCTCCTAAGCTTGGAGATCCTGGTAGTTTCAATGTCCCCATGGTGATAGGTGATTGCACCTATGATGCCTTGTGTGATTTGGGGGCTAGTGTGAGCATCATCCCGCTCTCCATTTGCAAGGACTTGGACTTGGGGGAGCCGAGACCAGTGAGGATGACTTTGTATATGGCTGACAGGTCCGCAACTCGCCCCGTAGGTATTTTGGAGGACATACCCATCCAGATAGGTAAGTTCTTCATTCCTGTTGACTTCATTGTTTTGGATATTGATGCTAACTCTCCTGTCCCTATTATTTTGGGAAGACCCTTCTTAGCTACTGCAGGTGCACTAATTGATGTGAAACAGGGTATTCTTTCCTTTACTATTGGGGATGAGAGAATTGAGTTTAATTTGTCCAAGGCTATTAAGCGACCTTCTTTTGAGGATGATGTATCCAGGATTGATGTGGTTGCTCATGAAGTTCAAGAGTCCGTGATGTCTCTCATGATTGAGGACCCTTCAGAGCGTTACTTGATGAAGAGTGCGACCCAAGCTGAGAATCTGGAGCTACTTGCTGATGTGCTCTTTGACTTGGAGTCCACTGAAGAGATGCCTGAAGCATTTGTTGAAGCCCTTACCAGAGACGGTCCTACTCCTAAGGAGGAGACCAAAGAGGCACCAAAGGTGGAGTTGAAGTCACTTCCATCTAATTTGAGGTATGAGTTCCTTGGACCCGATTCTACTTATCCGGTGATTGTCAATGCTAGTTTGAGTGATTGTGAAATTGAAAAATTGTTGCATGAACTTAGGTTGCATAGAAAAGCCATTGGATATTCTATTGATGATTTGAAAGGAATTAGTCCCTCAATGTGCATGCATAGGATTTTAATGGAAGATGACCATAAACCCTCCATTGAGCATCAAAGAAGACTTAATCCTATCATGAAAGAAGTAGTGAAAAAAGAAGTGCTGAAATTGTTAGATGCAGGCATTATTTATCCTATTTCTGATAGTGCATGGGTTAGTCCTGTTCATGTTGTGCCTAAGAAGGGTGGAATGACTGTGGTGAAAAATGACAAGAATGAATTGATCCCTACTAGGACAGTCACTGGTTAGAGAATGTGCATTGACTATAGAAAATTGAACAAGGCCACTAGAAAAGACCATTTTCCACTACCCTTCATAGATCAAATGCTAGAGAGGTTGGCCAAGCATTCACACTTTTGTTATTTGGATGGTTATAGTGGATTCTTTCAAATCCCTATTCATCCGGATGACCAAGAAAAAACCACTTTCACATGCCCCTATGGCACATTTGCCTATAGGAGAATGCCATTTGGTTTGTGTAATGCTCCGGGCACCTTTCAAAGATGCATGATGGCTATTTTTTCTGATTTGATTGAGGATATCATGGAGGTTTTCATGGATGATTTCTCCGTGTATGGTACTTCTTTTGATGCTTGCTTGTCTAACTTGTCTCGAGTTTTACAGCGGTGTGAGGAAGTTAACCTTGTATTGAATTGGGAAAAGTGTCATTTCATGGTAAGTGAAGGTATTGTGCTAGGGCATTTGGTTTCTAACCGCGGGATTGAGGTTGACAAGGCCAAGATTGAGATCATAGAGAAGATGCCACCTCCAACCTCGGTCAAGGGCATAAGAAGTTTTCTAGGACATGCCGGGTTCTATAGGAGGTTCATTCAGGATTTTTCAAAAATCTCCAAACCTCTTACTAACTTGCTCTTGAAGGATGCCTCCTTTGAATTTTCGAAGGAGTGTCTGGATGCTTTTTGCAGGTTAAAGGAGGCCTTGATTTCAGCACCTATTATACAACCCCCCGATTGGAACCTTCCATTTGAGCTCATGTGTGATGCCAGCGACTATGCTGTAGGGGCTGTTCTGGGACAAAGGAAGGACAAGAAGCTACATGCTATCTACTATGCTAGTAGAACTCTTGATGAGGCCCAAGTGAATTATGCCACGACTGAGAAAGAGTTGCTTGCTATTGTCTTCGCCTTTGAGAAGTTCAGATCTTATTTGGTGGGTGCCAAAGTCATTGTCTATACCGATCATGCTGCAATCAGGTATCTCTTGAGTAAGAAGGAGGCCAAGCCTAGACTGATCCGATGGATTCTTCTTCTTCAAGAGTTTGACTTAGAGATTAAAGACAAAAAGGGCACCGAGAATTTGGTTGCTGATCATTTATCTAGGTTGACTCAAGAGCAATTGGAGTGCACAAAAGAAGAGCTCGAGGAAGACGAAGATGACGATGAGGGTGCGGCTGAAGCGTCCGGTTCCGCTTCTGGGCGCTCCCAGCCCCTCGATACAATCCAATCCATGCTAAGGGCCCTGAACCAGAATGTGACGGGCGGATTTTCTGCGGTCAACTCCCGCCTGGACACTATCCATGATGAGGTCCACCAATTGCGTGATGAGTTTCATAGCTGGCGCTCCCCCAGAGACCAACCCCCACAAGAGTAGACTCCTCCTCATCCCTTGTACAGTGGTCGAATAATTGTGAGTACTCCTTTTTCCTTACGCTTTATTTTCTACATTGGGGACAATGTCGGATTTAAGCTTGGGGGCGGGGTGTATTTTCATCTTGCATTGCATATAGTTTGCATGATTAGTTGCATTTTTGTTTGCATTCGCATTTTATTTTATTTTATTTCATTTTATTTTATTTTGTGTTAGTAGCACTTTCTCCCTGCTCGATCCTTTGTAGGTTCTTGTAACGGTGCATGTACCATGAGTCCTCTTAATATGCCTTGGCTGTTGATATTGAAATTGCATGTGGACTTTGACTAAGATATGTTAGAACCGACACTCTAGACAAAAATGTCCTGGTGAGCTTTGTGGCCTTTCTTGGACTACTTTTGCAAAAGTCCTCTCGTTTTCTTCATGTGTGTGAACTCTCTTTGTGTGCTAACTCTAGAACTTGCATTAATATCTTCTTTGAGGCCACACTCACGACTTATGTGCATGACATTAAAAGGATTGAGGCATTGTTTTTATTAACCTTTTTCATCCTTTGCCACCCTATTTATGTATCCTTTGCTTGAAGCCCATTGTGCCTTATTGCCTATTCTTTGGAAGCTCCACAAAAGCATACCGAGCCTAAAAGTTCATCCTTCCCATCCGGGGATTAGGATAGTTAAATTGTTGTTGCTAGAGTGGAAGTCAAGCTTGGGGGAGGTTATATCATGGTGGTTAGAAATGTGCAAAAATTTGTATGCTGTCTCCTTTCCTTGTTCTCTATTGTGATGCTTCTTCTTTTCTAAAAAAAAAAAAAAAAAAAAAAAAAAAAAAAAAAAAAAACTGAAAAGAAGAAGAAGCAATTAAATAAAAGGGATTAGACACTATATATCATATGTAAGGGTTAAGTTGTATGGGTTTGAAGGTTAAAATTCATTGTATGGGTTATTTTTGCTTGGCGTTGTCTTGGTAAGATCCTCTTCCCCGGATTTAGCTCCTCATGGCCTAAATATCCCTATGCCCTATGTTATACCTTGGCCCCATTACAACCTTCGAAAAGCCCTCATGATTTTTGTTGTGTGCATGGTCTTTAGTGGTGGAGATTAAGAACACTGTTGCAAGCTTATGGTAGTTTAGCATTCAAAGTTGAGAATTAATATTGAGTGGAAACACATGCCTAAACACATGAGTGTGAGTGACTTTGGTCCTGGTGAGGTCTTGAGTGAAGGAACTGATTGTACTCTTGTCATTGATTGAGAAGCATGCTATGACGGACTTTGTCATTTGTTTGGCCTTTCATGGTTATTGGTCATATGTCTTTTGGATAGAAACAGCTTTTGCATATTTTGTGTACTCATTGTCATGTACTTGCTTGAGGACAAGCAAGGTTCAAGCTTGGGAGATTTTGATAGCATGCATTTAGACTAGTTTAGATCACGTTTATTTCCGTCATTGTGGTTTGTTTTGCTCCTTTTCCTTTTAGTTTTATTTGGTTTTAGTAGATTAGTAGAGTTCGGGGTCTACTCTTGCGTTTGTCTCATTTCAGGATCTTTTGGAGGCATTTTTGGAGAATGATGGCGTTGATGTGATGATGTTCGAGTGGATGGCTCGAGGGCGCGGATGATAAGAAGGAGCAGGGACCGAGGCCGATCAAAGAGAGTGTCCGAGCCAAGAACTAAAAAAAGGAGACTGAGCCAAATCCGGCCATTACCCGGCCGGATCACGCCCCTGCCCTTGGCCAGCACAGCGGCTCGTCAACTGAACGTCACCCGGGCCGTGACCCGGCCGGATGACACACCGGGTCATGTCAACTGAACGTCACCCGGGCCGTGACCCGGCCGGATGACACACCGGATCAGCACCCAGGAATTCGCCCGGATGACACACCGGGTCATGTCACCTGAACGTCACCCGGGCCGTGACCCGGCCGGGTTCCAGACCGGGTCGGGACGCCGTTTCGTTTCTGGCTCGTTTTATCCCGAGCGTTTTGCCTTCTATTCGTAGGGGGTATAAAAGCAAAGTGGAAACGGCTATTCCGGATATCTTGTAACTGCCTTAGACGTTTCTAAACTCTCAAAAACCCTAGGGAAAACTTGGAGATTTTGGCTAGCCTCGATTGTTGGAATCTCGTATCTCTTTGGAGAAGACAATTGGTATGTTGTTTCTTTCAATGAAATTGATTTCTCTTTCTCTCATGTCTAGCTAAATCCTCTTTTCTAAGGTTGGGTGAACCCAATGGTGATTTGATAAGGTTTGATTGGTGGTGTTTGATTGTATGGTTATGTGAATGTGAATTGATTCTATCATAGGTTGCTTAATGACCTAATTACTTTGTAATTGGGATTTCTAATTAGAATTTGAGACCGACCGGAGATAATGATAATTGGAGATTGATGTTAAATGGATCCCTAGGATAGAACTTGTGGGTTAATTGCGTGACCATCGATTTAACCCCTTGTGGTGCTTGACTATCGATTAGGTTTTTGGATGAGTAGATTCCGCTGAGACCGACCGGAGATGTTGTTTCTACTTGTCCATTGATCTATGTAGAACTTAATGGACCTAAATCGGATTAGCTTTATGCGAAAGTGATTGCTAATCGAATTTAGGTACATACACTATTGTCTGACCATGAAGTAGTGTTGATATTAGATAGTGAGACCTTCAATTTACATTTGCATTGAAATATAATTAAATATTGCTTAGAATTTATCGTATCACCATTGTGGGGAGCCTAACCTTGGAAGCCTTTTTCCTTGATTGATAATCTTGTTTTGCTTGATAATTGTTACCATTGAAACCAAACCGAATTACAACCTTTTCTTGTTTACGACTTAATCTATTAGTTGAATTGACAATTGGTACTACATAGTCCCAGAGTTCGACACCTTGGTACTACAACCGAACCCGTACACTTGCGGGGTAGGATTTGGACCTATCAATTAGGTAGTATTTGTTTAAGAATGACACCAAAGCCTAATTCTGAGGCATCTGTTTCAACTATCATGAAAGCAAAGGGGTGAGGAATATTAGCGCACGGTAGTCCAAGTAGGTGGATCTTTCTTTAGTCTTTGAAAAAGGGGGGCACAGATTTGTCTAAGATTAGGGAAGAAATCGGAGATGTAGTTTAAACATCCCAGGAACCTTTGTAGTTGATTTTTTTCTTTTATTTCATCTGGGAATTTGTTGGTAAACTCAATGCTTCTGTTTATCGGTCTGATTGTCTAGTTATGAATATTGTGGCCTAAAAACCTAATTTGTGCCTGGAATAATTTTATCTTTGAGGCCGATACAGCTAGTCCATTCTTTTCTATTATATATAAGAAGGTATTCAGGTGTTTGAAATGTTCTTTGATATTTTTAGAAAAGACTAAAACATCATCGATGTAGACTATTGTAAACTTTGAGTAAGGGTTGAAGATATCATTCATGATTCTTTGGAATTCTGAAGGGGCATTTTTTTAGCCGAATGGCATTACATTCCATTCATAATGACCAAAAGGGATAGTGAAGGATGTCTTATATCTATCTTTGTTTTCAATTTGGATTTGCCAAAACCCACTTTTCATGTCAAATTTTGAATAGATCTTAGAATCAGATAGTCTATTAAGGAGATCCCTTTTGTTAGGAATAGGGTATCTAATCCATTGTAAAGCTTTGTTTAAAGGTTTGTAGTTAATGACAAGTCTAGGGACTCCTCTTTCCTTTTCAGCCTGTTTGTTAACATAAAAGGCTGCACAACTCTAGGGAGACTTGGAGGGTCTTATGAGTTGTTTGAGCAGGAGGGAGTCTATTTCTTGTTTGTAGAATTATAGCAGTTCTTGATTCATTTGTATAGGTCTGGCTTTAGTAGAAATATCCATTTCTTTGAAATCTTTTTCATAGGGGAGAGAAACTTGATGTTTTTTCCTTTCCCAGAAAGCGGTGGGAGATTCAGAGCAGACACGTTTTTTAAATAATTCTTCTAGATCTAGGACTTTTCTTTGTAAACTAGGGTTTCCAAGTTTTTCTTCAGTTTTAAGGTCTGTTATTTTTGAAATGAGGGAATGAATGAATGATCTTTTTTTAGTTATAAGACTTATGGTTCTAGTTATGGACGAGGACTGTAAAGTAGATATGTCTTTTTGTTTCAATGGGGAAATGAATTCAAAACTTAGTATTTTCCTATTACTTCAGTATGTATGCCATAAGCATCTACTGTAAAAGGATATATCTGTGTTAGGAAGGGTGTTCCTAGGATTATTTGTTGGTTTAAGACTTTTATCAATATGAAGGAGTTGTTAAAACAATATTTGTCATTACAAATAGAGGCTTTAGGAATCTTGTAGCTAAGGTTCATTCTACCACCACTAGCATTAAGGATCTTTTCATGACTTTTGTGGTAATATTTTGAAGAGATTAAACCTTCACAAATACAGTTTAAATCTGCTCCACTGTCAATGAGAGCAAGTGTAGAAAGAATAAAGTCTTCTATTTTTATGGTAATATTAACATACCATTTCTGAAAGTTAATCTTGTTTATTGATGAGATAAAGGTATGTTCAGGAAGCGGAGATTCATCTTCTTTGTGTTGTGACTTGGAACTAGAGCTGAGACTATTATTAGAGGTTTGAAAGAGTTCTAGATGGGCTATTCTGGTCTCAAGTTCAAGGTCTTTGGTTTCATTCATTAATAATTGTCTATTGAGGGTTCCAATGTCTTTCTTGATTCCATTAACTTCAGCTTGTAAGTCTTTGACAGTGATAGAGGAGAATATTTTAGTAGGAGATTTCTTATTAATGATTTTGGAGATACTAAAAGGTTCTTCAAGTAAAGGTTGTTGTTATTTAAGGATTAGTTCTTTTAGTTTCAAGAAGTATTCTCGTTTTGTTTGAGGATCTTCAAGATCACTAATGAGTTCGAAGAGGACATCTTTCTCGTCACTTTTGGTGATAACGTTACAGAATTGGGTTGTTCCTAAATTCTCAGAATCCGAAGAATCAGAGACATAGACATCTTCCTCAGAGTCTTCTAAAAGGATTTTAGTAAGTCTATTTTTTAAACTATTGTCATCTTGACAGATTTCATTAATTTTCTGTTTTAGTCTACAGTTGTTTGCCTTATGGCCAGGTTTGCCACATTGATAACAGATGATCTTATTATCAGTCTTTCTTGGTTAAAATCTTCTTTTAGGTGGATAATTAGGTCTATCATATTTGTTTTCTGGACCAAATCTTTTGTGTTTATTTTTATAAACCTTTTTATCTCTATTAGAAGGGGGTTCTATTTTGGCAAGGCCAAAAGCCTCACAGAAGTTACCTAGTTCTTTTCTTCTAGATCCTTTTTCTCTACCATATTTGGCCTGTATTTTCAATTCGGAGCAAAGGGCTAACCCTTCTTTTTTGACAAAAGCTGTTAGTTGACCATAGGTCATGTCTTTCCACGGAATTTCTTCTGTTTGAATTTCATCTTTTATTTTCTGAATTATTCTATCAACAAATAAGTTTGGAAGACCTGTAACAAAACGTTCCTTCCAATAGCCCTTATTGCAGTCATTTTTTTTGTAGATGTAAGACAGGAAAACATCTTTATACCACCTATAGTCACTAAGGGTTCTACATCTAAGATTAGAAAGGATCTCTCTGTTGGCTTGGATTTCCTCTCTGTTTTTAGAAAAGTTATTGAACCCCTTTTTAAGGAGTTTAATATCAAGAGTAAGAGTACTACTGATTCTTGGGTCTGTCATATCAACTGTAAAATTAGGAGAACAGTTGAAGAAGATCGGGCCATTATAGATATTGGTCTGAATAACAGCAATTAAGGAGTCTTTGTAAGAAAGGAGTCTGTCATCTCTAAGGGCTATAAAGACTGGGGTGTCTATTCCTAGTCTGGCTAAAGGTTTAAGAACAACTTGAATTAGCCCTATGTGGATATACTTGTAGTTCTTTTTTAGATATTCTTCAATAGCTATAGAAGATAGTAATTGAAGAGTCAGTTGTTCCTTGTCTAGGCTGAGTGTTTCTTCATGACTCTTAACACTAAGGGCTGTTTTAAAGTCTATCCATCCTATTCGGTAAATGGATTGTATAGACTGTTGTGGTATGTTCCAATCATTATTATTTTCTTCGTACAGATTTTCATTACTATGAACAACAGGGGTGCTAGATGAACTAGAACCTCTATGCAGCATACGTCTGAATTGTAGTGCCATAATTAAAAATGTTTTTAGGAACTGTTTATCTTAGTCGGAAATGTTACTTTTACCAAATGGCGTGGGACCAATGACCTGGACCACCCTTTCCAGCGGGCTAAACCAACGGCTTTACGCGATACGTCCACGCACTGTTTAGCAATAGTAACAAGTATGACCTTGATAAATAGTATCTAAACATGTAATAATTATAATACTATAACCGAGTTGAATCTTATAAGGACCCTACCATCACCACTTTCTTCTATGTGGGAAATTTCAGTTCTTTCAAGATCATCTGGAGGACAATCATGTTTTAGTTCAAGAGCCATTTGGTAACAGTAACATTTCCGACTAAGATAAACAGTTCCTAAAAACGTAATTAATTATGGCACTACAATTCAGACGTATGCTGCATAGAGGTTCTAGTTCATCTAGCACCCCTATTGTTCATAGTAATGAAAATATGTACGAAGAAAATAATAATGATTGGAATATACCACAACAGTCTATACAATCCATTTACAGAATAGGATGGACAGACTTTAAAACAGCCCTTAGTGTTAAGAGTCATGAAGAAACACTCAGCCTAGACAAGGAACAACTGACTCTTCAATTACTATCTGACAAGGATCACGTTGGGGCGAGCTTCAGTGCAAGAGAATGGCCGGAAACAACACCGACGACACCCGGGGAGGCGGACTTTGACGCGGGCTGTAGGGAGGCGCTGAAGGGGGATGGAGGCGCACTTGGTCTCCCGAGGTGGCAGAGGGTGTTAGGAGTGGAGGCCCAGGAGGGTGCGTGGTGGCGCCGGCGTGCGCCTTGAGTTATGGATGGTGGAAGGGCGGCGGTCTTGGCAGGGAACCGAGCGGTGGAGGGCGATTAGGGTTTAGTTTTGTGGGAGGCATTGAGGAGGCGTTTTATGGTGGTTGGTTGGCATAAGGGGAGTACTTTGAGGGGTGGAAGTGGTGGCGGCGAAAGGGTGGAGGGGTCGAGGGATAGACTACACCAAGTGGATGTGACTCACCACATAGTGTAGGGTTCTTGAACCTAGCTTGGATGTGACGCACCAAGGGGGTTCAAGGGGCGACTTAGACTGCTTTGATATGACTCACAAAGTAGACCAAATTGCATGAGCTTAAAGAAGAAATTCTCTCTTGGGAGTGTTTTTATTCAAATTCAAGCTAAAGGAAAACAAATGAGGGGGGGTGGCCTTATAACCCTAGCAAGCCGTCCCATAAGTGTTTGTTTTCCAGAAATTAAAGCCTAAAAACATGCATAAAATGTAAACCCAAAGTCTTATAATGTCATTCAATCAATGCCTCAAAAAGGCCCTTGAATTGTGCCTTAAGTCTCGTTTGGCGCCGAGAGTGTCATCAAGGAGAAGAAGTCTCCTAGCCGGCTTGTTGTTGGCCCTAGTGTGGCGAGTCCAAGGTTGAGCTTGGCTTGTAGTTCCCTAGCCTTGGCGTGTGTGAGCCTCATGGGTGCGCCCTCCTCTTGGCTTGATGGCTCTTCTCGGCTATGCTCTTCATGGTTGGCTAGCCTTGGTGAGCGCCTTGGCTCGGAGGACTGGACTTGATGGGAAGGATTCACATCACTATCTTCTATAGCTATTGAAGAATATCTAAAAAAGAACTACAGGTATATCCACATAGGGCTAATTCAAGTTGCTCTTAAACCTTTAGCCAGACTAGGAATAGATACCTCAGTCTTTATAGCCCTTAGAGATGACAGACTCCTTTCTTACAAAGACTCCTTAATTTATGTTATTCAGACCAATATCTGTAATGGCCCGATCTTCTTCAACTGTTCTCCTAATTTTACAATTGATATGACAGACCCAAGAATCAGTAGTACTCTTACTCTTGATATTAAACACCTTAAAAAGGGGTTCAAAAACCTTTCTAAAAACTTCGTCATAATCTACATACTCTATTACAGAATCCTAAGTTCATGCACTGATCCCAAGTGTATAGTACCTCCTGTCCTTAGAGGAGAAACTATCCTCTTACAACTAGAAGTTGAGAGATCTACAACCTTTACTCCCAAGCTGATCAAATGGGAAGATATTACTATATCAAAGGCTCTTGAACTAAAACATGATTGTCCTCCAGATGATCTTGAAAGAACTGAAATTTCCCAGATAGAAGAAAGTGGTGATGGTAGGGTCCTTATAAGATTCAACTCCAGCAGATCTTTTAGACCTATACCCAGAAATCCTCATCCTTTCCCAGCAAGAAACTCTTTTTCAGAGTCTCTCTATACGGCTAGAGACCATTCTATAAAAGACCATTCTATCAGGGTTGAATTAGCAGTCATATTCCTAACCCCGTCAATGAACAAAATAAAGATGAATCTTTTCCCTCTTCCCCTACTCAGTGTGATATGGGAAGATACTCCTCCATAAATGTTATCACAAAAATAGACTTCACAATAGACAAAGATTATTTAAGAACAAACTTTGATTCCATAAAAAACAGGAGCAAGAAAGATTGGTTCATGAAAATAGACAAGATGGTCAGAGATAAAATAAGAGAATTATGATATTCTGACATGGAAAAATATAGGATCAATATCTTATTTTTCACATGGTTTCCTAATTATCTTAAGATTCAGGGAATAGAAAACCCTTTAGAACAAAAGTCTATTGATGTCCAAACCAGATTAACCAAAACTTGGAACCTTTTACCTTCAGGATCTACACAAAGTGTTCATCCTCCTTTACAAGGAATATAAATAATTACAAAAGATGGGGAGGTCCCTGTATAACCTTTTAAAAATCCTAGAATTGGTTCTTCCGATAACAGTCCTGCTACTTTAGAAGATGTTAAAAAAATACATCAACAGCACAACTATACCAACCAAATCCTTCACATAATAGTTGAACAAGTAGAATTAATACATGATAAAATCAGCACGGAAACTATCAAATTTCCTAAAGACATTTCTAGACCGCATCTCCAAATTCAGGGAATTAAAAAAGAAACAGCCAATAACACTTCTCTAAATCCTTCTCTTAGCCTCATGGAATTAATTGATCAAAAATTAAAAAATGTTACGATTAATTGTGTCGAAGAATGTAACAATAGTTCCAACACTGATTCTAGCAGTTCTTCTGACAATTCTGCAAGAGAAAATAGTTCTTCTAATCAAAAGACTATAGAAACCTTACAAACCTGTTTTGGAGAAAATCCCCTTACTATTAATAGGTTAAGAAACAACCATGGAAGGCCTCAGGCACACAGGAAATTATTTAGAAATACAGACACCAGAAACTTCTATCCTAGACCCTCTCCTCCTGACCTACAATATGAAGAAAGATCTAAGTTTAGATCCACAGATTATAATGGACAATCTATCTATGAATGGAATATAGATGGAAAATCTGAACACGAAATACTCAACACCTTACAAGAAATGGGTATGGCTAATATAGCCTATACTGTTGCAAGAAAAGACCCCAAAACTTGTTTCTCACTCTTAACCACTGGATTCACAGGCCAGCTTAGAAATTGGTGGGATAATGCTTTATCCTCCTTTCAAAGAGATGAGATCCTTGAATTTACCAATGATGATGGAGAACCAGAACCTGTCCACCAACTTATATACACCATTAGTATGCACTTCATAGGCAACCCTAGAGAGGAAATCCAAGCCAACAGAGAGATCCTTTCTAATCTTAGATGTAGAACCCTTAGTGACTATAGGTGGTACAAAGATGTTTTCATGTCTTACGTCTACAAAAGAAATGATTGCAATAAGGGTTATTGGAAGGAACGTTTTGTTATTGGTCTTCCAAACTTATTTGCTGACAGAATAATTCAGAAAATAAAAGACGAAATTCAAACAGAAGAAATTCCATGGAAAGACATGACCTATGGTCAACTAACAGCTTTTGTCAAAAAACAAGGTTTAGCCCTTTGCTCCGAATTGAAAATACATGCCAAATATGGTAGAGAAAAAGGATCTAGAAGAAAAGAACTAGGTAACTTTTGTGAGGCTTTTGGCCTTACCAAAATAGAACCCCCTTCTAATAAAGATAAAAAGGTTTATAAAAATAAACACAAAAGATTTGGTCCTGAAAACAATTATGAAAGACCTAATTATCCACCTAAAAGGAAATTCCAACCAAGAAAGACTAATAAAAAGATTATCTGTTATAAATGCGGAAAACTAGGCCATAAGGCAGACAATTGCAGTCTCAAACAAAAGATCAATGAAATCTGTCAGGATGACAGTACCCTAAAAGATAGACTCACTAAAATCCTTTTGGAGGATTCTGAAAATGAGCTTTATGTCCCTGATACTTCAGAAACTGAGAATTCAAGAACAATCCAATTCTGCAATATTATCACCAAAAGTGATGAAAAAGAGGCCCTTTTAGAGCTTATCGATACCCTTGAAGATCCTCAAATAAAAAGAGAATACTTCATGAAGCTAAAAGAACTAATATTTAAAGAACAACAACCCTTACTTGAAGAACCTTTTAGCATTTCCAAAATTATTAATAAGAAGTCGCCTGCTAAGATATTTTCCTCTATTACCTTGAAAGACCTACAAACTGAAGTTAATGGAATCAAAAGAGACATTGGAACTCTCAACAAACAACTATTAATAAATGAAACCAAAGACCTCGAACTTGAAGCTAGAATAACTCATCTAGAATTTTCTAAAAACCCTTACTCCAGCCCCCGTTCTCAACAAAAGGAAGAAGAATCTCCCCTTATTGAAGATTCTTTCATTTCGGCTATAAACAAAATCAACTTTCAAAAATGGTATGTTCATATTACCATAAAAATAGAAAACTTCATTCTTTCTACAGTTGCTCTCATTGACAGTGGAGCAGATCTAAACTGCATTTGTGAAGGTTTAGTCCCTTCAAAGTGTTACCATAGGAGTCATGAAAAGATTCTTAATGCTAGTGGTAGTCGAATGAACCTTAGTTACAAGATTCCTAAAGCCTCTATTTGTAACGAGAAACATTGTTTTAACAACTCCTTCATACTCATAAAAGGCTTAAACCATCAAATAATCCTAGGAACGCCTTTCCTAACACAAATATGTCTGTTTACAGTTGATAGATATGGCATACATACTGAAGTAATGGGAAAAAGACTTAGTTTTGAGTTCATTTCCGCGGTAGAACAAAATGACATATCTACCTTACAGTCTGCATCCATTAGCAGAACCATAAACCTTATAACAAAAGATCTTGATATATTAACCTCCAGTAGTTTCTACAAGGAAGCAGACAAAAGATCAATCCTTTAGAACTTCTTAAACGTAAATATCTTGCCGATTTTATACGATGAAATTTTAACATGTTTTCTATTCTACAGGACAAAAACATGAGTTCCCCAAAAGATAAGGGAAAGGAAAAGGTTGAAGCTTCACCCTCCTCCCAAGTCACAGTTGACAGGCATCCTCCATAAAATACTTCTGAAAAAGTCCATCTAGAATCCCCTCAAGGATTACAGACCTTATCTGCAAGGCATACACAGATAAAAGGTGTAACATCCAAACTTCATTTTGGAAATGTTAACCTTACAGTATTCCCTGTTAGGGATAACAAAAAATTTAAACCACTACAGGGGCTTATGCTCACTACAGAACAACAATGCTTGTTAGATAATCTTTGGCGGCTTCCTACCATGCCCCAGGCCTCAAGCAAAAAAGTTCAGTACTTAAATGCTCTTAGCATCTACTTCCATGATAATGGAGTAGAGATGAAACAGAAAGAAAAAGAGAATGCAAGGCTCAGAGAACAAGTTACTTTTGCCACAAGGCGAAGTTGGAAATATCTCCAAGCTCGTCTCTTGGATACACTAGCACAAGAAGCGCTTATACCACTTCTTGACGCTTGGCCCTAGGAAAAAGAGGTTCTAGTACAAAAGACAGAAGAAAGCCATTTGGTAGATCTAATTCAAGCCCAGAAAGAGCTTATCCAGATGTACTTCAAGGAACCAGGGTGGGAATTCAAGGGAGTCACTGTTCGGCAATTTTCGACTATTAAACCAATAGTAGGTGGCCCAACAATGATCACAGACGGACTTCTTAAAATCCTATTATTCCTAAACACATGCACCATGCCCAAATACCTCATCCTAAAATTCTTCCACCTAGGAATGATCCACAGTATCAGTTTCCAACCCGATATTGAAGGAAAAATAGAAGAGACCCTGCATACATTTGGAGAAAAGTTCCTGCTGATAGGAAGAAACATGGCAACTTTCGGACCAACAGTTGCCTATGTCCAAGCTTGATAGACCCTTGATCGGATTGGGAGCGGTGCAAGGTTTGATCCACAATTTGGAGGCAACGACAACCGGAGAAGGTGAAGAAGTGGACCGGCGTTCTCCTTGAGGGAGGCAACTTCTGCGGTGGTTCTAGGGCAATATGTTGGCACAATGGGAGTGGAAGAGAGTGGTGGTGGTGGTCGGAGCAGGTTGTGACGGTGGTGGGAGAATTGGCTTGCCCTAGCGGAAGGTGTCGCCAAAGGGAGCAAGCGGCAAGAAGGAAGGCGGCCTTCTTGAGGGTGGTTCTTTCCGCGGCGGAGATGGCGGCTTTGGAGGGCCCAATGGGGGTGTTACTGAGTGGTGGTGGTGGCTGGAGTGAGGCGTGGTGGTGGTGGAGGTGGAGGATATCGGCTGCCCTAGGTGGATATGACGCACCACCAAGAGAGAACCGTGGGGCTCAACCAAGGATATGACTCACCAAGGTTGAAGAGGGATAGATAAGGGTTCAATATGACTCATGAACCAAGGGTGAACTTCTGAATCAAATGCTCTCAAAGGAGTGAATTGGATTGATCAAAAGTTGCTTTTACATCAAGGATTACAAGGCTTTATATAGCCAAAACCGAAAGCAAAAGCAAGGCAATTAAAGCCAACTCTCCACGTCCCAAGAGGGATATCAAGGGTTTGGAATGCATGGACTAGATGCATTGGAAAAGACTAAGATTAAATGCAAAATGAAAGCAAGTGCTTAAGACAACTAGGTGAATGCACCAAATGCATAACTCTTCAAATTTCCACACGGCTTTCACACCATTTCCACACGGCTTCACATGGCTGAAATTGCTTCTTCATGGGCTTGGTTTGGGCTGGCTTCCTTTGGCCTTCAAGATGACAAATGGGCCTTTGTCATGCTCGGCCCCAAGTTGTGTGGAGAGGAGGCCCAAGTCGAGAAGTTGTTGTAGTTCCTTGGCCTTAGAACGAGTGATGCGTTTTGGTGTTGGATCTTGAGTTGACAATGGCTTGGCTTCCATGCTTGGTTCAAGATGTGAGGGATTCACATCAAAGCTACTATCCCAAAAGTAACGGAATTCACCATGATTCCGTCAAAAAAGGTAATATGTTTCTCCCATGGTGTTTCAAAGAATGAAGATTGGAGAGACTGGATAGGTCTGCAGCCCACCAACTTCACAATACACGAAGAACATGAGCTTTATAGACGCCACCAGGACGTATCCTTCTTCTACAAGCATGCATACCTCTACAATGGATGCAAGGGGTATAGATTGGCAGCAGAAGGACATTATACACAAATCTGGGTCTCAGATACATGGAGAATATGGCTACCATTCAGCGGAGATGGCCAGTTTGTTGATTGGCAGAAGTTCATTTCTTTGGATGATGAACTCAGACAAGAAGATGAAGATATGTTTGACACAGAAGAATGGGATGACATAAGCATTCCCGATACTCATAGAGACTACTAGCAAACCTGGAAGTCACCCACAGATCCATATACCATGTAAGCAATATAGTCCGAAGAAAAGAAAAGAAAAAGAAAAGAAAAAAGAAAAGAAAAAAAAAGAAGAAGAAAAGAAGAAAGAAGAAAGTTCCTATGTTTTCATTTTATATTTTCTCTCCGGAGGGTAATCTAGCCTGTTTTTAGATTATCTCCTTTGTATATCTTGTTACTTTGATAAAAGGCCCAAGAAGAAGATCTCACAGACAATAGACCCATCAGGCAGCAGAAGACAATAGACCCACCAACAAGAAGAACAGTCCAATATCAAGAATAATAGCCCAATTTGAAGAAACCCAAGAATGATAGCAGAAGGCCCATTACAAGACCAAGTAATGAAGAAAAGAGATTAAACAAAGACAAAAGACTTCACTCGCAGCAACAGACAAAAGGCCCACTCAGTCTTTCAAAAAGAAGACAAGACTCCACTCAAAAATAAGACAAGAATCCACCCAAAAAGAAGACAAGAATCCACCCAAAAAGAAGACAAGACTCCACTCAAAAAGACGGCAAGACTTCACCAAGCAAGACTCCACTCAGAAGCAAAACAGACAAAAGGCCCATTCAGAACTCCACTCACAACAGGAAAGCTCACCCGTGAAGGAATAGTACCAACAATTGGTACGGACAAAGGAAATCAGACTCCTTCCCTTCTCTATAAAAGGCAAAACCCTCAGTTGTTTTGAGGCATCCGATTTTAGACTCTCATGTGTTGAGAAACACCGTCAAAATCCCTCTCCCTCTTATAGTCTCCATAAGCTAGAAGGCTTCACTTGAAGTTCTTTGAAGCTTCACAAGATCGTTTTTCAAGTTTTCAACAATAGTCATGTACAACAGTCCTTGTAAGTTTATTATGATCTTATAAAAGTCCTAAGTTTTCAGTTCATATTTCTCTTCCTGCTTTAGTTTTTAAGTTTTTCAGAATAATTACTATTACGTTTACTGTTCATAGTTCATAGTTTTTACTATTTTATAGTTAATGTTCATAAGTCACTGTTCATATTACTATTCATGCTATAAATCTTTGTATTATTGTTCATTATGTTAATTATTACGTGTTTAGATACTATTTATCAAGGTCATACTTGTTACTATTTCTAAACAGTGCGTGGACGTATCACGTAAAGCCGTTGGTTTAGCCCGCTGGAAAGGGTGGTCCAGGTCGTTGGTCCTACGCCATTTGGTAACAGTAACATTTCCGACTAAGATAAACAGTTCCTAAAAACGTTTTTAATTATGGCACTACAATTCAGACGTATGCTGCATAGAGGTTCTAGTTCATCTAGCACCCCTGTTGTTCATAGTAATGAAAATTTGTACGAAGAAAATAATAATGATTGGAACATACCACAACAGTCTATACAATCCATTTACAGAATAGGATGGACAGACTTTAAAACAGCCCTTAGTGTTAAGAGTCATGAAGAAACACACAGCCTAGACAAGGAACAACTGATTCTTCAATTATTATCTTCTATAGCTATTGAAGAATATCTACAAAAGAACTACAGGTATATCCACATAAGGCTAATTCAAGTTGTTCTTAAACCTTTAGCCATACTAGGAATAGACACCCCAGTCTTTATAACCCTTAGAGATGACAGACTCCTTTCTTACAAAGACTCCTTAATTGCTGTTATTCAGACCAATATCTGTAATGGCCCGACCTTCTTCAACTATTCTCCTAATTTTACAGTTGATATGACAGACCCAAGAATCAGTAGTACTCTTACTCTTGATATTAAACTCCTTAAAAAGGGGTTCAAAAACCTTTCTAAAAACTTTGTCATAATCTACAGACTCCATTACAGAATCCTAAGTTCCTGCACTGATCCCAAGTGTATAGTACCTCCTGTCCCTAGAGGAGAAACTATCCTCTTACAACTAGAAGCTGAGAGATCTACAACCTTTACTCCCAAGCTGATAAAATGGGAAGATATTACTATACTAGAGGCTCTTGAACTAAAACATGATTGTCCTCTAGATGATCTTGAAAGAACTGAAATTTCCCAGATAGAAGAAAGTGGTGATGGTAGGGTCCTTATAAGATTCAACTCCAACAGATCTTTTAGACCTATACCCAGAAATCCTCATCCTTTCCCAACAAGAAACTCTTTTTCAGAGTCTCTCTATACTGCTAGAGACCATTCTATAAAAGACCATTCTGTCAGGGTTGAATTTAGCAGTCCTATTCCTAACCCCGTCAATGAACAAAATAAAGATGAATATTTTCCCTCTTCCCCTACTCAGAGTGATATGGGAAGATACTCCTCCATAAATGTTATCACAAAAATAGACTTCACAATAGCCAAAGATTATTTAAGAACAGACTTTGATTCCATAAAAAACAGGACCAAGAAAGATTGGTTCATGAAAATAGACAAGATGGTCAGAGATAAAATAAGAGAATTATGGTATTCTGACATGGAAAAATATAGGATCAATATCTTATTTTTCACATGGTTTCCTAATTATCTTAAGATTCAGGGAATAGAAAACCCTTTAGAACAAAAGTATATTGATGTCCAAACCAGATTAACCAAAACTTGGAACCTTTTACCTTCAGGATCTACACAAAGTGTTCATCCTCCTTTACAAGGAATAAAAATAATTACAAAAGATGGGGAGGTCCCTACAGAACCTTTTAAAAATCCTAGAATTGGTTCTTCCGATAACAGTCCTGCTACTTTAGAAGATGTTAAAAAAATACATCAACAACACAACTATACCAACCAAATCCTTCACACAATAGTTGAACAAGTAGAATTAATACATGATAAAATCAGCACGGAAACTATCAAATTTCCTAAAGACATTTCTAGACCGCATTTCCAAATTCAGGGAATTAAAAAAGAAACAGCCAATAACACTTCTCTAAATCCTTCTCTTAGCCTCATGGAATTAATTGATCAAAAATTTTAAAATGTTACGATTAATTGTGTCGAAGAATGTAATAATAGTTCCAACACTGATTCTAGCAGTTCTTCTGACAATTCTGCAAGAGAAAATAGTTCTTCTAATCAAAAGGCTATAGAAACCTTACAAACCTGCTTTGGAGAAAATCCCCTTACTATTAATAGGTTAAGAAACAACCATAGAAGGCCTCAGGCACACAGGAAAATATTTAGAAATACAGACACCAGAAACTTATATCCTAGACCCTCTCCTCTTGACCTACAATATGAAGAAAGATCTAAGTTTAGATCCACAGATTATAATGGACAATCTATCTATGAATGGAATATAGATGGAAAATCTGAACACGAAATACTCAACACCTTACAAGAAATTGGTATGGCTAATATAGCCTATACTGTTGGAAGAAAAGACCCCAAAACTTGTTTCTCACTCTTAACCACTGGATTCACAAGCCAGCTTAGAAATTGGTGGGATAATGCTTTATCCTCCTTTCAAAGAGATGAGATCCTTGAATTTACCAATGATGATGGAGAACCAGAACCTGTCCACCAACTTATATACACCATTAGTATGCACTTCATAGGCAACCCTAGAGAGGAAATCCAAGCCAACAGAGAGATCATTTCTAATCTTAGATGTAGAACCCTTAGTGACTATAGGTGGTACAAAGATGTTTTCCTGTCTTACGTCTACAAAAGAAATGATTGCAATAAGGGTTATTGGAAGGAACGTTTTGTTACTGTTCTTCCAAACTTATTTGCTGACAGAATAATTCAGAAAATAAAAGACGAAATTCAAACAGAAGAAATTCCATGGAAAGACATGACCTATGGTCAACTAACAGATTTTGTCAAAAAAGAAGGTTTAGCCCGTTGCTCTGAATTGAAAATACAGGCCAAATATGGTAGAGAAAAAAGATCTAGAAGAAAAGAACTAGGTAACTTTTGTGAGGATTTTGGCCTTACCAAAATAGAATCCCCTTCTAATAAAGATAAAAAGGTTTATAAAAATAAACACAAAAGATTTGGTCCTGAAAACAATTATGAAAGACCTAATTATCCACTTAAAAGGAAATTCCAACCAAGAAAGACTAATAAAAAGATTATCTGTTATAAATGCGGAAAACCAGGCCATAAGGCAGACAATTGCAGTCTCAAACAAAAGATCAATGAAATCTGTCAGAATGACAGTACCCTAAAAGATAGACTCACTAAAATCCTTTTGGAGGATTATGAGAATGAGTTTTATGTCTTTGATACTTCAGAAACTGAGAATTCAGGAACAACCCAATTCTGCAATGTTATCACCAAAAGTGATGAAAAAGAGGCCCTTTTAGAGCTTATCGATACCCTTGAAGATCCTCAAATAAAAAGAGAATACTTCATGAAGCTAAAAGAACTAATATTTAAAGAACAACAACCCTTATTTGAAGAACCTTTTAGCATTTCCAAAATTAATAATAAGAAGTCGCCTGCTAAGATATTTTCCTCCATTTCCTTGAAAGACCTACAAACTGAAGTTAATGGAATCAAAAGAGACATTGGAACTCTCAACAAACAACTATTAATAAATGAAACCAAAGACCTCGAACTTGAAGCTAGAATAGCTCATCTAGAATTTTCTAAAAACCCTTACTCTAGCCCCCGTTCTCAACAAAAGGAAGAAGAATGTCCCCTTATTGAAAATTCTTTCATTTCGGCTATAAACAAAATCAACTTTCAAAAATGGTATGTTCATATTACCATAAAAATAGAAAACTTCATTCTTTCTACAGTTTCTCTCATTGACAGTGGAGCAAATCTAAACTGCATTTGTGAAGGTTTAGTCCCTTCAAACTTTTACCATAAGAGTCATGAAAAGATTCTTGATGCTAGTGGTAGTCGAATGAACCTTAGTTACAAGATTCCTAAAGCCTCTATTTGTAACGAGAAACATTGTTTTAACAACTCCTTCATACTCATAAAAGATTTAAACCAGAAAATAATCCTAGGAACGCCTTTCCTAACACAAATATGTTCGTTTACAGTTGATAGATACGGCTTACATACTGAAGTAATGGGAAAAAGACTTAGTTTTGAGTTCATTTCTACGGTACAACAAAATGACATATCTACCCTACAGTCCGCATCCATTAGCAGAACCATAAACCTTATAACAAAAGATATCGATATATTAACCTCCAGCAGTTTCTACAAGGAAGCACACAAAAGATCAATCCTTTAGAACTTCTTAAAGGTAAATATCTTGCCGGTTTTATACGATGAAATTTTAACATGTTTTCTATTCTACAGGACAAAAACATGAGTTCCCCAAAAGATAAGGGAAAGGAAAAGGTTGAACCTTCACCCTCCTCCCAAGTCACAGTTGACAGGCATCCTCCATAAAATACTTCTGAAAAAGTCCATCTAGAATCCCCTCAAGGATTACAGACCTTCTCTGCAAGGCATACACAGATAAAAGGTGTAACATCCAAACTTCGTTTTACAAATGTTAACCTTACAGTATTCCCTGTTAGGGATAACAAAAAATTTAAACCACTACAGGGGCTTATGCTCACTACAGAACAACAGTGCCTGTTAGATAATCTTTGGCGGCTTCCTACCATGCCCCGGGCCTCAAGCAAAAAAGTTCAGTACTTAAAGGCTCTTAGCATCTACTTCCATGATAATGGAGTATAGATGAAACAGAAAGAAAAAGAGAATACAAGGCTCAGAGAACAAGTTACTTTTGCCACAGGGCGACGTTGGAAATATCTCCAAGCTCGTCTCCTGGATACACCCGCACAAGAAGCTCTTACACCACTTCTTGACGCTTGGCCCCAGGGAAAAGAGGTTCTAGTACAAAAGACAGAAGAGAGCCATTTGGCAGATCTAATACAAGCCCAGAACGAGCTTATCCAGATGTACTTCAAGGAACCAGGGTGGGAATTCAAGGGAGTCACTGTTCGGCAATTTTTGACTATTAAACCTATAGTAGGTGGCCCAACAATGATGACAGACGGACTTCTTAAAATCCTCTTATTCCTAAACACATGCACCATGCCCAACGACCTCATCCTAAAATTCTTCCACCTAGGAATGATCCACAGTATCAATTTCCAACCCGATATTGAAGGAAAAATAGAAGAGACCCTGCATGCATTTGGAGAAAAGTTCCTGCTGATAGGAAGAAACATGGCAACTTTCGAACCAACAGTTGCCTATGTCCAAGCTACTCTCCCAAAAGTAACGGAATTCACCATGATTCCGTCAAAAAAGGTAATCTGTTTCTCCCATGGTGTTTCAAAGAATGAAGATTGGAGAGACTGGATAGGTCTGCAGCCCAACAACTTCACAATACACGAAGAACATGAGCTCTATAGACGCCACCAGGACGTATCCTTCTTCTACAAGCATGCATACCTCTACAATGGATGGAAGGGGTGTAGATTGGCAGCAGAAGGACATTATACACAAATCTGGGTCTCAAATAAATGGAGAATATGGCTACCATTCAGCAGAGATGGCCAGTTTGTTGATTGGCAGAAGTTTATTTCTTTGGATGATGAACTCAGATAAGAAGATGAAGATATGTTTGACACAGAAGACTGGGATGACATAAGCATTCCCGATACTCATAGAGAATAGTAGCAAACCTGAAAGTCACCCACAGATACATATACCATGTAAGCAATATAGTCCGAAGAAAAGAAAAGAAAAGAAAAGAAAAAAAAAAAAAAAGAAAAAAAAAAAAAAAAAAAGAAGAAAGAAGAAAGTTCTTATGTTTTCATTTTATATTTTCTCTTCGGAGGGTAATCTAGCCTGTTTTTAGATTATCTCCTTTGTATATCTTGTTACTTTGATAAAAGGCCCAATAAGAAGATCTCACAAACAATAGACCCATCAGGCAGCAGAAGACAATAGACCCACCAACAAGAAGAACAGTCCAATATCAAGAAGAATAGCCCAATTTGAAGAAACCCAAGAATGATGGCACAAGGCCCATTACAAGACCAAGTAAAGAAGAAAAGAGATTAAACAAAGACAAAAGACTTCACTCGCAACAACAGACAAAAGGCCCACTCAGTCTTTCAAAAAGAAGACAAGACTCCACTCAAAAAGAAGACAAGACTCCACCCAAAAAGAAGACAAGACTCCACTCAAAAAGATGGCAAGACTTCACCAAGCAAGACTCCACTCAGAAGCAAAGCAGACAAAATGCCCATTCAGAACTCCACTCACAATAGGAAAGCTCACCCGTGAAGGAATAGTACCAACAATTGGTACGGACAAAGGAAATCAGTTCCTAAAAACGTTTTTAATTATGGCACTACAATTCAGACGTATGCTGCATAGAGGTTCTAGTTCATCTAGCACCCCTGTTGTTCATAGTAATGAAAATTTGTACGAAGAAAATAAAAATGATTGGAACATACCACAACAGTCTATACTATCCATTTACAGAATAGGATGGACAGACTTTAAAACAGCCCTTAGTGTTAAGAGTCATGAAGAAACATTCAGTCTAGACAAAGAACAACTGACTCTTCAATTACTATCTTCTATAGCTATTGAAGAATATCTAAAAAAGAACTATAGGTATATCCACATAGGGCTAATTCAAGTTGCTCTTAAACCTTTAGTCAGACTAGGAATAGACACCCCAGTCTTTATAGCCCTTAGAGATGACAGACTCCTTTCTTACAAAGACTCATTAATTGCTGTTATTCAGACCAATATCTATAATGGCCCGATCTTCTTCAACTGTTCAACTAATTTTATAGTTGATATGGCAGACCCAAGAATCAGTAGTACTCTTACTCTTGATATTAAACTCCTTAAAAAGGGGTTTAAAAACCTTTCTAAAAACTTCATCATAATCTACAGACTCCATTACAGAATCCTAAGTTCCTGCACTGATCCCAAGTGTATAGTACCTCCTGTCCCTAGAGGAGAAACTATCCTCTTATAACTAGAAGCTAAGAGATCTACAACCTTTACTCCCAAGCTGATAAAATGGGAAGATATTACTATACCAGAGGCTCTTGAACTAAAACATGATTGTACTCCAGATGATCTTGAAAGAACTGAAATTTCCCAAATAGAAGAAAGTGGTGATGGTAGGGTCCTTATAAGATTCAACTCCAGCAGATCTTTTAGACCTATACCCAGAAATCCTCATCGTTTCCCAGCAAGAAACTCTTTTTCAGAGTCTCTCTATACGGCTAGAGACCATTCTATAAAAGACCATTCTGTCAGGGTTGAATTTAGCAGTCTTATTCCTAACCCCGTTAATGAACAAAATAAAGATGAATCTTTTCCCTCTTCCCCTACTCAGAGTGATATGGGAAGATACTCCTCCATAAATTTTGTCACAAAAATAGACTTCACAATAGACAAAGATTATTTAAGAACAGACTTTGATTCCATAAAAAACAGGACCAAGAAAGATTGGTTCATGAAAATAGACAAGATGGTCAGAGATAAAATAAGAGAATTATGGTATTCTGACATGGAAAAATATGGGATCAATATCTTATTTTTCACATGGTTTCCTAATTATCTTAAGATTCAGGGAATAGAAAACCCTTTAGAACAAAAGTCTATTGATGTCCAAACCAGATTAACCAAAACTTGGAACATTTTACCTTCAGGATCTACACAAAGTGTTCATCCTCCTTTACAAGGAATAAAAATAATTACAAAAGATGGAGAGGTCCCTGCAGAAGCTTTTAAAAATCCTAGAATTGGTTCTTCCGATAACAGTCCTGCTACTTTAGAAGATGTTAAAAAAATACATCAACAGCACAACTATACCAACCAAATCCTTCACACAATAGCTGAACAAGTAGAATTAATACATGATAAAATCAGCACGGAAACTATCAAATTTCCTAAAGACATTTCTAGACCGCATTTCCAAATTCAGGGAATTAAAAAAGAAACAGCCAATAACACTTCTCTAAATCCTTCTCTTAGCCTCATGGAATTAATTGATCAAAAATTAAAAAATGTTACGATTAATTGTGTCGAAGAATGTAACAATAGTTCCAACACTGATTCTAGTAGTTCTTCTGACAATTCTGCAAGAGAAAATAGTTCTTCTAATCAAAAGGCTATAGAAACCTTACAAACCTGCTTTGGAGAAAATCCCCTTACTATTAATAGGTTAAGAAACAACCATGGAAGGCCTCAGGCACACAGGAAAATATTTAGAAATACAGACACCAGAAACTTCTATCCTAGACCCTCTCCTCCTGACCTACAATATGAAGAAAGATCTAAGTTTAGATCCACAGATTATAATGGACAATCTATCTATGAATGGAATATAGATGAAAAATCTGAACACGAAATACTCAACACCTTACAAGAAATGGGTATGGCTAATATAGCATATACTGTTGCAAGAAAAGACCCTAAAACTTGTTTCTCACTCTTAACCACTGGATTCACAGGCCAGCTTAGAAATTGGTGGGATAATGCTTTATCCTCCTTTCAAAGAGATGAGATCCTTGAATTTACCAATGATGATGGAGAACCAGAACATGTCCACCAACTTATATACACCATTAGTATGCACTTCATAGGCAACCCAGAGAGGAAATCCAAGCCAACAGAGAGATCCTTTCTAATCTTAGATGTAGAGCCCTTAGTGACTATAGGTGGTACAAAGATGTTTTCCTGTCTTACATCTACAAATGAAATGATTGTAATAAGGGTTATTGGAAGGAACGTTTTGATACTGGTCTTCCAAACTTATTTGCTGACAGAATAATTCAGAAAATAAAAGACGAAATTCAAACAGAAGAAATTCCTGGAAAGACATGACCTATGGTCAACTAACAACTTTTGTCAACAAAGAAGGTTTAGCCCTTTGCTCCGAATTGAAAATACAGGCCAAATATGGTAGAGAAAAAGGATCTAGAAGAAAAGAACTAGGTAACTTTTGTGAGGCTTTTGGCCTTACCAAAATAGACCCCCTTCTAATAAAGATAAAAAGGTTTATAAAAATAAACACAAAAGATTTGGTCCTGAAAACAATTATGAAAGACCTAATTATCCACCTAAAAGGAAATTCCAACCAAGAAAGACTAATAAAAAGATTATCTGTTATAAATGCGGAAAACCAGAACATAAGGCAGACAATTGCAGTCTCAAACAAAAGATCAATGAAATCTGTCAGGATGACAGTACCCTAGAAGATAGACTCACTAAAATCCTTTTGGAGAATTTTGAGAATGAGTTTTATGTCCCTGATACTTCAGAAACTGAGAATTCAGGAACAACCCAATTTTGCAATGTTATCACCAAAAGTGATGAAAAAGAGGCCCTTTTAGAGCTTATCGATACCCTTGAAGATCCTCAAATAAAAAGAGAATACTTCATGAAGCTAAAAGAACTAATATTTAAAGAACAACAACCCTTACTTGAAGAACCTTTTAGCATTTCCAAAATTATTAATAAGAAGTCGCCTGCTATGATATTTTCCTCCATTACCTTGAAAAATCTACAAACTAAAGTTAATGGAATCAAAAGAGACATTGGAACTCTCAACAAACAACTATTAATAAATGAAACCAAATACCTCGAACTTGAAACTAGAATAGCTCATCTAGAATTTTCTAAAAACCCTTACTCCAGCCCCCGTTCTCAACAAAAGGAAGAAGAATCTCCCCTTATTGAAGATTCTTTCATTTCGGCTATAAACAAAATCAACTTTCAAAAATGGTATGTTCATATTACCATAAAAATAGAAAACTTCATTCTTTCTACAGTTGCTCTCATTGACAGTGGAGCAGATCTAAACTGCATTTGTGAAGGTTTAGTCCCTTCAAAGTTTTACCATAAGAGTCATGAAAAGATTCTTGATGCTAATGGTAGTCGAATGAACCTTAGTTACAAGATTCCTAAAGCCTCTATTTGTAACGAGAAACATTGTTTTAACAACTCCTTCATACTCATAAAAGGCTTAAACCAGCAAATAATCCTAGGAACGCCTTTCCTAACACAAATATGTCCGTTTACAGTTGATAGATACGGCATAAATACTGAAGTAATGGGAAAAAGACTTAGTTTTGAGTTCATTTCCGCGGTAGAACAAAATGACATATCTACCCTACAGTCTGCATCCATTAGCAGAACCATAAACCTTATAACAAAAGATCTTGATATATTAACCTCCAGTAGTTTCTACAAGGAAGCAGACAAAAGATCAATCCTTTAGAACTTCTTAAACGTAAATATCTTGCCGATTTTATACGATGAAATTTTAACATGTTTTCTATTCTACAGGACAAAAACATGAGTTCCCCAAAAGATAAGGGAAAGGAAAAGGTTGAAGCTTCACCCTCCTCCCAAGTCACAGTTGACAGGCATCCTCCACAAAATACTTCTGAAAAAGTCCATCTAGAATCCCCTCAAGGATTACAGACCTTATCTGCAAGGCATACACAGATAAAAGGTGTAACATCCAAACGTCGTTTTGGAAATGTTAACCTTACAGTATTCCCTGTTAGGGATAACAAAAAATTTAAACCACTACAGGGGCTTATGCTCACTACAGAACAACAGTGCTTGTTAGATAATCTTTGGCGGCTTCCTACCATGCCCCAGGCCTCAAGCAAAAAAGTTTAGTACTTAAATGCTCTTAGCATCTACTTCCAAGATAATGGAGTAGAGATGAAACAGAAAGAAAAAGAGAATGCAAGGCTCAGAGAACAAGTTACTTTTGCCACAAGGCGAAGTTGGAAATATCTCCAAGCTCGTCTCTTGGATACACTAGCACAAGAAGCGCTTATACCACTTCTTGACGCTTGGCCCTAAGAAAAAGAGGTTCTAGTACAAAAGACAGAAGAAAGCCATTTGGTAGATCTAATACAAGCCCAGAAAGAGCTTATCCAGATGTACTTCAAGGAATCAGGGTGGGAATTCAAGGGAGTCACTGTTCGGCAATTTTCGACTATTAAACCAATAGTAGGTGGCCCAACAATGATCACAGACGGACTTCTTAAAATCCTATTATTCCTAAACACATGCACCATGCCCAAATACCTCATCCTAAAATTCTTCCACCTAGGAATGATCCACAGTATCATTTTCCTAAAGCCTCTATTTGTAATGACAAATATTGTTTTAACAACTCCTTCATACTGATAAAAGGCTTAAATCAGGAAATAATCCTAGGAACACCCTTCCTAACACAGATATATCCTTTTACAGTAGATGTATATGGCATACATACTGAAGTTATGGGAAGAAGACTAAGTTTTGAATTCATTTCCCCGTTGAAACAAAAAGACATATCTACTTTACAGTCCTCGTCCATAACCAGAACCATAAGCCTTATAACAAAGGAAAACAAAGTCTCACGATACCCTATTCCTAACAAAAGAGATTTACTCAATAAAATCTGTTGGTTAAACCTCCAGTATTTCCTACAGGGAAGCAGTTATTCGTACTTGATCTTTTCGGAACATATTAAAGGTATAGATTTCAACCTCATTGACTTTTTGTTAAGATATTTTAACATGTTTTTAATATCACAGAATAGGAACATTAGGAACGATAAGGGAAAGGAAAAGTTGACACCTTTACCTTCCTCCCAAGTCACAGATAACAGACAACCTTCACAGAATACTGGTGAAGAAATTCATCAGGAATCCTCTCAAGGATTACAGGCCTTTTCCATGAGGCATACACAGATAAAAGGCAAAACGTCCAAACTTCATTTTGGGAACGTTGACCTTACAGTATTCCCTCAAAGGGATAACAGAAAGTTTAAAACACTACAGGGGCTTTTGCTCACTACAGAACAGCAGGACAGAAAAGAATCCCGCAAAAAGAGTTTTCACATTATGTGATTTACCGAGTATTAAAGACAGGATTGTTTCATAATTATGAAATAGTCAAAAAGAACATTACCTGTTACCAACCAAAATGGAAAGGATTTGCAACTTTCTCTGATGCAGATACAGCAGCCAAGAGAAGGTTTGGGCCCAATTTCTATATTGAGCCTGAAGATGTCAAAAGGTTTAAAGGTGATGCAACCGCACCATTATACCCAAAAATACAAATACTAGAAGCAGAAAATACAAGGCTCGGTGAACAAGTTGATCTAGCCACAGGACAACGCTGGAAGCAACTCCAGGCCCGCCTCCTCGACACACCATCACAAGAAGTATTAACACCACTCCTTGATGCTTGGCCCCAAGGAAAAGAGGTTCTCATACAAAAGACAGAAGAAAGCCACATGGTAGATCTATTACAGGCCCAAGAGGAGATTATCCAGATCCACTTCAAAACACCAGGGTGGAATTTCCAGGGAATTACTGTTCGACAATTTCCGTCTCTCAAGCCAATAGGAAGCGGCCAAACGATGATGAAAGAAGGACTTCTTAAGATCCTGCTCTTCCTAAACAGTTGCACCATGCCTCAAGATCTCATTTTAAAGTACTTTCATTTAGGCATGATCCACAGTATTAGTTTCCAACTTGATAAAGAAGGGAAAATAGAAGAAGCCCTACATGCATTTGGAGAAAAGTTCCTTCTCATAGGAGGCAACATGGCGACTTTTAGACCAACAGTTGCTTACATCCAAGCAACTCTCCCAAGGGTGACTAAATTCACAGTTATCCCTTCAAAGAAGGTTATTCACTTTTCCCATGGCATTTTCAAGGAAGAAGAATGGAGAGATTGGATAGGATTGCAACCCTCCGACTTTATAGTTCATAAAGATCATGAGCTCTACAGACGCCACCAAGACTTAGACACCTTCTACAAGCATGCATACCTCTACGGAGGATGGAGGAACAAAAGATTAGCAGCAGAAGGCCACTATACACAAATCTGGGTCTCAGAAAGATGGAGAATTTGGCTACCGTTCAGCGGAGATGGACAGTTCATTCAAACAAAAAAGTTCGTCTCTTTAGATGAAGAACAAAGACAAGAAGATGAAGCCATGTTTGACACGCACTAGTGGAAAAAACCCTTTTTGAGGCTCCCTTTTAGAGGCGTACATAGTTCAAAATGCCTCAACAATGACTTAGGCAATCACTTTTCTTGGTTTTTGAGGCGGATAATTAATTTATACGCCTCAAAAACATCTTTTGAGGCGAGAAAATTAATATACGCCTCAACAAGTTTACGAAAAAACATTTCCCGCTAAAGTATTAGAGGCGGTCCAGGGTAAGGCCCGCCTCTAATTCTAACTAATTGAGGCGGGCCAAGTAGCCCGCCTCAATTAAAGCTTGTTAAGGCGGGCCTCTTAAAGCCCGCCTCAACAATTTTTTTTTCCTCTTTGCTTTTCTTTCTCTCTCCCTCTTTTCTTTTCTTTTCTTTCTCTCTCTCCTCTCTTTCTTTTCTCCCAGCCCCGATACCAGCTCTCAGCCCTAACCCTCCTTTGCCTCCATCTCTCCCCTGAACTCCCTCCTCACGCTCTCTCTCCCTCACCCCGACCACCGGCGACCCCTTTCTTACTAACCGACATTGAACACACTTCTACTCCCTTTCCAATAAATCTTGCTCTGTCTCCCATCTCCTCCATCGCCGATCTCTCCTCCACCCTCAAAAAGGTGTTCTCTTCCACTTCTCGCCCAATCCCGGCATTCCAGCCGAAGCTTCTCGCCGAAATCACATCTTTTCCTCTGCATCTTCGTCGCTTTCGGCCTGTCGCCCATCTCGCCTCCCGATTTCACTAACACGGTAAGCGTGCTTTGTTTTGAGATTTTGTGTCCAAACGCTATTGGATTTTGGTCCTGAATATGTGCGAAATGTCGTGTTTTTAATTTAGGGATTTGGGGCTTCAAATTTTAGGGTTGTGAATTAATGATTGCAGCCTTCTAGGGATTTAGGGTTATCAACTCAATTAACCATTGTATTTTACGAAATATAGGATTAGAGATTTGGGGCTAACTTATTTACGAAATCTCATGTTATGTTTTCGCTGCTTTGTTCGTTTTTTCGTTTTGGTTTGATTTTAGTTCAGATATTATGTATGTTGCCTTATTTTTGAGCTTCTCGTGGAATTATGGGAGTTCTCTCAATATATAATGGTTTTCAATTTTTCTGGATTGTTTTGAGTCTGAAAACAAAGCGATCTACTGAGCTGCATGTATGCTTGTAAATTGGTCTGACAAGTACCTGCTTATATGCTTGTTTGAATGTGCTTCTTTTGAATCAACATGAAGTGTGATCTACTGAGCTGCAGGTTTTTGTGTTTCAGTATTGAAGAGTTGAAAACTTAAATGTTGTATATGTGCATTTATCAATGGAGATGAAGTGCGCCCTCCTCTTCCTGTGATAAGGGAAGCTCTCTATGGGTATGCACTGATTTTATTCTTGTCCTTTGTTTTAATGGTTTGAACAGCTATGCTGGACTATATTTTGTACTTCGTGATCTCTTATTGAATGTTTTGCCAACAGTATAGGAGGGGTATCGGATTGTTGAATGCTTTGTCACTGCACCTTTGTTGAATGCTTTACCAATATAAGTTAATCTCATGCAGTGGAATAAATAATTTGAGAATTAGATGCATATTTTTGACTCTTTGATATCTTCAGGATAGCCTTTTAAAAATATTTATGGGTTTACATTCTCCTTGCTGGATGTAGAAAGTTCAGCAATGCTATTTTCATCACTGACTTCACGACAAGAGTTCTACAAATTTATAGACCTAATCACAAGATTTAGTTTGTGAAATAATCATAGTGGTTTAACTTCTTCATGTAAATTTCTGACACTACATCTTTTAATGAGCACTACCTTTATTTCTTTTTTATATTTACTTTCCTCTAATTGGTATTTTTTAATTAAACAATCTTAATTTCACTTTCAAATAAAATAATTATGTTCTCTTAAATTTCGCTTATTTACTATGTGTTTCTCTTGCTCATAGAGCATCTAGGCCTGGTTATGCACCCAGTGGATCAAGTTCTGTGGTTGCTTTCCGTAATTTTGATGACGAAATGAGACGGCCTGGTGTATGGGATGGAGAACAAGGTGGTACATCTACTGTAGAGAAACCCCAAGACAATCTTGCTGCTATGTACAGGCCTCCATTTGCTTTGATGTACCAAGGGTCCTTTGAAAAGGTACTAGATTTCCTTTTAATCAGTGTATGTGTTATTGGTATATAGATTCTTATACAAGTGTGAGATGTTAACTTATTAAGGTTTTGCATACAAATCATATCTTATATCAATATTCTAGTATTGCTTTACTGGACAAAAAATGAACATACTCCAAATTTTCAGGCAAAAGTTGTTGCTTCTTCTGAGGATAAGTGGCTTCTTGTGAATTTCCAATCAAACAAGGAATTCAATTCTCATATGGTAAAGTTTCCCTGTTTGTCCATGTTCCTTGGGAAAAAATAATCCTTTCTCTTTTCTCTTTAATCCGGGGAAGATAAAATGGACTTTTTGGTCAAATAAGCTGGCAATATAAGGTTTCCTTGAAAGAATGTAGTGATCAGCACCTATATTTAGTTCATAACTTGCTTTTCTCCCACTTAAATTATATGCTAGTGGTGCTAAAAACCTTTGTAGATTTTCCCTTTCATTCTCATCTTTTATGCGTCTCTAACATTTACATACATGCATCACATGCTTGCAGTCTTTATTCGCATCTTTTAACGCTGTGATTGGATTTTTTTGCAGATTTTTTTTGCAAATAATTGGACTTTTTAGCCCGGATGTCCAGTTTTTTTTGTTCAAACACAATGCTTTTTAGCCCGGACTTACCCAGATCCGGGCTAAAAACACACTTGTTGAGGCGGGCCTTAATAGGCCCGCTTCAACAACCGACACCCACCCAAAAAAAAAAAAACACTTGTTCAGGCGGGCCTTTATAGGCCCGCCTCAACAAGTCCCTCGTTTTGGCGCCGAAGTAAGGGACTTGTTGAGGCGGGCTTAGGAGGCCCGCCTCAATAAGGTCCTTTTAGAAGCGTATATTGCCCGCCTCAAAAAGGGTCCTTACTTGTTACAGCCCCCGCAGTAGAGGCGAACGGTGTACGCCTCAATAAGTGTCAAAAGGCCCGCCTCTAAAAGGGTTTTTTCCACTAGTGACGGAAGACTGGGATGACATAAGCATTCCAGATACTCATAAAGACATTTAGAATTCCAATTCATCACCCTTGAAGCCCAAGACCCCTATGCCATGTAAGAAAAACAGTTTTATCTATTTTAAAAGAAAAGAAAAAGAAAAAAGAAAAAAGAAAAAAGAAAAGAAAAGAAAAGAAGAGACCTTATTTTTCATTTCGGGGGATAATCTAGCCTGTTTTTATATTATCTCATTTGTACATCTTGTTACTTTGATAAAAGGCCCAAGAAGAAGTTCCCACAAACAATAGGCCCATCAAGATGCAAAAGACAAATTCCCATTACAAGAAGAGACCAAGTTGAACAAAAGCCCCTTACAATACAAGAGACTTCACCTGCAGCAAAGGACAAAGAAAGAACCACTTGCAGCAGAAGACAAAGACCTACTCGGATCTCCACTCAGAAGAAAAGAAGACAAAAAGACCCACTCAAATCTCCACTCAAGAGAAAAGAAGACAAAAAGAACCACTCACAACAGGAACAGACAAAAGACAAGACTCCACTCAAAAAGAAGACAAGACTCCACCATCAAATCTCCACTCAGAAGCAAAGCAGACAAAAGACCCACTCAGAACTCCACTCACAACAGGAAACTCACTTATGACACAACAGTTCCACAAAGTGGTACGAACAAAGAAATTCAGACTCTTCCCCTCCCCTATAAAAGGCAAAGCCCTCAGTTGTTTAGAGGCATCAGATTTTAGACTCTCATGTGTTGAGAAAAACCTCACAAAAACTCTCCCTTTGAAGTTCTTAAGTTTGCGAGTTCTTTTCAAGTTTTTACAACAGTTGTTCCTATAACAGTCTGTAAGTTCTTTCTTATGATCTTATAAAAGACCTTGTTTCCAGTTCATATTTCTCTCCCTGCTTTCGTTCTTAGTTTTACTATTTAGAAAAGTCACTATTATGGTGTTTACTATTTAAAAGTTACTGTTCAAAAGTCACTGTACATATTACTATTCACGCTGTAAATAGCTATTTTACTATTCACTATTTTCCGTATTTCTTAGTTGAATCTAACTTAGTTGTTGTTGTTACTCAGTATTCTCTTCTTTCTCTAATGTCTTTCATGTCGTAAACAATATACACTTGTATATAGAGCTATCAAAATTTGACCCGACCCGACTCGCTTTTTTTTGGGTTGAGACCCGACCCGAAAAGTATTGGGTCAAAAGTGACCCGACCCGTTCGACCCGAAAATTTCTAGGTTGGGTCATTGACTCGTTGGGTCAATACAAATGTGTTTATATTTTATACATTAAATATTTTAATATATTTTATTATTAAAATATTATATAATAATAATTTTTTGATTTATTATTTTTTGTTTTAATTAAAATATTATTTTAATATTCATTTTATAAAAAAATTCAAGGCGCTCTCGACCCGCTGGGTCGACCCGAACTCGTACCTGACCCGCAACGACCCGCAAATTCTGACCCGCAATCGACCCGACCCGTAAATGACCCGACCTAGTATGCTTAAACCCGAACCCGACCCGTTTGACACCTCTACTTATATACCTTGTTGTAAAAGTGATAAAATTTAGGGAAATTCTTGTTGATGCCCTTGAGTTTAAGGTTATTCCTATTGGTGTCCCACGATTAAGTTTTTTCCGGTTGGTGCCCCTAAGGTTTGGGTTTGTTTGCTTCGTAGCCAAACTTTTTCATGTTTGTACCATTCCAGTTCAAATTGATTAAATCCAAGTTCACCATTGTATTTCTCGCCCTCAAATTAGTAAGATTTGACTCCTAAAATACCCAAATCCATGTCCGAACCATGTCGATTTGAATTCTGAAGCAACAACATGTTTCCAACCTTAAGAATTCAAATCGGAATGGTTCGGGTATGGATTTGATTGTTTTAGGAGTCTAATATACTAAGTTGAGGTCAATAAACATAAATATGAGCTCCGATTTGATCAATTTGAAGAGAAAAGATACAGATATGGAAAATTTTGGTTACAAAGCGAACAAACCAAAACCTTAGGGGTACCAACTAAAAAAAACTTATATCGTGGGACACCAACATGAATAACCCTAAACTCATGAGCACCAACACAAATTTAATTTGCATGCATGTCGTAAAACAATATACACATGTATACATTGTTGTAAAAGTAATGAAATTTAAATTTGGATTCATGCCGTAAGAAAATATATGCATTTATACCTTGCTGTAAAAAGTGATGAAATTTAAATTTACATGCATGTCGTAAAACAATATACACATGTATACCTTGCTGTAAAAAGTGATGAAATTTAAATTTACATTCATGCCATAAGAAAATATACGCATGTATACCTTGCTGTAAAAAGTGATAGAATTTAAATTTGTATTCATGTCGTAAAACATTATACGCCTGTATACCTTGTTGTAAAAATGATAAATTTTAAATTTGCATGCATGTCGTAAAACAATATACACCTGTATACATTGTTATAATAAGTGATGAAAATTAAATTTGGATTCGCGTCGTAAGCAAAATATACGCCTGTATACCTTGCTGTAAAAAGTGATGAAATTTAAATTTGCATGCATGTCGTAAAACAATATACATCTGTATACCTTGCTACAAAAAGTAATGAAATTTAAATTTGCATTTGTGAAAAAAAGTATACACCTCTATGCCTTGTTGTGAAAATTGATAAATTTTAAAATTGCATTCATGTCGTAAGAAAATATACGCCTGTATACCTTGCTATAAAAAGTGATCAAATTTACATTCATGTCGTAAAACTAGGGGTGTTCATCCGGTCCGATGGACCGGATTTTTTCAGAAATCTGGAAAGGGTGGTCCAGGCGTATATGGACCAAACAATATTGTTGCCTTAAATGCCACACTTGCCATAATTTATTATCATGAAATTGGCTTACAAACTCCTGCAAGTATTGTTGCCTTAAATGCCACACTTGCCAGTGCGCTCTTCTTGTTTTCTTTCATTCATGAACATTTGAGTTGACAGGAAAAACTCCACAAGCAATTTCACAAAGGTGTCATTCAATCGTAGTCAGCTTATAATGACCTATAGGTAGCTCATAAACATTCCACAATCGTATCGTACACATGGTCATCTTATATGTATATAAGTAACTAAATTGCTACTGAAAAACAATACCACTTTTGACATGCAAAAAATGCAAGATTTAGAATTCACTCTATCTAATCCCATGGGTCTTCAAAGTGACACTTATATTTTAAGTTTTGGACCTATTCTAGCTTGTCAGCAAGCAACACACTCAATCACCCATAATAACAAAGTATTATGTCATTTTCCAAAGGATTATTTTTGTTGTTTCTTTCAAAAACCTTACAATTGTTTAAGATAGCCCTTTTCAAGGGAGGTGCTATGATGTGAATCCTTCCCATCAAGTCAAGTCCTCCGAGCCAAGGCGCTCACCAAGGCTAGCCAACCATGAAGAGCCTAGCCGAGTAGTGGTAAGTATTCCCGCCTATCACGCGGGTGACCCGGGTTCGATCCCCGGCAACGGCGCCAAATTTGACAGGCCTAAAAGTCGTATGCCTAATCAAAGAAATCCTAAAGTACCTACTAAAGAGTATAGCAAGCAAGTCAGGGTCGAACCCAAGGGAATCAGGTTATCAATTCTTGTGTTTTTTCAAGTCACTAACTAGGAACTGGGGGGGGGGGGGGTTTGTATGATTTTTGAACCAAGTAATTAAAACAAAGCAAGTAAATAGATTCGCAGGCAAAGGTTGTGAATATGATGGGGAAAAGCGCTACACCCGACAAAGATCCACACAACAAGAGATATGGTTGATCACTGAATTCTATTAGTCTCAAGTTCTTATCTTTCCTATAGTTGTCCTTATCCCGATCTTAGGTAATTATTAGTTCTACCAGCCCTAATAATACTTATTACTAAATCAAATCCGAAAACCTTCAAGACTCAACAAAGAAATAGCATTCAACCAAGGATTCAACAAGATACATGCAATAAAAACAACCCGTTACTATAAGCATGCAATTAACTCTCTCTCACGATGAACACTCGCAACCCGCTTATGTAAATCGTGTTTGCTACTAGATATGCAACCCGAACCCGGAATCACAAGTCCTAGCTATATGGATAATATCAATAAACCTAGGTGATCAGTCTAGATAAACCAATAAGATTCAATAAACATTCAAGCGCAAGAGAATTAATACAACTAGATAGGAAATCGAACAAGAGTAGAAAACTCACAACCAATCAATTGAAGGCTTCAAAACGTCAAGTGCAACAATGGAGGTTTAGTTCTCCATAGGGTTTGTGAGATAAAACTAGGGTTTGGTGGCAAAACAAAAGGTAACCTCCAAAAAGTCTTAGAAAGTACCTTAAATACTAGGGCAATTAATTCAGAAATAAAGAAAAGGAAATAACAAACTTGGAAATAAAGTTTCGGAAATAAAACAAAACGGGAAATAAAAACTCGGAAAAAGTCTTCAGCGCGCGTTCCATCGCGGGTGCGGCAACACCCATCGCGGGGTGCGGTGGATCTCCAGAGGCTCCAGCTTCTCTGATCTTCTCGCCGCTGGTGCGGCAGTGCCCACCGCTGGGTGCGGTGGCATTCCAGAACTTTGTTCTCCTTTCTGCTTGCTCCACCGCTGGGTGCGGTGGTCTTCGGCGCGGGTGCGGCAAGGCTCCAGTACTCCTTTGTCTTCTCTCAAGGCTTCTCCTTGCATCCTTCGCACCGCTCCTCAACTCTTCTCTTCCATGTGTCTCAGAACTCTGTAAATCCTAAGATTTCTTCACTTCTTGGCTTCTCATCCGGATCACAAAGTTAACACCAGAGAAGAGCCATCAAGACAAGAGGAGGGCGCGCCCATGAGGCTCACACGCGCCAAGGCTAGGGAACTACAAGCCAAGCTCAACCTTGGACTCGCCACACTAGGGCCAACAACAAGCCGGCTAGGAGACTTCTTCTCCTTGGTGACAATCTCGGCGCCAAACGAGACTTAAGGCATAATTCAAGGGCCTATTTGAGACATTGATTGTATGACATTATGAGACTTTGGGTTTGCATTTTATGCATGTTTTTAAGCTTTAATTTCTGCAAAACAAAACACTTGAGGGATGGCTTGCTAGGGTTAAAAGCCCCCCCCACCCCCCTCCCCCCCCCCCCCCCCCCCCCCCCCTCTATTGTCTTGGTTAGCTTGAATTTGAATCAAACACTCCCAAGAGAGAATTTCTACTTTAAGCTCATGCAATTTGGTCTACTTTGTGAGTCACATTAAAGCAGCCTAGGTTGCCCCTTGAACCCCATTGGTGCGTCACATCCAAGCTTGGTTCAAGAACCCTACACTAAGTGGTGAGTCACATCCACTTTAGTATAGTCTATCCCTCGGCTCCTCCACCCTTTCTCCGCCACCACTTCCACCCCTCCAAGCACTCCCCTCACACCAACCAACCACCATAAAACGCCTACCACAAAATCAAACCCTAATCTCCCTCCACCGATCGGTTCCCCGCCAAGACCGCCGCCCTTCCACCATCCATATCTCTAGGCGCACGCCGGCGCCACCAGGCACCCTCCTACGCCTCTACTCCTAACACCCTCCGCCACCTTGGAAGACCAAGCACGCCTCAGACCACCCTCCGTGCCTCCCCACAGCCAACGCCAAAGTTAAGCCTCCCCGGGTGCCGACGGTGTTGTTTGCGGCCATTCTCTTACACTGAAGCTCGCTCCAACGTGATCCTTGTCAAGTGGTATCAGAGCCACGCGAGGTTTGGCCATCTAATCTGTCTTTTTTACGTTCAAATTGTTCAGTTGAGGTGCAAGCTTAGGTTGCCTAGACAAGTGCTTCCGATTTTCGTCCTTTGTGTTGTTTGTTGTCTCCATTGTTTGCGTTGGATTCCTTTGGGTTGCCACGACTTCTGGAATTTTCCTGAGGTTGAAGACAACCGTTTGAATTCCCCTCAACCAATAAACGCCCCTCCATAATACACATTAAACACAAAGCCTTCAATACCCCCTTTTCTAGCAACTTACCTTATTTGGAAGCATTCATTGACCCTAATTATTTGCAGCCTACCTTAGCCACGTTTTACCTTGAATTTGGTGTATAATTTTGCTTACCTAGTTTCTGCATAAATCAAGTAGTGGATTTAGGTTAAGGGAATTCCATTTACACACACCTAGTGGCTAAGACAACACTAAAATTGTGCAAAAAAAAAAAAGAGGTTGTTGTCGTGAATTGCCCTCAGGTTTTGCTTGACTTTGCTTGCTACTTATGCATAGTATTGAGACTCAAATCTTGTAAGCTTTGCTCTTAAAAAAAAAAAAAAAACCCGGCCTAAATAGGAGAGGCCATAGAAAAAGTGAGCCAAAAAAAAAAAAAAAAATTTTACGTGAAGTATAAGCTTGTTTGTGGTTGCTTGGTTGTGTAAGTGGTCGGTACCTTCCTTGCCATTGCTTGCGACTCCGACTAGGTAGTGAAAGTATACACCAACTTTGCCTTTCCCACAAACCCTAGCTCGTAACCTCACTTGAGCTTGCTATTTCTTGTGAATAATTTGTGCTTAGAAATTTCAGATTTTGAGGACCCTTGTGTGTGCTCAAGGGACCATTTGCTTTGATTATCTTGTGGTTGTGTTTTAAGTGCTTTTGCTAGGTCTATCATGGGAGACAACTCCAAGGAATCCGATGGGGGCAAGGCCGCCTTGACCATCAACGAACCACCCACCTTACAATCCCTAATGGAGGCCCTAAAAGGGATAGAAAGTCGCATTGATGGGCACTTGATGGAGATCCAACAAGATAACCAAGCGAGCCTAAGAAGGCTAGAGGCTAAGATAGAGGCCTCCAAGCACAAGTTGGAGGACATGTCTAGGATATGTGTGAGCATTCTTCCCTCACAAATGGAGGCTCATTCTTCACACAACAAGCCAGGCGACATGGCCATGCCAACCTTGCTCGGTGCCTCCTCCAACCAAGCGCCGCCCATCCTTTCCTCTAGTGGCTTCCAAGGTATGAACTTCCCTACTTCCGCGCCTAAACCTTCTTTGCTTCCAGCCGTGGCCACTAACTTTTCAGGCCAAGATGTGAGAAGGCTCCATGAAGAGGTGAATGCCACCTATGAGCCACAAGGGAGCCAAGCTAGGCTCACGGCGCCTCTCACCCAACCACTAAGAAATGTCCAAGGCCGTAGGCAAGGCCAAGGCATGGGGCGCGCAGCTAGACAAGGCACAAGGAATGATGAGATAATTGATCAAGGAAATAGGTATGGGAGGCCACGAGAGCCATTCCTACAAGGTGACCAAGGCTACTACCCGCCAAGGCACTATGACTACGACCAACAAAGGATGCCTAAGACCAACTTGGACGTGGAGAAGTTTGGCAAGTCGGCTGACCCGGAAGAGTGCCTCAATTGGATTAATAAGACTGAACAAGTCTTTGATTTCCAAAACCTCAATGATGCCCAAAGAGTTGCCGTGGCTAGCATCCGCTTTGAGGGCTTTGCGGATCAATGGTGGGCCGAGCACAAGGAGGAAAGGGCACAAGCCGGCTATGACCCCATTGACACTTGGGAAGAGCTCAAATAGGCACTTAAGCATAGGTTTGTCCCGGAGAACTTTGCAGCCCGGATCCATGAGAGGCTCCAAACAACTCAAACAAGGTAATAGGACCCCAGATGAGTATTATAAAGAGTTGAAAACTCTATTGTTTAGGTCCGGCATTAAATTCCCTAATGAGTATGTTGTGTCTAAATTTGTTGAGAATTTGAATATTGATCTTAAGGCAATTGTCACATTGCAACACTTTGCAAGAGGCATCTCGGTGGAAGAGGTCCTCCATTATACTAACCATGTGTACAGGACATTGCCCCAAAAAAAGAGCTATCCACCTAGCTCAAGCTCAAGGCCGTGGAGTAATGCAGGCTCAAACAACTCCACCTACACTCCAAGGCGCCAAGAACCAAGGCAAGATGCTGGCGCCATGCAGCCAAGGAGAGAGCCACCAAGACTGCCCCTAGCGCCGAGAAGGGAAGGTGAGCAAAGGACAAGTGAGATCAAGTGCTTCAAGTGCCTAGGCTGTGGGCACATGGACAAGGACTGTCCCTCTCGCCGTCAAGTGTTGCTCAACACAATAGGGGAATATGAGTCGGATGATGAGATGCTAGAGGAGCCCGGAGGAGTAGAGGAAGAAGAGGAGGAATTGCAAGTCAAGGCCGAGACACAAGGTGAGTGCTTTGTGGTTAAGAGGTCACTTATGGCCAATGAGGCGCCAACCCCCCCCCCCCCCCCCCCCCCCTCCCCAACCAAAGAGAAACCATCTTTCACTCAAGATGCATCATCCAAGGTAAACTTTGCAACCTTATCATTGATGGAGGCTCTTGTTGCAACATAGTGGATCAAGAGGTAGTGAAAAGGTTTGTTCTCCCTACCCTCACGCTCAACCATATACTCTTTGTTGGCTGAATTCTAACACTCCTTTGAAGGTTAGTGAACAAGCCAAGATAAGCTTTTCTATAGGGGGATACAAGGATGAGGTTGTGTGTGATGTGTTGCCCATGACCGCATGCCATGTCCTCTTGGGAAGGCCTTGGCAATATGATAGGGGTGTGATCCATCAAGGGGTCACCAATGAGTACTCTTTCCATCTCCAAGGTAAGAGAATCACTTTGCACCCTATGGCTCCTCATGAAATTATGGCTGACCACATTGATAGGGAGCAAAGAAAGTTGCAAAGGGAGAAAGAAGAGAAGAAGCTTGTATTGGCCAAGCCAAAGGAGGTGTTAAGTGCAATCAAGGGAAGTCAAGCTTGCTTTCTTATCATTAGTAAGGAAGTTATGATTTTCAAAGAAGAGCTAACTAGTTTGCCACCTCTTATTGCCTCTCTTTTGCAGGATTATGAGGACTTGCTCCAAGAGGAGGTGCCGCCTGGATTGCCACCAATTAGAGGCATTGAGCACCAAATAGACTCTGTGCCCGGCGCCACCCTTCCAAACAAGGCTGCATATAGAGCCAATCCAGCCGAGACAAAGGAGCTACAAAGGCAAGTGCAAGAGCTCATTGACAAAGGTTATGTGCAGGCAAGTTTGAGTCCTTGTTCAGTTCCTATCATTTTAGTCCCTAAAAAGGATGGCACTTGGAGGATGTGTATGGATTGTAGGGCTATCAATAACATAACCATCAAGTATAGGCATCCCATCCCTAGACTTGATGATATGCTTGATGAGCTCCATGGTTCAAGCATATTCTCCAAGATAGATCTAAAAAGTGGATATCATCAAATCCGCATGAAAGAGGGGGATGAATGGAAAACTGCATTCAAGACCACCTATGGCTTATATGAGTGGTTAGTTATGCACCTTTGGCTTAACTAATGCTCCAAGCACTTTCATGAGGCTTATGAACCATGTGCTAAGAGCCTTTCTAGGCAAATTTGTGGTGGTTTATTTTGATGATATTTTGGTGTATAGCCGTGGGCTAGAACAACATGCACACCATCTCCAACAAGTCTTAGAGGTCCTAAGGAAAGAGAAGTTGTATGTCAACTTCAAGAAATGCCATTTTTGTTTGGATCATGTGGTTTTTCTTGGTTTTGTTGTATGCAAGGAAGGACTCAAGGTAGATGAGGAGAAGGTGAAGGAAATCAAGGAGTGGCCAACACCAACCACCATGACACAAGTGAGGAGTTTCCTTGGATTGGCTGGCTTCTACCGCCGGTTTGTCAAGGATTTTAGTACCATAGCCGCTCCCCTCACCGAGCTTACAAAGAAGAATGTGCCCTTTCTTTGGAAGGAGAAGCAAGAAGAAGCTTTTAGTATCCTTAAGCATAAGCTCACTCATGCTCCTTTACTATCCTTACCTGATTTTACAAAAACTTTTGAGATTGAATGTGATGCATCAGGAATAGGACTTGGAGATGTGCTAATGCAAGAGGGAAGACCAATAGCTTATTTTAGTGAAAAGCTCAATGGGGTCGAGCTGAATTATGAAACTTATGACAAAGAGCTCCTAGCACTTGTGAGGGTCCTTCAAACTTGGCAACACTACCTTCTTCCAAGGGAATTTGTCATTCACACGGACCATGAGGCCCTAAAGTTTCTAAGGGGTCAAAGGAAGCTCAACAAGCGTCATGCCAAGTGGATGGAGTCCATAGAAGCCTTTCCCTATGTGATCAAACACAAGAAAGGGAAAGAGAATGTAGTGGCGGATGCTTTGTCAAGAAGGTATGTCCTCCTAACCACTCTAGATGCACGCATGTTAGGGTTTGCTTTCATGAAGGATTTGTATGCTTTGGATGCTGATTTTGGAGAATTATATAAAGCATGCTTAGACTTGGGAAGCAAAGAACAATTCTATATGCATGAGGGCTATCTTTTTTAAGGGACCTAGATTGTGTATTCCAAGTGGATCTAACCGTAGGTTATTGGTCCAAGAGGCTCATGGTGGAGGTCTTATGGGACACTTTGGTGTAGCTAAGACTTCCCTAACCCTCAAGGAACACTTCTATTGGCCACACATGCAAAAGGATGTGGAAAAATATTGTGCATCATGTGTGACTTGTAGACAAGCCAAATCTAGGTTGAATCCACATGGCTTATACACACCTCTTCCTATCCCTCATAGGCCTTGGGAAGACATATCCATGGATTTTGTGCTAGGTCTTCCTAAGACTAAAAGGGGAAGAGATTCCATATTTGTTGTGGTAGATAGGTTTAGCAAAATGGCACACTTCATTGCATGTCATAAAATGATGATGCCCCTAATGTTGCTAGCCTATTCTTTGAGCATATTGTAAGATTGCATGGCATACCACATACAATTGTCTTTGATCGTGATGTGAAGTTTTTGAGCTATTTTTGGAAGTCCTTGTGGGCTAAGTTGGGGACCAAGTTGCTCTTCTCTACCACATGCCACCCCCAAACCGATGGACAAACTGAGGTAGTGAATAGAACTCTTGGTGCCTTGCTTAGGTCTTTGCTTAAGACTAACTTGCGCAGGTGGCAGGATTGCTTACCATTCATTGAGTTTGCCTACAATAGGGCCGTCCATTCTGCCACCAAGAAGACACCATTTGAGGTAGTTTATGGGCGCAACCCTACCACTCCCCTAGATTTGGTGCCTTTTGCAATTTCAGGTTCACAAAATGAAGAAGGCATGGATCAAGCGGTCAAGATCAAGAAGCTCCATGAAGAAACAAGGGACGCGCTAGAGAAGAGGACTATACAATATGCCAAGCAGGCCAACAAGAAGAGGAAGGAGCTAATCTTGGAGCCGGGAGAACTAGTGTGGGTGCACCTAAGGAAGGAGAGGTTTCCCACTCTTAGAGACTCCAAGCTCAAACCAAGGGGAGATGGCCCATTTCAAGTCCTTGAACGCATCAACAACAATGCTTACAAGGTGGACTTACCGCCTACATATGGAGTGCATGATGTGTTCAACGTCGCCGACCTAACTCCCTACTTGGTGGATGAAGAAGAGCAAGACCAAGGGCCAGATTCGAGGATGAATCCTTTTCAAGGATGGGAGGATGATGTGAATCCTTCCCATCAAGTCAAGTCCTCCGAGCCAAGGCGCTCACCAAGGCTAGTCAACCATGAAGAGCCTAGCCGAGAAGAGCCATCAAGCCAAGAGGAGGGCGCGCCCATGAGGCTCACACGCGCCAAGGCTAGGGAACTACAAGCCAAGCTCAACCTTGGACTCGCCACACTAGGGCCAACAACAAGCCGGCTAGGAGACTTCTTCTCCTTGGTGACACTCTCGGCGCCAAATGAGACTTAAGGCGTAATTCAAGGGCCTATTTGAGACATTGATTGTATGAAATTATGAGACTTTGGGTTTGCATTTTATGCATGTTTTTAAGCTTTAATTTCTGCAAAACAAAACACTTGAGGGACGGCTTGCTAGGGTTAAAAGGCCGACACCCTCCATTGTCTTGGTTAGCTTGAATTTGAATCAAACACTCCCAAGAGAGAATTTCTCCTTTAAGCTCATGCAATTTGGTCTACTTTGTGAGTCACATCAAAGCAGCCTAAGTCGCCCCTTGAACCCCCTTGGTGCGTCACATCCAAGCTTGGTTCAAGAACCCTACACTAAGTGGTGAGTCACATCCACTTTAGTGTAGTCTATCCCTCGGCTCCTCCACCTTTTCGCCGCCACCACTTCCACCCCTCCAAGCACTCCCCACACGCCAACCAACCACCACAAAACACCTCCCCAATCGCCTCAATGCCTCCCACAAAATCAAACCCTAATCGCCCTCCATCGATCGGTTCCCCGCCAAGATCGTCGCCCTTCCACCATCCATATCTCTAGGCGCACGCCGGAGCCACCAGGCACCCTCCTACGCCTCCACTCCTAACACCCTCCACCACCTTGGAAGACCAAGCGCGCCTCATACCACCCTCCGCGCCTCCCCATAGCCAACGCCAAAGTTCAGCCTCCCCGGGTGTCGACGGTGTTGTTTGCGGCCATTCTCTTGCACTAAAGCTCGCTCCAACGTGATCCTTGTCATGCTATATACATTTGCTAAATATACAGTGCATAGGCACATATATATAACACGTGCTCGTGCCAAGTTGGCAGGTAAATATAACACGTGCCCGTGTCATTTAACTACTCGTCGGGTATCTAATTTTGGCACGGGCACGTTATATGTGCACGTGCCTCTTTTTTTTCATTTAAACTTATTGTTTTTATTTTTTAAAAAAATATAGTAGCACGGGCACGTATCCCGTGCACGTGCTACAGTAATTTTTTTTTTTAGGTTTCTTAGTTTAATCAAACTAAGAAACTATGTGTAATGCTCCTAACTTGATTGTTATATTATTCGAATATCGATTCTACTAGGTATAACGTAATCCTAACTTCATTATCGTATAATTCGAATATCGGTTATACTAATTATTAGGGGTGAGCACGGGCCGACGAAACCGAAGCCCGAACCGAACTCGCCCGAAAAACCCGAACCGAACCCGAACCCATACTCCTTCGGTTCGGGTTTCGGGCCGCACTTTTTAACATTTCGGGTTTCGGGTCGGTTCGGGTCGGGTTCGGTTCGGATTTCGGGTTTTAGTGCATTTTTGGCCTTTTTTCCCCTTCGGACGCTGTTTAGCCCGAACCCGACCCGAACCCGAACCGAACCCGAACCGAACCGAAGTGTTCGGGTTCGGTCTTCGGTCCCATGTTTTTGGGCTTTTCGGGTTCGGTTCGGTTCGGGTCGGGTTCTGGCCCATGCTCACCCCTACTAATTATATTGTAATACTAACTTCATTATCGTATTATTTGAATAACAATTACACTAAGTATAATGTAATCATGAATTCATTAAATTATTATTCGTTATCATTCAAATATCGGTTATACTAATTATATTTTAATCCTAACTTCATTATCGTATTATTCGAATAACAATTATACTAAATGTAATGTAATGAATGAAGTTAGGATAATGAAGTTAGAATTACATTATATCGTATTATTCGAATATCGGTTATACAAACTATATTGTAATCCTAAGTTCATTATCCTATTACTCGAATATCGGTCACGCTAAGTGTAATGTAATCCTAACTTCATTAACGCATTATTCAACGAACGGTTATATTAAGTGTTATGTAATCCTAACTTCATTATAGTATTATTCAAATAACGGTTATACTAAATATACTGTAATCCTAACTTCATTATCGTATTAATCGAATAACGGTTATACTAAGTTAGGATTACATAACACTTAGTACAACCGTTATTCGATTAATACGACAATGAAGTTATGATTGCATTACACTTGGATTAACCAATGTTCATATATTAGGATAATGAAACTTGAATCACAGTATAGTTAGTATAACCGATATTCGAGTAATATGATAATGAAGTTAGGATTATATTACACTTAGTATAACCGTTATTCGATTATTACAATAATGAAGTTAGAATTGTAGTATATTTAGTATAACCGTTATTTGAATAATTATAATAAAGTTAGGATTACATAACACTTAGTATAACCGTTCTTTGAATAACACGATAATGAAGTTAGGATTACATTACACTTAGCGTGACCGATATGTGAGTAATAGGATGATGAACTTAGGATTACAATATAGTTTGTATAACCGATATTCGAATAATACGATATAATGTAATCCTAACTTCATTCATTACATTATTATTCATAGTTGAAATAATGTCAACAACACTCAGATTTGTACTTGTATTAATGGTACAATGAACCCGTATAAACTGAACCAAAAACAAAAGGGGCATCTCTTCCTCCCAAGCAGCAAGGCAATGTGTATCACTTAACAGCTAGAGAATTGATGAGGGAACCATCCTGCTTCATTTTAATCAGACTGCTCTCAATGTTTCTCAGTACTGGCTTGTAGCTGAAATTTACACCAAAGATTCCATCTATTGTCACCTTCAAAGTCTCAAGAGAGCAAAATGCATAAGAAATGTAGATGTTCAAAGTGAGAGAAACATGCGAGCAAGGGCATTGTATGCTTGTGTTGCTTGTTGGAGTTGCACAAAAAGTTGCATGACCTATGCAGACAATGCCTCTGCTCTACTCTGTTCTTTTGCAAGTTCACACTAAATTGAAACGAATGAATTATAAAACACCATCTCACCAAACACCGTTCCTGGTGTATAAGATAAGTATATGATGAGACCATTATGCTTTTCCGAAATTACCCACCTTCAGTGCTACTGCTTCATTATCTGCTGCTATTGAGCCATGGGTTGTGCTCACGGAAGCAGACTGTCCAGTGATTTGTTCGAGCCATAACTTATACAGCATACTACGGAGTTCGTTTTGTTTGAGACAATCTTTCACCTGGAATTGAACCCAGGTATTCATACTAATGAAAGACGTAAGAAGAAAGTAGTAAAGCGGAACATAATGAACAGTAATACAAAGATTTACAGCATGAATAGTAATATGAACAGTGACTTATGAACAATAACTATTAAATAGTAAAAACTATGAACAGTAAACGTAATAGTAATTATTCTGAAAAACTTAAAACTAAAGCAGGAAGAGAAATATGAACTGAAAACTTAGGACTTTTATAAGATCATAATAAACTTACAGGGACTGTTGTACAGGACTATTGTTGAAAACTTGAAAAACGATCTTGTGAAACTTCAAAGAACTTCAAGTGAAGCCTTCTAGCTTATGGAGACTATAAGAGGGAGAGGGATTTTGAGAATGTTTCTCAACACATGAGAGTCTAAAATCGGATGCCTCAAAACAACTGAGGGTTTTGCCTTTTATAGAGAAGGGAAGGAGTCTGATTTCCTTTGTCCGTACCAATTGTTGGTACTATTCCTTCACTGGTGAGCTTTCCTGTTTTGAGTGGAGTTCTGAATGGGCCTTTTGTTTGTTTTGCTTCTGAGTGGAGTCTTGCTTGGTGAAGTCTTGCCATCTTTTTGAGTGGAGTCTTGTCTTCTTTTTGGGTGGAGTCTTGTCTTCTTTTTGAAAGACTGAGTGGGCCTTTTGTCTGTTGCTGTGAGTGAAGTCTTTTGTCTTTGTTTAATCTCTTTTCTTCTTTACTTGGTCTTGTAATGGGCCTTCTGCTATCATTCTTTGGTTTCTTCAAATTGGGCTATTCTTCTTGATATTGGACTGTTCTTCTTGTTGGTGGGTCTATTGTCTTCTGCTGCATAATGGGTCTATTGTCTGTGAGATCTTCTTCCTGGGCCTTTTATCAAAGTAACAAGATATACAAAGGAGATAATCTAAAAACAGGCTAGATTACCCTCCGGAGAGAAAATATAAAATGAAAACATAAGAATTTTCTTCTTTCTTCTTTTCTTTTTTTCTTTTCTTTTTTCTTTTTTCTTTTCTTTTTTTCTTTTCTTTTCTTTTCTTTTCTTTTCTTTTCTTTTTCTTTTTCTTTTTTCTTTTCTTTTTTCTTTTCTTTTCTTCGGACTATATTGCTTACATGGTATATGGATCTGTGGGTGACTTCCAGGTTTGCTAGTAGTCTCTATGAGTATCGGGATTGCTTATGTCATCCCAGTCTTCTGTGTCAAACATATCTTCATCTTCTTGTCTGAGTTCATCATCCAAAGAAATGAACTTCTGCCAATCAACAAACTGGCCATCTCCGTTAAATGGTAGCCATATTCTCCATTTATCTGAGACCCAGATTTGTGTATAATGTCCTTCTGCTGCCAATCTACACCCTTTCCATCCATTGTAGAGGTATGCATGCTTGTAGAAGAAGGATACGTCATGGTGGCGTCTATAGAGCTCATGTTCTTCGTGTATTGTGAAGTTGGTGGGCTGCAGACCTATTCAGTCTCCCCAATCTTCATTCTTTGAAACACCATGGGAGAAACAGATTACATTTTTTGACGGAATCATGGTGAATTCCGTTACTTTTGGGAGAGTAGCTTGGACATAGGCAACTGTTGGTCCAAAAGTTGCCATGTTTCTTCCTATCAGCAGGAACTTTTCTCCAAATGCATGCAGGGTCTCTTCTATTTTTCCTTCAATATCGGGTTGGAAACAGATACTGTGGATCATTCCTAGGTGGAAGAATTTTAGGGTGAGGTCTTTGGGCATGGTGCATGTGTTTAGGAATAAGAGGATTTTAAGAAGTCCGTCTGTCATCATTGTTGGGCCACCTACTATTGGTTTAATAGTCGAAAATTGCCGAACAGTGACTCCCTTGAATTCCCACCATGGTTCCTTGAAGTACATCTGGATAAGCTCTTTCTGGGCTTGTATTAGATCTGCCAAATGGCTATCTTCCGTCTTTTGTACTAGAACCTCTTTTCCCTGGGGCCAAGCGTCAAGAAGTGGTGTAAGCGCTTCTTGTGCTAGTGTATCCAGGAGACGAGCTTGGAGATATTTCCAACGTCGCCCTGTGGCAAAAGTAACTTGTTCTCTGAGCCTTGCATTCTCTTTTTCTTTCTGTTTCATCTCTACTCCATTATCATGGAAGTAGATGCTAAGAGCATTTAAGTACTGAACGTTTTTTGCTTGAGGCCTGGGGCATGGTAGGAAGCCGCCAAAGATTATCTAACAGGCACTGTTGTTCTGTAGTGAGCATAAGCCCCTGTAGTGGTTTAAATTTTTTGTTATCCCTAACAGGGAATACTATAAGGTTAACATTTCCAAAACGAAGTTTGGATATTACACCTTTTATCTGTGTATGCCTTGCAGAGAAGGTCTGTAATCCTTGAGGGGATTCTGGATGGACTTTTTCAGAAGTATTTTGTGGAGGATGCCTGTCAATTGTGACTTGGGAGGAGGGTGAAGGTTCAACCTTTTCCTTTTCCTTATCTTTTGGGGAACTCATGTTTTTGTCCTGTAGAATAGAAAACATGTTAAAATTTCATCGTATAAAACCGGCAAGATATTTACCTTTAAGAAGTTCTAAAGGATTGATCTTTTGTCTGCTTCCTTGTAGAAACTGCTGGAGGTTAATATATCAAGATCTTTTGTTATAAGGTTTATGGTTCTGCTAATGGATGCGGACTATAGGGTAGATATGTCATTTCGTTCTACCGCAGAAATGAACTCAAAACTAAGTCTTTTTCCCATTACTTCAGTATGTAAGCCATATCTATCAACTGTAAACGGACATATTTGTGTTAGGAAAGGCGTTCCTAGGATTATTTGTTGGTTTAAGCCTTTTATGAGTATGAAGGAGTTGTTATAAAATTGTTTCTTGTTACAAATAGAGGCTTTAGGAATCTTGTAACTAAGGTTCATTCGACTACCACTAGCATCAAGAATCTTTTCATGACTCTTATGGTAAAACTTTGAAGGGACTAAACCTTCACAAATGCAGTTTAGATCTGCTCCACTGTCAATGAGAGCAACTGTAGAAAGAATGAAGTTTTCTATTTTTATGGTAATATGAACATACCATTTTTTAAAGTTGATTTTGTTTATAGCCGAAATGAAAGAATCTTCAATAAGGGGAGATTCTTCTTCCTTTTGTTGAGAACGGGGGCTAGAGTAAGGGTTTTTAGAAAATTCTAGATGAGCTATTCTAGCTTCAAGTTCGAGGTCTTTGGTTTCATTTATTAATAGTTGTTTGTTGAGAGTTCCAATGTCTCTTTTGATTCCATTAACTTCAGTTTGTAGGTCTTTCAAGGTAATGGAGGAAAATATCTTAGCAGGCGACTTCTTATTAATAATTTTGGAAATGCTAAAAGGTTCTTCAAGTAAGGGTTGTTGTTCTTTAAATATTAGTTCTTTTAGCTTCATAAAGTATTCTCTTTTTATTTGAGGATCTTCAAGGTATCGATAAGCTCTAAAAGGGCCTCTTTTTCATCACTTTTGGTGATAACATTGCAGAATTGGGTTGTTCCTGAATTCTCAGTTTCTGAAGTATCAGGGACATAAAACTCATTCTCAGAATCCTCCAAAAGGATTTTAGTGAGTCTATCTTTTAGGGTACTGTTATCCTGACAGATTTCATTGATCTTTTGTTTGAGACTGCAATTGTCTGCTTTATGGCCTGATTTTCCACATTTATAACAGATAATCTTTTTATTAGTCTTTCTTGGTTGGAATTTCCTTTTAGGTGGATAATTAGGTCTTTCATAATTGTTTTCAGGACCAAATCTTTTGTGTTTATATTTATAAACCTTTTTATCTTTATTAGAAGGGGGTTCTATTTTGGTAAGGCCAAAAGCCTCACAAAAGTTACCTAGTTCTTTTCTTCTAGATCTTTTTTCTCTACTATATTTGGTCTGTATTTTCAATTCGGAGCAAAGGGCTAAACCTTCTTTTTTGACAAAAGTTGTTAGTTGACCATAGGTCATGTCTTTCCATGAAATTTCTTCTGTTTGAATTTCGTATTTTATTTTCTAAATTATTATGTCAGCAAATAAGTTTGGAAGACCAGTAACAAAACGCTCCTTCCAATAACCCTTATTACAATCATTTCTTTTGTAGACGTAAGACAGGAAAACATCTTTGTACCACTTATAGTCACTAAGGGTTCTACATCTAAGATTACAAAGGATCTCTCTGTTGGCTTGGAGTTCCTCTCTAGGGTTGCCTATGAAGTGTATACTAATGGTGTATATAAGTTGGTGGATAGGTTCTGGTTCTCCATCATCATTGGTAAATTCAAGGATCTCATCTCTTTGAAAGGAGGATAAAGCATTATCCCACCAATTTCTAAGCTGGCCTGTGAATCCAGTGGTTAAGAGTGAGAAACAAGTTTTGGGATCTTTTCTTCCAACAGTATAGGCTATATTAGCCATACCCATTTCTTGTAAGGTGTTGAGTATTTCGTGTTCAAATTTTCCATCTAAATTCCATTCATAGATAGATTGTCCATTATAATCTGTGGATCTAAACTTAGATCTTTCTTCATATTGTAGGTTAGGAGGAGAGGGTCTAGGATAGAAGTTTATGGTGTCTGTATTTCTAAATATTTTCATGTGTGCCTGAGGCCTTCCATGATTGTTTCTTAACCTATTAGTAAGGGGATTTTCTCCAAAGCAGGTTTGTAAGGTTTCTATAGCCTTTTGATTAGAAGAACTATTTTCTCTTGTAGAATTGTCAGAAGAACTGCTAGAATCAGTGTTGGAACTATTGTTACATTCTTTGACACAATTAATCATAACATTTTTTAATTTTTGATCAATTAATTCCATGAGGCTAAGAGAAGGATTTAGAGAAGTGTTATTGGCTGTTTCTTTTTTAATTCTCTGAATTTGGAAATGCGGTCTAGAAATGTCTTTAGGAAATTTGATAGTTTCCGTGCTGATTTTATCATGTATTAATTCTACTTGTTCAGCTATTGTGTGAAGGATTTGGTTGGTATAGTTGTGCTGTTGATGTATTTTTTTAACATCTTCTAAAGTAGCAGGACTGATTTTATCATGTATTTTTTTAACAGCTATTGTATGAAGTATTTTTTTAACACCGTCTTGGTATTTTTTTTACATCTTTTTAAAAGGTTCTGCAGGGACCTCCCCATCTTTTGTAATTATTTTTATTCCTTGTAAAGGAGGATGAACACTTTGTGTAGATCCTGAAGGTAAAAGGTTCCAAGTTTTGGTTAATCTGGTGTGGACATCAATAGACTTTTGTTCTAAAGGGTTTTCTATTCCCTGAATCTTAAGATAATTAGGAAACCATGTGAAAAATAAGATATTGATCCTATATTTTTCCATGTCAGAATACCATAATTCTCTTATTTTATCTCTGACCATCTTGTCTATTTTCATGAACCAATCTTTCTTGGTCTTGTTTTTTATGGAATCAAAGTCTGTTCTTAAATAATCTTTGTCTATTGTGAAGTCTATTTTTGTGATAACATTTATGGAGGAGTATCTTCCCATATCACTCTGAGTAGGGGAAGAGGGAAAAGATTCATCTTTATTTTGTTCATTGACGGGGTTAGGAATAGGACTGCTAAATTCAACCCTGACAGAATGGTCTTTTATAGAATGGTCTCTAGCAGTATAGAGAGACTCTGAAAAAGAGTTTCTTGCTGGGAAAGGATGAGGATTTCTGGGTATAGGTCTAAAAGATCTGTTGGAGTTGAATCTTATAAGGACCCTACCATCACCACTTTCTTCTATCTGGGAAATTTCAGTTCTTTCAAGATCATCTAGAGGACAATCATGTTTTAGTTCAAGAGCCTCTAGTATAGTAATATCTTCCCATTTTATCAGCTTGGGAGTAAAGGTTGTAGATCTCTCAGCTTCTAGTTGTAAGAGGATAGTTTCTCCTCTAGGGACAGGAGGTACTATACACTTGGGATCAGTGCAGGAACTTAGGATTCTGTAATGGAGTCTGTAGATTATGACGAAGTTTTTAGAAAGGTTTTTGAACCCCTTTTTAAGGAGTTTAATATCAAGAGTAAGAGTACTACTGATTCTTGGGTCTGTCATATCAACTGGTTAAAAGTGAAAAACAAGTTTTGGGGTCTTTTCTTCCAACTGTATAGGCAATATTAGCCATACCCATTTCTTGTAAGGTGTTGAGTATTTCATGTTCAGACTTTCCATCTATATTCCATTCATAGATAGATTGTCCATTATAATTTGTGGATCTGAACTTAGATCTTTCTTCATATTGTAGCTCAGGAGGAGTAGGTCTAGGATAGAAGTTTCTAGTGTCTGTATTTCTAAATATTTTTCTATGTGCATGTGGCCTACCATGGTTGCTTCTTAACCTATTAACTGTAAGGGGATTTTCTTCAACCGAGTTGTAAAATAGAGTACAAGTATATCCTGAGTATTAACAATCACGAAGACATACTAATTTCTACCAGGACTCCTTACCCTCATAGGACCACATATATCCATATGAATGAGTTCAAAGGGACGAAAATTACTTACCTTTGTCGATGAAGCTTGTTTAAAAGTTGAAGGCTTGCATGTCTAAAGCGCTTGTTCCATAGCTCGGTGGCTTCGGAGCTAGAATGGAGACATAGCCTTTCCTTAGATATGTAGTCAAAATCAACCATATACATATTTTGCTGACAAGTTCCCTTTATTAGGACTTTACCTATACATATCTGTTTAATTTGACAATCATTTATAGTGAACACTACCCTATTCTTTCCTTTATCACATAATTGTTTTACACTTAATAGATCAAAGTGCAGATTGTCATAAAATTCACATTGTCCACAAAGATTAGGTCAAATACACATACCTTTCTGATTCCTAAAACTTCTTCCTTAGTTTTATTTCCTAAGGTTATATTACCTTCAGGGTGTTCACGAAGTGAGATGAACTTTTCTCGCGTACCTGACATGTGATTTGAGCATCTGCTATCTATGAACTAGGGAAACCTTCTCACCCGTTTATGCAATTAGGGGATTAGTTTTTACGTACACAGAACCCTTTTAGATCTAGGTATACAACCTTGATGTTTATCATTCTCAATTGGTCCTAAGTGTTTCTCCCTCCAAGCACGAGCATTGGCCTCATATTTAAATTTGAGACAACACTCTTTCTTGTAGTGGCATGCTTTATCGCAATGCCAACACACCTTGTGATCCATAAGGTTGACATTCTTGCTCTTCCATGTCCATATGGTTTTGTTGTTCTTTTGAGTATGAAAGTTGATTTGTGAACGTTTGGTATCAGAGCCACTATGCAGTTTTACAACTCGGTTGTAGTATTATAATTATTACGTGTTTAGATACTATTTATCAAGGTCATACTTGTTACTATTGCTAAACAGTGTGTGGACGTATCGCGTAAAGCTGTTGGTTTAGCCCGCTAGAAAGGGTGGTCCTGGTCGTTGGTCCCATACCATTTGGTAACAATAACATTTCCGACTAAGATAAACAGTTCCAAAAAACGTTTTAATTATGGCACTACAATTCAGACGTATGCTGCATAGAGGTTCTAGTTCATCTAGCACCCCTGTTGTCCATAGTAATGAAAGTTTGTACAAAGAAAATAATAATGATTGGAACATACCACAACAGTCTATACAATCCATTTACAGAATAGGATGGACAGACTTTAAAATAGCCCTTAGTGTTAAGAGTCATAAAAAAACACTCAGCCTTGACAAGGAACAACTGACCCTTTAACTTCTATCTTCTATAACTATTATCACTAAACCAGACTTCACAATAGACAAAGATTGTTTAAGAGCAGATTTCGATTCCATTGAAAACAGAATCCAGAAAATTTGGTTCATGGAATTCGACAGAACTATCAGAGATAAAATAAGATAATTATGGTATTCTGATATGGAAAATTATAGGATCAACATCCTATTCTTCACCTGGTTTCCTAATTTTCTTAAAATTCAGGGAATAGAAAACCATTTAGAACAAAAGTCTATAGAAGTCCAAACTAAATTAACTAAGATTTGGAACCTTTTACCTTCAGGGTCCACACAAAGTGTTCATCCTCCTTTGCTTGAAATAAAAATTAAAGCAAAGAAATAAGATGTCCCAGCTGAACCCTTTAAGAATCCTAGGTTCGATATTTCTAATAACAGTCCTGTTATTTTTGAAGATGATAAGAAAATAATTGATAAAATCAGCACAGAAACTGTCAAAATTAATCAAGACATTTCTAGACCTCATTTCCAAATTCAGGGAATTAAAAAAGAGACTCTTAAAAATACCTCTTTAAACCCTTCTCTCAGTGTCGTAGAATTCATTGTTCATAAATTAAGAATTGCGTCCTTAAACTATGTTGAAGAACGTGACAATAGGTCCAATACTGATTTTAGTAAATTTCCTGATAATCCTAAAAGAAAAAATAACCCTCCTGATAGGGACAAACTAGATAACGAATGTAAGACTGTTTACCTTGACAAAATAGAACCTCCTTCTTATAAAAATAAACACAAAAGATTTGGTCCTGAAAACAATTATGAAAGACCTAATTATCCACCTAAAAGGAGATTTCAACCAAGAAAGACTGATAAAAAGATTATCTGCTATAAATACGGAAAACCAGGCCATAAGGAAACCAATTGCAGTCTCACACAAAAGATCAATGAAATCTGTCATGATGACAATACCCTAAAAGATAGACTCACTAAAATCCTTTTGGAGGATTCTGAGAATGAGCTTGATGTCCCTAATACTTCAGAAACTGAGGATTCAGAAACAACCCAATTCTGCAATGTTATCACCAAAAGTGATGAAAAAGAGACCCTTTTTAAGCTTATTAATACACTTGAAGATTCTCAAATAAAACGAGAATACTTCATAAAACTAGAAGAGCTAATATTTAAAGGACAACAACCTTTTCTTAATGAACCTTTTAGTATTCCCAAAATTATTAATAAGAAATCCTCTACTAAAATATTCTCCTTCATTACTATAAAATATTTACAAACTGAAGTCAATAGACTCAAAAAAGAAATTGAAACTCTTAACAATAGTTCTAGCTCTAGTTCCAAGTCTCAACAAAAAGCGAAAGAAGATGAAACTCCCCTTACTAAACAAACCTTTATCTCATCTATAAACAAGGTTAATTCTCAGAAATGGTATGTTAATATTACCATAAAAATAAAAGACTTCATTCTTTCTACAGTTGCTCTCATAGACAGTGGAGCAGATCTAAACTGTATTTGTGAAGGCTTAATCCCTTCAAAGTATCACCATAAAAGTCATGAAAAGATCCTTGATGCTAGTGGTAGTAGAATGAACCTTAGCTACAAGATCCCTAAAGCCTCTAATTGTAATGACAAATATTGTTTTAGCAATTCCTTCATACTAATAAAAGGCTTAAATCAGGAAATAATCCTAGGAACACCCTTCCTAACACAGATAAATCCTTTCACAACAGATGTGTATGGCGTACATACTGAAGTTATGGGTAAAAGACTAAGTTTTGAGTTTATTTCTCCGGTCATACATAAAGACATATCTACTATACAGTCATCACCCATAAATGTAAGTATGAATCTTATAACTAAGAAAAGATCCTTCATCCATTCCCTTGTCACTGAAATATAGAGGAAAAACTTAGAAACCCTAGTCTACAAAAACAGATCCTCATCCTTGAGGAATTATTCAAAAAATGTGTCTGCTCTGAATCTCCCACAGCCTTCTAGGATAGAAAAAAGCACCAAGTCTCTCTCCCCTATGAAAAAGATTTCAAAGAAATTGATATTCCCACTAAAGCTAGACCCATACAAATGAATCAAGAACTCCTACAATTTTGTAAACAAGAAATAAACTCCCTCCTACTCAAACAGCTCATAAGACCCTCCAAGTCTCCTTGGAGTTGTGCTGCCTTCTATGTTAACAAACAGGCTGAAAAAGAAAGAGGAGTCCCTAGACTTGTTATCAACTACAAACCTTTAAACAAAGCTTTACAATGGATCAGATACCCTATTCCCAACAAAAGAGATCTCCTCAATAGACTTTCTGACTCTATGATCTATTCAAAATTTGATATGAAGAGTGGGTTCTGGCAAATCCAAATAGAAAACAAAGATAGGTATAAAACTGCCTTCACTGTCCTCTTTGGACATTATGAATGGAATGTTATGCCTTTTGGACTTAAGAATGCTCCTTCAGAATTCCAAAGAATCATGAATGATATCTTCAACCCTTACTCAAAATTCACTATAGTCTACATTGATGATGTTCTAGTCTTTTCTAAGAGCATCGAAGAACATTTTAAACACCTTAATACTTTCTTATACATAATAGAGAAAAATGGGTTGGCTGTTTCGGCCTCTAAAATAAAGTTATTTCAAACATAGATTAGGTTCTTAGGCCATAACATTTATAACCAGACATTCAAACCTATTAACAGAAGCATTGAATTTACTAATACATTCCCAGATGAAATAAAAGACAAAACCCAGCTTCAAAGGTTCCTTGGATGTCTAAATTACATCTCTGACTTTTTTCCTAACCTTAGACAAATCTGTGCCCCCTTGTTTCAAAGACACAAGAAAAATCCACCTCCTTGGACTATTGAACATACCAAGGTAATACAGCTCCTCAAAGAAAAGGTCAAAACCTTACCCTGTGCTAGTATTACTCACCCCTCTGCTTCCATGATAGTAGAAACTGACGCCTCAGAATTAGGGTTTGGGGGCATTCTCAAACAAAGGTTACCCAATCAAACTAAAGAAATCCTTGTTAGATACTACTCTGGTGCTTGGTCTGGACCACAAAAGAATTACAGTACTATTAAAAAAGAAGTCTCTTGTATCTCTAAATTCCAGGATCACTTATATAACAAAGAATTCCTTCTTCGTGTTGACTGCCAATCTGCTAAAGAAATTCTGCAAAAAGATGTTCAAAATCTTGTTTCAAAACAGATCTTTGCTAGATGGCAAGCTATAGTCTCTGTTTTCGACTTTAAAATAGAATTTATAAAAGGAAAAGACAATTCTTTACCATATTTTCTCACAAGAGAATTTTTACAGGGAAAATCCACTAGGTAAATGAAGTTGTACAACGATTTAAAGAAGGAAATTTACAGTCAGTGAAAAATTCCACTTTTCCATAATTCCCTTCAGAAAACTCGTTCTTCTTTCGATACATGCAATTACAGTGTCTTCGTACAAATTCTGATCGCATTGATTTCCTAAAACTATCAAATTTTCCTCTCGCAGTTTGGCTTATTTACAAGATTCAAAAGTTTTGTAAGTTATTATCCCCTTTTAAAAAGCTTTTCCTTTCTCATACTTTTCACTTAAACTTCCCAAGGATAAAAGAATTTTGTCCATGAAAGATCATTACAAAAGATGCAAAGCAAATCTTGAATCAATCTTGTGGATACCACCTATTAGAGAAACACTTGAGCTTGACGAAAGCGTTGAACTCATGAGATTTCTACAAGAGCTAGAGAAAGAAGTCAGGGATCGTCTTGCTTATCTTTCCCTTTGATAAAAGGCCTCCCCAGGCATGGACCCTAAAGACAGAAAACAGACTCCCCAGGACTATATCAGTCCATCTTCCTCTACTACCATGGTCCCAGTGCATAACAGATTTCAAACTCTCTCAAACCTTCCAGCCCTTCCCTACAACAAAGTCCATGAAACACCCAAGACTCCCGTCAAAACAGATCCCAAAAGAGACAGCAATTACTTCCTATATTTTCTTAAACCAAGTCCGATCACTTCAGTCTATCTCACGCCATGTCATGATCCTATTCCACAAAACCAACTGGAACCATACACAAAAAGACTCTTTCCTCCCACTCTCCATTGGTTCTCTGACAATCCCTCTAAAAACCAAAAATTCTATGAGTTCATCCTCGTAGACTCTGGCTCGGCAGAAATTTCTCACACCATGTGTACAATAGACCCCTCACGCATCTCCTTTTCCAAATGCAAAATACTCAATGTCATGGTTTCCTCAGATCGGACAGACCCATGGACCCTAAAATCCTTCTCTCTTCCAAATGCCATTCCCAATCTCCCAGGCTATTCTTACCAAGACTACAAAGATGCTTGGGAAAGAACTTTCCTGCTTAGACCATTTAACCACTCTTGGTTCTTCTTTTTTGACAAACACTACCCCAAAGGTTTCCCAATTTGGTTCTATGATTGGTGGCTTACTTTCGGGGCCTCAGAAAATATCTACCCAGAGAAGATAAAAAGGGCTTACTTCACTTACCAACACCATTCCGAAGACAGATACTTCACAAGATCCCTTTGTTTTCACCGTGACTTCGGTATTGCATGGATCTTTTGCTGGACTTATGAGACTCTACAGATACAACCGCAAAGCTATCCCCATACACTTTGTCGTCGCTTTAAAATCCGGTGGTGGGAAAAGTTTATTGTTTCCACTATAACAGTTGCAAAAGTGGAATTGTTTTTCCAGCAAAAAGGCCAGCAACTAACGATTCCTTCCACAACAGTCAAAGCCACTACCTCTGCTCCTCCTCCACTCAAAAACCCTTCTCCTACCCTTTCAAAGGATCAACTAGATCAACTAAAACATTGGGAAGCTTTTCAAGCCTTTCAGAAGTATCTAGCTCAAGAAAAAGTGTTACTGGAAGCTGTGAAGACCTAGACGCTACTCCACCACCTTCTCCGGCGGATGATCCAGAACAGTTTGCACAAGACCCATATGCTATGTAAACAAAATAGTTCTTGAAAAGAAAAGAAAAAGAAAAAGAAAAAGAAAAGAAAAGAAAAGAAAGAAAAAAAGAAAAAAAAAAGAAGAAAGTTCTTATGTTTTCATTTTATATTTTCTCTCCGGAGGGTAATCTAGCCTGTTTTTAGATTATCTCATTTGTATATCTTGTTACTTTGATAAAAGGCCCAAGAAGAAGATCTCACAGAGAATAGACCCATCAGGCAGCAGAAGACAATAGACCCACCAACAAGAAGAACAGTCCAATATCAAGATGAATAGCCCAATTTGAAGAAACCCAAGAATGATAGCAGAAGGCCCATTACAAGACCAAGTAAAGAAGAAAAGAGATTAAACAAAGACAAAAGACTTCACTCACAGCAACAGACAAAAGGCCCACTCAGTCTTTCAAAAAGAAGACAAGACTCCACTCAAAAAGAAGACAAGACTCCACCCAAAAAGAAGACAAGACTCCACTCAAAAAGATGGCAAGACTTCACCAAGCAAGACTCCACTCAGAAGAAAAACAGACAAAAGGCCCATTTAGAACTCCACTCACAACAGGAAAGCTCACCCGTGAAGGAATAGTACCAACAATTGGTACGGACAAAGGAAATCAGACTCTACCCCTTCTCTATAAAAGGCAAAGCCCTCAGTTGTTTTGAGGCATCCGATTTTAGACTCTCATGTGTTGAGAAACACTCTCAAAATCCTTCTCCCTCTTATAGTCTCCATAAGCTAGAAGGCTTCACTTGAAGTTCTTTGAAGCTTCACAAGATCGTTTTTCAAGTTTTCAACAATAGTCTTGTACAACAGTCCCTGTAAGTTTATTATGATCTTATAAAAGTCCTAAGTTTTCAGTTCATATTTCTTTTCCTACTTTAGTTTTTAAGTTTTTCAGAATAATTACTATTAATTATAACACAAAGTGTCCGGTTAAGGTGATATAATGTTATTACTTATTACTAAAAAACATTTTCAATCCAATTAAGGTGATATAATGTTAATATTTATTTAAACCGCCACTTGAACAACCCCTTAAAATTCCAAATTATAACACAAAGTGTCCGGTCTGAGCCCTATGGCTCTATTTATATGATGCATTTTATACATTTTCCATTCGAATAAGAACCTTTGTGTTAAGAAACTTGCAAGGTGGTGATCACTGCTATAATGAAGCAAAATCTTCAACAGTCATGTCGGCCATGATTCATCATCATTTGTAAGTATCGAAATGAACACACTTCTCTATGTTACTTTTTAAGGATTTATTTTTATTTATATCTAATAATATTTTATTCTATAATATTATTAAAAACATCTAACTTGATGGATGATATTGAAACAAGCATGTATATTAAGCATCCATGCATAGAATAGAAATTTCATTACTAAACATAGTCTATGAACAATAGATTATTTCTTGACAGATCTTGCTATTTACAATAAAATTTCAGTCTACGAAAAGGTGAAGAATGATTAGTTTTCATAACACAAGGTACTATATTTGTGTCAAATTTTAAACATATGTGAAGAAAAAAGTGGAGGAATGAAATGTCAAATGAAGAAAGATTAAGCAACAACACTGTCTAAACAATTCTATATTTTTAAATCCAATGTAATTATTCTATTTTTATATAACTCTTGACATTTATCTAAGAAAAAAAACATACGAACTCACTCTCAATTACTTTTCCTTAACTCTATTTGATAATTTAGTGAACCTAGGAAAAAGTCTATATGTAGAGGAATATAAAACCTATCTTTTAATAGTTGTTTGTAGAGATTACCTCATGTACTTAAACAAGTATTTAACATTTAGATATAAATATAGAAAATTAGAGTTAATAAGAAATTTAGAAGTACTAATACAAAATAATATTTTTGATGATTATTATTGGGAAAAAAACCTTGGATTATATTTTTTTATCATAAAATAAGTTTGTAGAGTTTTAAATAATGAGTCGAAATCATTCGACATTAAGTGTCAATATATATCTTACATTATTATGCAATATTAATATTTTAAATTGATAATGAATGATGATTTTCTAAGTAGATTTTGAGTTATATTGATACGAGGTATGTTTTGTAGCATATTCATCAAATCATTAGCATTTTTGCAATTCATTTATATCCCTACAACCTTTGACAATCCCTTCATTTTTTTATAAAACAATCAATGGTAATCTTACTCATTTTGGCAAATACGACTTTTTATATATAAATAAAACATTAAAATTTATGTATAACATTCTAGCTTGTTTTAAGAGTCACTTAATGAACCATAAAGCATGAATATGCAATAGTTACACTTGAAAATGACTTACCCAATTTTATATGAGGTGTAAATTAAGTTTAAACAATTATATTTGCATTTAAATTAAAATTTATAGAATTTGACAAGTCTTTAATAAAGTTTGGTGATGACTAAGACAATTTATATAACTTTTCCGTTATGTAGGAATAATGACATGATGTAACTATTGAGGTTTCGTTATGTAGCCGAACCAAGTCCCCTAAAAGATTAGACAATCCTAGATATATTAGCCAGAATTTGTTAAATTTTAAGTTGAATGTGCATAATAATTATTTAATTCATCTAGACAATCTTCATATTCAAAGCTTCTATTCATAAATTATTTTATAATAATTATTTTAATATTAACAAATTATATATAATAATATTTCATCTTGATGAAGTTTATCTCTACCAACAACTTTAGGTTTTGGTGATAAAATCTCTACTACATCGAAATGAATCAGATTTGAAAATTTTATACACTTAATCTATAATACAATTAAAACAAACCCCTTTACATCCCTCACAATTCCGCCACGTGGCACCTTTTCAGCCTATTTAATTTCTTTTTTACTTTTTTTCTTTTATTCATTTCTTTCCTTGTAACGCCCTCTTTGAAAAGAAAGTGATAACCACGATCTGAAACCGCTCCCCACCACGACTTTTTTCATCTTCATTCTCTTCTACTCCCATTTCTTTATGATTCAACTTTCTTCAATTTCTCCCTCTGAAACCACGATCTTGTAGTCTTCCTCATCTTACTCTGATTAACCTTCAAGTGCCACAGTAGCAAAACCCTGAAAAGCATCCTCTTCATTACTCTGAAACTCAACATCCCAGATGTATCGACAGAAATCACGGAATCTACATCGAAGATCACTAGAAGTCGAATCGAGGGGCCTTACACGACCCATTGACCTGATTGATGGATCCTACCAACGGATAGTGGTTAGGAATCAGGTTGAGGGGAGCCGAAATCATTAGAGAAAGATTCGCATTGAGATTGGCAAGGATCACAAGATTTTGTACTCGGAGAGAGGAACAAGCTCTTCTTCTCACGGAAGTGGAGATGGACGCTCCGACGAGCAAGCGACCATGGAGATAGTGGGCCCCGAGGTTTCACATCTTGGTTGGGGCAACTGGTACATCCTCCCTCGGAAAATTCTCCGTTTTGGAGGTAGATTTCAAGACCTTTAGCTTCTATTTTTTGGATGAGTGCACTTTATCTAAATTTTCACCCCTTTGTTAATCTCTCTTTCTCTTTTATTAACATAGTGCCTTAAATCTTAGTTCAGCAAGGAGAATTGGCACCAATCGGCTCAACCTTCAGCGATCTCGCCCCCGACACCGCCTCCTCCGTCAGTAGTCAAGCACCACCAAATCCGGCCTCCACCGAAGTTTAATCCATAACCACTTCGACAGATCTACTATTCGTACTTTCCCTCCTTATATTTCACACCGATACCGCTCCCAAGTCTGGCGAATCTTCAACCATCACCGCTCCACCAATTGGGCGACCATGTTAGTCCGGTTATCCGCCAGAGTAGCCACCACCTCAATTAACCTGCATCATCCTCAATTTGAACACTACCTCAGGCCAAATGCTGCAAGAATTGATGTCAAAGATGAAATCTTCCATGTTCTTCTCAACAACAAGAGGTTGATTTCTGGAATTCCTGGGCTAATTGAGAGAGAGGCAGAGAAAGCGGTAAGGATGAAGAGAAGAAGGAAAAAGGGCAATTTTGTCTAAAAGAACATAAATGGAGATGCTATTAAAACAAAATCGGTAATTGTTTAGCATTCATGTTTTGGATTTGTGAATCTATGATTTTCTTGTCTTCATTGTGTTAAAATTCAATTCATATTTGTTTGTTGTCTGTATATATCATGTGTTGGAATATGTTTTTTTTTAGATTTCAATTCAGATTCACCACAATCTTATGTTCATCTTTGTAGTCATTGTCTCAATGTGTTATCTATTGAATTATAATAGTTTCACTACAGTGAACAATGACTTTAATTGCTTGCTAAAGTGTGTGCTTGCTGTATGAATCTCAGGATTTATACAAACATAAATTTCAATTCAGATTCATAGGTTTTTCTTCTAAGAAATTAATGGATGGTTGCTGGCGGTCTTGGGACAGTGTTGCTGACTGTAGTTGGTCGTAAGGTACTTTCGGTTTACTATCCTCGATACAACAAACAAATATCCGTTGCTACTCACTATTGTGTTCTTTGTTCAAACATAGATAAATATCTTTGACTTTGATTCACCATTTTTCTTCCCTCCTAATATGCAGATATTCAAAAACTTTTGTTTAAGTGCAATAATCCAAGCAAGTTGACCTTTTGTGGTGAATGAATGGATTCAGGCCGATATTCAAGGCTATGAAGTTTATGGAACTGTTGAGGTAGAGCTCTCATTCAAATGCATCTAAAATAGACAAATATGTTAAAAACTCTCAATCTTCATGAACTCATCACAAACCATTAACATTTTCAATGTTGGGATTAGGGCTGAGCACGGGCCAGAAACCGACCCGAACCCGAAAAGACCAAAACCCGAAAACCCAAAAAAATGGGACTGAAGACTGAACCGAAGTCATGCGGTTCGGTTCGGGTTCGGTTCGGGTTTAGGGCTACAACAACACTCGTAAATAAAAAAAACCAGATCAAACTAGGCTAAAAAACCGAACCCGGACCGAACCCGAACCGAACCAAAACCCTGATAAAATCGGACCGAAACCCGAACCGAATAATTTCGGTTTGGGTTCGGTTCGGGTTTTTCGGGTCGGGTCGGTTCGGGTTTTCGGTTTTTCTGGCCCGTGCTTAGCCCTAGTTGGGATGATGCACAACTCATCTCATAAACACATAATTTTAAAAGTGTTGCAATATCTGACTGGGGTGGTATAAAAATACCTCTAAATCTTAGTTAATTTAAATGTAGAACTTATAGTATATAAGCTATGTGGTTTAATGTTGTAGAAAAGGTAAAACTTGTATTTTGCATTACTCTTTTTAGTTTTCCTGCTTGCTTTCTTTGTCACATGTTGAGTTGCATGGCTATCAGGATGTTCGATGGCTGTTACAAACACTTATAAGAGGCGAAGATCGTGAAACATTTTATATTCCAAACCACAAGTTCACAATGAACGTTGTGAGGAACCTCAATCAGGAAACTCACTGGCGTATCAGACCTAGTCTTGCATTAATCAGCCACTTGGATGTCAATAAGATAAATGTGAGTAGTCCGAGTTAACACTATGAAAAGACTGTCATTTGGATCAGATCTCTCGCAATACCATTTTCTAAATATATTTTGATGATATAGAAAAAATGCATTGAGTTCCCTTTTCCTTAAATTGGTTTAATCATGAGTTTTTAACTTGTATGGTTGTAAGTTTTAATTGTTTTAGGAAGGCAATGATTTATGATTAATATGAGTTCACATGGAGAGTTAAAGTTTTGAAATGAATTTTTTATCTTGTGGTTTATACTGTTTTGCTTATTATTTATAGCTTTATTCGGTTTTTGAATGAGCGTCCTAAAATTATGTTACGGTAGTAGAAGGTAAAATTCTGTCGTGAACTATTATCTTTGTGTCTAAGGGGAAGAGTAATACTAATGTGCAAGATAACTTGTAAGAATTGTATTATGTCATGTGATGTTTGATCCAGTTTAAAAGAAATTTTCTTCTCTTCTCTTTCCTTTAAATTTGTATTTAAATAAGCTATATTTGGTTGTAAATTGGGGAACAATAAAGCTCAAAAAGATTAGTTGATTGACTATTTATCATGTTCTCTCCCAACTTCATCATTTGTCTTAGGTTTACTAAATCAATTGCTCAAAAGGAAATGAAGTCCAAAACTAGCGCTCAAAATGAAGGTACTTTACATGTATTCAGATTTGGTAACAAATTATATAGTCCAAAAAAATACTAATCATTAATATCTACAATTAATTCGTTGAAATGACCGTTTTTTGTATTGTAGAGTCGTTCAATGGAAGATAAAAAGGCCGACCATTTGGCTTATATAATCGAACAATAGTCTTTGATTTGGCCTTTTTTGTATTGCAAATGAAGTTAGATGAATTTTTGAATTGTTTTTTTTACAATACAACCATTAAATAGAAGGTAAAAAGGCCATTTGGCTTATTTAATCGAACAATAGTTTGATGGAAGGTAAATGGTTATTTTACTTTCAATTGATTAGATGTGCTTATTAATTAGATGGGCATTAATTCTTAAAAAAATATACTTTATATGTTTATAAAAGAAAGATAAAGAGATGGATTATTGTTGTTATATATATTATATAAATAGATTTATAAGTAAATATATACTTTTGATAATAAAAAAATTATATTAGAATTGATAAACCATAGTTAATATCAATTCAGAAAAATTTATTGTCGATTAATATGAGGATTTTGTGTAATTAATCTTTAATTTTAATTATAGCTTCATACATTTTAAATTAATTTAATAATAATTATAAGAATCAATAATATGTAGGCTTAATGATGGTACATTAATTGTCAAAAAGTCTACTTTATATGTTTATAGATAGATTGATTGTGTACATTAGAATTTGAAAGATTTAATAGATGGATTGCAATTGAAAAAAAATTGTAATTTGAAGACTAAATAATGAGTTTTTAATTAGACAATAGCTTTATTTGAAGGATTTAACAGATAAAATGCAATTGAGAAATTGTGTAATTTGAAGACTAAATAATGAGTTTTTGATTGGATAATAACTTTTATAAGGATAAGTTTTTTGATTGATCGTGTACATTAGAATTGAAAGATTTAACAAATGAATTGTAATTGAAAAATTATTTTATTTAGTAGCTAAATTAATGAGTCATTAATTGGACAAAGGCTCTATTTTACATGTAGATAGATAGATAAATAGATAGGATTTGAGTAACTAATTAATATAAACAAAAATAACAATGAAAGATAAAATAGTAAAACAAAGTTGTTAAGAAGGGAGGTTGAACCCTAGACCTCTTGTATTATAAGAGATAATTTCTCATATTTATTGGGCATTAATTGCACCCTCAGTCTACTTTATATATTTATAGATATATTTTTTGTATTAAACATTACAAGACCATGGAGATCAAATGTGGAAGTGAAATTATACAACATTGGATTATAAAAATGCTAATGACATTGAATATATCAAAGCTTCAAATAATATTTTCTTCACATGCATTTGAGCCTAGGTTCATGTAGGCATTCGAAACATGATCAATTATATATATAAAAAATTCATTTAAACATGTACGTATCTCACTGGCCGAACAAATAAGCCCTACGTGGGTATCGGATAATTTTGTTTCCAACCTCCTTTATAATAGAATGCATATAAGTAATTTCGAACTTGTCTGCTTTACATGGTGAAAAATTTGGACTCATAGAAATAAAATCATTTTTTCTAGATTGCTTTGTAGATACGTTATGCTCCAATTCAATTATTGATGAATACATATTCCTTAAGTTGGCAGAAAGCGAGTATAAGCCTATTAAAACTACTCAGAAGAAGCAACAAATGGTCTAATGGTCGAAACCATCCAAAAATCATATAAAGGTCAACTTTGACGCCTCTAGGTAGTAATGGATAATGCCATATGGACATGATTTTTAGGGATAGTAATCATAATATAATTTGGTTTGATAGGACCCGTACTTGTTACTATTGCTAAATAGTTTACAACTCGGTTGTAGTATTATAATTATTACGTGTTTAGATACTATTTATCAAGGTCATACTTGTTACTATTGCTAAACAGTGCGTGGACGTATCGCGTAAAGCCGTTGGATTAGCCCGCTGGAAAGGGTGGTCTAGGTCGTTGGTCCCATGCCATTTGGTAACAGTAACATTTCCGACTAAGATAAACAGTTCCTAAAAATGTTTTTAATTATGGCACTATAATTCAGACGTATGTTGCATAGAGGTTCTAGTTCATCTAGCACCCCTGTTGTTCATAGTAATGAAAATCTATACGAAGAAAATAATAATGATTGGAACATACCACAACAGTCTATACAATCCATTTACAGAATAGGATGGACAGACTTTAAAACAGCCCTTAGTATTAAGAGTCATGAAGAAACACTCAGCCTAGACAAGGAACAACTGACTCTTCAATTATCTAAAAAAGAACTACAGGTATATCCACATAGGGCTAATTCAAGTTGCTCTTAAACCTTTAGCCAGACTAGGAATAGACACCCCAGTCTTTATAGCCCTTAGAGATGACAGACTCCTTTCTTACAAAGACTCCTTAATTGTTGTTATTCAGACCAATATCTGTAATGGCCCGATCTTCTTCAACTATTCTCCTAATTTTACAGTTGATATGACAGACCCAAGAATCAGTAGTACTCTTACTCTTGATATTAAACTCCTTAAAAAGGGGTTCAAAAACCTTTCTAAAAACTTCGTCATAATCTACACACTGCATTACAGAATCCTAAGTTCCTGCACTGATCCCAAGTGTATAGTACCTCCTGTCCCTAGAGGAGAAACCATCATCTTACAACTAGAAGCTGAGAGATCTATAACCTTTACTCCCAAGCTGATAAAATGGGAAGATATTACTATACCAGAGGCTCTTGAACTAAAACATGATTGTCCTCCAGATGATCTTGAAAGAACTGAAATTTCCCAGATAGAAGAAAGTGGTGATGGTAGGGTCCTTATAAGATTCAACTCCAGCAGATCTTTTAGACCTATACCTAGAAATCCTCATCCTTTCCCAGCAAGAAACTCTTTTTCAGAGTCTCTCACTGCTAGAGACCATTCTATAAAAGACCATTCTGTCAGGGTTGAATTTAGCAGTCCTATTCCTAACCCCGTCAATCAACAAAATAAAGATGAATCTTTTCCCTCTTCCCCTACTCAGAGTGATATGGGAAGATACTCCTCCATAAATGTTATCACAAAAATAGACTTCACAATAGACAAAGATTATTTAAGAACAGACTTTGATTCCATAAAAAACAGGACCAAGAAAGATTGGTTCATGAAAATAGACAAGATGGTCAGAGATAAAATAAGAGAATTATGGTATTCTGACATGGAAAAATATAGGATCAATATCTTATTTTTCACATGGTTTCCTAATTATCTTAAGATTCAGGGAATAGAAAACCCTTTAGAACAAAAGTCTATTGATGTCCAAACTAGATTAACCAAAACTTGGAACCTTTTACCTTCAAGATCTACACAAAGTGTTCATCCTCCTTTACAAGGAATAAAAATAATTACAAAAGATGGGGAGGTCCCTGCAGAACCTTTTAAAAATCCTAGAATTGGTTCTTCCGATAACAGTCCTGCTACTTTAGAAGATGTTAAAAAAATACATCAACAGCACAACTATACCAACCAAATCCTTCACACAATAGTTGAACAAGTAGAATTAATACATGATAAAATCAGCACGGAAACTATCAAATTTCCTAAAGACATTTCTAGACCGCATTTCCAAATTCAGGGAATTAAAAAAGAAACAACCAATAACACTTCTCTAAATCCTTCTCTTAGCCTCATGGAATTAATTGATCAAAAATTAAAAAATGTTACGATTAATTGTGTCGAAGAATGTAACAATAGTTCCAACACTGATTCTAGCAGTTCTTCTGACAATTCTGCAAGAGAAAATAGTTCTTCTAATCAAAAGGCTATAGAAACCTTACAAACCTGCTTTGGAGAAAATCCCCTTACTATTAATAGGTTAAGAAACAACCATGGAAGGCCTCAGGCACACATGAAAATATTTAGAAATACAGACACCAGAAACTTCTATCCTAGACCCTCTCCTCCTGACCTGCAATATGAAGAAAGATCTAAGTTTAGATCCACAGATTATAATGGACAATCTATCTATGAATGGAATATAGATGGAAAATCTGAACACGAAATACTCAACACCTTACAAGAAATGGGTATGGCTAATATAGCCTATACTGTTGGAAGAAAAGACCCCAAAACTTGTTTCTCACTCTTAAAAACTGGATTCACAGGCTAGCTTAGAAATTGGTGGGATAATGCTTTATCCTCCTTTCAAAGAGATGAGATCCTTGAATTTACCAATGATGATGGAGAACCAGAACATGTCCACCAACTTATATACACCATTAGTATGCACTTCATAGGCAACCCCAGAGAGGACATCCAAGCCAATAGAGAGATCCTTTCTAATCTTAGATGTAGAACCCTTAGTGACTATAGGTGGTACAAAGATGTTTTCATGTCTTACGTCTACAAAAGAAATGATTGCAATAAGGGTTATTGGAAGGAACGTTTTGTTACTGGTCTTCCAAACTTATTTGCTGACAGAATAATTCAAAAAATAAAAGATGAAATTCAAACAGAAGAAATTCCATGGAAAGATGATAAGGGGTTGTCGTAACACCTAAACAAAATAATCCTAAACAAACATAACTAATGTAGTCTGGTAAGCAAGGGTCGAATCCCACAAAGAATCAAATACTATTCCAACGATGTAATTGTATACCAACAAGTAACCAGGGGGTTTTTGATTTAAAAAACAAAATAAATAAATAAAAACAAAGACTTGAAATCAAATTGGGAAAATAGCTCAGCCAAACAAATATCCACACTTCAGATTGATAGATCGATCATTGATTATTCCTAGTCCTCAATACTCATGAAAGTCTTAATCCCTGTTCTGAATTAGTTATCAGTCCAACCAGTCCTGATAACCCTAACTATTAAACAAATCCCTACTAACCTTCACGATTTAATTCAATAGCAGCAGGAAGTTCAAGAATAGATAGGTACATGCAAGTGTAGCAACCAGTCATACAATTGCATGCAATTAATTCTCTACACAAACTAAGGGAATTAGATTCTCAACCAGTATCCTCCAATCCTTAGTAATATGATCAATAACAATCTCAACAGGTTGTATGGAAAAGGGGAATCAATAGCATAATACTAATTTCTCTAGGTTATCAAGCTAGAGGGAACTACTATTAACAATCTATTTGATTTCCTAATCAACAAATCAAGGGGAATCGATATATGATCAATGAAATTAAGCACGAGAGAGAATTAAAACAATCATAGAAAGAGTAAAGGAATAAACTCACAATCCAATCAATCCAAAGGCTTCAATTGTCTGCCTGGGCAAAAGGTAAAAACAACGATGAATGAAACTAGGTCTAACTATTTCGGCAACTGGTTCACAAAAGGTGTTTTAACCTAATTCTAAATATATTGTAAAAATAATAAAATAATAACAAAATAAGAAATCACGGGGAGAAGTTAATCCCGCATGGCAAACGAATTGAACAGTTATTTCCACTAATTTGCCCAATCTCTCGGCCCATCTCCAACACATGCGCGGCCCAATTCAAGCAGCTCATCCCAGCAAAGCATCAACGGCCCACTCCCAGCAACAATATTCTCGCTGATGTCATGGTGATGACACAATGACGCCATCACCTTCATTTCTTCAACTTCAACACGTGGGCCTTCACGGTGGGCTGGGCTTCTTCTCACCTTCCTCTAAATTGGCCCAATTTCCTCAAATTCCAGCTTCACATGGGCTTGCTTAATTAAGCTGGTTCGCCTCCCAACAGATGGCCGCGGTCGCGGTTTGCTCTCGAAGTGGCCTAATTAATTTCCCGAATTAACCGCGGTCGCGGCCTTCGCTTTTCTCTGTCATTTTTCTCGGGAATTTAGCCATCTCCTCAGGTGGTCAACTTCTTTTCCTCTAGATGTCTCCAATTAGCTCCTCTAGACCACCAAAACCACACTTCTCCGCTCTAACTCCATAATCTCCAATTGTTCTCTAAATCCAACCAAATGGCACCTCAAACCTGGTAACAACCCCTAGAAATACACTACAAAATAGTGCCGATCAAAAGACATGACCTATGGTCAACTAACAGCTTTTGTCAAAAAAGAAGGTTTAGCCCTTTGCTCCGAATTGAAAATACAGGCCAAATATGGTAGAGAAAAAGGATCTAGAAGAAAAGAACTAGGTAACTTTTGTGAGGCTTTTGGCCTTACCAAAATAGAACCCCTTCTAATAAAGATAAAAAGGTTTATAAAAATAAACACAAAAGATTTGGTCCTGAAAACAATTATGAAAGACCTAATTATCCACCTAAAAGGAAATTCCAACCAAGAAAGACTGAGTGGGCCTTTTGTCTATTGCTACGAGTGAAGTCTTATGAAAGACCTAATTGAACCCAAGTATTCATACTAATGAAAGACGTAAGAAGAAAGCACTAAAGCGGAACATAATGAACAGTAATACAAAGATTTACAGTGTGAATAGTAATATGAACAGTGACTTATGAACAATAACTATTAAATAGTAAAAACTATGAACTATGAACAGTAAACGTAATAGTAACTATTCTGAAAAACTTAAAAACTAAAGCAGGAAGAGAAATATGAACTGAAAACTTAGGACTTTTATAAGATCATAATAAACTTACAAGGACTGTTGTACAGGACTATTGTTGAAATTTTGAAAAACGATCTTGTGAAGCTTCAAAGAACTTCAAGTGAAGCCTTCTAGCTTATGGAGACTATAAGAGGGAGAGGGATTTTAAGATTGTTTCTCAACACATGAGAGTCTAAAGTCAGATGCCTCAAAACAACTGAGGGCTTTGCCTTTTATAGAGAAGGGAGGGAGTCTGATTTCCTTTGTCCGTACCAATTTTTGGTACTATTCCTACACGGGTGAGCTTTCCTGTTGTGAGTGGAGTTCTGAATGGGCCTTTTGTCTGTTTTGCTTCTGAGTGGAGTCTTGCTGGTGAAGTCTTGTCATCTTTTTTAGTGGAGTCTTGTCTTCTTTTTGGAAGACTGAGTGGGCCTTTTGTTTGTTGTTGCGAGTGAAGCCTTTTGTCTTTTTAATCTCTTTTCTTCTTTACTTGGTCTTGTAATGGGCCTTCTGTCATCATTTTTGGGCTTCTTCATATTGGGCTATTCTTCTTCATATTGGACTGCTCTTCTTGTTGGTGGGTTTATTGTCTTCTGCTGCCTGATGGGCCTATTGTCTGTGAGATCTTCTCCTTGGGCCTTTTATCAAAGTAACAAGATGTACAAAGGAGATAATCTAAAAACAGGCTAGATTACCCACCGGAAAGAAAACATAAAATGAAAACATAAGAACTTTCTTTTTCTTTTCTTTTTTCTTTTTCTTTTCTTTTCAAGAACTGTTTTGTTTACATAGCATATGGGTCTTGTGCAAACTATTCTGGATCATCTGCCGGAGAAGGTGGTGGAGTAGCGTCTAGGTCTTCACAGCTGCCAGTAACACTTTGTTTTTCTTGAGCTAGATACTTCTGAAAGGCTTGAAAAGCTTCCCATTGTTTTCGTTGATCTAGTTGATCCTTTGAAAGGGTAGGAGAAGGGTTTTTGAGTGGAGGAGGAGCAGAGGTAGTGGCTTTGACTATTGTGGAAGGAATCGTTAGTTGCTGGCCTTTTTGCTGGAAAAACAATTCCACTTTTGCAACTGTTATAGTGGAAACAATAAACTTTTCCCACCACCGGATTTTAAAGCGATGACAAAGTGTAAGGGGATAGCTTTGCGGTTGTATCTGTAGAGTCTCATAAGTCCAGCAAAAGATCCATGCAATACCGAAGTCACGGTGAAAATGAAGGGATCTTGTGAAGTATCTGTCTTCGGAATGGTGCTGGTAAGTGAAGTAAACCCTTTTTATCTTCTCTGGGTAGATATTTTCTGAGGCCCCGAAAGTAAGCCACCAATCGTAGAACTAAATTGGGAAACCTTTAGGGCAGTGTTTGTCAAAAAAGAAGAACCAAGAGTGGTTAAATGGTCTAAGCAGGAAAGTTCTTTCCCAAGCATCTTTGTAGTCTTGGTAAGAATAGCCTGGGAGATTGGGAATGGCATTTGGAAGGGAGAAGGATTTTAGGGTCCATGGGTCTGTCCAATCTGAGGAAACCATGACATTGAGTATTTTGCATTTGGAAAAGGAGATGCGTGAGGGGTCTATTGTACACATGGTGTGAGAAATTTCTGCCGAGCCAGAGTCTACGAGGATGAACTCATAGAATTTTTGGTTTTTAGAGGGATTGTTAGAGAACCAATGGAGAGTGGGAGGAAAGAGTCTTTTTGTGTATGGTTCCAGTTGGTTTTGTGGAATAGGATCATGACATGGCGTCAGATAGACTGAAGTGATCAGACTTGGTTTAAGAAAATACTGGAAGTAATTGCTGTCTCTTTTGGGATCTGTTTTGACGGGAGTCTTGGGTGTTTCATGGACTTTTTTGTAGGGAAAGGCTGGAAGGTTTGAGAGAGTTTGAAATCTGTTATGCACTGGGACCATGGTAGTAGAGGAAGATGGACTGATATAGTCCTGGGGAGTCTGTTTTCTGTCTTTAGGGTCCATGCCTGGGGAGGCCTTTTATCAAAGGGAAATATAAGCAAGACGATCCCTGACTTCTTTCTCTAGCTCTTGTAGAAATCTCCTGAGTTCAACGCTTTCGTCAAGCTCAAGTGTTTCTCTAATAGGTGGTATCCACAGGCTTGATTCAAGCTTTGCTTTGCATCTTTTGTAATGATCTTTCATGGACAAATTTCTTTTATCCCTGGGAAGTTTAAGTGAAAAGTATGAGAAAGGAAAAGCTTTTTAAAAGGGGATAATAACTTATAAAACTTTTGAATCTTGTAAATAAGCCAAGCTGGGAGAGGAAAATTTGATAGTTTTAGGAAATCAATGCGATCAGAATTTGTACGAAGACACTGTAATTGCATGTATCGAAAGAAGAACGAGTTTTCTGAAGGGAATTATGGAAAAGTGGAATTTTTCACTGACTGTAAATTTCCTTCTTTAAATCGTTGTAAAACTTCATTTACCTAGTGGATTTTCCCTGTAAAAATTCTCTTGTGACAAAATCTGGTAAAGAATTGTCTTTTCCTTTTATAAATTCTATTTTGAAGTCGAAAACAGAGACTATAGCTTGCCATCTAGCAAAGATCTGTTTTGAAACAAGATTTTGAACATCTTTTTGCAGAATTTCTTTAGCAGATTGACAGTCAACACGAAGAAGGAATTCTTTGTTATATAAGTCATCCTGGAATTTAGAGATACAAGATACTATGGATAGGACTTCTCTTTTAACAGTACTGTAATTCTTTTGTGGTCCAGACCAAGCACCAGAGTAGTATCTAACAAGGGTTTCTTTAGTTTGATTGGGTAACCTTTGTTTGAGAATGCCCCCAAACCCTAATTCTGAGGCGTCAGTTTCTACTATCATGGAAGCAGAAGGGTGAGGAATACTAGCACAGGGTAAGGTTTTGACCTTTTCTTTGAGGAGCTGTATTACCTTGGTATGTTCAATAGTCCAAGGAGGTGGATTTTTCTTGAGTCTTTGAAATAAGGGGGAACAGATTTGTCTAAGGTTAGGGAAGAAGTCAGAGATGTAATTTAGACATCCAAGGAACCTTTGAAGCTGGGTTTTGTCTTTTATTTCATCTGGGAATTTATTGGTAAATTCAATGCTTCTGTTAATAGGTTTGAAAGTCTGGTTATAAATGTTATGGCCTAAGAACCTAATCTGTGTTTGAAATAACTGTATTTTAGAGGCCGAAATAGCCAACCCATTTTTCTCTATTATGTATAAGAAAGTATTAAGGTGTTTAAAATGTTCTTCGATGCTCTTAGAAAAGACTAGAACATCATCAATGTTGACTATAGTGAATTTTGAGTAAGGGTTGAAGATATCATTCATGATTATTTGGAATTCTGAAGGAGCATTCTTAAGGCCAAAAGGCATAACATTCCATTCATAATGTCCAAAGGGGACAGTGAAGGCAGTTTTATACCTATCTTTGTTTTCTATTTGGATTTGCCAGAACCCACTCTTCATATCAAATTTTGAATAGATCATAGAGTCAGAAAGTCTATTGAGGAGATCTCTTTTTTTGGGAATAGGGTATCTGATCCATTGTAAAGCTTTGTTTAAAGGTTTGTAGTTGATAACAAGTCTAGGGACTCCTCTTTCTTTTTCAGCTTGTTTGTTAACATAGAAGGCAGCACAACTCCAAGGAGACTTGGAGGGTCTTATTAGCTGTTTGAGTAGGAGGGAGTTTATTTCTTGTTTACAAAATTGTAGGAGTTCTTGATTCATTTGTATGGGTCTAGCTTTAGTGGGAATATCAATTTCTTTGAAATCTTTTTCATAGGGGAGAGAGACTTGGTGCTTTTTTCTATCCCAGAAGGTTGTGGGAGATTCAGAGCAGACACGTTTTTTGAATAATTCCTCAAGGATGAGGATCTGTTTTTGTAGACTAGGGTTTCTAAGTTTTTCCTCTATATTAAGGTGTGCAATTTCGGTGACAAGGGAATGGATGAAGGATCTTTTCTTAGTTATAAGATTCATACTTACATTTATGGGTGATGACTGTATAGTAGATATGTCTTTATGTATGACCGGAGAAATAAACTCAAAACTTAGTCTTTTACCCATAACTTCAGTATGTACGCCATACACATCTGCTGTGAAAGGATATATCTGTGTTAGAAAGGGTGTTCCTAGGATTATTTCCTGATTTAAGCCTTTTATTAGTATGAAGGAATTGCTAAAACAATATTTGTCATTACAAATAGAGGCTTTAGGGATCTTGTAGCTAAGGTTCATTCTACTACCACTAGCATCAAGGATCTTTTCATGACTTTTATGGTAATACTTTGAAGGGATTAAGCCTTCACAAATACAGTTTAGATCTGCTCCACTGTCTATGAGAGTAACTGTAGAAAGAATGAAGTCTTTTATTTTTATGGTAATATTAACATACCATTTCTGAGAATTAACCTTGTTTATATATGAGATAAAGGTTTGTTTAGTAAGGGGAGTTTCATCTTCTTTCTCTTTTTGTTGAGACTTGGAACTAGAGCTAGAACTATTGTTAAGAGTTTCAATTTCTTTTTTGAGTCTATTGACTTCAGTTTGTAAATCTTTTATAGTAATGAAAGAGAATATTTTAGTAGGGAATTTCTTATTAATAATTTTGGGAATACTACAAGGTTCATTAAGAAAAGGTTGTTGTCCTTTAAATATTAGCTCTTCTAGTTTTATGAAGTATTCTCGTTTTATTTGAGAATCTTCAAGTGTATTAATAAGCTTAAAAAGGGTCTCTTTTTCATCACTTTTGGTGATAACATTGTAGAATTGGGTTGTTCCTGAATCCTCAGTTTCTGAAGTATTAGGGACATCAAGCTCATTCTCAGAATCCTCCAAAAGGATTTTAGCGAGTCTATCTTTTAGGGTACTATCATCATGACAGATTTCATTGATCTTTTGTGTGAGACTGCAATTGTTTGCCTTATGGCCTGGTTTTCCGTATTTATAGCAGATAATCTTTTTATCAGTCTTTCTTGGTTGAAATCTCCTTTTAGGTGGATAATTAGGTCTTTCATAATTGTTTTCAGGACCAAATCTTTTGTGTTTATTTTTATAAGAAGGAGGTTCTATTTTGTCAAGGTAAAAAGTCTTACAGTCGTTATCTAGTTTGTCCCTATCAGGAGGGTTATTTTTTCTTTTGGGATTATCAGGAAATTTACTAAAATCAGTATTGGACCTATTGTCACATTCTTCAACATAGTTTAAGGACGCAGTTCTTAATTTATGAACAATTAATTCTACGACAATGAGAGAAGGGTTTAAAGAGGTATTTTTAAGAGTCTCTTTTTTAATTCCCTGAATTTGGAAATGAGGTCTAGAAATGTCTTGATTAATTTTGACAGTTTATGTGCTGATTTTATCAATTATTTTCTTATCATCTTCAAAAATAACAGGACTGTTATTAGAAATATCGAACCTAGGATTCTTAAAGGGTTCAGCTGGGACATCTTCTTTCTTTGCTTTAATTTTTATTTCAAGCAAAGGAGGATGAACACTTTGTGTGGACCCTGAAGGTAAAAGGTTCCAAATCTTAGTTAACTTAGTTTGGACTTCTATATACTTTTGTTCTAAATGGTTTTCTATTCCCTGAATTTTAAGAAAATTAGGAAACCAGGTGAAGAATAGGATGTTGATCCTATAATTTTCCATATCAGAATACCATAATTCTCTTATTTTATCTCTGATAGTTCTGTCGAATTCCATGAACCAAATTTTCTTGATTTTGTTTTCAATGGAATCGAAATCTGCTCTTAAATAATCTTTGTCTATTGTGAAGTCTGGTTTAGTGATAATAGTTATAGAAGATAGAAGTTGAAGGGTCAGTTGTTCCTTGTCAAGGCTGAGTGTTTCTTTATGACTCTTAACACTAAGGGCTGTTTTAAAGTCTGTCCATCCTATTCTGTAAATGGATTATATAGACTGTTGTGGTATGTTCCAATCATTATTATTTTCTTCGTACAGACTTTCATTACTATGGACAACAGGGGTGCTAGATGAACTAGAACCTCTATGCAGCATACGTCTGAATTGTAGTGCCATAATTAAAAACGTTTTTAGGAACTGTTTATCTTAGTCGGAAATGTTTCTTTATGACTCTTAAAAACGTTTTTAGGAACACGGGGCTGTACAATGCAAAATTTCCCTCCTACAAACAAATATAAAATCTTGGCAGAATTTATTTCCTACCTCTGTCAGGAGTTTTTGTTTACTGTTTTCCAACCTTTCAACCATTACTGTCATATCATGCAACTGCCCTGGGTGTGGTAGCTCAATGGGAGAATCAGGTATCTCCAACTTACCAAGATTCCTACTGCTAGTCTTTATGCTACAAATTTTTATTTTCATGTTTTATAAATAAGTTAGCAGGCATGAAACTAATTCCGTTTGACATATTCCAGGTGAAAGATTGTCTTAAACAAAACGAACTTCGTAGTATGTTGTATAAGTTGTGGCTCGAACAAATCACTGGACAGTCTGCTTCCGTGAGCACCTCACATGGCTCAATAGCAGTAGATAATGAAGCAGTAGCACTGAAGGTGGGTAATTTCAGAAAAGCATAATGGTCTCATCATATACTTGTCTTATACACCAGGAACGGTGTTTGGTGAGATGGTGTTTTATAATTCATTCGTTTCAATTTAGGGTGAACTTGCAAAAGAACAGAGTAGAGCAGAGGCATTGTCTGCATAGGTCATGCAACTTTCTGTGCAACTCCAACAAGCAACACAAGCATACAATGCCCTTGCTCGCATGTTTTTCTCACTTTGAACATCTACATTTCTTATGCATTTTGCTCTCTTGAGACTTTAAAGGTGACAATAGATGGAATCTTTGGTGTAAATTTCAGCTACAAGCCAGTACTGAGAAACATTGAGAGCAGTCTGATTAAAATGAAGCAGGATGGTTCCCTCATCAGTTCTCTAGCTGTTAAGTGATACACATTGCCCTGCTGCTTGGGAGGAAGAGATGCCCCTTTTGTTTTTGGTTCAGTTTATACGGGTTCATTGTACCATTAATACAAGTACAAATCTGAATGTTGTTGACATTATTTCAACTATGAACTCGAAAGAGTTTGACTAATGGTGGTGTTGTAGACATTGCATTGTAATAAACACAAGCAAACAACGAGAAATTATAGTTTTCTATATGTTATGGAGGAGTATGCACATTTTTTACAATTGTACTCAGTATTGGGTTTTGAATGAATTTCCAGTTACTAAAAAAATTCAAAGAAAATTAAATTTTTAAAGGTTTTTAACCCTTATTTTATCTTAAAATGTAATTTCAGCCAACCCTAATAGATTTAAGCCATAAAAATGAAATTACCTTAAGTTTTTCCCCCTCATCTCATCTGAAAATGCAATGCCATAACAGATTTAAGTCACAAGAATAAAATTACTTAAGCTTTTTTCCCCTCATCTCATGTGAAAATTACCTTAAGCTTCATAAAAAAAAGGATTTAAGACATGTTGAATTGAAGTCATACGAGATTTTTATCGCGCATGATTTTAGTCCCCTTTGGGGTAAAATCCTGGCTTCGTCCCTAAGTAGATCCCATGGAAAAAAATTGGTACTTCTTTTTTTCACTTGGTTAACCTTATGGAAACAATATTCTACAAGGCAATGGTCCTTAATTTACCTTGCAATTGAGATGAATTGTTTTAGTCCATTCATAACAAATGTTTCTTCAAAAAGACGGATTGTGTGATTGAAAAGCGTCGCGGCTAAATACATTTGCTAAATATACAGTGCATAGGCACGTATATATAACACGTGCCCGTGCCAAGTTGGCACGTAAATATAACACGTGCCCGTGCCATTTAACTACTCGTCGGGTATCCGATTTTGGCACGGGCACGTTATATGTGCACGTGCCTCTTTTTTCATTTAAACTTATTGTTTTTATTTTATTTTATTTATTTTTTACAAAAAACACTGTAGCACGGGCATGTATCCCGTGAACGTGCTATAGTTTTTTTTTAATTTTAATTTTTTTATAGGTTTCTTAGTTTAATCAAACTAAGAAACTATGTGTAATGCTCCTAACTTGATTGTTGTATTATTCGAATATCGATTCTACTAGGTGTAACGTAATCCTAACTCATTATCGTATAATTCGAATATCGGTTAAACTAATTATATTGTAATACTAACTTCATTATCGTATTATTTGAATAACGATTACACTAAGTATAATGTAATCATGAATTCATTAAATTATTATTCGTTATCATTCAAATATCGGTTATACTAATTATATTTTAATCCTAACTTCATTACCGTATTATTCGAATAACGATTATACTAAATGTAATGTAATCCTAACTTCATTATCATACCCTAGAAACCCTAGGGTAAGCAGGGTTTCAGATTTAGAGATATCAAACCCCGTTGATTTTCATAACCTATATTGCTTGTATAACCGGTATTTGAATAATAATGTAATGAATGAAGTTAGGATAATGAAGTTAGGATTACATTATATCGTATTATTCGAATATCGGTTATACAAACTATATTGTAATCCTAAGTTCATCATCCTATTACTCGCATATCGGTCACGCTAAGTGTAATGTAATCCTAACTTCATTATCGTGTTATTCAAAGAACGGTTATACTAAGTGTTATGTAATCCTAACTTTATTATAATTATTCAAATAACGGTTATACTAAATATACTACAATTCTAACTTCATTATTGTATTAATCGAATAACGGTTATACTAAGTGTAATATAATCCTAACTTCATTATCATATTACTCGAATATCGGTTATACTAACTATATTGTGATCCAAGTTTCATTATCCTAATATATGAACATTGGTTAATCCAAGTGTAATGCAATCATAACTTCATTGTCGTATTAATCGAATAACGGTTGTACTAAGTGTTATGTAATCCTAACTTAGTATAACCGTTATTCGATTAATAAGATAATGAAGTTAGGATTATAGTATATTTAGTATAACCGTTATTTGAATAATACTATAATGAAGTTAGGATTACATAACACTTAATATAACCGTTCGTTGAATAACGCGTTAATGAATTTAGGATTACATTACACTTAGCGTGACCGATATTCGAGTAATAGGATAATGAACTTAGGATTACAATATAGTTTGTATAACCGATATTCGAATAATACGATATAATGTACTTCTAACTTCATTATCCTAACTTCATTCATTACATTACATTTAATATAATTGTTATTCGAATAATACGATAATGAAGTTAGGATTAAAATATAATTAGTATAACCGATATTTGAATGATAACGAATAATAATTTAATGAATTCATGATTACATTATACTTAGTGTAATTGTTATTCAAATAATACGATAATGAAGTTAGTATTACAATATAATTAGTATAACCGATATTCGAATTATACGATAATGAAGTTAGGATTACGTTACACCTAGTAGAATCGATATTCGAATAATACAACAATCAAGTTAGGAGCATTACACATAGTTTCTTAGTTTGATTAAACTAAGAAACTTAAAAAAAAATTAAAAAAAATTGTAGCACGTGCACGGGATACGTGCCCGTGCTACAGTGTTTTTTTTTAAATAAAAACAATAAGTTTAAATGAAAAAAAAAGAGGCATGTGCACATATAACGTGCCTGTGCCAAAATCAGATACCCGACGAGTAGTTAAATGACACGGGCACGTGTTATATTTACGTGCCAACTTGGCACGAACACGTGTTATATATACGTGTCTATGCACTGTATATTTAGCAAATGTATATAGCACCTCCCTTGAAAAGGGCTATCTTAAACAATTGTAAGGTTTTTGAAAGAAACAACAAACCTTTGGAAAATGACATAATACTTTGTTATTATGGGTGATTGAGTGTGTTGCTTGCTGACAAGCTAGAATAGGTCCAAAAGTTAAAATATAAATGTCACTTTGAAGACCCATGGGATTAGATAGAGTGAATTCTAAATCTTGCATTTTTTGCATGTCAAAAGTGGTATTGTTTTTTAGTAGCAATTTAGTTAATTATATACATATAAGATGACCATGTGTACGATACGATTGTGGAATGTTTATGAGCTACCTATAGGTCATTATAAGCTGACTAAGAATGAATGACACCTTTGTGAAATTGCTTGTGGAGTTTTTCCTGTCAACTCAAATGTTCATGAATGAAAGAAAACAAGAAGAGCGCACTGGCAAGTGTCGCATTTAAGGCAACAATACTTGCAGGAGTTTGTAAGCCAATTTCATGATAATAAATTATTGTTTGGTAATTGTTATCTTAACTTTTTCTTTTCAAGTTATTACATATATATATATGTATGTATGTCACAACAATTATTACGGTAATAGATCCACTTGCATCAATGTAGAAAGACTAGCTTCATCACTTTTTACAGCAAGATATAGATGTGTATATAGTTTTACGTAGGGCTGTTAAAAAATGGACCGGATCGGAAAACCGGACTGGACCGGTGAAAATACGGTCCGATCCAGATAATTTCCTTAATCCGGTTCCAATCCGGTCCAAACCCGAAAAAAAATCGGTCCGGACCGGATTTTCTTTTTATTTTTATTTTTTAATTTATATGTTTTTTGGGAGATTTATATGTATTTTTTTATAGATATTTTTTTAATTTAATAAGTTAGGAGTATATATGTTTTTTAGATATTTTTTTTATAGATTTTAAATAAGAATTTATTTCTTTATTTTTATGAAATAAAATCCGGTCTAACCGGTCCTGGACCGGACCGAATAGGTCCGGTCCGGTCTCCGGTCCAGATTTCTGAAAAAATCTGGTCCATCGGACCGGATGAACACCCCTAGTTTTACGACATGAATGTAAATTTGATCACTTTTTACAGCAAGGTATACAGGCGTATATTTTCTTACGACATGAATGCAATTTTAAAATTTATCAATTTTCATAACAAGGCATACAGGTGTATACTTTTTTACGCACGAATGCAAATTTAAATTTCATTACTTTTTGTTGCAAGGTATACAGATGTATATTGTTTTACAACATGCATGCAAATTTAAATTTCATCACTTTTTACAGCAATGTATACAGGCGTATATTTTGCTTACGACGCGAATCCAAATTTAAATTTCATCACTTATTATAGCAATGTATACAGGTGTATATTGTTTTACGACATGCATGCAAATTTAAATTTTATCATTTTTACAACAAGGTATACAGGCGTATATTGTTTTACGACATGAATACAAATTTAAATTCTATCACTTTTTACAGCAAGTTATACAAGTGTATATTGTTTTACGACATGCATGTAAATTTAAATTTCATCATTTTTTACAGCAAGGTATACATGCACATATTTTCTTACGGCATGAATCCAAATTTAAATTTCATTACTTTTACAACAATGTATACATGTGTATATTGTTTTACGACATGCATGCAAATTAAATTTTTGTTGGTGCTCATGAGTTTAGGGTTATTCCTGTTGGTGTCCCACGATATAAGTTTTTTCCAGTTGGTACCCCTAAGGTTTTGGTTTGTTCGTTTTGTAACCCAAATTTTCCATATCCGTATCTTTTCTCTTCAAATTGATCAAATCGGAGCTCATAATTATGTTTATTGACCTCAACTTAGTATGATTCGACTCCTAAAACAATCAAATCCATACCCGAACCATTACGATTTGAATTATTAAGGTTGGAAACAGGTTGTTGCTTCAGAATTCAAATCGACATGGTTCGGACATGGATTTGGGTATTTTAGGAGTCAAATCTTACTAATTTGAGGGCGAGGAATACAATGGTGAACTTGGATTTAATCAATTTGAACTGGAATGGTACAAACATGAACAAGTTTGGCTACGAAGCAAACAAACCCAAACCTTAGGGGCACCAACCGAAAAAAACTTAATCGTGGGACACCAACAGGAATAACCTTAAACTCAAGGACATCAACAAGAATTTCCCTAAATTTTATCACTTTTACAGCAAGGTATACAAGTAGAGGTGTCAAACGGGTCGGGTTCGGGTTTAAGCGTACTAGGTCGGGTCATTTACGGGTCGGGTCGATTGCGGGTCAGAATTTGCGGGTCGTTGCGGGTCAGGTACGAGTTCAGGTCGACCCAGCGGGTCGAGAGCGCCTTGTCAAAATTTTATAAAATGAATATTAAAATAATATTTTAAGTAAAACAAAAAATAATAAATCAAAAAATTATTATTATATAATATTTTAATAATAAAATATATTAAAATATTTAATATATAAAATATAAACACATTTGTATTGACCCAACGGGTCAATGACCCAACCTAAAAATTTTCGGGTCGAACGGGTCGGGTCACTTTTGACCCAATACTTTTCGGGTCGGGTCTCAACCCAGAAAACGCGGGTCGGGTCGGGTCAAATTTTGATAGCTCTATATACAAGCGTATATTGTTTACGACATGAAAGACAGTAGAGAAAGAAGAGAATACTGAGTAACAACAACAACTAAGTTAGATTCAACTAAGAAATACGGAAAATAGTGAATAGTAAAATAGCTATTTACAGCGTGAATAGTAATATATACAGTGACTTTTGAACAGTAACTTTTAAATAGTAAACACCATAATAGTGACTTTTCTAAATAGTAAAACTAAGAACGAAAGCAGGGAGAGAAATATGAACTGGAAACAAGGTCTTTTATAAGATCATAAGAAAGAACTTACAGACTGTTATAGGAACGACTGTTGTAAAAACTTGAAAAGAACTCGCAAACTTAAGAACTTCAAAGGGAGAGTTTTTGTGAGGTTTTTCTCAACACATGAGAGTCTAAAATCTGATGCCTCTAAACAACTGAGGGCTTTGCCTTTTATAGGAGAGGGAAAGAGTCTGAATTTCTTTGTTCGTACCATTTTGTGGAACTGTTGTGTCATAAGTGAGTTTCCTGTTATGAGTGGAGTTATGAGTGGGTCCTTTGTATGCTTTGCTTCTGAGTGGAGATTTGATGGTGGAGTCTTGTCTTCTTTTTGAGTGGAGTCTTGTCTTTTGTATGTTCCTGTTGTGAGTGGTTCTTTTTGTCTTCTTTTCTCCTGAGTGGAGATTTGAGTGGGTCTTTTTGTCTTCTTTTCTTCTGAGTAGAGATCTGAGTAGGTCTTTGTCTTCTGCTGCAAGTGGTTCTTTCTTTGTCCTTTGCTGCAGGTGAAGTCTCTTGTATTATAAGGGGCTTTTGTTCAACTTGGTCTCTTCTTGTAATGGGCATTTGTCTTCTGAGTCTTGATGGGCCTATTGTTTGTGGGAACTTCTTCTTGGGCCTTTTATCAAAGTAACAAGATGTACAAAGGAGATAATCTAAAAACAGGCAAGATTACCCCCCGAAATGAAAAATAAGGTCTCTTCTTTTCTTTTCTTTTTTCTTTTTCTTTTCTTTTTTTCTTTTTTCTTTTCTTTTTTCTTTTTCTTTTAAAATAGATAAAACTGTTTTGCTTACATGGCATAGTGGTCTTGGGATTCAAGGGTGATGAACGGGCATTCTAAATGTCTCTGTGAGTATCTGGAATGCTTATGTCATCCCAGTCTTCCGTGTCAAACATGGCTTCATCTTCTTGTCTTTGTTCTTCATCTAAAGAGACAAACTTTTCTATTTGAATGAACTGTCCATCTCCGCTGAACGGTAGCCAAATTCTCCATCTTTCTGAGACCCAGATTTGTGTATAGTGGCCTTCTGCTGCTAATCTTTTGTTCCTCCATCCTCTGTAGAGGTATGCATGCTTGTAGAAGGTGTCTAAGTCTTGGTGGCGTCTGTAGAGCTCATGATCTTTATGAACTGTAAAGTCGGAGGGTTGCAATCCTATCCAATCTCCCCATTCTTCTTCCTTGAAAATGCCATGGGAAAAGTGAATAACCTTCTTTGAAGGGATAACTGTGAATTTAGTCACCCTTGGGAGAGTTGCTTGGATGTAAGCAACTGTTGGTCCAAAAGTCGCCATGTTGCCTCCTATGAGAAGGAACTTTTCTCCAAATGCCTGTAGGGCTTCTTCTATTTTCCCTTCTTTATCAAGTTGGAAACTGATACTGTGGATCATGCCTAAATGGAAGTACTTTAAAATGAGATCTTGAGGCATGGTGCAGCTGTTTAGGAAGAGCGGGATCTTAAGAAGTCCTTCTTTCATCATCGTTTGGCCGCTTCCTATTGGCTTGAGAGTCGGAAATTGTCGAACAGTAATTCCCTGGAAATTCCACCCTGGTGTTTTGAAGTGGATCTGGATAATCTCCTCTTGGGCCTGTAATAGATCTACCATGTGGCTTTCTTCTGTCTTTTGTATGAGAACCTCTTTTCCTTGGGGCCAAGCATCAAGGAGTGGTGTTAATACTTCTTGTGATGGTGTGTCGAGGAGGCGGGCCTGGAGTTGCTTCCAGCGTCGTCCTGTGGCTAGATCAACTTGTTCACCGAGCCTTGTATTTTCTGCTTCTAGTATTTGTATTTTTTTGGTATAATGGTGCGGTTGCATCACCTTCAAACCTTTTGACCTCTTCAGGCTCAATATAGAAATTGGGCCCAAACCTTCTCCTGGCTGCTGTATCTGCATCAGAGAGAGTTGCAAATCCTTTCCATTTTGGTTGGTAACAGGTAATGTTCTTTTTTACTGTTTCATAATTATGAAACAATCCTGTCTTTAATCCTCGGTAAATCACATAATGTGAAAACTCTTTTTGCGGGATTCTTTTCTGTCCTACTGTTCTATAGTGAGCAAAATCCCCTGTAGTGTTTTAAACTTTCTGTTATCCCTTTGAGGGAATATTGTAAGGTCAACGTTCCCAAAACGAAGTTTGGACGTTTCGCCTTTTATCTGTGTATGCCTCATGGAAAAGGCATGTAATCCTTGAGAGGATTCCTGATGAATTTCTTCACCAGTATTCTGTGAAGGTTGTCTGTTATCTATGACTTGGGAGGAAGGTAAAGGTGTCAACTTTTCCTTTCCCTTATCGTTCCTCGTGTTCCTATCCTATGATATTAAAAACATGTTAAAATATATTAACAAAAAGTCAATGAGGCTGAAATCTATACCTTTAATATGTTCCGAAAAGATCAAGTACGAATAACTGCTTCCCTATAGGAAGTACTGGAGGTTTAACCAACAGATTTTATTGAGTAAATCTCTTTTGTTAGGAATAGGGTATCGTGAGACTTTGTTTTCCTTTGTTATAAGGCTTATGGTTCTGGTTATGGACGAGGACTGTAAAGTAGATATGTCTTTTTGTTTCAACGGGAAAATGAATTCAAAACTTAGTCTTCTTCCCATAACTTCAGTATGTATGCCATATACATCTATTGTAAAAGGATATATCTGTGTTAGGAAGGGTGTTCCTAGGATTATTTCCTGATTTAAGCCTTTTATCGGTATGAAGGAGTTGTTAAAACAATATTTGTCATTACAAATAGAGGCTTTAGGAATCTTGTAGCTAAGGTTCATTCTACCACCACTAGCATTAAGGATCTTTTCATGACTTTTATGGTAATACTTTGAAGGGATTAAACCTTCACAAATACAGTTTAGATCTGCTCCACTGTCTATGAGAGCAATTGTAGAAAGAATGAAGTCTTCTATTTTTATGGTAATATTAACATACGATTTCTGAAAGTTAACCTTGTTTATTGATGAGATAAAGGTCTGTTCAGTAAGGGGAGATTCATCTTCTTTCTGTTGTGACTTGGAACTAGAGCTGAGACTATTATTAGAGGTTTGAAAGAGTTCTAGATGGGCTATTCTGGTCTCAAGTTCAAGGTCTTTGGTTTCATTCATTAATAATTGTCTATTGAGGGTTCCAATGTATTTCTTGATTCCATTAACTTCAGCTTGTAAGTCTTTGACAGTGATAGAGGAGAATATTTTAGTAGGAGATTTCTTATTAATGATTTTGGAGATACTAAAAGGTTCTTCAAGTAAAGGTTGTTGTTCTTTAAGGATTAGTTCTTTTAGTTTCAAGAAGTATTCTCGTTTTGTTTGAGGATCTTCAAGATCACTAATGAGTTCGAAGAGGACATCTTTCTCGTCACTTTTGGTGATAACGTTACAGAATTGGGTTGTTCCTGAATTATCAGAATTCGAAGAATCAGGGACATAGACATCTTCCTCAGAGTCTTCTAAAAGGATTTTAGTAAGTCTATTTTTTAAACTATTGTCATCTTGACAGATTTCATTAATTTTCTGTTTTAGTCTGCAGTTGTTTGCCTTATGGCCAGGTTTGCCACATTTATAACAGATGATCTTATTATCAGTCTTTCTTGGTTGAAATCTTCTTTTAGGTGGATAATTAGGTCTATTATATTTGTTTTCTGGACCAAATCTTTTGTGTTTATTTTTATAAACCTTTTTATCTCTATTAGAAGGGGGTTCTATTTTGGCAAGGCCAAAAGCCTCACAGAAGCTACCTAGTTCTTTTCTTCTAGATCCTTTTTCTCTACCATATTTGGCCTGTATTTTCAATTCGGAGCAAAGGGCTAACCCTTCTTTTTTGACAAAAGTTGTTAGTTGACCATAGGTTATGTCTTTTCACGGAATTTCTTCTGTTTGAATTTCATCTTTTATTTTCTGAATTATTCTATCAGCAAATAAGTTTGGAAGACCTGTAACAAAATGGTCCTTCCAATAGCCCTTATTGCATTCATTTCTTTTGTAGACGTAAGACAGGAAAACATCTTTATACCACCTATAGTCACTAAGGGTTCTACATCTAAGATTAGAAAGGATCTCTCTGTTGGCTTGGATTTCCTCTCTGGGGTTGCCTATGAAGTGCATACTAATGGTGTATATAAGTTGGTGGACAGGTTCTGGTTCTCCATCATCATTGGTAAAATCAAGGATCTCTTCTCTTTGAAAGGAGGATAAAGCATTATCCCACCAGTTTCTAAGTTGGCATGTGAATCCAGTGGTTAAAAGTGAAAAACAAGTTTTGGGGTCTTTTCTTCCAACTGTATAGGCAATATTAGTCATACCCATTTCTTGTAAGGTGTTGAGTATTTCATGTTCAGACTTTCCATCTATATTCCATTCATAGATAGATTGTCCATTATAAGCTGTGGATCTGAACTTAGATCTTTCTTCATATTATAGGCAGGAGGAGTAGGTCTAGGATAGAAGTTTCTAGTGTCTGTATTTCTAAATATTTTTCTATGTGCATGTGGCCTACCATGGTTGCTTCTTAACCTATTAATTGTAAGGGGATTTTCTTCAAAGCAGGTCTGCAAGGTTTCTATAGCCTTTTTATCAGAAGAACTATTTTCTCTTTCAGAATTGTCTAAAGAACTGCTAGAGTCTGTGTTGGAACTATTGTTACATTCTTCGACACAGTTAATTGATACATCTTTTAATTTTTGATCAATTAATTCCATGAAGCTAAGAGAAGGGTTTAAAGAAGTGTTTTTTATTGTCTCTTTTTTAATTCCCTGAATTTGGAAATGAGGTCTAGAAATGTCTTTAGGAAATTTGATAGTTTCAGTGCTGATTTTATCATGTATTAATTCTACTTGTTCAGCTATTGTGTGAAGGATTTGGTTGGAATAGTTATGCTGTTGATGTATTTTCTTAACATCTTCTAAGGTAGCGGGACTGTTGTCAGAAGTATTGATTCTAGGATTTTTAAAAGGTTCACCAGGGACCTCCCCATCTTTTGTAATGATTTTTATTCCTTGTAAAGGAGGATGAACACTTTGTGTGGATCCTGAGGGCAAAAGATTCCAAGTCTTTGTTAACCTGGTTTGGACTTCTATAGACTTTTATTCTAAGGGGTTTTCTATTCCCTGATTTTTGAGATAATTTGGAAACCAGTAGAAGAATAGGATGTTGGTTCTATATTTTTCCATGTCGGAATACCATAATTCTCTTATTCTATCTCTAGTAGGAATGTCTATTTTCATGAACCAAGTTTTCTTGATTCTGTTTTCCATGGAATCAAAGTCTGTTCTCAAATAATCTTTGTCTATAATAAAGTCTGTTTTTGTGATAACATTTATAGAAGAATATCCTGCCATATCACTCTAAGTGGGTGAAGAGGGAAGGGATTCATCTCTATTCTGTTCATTAACAGGGTTAGGAATAGGATTGCAAAATTCTACCCTAATAGGATGGTCTCTTATAGAATGGTCTCTAGCTGTATAGAGGGAATCTGAAAAAGAGTTTCTTGCAGGAAAAGGATGTGGATTTCTTGGTATAAGGGTAAAAGATCTGCTGGAGTTGAATCTTATCAAGACTCTACCATCACTATTCTCTTCTATGTGGGAAATTTCTGTTCTCTCAAGATTATCTGGAGGACAGTCATGATTGATTTCAAGAGTCTCTGGTATAGTAATATCTTCCCATTTTATTAGCTTGGGAGTAAAGGTAGTAGATCTCTCGGCTTCAAGCTGTAGGAGAATAGTTTCTCCCCTAGGGATAGGCGGTACTATACATTTTGGGTCTGTGCAAGAACTTACAATTCTATAATGGAGTCTGTAGATTATAACAAAGTTTTTTGAAAGGTTTTTGAAACCTTTTTTGAGGAGCTTGATATCAAGGGTAAGAGTGTTACTGATTCTTGGGTCTGTCATATCAACTGTGAAATTGGGAGAACAGTTGAAGAATATGGGACCATTGCAGATATTGGTTTGAATAACCGCAATTAAGGAGTCTTTGTAAGTAAGAAGTCGTTATAACACTGAACTGAACTCCTGGTATGCCCTGACTGCTGAGTCGATCCCCCTTGCGTCATCTCCGTCTTAGCTCGGCCGGACCTGGCGAAGTTAGACGGTGGCGCAGGGCGCTTAAAACCACCTCTCTGGTTCTGATTCTGCATCGACTTCTGTCGGTTGCGCCTCTTGGTCGACTCCTCGAGAGTTACCTCCAGCTTATAGGCACAATCCACATACTGCTCCAAGGTAGAGCATGTGTGGTGCACCATTAATGGCTTGATATCCGGGTTCATCCACTCGTGGAAGTACCAGATCTTTTGAGCCTCGCTGGTGATCTCGGCAGTGGCGTACTGTAGAAGATGGTTGAACTTAGATGCCAACTCGGTCACTCTCAGACCATCAGTCTGAGGGTACAAGAACTCTTTATGCTTCTCCTCTCTCATAGCACGAGATAAAAAGCGATCAACCATCTTGGTCTTGAACATTGACCAAGTCAACACTGGGCTCTCAGCCAAACCAGTGCTCTCCCACCACTCGCTAGCCTCCTCCTTCAGCTGAAGAGAAGCGATATGGACCTTCTCGGCCTCCGTACACTCCACGTTCCTGAACAACCTCTCCATATGGGAGAACCAATGAGTCACTGTCATTGGCTCCCCTTTCCCGTTATAGCAGTCGGGTCTCATAGAAGTAATTGTCTTAAGAGCGCGACCATAGCTGTCCCTCACCCTAACGGCAGTCCCCTGAATCACGGGATTTCTGGGTTCCACAACATTAGGAACCGCTGTGTGAATAGGCACTTCTTGTGCTTGAGGCGCACTTGGTCTCAAGACATCTGTGATAGCCTGCATCACGATCCCTCGGATTGCCTCAACAGCTGCAGCGTCAAACAACGTCGGCGCTTGGGTCTGATCCTGACCTTCACGCCTCTGCTGGACGCGAGACTCAGACTCGTGTTCATCCTGAACACCTCTTCCTGCTGGTCTGGGGTTTTGGCTAGTCCCAACACCGGCTCGAGTCGAGTTTCTCGTGCTTCTTGGGTTCACCATCTGTTTACCGATCCAATTCCAAGCATTCAATACATTAATATTATGCAACATACTTATGCAATATATCAATGTACATAAATCACTCAGAATAGATCAACTTGGCATTTTATAGATGAACCTTCGAATTCTTACACAAGTTACACATAAGTTTATCATTCGAGTGTTTGGACAACATTGCTCGAAGATATAAGTGTTTCTCAGAGTACTTGCCGCAATACTGAAATATTACACAAAGTACAACTTGGAATACTAAGAAACGAAACTTCTACGATAGGCAACGCCATTCCTCCTCAAGGCGTTCCAAAATGCCTCCCATACGACTGGCTACTCGTGCATGGTCTCTTCGGGCTAGGCTCACCATCGAGCTCTGGCGATGGGTTTCGCACCCTACTTGACCCTGAAGCACATAGTACTAGCTCAGTCATGGTAAAGTATGGGTCGTCCATGACTGGTCCTCCTATTCCAGCCCTCCTCTGAGTACTGGCAATCAGCTCATCCCTCTGACGCTGCTGTTCTGGGGAGATTACCTCGCTCTGGCGGAGAATCTCCTGCAGCTCGGATTCCGACCTCCATCTCCTTGGAGTAGGGATAGGCTGAGATTCCCTGTCACTCCTCCCAATACCGTACTCGGTATACAGTGCCTCCCAATCAGCTTCTGACATGGGTGCGTACTCTGGCACTGGTGACAATCCTGTACCGGGCTCATGATTCTGCCCTCCAAGGTCCAACTCTGGATCCTCTTCTGGATCATCCTCTATGGGATCCTCTTCCTCGGGATCATCCTCGATGGGATCCTCATCCTCGGGATCATCCTCGATGGGATCCTTCTCCTCGGAATCATCCTCGATCATATCCTCGTCCTCGACAGGATCTACCCCCAGCATCTCCTCTTCCTCATCTTCGTACTCGATCTCCTCGGGAATTGGTCCCAATAGAAAGTCGTCTTGGTAAACCCCTTGTTCGTACCTTGATAACTCATCTTCCTGCTCCCATTCCCGCACTTCCTCCACCCTTGGTGGCGGTATAGGTGCAGGTCTAGGGACCATAGCATTCCTGGCTACAAGGACAACTGACTCGTGGAGAACGTGCTTGACGTCTTCGGGCGGGCTACTCGGGCCTCCAACCTCGAAACATCGCTGAGGTAACGGAAAATCTAGCCTCGGCTGATCCGACTTGGCGTCTTCCGACCCCCTACCAATAGAAAAGCAAACACCCATCCTATCGAACAATAAGGAAGGAATTAGTCTTTCTAGACATAGAAGCAAGCTTACTATATCAGACTATAAAGAAGACATGACTATGAACGGTGTTTTGAAATTCTTTACACTTTGAAAATTCAGAGCCCTTTTTAAAGCATTTTCAAAAAAACGGATAATTGATTTGTAAAATCCCAAACCCGTTTTAAAACCTTTGGCTCTGATACCACAACTGTAACACCCCCAAAACATAACCCTTTTGGAAAGGTATTACCGCCAGTGACCTCAGTGTTCCTTACCGAGATCACCCAAGGCTTTACCAAATAAATACAATTTATGAAATGCAATTGATACACAAAGATCAAGTATTAAATTCCAAAACATAACATTGTCGAGGAAACAAGAGTTACGGGATTACAACCCAATCCCGAATAGGTCAAAACATAGTTTAAACCAAACACAGCGGAAGACTAAGTATGTAAGTTACAATCGGAGTTATTGTCCAAAGGATCATAACCTGATTAAAGAAATAATTAAAACATTCAAAAACCACCGCCGACTCCATAGTCCTTCTAATCTTCTGAGCTACTTCTTAACTGATGTGCCGAATCGAACGGATGACACCAGCCAACCATGCAAGGGAAAATATTGGTTGGTTAGTCTAAATGAATAGACTAGCAAGGGTAAAAAGCAGACTGGTTCGAAGCAGTCATATTAGGTTAGACTCACCGCTTCTCAGATAATAACCGATAACGGTAGTCAACCATCATATTCCTACTGGAATAAACAAGAGATATGCACAAGAGAAGATTCTGGAAGACTAAATCTTCACAGAAATCGACTCGAAAGAAGACTCCAACGGAAATGAGTCTTTAAGGAAGTAATGACAAATCTGGAAAGTTACAGAATCATTCAACAATGATTTAAAACTGACTGAGATGCTTCGGTTCACGACCAACCTCATCGCCTACAGCGAATCCAGATTGGAAAGAGAATGTACTACATTCAAGTCAAGACGAGTTTTCCTAGCTGCACTGAACTTAGCTGCACTACTCGCCCAAGGTGTATTAATTATGTGCGTCAAGGTAGCACTTATCTGATTTATGTTTCAAAAACACACATCACGTTATAGACTTTTACATGTGTATCCCACCAGTGGGACGACACATCTTAGTATACGTTTCGTCGAGAGTGACGTATACCGAAAGGTTTGTGACACCAGCTAAGTGTCCTGTCTCTACACACATGTGTAAGAGACCGATCATGATCTTAGAATGGTATTGGATGGGGACGAGCCACCCCTCTACCAGATTATAAAGAAATGACTGGACAGAGTCCGAGTAACGTTCCTATCTAACAGTGCTAACTAAACAGTTACAGCACCACCACATTTACAAGATAAATCCACATAAAGGCCCGAAAGGCGATCACAGATAATAGCGTTGTTCTAACAGATATACAACCTATTATGTGATTTTCAAAACAGTTTATCAAAACTGTTTCCAGACAAACAGAATATTCATTCCAAATTAATTACTCAGATAAACTACTGATAATTAATGTAAATATGGAACGAAAGAGCAAGAGCGAACCGCCACTTGCCTTACTCCGCAGAATAGTCTAAAGACATCACTGGATTCCGGGCTCGACACGGTATAGTTCCGACAGCACAACAACCTTCGAGTCGACCCATAAAAAGAACCCTAAGTTAGATCCGACATAAACAGTACGAATCTAAACACGGCGAAAGAACACAAAAGGAAAGACGCCACGACAACAACCGACCAAGCCAAAGCCACGAAGGCGTTCTGGGCACTGGCGGCGGTCGCTGTTCTTGGCGGCGGTCGCCGTGAAGAACACGGCCGACTGAAACGAGAGAAAACTCACCCCAAAACACGAGCGGTTCGGCCTCCTTCGACTTGCTTTGGCTTCTAACCTCCAAGGCTAACCAAAAGCTTCACAAAGGCACTTAGGAACCACACCAAAGCAACACCGGCGAGACCTCCGGCGAGCACAAGAAAACCGGCGAAAACAAAACTCCGGCGAGAGGCGAATTTGGCAGCGATTCGGGGTTGTAGATGACCCAAAACCCATGCCCAAGCTCACCTATTTATAGGCAAACCCCAAGGAGTGAGCTGCAAACCCTCAGACGCGGCAAACGGCGCGCCTCGAACGACGCCGGCGACCGGCGGCCAATGTCCACTGGACAATCACGGCGGTCGTCGTAATTTTACCTGCGGTGGGCACGCGGCGGTCGCCGTCGCTAGGCCTGTCGCGGCCAGCTAGAAGCTGACACGTTGACTTCTCGGGCCCAACCACGGCGGGCGCCGTTTCTGAACGGCGGTCGCCGTTTCCCCCTTTTCCCGCCCATTCGGCTTTGAACGAGCTTGACGATAAACCGGGATAAAAATTATCGTACGCGAACGACAATTAAACTCCAAGGCACCTTGTCTGTATATTATTTCACTGAGAAAAATATTACAGATACAGAGCACATTACAGAATGTCTCAAGCTACCTGAATTAAATCCGACGTACTCAACGGGTACCCGGGAAAATTCCATAATTCCCAAAATAACTTTACAAAAAATACGGGGTATCGTGTCCACAACTTCACCGACTCACCGCCTTACCGCATCTTCTATTCTTCCCTTATATATCTAGTAATTAATTGCTTACCAATCGATCACCACCACACCATCAACATCGTCCCCGACGACTCCTCTCTCCCCATCTCCGGTTCTTCTCCAAATTTGACGGCGCGGCCCTTGCCAACGCCCTTGATTCCATCGCTTTCGAGGTGTGTGTTTCTTCTCTATTTTATATGTTTCATGTATTTGCTCATTCATGCTTGTTTGGGTTTTAAATTTCCGATGGGTGGAATGTGATGAGTCCCGGTAATTGACCACCAAGGCGCCGATGCATGAATACCACGACACTCAAGCATCGACCATGCTTCGATTCCAAGGAATTTATGTGCACGTCTATATCCAAGTCTTATGGCTTTTATCCTCTTTGTATTTTTGGTTATTTAGTTTATTTAGTCTAGTATTGCCTTAGTGAGTGTAAAGACTCATTTGCACATGGGCTTCAACACACTAAGGCCCATTAGAAGCTTTCCCTTGTTGGCTTAATGCCATGACTATTTAATCCAACTTGTGGCTACCTCTTTCATTTGGTTGAAGATTATAGAAGTGGAATATTTCTCTTAGGTTGAGTATATCTCCCTAAGGCCTCCACTTACTTCTATCAACCCCAAGCATTCAAATCTCTCCTTCTTCCTCTCAATCTCTCAAGTCTCACTCAACAATCTAACTCTTGAATTCAGCCCACGGTCACCTCAGCCAAGGAACCTCCAAGAGAGGTTCCCTTGGCCCTCCTTATTCTTCCGCCGTCGGACGTGCCCTCCCTTGACAGCCCCTCGGCTCTCCCCTCTTCCTCTCGGCCGTGAGTCTCTCCCAAGCACCATTGGAGGGCTAGCAAGCTTAAGAAGGAAGGAGAAGCACTAGCTTGGCCACAATCTAGCTCACTTGGGAAGAAGAACCTCCTCTTAGGGATTTGATTCTCATCAGAATGTTGGACTCATCTCATTAATTTTAGTTCAACCGTGTTCTGCTATTGCTGGGTTATTAGCTTGGTTGCTTCCTGCATCAATTTTACCAATTGGCATTTGAATACTGTTGTTATTGGTACTTGTTTTCCTAACCATCAAATCTTATCTGTTGTTACACATCCTTTTGCCTTTTCTTCTAGTTCTGTTGATAATCTGGCATCTTTAAGCTTCATTGGTTGGCCTCCAGACTTAGTCATTGTATGATGTAGTTCAGAATATTTAGGCTGACATATGGTGTTCCTTCTGAAGTTGCTCAGGACTGTTATTGTACATCCTTTTAAATGATGCACATAATCATCAGCACTTGGAGATTAATGTGTGGATTTTGAGTTTAGCTTGTCATTTCAGAACTCTTGTTGTACATCAACACTTGGAGATTGATGTGTGAATTTTGAGTTTAGCTTGACCGCGTCAGTGTTAATGATTGTGGCATAGCAAGGTGTCGATTCCTCTATGACGTGATTCAATTCTCCTACTATATCTGTTACGTTTTCTCTCGAATGTCCATGGCATCTTGAGACAACTACTCTTTGTTATTTTTTGTTTTCCCTCCCTCCATTATGTTTGACGCCAGGGTTGAGTAAGCTATAATTTGTTCTTGGTTTCCTTATACACGTAGGGCCTGGACAAGGAAAGATATTATATGTTGCTTCTGTGCTAGATTCTACAGAAGAGATTGAGTCTTTAACTAGTTGATACCCTTGCTCTATAAATATTTTTTAAAAATTAAGAACACTTGATACACTTGTTTATAAAATGATAAGTTACACCTTAATTGTTTTTATTCGGAAGTGAAGTCGAATGCGTGGAATTTTCCATAGGGTAAGCATAGGTATTTCATACCCTATGTAATTCAAATTATTTTGCATACTAATTCGATTTAGTATGCCTATTAAAACATTTTTATAAATAATTAAAGTTTGGATTTTGGAATACTTTTGCTTTATTTCAAGGGAGTAGAGATAAACAAATTTTATTGGTAGTGAAAGATATTCATATTACACTTAGTTTAAAAATTCATTTGTCGTATTTTTTTGAATTTCTAGTCAATTTGAATAATAAACTTATTTATATAAAATGAGTGTTTGTAATCTTATGGAATTTTGAAAATAGAAATGTTTCATCCCTCAAAACAGTTAAATTGAGATGTTTCATGTCAAGTTTAAGCCACTACGGTTAAAAACCTTTGTATAATAAAACCGAGATAACATATTCTAAACCATTTGAACTTGTATCATAATCAAATTTTATAAACATTCTCATTTTTAAGTTAACTAGGATTGATGTGGCGAAAACCCAAAATCCTACCCTAGAAACAATTAGTTTTTTAAAAATTGAAACCGCAAAAAACCATTAAAAATAATAAAATCTATGAGCCCTAAACCCTTGAAACTTAGATCTTAAAATTTTTAAATTCTAAAAAAATACTTTTTCATATATAATTCTAAACAATAAAAAAAGTAAAATTTTGATTATTTTGTTTAAAAAGAGTCACTTAAAATCACCGCGGCTGTGGGATGGGATTCCCAGATGATGAGCACGAGAGATGAGAGATGTGTGAGCTTCCAGGGGTATCGGGATGTAATATTGGGGGTGGGTTGATTATTTTGTTTAAGTTCAGTCACTTAAAATAAAAAAAGTCAGGATTTTTAGCTTAAAAATTTTGAGTAAGTTCAGTCATTTTAAATCGACTTAAATTTTTGGCGAACCGAACGAGGTTACATGCATTAATTAAGTCATCATGACTTATTTTATGGAAAAAGTTCACTTAAGTCACTTTAAGGGTCCGTTCGGTTCACTAGTTAAGTCGACTTAAAGTGGCTTAACTGAACTTAATTAAAAATTGAAGTCAGGATGACTGAACTTACTTACAAAGTCCGTTCGGTTTGCCAAAAATTTAAGTCGACTTAAAGTGACTTAAAACGACTGAACTTACTCAAAAATTTTAAGCTAAGAATCCTGACTTTTTTAATTTGAGGTGACTGAACTTAACAAAAAAAATATCCAACCCCCAGTTCAGTTTTATTGAATTCAGTCATCTATTTCAGTTCAGTTTCAGTCTAGTTCAGTCGTCAGCTTAAATTTTATCTTATAGCTTCAGTTCAATTTTGTACCCAGTTCAGTTTCAGTTCAATTAAGTCTCTGTGAACCGAACAGACCCTAAGTCGATTTAACTAGCGAACCAAACTACCTGAATCTTTCCTCCCTATCCAATCGCATTTTCAGTTACAATTCTCCTCTTCCCAAATTCGCCAATTGTATCCGTGACTTACCACGCTCGCCCACCCACCATTGATATAATATAAGGATTTGCGAATGGTAGACGCGTACGTATTTAATTACGGTTTGGATGATTGAAAAACAAGAAGAAGAAGTAACTCAGAATGAAGTTTTGTAAGATCTACCAGGCATACGTACAAGGGCAGAAGGAGCTTCCAGTGGTGGAATTCAAGAATCTCAAGAAGATTCTTAGACGATGTCCTAACGTATCAATTTTGTTCATAAGTTGTTTGTAATAAACAGCATTCATGTGTTGCCTCGCCTGGAGGTGTACATAGTTTTTCTTCTTTCGTGGCAACCGTGATCCAAGATTGCCGTTTACAAAGGACGGTAGAGGTGCCGTGCGACTATTGGTAGCAAAGGGAGTGAGCAAAGCGGCAGATCAAGCAAGCTTGAAAAATGCATATATCAAAGTGTAGTATTAGTATGCTTGTGGGTATTTGGAAGATCAAGCAAGCTTCACTAGTTTTCAATAACTGAGATGGGCTCTCTATTACATACTAGTTGCTCTTTGCAGAACATATCAAATTGGTGATTACAGATGGTTACTACCTAGTAGGATTCTTTTATCATACTGTAGTATTTTTATAGTGCTGATAACAGAAATTTCAATTCCAGAGTACTTTTTTGCAACAGCATCGGTGAGCTATCTCTAAACAGCAGGGCATCACGTCCTGTAGTTATCTTTTGTTCATTCAATATAGAAATAGAAATTGTTGTCCTCTTTTTGTTTCATAATACTTGAGGAAAATACTTTTCAGTTGTGATAACTCATGGCTAATACCCTTGGGAATTCAATCCCAACCTCACTATCCTCATGGTTAATTAGAACCTAGTTAGTCACTTGTTCAAAAATACTTAAATCATTTGCAGCCACACCACAATTCAAATCACAATTCAGCCCAGCAGTGACTGTGTCAATTTTGTCATTTGTCACAAGGGCAGGACCAAAAAAAAACACTACTACAAAGAAACAGTACCACCCATAATCAATTTAGCAGCCACAAAAAATCAAGAAGAGACAGTTCACTTGGCCAAAATCATAAGATTTGTATCCTTCCATTGGTGGTATCTTTTACACAGTTTTTCCAGGGCAGCCACTGAATGCTGCATGGTATTTAGTTTTATGTCTCTGAACATGCTCTGCAAGAAACCAAATTTCAAAAGGAAATCAATCACCAAGTTCCATATTTAAAAACACCATAAAAACAAAGCACTCGCGTAATGTACCTGATAGTTGTCTCCATACTTTTCGATCAATGCCTTTACATGCTTACGCTGCATGGTAGTCAGTGGCAGCAGAGGAGCACTCTTTCCATCTCTCCGCTTCTTTCCAAGTACAGTTTTAAGATCTACATAAAGCATAACAAGTATGATGTTACCAGGCACTTTAAAACAAAATTGGAATCAATGTCATCAAGCACTCTAAGAAATTGAACATTCTCCATCTTTAATCCTAGAAATCCTCCAAACTAATTTGTGAAAGCAAGTAACAGGTGCAATATAGGGGATCACATTTTCAATTACCATAAAAAAATCATATATCTATATGCCACAAAACACATCCCAATTACCCAGCACCGAACAATGTCACAGAAAGAAACAGCCCAATTACTATTGAATAAGTTATAAATAATTGAACAACAGTATCAACTACATCTGGCTAGAGAAAAAACAGCGCCTTTGATTAATTATCAGTCCACAACCACCCAATCAGAAATCCATCTCAAATTAAAAAAAATCTTATGTTCAAAACCCGAATGGGAAAGGGCCGTAAATTTGACAATTCCAAATCGACCTCAAACTTCACAAAAACATACAAACAACTAGAATATAGCAAAAGGGAGGCTGAGAGATATTGTACTGACCGTCTTCTTCAACGTCACTGCCAGAATCAATGGATGCGAACTCGTCAACCTTGTTTTCGGCGGGGTCGGCGGGCCGGGGAGGGGGAACCTGGAGGGAGTCGCTCTCAACGATATGGGGCGTCCGAGACTGCACGCACAGCAAATTAGGGTTAGAAACGACACCGAAGGACTTGTAATTGGCGATGACGCTGCCCTTATCATCCCACTTGGAACCCAAAGGATCGATCAAAGCTCGGAGCTTCGGCGGAAGATTGAAGCATGGCTTGATCACTCGTGGATTCTTCTTCAGAAGCCCCACTTTCACCTTCGTTCTCGAGTTCTTGTACTTCCTCCTCGACCTCCCCATTTCTCCCGTGTACGATTGAACGAGAGGATTTTCGTGAAGGAGCTGGAGACTCTCCAGTTTAGGGTTTAAGGGATGCCAATAAAACTAGGGCTTATTCTACCACAAAAAAAAAAAAAAACTAGGGCTTCTGTAGGGTCAGACCGAAATGAGCCCATTAGACCGACAGTACATAAATAATGGGCTTTTTTAGCCCAAATGTGAATTTGAAGGCCCAGGCCCATTTATCATGCCTCTTGTGCAACACGTCAGTGTTCTCGCAGGTCCCGGACTATATAATGAAAGAGGGGTATCTGCTTGTGCCCAGACGTTGGTCGCTGTGCGAAGTGTGAGATTTTTTTCCCCTTCCGCTTTTTCTTAGGGTTTTTTCAGTTCTCTCATCAATAGCCATGAGGTACGTCTCTCTCTCTGGCTTATATGTTTCGTGGTTATGCTTTCAGGTTGTTAGTTTACGTTCTTGGATATTTAAGATGTGTGTTGGAAGGGATAAGAAGTATTCGGGGTTTAGGGTTTATTTTTATTATCTTCAGCTCGATTTGTTTTCTAGGTTTGGCTGTAGTCGGAGTGGATTGCATTTTACTGACATTTGAAGCTGTAATTTTGTTTTCAACAAAAGTTCTGTGATGAATGTGTTCTTGAGAGAAGCGGTGCGTTGAGAACGTCTTGATAAATCACGAAGATATAACATAACCCTTTCGATAGTTTCTCCAATGGTTGATTTTGTGAAACTTTAGTTATATGCTTTGTTCAACCCCTTTCTTTATATTTAGCCCTATCTTCCAAGTTTTTGTTTGAGTTTAGTTCATTTTACGGTGATGCTGACTTTTAATCTGGCATGTTGGGTCAATAAAAAATTAGTTAATGAATCCTTATTGACACTTGAGTAGTTTCCTTTTCAATGTCAATGAATATTTCCCCTTGCTTCTTATGTTTTAGCTGTGACTAGTTTTATTTATCACCTTAGTTGGTATATTAGTAGCTTCAAAGTGTACGAGTGACAGGTTCTAAATTCGTAATACATGATCTGGGGCCTCATTTGTCATTAAAATTGTCATAATTAGAAATTGATATTGTTGACTTTCCTATTCCAATGATTTAGCTTTTTTTTTCTAATGGATTGTTACTGACTTATGTATTGTACTCCAGTCGTCATCCTGAAGTGAAGTGGGCCCAAAGAGAAGACAAAGTTTATCTCACAGTTCAATTACCAGATGCAAAGAACGCAAATGTAAATTTGGACCCTGAAGGGACTTTTACTTTCACTGCCAGCAGTGGGGCAGGGGACAATGCCTATGAGTTGAAGATGGATCTTTTTGATAAGGTTAATGTGGAGGTGAGTCGTTTTCCCTTTATTCTGGTTATAGTTGATCTTTAGTTTTCCCATTTCATGGTCCTTGCAACAGAAGCCACTGTAAGTATGAACAGTTGAAATGGAGCATCAATATGAGATGTTTGCTTTCTTGGTTTGAGTCTTGTCCTTTATTTTCATCAGATCATTACTGGAGACTATGCTAGACAGTAGCCTAGTAGTTATGCCATCTTCATAAAGATGGCATAACTTTGAAGTTGTGCCTTCTCTTTTGTCCTACTCACAAAAGCTTAAGTGTGTCATCATTTGAATTTAAGATGCCATAACTTGGAAGTTGTGCCTTGTTTTTTGTAGTAGTTATTATTCCTTAAAGTTATGTGTTTTTTCTTCTATATATACATTGTCGGATAAAATGTTCTGTACAAGTCAAACTTTGCAGTTTTTTCTGTGAAACCTCTTTTCTCTTTCTATATAATCTAATTTTCCACAGCCACTTCCATAAGCTATTATTTTGGGTGTAGATTAAGGAGTGGTTTGAACAAGATCTTACCTGATAGTTCTAATATGCTCTGATCAAAGCATGGCGTTACATAGATATGTCATGCTTTGAATTAATGTACTCAAATCTGTGTTATATCTTCAAGTAAGTTTTGAATTTACAATTTTTTGTTCTTCCTGCTTTACTTATATCCTGTTTTTCAGGAAAGCAAAATTAACTATGGTCCAAGAAACATCTTCTGCATTGTGGAGAAAGCAGAGAAAACATGGTGGAAGAAGCTCTTGCGTGGAGATGACAAGCCTCCTCATTACGTGAAAGTTGATTGGGACAAATGGGTTGATGAAGATGAAGATACCGGTATCTTGCACTCACCATTTCTCATTACTGCTTTTTATGATTACAGTAGTATAGGGGACTGACAATTTTCACTGATTAGGTCCTGCCGACTTGGATATGGGTGGCATGGATTTCTCGGTATGTAGTAGAAGTTGACATTTTTTACCTGTTGACCATTCATGACAAATTCCCATATTAATCTTTTCCTGTCTGGTTCCAGAAATTTGCAAACATGGGTGGCATGGGCGGCATGGGAATGCCGGGCATGGGAGACATGGGCATGGGAATGCCGGGCATGGGAGACATGGGCATGGGAATGCCGGGCATGGGAGACATGGGAATGGGAATGCCGGGAATGGGAATGCCAGGCATGGGTGGTCCTGATGAGTTTGAAGACAGTGATGATGAAGGTACCTAATTCAATAACATTTTCTTTCACTATAGAATTTTGCATCTTTCTGGATATAGGCTTGTTCATAGCTTTTTGACTATGTCATACCAACCCATGACTCGTTTTGGCTATGTCAAATTTGAAATTTTGCCTTTGTCCTCTCTCTGCTCCATATTTCTTTTAACATATAGTTTCACTTCTATCTAGATGATGAGGTTACAAAGCCTGAGGGACAAGAAACAGGCGATGCTGGAGCTTCCAAAGCTGAAGGAGCAACGTCGGCAAAGCCTGAAGCGTAGTTGTAGCAATATCTGGTGTTCCATGAGGGGTTGGTAACCCAATTCATCCCTTGCTTTAGTTATGCATACGATCAGTGTTTCCTAGTCTTTCTGACAGGACTAGGTACTTTTGCTGTATCGAAGTATATGATGCTTTGGTGCTGACCTTTGCATTTCCAGAGGAACTACTTGTGGTGTTTTTAGGGTTACGGCCTTTGCTTTTCTCGTGAACTTCTCTAGTGTTATGAGAGTGCTGTAAGGATAACTGGTTATTGATCTGTGTGTTTTTTTCCGTAATATTTGAAACTATGCTTATTAATGTTTGCTAAATGATAAAATTTCAATTTTCACGAGTTTGATGGATCTCTAAAAGATCATAAAGGTAAGTTGAATGGATCCCTAAAGATCATAAAGGTAGGCTCCCTCCCATAGGACTAATAGTATCTGTTATTTAGTGCTGTGCATGAATCTAGTTGATGCTTGCCTTTTTATACACCTTTTATATCGTCTTCCTAAATCCCGTTGGTGTTTTTGACACTTGTTGAGATATAGTTCGTAGAGTAGAGAATAGACTGGCAACTTGTGCTGCATCTGTTCCCACAATGAAGGCTTGTACTCCCATTTCCTTACAAATCATATAGAATCCCCATAATCTCGTTATTGAGTTTGAACCATGTTTGGAGGTGGGCAATTAGGGAAGATCCTCTCCTTGTTTTTTGCCTCGTTATCCAGAATTGGTATTGACTCTTTGTACATGTCTGACATCAATGCGGCCTTGTTTTCGTGGTTTCTCACTCCTGAACACAATGCCAGTCACCAGGTTGTGGAGGAATTTGAAGTTGCCCATGCAGCAATCATTCTGCTGTATGTTCCGACTCACCCAATCCTGCAGCAGCTAAAGAGGTGAGTTCGATTCTCAACTGATTCCAAATCCCCTTGGTGCTTGGACAATTTCCTGCGGAATGCGGATCGTTGTGTATTTCAACAGTTCCTCTACATTCATGGCGATCTGTTCTCAGGGTTAGACTCAATGACTTTATTATTCCTGTGGTCGAACAAATTGAATGCTTTTTTTCTCCATAGGAATCAACACACTATTCATCGTCATCCATTATAGGCTTCCAAGGTCTCTACATCCCGTCCTTCATCAACAATGATTGCCGTCACGGTTCTCCATAGGAATCAACATACTATTCATCATCATAAACAGTAGCCAAACATTGAATGCTTTTCTCCAAACACCGAATTTTGATATCAATTGATGTGAAACGATCCAATAGGATCGTTTCGTCACTAGTGTCGGTCACGTCTTGTAGCCAAACATCTTCCTTACCAACGTGATTGCGTGTAATCAAAACCTCATCATTCTCCTTCAAATTCCAATGAATGGAACTATAAGGTTATCCATAAAGGAGAAACCTTGGGTTTCTCTTGTGTAAAACTAAATTAAAAAAATTAAATAAGTTATGACAAAAATCCGAATTTTATAGGGAAGAGTTTTTTAATTTTTTAAATGAGCCTTGTTAGAAATTTATCTTGAAAATTAAGAAATTATGTTATTATAAAGTTCTCATCTTTTCTAAAAGAAAATATTTTATCTTTTTTTTTTTTAAACCTAAGATTTCTTCTTTGTGGATGGTCTAAGACTCTTCTTTTATAGAATACGAAGAGCACTCGTGGAACTCTGTCGTTGGATAGATTAGCACAAGTTAGTGCTTTGACGTAGAAATAGATAAACAAGAGCTAAAGGCTTTATCAAGGAATTTCCTCGACTTTGACTAAAACCCAAAACCTATTTTTATTAATAAAAATAAGAGTTTAAATAACATAATTTTTCATGCCTAATTGCTTGCAAAAGAACCAAACTATCTAATGTTAATATATAAGGAAACTATGAAAGAGAAAACAAAATAAGAAACTTGCAAGAGAAAAATCAAGGGAACCAAACAACCTTGACTGGACCTAGTTCTTCTATCTAATCCTAAGAATACGAAGGACGTGTACAAGAGAGCTATCGTGGAGGTGCTTCGAGACTAGGGAGGCGTTGGGGTCATATATTAGAAGTTTAAAGGACGTGTATAAGGGTGTTTTGACCAAAGGGGACATTGAGTATTTTCGGGTGGATGTAGGCTTACATCAAGTGTCGGTTTTAAGTACATTCCCTTTTACACTTCTTATGGATGTTTTGTTAAGATGAGCAGGACAAAGACGAAGTAGGTTGAGTGAAGATCATGGCGGAAGTGCGTTGGTGGGAAGGTCAAAACGAAGAAGGGTAATTTTAAAGTATTTAGGGTTTTTTTATGCAGATCGACGACGAAATAAATACATATATTAAACATCGGATGCAGATGGGATGGCAGAAATGGAAGAGCGTTTTGGGGGTATTGTATGGCAAAAAAGTGTCTCTCAAACTCAAGGATAAGTTCTACAAGGCAGTAGTTAGAACGAGTTTGTTGTACAGTGTGGAATGCTAGCCGATCACAAAAGCTCAGGAACGGAAAATGATGGTGATAGAGATGAGGATGTTTCATTGGATATGCAGCCACACCAGATTTGACATGATAAGGAATGAAGTCATTAGAGGCAAGGTTGGAGTGGCCAATATTAAGGAACGATTGTGTGAAACTAGACTCTGTTAGTTTGGGCATGTGCAGAGAAGGTAGGGACGCACCATTGCGTAGGTGTGAAGGGTTCAACAATTTTTGTAGAGGAAGAGTTAGACCAAAAAAGAGTTGGAAGGGGTCATTAAGCAAGATCTTGCACACTTGACACTCATAAAGGACATGGCTCAGAACATGAATTTATGGAGGGAAAAGATTAGGGTAGAGGACCGCTAGGTGGGTGAGTGGGTTTGGGTCCTCGTCATGTCATGTGCATGTATTTTTGTAGGCTTGTTTTATGGAGGGAGAAGATAAGTGTGTTTGTTTTTATCTCTGTTGTTTTCTTTTGTGCTGTGTTTGTTTTTTATCGTCTTCGAGTGGCTCGGGAAACATACTCTAGACTTGCTCGGGATACGAGTACGTACATCTTGACCCTGAGTATGCTTTTAGTGGGATTATACTGGGTTGCTCGGGAAACATCTTCACGACTTGCTCGGAATACGGGTACGTACATCTTGACCATAAGTTTACTTTTCGAGTGATTATACTAGGTTGATTGTTATTTTGTGCTTTTCGAAGGATTATAGTAGGTTGATTGTTATTGTTTTGTTGTAATCAAACTTACTGATATCATAGAAGAAATTCACATATGTTTTATTTTTGGCCAGTTAACATTTTTTTTTATTTCCAGTCGGGTTTTAATCCTGCGAGAATAACCATCCCCTTGGAACAACCGGCCTATACAAGCACTTTATTCGTTTATTGAGTGGGTTTCATTATGGAATACTTGTTAAATGGGAGAGAATGTAAAGTATCACTTGTCATCTGGCACTCAATATATATATTTAGACTGTCAAAATAACAATGAGAGATCTAAGCAGCATACACATCTCACTGCAGTTGCCAACAATAACGTTTTGTCCAAATTAAACGAGAAAACCTGACACTGTTCATAATATAGAGGTGTCGCCAAACTGATCTTCCTTGAGCCTTCCGCACGGATACAAGGCAGGATATTGCGTCTAAACCAGCAAAACCTCTCCACAACGAAAACAATATTGTACTATCCTCGGCCCCGGCCACCACCTGCCACACAATAACAGAAAATCCCAACAAGATCAGATTAGCTAACAACCAGCTCCAACTTCCTTGAGGGTACGCTTTAACACCATTTTCAGCCTTTTAAACAGATTGGCGAATTCACAGCTCCCCGGAAGTTCTTGAAGAAGAAAATTTAATCCTAAAGGGATTTATAAAGCTAGAAAGCTAAAAAAAAACAAAAAACAAGATGTCAGTGTTTTCTACCTCTGCCAGCCCGGCCTCGGCCACCCATGCCTCTTCCCCCATCATCTGAGCCACGCCCAATGCCTTTGAGCTGCCGTCCAGGGCCGTCTTCTCTTCCCCTACCTCTCCCACGGCCTACTCCAGGTGGCTTCCTATCTGTTAATGTAAAATATTTAGTCAATTAGATATGCTTCACCTTTTCCCAGACACAACAATGGCTAAACAGGTAGACCGAAAAACATCACCACACGATTTGTTTCATGAAGAACTGCAATGTTCTATTAAAGCAACAAATTGCATTACAGAACAAATACGTCTTAATTTTTAAGGTAGAGTTAACAGTCATCACACAAACTCCTTTACCACATAAAAAGGCGTACCTGTACGGCTCTTGGCCTCTTCCTGAACTTTGTCAATGACCTGAAACCGAGAATAACATCAGATGTTAGCTGAAGGAACAATAAACTACAATGTGTAAATAGATGACTTCAAGAAAGAAGTGGGGTAAAAGGTAAGACAATAAGTAACTACACAAAGCAACACTACAATGTCCCTACAACATGTTAGATAGCACTACATTGTGCATGAATAAATCTTCCTACTGCGGATGACAACAAGTTCGTGACTATGTAGGACCAAAATCAAATTATATAAAATTCTTCATTTTCGATATAGCACCTAGAATCGCATATGTTTTCATATTCTAAATGGTAGACAATGCCTACCTGCTGCTGAAAAATATAAGAAATAAAGCTCTGCAAATTAAATTATAAGCGATATCTTGCTAACCGCAATTTGAGAAGGAGAATGTCACTGTCAAAGAAGAAAATTGGAATAACATTTACCAATAATCCAATATATGTGAAAAGTGTTACCATCAGGCTTATATGAGGTATACTTTTTCAAATGAGCAATGGGGCATTGGGGCTACATATTATGCAACAAAAAAACTGGCTTAACTGTTTACTTTTTCATATTCTGTACAAAATATCTCAAGTTGAAGGGCATGCAACTCTAGAGCGAAGTCCCAAGTGCAAAATTACACAACTCTTAATAGCATTAACGTTTGGATAGATTTACGTGTAATAATGAGATATGGAAGACAGATGTTCTTTCTGATCTACTTTAGAGCTTAATACAAGTGCCTATTGGCTATTTCCGAAAGAATAAGTAGCTTAATCTGATTATCAACACTATAATGCATCTTACAGAAGCAAGCTTGTATGAGGAGGGTATGTTGGATATGACTTGAATAGTCAAATGGAGATTTGTTCTTTGCGCTTGCAATTGTTTTAGCTTATAGCTAGGTCGCTTATAGCTAGTTACATGAATTGAGAATGTTTCACATTTGGAGATAAGCGAAATGACGATAACAATCCAAAACTCATGTCCTAAAAGCTTCACTCTGGAGTGACCTATTGTCTGAAGTGCCTTAATGCCATGAAAAATAAGGTATCGAAGGATCTTCAACAAAGAACACACAACTCTGAGCTGCTTATTATATTTAGGTAATTGAGGTTCCACATTCCACCAGACCATCATTGACTAGAATAGGAAGAAAAATATTACTTGCATCTTAGTTCTCAGGAATGCAGAAAATCAAGATCTAAAGTGAAGAAGTATTCAAAATTCTAACTTCATAGAAAAATAAAGCATAAAGCATTGGGTCAACATAGACAAAATCTATAAAGAAGATCAGAACAAAAGATAAAGACTTATCAAGAGTTTCAACTGAAGAAAACACTTCCTTAAGTTCTATACGAAACATACCTCATCTGGAACTCGAAGATACTTGATAGTGTTTCCACGGATGTAGCATTCGGGCATTCTCCAAAACCTGTCTCCATCCTGAAGGGAGATAAAAATATTGAGCACCAAGTTCAATTGTCAATTTGTCATCCATCTAATAGTTTGGTTATCTGTAAGATATGCATATAAACTTAAGGCAACTTGTACTCACCTTAGAGGTGCATATAACCTCACGGAGGTGAATGTTCATCCATGTATCACAATTGACCAAATGCCCATTATACGTCTCTCCATTCTTCAATTCCACTAACTGCCAACAGCCAATAAAGAATAGCATATATCAATATTTTGACAGTGTCTCTACTTTATATAATCCCCATTACATAGCAGTGTACAATACAGTAAAACAGTAATAACTGCTAAAGAAGTCTACTTGGCACCATTGCTGCCATCACAAAGATCTGAAACAGCCAAATTGCTAGGTTTTCAAGCAATTAAATCACTTCGCAGAAGCCAAATCACATATGCTCAAAAGATAAAGGACTAAATCGAATAATAAGATTATGGACCTCAGTTCTTACCATAGGGTGCCCTTGAGCAGTCTTCAGAAGCGTCAGAGGGAGCTATAGAACCAGAAAAAGGAGGTGCAAATCGATTCAGATGAATTCATACAAAAGAAGACATTTGGGGGGGGGGGGGGGGGGGGGGGGAAACTAGAATAGACAGCTGGGGAATTAATTTTGAAGCGTCGTAACATACCATCTCTACAACAAGCAGAATCCGATACCGATGCAAGAGAAACACAGCTGCAAAAAAGAGGTCTGGCCTTAGAGAGAGAACAGAGACAACAACGATGCAGAACAATTACACGATGCAGCTTAAAACCCTAAGATTTTTACAAAAGATAATAGGAAAGGTAGAAGCTTTTGTGGGTTGGTGTTGTATCACAATCGTGGACAGGAAAGGAAACCCTAGAGCGTAAGTGTATAAAGGATTTACCAGTACAAGGAGCTTGGAAAGCTTCTTTCGTCTTCTCGCTGTATGGGGACGGGAGAAGAATTTCCACTACGGAGGGATCGAGATTTTTCAAGGCAATATATTAAACTTAGTGTCTGTATTATATATATAAATAAAAAATAAATATAAATAATATCAATTTCGACTTTTGATACCCAAACTTTAGGTCTTGTTCGACACATGTCTTTATCAAGCCAAATCACATCACTTTAAATAATATGAAATATCAACTTTCAATTAAAAATAATACAAATTTTAGAAATTGTAAATTGATACCCAAACTTTAGGTCTTGTTCGATACATGTCTTTATAAAACCTTTATTATTTATAAGTTTTTTTTTTATAAAAGTGTTTGTGATACATTGAAATTTATGCTAGATTAAGTACTTACGTAAAATAAATGTGTTTGGCTATTCCATTATCAAGACAACTTCATTTCCCTAGAAATTTTCTTCATCTCTACCGTCCTCCTATGCGCCACCCCCATCCAACGTTGCCTCAACACCGTCTTCCTCTTCTTTGTCGTCTCGGTCGCTAATACCCCTTCATCTCTTCGATGTTCGTCTCTTCTTAGAGTCCTAGCTGTCGTCTTCCCCTGATTTGACGCCGCTTCCGATCACACTCTTCAAATCTCCACTTGATCTATTATCACATTCACGTCGGTTTTGGTCGCAACCTTCAAATCTTCCACTCGATCTCAATTCTTTATCATATTCAACCAGATCTGGTGTCAATCGAACATCGCATAAATCCACCACCGACTATGGTTCGAATCTCTCCCTCTCTCCTCTCTTTCTCATGCCATCGCCCTCTATCGGACCTCGTACCACTCCCTTTCACCAGATCTGTTGCCACCATGACCCAAAACCACCACCGTCGTTCACCTTGATCAGAAGCCACAAAGTCAATGGAGATGCTCTTGCTTGCGAGAATACTAGAAGGCAAGGGTTCGTTCTGGATGGAGAAATGCGAAATTGAGAAAGAGAGAGAAAATGACTTTTGTGGAAAAATATATTTATTTGTAAAAATTATTTGTGATACCAACAACATTTTCAAATAGAAATAGTTATAACAAAAAATGTCTTTATAATTTGTTCGACCGAACAAATCCATAACTATATATACTGAAAATGGTATGGTCCGATTTTCCGGTGAATATTCTGGCTAATGTGCAGATGTGGTCGTCGGAAGTGTGACTGGGAACTCCATGTGTAAATAAAACCATATGACATGTATTAGCAATGTTACACGTGTAATTTAAAAAGAAGTAAAGCAAAATTTTAGAAAAATCTAAAATTAGTGTTTGGTCCAATTTCAGAAAATTTCGAAATTTAAAGACCCCCAAATATCCCAAAGAATCAAGATTGAATAGAAATTTATTTCATGTTCTAATATTAATTTTGGGTTTAAAGTGTCACCACTATTTTCGATGCCCTGCTCAACTGCAAATCAGTTCGTTGAAACCAGACTCGATCTATGAGCATCAACGTCGATTTTGTTTCGGCGTCGGTTGGAGCAAACAAGAGCTATTTGGAATCGAACGACCCGTTGGATTCTGATCTCGGTTCAAGCCAATGTTTATCGCTTAGGATTTGGATTAATCTATGTACCAGTTTGTGTTGGATATAGGTTTAGGTACAAATTGTGTGCCTTCAATTTCCACCAGGATCTGGGTTTGACGGGTTTTAACAACGGATCTGATTTTGACGGGTCTTAACAACGGATCTGGGTACGACCAACGTTGTTCTGGTGCTTGGTCAGCGGTATCTGTTCTGTCGGTGGAAGGTGATGCCGTGGTGGAGCGGCGACCTACTGTATCGCTGGTTTTCACCAGATCCGTTGCCACCAGAATTTAATCAATATTTTCTCCTCTCTCAGTTACTATCGTTTTTGTTTTTACTCTTTTTTTTCTTCCTTTTATTAAATTATTAAAAAAAATGTCCAGAATCAAATCAATATCGTTTTTATCATATAACATTTTGACATAGAGAGTCTAGTCACATTTCCGACAGCCACATCAGCAATTGGCTGGATTTATCACTGGAAATTTAAGTCATACCATTTTTTGTTTATATAGTGATAGTTTGGGTATCAATTTATAATTTTTAAAAATCATATTATTTTTAGTTTATCGGTCATAATTCATATTATTTGAAGTCATTTTTTCAATTGTAAAAACGTACCCGAACTATGTCAATATCAACTCAAAATGGTATGGTTTATTTTTCCGGTGCAATCTCCGGCGGAGATGATGATGTGGCACCGGAAAACGTTAGCTGGTATTTTTTCCCACTCATCAGCTCATTTATATAATAAAAGAACAAAAATGAAAAAAGAATAAATCAAAATCAAAAGAATGAACTTCTTCAACAATTTACATCTAGTGAAGCATGAACCAAAAAAACAGTCCATCGAAGAGGGCTCGAAGTGAGCACTCGAAGAGGAAGGTCTGAAAGTCAATCTCCGTCATCGTTGTAAAACTGATTGCTGAAATTTTAGGTTTGTGTTTCAGTAGATGCAAATTGCTAAAGAAGTTCATTCTTTTAATTTTGATTTTTTTTTGTCATATAAATGAGTTGATGTGTGAAATTTTTTTGACAACTCATGTTTTCGAATGCCACATCAGCATTTCTGCCGGAAATTTCACGGGAAAAATGGATCTTACCATTTTGGGTTAATATTGACATAGTTCGGGTATGTTTTTACAATTTTTTAAGTTCGTATTATTTTTTGTTCAAAGGCGATGATTAGTATTATTTAGAATTATTTTACCTATATATATAAAATATTAATAAAATTTTATATTTTTATATTTTTTAATTATGAGTTAATTGATAATAAGATATAAAATTTTATGGTATAGTTATACATTAATTAACATAATTATGAGTATCTTGATTTGTCATAATTTATTGAAAATTAAATTATAAATCTATTAAATATTAATCATAGAAATCTATCAACAAAAAAATTATTTTATATGTCTCAAACAATTTAATATAAGTCAAGAACACTTAACTAATAATATCTAATCTATTATTTGTATTTAATTATTTTATAGGCGGAAGCATAAAATATCACAAACAATAAGATTTTTTAAAAGGAGGTAATGTGACGTAATTAATTGAATAATGTTTGAATTTATTAATTCAGCTTTAGTTATTAATAATTGAAATATAGCATATATTTTCTCCAACACCAAAAACTGAAACTAAGTAGTTCTAGTCCGATCTTCTGATATTTTATTATAATATTAATTGTGTATACAATAACACAAGATATTTGATTGATTGCTTTAAATTTGTTTTAAGGAACTTGATTTGGTCGGTGAAAATTATCTTTTTTTATCTTCATCGAAATTATTTTGTATCATATTTTATTGATTCAACAATATCATATTTGTTATTGTTTGCGGGTAGATAACACTTTACCAACTTTATCAAATTCAAATCAAAACTTACTATAAATCTCAAATCAAATCTTACTTTGAACCTTAAAATTTTATGAGGTCTTAACCAGTTTGTAACTTTTCAAACATTATGATAATTTTGTATAAACAATTTTTTTACTAAATTTTAAAGTATTTTTAATATAAAAGAAATTAAAATCTAAGATTATTTGGTTTGAGTGTACTAGAGCTTAAACTAATTTTGTACATTGCCTTTTATGTTATGTTTAAATCTTGAACTGAGTCAACCAAAAAAAGTCTTGAACCGAAATTGAAAATGAACTTTTTTTTATAATCTATACATCTCAATCTTTATCACAATAAGTATCAACACCCCTTAACCATTAAGTCTATCAATTCGATAAGTTATCATAGTAATTTTTTTATATATTTTTATATGGCTTTTTCATTTTATTATATATGATGTTTAAATAAATTGTTATATAGAGTATAAAATGAATGACTACTTTTGCTTCTTATATGTTACATATCGATGGATATGGAATCTCTTAGATTATAATTGTATATACGCCAAGAGAATGTTTATTATTGATTATTTCATATAATATAATAGAAATATATATATTTGTTGACATTAATTTGAGTTTTAATGGGTTATAGTATATTAGATATAGCTTGAATTTAAGTTGTGGTGTTTTGAAATAAAGACAACACCTTTGAGTTTTGAGACAATGATAATACAAATTAGAAGCCTTTGTGAAAATTATGTATAATTAAATTTGGATAGTAGAGTTTTTAGACTCTTGCATAAAAGTATGAGATTTAATTCAAACAAATTTTACATAATTTAATGCAAAATTTTGTCTAACATTTTTTTTCAGAGTACCAAAATGAGTTTTTTAAACATTGGCCTTCATTAGAAAAACAACATAATGTTGTCACATAATATAATATTAGGATTTCGATACATGTAAATTTATGATTTTTAAATCAATCATTGAACAAAATATAAACTACTAATCTTAAAAAAAATTAAAAGTAAATGTTTTTTAGACTAATGATTTAAAATTAGTCATTAAGTTGTTTCTATTTTTCTTATTTTCATTTTTGAGTTAATAAGATTGATATTTTTATTTTTTTGAATAATATATATTAAAATAATATTTTTTTAATATAGCATTTTAATATATCACTTTTAAAACTAGAATATTATTATAAGTACATATATTTATGTTTAACTAATAATGTGACTTATAATTTTTAATATTAAAATATTGACATAATTTAAATTTTTTATGTTAATAATATAGTTTATTAAAAATACACGATTAATGGTAGTGGAATACATACACGACTTCGACAAAAATATGCCTACAATACTTACATGATTAAAAATAGAAAGGATATCTATGCAAAAATATGTATGAATAAAATATAATATATTTATACAAGTCATAAAATTAAGAGGAATTAGCAAAAAAAAAAAGGTCTTCCCCATATTTACATTACACCCTTAGTCCACAAATTTTGGAATTAGCATGAAATGCATTGCCTATATTACATAGGTACCTTTTTGGACATAAATAATTGCAAAAATGCCCATTTTCCCTAATTTTGGATTTTCTAGAAAAAGATAAACTCATTTTTCATTTTTCCCTTTTCTTTTTGTTGCTTTGGGATTATAAGGGAATTTTTTAATGTGGAAAGTTCACCTTTTTATAAAAATGGAAAGTTTACCTTTCAGCATCAAATTTATTATCCCCAAAACCGTTTCCTCCCCCCCCCCAGGTTCCCTCCAAAACCTTCCTCGCATTGTTGCAAAATCATCTCTCTGCAACTTTCATCTCTCTCATCGGTCAACTTCTTACAGTTTCTTCAACCCTTTCTACGTCGCCCTCCAATTTCTCTGATTTCTTTTTCTCCGAACTGAACTGAACTGAACCTCCATTGTTTGTACCCTAGAACCTCTAAAAAAAAGCCCTAGAAAATGGCAGTGCTTAGAGGCCGTAAAGAATCGAGCCCCCTAAAGAGTGGAGAGAAAAGGAAGAGAAAAGAAGACCCCCCCCCCCACCCAGGATCGAAAGAAGAAGTAGATAGTCGAAGTTCTGGTGAAAGGGAGAAAAACCTCTGACAGTCCGATAGCCAAAAAATCTGGGAAGGGCAGGCCAACGACGTCAAAAGCGAAAACAGTAAAGGCGAAAAAACCCATAATCTTCAAAGAGGGGATGTAAGTTTTTATACATTTTGTCCTGTCAGGCTTCGCAAATGGTTCAATTTGTTTGTTTATTAGATTAGTCATTTGGTTTGCAGATTAGGTATAGTTATTACAGAGGGAACCATTCTACGGAAGAATTAACATTAACTGTAGGGTGCACTTTGTTCGTGAGATTGAAAACAAGTTGACACCTGCGGATTGGCAACGGGTTTTGGATGGCCCGTTTGGAAAAGTAATGAAAATGTTGCAGCATGTATCATTTTCTTCACAGACATTGCATGCAGTTCTGTTCAAGCAACTTGAAACAAAAAAGAAGTGGGAGTCTTGGTATGAGGTGGCAGGAAAATAGTTGAGGTTTTCGGTGAATGAGTTCGGTCTCATCACTGGACTCAATTGTGGGAAAATTCCGTTTGTGGATACTAAAGGTGAGGGGCTAGTAATGGAGAGGTTTTTTGGTAGTCCAGGTGATCCTAAGACGACAGTACAAGATGTTTACAATAGATTCAAAGAACATCGTGAGTTGGACAATTACAAGTTGAAGTTGGCACTATTGTTGATAGTTGAGGGCATGTTGCTGGGAGGGGATAATAAGAGGCTGGTGAAGCCGCTCCATGTTAATATGTTGGAGAATATGGATAAGTTTTGGGATTATCCATAGGGAAGGGTTGCTTATGAGGAGCTTCACAAGTCATTGACCACATCACTGCCAAAAGGATGCAAACAGTAGAGAAGGCAAAGCTACTCTCCAACCTACAAAGAATTCCATATTCCATTCAAGGCATGCCATTTGTGTTTCAAGTAGTTATATTATGCATTTTTAACAGTGTGTTTTCTTTGCATCTTTGCATCATAGTTGTATACTTTATGCTATAGTGTGACCGGATGTTTCAATTCAGGGTGACAAGATCATCGTGAATATGCAAGATGTCTGTTTAGTTTGAAGAGTGCATTTACAGAATATGATGGTGTAACAACAAATGTGATGTTATTTTTCCTTTTATATATTATATGTGCATTCCAGATTGTTTTATGTGCATTCCAGTCAGATTTTAGGTTACATGGTGACTGGATTTGTAATATAGGGTGACAGGATGTCATGATTTAATGTAGGAAATGTATCATAGTTTTATGTGCATTCCATTTTTGTCTGGTTTGATAATTTGCTAATACTCAAACCACTTGTTATTGTAGATATGGGTATGGGAAGCTGTGCCAATAGTTAGTCAACAATTTGCATCAAAGTTGAGAGAATTTGCAATGCCTCGAGATATTTGTTGGTTTTCAGATGAAGTCCCTGAACATGGAGTGTTGGAGTTGTCTTTGGATGATCCAACAAATGTGGTTAAGCCCATTCTTATTCCCGATGAAGATGAGGTAGATATGGTGTCCGACTGCTATTATGCTGATGAAGATGATGACCGATATTTTGACAAGATTGTGAAAGAAGCAATGAAGGGTTTGAAAAAGAAGGAAAAATGGAAAATCAAGAAAGGAAAAGATGGGGCGAGCCTGAGTAATGCATTTGTGCATTCATCAGTGGTGATAAGTGAGATGTTCAGTATGATGAAGAGGATGGAAAACGGAGTGTTTGAGAGGATATGAAGGCTGCAAAAGAGGGTATCAAACCAGGAGGAGGTGCCTAAGCAGAGGATGAGGAGGAGGTATCAAACCAGTAAGAGGAAACCAAAGATTGAAGGTGATGAGGATGATTTTGAATCCTGTGATGAGTCTGATGAGGACGAGGAGGAAGTTTATAAGGATGAGGATGACCAAGAAACAGAGGATGATGAGGAGGTAGGGGATCGGGATGTACATGAAGAGGAGGTTGAGACTGAGGGGACATATGACGATGAGAAAGTTGAGGATGATGATAATGGTGATGAAGATGGTGATGGTGATGAAGATGGTGATGGTGATGGTGATGGTGATGAGGGTAATGAGAATGAAGATTTTCTTTCTTTCTTTCTTTCTTCTTTCTTTTCCGGTTACTTTCTTTATCCTGTCAGATTTTCTTTCTTTCTTCTTACCTTTCAAATGTACTTGTTTATTGAAAAATTCCTATTTTTTAACTTTTTCGGGTGTACTTGTTTATTAAACAATCCCGATTTTATTTGTTTTTCATTTCTTTTACCTTTATTTTTATGGAAATGAAAAGGTTTTCAATTTTTTTTGTATTTAAAAAAAAGATAAATATAAATTACATGGGTACCTTTTTGGGCATAATTGTAATACCAAAAGCAACTAGCCTATTTTTGCTAAATCCACCTTTCAATTGGGTGTTTTTGCAAAAACACCTATAATTAACAATAAAATGTTTAAACATATTACTTTTAAATAACAGTTATTTCAATCTTCTATTTATATAATTCTTAAACAATATCAATAAGATATTTTTTTCTTAAAACTACTTAAATAAAACATAATTTAATTCGATCATAAATAATTATTAATGATTTCATAAATTTACGTTCACATGTACTACACTAGTTTATATAAAACTCCACCACAACATGACTCGTCATCGTGCACTCAACAATCAACATAGAAAGAGAGAAGTACAGAGCATACACATCGCCAACATACTGTTTGTCCAAATGAAACGAGAAAACCTAACACTGTTTATAAAATAGAAGTGTCGACAAACTGATCTTCCGCACAGATACAAGGCATGATATTGCATCAAAACTAGCAAAACCTCTCCACAATGATCTTCCTCAAACCTTCCGCGCACACATAGATTAGACGATGATCTTCCTCAAGCCTTCTCTGCACACATAAATGGCAGGATATTGCATCAAAAGCCAGAATAATGTATTATCCTCGGCCACGGCTAGCACCTGCCACACAAAAAAAAACATCCCAACAAAATTAATCCCAAGTATATTATTACCCCACACAAAAAAGTTGTCGGTGTTTTCTACCTCTGCCACTTGTCCTCCCACCACTAGGGTCAGCCCGGCCTCGGCCACCCATGCCTCTTCCTCCATCATCTGAGCCACGCCCAATGCCTTTGATCTGTCGTCCAGGGCTGTCTACTCTGCCCCTACCTCTCCCACGGCCTACTCCAGGTGGCTTCCTATCTGTTAATGTAAAACATATAGTCAATTAGATATGCTTCACCTTTTCCCAGACACAACAATTGTAACACCCCATAGCTTAACCCTTTTGGAAAGATATTACCGCCAGTGACCCCAGTATTCCTTACCGAGATCATCCAAGGCTTTACCACTTAAATACGATTTATGAAGCGCAATTGATACACAATGATCAAGCATTAAATTCCAAAACGTAACATTGTCAAGGAAACAAGGGTTACGGGATTACAGCCCAATCCCGAATAGGTCAAAACAGAGTTTAAAACAAACACAGCGGAAGTCTAAGAAAGTATATTACAATCAAAGTTATTGTCCAAAAGATCTCAACCTGATTAAAGAAATAATTAAAACATTGAAAAACCACCGTTGACTCCATAGTCCTTCAGGTCTTCTGAACTACTTCTTATCTGATGTGCCGAATCGAACGGATGACACCAGCCAACCATGCAAGGGAAAATATTGGTTGGTTAGTCTAAATGAATAGACTAGCAAGGGAACAAAACAAAATGGTTCGAAGCAGTTGTATTAGGTTAGACTCCTCGTCCCTTGAATAAAAATCGAGTACGCTTGTCAACCACCATACTCCTACTGGAATAAACAAGAGGTATGCACAAGAGAAGATTCTGGAAGACTTAATCTTCACATAAATCGACCCGAAAGAAGACTCCAACTGAAATGAGTCTTTAAGGAAGTATGATAAATCTAGAAAGTTACAGAATCATACAACAATGATTTAAAACTGACTGAGATGCTTCAGTCAATGACCAACCTCACCGCCTTTCAGCGAATCCAGATCGGAAAGAAGACGTACTACATTCAAGTCAACACGAGTCTTCCTAGCGGCACTATTACCTAGCTGCCCTACTCGCTGAGCGTTCATTAATTATGTGCGTCAAGGTAGCACTTATCTGATTATGTTTCAAAAACACACATCACATTATAGACTTTTACATGTGTACCCCACCAATGGGACGACACATCTTAGTATACGTTTCGTTGAGAGTGACGTACACCGAAAGGTTTGTGATACCAGCTAAGTGTCCTGTCTCTACACACTTGTGAAAGAGACCGATCATGATCTTAGAATAGTACCAGATGGGGACGAGCCACCCCGATACCAGATTATAAAGAAACGACTGGACAAAGTCCGAGTAACGTTCCTATTTAACAGTGCTAACTAAACAGTTACAACACCACAACCGTTACATGATAAATCCACATAAAGGCCCGAAAGGCGATCATAAATAATAGCGTTGTTCTAACAGATATACAACCTATTATATGATTTTCAAAACAGTTTATCAAAACCGTTTCCAAGCAAACAGAATATTCATTCCAAATTAATTACTCAGATAAACTTCTGATAATTAATGTAAATATGGAACGAATGAGCAAGAGCGAACCGCCACTTGCCTTACTCCGCAGAATAGTCTAAAGACGTCAACTGGATTCCGGGCTCGACACGGTATAGTTCCGACAGCACAACAACCTTCGAGTCGACCCATAAAAGGAACCCTAAGTTAGATCCGACATAAACAGTATGAATCTAAACACGACGAAAGAACACGAAAGGAAAGACGCCACGACGACAACCGACCAAGCCAAAGCCACGAAGGCGTTCTGGGCACTGGCGGCGGTCGCTGTTCTTGGCGGCAGTCGCCGCATTCATCACGACGGTCGCCGTGAAGAACACGATCGACAGAGACGAGATAAATCTCACCAAAACAAAGCGCGTTTCAACCCCTTTCTGCCTTGCTTGGTTTCTGACCTCCAAAGGCAACCACAAGGCTTCAAAAGAGCTGCTGGAAACACCACTAAACAACACCGACGAAAGCTTCGAAATTTCCGGCGAAGGCACAACTCCGGCGAGAGGCAAATTTGGCAGAGGTTTGGTGCTTGGGATGGCTCAAATCACTCCCCCAACACCCCCTTTTATAGCCAAAGCGTCTGGAGTTCAAAAACGAAGGGCCTAGAGCTAGTTCGGCGCTCGCCAGAAAAAACGCCGGCGACCAACGGGCAACAACTGCTGGGCAACGATGACAGCACTTACGGCGAGCGCCGTAATTTACGGCGGTCGACGCGGCTTGACACACCAGCTGCCTCCTTGAGCATTGGGACGGCGGGCGCCATGACTTTACGGCGGTCGCCGTGCTTGGGTCTCACTACGACGGTCACTGCGACTTTACGGCGGTCGCCGTGACACCTTTTTCCCGCCCGTTCAGCTTTGAACAAACATGACATTAAGCCGGGATAAAAATTATCGTACGCGAATGACAATTAAAATCCAAGGCATGCTATCTGTATATTATTTCACTGAGAAAAATATTACAGATACAGAGCACATTACAGAATGTCTCAAACTCTCTGTATTAAATCCGACGTACACAACGGGTACTCGGGAAAATCCCATAATTCCCCAAAATAACCTTACAAAAATACGGGGTATCACATCTCCTCCCCCTTACAAGAAGTTTCGACCCCGAAACTTAGGTCGAGAATAACTCGGGAAAACGCCTGAGCATATCTGACTCGGTTTCCCACGTCTCCCAAGTAACTTCTTCGGTCCCTGACTTGGACCACAACACTCGTACCAACGGCACGATCTTGTTGCGCAAACGCTTCTCCCGACGCTCCAAAATGTGCACGTGCAACTCTTAATAAGTACCATTAGCTTGAATCTTGATGTCTTCATAACTAAGCACATAAGATTCATCTGGTACATACTTTATGAGTAACGATACGTGGAACACGTTATGCACCGGGTGAGCCGATGGCGGTAATGCCAAATGGTACGCTAGAGATCCTACTTTATCCAGAATCTCGAATGGTCCCACGTAGCGAGGGTTAAGCTTCCCACGCTTACCAAATCTTAAAACTCCTTTGGATGGCGATACCTTGACAAAAACCTTGTCACCGACCTCGAACTCGACAGTCCTGTGCTTCCGATCTGCGTAGGACTTATGTCGACTCTGAGCGGTCAACATCCTTTGTCTAATCAAAGCAATGTCTGAAGCCGTCCTTTCGACCAACTCTAGTCCAAGCAGAATTTTGTCGGCATTATCATCCCAACAAATTGGAGATCTGCATCTGTGACCATACAAAGCTTCAAACGGAGCCATCTTGATTGTAGCATGCCAGCTATTGTTGTACGTGAACTCAATCAGACTCAAGCTGTCCTCCCAGCTAGTCGGACGATCGAGCACACAAGCTCTAAGCATATCCTCCAGAGTCTGGATGGTCCTTTCAGACTGACCATCTATCTGAGGATGAAAAGCTGTACTAAACCTCAACTCGGTTCCCATAGCCTTATGAAGTTTCTTCCAGAACCTTGACATGAAACGGCCATCTCGGTCCGATACAATGGTCTTAGGAATGCCATGTAAGCGGACAATCTCCTTCTGGTAAACTTCTGCTAACTTCTAGGTTTCCCATATGGTCTTGATGGCTATGAAATGAGCACTCTTCGTAAGCCTATCCACAATTACCCAGATAGCATCTCTCTGACTTCGAGTCTTGGGTAGCCCAGTGATGAAGTCCATGGAAATGTCCTCCCATTTCCATTCTGGTACGGGGAGAGGTAGCATCTCACCACCTGGCATGCGGTGTTCGATCTTGACCTTCTGGCAAGTTAAGCATTTTGCCACAAAGTCTGCTACGTCCCACTTCATGTTTGGCCACCAAAACTTCTTCCTGAGATTCTTGTACATCTTGCTAGAGCCAGGATGCACAGAGTAAGTAGATGAATGAGCTTCTCTCATCACCAACTGACGAAGACCTTCTGTGTCAGGCACACAGATCCGATCCTGAAACCAAAGTGATCCATCATCCTGAACCACAAAACTGGGAGCTTTCCCATCCATCACTTCACTGCTTAACTTTACCAAGATGATGTCATCGACTTGCTTTTCTTTGATCTGATCCAGCAGTGTAGCCTGAATTTCCATCATACTCAGGTACCCTCTACGCTGGTCATATAAGACTTCAATGTCGCATGACTCTTGGTTTAGCTTGGTCTGAGCAGTAAGTAGAGCAACTACAGTCTCATGCGTTGTCTTCCGGCTTAGTGCATCAGCTACTACATTAGCCTTGCCTGGATGATACAATAACTCCATGTCGTAGTCCTTGAGCAACTCTAGCCAGCGGCGTTGTCTCATATTTAGCTCCTTTTGAGTAAATATATACTTGAGACTTTTGTGATTGGTGAAGACTTTGCATCTTATACCGTAGAGGTAATGCCTCCAAATCTTTAGCGCAAAGACAACCGCTGCTAACTCAAGATCATGGGTCAGATAGTTTTCTTCGTAAGTCTTGAGTTGTCTAGATGTGTAAGCAATGACTCTGCCCCTTTGCATCAAAACACAACCAAGACCACACTTGGAAGCATCACTATAGACCACATAATCGTCGTTCCCCTCTGGGAGTGCTAACACGGGTGCCGAGGTCAACCGTCGCTTCAACTCCTGGAAACTGACCTCGCACTTGTCATTCCAGACAAACGTCTTATGGACCTTGCGGAGTAGACTGGTCATAGGTAGAGCGATCTTTAAAAATCCTTCTACGAACCTTCTATAATACCCGGCAAGTCCAAGAAAACTGCGCACCTCCTTCACATTCTGGGGTTGTGTCCATTTAGCCACCGCTTCAATCTTTTGGGGATCAACCATAACCCCATTTTTATTGATCACGTGGCCTAAGAAAGCCACTTCCTTTATCCAGAATTCACACTTGGATAGTTTAGCATAAAGCTGATGTTGTCTAAGGATTGACAAGGCAATCCGTAGATGTTCTTCGTGGACTTCTTCATTCGGAGAATAAATCAGGATGTCGTCTATGAAGACCACCACAAACTTATCCAAGTACTGGTGAAAACATCGGTTCATCAAGTCCATAAAGACAGCTGGAGCATTTGTAAGCCCAAAAGGCATTACTACGAACTCGTAATGACCATATCTGGTCCTGAACGCAGTTCTAGGAATGTCCTGCTCACGAATCCTGAGTTGATGATATCCAGATCTCAAGTCGATCTTGGAGAAAACCTTTGCTCCCTGCAATTGGTCCAACAAGTCATCAATCCTAGGCAAAGGATACTTGTTCTTGATCGTCACCTTGTTCAACTCTCGGTAGTCGATACAAAGTCGGAACGATCCGTCCTTCTTTTTGACGAATAATACCGGGGCACCCCACGGCGATGCACTCGGCCTGACATAACCTTTGTCAAGAAGATCTTCAAGTTGATTCTTCAATTCTTGCATCTCATCTGGAGCCATCCGATACGGGGATTTGGAAATCGGCGCCGTACCAGGCTCGAGATCAATTGAAAACTCTACGTCACGATTTGGGGGTAATCCAGGAATTTCTTCCGGAAAGACATCCGAAAACTCCCTAACTACAGGAATATCAATAACCTCAGGTCCATCCTTCGCAGGCGAATCCAAGTAACAAAGGTACCCGACACATCATTGTCGTAGTAGCTTAAACGCAGCCATCGCATTGATCAGCTTGCCGTTATCAGCGTCATTTCGACCTTTGAACTTGCACACGAACTGGCCCCCGGATGACACCGTCACCGTTCTTGAACTGAAGTCGATCACCGCCTTGTGACGCGTTAGCCAATCCATACCGAGGATAATGTCGTATGGAGCCATGGCTATACAGATTAAATCTGCCTCAAATTCCTTACCCTGAATGGTAATCGGAAAGTCGGATAGATGCTTGGTTCCCACCAAACGTTCTCCATTAGGAAGATTAACGACAAAAGGGTCGCACGAATCGTTGCACACTAAATCTAACTTGCTAACACATCTATTCGAAATAAAGGAATGCGTAGCACCAGAATCAAACAGAATGCACACTGAAGTAGAGTGAAGGTATAGAGTACCTTGAGCAATCAGAGCGTTGGGTCCATTTGCCTCACGCATCTTGTACAAGAGTTGGCCCTGACTTCCAGAAACAGTTGGGGCCTTTCCCCTGTTCTGAGCAGTCGTCTGCACTGAAGGGCTAGGAGTCTCGGCAGGCTTAAACCTAGGTCGGTTGCTCTGATGAACTGACCCTTGCTGTGACTCTACTCCCTTCTGCTTCCCCTGCTTGCATAACTTTTGCAGATGACCATCACGTCCACACCCAAAGCATGGCCTCTTCTCCTTCCGACACTCAGTGCTCTTGTGCCCAGCAGTACCGCAGTTATAACACTGAACTGTACTCCTGGTCTGCCCTGACTGTTGAGTCGATCCCCCTTGCGTCATCTCCGTCTTAGCTCGGCCGGACTTGGCGAAGTTAGACGGTGGCGCAGGGCGCTTAAAACCACCTCCCTGGTTCTGATTCTGCATCGACTTCTGTCGGTTGCGCCTCTTGGTTGACTCCTCCAGAGTTACCTCCAGCTTATAGGCACAATCCACATACTGCTCCAAGGTAGAGCATGTGTGGTGCACCATTAATGGCTTGATATCCGGGTTCATCCACTCGTGGAAGTACCAGATCTTTTAGGCCTCGCTGGTAATCTCGGCAGTGGCATACTGTAGAAGATGGTTGAACTTAGATGCCAACTCGGTCACTCTCAGACCATCAGTCTGAGGGTACAAGAACTCTTTATGCTTTTCCTCTCTCATAGCACGAGAGGAAAAACGATCAACCATCTTGGTCTTGAACATCGACCAAGTCAACACTGGGCTCTCAGCCAAACCAGTGCTCTCCCACCACTCGCTAGCCTCCTCCTTCAGCTGAAGAGAAGCGATATGGACCTTCTCGGCCTCCGTACACTCCACGTTCCTAAACAGCCTCTCCATATGGGAGAACCAATGAGTCACTGCCACTGGCTCCCCTTTCCCGTTATAGCAATCGGGCCTCATGGAAGTGATGGTCTTAAGGGCGCGACCATAGCTGTCTCTCGTCCTGACGGCAGTCTCCTGAATCACATGGTTTCTGGGTTCTACAACATCAGGAACCGCTGCGTGAGTAGGCACTTCTTGTGCTTGAGGCGCACTTGGTCTCAATACATCTGCAATAGCCTGCATCACGATTCCACGAATCGCCTCCACAGCTGCGGCGTCAAACATCGTCGGTGCTTGGGTCTGATCTTGACCTTCACGCCTCTGCTGGATGCGAGACTCTGACTCGTGTTCATCCTGAACACCTCTTCCTACTGGCCTGGGGTTTTGGCTAGTCCCAGCACCGGCTCGAGTCGAGTTCCCCGTGCTTCTTGGGTTCACCATCTGATTACCGATCCAATTCCAAGCATTCAATACATTAATATTATGCAATATACTTATGCAATATATCAACGTAAATAAATCACTCAGAATAGATCAACTTGGCATTTTATAGATGAACCTTCGAATTCTTACACAAGTTACACATAAGTTTATCATTCGAGCGTTCGGACAACATTGCTCGAAGATATAAGTGTTTCTCAGAGTACTTGCCGCAATACTGAAATATTACACAAAGTACAACTTGGAATACTAAAAAACGAAACTACTACGATAGGCAACGCCACTCCTCCTCAAGGCGTTCCAAAATGTCTCCCATACGACTGGCTACTCGTGCATGGTCTCTTCGGGCTAGGCTCACCATCGAGCTCTGGCGATGGGTTTCGCACCCTGCTTGACCCTGAAGCACATAGTCCTAGCTCAGTCATGGTAAAGTATGGGTCGTCCATGACTGGTCCTCCTATTCCAGCCATCCTCTGAGTACTGGCGGTCAACTCATCCCACTGACTCTGCTGATCTGCAGAGATTACCTTGCTCTGGCAGAGGATCTCCTGCAACTCGGATTCCGACCTCCATCTTCTTGGAGTAGGGATAGGCTGAGATTCCCTATCACTTCTCCTAATACCGTACTCGGTATACAGTGCCTCCCAATCAGCTTCTGACATGGGTACGTACTCTGGCACATGTGGCAATTCTGTACCGGGCTCCTGATTCTGCCCTCCAAGGTCCAACTCTGGATCCTCTTCTGGATCATCCTCTATGGGATCCTCATCCTCGGGATCATCCTCGATGGGATCCTCATCCTCGGAATCATCCTCGATGGGATCCTCATCCTCGGAATCATCCTCGATCATATCCTCGTCCTCGACAGGATCTTGCTCAAGCATCTCCTCTTCCTCCTCCTCGTACTCGATCTCCTCGGGAATTGGTCCCAGCAGAAAGTCGTCTTGGTAAACCCCTTGTTCATACCTTGATAACTCATCTTCCTGCTCCCATTCCTGTACTTCCTCCACCCTTGGTGGCGGCACAGGTACAGCCTTAGGGACCATAGCATCCCTAGCTACAAGGACAATCGACTCGGGGAGAACGTGCTTGATGTCTTCGGGCGGGCTACTCGGGCCTCCAACCTCGAAACATTGCTGAGGTAACGGAAAATCTAGCCTCGGCTGGTTCGACTTGGCATCTTCCGACCCCCTACCAATAGAAAAGCAGACACCCATCCTATCGAACAATAAGGAAGGAATTAGTCTTTCTAGACATAGAAGCAAGCTTACTATATCAGACTATAAAGAAGACACGACTATGAACGATGTTTTTAAATTCTTTTCAGAATGAAAATTCAGAACCCTTTTTAAAGCATTTCGAAAATGGATAAATGGTTTATAAAAATTCCAAACCCGTTTTAAAACCTTTGGCTCTGATACCACAACTGTAACACCCCAAAAACTTAACCCTTTTGGAAATGTATTACCGCCAGTGACCCCAGTGTTCCTTACCGAGATCACCCAAGGCTTTACCACTTAAATACGATTTATGAAGTGCAATTGATACACAATGATCAAGCATTAAATTCCAAAATGTAACATTGTCAAGGAAACAAGGGTTACGGGATTACAGCCCAATCCCGAATAGGTCAAAACAGAGTTTAAAACAAACACAGCGGAAGTCTAAGAAATTATATTACAATCAAAGTTATTGTCCAAAAGATCTCAACCTGATTAAAGAAATAATTAAAATATTGAAAAACCACCGTTGACTCCATAGTCCTTCAGGTCTTCTGAACTACTTCTTATCTGATGTGCCGAATCGAACGGATGACACCAGCCAACCATGCAAGGGAAAATATTGGTTGGTTAGTCTAAATGAATAGACTAGCAAGGGAACAAAGCAGAATGGTTCGAAGCAGCTGTATTAGGTTAGACTCCTCGTCCATCGAATAATAATCGAGTACGCTTGTCAACCACCATACTCCTACTGGAATAAACAAGAGGTATGCACAAGAGAAGATTCTGGAAGACTTAATCTTCACAGAAATCGACCCGAAAGAAGACTCCAACTGAAATGAGTCTTTAAGGAAGTATGACAAATCTGGAAAGTTACAGAATCATACAACAATGATTTAAAACTGACTGAGATGCTTCAGTCAACGACCAACCTCACCGCCTTTCAGCGAATCCAGATCGGAAAGAAGACGTACTACATTCAAGTCAACACGAGTCTTCCTAGCGGCACTATTACCTAGCTGCCCTACTCGCTGAGCGTTCATTAATTATGTGCGTCAAGGTAGCACTTATCTGATTATGTTTCAAAAATACACATCACATTATAGACTTTTACATGTGTACCCCACCAATGGGACGACACATCTTAGTATACGTTTCGTCGAGAGTGACGTACACCGAAAGGTTTGTGACACCAGCTAAGTGTCCTGTCTCTACACACTTGTGAAAGAGACCGATCATGATCTTAGAATAGTACCAGATGGGGACGAGCCACCCCGATACCAGATTATAAAGAAACGACTAGACAGAGTCCGAGTAACGTTCCTATTTGACAGTGCTAACTAAACAGTTACAGCACCACAACAGTTACAGGATAAATCCACATAAAGGCCCGAAAGGCGATCACAGATAATAGCGTTGTTCTAATAGATATACAACCTATTATATGATTTTCAAAACAGTTTATCAAAACCGTTTCCAGGCAAACAAAATATTCATTCCAAATTAATTACTCAGATAAACTACTGATAATTAATGTAAATATGGAACGAATGAGCAAGAGCGAACCGCCACTTGTCTTACTCCGCAGAATAGTCTAAAGACGTCAACTGGATTCCGGGCTCGACACGGTATAGTTCCGACAGCACAACAACCTTCGAGTCGACCCATAAAAGGAACCCTAAGTTAGATCCGACATAAACAGTACGAATCTAAACACGGCGAAAGAACACGAAAGGAAAGACGCCACGACGACAACCGACCAAGCCAAAGCCACGAAGGCGTTCTGGGCACTGGCGGCGGTCGCTGTTCTTGGCGGCGGTCGCCGCATTCATCACGGCGGTCGCCGTGAAGAACACGGCGGTCGCCGTGAAGAACACGGTCGACAGAGACGAGATAAATCTCACCAAAACAAAGCGCGTTTCGACCCCTTTCTGCCTTGCTTGGTTTCTGACCTCCAAAGGCAACCACAAGGCTTCAAAAGAGCTGCTGGAAACACCACTAAACAACACCGACGAAAGCTTCGAAATTTCCGGCGAAGGCACAACTCCGGCGAGAGGCAAATTTGGCAGAGGTTTGGTGCTTGGGATGGCTCAAATCACTCCCCAACACCCCCTTTTATAGCCAAAGCGTCTAGAGTTAAAAAACGAAGGGCCTAGAGCTAGTTCGGCGCTCGCCAGAAATAACGCCGGCGACCAACGGGCAACGACTGCTGGGCAACGATGACGGCACTTACGGCGGGCGCCGTAATTTACGGCGGTCGCCGCGGCCTGACACACCAGCTGCCTCCTCGAGCATTGGGACGGCGGGCGCCGTGACTTTACGGCGGTCGCCGTGCTTGGGTCTCACTATGGCGGTCGCCACGACTTTACGGCGGTCGCCGTGACACCTTTTTCCCACCCGTTCAGCTTTGAACGGACATGACATTAAGCCGGGATAAAAATTATCGTACGCGAACGACAATTAAAATCCAAGGCATGCTATCTATATATTATTTCACTGAGAAAAATATTACAGATACAGAGCACATTATAGAATGTCTCAAACTCTCTGTATTAAATCCGACGTACACAACGGGTACTCGAGAAAATCCCATAATTCCCCAAAATAACCTTACAAAAATACGGGGTATCACAACAATGGCTACACAGGGACCCACTATTTGGATGAAATAAGCATGTTTTTCCTTTATAACCAAGATCGTGCAACTACATAGACCAAAAACATAATCACACGATCTGTTTCCTTGAGAACTGCAGAGTTATCAATCTTTAGAGATAGTTATCCAAAAAAAACATCACATAATAACAGATTTATCATTTATGTCTAATTCACTAGATTGTGGAAATTAGCCAAAATGAAAAAAAATGATCTTTTTTATAATCAAATCACAATATATATAATCTATTAAAGCAACAAATTACGCTTCAGAACAAATTTTCTGAATTTTTCAACTATAACTGGTAAAGTTGTAGTGACCACACAAACTCCTTTACAACGAAGCAACACCAATTAAAGAGCAGAGCATACCTGTACGGGTCTTGGACTCTTCCTGGACTTTGTCAATAACCTAAAACCAAGAATAACATCAAACGTTAGCTGAAGAAACCATAAGCTACAGTAATTACATACTTGAAGAACGAAGGGGATAAAAAAGGATGATAACAAGTAATCAAGATATAAAATAAAACAACACAATAATTGTCTTATTCCTACAACATGTTAGATAGAATTGTGTAAATACAGATTCCATTGTGGATGTCAATAATTTCATACTATGAAGTAGTAAAATCAAATTATTTTAATTTCTTCATTCTCCATACACCCCCTTGGAAATGCAACATTTTTATATTCTAAACTCCGGCCATGCCAACGTACTAGTCTGCTACTAACGAAGGGAAGAAATAAAGCATTATAAACTAAATTATAGGCGACCCTAAAAATAACATACAGGTGATATCTTGACAAACACAATGTAAGCAGGAAACCCTCACTTCCAAAAGGAAGATGGAATACCATTTACCAAGATACGTGAAAATGCATTATCCACAATGGTACCATCAGGCTTATATGACGTATACTTTTCAAATGACTGGTAAATATTATGCAACAAAAATCTGACTGAGCAGTTTGTTTTTTTGGATTTTGTAAAAAACATCTCAATGATGTAATGCAGGAAAGGGCATGCAACTCCAGACAAAGATCCAAGGGCAACATTACACAATTCTTAATAGCATAAGAGTTCAGAATTCGGATAGAAATACATCTTACAGAAGCATGTTATTAAAAAAGATTTCAATAAATTTTGAATGTCCTATAGAGTTTACTACAGCTATGTCACTTGTTATATGAATTGACATACCTCTTTATGCACTTAACCACTCAAAACTTCACATTTGAATATACTAAGAGATGCATAATTCACGTGTTACAAGTTCAACTGTGGGGAAATGGAAGTTTTTCAGGTTAACATTTTTCTGAAGCACCTCAGTGTAATGAAAACATAAGGTATTTAAGGTTCATAGAAAAAAGAAGCCTTTTCTACTGATTTCCAGATATGAGGCAATGGGACTTTGCATACTAATAATTTACCTCATAAGAAGATTTGGAGAAGAAACAAGAATTCGAGAACACACCAGCTTTGAAGCTGCTCTTTTTCAGGTGAATTAGGTTCCATATTTCATCAATGATTAGGATAGGAGACAAAACTCTTATTTAGATTCAAGTTTTCACTTTTCAGTTTTCAAGAATGTAGAAAATCAAAATCCAAAAGTGAAGAACTATTGATAAATGATAACTCTGACTTCATAGAACAATAATGCCTAAAGCATGCTCTCAACATACACAAAATCTAAAAGAATGCAAGAACAAAAGAAAAGACTATCGAGAACTTCGTTTGAAGAATAAACATTAAACATAAGTTCTTTATAAAGCATACCTCATCTGGAACTCGAAGATACTTGATAGTGTTGCCACGGATGTAGCATTCAGGCATTCTCCAAAACCTGTCTCCATCCTAAAGGGAGATACAAATGTTGAGCACCAAGTTCAATTGACATTCATCTAATAGTTTGGTTATCCATAAGATATGCATATAAACTTAGGCAACTTGTACTCACCTTAGAGGTGCATATAACCTCACGGAGGTGAATGTTCATACATGTATCACAATTGACCAAATGTCCATTATACGTCTCTTCATTCTTCAATTCCACCAACTGCCGACAACCAATAAAGAACAGCATATGAATATATCAATATTTTGACAGTGTCTCTACTTCATATAATCACCAAAATATAGCAATGCACAACACACCAAAATGATAATAACTACTAAAGAAGTCTACTTGACAACATTGCTGACATCACAAAGATCTGATACAGTCGAATTGCTAGTTCTTCAAGCAATTATATCACTTTGCAGAAGCTAAACCAATGATGCTGAAAAGATAAAGGACTAAACCGAAAATAAAGGGTTAAGGATCTTAGTTCTTACCATAGGGTGGCCTTGAGCAGTCTTCAGAAGCGTCAGAGGGAGCTATAGAACCCAAAAACAAACAAAAGTGGTGCAAATCGACTCAGATGATCATTCAAAAAATAAGAAGACCAGCTGGATAATTTAGTATTAAAGCGTCGTAACATACCATCTCTACAGCAAGCAAAATCCGATTTTGATGCAAGACAAACACAACTGCGAAAAAAAACAGGCTTTAGAGATAAACAACGCAATGAAACTTTACAGAACCCTATAATTTGACCGCCAGAAGATGCGATGCAGTTTTAAAACCCTAAAATTTCTACATATAATAGAAAGAGAAAAAGCTTTTGAAGGTTGGTATCGTATCACAATCATGGACAGGGAAATAATATCTAGAACACGAGTCTAGAAAGAAATTACCAGTAGAAAGAGCTTCGAAAGCAGCTTTGGTCGTCTCACTCTATGGATCCGAAGAAGAATTTGGAGTATGGAGGGATCAAGTTTTCAACTCCACGGCAATATATTGAGATAGGGACCGACCAGAGGCGACCACCACAGAAGTAGGTCAGTTCGAAAGTCCGAAACCAAATTTCATGTGCAGGATTGGGATTGAATATTCCCATTTAAAATAATAAAATAAAATAAACAGTAGGAATTGAGTTTCTTTTTTAGCTTTAAGTTTTTTTAATATAGTATATAGAGAAAACCCATCAAAATCTACTATGTAGGATCCGGTTCTAGTGATAACCAAATTCCATGAGAGGACTGAGAACATACCAGAGGAGTTCCCGCTCTCGTGCGCGTGTCTGTTTCCAGTTAATACGGATGTTCACTGCTTTGTTGGTAAATGTCCATCGCAGTATACAACGATGTTCACCACTTTACACTAAAAAATAGTGAATTTGCTAGTGTTTTTATTCTCTTTTTTTCCTTTCAAAACTCTCAATTTTTTTTTAAAAATGATCATTTAATATTCATTGCATGTTTATATGACACAATATTAGTAATCTTTAATATAAAATTAAGTTTAACGTAAGTAAAATGTACTTTTTTCTGGTATGTGTTTTGTGATGCACATGTATGCTTAAAACAAGTGATGGACATCGAAAAAATGTTCACAACCCCTCAGTGAGTATGAATGTTCACTGTTTGTTCGTAGATGTTCATCACAGTATAGTGAACATCTGGAATGAAAGTGGTGAACATTTATGGACAAAGAGGTGAACATCACAAATTTGTTCACGACTCCTCAGTGAACATGTGATGTGACCAAGTCCCATCAAGAGAGTCAAGAGAGCCAAGATGACCATGGCGACTTGATTGATGGAGCAGTCAAAGTTGTTTTCCAGATCCTATAATCTAGGGAGCATCTTAAGCAACTCTGTTTCACACATCCAGCTTTGAATTGTTGTTTGGCTGAGTCAAAATCCGTCCCTACCTTTTAGTTTAGTAGTTGGCCGTGTTAGTTTCGTTTTCCATTGGTCTTTTGCTGCATTCCACGTGAATTTGTTGCTTCTTGTGCATAGGCTACAACTTCAACGTTAGAGTAAGACCCCTTGCTACATTCTTGAAATTTCTTTTTCATTTTTTTGTTGCATTACAATCTGCATTTGGTCATCTCGAGTAAAAAAAAAGGTTCAAAGAAAAAGTGATTGAAATCAGAAATACCCGACCAAGTAACAAAAGGGAAGGCCATAGAAGAAGTGATTCAACAAATTGAAAATGTCTTGAAGTTTGGCTGAATTGGATGTTGGAAACTTTGTGTTTATTGCAACAATTGTAATCCTTGTATTTGCAAGTGAGTTTAGTAGCTTCTTTGGCGTTGATTGACTTAGTTGTTGCACAAGTACTTCATATTCATTTGTGGCGTGTATTGCTTGTTTCTTTTGTTTTAAGTTGAGTCTAGGAACCCTAAGCTTACCCTACATAGGTGTCCTTGCTTGGCTGAAAGTCTTCACTCTTGAATCAAGGTTTTAATCTCTTACTAGCGTAGGTTCCATTGATAAGTCTTGTGATCTTTGAGAACTTCTGTGTTTGGTTGTTGTTTGTTTGAGTCTTATTGTCAAGGAAACTCCAAATGGATGGCCAAGACAAGAACAAAGGCCCCTCCAATGAAGGCCTACCAGCCGGCTCTCCTATCACCCTGGAGACCCTCCTCCAAGCCATCCAAACCACCAAGGATGACACAGCTGAAAGGGTCCGCCATTAGACTCAAGCATTGAGAGAGGAGCAAGCTGCCATCATAAGAAATATGGAGGCCAAGTGGGAGCAATCTCAAGGTGGCTTGCGGCTTAGTGGAGCACAAGAGCTAGGAGGCCCATCCAACTCTTTCCATGTAGAATGAGGCACTTCTAGAGCCTTTTCTCAAGAGCCTCACGACTGTCCATCCATGACACCACCTCATCACACGTCCCACTTGTGTCCACAACTAGAGAAGGGCAATGTATGAATTCTGAGTTCCTTGTCACTTCAGGTGTTTCTACATTTCCTCCCTTGCGAACTAACCATGCAGATTTGGGAGCAAGAGGACCTCAACAAGCTCAACATGAGTATTACCCTCCAAGGAACCCCATGCCCCCCTTGCTGCCGAGGAGGAACCTGCCCGGCCGAGGCTTTCGCCGTGGCCACTTCCAAGCGCCGAGAGTGCCCTACCAAGCTCAAAGGGTGGCATTTGAGGAGGATTATGGCGAGGCCCAAGACATACCACGCCACCATGGCATCAAGCTTGAAGTGTAACCATTTGGACGTACATGTGAGGTAGAAACTTACTTAGATTGGGAGCAAAAAACTGAGCAAATTTTTTAGTTTTATAACTACTCTAACGCATAAAGAGTAGCTATTGCTTCCATTAAATTTGTAGATTTTACATATCATTGGTGGCGTGAGGATAAAGAGCAAAGAAACTTTAGAGGCTATGCTCAAATTGAGACTTGGGAAGAACCTAAAAATTGCATTGAGAGACCAGTTTGTGCCGGATGATTATACGGACAGAGTCCATGCTAGACTTGAGAAATTAAGACAAAAAAGTAGGACCCTAGATAAATTCTATAAGGAGCTAAGGACCTTGGTCTGTAGGTCTGGACTTAGATTTTCCAAGGGCTATCTTATTTCTAAGTTTATCAATAGCTTGAATTCTGACCTTAAGGCTGTTGTGAACATGCAACACTTTGTGCGTGGGATGCCTATTGAAGAGGTTCTTCATTACACTAATCATGTATACAAGAACCTTCCTCAAAGGCGCCCTCAAGTGGCAAGTTCACAGCCTTGGACCTCAGCTAGTGCTAGTGGTTCCCAAGCCACACCAAGGCGCCTAGAGCCTAGGCATGACCAACAAAGTCAGCCTAAGAGAGACGCTCAGCCTCAGCCTTAACCCCACCAAAAAGAAAGGGAGAGCCGAGCTAGAGATCTCAAGTGTTGTAAGTGTCTTGGGAGAGGGCACATTGCCAAGGACTGCCCCTCTAAAAGGCAAGTTCTTCTTAACACTCAAAGGGACTGGTCAATGCTACTTTGTAGGCTTTAACTAGGAGTTGTTACCGGTGTTTTGGGTACCATTTGGATGTGTTTAGAGCGTTATTATGGAGTACGGAGTTGAGGAGGAGAAATATGATACTGGTGGCGTAGAAGAGCTTAAATGAAGATATATTGAAGATGGAGAAAAAGCCAAAAGAGAAGACAAAGATCAGAAGTGAAGAAGTGCAACAGTGAAGAATCTGCGGTTGCGGACGCTAGAGCCGCGATCGCGGAAAAATGCAAGACAGCGAGGCTTTACAGAGATATTTCCGCGGTCGTGGAAAATCCTCCGCGGTCGCGGAAAATCCTCCGCGGTCGCGGAAAATCCTCCGCGGTCGCGGAAATGAGTTATCAGACGCGCCGAAGACTTCGTCAGAAGATTGCTTTATTTTATTTTCTTTTTCTTTTATTTATTTTACTTCCGTTTTATTTCTTTTTGGAAAGATATTATTTCCTATCTTGAGTTTTAGGTTTTGCTAGGGTTATTTAACCTAGTTTCCTAGCAGCCACTTGATATTATCATTCAGATCATTCAGACTACGATTCAGCATTGTTTTTCCCTTTGAGTTTTTGTATTTTCAAGACTATGAAGAACTAAGCAACCTTTGCTTAGTCCGACGATTGAAGCCTTTATTTGATATATGATTGTGAGGTTATAATTCTATTCTTATTCCTTTGACTATATCTTTTCTCTTGAGCTTATTCCTATTGATTGTTGCTGATTTGACTGGCCTGATCAACTAGTTGATATTAGTATTTGTCTATTGCTAGGGTTTGAATATTTTGAGTTGAAATCCCTTATCTTGTGTAGCAAACATGATATTCTAGGACTAGTTGGACTAGTTTATTGTGAAGAGAATTGATTATATGTTAAATGCTGCGAGTTGTGGTGTTGTATGTATCCTGGTTAATTCCTATGCTTCTTGCTGCTATTGTTCTAAATCTTGATAGTTTCTTGGGCGTTCGATAGTTAGGGTTACCAGGACTAGTTGGACTGGTAACTATTTCAGAATAGGGACATGAATATTCATAGGAAGGAATACAAATAATCTAGGATTAATCAATCAATCAAATGAATGGTGGATATTTGTCTGGCTAAGTATTTTTTCCCAATTAATTACAACCCTTTGCTTTTGATTTACTTTTTTTACTTGCAATCAAACCAACAAACCCCCTTTGTTACTTTGGCATACTACTTTGCATTAAGAAAGATAACTCCTCCTTGTGGGATTCGACCCTTGCTTGCCTATTCTACTTAGTTAGGTTTCTAAGGATTATTTTGTTTAGGTGTCACGACAACCCCTATCAAATTGGCACCGTTGCCGGGGAGGCTGGGACTTGATTTTTGTGTGTGTGTTTGTGTGCCAATTTTTGTGTGGACCTATCTTATGGTCCACACCCATGCTACTGACTCTCCACTTCTAGCTTGTGATACAAAAATTGAGAGAACCCTTTCTAGGAACCGCAGGACAAACAGAGCTTCGTGTTTTGACAATCCCTGTTTCGAGATGGCTGACGAAGCACCCACGTTGAGGCAGTTGACTGCCCCTAATCTGCAGCAACAACCGTTCCCTAAGCTGGCAGATGACGTAAATTTCGAGCTGAAGTCCGGGTTGATCCACTTACTTCCCCACTTCCATGGGATGAGTAGAGAAGACCCCAACAAACATCTTTCTAAGTTCCATGCCGTCTGCACCAGCATGAAGCCAAGAGGCATCACTGAGGATCAAATCAAGCCGAGGGCCTTCCCTTTCTCTCTAAAGGATTCAGCCAATGATTGTTTCTACTATTTGGCCCCAGGGAGCATTGACACATGGGCCAAGATGAAGAAAGCCTTCCTGGAGAAGTACTTCCCTGCGACTAAGCTCAATAGCCTTAAGAGGAATATTAGCAACATTGAGCAGCAAGCTGCTGAGTCGTTGTACGAGTACTACGAAAGATTCAAGAGGCTGATTTCTAGCTGTCCCTACCATGGGTATTCAGACCAAGACCTCGTACTTTATTTGTACGGTGGTCTACTTGACGACGAGCGTCGGATGGTGAACACAACATATGGAGGAAACATCTTGAACAATACGCCAGCTGAAGCGTATGAGGTCTTCTTTGAGATATCTGAGGGCTCAAGACAGTTCAGTAAGAGGGCGATCGCCCAATCAGTAAAGGCTGCAGAATCTCAGCCATCACCCTCAATACTATCTGACATAGCTGAGATGAAAGAGATGATGAGGAGATACATGATGAAGGGTGGCCAACAGCAAGTCAAATCTTGTGGGATATGCTACGACACGATGCATCCTACTGATGCATGTCCCACGCTGCAGGAGCCCACTACTGATGTGAACGCTATTGGAGGTTTCGGACCTCAAAGGCCAAGATATGATCCGTACTCCAACACGTACAATCCAGGGTGGAGAGATCACCCAAATTTGAGATACGGAAATCAGCAGAGTACTCCTCAGGGCCAGGAAAATCAAGAGTATCACCAGAGGTCTCCACAATTCCTACCGCGCCCACAACAATTCCAACAGCCTGGGGGTCAACAACAACAATTTCGAGCTCCATATGACCAAAGACCTCAAGGTTAAAGCTCAAGTTCATCTATGCCCGGTGATGGCATGATCAAATCTCTTGCTCAGAGCGTATCAAACAATGAAGACATGATCAGATCTCTCACCCAGAGCGTATCAACGTTGGCAAGCACTACGGCCCAACAAATTCAAGCGTTGACCAAGCAACAAGAGTCTCTAACTCAGACTGTAACAACGTTGGGAAATACTATGGTCCAACAGAATCAAGAGATGCAGTCAAGTATTCAGAACTTGGAGAAGCAAGTGGGGCAAATCTCCATCGCAGTGAGCAGACTGGAAGCCCGAGATTCGAGAAAACTACCATCTCAAACGGTAGTAAACCTGAGGGAGAACGTATGCGCCATGACGTTGAGGAGCGGAATACAAGTGGAAGAAGGTCGAGCTCAATAGAAAGTTTTCCACGACCGCGGAGAAGAAGGCCGCGACCGCGGAATCTCTCCTGGGGACAACGCAAAAATCGGCGAATTTCTGCGACCGCGGACAGATTTCCGCGATCGTGGAAAAGTTTCTGCTGAAGAGGATTATTGCGACGAATTTCCGCGACCGCGGACAGAAAGCCGCGATCGCGGAAAACTTCCTGGAGCCCCAAACGCCTTCGAAGTTGTCCACGAGGATTATGTGCGTCCCTCCCTCCCTTCGCTCAGCTCGTTGAAGCCTCCCGCACCCTTTCCCGAGGCACTGAAGGACACCAAGAAGGTGGAGAACGACAAGGATTTATTTGAGACCTTCAGCAACTGCGAGATAAATATTCCTTTGATAAAACTTGTTCAAAGTACCCCTCGCTATGCCAAATTCTTGAAGGAGCTGTGCAAAATAAAGAGGAAGAAAGCGGTGAAGGAGAAAAAGAAGGTCAAAGTCAGTGAGAACATATCCGCTATGCTGCAAAAGCGGTTGCCCAAGAAATGCAGTGATCCGGGCATGTTCACTATTCCCTGCAAGATAGGTGGCACCCTGTTTGAAAAAGCTATGCTGGATTTAGGTGCCTCTATCAACGTTTTACCTCTCTCGTTGTACGAGTCTTTAGAGGTCGGGCCATTAGAGAAGACATGGATTGTGATCTAGCTGGCTGACAATTCATACGTGTATCCCAAAGGAGTAGTGCAGGATGTGATGGTAGAAGTTGACAAGCTGATTTTCCCTGCGGACTTCTTTGTGATGGATACGGAGCAAGATAAGCACACAGCCCCTGTGATGCTAGGAAGGCCATTTATGAACACGGTAGGTGTTGAATTCCTTAGGTTTTGATAAGTGACAAACATTCAACTAATCTAGGTACTAAGTGTTTCAGGAACAAAGACAGTTGTCTCAGGGAACCATTGCAGCAAAGGATCGCGGGATGGAACAAAGCTCTGTTCATGTGCTTTGTTACCCAGCAAGGAACTGAAGCGACGAACGAGATCGAAGCTGCGGATGGAAAGAAGAAATCCAGCGTGACAATTATGGAAACAAATCAAAGAAGAATCACGCGGTCACGGATTGAAGACTTCGGCTGGAAGGATCTAGCCGTTGGAGAAGATTTGGAGAGAGAAGCCCGATTCCTTATCTTGGGAATCTTTCCTTAGATAAGTGAATTGGAGAGAGAAGAATCATATCTCATCCGATTATATTAATTTCGGGAATTCTCTCCTTGATTAATATAGATGGTTGGGATATTATCCCTCCAGCAAATCCTATCTTCTTATAACTTTATTTGGAAAGATCTTATCTTGTTACAATTAGGGTTTTGCCATGTTGTATTTATTAGAAGTATGGATTCATTTCTAAGTAACCACGACGATGGAAAACAGAGAGAACGAAAAAGAGAAAGAAAAGAAGTGAGGTGTGTGTAAGTCTTTGAGGGTTGAGTTCGATTCATCGTTGTAGAAGAGTCTTCGAGTCTAGCTGGTTGTTTAGAGGTCGAAGTCCAGGATACAAGTGTAATCGAACAAGAAATCAATAAGACAAGTACACGCTTCAAAATCCTCTCAAGCGGAAGCTTGAAGGTAGTGGTTTTTCCTTGAGAAGATAGTTTTGCTAATCAGGGTTTCCACTATACATCGTGAGTTCGTTCGTTATCTTTCTTGCTGTTTTTAATCCGTTGCAACTTCTGTTGGAACAAAGCTTTTGTTCCCTCAGACGTAACTCTAACGATCCAAAAATTGATATCAGAGTCTGGTGCTCTAGATTGTTCGTTTTTAGTTAAAGATTTTACAAGAAAGATGTCGTCAGGAAATGCCTTGGATGGAGACTCTCGAGAAGGTGATGTAGATGTGGTTCTCATCACTCAAGCCATGAAGAAGATATGGTCTCGAAACAAAGGCATTAAGGGTTCGGTCATGGCTCACAATGACATGAAGGAGGTTGTCTGCTTCCACTGTTATGACAACGGACACTTCGCCAAAAACTGCCTCAACAAAGTGACAGGTTCTCCTCAGACCCGGAAAGAGGAACAAGCAAAGGGTGCGAAGTGGGGTGACTACAACTCAGATGATGAAACATCTCCTCTCTCAAAGGATATCTGTTTGATGAGCTCAAAAGATCACAACATATCAGAAGATGGAGCTCATAAATCCGAGGAGGAAGCAAGGAAAGGCTCTTGGCACCTTGACAGTGCGTGCTCAATTCACATGACAGGGAACATTGAGTGGTTCACCTCTCTTCAGCCAGCCTCAGGGGCAACGATAACTTTTGGAAACAAAAGTAAGGGTGAGGTTTGTGGTATCGGTAAAGTAAGACTCTCTAAACACATCACTGTGAATAACGTAAATCTAGTGAATAATCTCAAATTTGACCTGTTTAGTGTGGCTCAACTATGCCAAAACAGAAAAAATAGAGTAGTCTTTACCATCGATGATTGTCATGTTGAGTGTCTAAGTACAGGGAAAATCTTACTCAAAGGGATCTGCGACAACAACGTTTATAAGGCTGACCCTGCTTTCATCCCTGACAAGGACCTTTGTCTGTCGTCTATTGTTGGGACAACAGACTTGTGGCACAAACGCTTTGGACATGCTAGCCTTCAACTCCTTTCCAAACTTCACAGACAAGAGCTGGTGAACGGTCTCCCTAAGGTTGAAGCTATGAGAAATGATGTGTGTGAAGCATGCATCGAAGGAAAACAAGTCAGATCCTCTTTCAAGTCAAAAAGGGATGTAAGTACTACTCGTCCTCTCGAATTAGTCCACATGGATCATTGTAGGCCAATGCGCATGAAGAGCCGTGGGGGAAATGCATATGTCTTTGTTATTGTTGATGACTATTCCAGGTACACATGGACTCTATTTATCTCATCAAATGATGAAGTGTTCGCTGAGTTTGAGTCCTGGCTTAAGATAACCGAAAGGAGCACTGGACATTCCTTGGAGTCTATTCGCACTGATCATGGAACAGAATTCGAGAACTCTCAGTTTCTATCCCTCTGTAGGAATAGAGGTATTAACCACAACTTCTCTGCTCCCAGGACCCCACAGCTAAACGGGGTTGTGGAAAGGAAGAACAGGACTCTGGAAGACATGACGCGTACCCTCCTCATCTCAAGTGGTCTTCCTAGGAGTTTCTGGGCCGAAGCTCTGAATGCTGCTTGTTACGTTCTAAATAGAGCAACCATTCGTCCTCTCCTGAACAAAACTGCCTATGAGCTTCTTAAGGGAAGGAAACCTAATGTGTCTCATTTGCGCACATTTGGTTGCAAGTGCTTCATCCACAACAACGGGAAAGATTCTCTTGGGAATTTCGATCCCAGGAGTGATGAAGGAACTTTTGTAGGATACTCTCAGCAAAACAAGGCTTACAAAGTATTCAACAAGAGAACCAGAAAGGTAGAGGAAAACATTCATGTAGTGTTTGATGAATCAGTTATGGCTGGTAACAATGTGCAGGAACAATCAGGCAGTGTTCCCTCCAATACCGAGCTATCCGAAGATGATTTCTTTCAGCTTGTAGAAAGCAATGTCGGTGATGGGACCTCTCAAGATCAAGAAACTCAGAATGATCCTTCAACACCAGACTTCAACACCGAGAACTCCCAACTCCGCAAACTCAGATGGAAATGAAGAAAATGCTCACCCACCAGAAACACCTTAGGTACCTCAGGTGGAACAGAGACCAAGTCACGGCACAACGGAGCACTCTGAGGACAGCTCTAATGCTGACAGAACTGGAGATATCAGTCCTAATACTGATGAAACTGTTGGTGAAAGCTCAAACGCTGGCAATGCTAATTCAGAGGAGTTCGACGTCAACAATCTCCAAATTCCAAACTACCAGCAAAAGTGGGCTCATCCAGTCAAACTAATCGTCACAGACTATAGAAAGGGATCACCTCAAAGCACTCGCTCTTCCCTACATAACTTTTGTGCTTTCAATGCTTTTATCTCTTTACAAGAACCTAAAACCATAGGAGAAGCATTGTAGGATCCTGACTGGATAAACGCCATGCAAGAAGAACTTCATCAGTTCGAAAGGAACAAGGTTTGGCGGTTAGTTCATCGTCCAAGGAACAGAACAGTGATAGGGACCAAATGGGTGTTCAGGAACAAGCTGGATGATCAAGGTCAAGTCACAAGGAATAAAGCAAGGCTGGTGGTGAAAGGTTACAACCAGCAGGAAGGCATCGACTATGATGAGACCTTTGCTCCAGTTGCCAGGTTAGAAGCAATAAGACTCCTAATTGCCTATTCCTCTTTCCATGGATTCAAGCTGCAACAGATGGATGTCAAGACCGCCTTCTTGAATGGAGTTCTCAAGGAGGAAGTCTATGTGGAGCAAACTCCCGGCTTTGAGGACACCACCCAACCCGACCATGTCTATATTCTAGACAAAGCCTTATACGGTCTCAAGCAAGCCACGAGGGCCTGGTATGAAAGGCTCTCACAGTTCCTTCTGACACACGGATACGTTCGTGGAAAGGTCGACAAGACATTGTTCCTTCTGAAGGAAGGGAAGCATATTCTGGTGGTACAAGTCTACGTGGATGATATCATCTTTGGCTCTACAGATGATAAACTGGTTTAGAAATTCTCTAAGCTGATGGCCAGTGAATTCGAGATGAGCATGGTTGGAGAACTCAAGTTCTTCTTAGGTCTTCAAGTCTCTCAGGGGGATGAGGGAACCAAAGTGCATCAACAGAAGTATCTAAGGGAATGTGTCAAAAAGTTTGGAATGTCTGACGCAAAACCCTTCACCACTCCCATCTCTCCAAACAACCCAATGAGAAAAGACGAACATGAACATGGAATTGATCCATCTCTCTACCGAGGAATCATAGGTTTGCTTCTCTATCTCACTGCTAGTAGACCTGATATTATGTACAGTGTATGTCTTTGTGCTCGTTTTCAGGCCGATCCCAAAGAAACACATCTCAAAGCAGTGAAAAGGATTCTGAGATACTTGAAGGGAACAGATGATCTATGTCTGTGGTATCCAAGGGGAGGAAGCCTCGATCTAGTCGGATACACGGATGCTGACTTCGCAGGGAACAAAGTGGATAGAAAATCAACATTAGGAATCGCACAGTTCCTTGGGCCGTGTTTAGTTTCCTGGGGGTCAAAGAAGCAGAACTCCGTCGCTCTATCCACTGCAGAAGCGGAATACATAGCCGCCGCTGCTTGTTGCACACAACTCCTATGGCTTAAACAACAACTCAGCGACTACGGTATTCTTCTTAACTCTATTCCTATTCTCTGTGACAATACCAGTGCCATAAATATCTCCAAGAATCCGGTGCAACACTCACGTACCAAGCACATCGAGATAAGAAACCACTTCTTACGTGACTGTGTGGAGAAAGGGTTGGTGACAATGGACTTCTGTGGAACTAAGGATCAAATTACTGACATCTTCACCAAGGCTCTAAACAGGGAACCCTTCGAACAGTTCCGTATGGAACTAGGTATGATCTCTCTAAACTAAATGTCTATTTGTTATGTTCCCTCGATGATTGGCTAAATTACATGGTAAAGTGTAAAAGGTTAATCATCATGTCTTGGTCTGTACTTCTTCTCTTGATCATTAGTTGAACGACTTACTTAGACTCATGCTAATACTTCACTTATGTGCAAAATCTCATGCATGTTTTTCTATGCTATCTTGTCAATACATGGTTCAGCTTTCTTTCGGCCCAAAAGAGTCAACTTGATGCATTGATCCCTCATTATAAGCCCAAATGATTGTTGACTCTGCATCTTACCTTAGCCATCATGCTTGATGCTTCCTTTGAGCCCCTCTAATCATCCACATCTGGGAGCCTCTCATTCATGATAAACATTATTAAAAAATTCTCGTATATATTTATGTGTGATGTTCTTTGTACCCTCTCTGGTAACATTACCCCCGCATCACACTCCTCTACTTTTTTTTGAAAAGTCGAGAATACGAATTGTCGCCTCTGTGGTCTGTGGCTGGGATGTGACATGTATGATGTGTAATGATGGCTTGCAACTGCTTGAGAAGTGTTCGTGCATAAAAGGTGATGTGGTGGTTGCGTGATGGTTGTTGCGCTTGAGATTTTGTGGGCTTTGACGGATTTGGACAGAATCTTTTACAAGATATATTTTTGGAAAATATCTTCTTGGCTGTGATCTTTGGTAAAAGAAGGAAAGAAGAAGATTGTGATCATTATCCTTGATACTTGAAAAGATATGAAAAAGGATTCTTGTGTTTTCTCCCCTCCTATCTATGGCGTTCTCTGCAAAGTTGTCATGTTACTCCCGTGTGCTGTTTCAAAAAAAAAAAAAAAAACTGGAACACCACAGGGAGCACAAAGAGGGGACAAATGAATCTTTCTTCTACTGGCGGTTGGATGCTAGTAAGCTACACAAGAAGCAGTTTGTGTTGCAAAAAGGTGCTGGTTGGGTCTGAAGGGGAACAGATCTATGAAGGGCCGTGAAGAGTTTGTCTTGCGCAATATCATTGATTGGCAGAACAACAAAGGCGACTTATGGAGGATGTGCATGCTCTAACGGCTACTCATACTCCGGATCCCTCTACAGGCACCAGTGGTACTTGATTCGTCGTTCTCTGGCTAACCAATCCCTCTTTTGTTCCCTAGAACATTTATCCCTTACTGCTTGATTTTCCTTGTCTCTGGCTCATGTGTTTCCATTGACTGGCATGTTGATCATATGTGTTATCTTTGCTTATTTTGTAGTTGTCTTTACATGCAGTCTATGTTTGTGCGTTTCAATCTAATGCAAAAGGGGGTGTTGCTCATCTTGATGTGGTGGTTTTCTCTCTATCTCTATACTGATGTTTTTGATGATGCCAAAAGGGGGAAAATGACAGGTAGCTTTGGTTGAGGGGGAACAGTACATGGTTCCATATGTTGCTGTGTTGAGGAGGAACTATTATGGTCTTGTGTGGAGAACCTTTCCCCATACAACTGTCTTTATCTCGTTTGTGTATGCTTTATTGTCAAGGATGTTTGTCACCATCAAAAAGGGAGAATTTGTTGAATTCCTTAGGTTTTGATAAGTGAAAAACATTCAACTAATCTAGGTACTAAGTGTTTCAGGAACAAAGACAGTTGTCTCAGGGAACCATTGCAGCAAAGGATCGCGGGGTAGAACAAAGCTCTGTTCATGTGCTTTGTTACCCAACAAGGAACTGAAGCGACGAACGAGATCGAAGCTGCAGATGGAAAGAAGAAATCCAGCGTGACAATTATGGAAACAAATCAAAGAAGAATCACGCGGTCACGGATTGAAGACTTCGGCTAGAAGGATCTAGCCGTTGGAGAAGATTTGGAGAGAGAAGCCCAATTCCTTATGTTGGGAATCTTTCCTTAGATAAGTGAATTGGAGAGAGAAGAATCATATGTCATCCGATTATATTAATTTCGGGAATTCCCTCCTTGATTAATATAGACGGTTGGGATATTATCCCTCCAGCAAATCCTATCTTCTTATAACTTTATTTGGAAAGATCTTATCTTGTTACAATTAGGGTTTTGTCGTGTTGTATTTATTAGAAGTATGGATTCATTTCTAAGTAACCACGACGACGGAAAATAGAGAGAACGAAAAAGAGAAAGAAAAGAAGTGAGGTGTGTGTAAGTCTTTGAGGGTTGAGTTCGATTCATCGTTGTAGAAGAGTCTTTGAGTCTAGCTGGTTGTTTAGATGTCGAAGTCCAGGATACAAGTGTAATCGAACAAGAAATCAATAAGACAAGTACACGCTTCAAAATCCTCTCAAGCGGAAGCTTGAAGGTAATGGTTTTTCCTTGAGAAGCTAGTTTTGCTAATCAGGGTTTCCACTATACATCGTGAGTTCGTTCGTTATCTTTCTTGCTGTTTTTAATCCGCTGCAACTTCTGTGGGAACAAAGCTTTTGTTTCCTCAGACGTAACTCTAACTATCCAATAGCAGGTACAAAGATTGATGTGAGTAGTGGTTCACTCACGATGGAGTTTGACGGGGTGAGGGTCGGATTCAACATAGATGATGCAAAGCGACACCCTCCTGATGGTAACCCCGAGTGTTCAATTGATGTGAGTAACCCAAGTTGAGTGGGAGAGCACCTGATGGCCCTTCGGATCTATGAATGCCTCGGTGCAAGTATTGCTCTTGGTGTAGATGAAATTGGCAAATCTCCAAGGTTGAAGAATTAGGGCAACTTCGGCAATTTTTAGGGATTTTTGTGAAATCGGTGGGGGTGATTGAATGGCTGGTGATTGTCGATGGATAAGCACTCCCCAAGGCTTAGATATCACACACTAAACCAAGGAAAAGCGACCAAGAAAGATCGGAGATACTACGCACTCAAATCTCTCAAGGAAATCAACTCGATTTAACTCACAAGTTGAAGAACTAAACTAAAAGCTTTGAAATGGATAACTTCTCATTTCAATCTGATTCAAACGTGTCTAACAAATGCCAAAGAGTTTCTCCTAATAACCCTAGCTTACGGTTACTAAAAACAATAAAGAAAAATCACTAAAATTAACCCTCTAAAGCTAAAAACGTGCCCACCTTCTAAACAACTAATGGGCTGATTAGGGAATTAAAAATAATGTTTAATAATGTCTGAAAAACCACTAAACACAGCAATAACATGATCGGGCTTCACTTGGGCTCCAATTCGGGCGTGGCCGGCGCCGGGTTTTGCGGAAAGGTTGCATTGCTTGGACCCGGGCTGGGCGCAGTTTGGCTTGGCACTCCCTGAGCCAAAGGACCTCCCTTGAGCTGGTGGTGAGGTGGGTCAGGTCGGGCTCGAGGGATTGAGCCAGATGTGGGCCCGTGCCTATACTCCATTGCCGCCGCAAATCTAGGGCAAGTCAGGTGGCTCGGCAAAGGTGACAATGGCTCGGCCATGAGAACTCTATTGGTCTTGGGTGACACCAAAGGAGCTGTGGGAGCCTTGGTGGCCGAGAGAAGTGGAGCCGTGCCTGGTGAAGTCGCTATGCCCCTTGTATGACCCGGCGCGGTTTTAGGGTTTGCCCGGGTGGCCTTCGCCTTGATCTCGGCTTGGGGCATGTGCTTCTCTTGCATGTTGGGTACCTCACTGACCTTGAGCATAGTCATATCAGCACCAAGTCGAGCCACGACAATAACTAAGGCGTTGCTCGGGAGGTAACCCGAGGTATGTATTTCTTTTATTTTCTTTTCATTCCATGTCTTTGGTTGTTTGTGTTTTATCTTGTGTTATTTTTGTCTGTGCTTTTGTTTTTGTTTTTGCCTTAGACTAACCTGCAGGTAGGAGACCCGTAGCCAAAAATTGAAGAAGGTGAACTACGCACCAGAAACATTTCCGCGGGCGCGGAAATATTACTGTAAGTCTCCCTTACCTGGAAAAAAAATCAAAAAAATCAAAAAAAAAAGTTTTACCGAAGGCCAGTTGTCCGACATTCACTTCAAGACCGGTGCACATCATGCTGCCAAGGAGGAGATCATTCGCCCCACATTTTTATTTGGCACCGATGATGGCCCGACATTCGACAACTGTTGAGGAGGAACACCAGATCCCACAACACGATTACATCTGGGCTCCATTCTGTGTTCGTTGAAGGCCGTGCAACCCCGTTTTCTTTAAGACCACTACACCTTACAGTGAATCAATTTGGTTGCATGGTGGAGTTTGAGTTTGAAGACCGCCGCAACACCAGAGACTTGTGTTTTCCATGATTTACCGCCAGTATCAACTTCCAAGTCCCAGCCCCCTCGGCGACAGTTGTGAGTACTTTTATGCTTTTCCATGTGCTTCATTTTTTTTGTCTTTCATTACATTTAGGACAATGCAATGTTTAAGCATGGGGGAGTGTTCTATACTTGCTAGTCGTCTGAGGAGAAAAAGAAAAAAATAATGAAAAATAAAAAAAGTCAAAATTTGGAAAAATACAAAAATAAAATCCTGGGACAAGTCGAAAGAAGAGTGATTATTAGGATTCCTCATTTTTCCTGGCGTGGTGACATAAGAAGAGGTGATATAAGGAGGATTCGGGTAGGTCACTCTGGGAGGCATAAGAAGATAGATGGAGGCTAGGATTAGATGGTTACTTTCACTCTATGGTGTTCGGGTTAAGCTTGGGGGAAGTACTCTGCTTTCCTTTAAGCTTGTATGTTTGTGTGTTGTGCTTATTGTGTTGGTGCCTTGGAGTTTCATGATTAGGTGCAATTCTTAGTGGAGATGGTTTTTCTGTGCTTCTTGAGACCTTGGGGATTTGATTGGAGGAGTAGGTTTCTATTAGCTTACTCGAGGACGAGCAAGGTTTAAGCATGGAGGAATTTGATCAGCGCTACTTTGTAGTGTTTAACTAGGAGTTGTTACCGGTGTTTTGGGTACCATTTGGATGTATTTAGAGCGTTATTGTGGAGTACGGAGTTGAGGAGGAGAAATATGATATTGGTGGAGTAGAAGAGCTTAAATGAAGATATATTGAAGATGGAGAAGAAAGCCACAAGAGAAGACGAAGATCAGAAGTGAAGAAGTGCAACAATGAAGAATCCGCGGTCGCGGACGCTAGAGCCGCGGTCGCGGAAAAATGCAAGACAACTTTACAGAGATATTTCCGCGGTCGCGGAAACGAGTTATCAGACGCGCCGAAGACTTCGTCAGAAGATTGCTTTATTTTATTTCCTTTTTCTTTTATTTATTTTATTTCCGTTTTATTTCTTTTTGGAAAGATATTATTTCCTATCTTGAGTTTTAGGTTTTGCTAGGGTTATTTAACCTAGTTTCCTAGCAGCCACTTGATATTATCATTCAGATCATTCAGACTGCGATTCAGCATTGTTTTTCCCTTTGAGTTTTTGTATTTTCAAGACTATGAACAACTAAGCAACCTTTGCTTAGTCCGACGATTGAAGCCTTCATTTGATATATGATTGTGAGGTTATAATTCTATTCCTATTCCTTTGACTATATCTTTTCTCTTGAGCTTATTCTTATTGATTGTTGCTGGTTTGACTGGCCTGATCAACTAGTTGATATTAGTAATTGTCTATTGCTAGGGTTTGGATATTTCGAGTTGAAATCCCTTATCTTTTGTAGCAAACATGATATTCTAGGACTAGTTGGACTAGTTTATTGTGAAGAGAATTGATTATATGTTAAATGATGCGAGTTGTGGTGTTGTATGTATCCTGGTTAATTCCTATACTTCTTGCTGCTATTGTTCTAAATCTTGATTGTTTCTTGTGCGTTCGATAGTTAGGGTTACCAGGACTAGTTGGACTGATAACTATTTCAGAATAGGGACATGAATATTCATAGGAAGGAATAGAAATAATCTAGGATCAATCAATCAAATGAATGATGGATATTTGTCTGGCTAAGTATTTTTTCCCAATTAATTACAACCCTTTGCTTTTGATTTACTTTGTTTACTTGCAATCAAACCAACAAACCCCCTTTGTTACTTTGGCATACTATTTTGCATTAAGAAAGATAACTCCTCCTTGTGGGATTCGACCCTTGCTTGCCTATTCTACTTAGTTAGGTTTTTAAGGATTATTTTGTTTAGGTGTCATGACAACCCCTATCAGGGACTATGAGTCCGAGGACGAGTGTCAAAAAGATGTTGTTGAAAAGGAAGATGAGGTAGAAGAAATGCATGTGGTGGCAGCCGAGGGTGAATGTTTTGTGGTCAAGAAGACCTTGATTGCCTCGGAAAGTCCTAGTGTGCCTACTCAACGTGAAACCATATTTCACACAAGGTGCACTATTAGGGGGAATGTGTGTAGTGTCATTGTTGATGGTGGGTCATGTTGCAACATCATTGACCAATAAGTGGTAAGTAGATTCAATCTATCTACCACTCCCCACCCTCAACCCTACACATTGTGTTGGTTGAACTCCAACACTCCTCTTAAGGTCAAGGACCAAGCCATCATTCAGTTTGCTATAGGGGGTATAAGGATGAAGTTGTGTGTGATGTTCTTCCATTGACTACATGCCATCTCCTCTTAGCTAGACCATGTCAATTTGATAGGGGTGTCATTCATCAAGGAGTGACTAATGAGTATTCTTTCATGATGAATGGCAAGAGAATCATCCTACACCCTTTAGCTCCCCACAAGATTATGGTTGATCATGTGGATAGGGAGCAAAGGAAGTCTCTTCAAAACAAAGAGCAAGCTAAGGGCAAAAAACTGGCCATTGGAAGCAAATGGAGTGCTTCTAATCATATGCTCTTGGCTAAGCCAAAGGAAGTTGTTCAAGCTCTCAAAGAGGGTGAGGAGTGTCTTTTACTTATCTATAAGGACACCTTGCTTTCCTCTCCTGAACTTGAAGGACTCCCCACGACCATTGCTCAACTCTGACTTGAGTTTGATGACCTCTTTCAAGAGGAGGTGCCAAGTGGCTTGCCGCCGGTAAGAGGTATTGAGCATCAAATTGAATTTATACCAGGGCAACACTACCTAATCGAGTTGCCTATAGGGCCAACCCCGAAGAGATAAAAGAGCTGCAACGTCAAGTGCAAGACTTGCTTGACAAGGGCTATGTGAGGGAAAGCCTTAGCCCTTGCGCAGTCCCCGTCATCTTAGTTCCTAAGAAGAATGGCTCTTGGAGAATGTGTGTTGATTGTCGTACAATCAACAACATTACTATCAAGTATCGCCATCCCATTCCTAGGCTAGATGACATGCTTGATGAGTTGCATGGGGCAAGTGTGTTCTCCAAGATAGACCTTAAAAGTGGTTACCATCAGATTCGAATGAAAGAGAGCGATGAGTGGAAAACAACCTTCAAAACTAAATATGGGTTGTATAAATGGATGGTAATGCCTTTTGGTCTCACTAATGCCTCTAGCACTTTTATAAGGCTCATGAACCATGTCCTAAGGCCATTTCTTGGTAAGTTTATGGTTGTATACTTTGATGATATCTACATGAGCATGTTGAGCACCTTAGGAAGGTCATTGAGGTTCTTAGGAAAGAGAAGATGTATGTGATGTGACCACGTCCCATCAAGAGCCTCAAGAGAGCTTGGACTCCCAAGATGGCTCAAGTGATGAATATGGCTCAAGTGATGAAGAGTCTAGTGAAGGCCAAGAGCATCAAGAAGAGCTTTCTCTCGGGGCTATCACTAGAGCTCGAGCCAAGCATCTACAATAGGAGCTCAAGAAGGGACTCTTGAGCATTGAAGCCCTCACAAGCCTCAGAGGTCTCGAACACCTTATTGCTTTGTCGACCCTTTCACTCCTTGAAGTGCGTCTGAGTGCGTGAGCTTCATTTATGATTCCATTTGGTTTATGACATTCTTAGACATGAGTTTTCAGCTTGTTTTAAGTGTTTTATTTGGTTTTGGCCGAACATGGGCCTTGTTGGGCCGCCAACCATCTTTTGACTTCATTTCACTTAGGCGCTTGTTAGTTTCTCTCCTATACAAGGAGCTGCACTTTCATTTTGAAGACCCACGTTGAATTTGAAGAAGAATACATTTATTTATTTCAGCCAAAAGCTCTCTATTTCTCTCTAGCTTTGTGAGTCAAATCGAGACCTCTTTTGTTGATTTCTTTGAGTGAGTCGCATCTCAAGGAAGCCAACGATCTCCTCTCCTTGTTGGTGAGTCAAATCCAGCCGGGGAAGGAGCCTATCCATCGATTCCATCCACGTCCATCAACACCGGCCACCTTTGCCACCAATTGCTTTGTCGTCGCCGCATGAGAGTCTTTTCGAGCCTCTAGCACTGGCCATCGTCTTTCGCAGCCGCCAACCGCCTTGTTCCTCTCATCCACCGTCATCATCATCCTTCCTAAGGCATTTCCTAGCATTCCCCACGGATCTGCCTTGAGGGAGCCTTGTCCAAGCCATAGAAGCCTCTCGCGCCGGCCGCTTGCCTCCATCGCCGCAGCCTTGCCGTAGGGAGTCTTCAGAGGGCATTCCTTGCACCGAGTCAACCTTGATCCTAGCATCCATCACGTGGTATCAGATATAGCAAGGTATTGCCCTAGAACTTGGTTTAAAGTTGAAGAAATTTCAGGTTTTGCAAACTTAGACGTCAAGCCCTAGGTTTGGTGTTGTTGTCATCTTGGCTGCATTGTTTACGTGTTGTTTGAGTCTTGTGTTGTTGCTTCGTGTCTTCTGCATTGTGTTGAAATCTTGAGTAAAAAATTGGCTGTAAAACTGGGCGAAAAAACCAAGAGAGAAGCCGTGAGATTGAGAGAATCCCAGATTGTTGCTAGATCCTACAAACTAGGAAGATCTTAACAAGGTTGTTGTGGCTGAATTCTCTTGTTGGCCGCACCTGAATTGCTTTGTTTTGTTGTTTAATTTGTTGTCAGTGTTTTTCAAATTGTGGTTCGAGTTTTTGGTTGTTTCCTTTGGTTGCAAACGTCCCTTGGAATTTGTTGATACTTGCGCTTGAATTGAAGTCATCAACGTCCAGGATACGGGAAAGGCTCAATTGCTGCATGTTTTATTTTGTTGTTCAAAGTGTAAAGTCTCTTTGTTGCTTTTAGACGTCCCCTTTCATTAAAAAAAAAGTAGTGCATTTGAAACAAGGGAAAAGTGGTTGATTTCAGAAACACCCGGCCTATTAACAAGAGGGAAGGCCATAGAAGAAGTGAATCAACACCTTGAAAAAGTTTTTTTTTTTTTGCTTTGGATGAGTGAAATTCATTTCAGTTTTTGTACACAAAGTGCTCCATTTGTAAGGCAATTGAGCTTAGTAGCTTCCTTGGCGTTGCTTACTTTGATTGTTGTTCAAGTGTTTCAAGTTCTTTGTGACGATTGTTGCTTGTCTTTTGTTCATTTTATTGAGTCTAGGAACCTTAAGCCTATCCAAATTAGGAGTGCTTTCTTTGCTGAAAATTCTTAGCTTTGAAACAAGCTGTAGAGCTCCTTCTAGCTTAAGTTCCATTGATTGATCTAGTGTCTTTGAGGACTACTTGCTTGGCTGACTTTTGTTGCTTCTTGATGTCAAGGTCAGGTCAAATGAATGAACTAAACAAAGACAAGGGTCCCTCCAATGAAGACCCTCCAGCCAACTCTCCTATCACCTTGGAGACTCTTCTCCAAGCCATTCAAACAAACAAGGAGGACACATATGAACGAGTCCGTCAACACATGCAAGCCATGAGGGAAGAGCAAGTGTCTTTCATGAGAAGCATGGAGGCTAAGTAGGAGCAATCCCAAGGAGGTGCACGGTTGAGTGAAGCTAATGAAGTAGGCGGCTCCTCCAATTCCTATTCAGCCGAAGGTGGCACCCATGGAGCCTTTTCACAAGAGCTCTCTAGACTATCCCTCCACGACACTACTACTTCCCACGTGCCTCTAGTGTCCACTTCTCGAGAAGGCCAAGGTATGCACCCTGAATTCCATGTGACTTCCGGTGTCCAATCTCTTCCTTCCTTGCGGCCTAACCATGCAGATTTTGGAGTGAGAGGCCACACCCAAGCTCAGCCCAACTTCTACCCCCCAAGGAGCCCTACACTGCCCTTGCTGCCGAAGAGAAACTTGCCCGGCCATGGCCAATTTGCAGCCCCAAGGCCGCCATTCCAAGCACAACGAGTGGTTTATGAAGATGACTATGGAGAGCACCAAGGCCGCCCACCTCACCATGGCATCAAGCTCGAAGTTTAGCCATTTAGAGGTACATGTGAGGTAGAGGCTTATTTAGATTGGGAGAAAATGACCGAGCAAATTTTTGAGTTCTATAACTACTCGGATGCTCAACAAGTAGCTATAGCCTCAATCAAGTTTGTTGATTTTGCTTACCATTGGTGGCTAGAGGATAAAAAGGAAAGGACCTATAAGGGCTATCCTCAAATTGAGTCTTGGGATGAGTTAAAGGCTGCCTTGAGAAGCCGGTTTGTGCCAGATGATTATAATGAGAGGGTCCATGCTAGGCTTGAGCAATTAAGACAAGGAAATAAGACCCCAGATGAGTTATATAAGGAGCTAAGGACTTTGGTCTTTAGGTCCAGACTTAGATTCCCCGAGGGATACTGATAGGATCGCGTCTCCCTAAGCCTCGGTGCAAGGTAATTGCCTAGGAATGATGTGAAACTCATGCCTTGCTCCTAGGATCTTCAAGAACTCGACAATAAGTTTCCAGAATTTGGTCTTGTCTTCAATGAGGTCGTTCTCTTTTCTCCGGACTTCAAATTGGATGATTTCAAAACTAGGAGTTAGATCCAGGAGTCTAGTTTATTTCCTCCAAATGTGAAAGTGAACGGATATGAGAATCAAAAGTTATGACGATTTTACTAAAGCAATGCAGAGAGTTCCGCGAGGGAGATCGGCAAGAGGAGTGTTTTGGATGAAGATCGTGAAGGGGGGGGGGGGGGGGTGGATGAAAGAGGCATTGATGATGATGATTTTGGAATGGAGTTGAAGGGATAAGTGAACCTCTTGAGTGGATATAACTCACCACACGATAAGAACAAGGTTTGAACAACGATAAAGGGATATGACACACCCTAGATTGAAGCTCAGATTTTGCTCGATGTTACTCACGAACAAGCTCTCAAATTTAGAGAGTTTTTGATGTTTAAAATAAAGATTTTATTGAGGTTTTGATTATGATTTGAAGTGAGTAACAAAGGCCAACAAGGCCAGCTTAAAAAGGAACAAAATTGCAAGAGTTACAACTCTTGAGCTAGCCTATTCAAGACAAGGAAAAACCCTTCACTTAGCCAACTAATTACATCATTTAAATGACTTTAAATCTGAATAAACCCTTCATTGATCTTGTAGAGGAAGAGGTCCCACGTGCCCCCTTTGAATTTGAAGCAAAAGGCCCGAGTGGATTTGATATGGGCCTCATTTTACGCCAACATGTCAAATCTGCGGTAGAGGCGCCGACACCGGATTTACTTGGAGAAGAACCACCGAGTCAAGTACAATTGGCTCGGCATTATTAAGCTCAAAAGACCCTCTAAAAGCTTAGTCTTAAGTCTAAAAGCTTGGGCCTTTGTGATCATGCCAGGAGGTGATTCATAGCCTTGCTTTGTTGTAGAAACCCTAGTGGTGGCGCGCGCTTGTGAATGAGTGAGGCGGGGCTCGGGCGCCTTGGGATAGCTTGGTGAAGCCATGGGCAAGTCTTCTTGATTGACCTTAGGCAGGGTCACATCAGCTACCTTATTTCTAAGTTCATCAATTGCTTAAACCTAGATCTTAAGGTTGTGGTGAACATGCAACATTTTGTGCGTGGGATGCCTATTGAAGAGGTTCTTCATTACACTAACCATATATACAAGAACCTCCCTCAAAGGCGCCCTCAAGCTACAAGCTGCCCTTGGACTCCCACTAGTGCTAGCGGCTCCCAAGCCACACCGAGACGTGTAGAGCCTAGGCATGATCAGCCGAGTCAGCCTAAGAGAGACCCTCTCGTTCAGTCCCAACCCCAACGAAAGGAGGGGGAAAACCGAACTAGAGATCCCAAGTGCTTGAAGTGTCTTGGGAGAGGGAACTTTGCTAAGGATTGCCCCTCTAAAAGGCAAGTTCTTCTTAACACTCTAGGGGACTATGTGACAAGGATCACGTTGGAGCGAGCTTCAGTGCAAGAGAATGGCCGCAAACAACACCGTCGGCACCCGGGGAGGATGCACTTTGGCGTTGGCTGTGGGGAGGCGCAGAGGGTGGTCTGAGGCGCGCTTGGTCTTCCAAGGTGGCGGAGGGTGTTAGGAGTGGAGGCGTATGAGGGTGCCTGGTGGCGCTGGCGTGCGCCTAGAGATATGGATGGTGGAAGGGCAGCGGTCTTGACAGGGAACCGATCGGTGGAGGGCGATTAAGGTTTGATTTTGTGGGAGGCGTTGAGGCGATTGGGGAGGCATTTTGTGGTGTTTGGTTGGCGTGATGGGAGTGCTTGGAGGGGTGGAAGTGGTGGCGGCGAAAGGGTGGAGGAGCCGAGGGATAGACTACACTAAAGTGGATGTGACTCACCACTTAGTGTAGGGTTCTTGAACCAAGCTTGGATGTGACGTACCAAGGGGGTTCAAGGGGCGACTTAGGCTGCTTTGATGTGACTCACAAAGTAGACCAAATTGCATGAGCTTAAAGGAGAAATTCTCTCTTGGGAGTGTTTGATTCAAATTCAAGCTAACCAAGACAATGGAGGGGGCGGCCTTTTAACCCTAGCAAGCCGTCCCTCAAGTGTTTTGTTTTGCAAAAATTAAAGCTTAAAAACATGCATAAAATTCAAACCCAAAGTATCATAATGTCATACAATCAATGTTTCAAATAGGCCCTTGAATTATGCCTTAAGTCTCGTTTGGCGCCGAGAGTGTCACCAAGGAGAAGAAGTCTCCTAGCCGGCTTGTTGTTGGCCCTAGTGTGGCGAGTCCAAGGTTGAGCTTGGCTTGTAGTTCCCTAGCCTTGGCGCGTGTGAGCCTCATGGGCGCGCCCTTCTCTTGGCTTGATGGCTCTTCTCGGCTAGGCTCTTCATGGTTGGCTCCCTTGGTGAGCGCCTTGGCTCGGAGGACTTGACTTGATGGAAAGGATTCACATCACTATGAGTCCGAGGATGAGTGCCAAGGAAGAAGTTGTTGAGGAGGAGGAAGGAGTCGAAGAACTCCATGTGGTGGCAGCCGAGGGTGAGTGCTTTGTGGTAAAGAAAACATTGATTGCCTCGGAGAGTCCTAGTGTGCCTAATTAGCGTGAAACAATCTTTCACACAAGGTGCACCATTAAGGGAAATGTGTGTAGTGTCATAGTTGATGGTGGGTCGTGTTGTAACATCATTGACCAAGAAGTGGTAAGTAGGTTCAACCTATCTACCACTCCCCACCCTCAACATTACACACTTTGTTGGTTGAATTCCAACACTCCCCTTAAGGTCAAGGACCAAGCCACAATTCAGTTTGCCATAGGGGGATATGAGGATGAAGTTGTGTGTGACGTGTTGCCCATGACTGCATGCCATCTCCTCCTAGGAAGGCCTTGGCAATATGATAGGGGTGTCATCCATCAAGGAGTGTCCAATGAGTACTCTTTCTTGATGAATGGCAAGAGGATTACCCTATATCCCTTGGCTCCCCATGAGATTATGGCTGATCATATGGCTAGGGAGCAAAGGAAGTCTATTGAGCAAGATGAGGGCAAAAAGCTGGCCATTGAAAGCAAAGGAGGTGCTTCTAATCATATGCTCTTAGCTAAGCCTAAGGAAGTTGTTCAAACTCTTAATGAGGGTGAAGTGTTCTTCTTGCTCATTTGTAAGGACACCTTATTTGCCTCTTCGGACCTTGAAGGACTGCCAAGGCCACTGCTCAACTCTTGATGGAGTTTAATGATCTCTTTCAAGAGGAAGTCCCAAGTGGTTTGCCACCGGTAAGAGGTATTGAGCATCAAATTGACTTTATATCGGGGACAACACTACCTAATCGGGCTGCCTATAGGGCCAATCCCGAGGAGACTAAAAAATTGCAATGTCAAGTACAAGACTTGCTTGACAAGGGCTATGTGAGGGAAAGTGATGTGACCCTGGGTCCCATCAAGTGAGCCAAAGAAGTCTAGACATCTATGAAGGCTCAAGTGATGGCTCAAGTACTTTAAATGTTCAAGAAGAGCTTCCAAGCCAAGATCGAGATGATGAGCCATCAACCTTCTTATGGCGCGTCCGAGCGCGTGATTTATGTCTTGTTTAATTTATGGGAGTTCATGACATTTTTAGACATTGATTTAAGCTTGTTTTCATCCTTTTGCTTTGAAAGGGGTTTAATGGGCCTTAATGGGCCGAGCTTGTATTTTCCTTTATAATTTTTTTTTGGCCTTTACAAGGCAGCAAGACAGGCATTCCCAAACAACGTTGAATTAGAATGAAATTGCAGTTATTATTGTGCATAGAAAGCTCTCTTTCTTGTTCTTGCTCGTGAGTGAAATCGAGTATTGTTGATAGATCTTTGAGTGTGTTGCATCTCCTAGATCTACCAATATCGTTCTTCTTGTTGGTGAGTCATATCCAGCCAAGGAGAGCCCTATCCTTCATGAAATCCATCACTATTCATCTTCCCTTCACGAACTCTATCCAAACAACTCATCTCGCTGAATTCCTTCACGCAACCCTCTGCGACGTCTCAGTAAAATCACCATAACTATTGATTCCCAAGTCCGTTCATTCTCAATTTGGAGGGCTTAAACTAGACTTCAAGATCTAACTCCTCGATTTGGAATCACTCAATTTGGAGGACAAAGCCGAGAGAACGACCCCATTGAAGTCCAACCGGAATTCTGGAATCTGGCTGTCGTAAGCCCTTGCGTTTGTAGACGACTAAGAGCAATTTCTTGCACTGAAGGCCCCTCGATCCTTGATCCTATCACGTGGTATCATATCTATGTAAGTTATTGCTCGAATCCTTGGTTTAAATTGATAGAATTTCAGATTCGCAAGCATAGTTTTCGTGCCTCTAAAATCTGATCGTTTGTTTATGCGTTCATCGAGTCTTTGTTGTTGTTTCTTTGCGTTTGTCCCTGGTTATGGTCTTTGAATTGTTGCATTTTTTCCTTGTTGATTCATGGCTGTTTGAGTCGAGTCCTTAGGCTGCAGATTTGTGTGAAACATAGGTTGAAGAAGAAGTCAGAGTTGTTAGTCATATTGATGTAACCTTGCCCGATGGAAAGACTACAAATCGTTGTCAAGGATCCGATGAATGCGTAGTAGGGCAAAACAACTCTTCGGAAAGGGATGGAGATGGTGTTCGGTGGACTGTGGGGGTTCGGAAACACTGTGGACTGGTGGAGGCGCAGCGGACTGGAGGGAGACGCGGCGATGATGACTGGAGGCGCGGCGGAATGGGGTGTGAGGGACGGCTGCACTACGGTGGAGAAGGGGGAAGCCGTGAGGTATGGGAGAATTAGGGTTAGGGGTTTGTGTTTGGTTGTGGATAAGTGATGGGTAACCTAATTAACGCGCCATGATAGTTCGACTAGAAATGCGTTAATTGTTGACGTCAGGGCCCGGGTTTCAGGAGATTACTCGACTGTAAACAAAAGCTCTATTTCGACGTAAACTGAAACGAAATACAAGAGTTCCTATTTATACTAGAGAGTTGACCTAATGGGCCAGACTCTCTAGTTACTAAATCTGGCGGCCCATTTAACATAAATGGAAACCACCCAGAACTAGCAGTTACTAAAAATAGAAATATTGTTCATAGAAAGTACTAAACAAGTAATGTCTAGAAATAGCAAGTCTCCTAAATCGAGCTCGGACTGGATGTAGCTGTAGAAGAGTCAGTCACGGCTAAGCTGATGAAACACAGAAGCTCGGACGATGTAGTGATCTGGTCGTGGCTGGCTACAAGTCTGGTCACCAAGGATTGTGTCGCTGCTTGGACACTCTTCGCTCTGGCGCAGGTGATAGGACCTGTAGGCGGAAGTTGCATGGCATCTTCCTCCTCTGTAGCTGACATGGAGGGCTGGGTCACATCACCCTCCCCCACTTGAGTGTGAAGCGTCCCCGCTTCACCCTCATCATACTCAGGCTCAACATATGGTGCTAAGTCAGCGACGTTGAACGTCGGATGCACCCCATACTTGTTCGGGAGCTCTAGCTGGTAGGCGTTGTCGCCAATGGCCTTGGCGACTCAGAATGGACCATCACCCCGTTGGTCGAGCTTAGACTTACGGATGGAAGGGAATCGCTCCTTCTGCAAGTGAAGCCAAACCAAGTCGCCCGGGGGGAAGATCAAGCGTCGCCTACCCTTGTTCTTCTGGGCTGAGTACTGCAGCACACGCCGCTCCAGCTGAGTGCGTGTCCTCATGTGCAGCTCCTGAATGTGCTCAGCCAACTTGTCAGCAACAATGTTCTCCTGGTCCTGCAGCGGGTATGGTGTCATGTCCAACGGTGTCAACGGGTTCCTTCCATATACGACCTCGAAAGAAGTCAGCTTCGTCGCAGAGTGCCTGGACCTGTTATAGGAAAACTCAATTGTAGCAAGTAAGTCCTCCCACCTATGTGGGTTCGCCTTGAGAACCGTTCGAAGGAGGGCTCCCAAGGTACGGTTGGTCACCTCCGTCTGACCATCCGTATGTGGGTGATAGCTAGTAGAAAAAAGAAGCTTGGTGCCTAGGTTTCCCCACAAGGTTCTCCAAAAATGGCCCACAAACTTGGTATCCCTATCACTAACAATAGTTTTAGGGATACCATGCAAGCGCACCACATGCTCAAAAAACAATCCAGCGATGTCAGTAGCATTGTTGGTGTTCTTGCAGGGAATAAAATGTGCCATCTTTGAGAACCTGTCGACCACTACAAATATGCAATCTCTACCACGACGAGACATAGGCAACCCTGTGATAAAATTGTTAGGAAATGGAACTCTGGAATTTAGGTTCCCCTGAGAGTTCTTTTCCTCAATTTCTCTACTTTTGACGATGGCAAATATTATGATACTAATGTTTTATCTCAAAGATGTGTTTTAAGGAACCACAGGAATATACCGAAGGCAAGAAAGCTAAACAGGACAAGGGAACCAAAGGAACAAGACAGATGAAGGAAACCAGTGGAACTCAGATGTGCCCAGAATGCAGCATGCGACATTGCGATTCCCGAGAAATCTGGGGACACACAACCTCGGACAAATGTTGTTAAAAATGACTTGTCCGAAGCTTCCAAAATCCTGCCACCATCCAAGAGCAAGACTCCAAGACTCCTAGAACGCCAAACCTCGGACAGAGAAAGGTGAAAGCGACAGGACATGGAACATGTCGCTGTCCAGAAGACAGTTCCCAAGCGCCCAGAGTGTTGAACCTCAGACAAATGAAGCTGGAGAACGACTTGGCTCAAGAGGTTGACTAACCTAGAAGGATTCTGAGCTTCCTAGGTTGTTTGCACATGCCAAGAACATCGTGGACCAAGGAGAACCAATTATCCTAGGGCAAGCTCAATCTGTGGGAACCTAGAGAGGATCGAGCTGCGAAGAATCCTCTATAAAAGGAAGACTAACCCAAGGGTTATCTTCAAGCACTAAAATACGACTCACACTCATTAGAAAATATCTAGTGTGAACCTCCAAACAAGATCATCAAAGCAAACCGAGATCAAGAGGAACCAGTCAAGGAAGAAGAGTTGAGTGCTAAGTTCCTGTGACTGTAAGTGATAGTTCCTAGGTGCGAAAGTCTGTTTCTTGGATTGATTATTGATTGTGTTAAGTTATCTAGGATTGTCTAACTGTGTGTAAGGCAAAGGAACTGTGTGTTCGTTCCTAGGATAAGCTGTAACAAAAAGAGATAAGAAATCAAGAAGTAGACTTTGAAATCCTTTCGAAAGAAAGGTAGTGGTTTTTATCCTAGATTGCTAGTTGGCAATCAAAGGTTTCCACTATAAGGAACTGGTTATTTGTTTGATTGTTTATTTCTGTTGCGAAAGGAACTGAGAATTGATATTCTGAGTTCCTTAAGTTTTTATCTAACAATCACGATCCTACAATTGGTATCAGAGCATGAAACGCTCTAGATCTTTGTTAAGTTTGCAGATCATGTCTCAACCAAGAAAGTTTGAGCTCGGAATTTCCACCAACAAGCCACATCTCCGAAAGAAAGGAGAAGAAACATGGTGGGAAAAGTGCATGGAAAGCCACATCAAGACCAACGACTATCAATGCTGGAGGATAGTCGAAAATGGAGATGGCCACGTCGATCTTACCATGAAGGAAGAAGATTGGAAACCAGAACACTATGTCATGATAGAGAAGAATGCCAAGGCCAGGCAGTTCATCCTCAATGGATAGGACAGAGAAGACATGGACAAGGTCATAGGCATCAAGACGGCAAAGGAAATGTGGAAAGCTCTCAAAGAGATGCATGAAGGAAGTGAGGAACTAAAGCAAAGCAGAAAGTTTGCTTTGGAAGGAGAATACCACACCTTTAAAATGATGGAAACTGAGACCATCTCAGAGTACTACTCCCGCTTCAACAGATTGATTGGAAAGTTGACAGCGGCAGGAGTCGATCTTGATGAAGTCTCCAAGTCCCTAGTGGTCATCAATGGACTCAACTCCAAATTCACCCTTCTGAAGGGAATCATGAAGAACACTCCAGGCATCCAATCCCTTCTCTTGACACAAATCATAGGGAAACTGGAGGTTGAAGAAGGAGAGCACACCAAAGCCAATACCGACAAGAAACTGGAGAGAGGAATTGCCCTCAAGATCTCCAAAGCCTTCTCTAGGCTCGAGATGGAGGAAGAGAACTCAGACCTTGAAGAAGAGGAGGATGAACTAACAACCCTCTTCACAAAGAACATCAAAAAATTCTTTGTGAAGGGAAGGTTCCAAAAAGGCAGTTCCTCTCACAATGGACCAAGAAGAGATCTCAAGGAAGTTTCCTGTTACGAGTGCAAGGAGAAGGGACACTACGCTAAGAACTGTCCCAATAAAGAAGAGTCCAAGGAAGAGGAAAGACCTCAAAGAAAGAAGGCTCTCGTAGCCTCATGGGGAGAAGACTCATATGAGGAACTGGATCTCAGTGGCTTCTCTGGAGGAAGATGTCTCATGGCAAAAGGAGACTCAAGCGACTCAGAAGACCTTGAGATAACTTCTGACGATCTCTTAAAATCCCTAGTTGATTGTGATAAGAAACAACTTCTCAAAATCATAAAGAAACTAGGAGAGGAAACTAGTTCCCTTCAACAGAAACTAGATGATTGTGAAGATGAAATTGCTTGCTTGACTGTTGAGAATTTTGTTTGGAGTAAGAAACTTGATGAAATTGAGAAAGACCTAGCTGAAACTCACTCCAAACTCATTTATATTAGGAATGTGCATGCTAGTCACCTTAAAACTTGCAAATCTTGTGATGAAACTAGCATAGATTCTGTCAAAGTCCCCTTGCATGCTAATCCACTTGGAAATGATATGCTTCAATCCATAATTGATAGGTTAGACATTCTCACTAATTCCATTAATGAAAAAACGATAAATCAAACTGTTTTTGTGAGACAACGGCATGGAATAGGATATGTCAATAATAAAGGGAACAATGATGCTGAAGAAGAAAAGGCTAGGCGATAACTTGTTGAGATGAATGAGAATCTCAGTATTGCTCTGGCCACTTATCGTGATAGGAATCAATTCCTATCAGAGAAGATCATGGTCCTTGAGAACAAGGCTGAGGTTGCCAAACGTCTCAATGAAGGTTCTCAAAGTCCTAAGAAGGAACCAAAGGGAAAATAAAAGATGGTTCCTGAAAACCAATGGTTTACCAATTCCTTTGCTCACAAAAGATATATTGACATGGCCCATAGTAAGGTTAGAAATAATGTTGATTTTAACAAAAGGAAAACTGAAAAACCTTTTAGGCCAGGAAAAGGAAAATATGGACATGTTGTTTACAATCGTTTGTGTACCCACTGTGGTAAGAATGGTCATTACAACACTGATTGTGCTAAGAAAAGGAACTTTGAAAAGGAGAAAAGTAATCATTACCATGAAAGGAACCAGTTCCCTGGTTATTCACAGACTCGGAATGCTAATCCCCCCAGTAAAGCCAAGCTTCCCTGGGTTCAGAAATCTTAGTTCCCTTGTGTGCAGAAAGAAGAGAGGCAACCCCAATTATGGTACATTGACAGTGGTTGCTCATGTCATATGACCGGAAGAAGAAATCAAATGACCTTTCTTCAACCTCTCCAAGGAGGGAACATATCCTTTGGAGACAAAAGCAAAGGGAAAATCTGTGGAATAGGAACTGTGAAACTCAACGATCACATTCAGGTAAACAAAGTTCACCTTGTTGATAATATTGGTTTTGACCTAATAAGTGTGTCACAGCTGTGTTATCAAGGAGACAATGAAGTTAGATTCAGATCAAACGAATGTTCAGTCCTTGACTCCTCGGGACAAATCATCCTAAAAGGGAAAAGATTCAACAATGTCTACATAATTGATCCATCCTTTGTTCCCAAGGAGAAACTTTGTCTCTCAACTGTGAATGACCAAGCTGATTTGTGGCATCAACGCCTCGGTCATGCCAACACCAAGCTGATTCAAAAGCTATACTCAAAGGAGCTAGTCAGAGGGCTTCCAAAGCTAAGTGACACATCTAAGGAACTGTGCTCTGACTGTGTAAAAGGAAAAAAGGCTCGTAGTTCCTTCAAGTCCAAAAACATGGTAAGCACCTCAAGGCCTCTTGAACTCATCCACATGGATCTTTGTGGACCCATGAGAGTTCAAAGCCTAGGAGGGAACAGGTATATCTTTGTTATTGTCGATGACTTCTCTCGTTTTACTTGGACCATTTTCATTAAATCTAAAAGTGAAGTTGTTGACCGCTTTAAAGATTTGGTTCCCTTGTTAGAAAAATCTCTTGATTGTTCACTAAATGCTATCCGGTCTGACCATGGTACCGAATTCGAAAATGGAGAATTTCTAACCTTTTGCAGTGAGCATGGCATCGATCACAACTTCTCTGCACCATACACTCCTCAACAGAATGGAGTAGTAGAAAGGAAGAACAAGACCTTGGAGGACATGGCTCGAACTATGCTGATCTCAAGTGGGCTCTCCCAATCATTTTGGGCTGAGACGATCAACACAGCGTGCTACATCATCAATAGAGCCATGCTTCGCCCAATCACAGAGAAGACACCCTATGAACTCCGAAGAGGAAGAGTTCCCAACATTTCACATCTGAGGGTGTTCGGATGCAAATGCTTTGTGCACAACAATGGGAAGGACAATCTTGGCAAGTTCGACCCAAGAAGTGATGAAGGAATCTTCATTGGTTATGCCTCAGGCAGTAAGGCATACAAGGTCTTCAATAAAAGGACTAAAAAGGTAGAAGAAAGTATTCATGTTATTTTTAATGAAAAATCACTTGGAAAGATTGTGCAGAACACCACCAGTTCCTTTGAAGATCCATTTCCCAAGTCATCTCAAGAAGATCCAGATGAAGATGTCACTCCTCCCAGTTCCTGTCCTGTTGATCGGAACCCTCCAATGGCTCCCCCACCAGTTCCCATGGATAATGAACAATAATTCATTTCTGGGAACCATGAGCATGATGACAACATCTGTGGAGACTTCAATGATTCATCTCCCCACATGATCTTCAATGGAGAAAGTGATCCTAACAAGGAAGCTGAATGCTCAACTTAGAATGTCTCCACATCAAATGCTCTGGCGCCCAACAGAGAAAGAAGAGTCGTCAAGCCTCCAGTAAGGTATGAACATCTAACCTTCTTTGCTTTTAATGCCTTTCTGTCTATTGTGGAACCAAAGAACATAGGTGAGGCACTGAAGGATGCGGACTGGGTCCAAGCTATGCAAGAAGAGCTTCATCAGTTTGAAAGGAACAAAGTATGGCATCTAGTTCCCCGTCCCAAGGATAAACACATCATAGGAACTAGATGGGTCTTCAGAAACAAGCTGGATGATACAGGAGCTGTGATAAGGAACAAAGCAAGACTTGTTGCTCAAGGATACAATCAACAAGAAGGCATCGACTATGATGAAACCTATGCTCCAGTGGCAAGGATTGAGGCAATAAGATTGTTGATTGCCTTCGCTTCACACAAAGGATTCAAGTTGTTCCAAATGGATGTAAAGATAGCCTTCCTCAATGGAATTCTTCAAGAAGAAGTCTATGTCAAACAACCTCCTGGTTTCGAAAACAACGATCATCCAGATCATGTCTACTTTCTAGACAAGGCACTCTATGGCCTCAAGCAAGCTCCCAGAGCGTGGTATGATCGTCTTGCCCAGTTCCTACTCTCAAATGGCTATAGGCGTGGAGTCATTGATAAAACTCTCTTCATCCTAGAAGAAGAAGGTAACATCTTAGTGGTTCAAATCTATGTTGATGATATTATATTTGGTTTCACTAACCTGTCCCTTGTAGACAAGTTCAAAGACTTGATGAGCAGTGAATTTGAAATGAGTTTAATTGGGGAACTCACATTCTTCCTCGGATTACAAATCACTCAAAAGGAAGATGGTATTCAAATCCATCAACAAAAGTATGTCATGGAACTACTGAAGAAGTTCAAAATGGATTCATGCAAGCCTCTCTCCACTCCCATATCCACTATTGCCCATCTGGATAAGGACCATTCGAGTCCTCTAGTGGAAGAGAAGCTCTATAGAGGTATGATAGGGTCACTCATGTACCTAACCGCTAGTCGACCAGACATTGTCTTTGCTGTTGGCTTGTGTGCTAGGTTCCAATCTTGTCCAAGAGAAACCCACTTGGCTGCTGTGAATAGAATACTTCGATATCTCAAGGGAACTGACGATCTCTGCATTTGGTACCCCAAAGAATGTCCCTTTGAGCTCATGGGTTTCATTGATGCTGATTATGCTGGATACTTGGTGGATAGAAAGAGCACTTTTGGAATGGCACAGTTTCTAGGCCCTTGCCTTGTGTCATGGGGATCAAAGAAACAAGTCTCAGTCTCCCTCTCCACCACTGAATCCGAGTACATTGCAGCTGCCTCTTGCTGTTCCCAACTTCTCTGGCTAAAGCAACAACTCGCGGACTTCGGTATGTCTTATGACCCTCTCACCATTCTTTGTGATAACACTAGTGCCATAAACATTTCTAAGAATCCTGTGCATCATACTAGGACCAAGCATATAGACATAAGACATCATTTTCTTAGAGATCATATTGAGAAGGGAAACATCATTATGAAATTTTGTCGAACTGAAGATCAGGTTGCAGATATATTCACCAAGGCATTGAATAGAGCTCCTTTCGAGAACCTTAGATTGGAACTAGGAATGATTCATATTACTCAGTAGTGACCTTAGTTCAAAGAACTCTTTCCAGTTCCCCTGATTGACTAGTTTAAGATATTTAACTTGTTGAGTCTTGATGTCCTTGTGTTATATCTTTTGCTACAAACCCTTCTTGTCATAATGGTTTCTTAAAAGGCTTAGATAAATTTTTCTGGTTCGATTCCTTTTGGTCCTCATTTTTTCTGTCAACTCCTCATTATTCAAGCTTCTTTGATGGCCCAAACGTCACAATCTGATCATACTTCTATCCCAACAATACAAGTCGAAATGATGATTGTGTACTAAGACCTACCCTTGCCTCATTACTCAATATTCTCTATGATCCATCTCTAAATCCTCTCTGAGAATTATTGTGTAATGCGATAAATAGCCTACCCTGTTTCCTTGTATGGGAATGTATGTTTGGTTCCACTGTTTTTACCCACATCAAAGGTTCCCATACATCCATCTAGCACGCTGAATACATCGCCAGAAAGGAACCAGGATTTAGTATGTCTCCAACGGCTAGATTGGCACTTTCCAGAAGCTATTTATGGCAAAACTCAGAAGCCCAGTCACGTCTTATCAGTTGGCAGACTCCCTCTTCTCTAAATGGATAAGTTTTGAAAATGGGTTAGCCGTTCCGAAAAGCTGCAAGAGTATTTAATGCCCCAGATTTACCTTGATCTTCTCAACGGCTGGATTTGGTTCTACGGTCATCTCAGCCTTCACCGCCTTTAAAGAGTTGCACATTTGCTCCAAGCTGATCCCACAACTCACCATCTCTCTGATCCTCTGCCTCTCATTTCTCTCAAACACAGTAATCCTTAAGCTCCTCAAAAATGGCCGATCCAAACCCTAACCTTGTTCAAGACGAAGAGGAGGCTGCCCTTCTCAAAGCCTTTCGAGAAAAGAAGGCAGCTTCATCCTCTAAACCCGTTTCTGCCATCTCTTCTCATAAATCCCAACCAGAAGAGAAACCTGTGAAGAAAATAGTGGAGGAACCTGAAGAGAAAGCCGAAGAGGAACCCAAGGAGCCAACAAAGCCCAAGGGTGAGGAGAAAGCCATGGCCATCTCTCTGGCTTCGGAATCGGCTACCACAACCGTCTCCGAAGGGGGCTCTCATGACTCCTCGCCTGACAAGTTTCTCCAAGAGCTCTCACCAGTCAGCCTCAAATCCAAAACCCCTTCTAACCCTGGTCCCTCTGTCGCCACTAGAATGCAACAGAGAAAGAGAAGTTCCCAAGCCATAGTTCCCTATGAAACCAAATCCACAAAAAGAGCCAAAATCACCTCCCTCTCTGCCTCCTCCTCCCTGGGTCAGGTCTCCTCTTTCTTCTCTAAGAGGAAGATCCTTAAGCCTCTCATAATCGGCAAGGAGTTCTGGACCCAAGAACTGGAAGAAGAAGATGAGGAAGTGTTTGGAGAAGCCCTGAATGAGTTCCATTCTCTGCTGCAGTTTCAAGGATGGGACGAGATGTTGTTTGAACCCTTCTCTGCTTCTGATGAGATTGTCCGCTTGTTTTACCAGTCTATAGAGTTTGTGCCTGCGAAGGAGAACTCTCCCTGTAACGACGCCATTCTTATATGGAAGGAAACCATCTATCCTCTGTCCGCCAACCTAATTGCGTCTGCTCTAGGAATCGAGTCAAGGTCTGGATTTGGCATTCTGCCTCAAAAGAAGGGATGGCCCAAAGGAAAGGGCTACAAATCCAAGGGAGCAGTGGTCAAGAAAATCTATGATGGCGCCTCCCCCTCATCTTTGGAGACAAAGGATCTCTCCATCGCAAACAAGTTGTTACACTTCTGGATCACCCGCAATCTGGTTCCCAGACAGGAGCACCAGAATAATGTTCTCATCACAGATGCCATCTGCATGGACAAGGTGCTCTCTGGTGTTCAATTGGATCTCCCTCGCATTGTCTTAGCCCACATGCAGTTCTGCTCATCCCATGACTCCCATGCTTTACCCTTCCCTCATATCATCAAAAACATTCTCTCCAACCTTCACCAGTACCCAATTGATCTGCCTGAGACAGTCTACAGCAAGTGTCTTACCATGGCCACAGTTCGGAAGTTAAAGACAAAGGAACAACAAGATCCCCCTTCTGAAGCTCAAGCTCAACTGCCTAAGGAAAAGGCCAGTCCCAAGGCCCCTTCTAGTTCCCAGCCACATCTCAACCCCTCTCCAGACTCCTCTGCGATCCTTACTGCTCTGGATCGTATTGAAAATGCTATCATGGTGGGCTCGACTGCTATCCCGGTCGCCCTCCATGATCAAGTAAGAGAGTTGGGGCATATACGTTCTACTATTGTGGCTCTGGTAGAAGTTCTTCAGAAGGATTGGCAAGGTGCAATCAGTGCCCATCAGGCCATGGGCCAAAATGTAAAAACTGTCGACAAAGATGCTGAAGAGGAGGCCGCTGCTCTGCCATAGGAACGCTTGTTCTGGTTCCCAGTGCTAAAACACCACAGCGTGCTAGTAGTTTCCCTTAGGATCCTACTCCCCTCTTCTATCCATTTGTCGTCTTTCCTAATGATTGCTTTTGTTGTTGTCTTTGCAGTTTGTTGTTTTTATTGTTGGCTTATGTTGGTTGTATTGTGTCGTACCCGTCCTTAAACAATGATCAGTTTAAGCTTTAATGATTATCTTTTGGCTTCGTTTCTATGATTAATTTGTCTTTGCCTTAAGTTTCCATTATGCTTCTATTATGGGTTTGATGCAATTGTATATTCTCTTGGATATCATGTTCTTAACTCGTACTTAATCTTTTTCGATGATGTCAAAAGGGGGAAGAAAAGGATAGGAACCTTGAACTTTGAAGACTACTGAACTAATAGGAACTCTGAACTAGTTCTACTTCTAAGGGGGAATTTGAAATAAACTCGTTCACTTGCTTAGGGGGAATTTGCAACCATTGAATGCTCTATCATTAATCCGTAATGTTGTAATTCCTTAAACTCAATATGGTCTCATGAAATTCAAAGTCCTATTATGTTGCCAGGTTCCTTGTATTTGTCATCATCAAAAAGGAGGAAATTGTTAGGAAACGGAACTCTGGAATTTAGGTTTCCCTGAGAGTTCCTTTCCTCAATTTCTCTACTTTTGACGATGACAAATATTATGATACTAATGTTTTATCTCAAAGATGTGTTTTAAGGAACCACAGGAATATACCGAAGGCAAGAAAGCTAAACAGGACAAGGAAACCAAAGGAACAAGACAGATGAAGGAAACCAGTGGAACTCAGATGTGCCCAGAACGCAGCATGCGACATTGCGATTCCCGAGAAATCTGGGGACACACAACCTCGGACAAAAGTTGTTGAAAACGACTTGTCCGAAGCTTCCAAAAGCCTGCCACCATCCAAGATCAAGAATCCAAGACTCCTAGAATGCCGAACCTCAGACAGAGAAAGGTGAAAGCGACAGGACATGGAACCTGTCGCTGTCCAGAAGACAGTTTCCAAGCGCCCAGAGTGTTGAACCTCGGACAAATGAAGCTGGAGAACGACTTGGCTGAAGAGGTTGACTAACCTAGAAGGATTCTGAGCTTCCTAGGTTGTTTGCACATGCCAAGAACAACGTGGACCAAGGAGAACCAATTATCCTAGGGCAAGCTCAATCTGTGAGAACCTAGAGAGGACCGAGCTGCGAAGAATCCTCTATAAAAGGAAGACTAACCCAAGGGTTATCTTCAAGCACTAAAATACGACTCACACTCATTAGCAAATATCTAGTGTGAACCTCCAAACAAGATCATCAAAGCAAACCGAGATCAAGAGGAACCAGTCAAGGAAGAAGAGCTGAGTGCTAAGTTCCTGTGACTGTAAGTGATAGTTCCTAGGTGCGAAAGTCTGTTTCTTGGATTGATTATTGATTGTGTTAAGTTATCTAGGATTGTCTAATTGTGTGTAAGGCAAAGGAACTGTGTGTTCGTTCCTAGGATAAGTTGTAACCAAAAGAGATAAGAAATCAAGAAGTAGACTTTGAAATCCTTTCGAAAGAAAGGTAGTGGTTTTTATCCTAGATTGCTAGTTGGCAATCAAAGGCTTCCACTATAAGGAACTTGTCATTTATTTGATTGTTTATTTCCGCTGCGAAAGGAACTGAGAATTGATATTCTGAGTTCCTTAAGTTTTTATCTAACAATCACGATCCTACAAAAATCCATGGAAAGATCTTCCCACGGGGCTGCAGGAATCGGGAAGGGCGTGTAGAGACTATGTCGACTCAAGCGTGCCTTAGCCTTGTGGCATGTCACACAACTCTTGCAATACATGGTAACACATTACGGCCTGGGGCCTGGTTCTTTCGGACCGTGGGGTGCCTCTCATCATAAAAGTGCACTTTTTATGATGAGAGTGGACCCTATGGTCCGAAAGGACCAGGCCCCAGGCCATAAACCACATGGGCCCGTGGGATGTCAACCCCCGACTAGCTCAGACGGGGTCACCCCTGGCATAGCTGGCGGGCCTAGCCCACACTCAACAGGCCACACACCCCAACCCATTCCCAGGGTGTTAGCCTGTAGGTTGTTGGAGGGGGGACTCGAACCCAGGACATCCCTTTAACAAGTGGGAATATCACCACTTGTTAACCAATTGAGCTGCAGCCCAATTGGTTAACAAGTGGTGATATTCCCACTTGTTAAAGGGAGGTCCTGGGTTCGAGTTCCCCCTCCAACAACCTATAGGCTAACACCCTGGGAATGGGTTGGGGTGTGTGGCATGCAGGCCTGTTGAGTGTGGGCTAGGCCCGCCGGCTATGCCAGGGGTGACCCCGCTTAGGCTAGTCGGGGGTTGACAGCCCACAGGCCCATGTGGTTTATGGCCTGGGGCCTGGTCCTTTCGGACCATGGGGTCCACTCTCATCACATATCCTATAATCTAGGGATTGTATTAACCCCTTCTATTCACACGTCCAGCTTGTTTAAAGTGTTTGTTTGAGTCAAAAACAGATCCTAGTTTCTAGCTTATCTCGTTAGTCATTAGGAATCCTTTTTTTTAATTTTATTTGTCTTTACTGCACTTATACGGATTTAATATGCTTGTTACTTGTGCAGAAATTAAGTCAAGCAATGTTAAAGAAGCTACTAAGCTCCTTGCTTTTTACAAAGGTTACAATTGATATGTTGAACCACTTGTTATAGATGCAAGAAAACAGAACTTCAAGACGTCTTAAATTGACTTTATACCGGGGGCAACACTACCTAATTGGGCTGCCTATAGGGCCAATCCTGAGGAGACTAAAGAGTTGCAACATCAAGTACAAGACTTGTTTGACAAGGGCTATGTGAGGGAAAGCCTTAGCCCTTGTGCAGTCCCAGTCATCCTAGTTCCTAAGAAAGATGGAACTTGGAGGATTTGTGTTAATTGTCGAGCAATCAACAACATTACTATCAAGTACCACCACCCCATTCCTAGGCTGGATGACATGCTTGATGAGTTACATGGGGCAATCGTCTTTTCAAAGATAGACCTAAAGAGTGGTTACCATCAAATTCGTATGCAAGAAGGAGATGAATGGAAAACAGCCTTCAAAACTAAGTATGGGCTATACGAATGGATGGTAATGCCCTTTGGCCAAACTAATGCCCCTAACACATTCATGAGGCTCATGAACCATGGTCTAAGGCCATTCATTGGTAAGTTTGTGGTTGTATACTTTAATGACATCTTAGTGTACATCCATGATCTTAATGAGCATGTTGGTCACCTTAGAAAGGTTCTAAGGAAGGAGAAGCTGTATGCGAACATCAAGAGTGCCACATTTGCTCGGATCATGTGGTATTTCTTGGATATGTGGTGTGCAAGGATGGCTTGAGAGTGGATGAAGAGAAGGTGAAGGCTATTCATGAATGGCCTACACCCACTACTATGACTCAAGTCCGTAGCTTCCTTGGTTTGGCTGGCTTCTACCGCCGGTTTGTGAGGGATTTTAGCACCTTGGCTACTCCCCTCACCGAGCTCACAAAGAAGGGCGTGGTTTTCATGTGGGAAGCTGCCCAAGAAGAAGCATTTGGCACTCTTAAATCTAGGCTCACGCATGAACCACTTCTCTCATTGCTGAACTTTGATACTTTTGAGATTGAATGTGATGCATCGGGCATAAGTGATGAGTCCCTGTTGAATTCTTTAGGTTTTGATGGTAACAAACATTCAACCAATCTGGGTACTAAGTGTTTCAGGAACAAATACAGTTATCTCAGGGAACCATTGCAGTAAAGGATCGCAGAGGGAACAAAGCTCTGTTCATGTGCTTTGTTACCTCTCAAGGAACAATAGTGACGAACAAGATCAAAGCTGCGAATGGAAGGAAGAAATCCAGTGTGACGATTATGGAAACAAATCACGGAGAATCACGCGGTCAAAGGATAGGATTTCGGCTGGAAGGATCTCGCCGAAAAGAAGATTTGGAGAGAGAATCTGAATGTGTTATCTTAGGAAAACTTTCCTAAGGTAATATATTTGGAGAGAGAAGAATCTTATCTTAATCCGTTAATGTTATCTTAGGAATTATTTCCTTAGATAATATCGGTTGTTAAGATAATATTCTTCAAATCAATTAATATCATCTTGTTACCAAGTTTAGGAAGATAGGATTATCTTGTTATGATTAGGGTTTGGTCGAGTTGTATTTATATGGGAATGTGGGATTCATTTCTATGTAACCACGACGAGGAAAAAGAAGAACTGAGAGCGTTCAGTTGAGAAGAAAAAGAGAGTGAAGTGTTTGTAAGTCTTTGAGGGTTGAGTTCGATTCATCATTGTAGAAGAGGTTTCAAATCTAGGTGGGAAGTCTAGAGGTTGAAGTCCAGGATACAAGTGTAATCGAACAAGAAATCAATAAGACAAGTAGACGCTTCAAAATCCTCTCAAGCGGAAGCTTGAAGGTAGTGGTTTTTCCTTGAGAAGCTAGTTTTGCCAATCAGGGTTTCCACTATATATCGTGAGTTCGTTCATTATCTTTCTTGTTGTTTTTAATCCGCTGTGCCTTCTGTGGGAACAAAGCCTTTGTTCCCTTAGACGTAACTCTAACGATCCAACAATTGGTATTAGAGCCTGGTGCTCTAGATTGTTTTCGTTACAGAATTTGCAGGAAAGATGTCGTCGTCAAGCAATGCAATCGGTGATTCATTCTGGAAGCCACCAATTCTGAAGGCCGGTGAGTATGACTGGTGGGTTGAGCAAATCGAATCCCATATTTGTTCCCTCGATGGACAGATATGGAGAATCATCGAGGTTGGCCCCATGGCTATCCCAAATGAAAAGGACGCTACAAAGCCTAAGCCAAAGATCGACTACACCGATGGAGACTGGAAGAAGCTGGAGAAGAATTGCAGAGCCAAGAAGATCCTTCACATGGCCCTTCTCCCCACGGATCTCAAGAAAATCATCGGCTACAAAACCGCCAAGGAGATTTGGGAAGCTCTAAGACGTCTCCATCATGGAAATGAAGATGTCAAGAAAAACAGAATTCTTTCCTTGATGAAGGAGTACGATCAAATTTCTCAAGGAGAGGATGAGCACATTCAAGAGTTCTACTCCAGGTTCCAGGGGATCATAGGTCAATTGGAGTTCCTTGATGAAGAGATGCCAGACTAGAAGCTCACTCATCACTTTATGCAAGGCCTCAACTCTCAGTGGGACGCAATTGCTCTCGCTCTGTACTCCCAAACTAACGTCAAGTCTCTCACCATGGAAGAGGTTGTTGCCAAGCTTGAAAGCAACGCCTCTGTATACAACCACAATATGAACAAAAAGGGAGAAGAGAAGGCTCAAAGCATTGCCTTGAAGGTTGAACGTGCCTTTGACCTATCTCAAGTTGAAGACGAAGATGAGGACGGTGATGAAGATGTGACTCTCATCACTAGAGCTATGAAGAAAATATGGTCTCAAAACAAGGGCACACAGAGTTCCTCCGAAGGGAACAGAGACATGAAGGATATCGTTTGTTACCACTGCCAACACAAGGGACATTTTGCCAATAACTGCTTCAAGAAAAAGGCTGGTCACCCTCAGGTTCGTGAAGGGAAGCAAGCAATGGTCGTAACGTGGGGTGATTCCGACTCAGATGATGAAGATTCGTCACGCTCTAGGGATCTCTGCTTGATGGCCATAGAAGACCATGACAAATCAAAAGGCGACATACAGGGAACTGAGGTAAGTGAATCTGAACTCATCTCAAGCTTGAAAAGTAAATCAAAAGAAAGCTTGATATCTTTTATTAAGAAACTTGTTCATGAGAATAGTCTTTTCAGTGAGCAAATTGAAGAAAAGGATGAATCGATCTCAAGTTTGATCGAAGAAAATCAGGGTTGGGCAGACAAAGTGCTCGAGCTTGAGAAAGGTTCATCTTTTCCTTCAAGTTCATGTGTCGAATGTCCTAAGCTAGCTGAGAAGATTACGTCTCTTGAGTCCTCTGTCTCCTCACTTGAGTCCGAGTCTTTAATGTTAAAACTTGGAAATGCAAAACTGTCTAGTGATCTAACCAAACTCAGTGAGGAACAGAAGGACAAGCCAAAAGGTATTGTGTTTGTTGCAGCCAAGAATGAAAAGAAGACTGAGTCAAAGGAAGTACCTCGCTTTGGGATTGGCTATCAACCAAAACTTCTTGTTGATGGCACCAAGCAAAAAGGCTCTAAAGTCGAAGGAAAGCAGTCTGTAAAAGAAAAAGGGGAAAGTTCCTCCGGAGGGAACAAAGGCAAAAACTGTTCAAACTCGACTGAGGAGGGAAAGGCTTGGTACCATGGACAGAAGGCTCACGCCATCTGGTTGAAGCAATCTCAAAGCGGTAAGTCGAAAAATATTGATTTTCATTCAAGGATTGCTAACAAAACAATTTGGCCTGGACAGAGCAAGTATGTTGATCTAAAGTGTCAAAGAGTATGTTGGTATTGTGGGCACTCTGGTCACTACAAACAAGAGTGCCTCCTGAAGAAACACAATGAGAAACTTGCTCGAACCACTAGGGAGAAAATGAATGCTAAACCTCCAGAAATCAAATATGTTGCTCCCACACCCAGAAAGCATAAGCTTGTCTGGGTTCGTAAGAACTAACTCTTTCTGTGCAGGATAAAGTGAGGAAAGTTCCCGGTATTTCACTCGTATTAAGTTCAGTTACCTGACAGGGAACAAAGCGAGTCTCACCTCACTTCTGCAGGAATGTTTGAGACTCAAAGGCCTGGTGACAAAGGTAAAAGAAATGGATATGTGGATAAGGACTTAATGACTGAAATGTTCCGTGTTTGTACACTCAGGTACCATGTACATCGAGATAAGGCATCACTATGCAGAGAAAGATTGGCATCCAAGGAATTTCGTGGAACAAAGAATAAGAACGCCAATTTTCTCATTAGGGCACTAATTGGGGAACTCTACATTCGGTTTCATACGGAGCCTGGTTTGTTCCCTTAACCTTATGTCTATCGTGTGTTCCCTCGATGATTGGCTAAATTACATGGTAAAGTATGAAAGGTTAATCATCATGTCTTGATCTGCATTCATTCTCTTGATCATTTGTTGAATGCCTTGCTTAGACTCATGCTAATACTTCACTTATGTGCAAAATCTCATGCATGATTCTCTATGCTATCTTGTTAATACATGATTCAGCTTTCTTTCGGCCTAAAAGAGTCAACTTGATGCATTGATCCCTCATTATAAGCCCAAATGATGGTTGACTCTACAGCTTACCTTAGCCATCATGCTTGATGCTTCCTGTGAGCCCCTCTAATCATCCACATCTGGGAGCCTCTCATTCATGATTAAACATTATTAAAAATTCTCGTATATGTTTATGTGTGATGTTCTTTGTACCATCTCTGGTAACATTACCCCTGCATCACACTCCTCTATTTTTTTCGGAAAGTCGAGAATACGAATTGTCACCTCTGTGGTCTGTGGCTGGGATTTGACAAGTATGATGTGTAATGATGGCTTACAACTGCTTGAGAAGTGTTCGTGCATAAAAGGTGATGTGGTGGTTGCGTGATGGTTGTTGCACTTGAGATTTTGTGGGCTTTGATGGATTTGGACAAAATCTTTTACAAGATCTATTTTTGGAAGATATCTTATTGGTTGTGATCTTGGAAAAAGAAGGAAAGAGGAGGATTTGGAGTAATACCCTTTGCACTTGAAAAGATATGGAGAATGATTCTCGTGGTTACTCCCCTCCTACCTATATGTCGACTTCAGCAAAGTTACCTTATCGCTCCCTTGTACTGTTCCAAAAAAAAAAAAAAAACTGGAACACTCCAAGGTACACAAAGACGCGACCAATGGATCCTTCTTCTACTGGTGGCTGGAGGCTTGTAACCTACACAAGGAGTAGTTTGTGTTACAAGAAGGTGTTGGTTGGGTCAAGGTTAGACGTGGGATGGAAGCTGGTGTGGAGGAAGAAGAGTCTGAAGGTGCAGACTCTGAGGGGGAACAAAAGGTGGAATCTGATTTGAGGAATGATCGTGAGAAGTTTGTCTCACGCAATATCTCTGTTGGCAGAACAACAAAGGCGTCTTACGGAGTAAGTGAATGCCTAAATTGCTATTCATATTTCAGCTCCCTCTGCAGGCACCAGTGGTGCTTGATTCGTCTTTCTCTGGCTAACCAATCCCTCTTTTGTTCCCAGCACATCTTCCCCTACTACTTTGCTTTTCTTTGCTTCTGTTTCATGTGTTTGCAATGATTGGCATGTTAATCGTATGTGTTACATGTGCTCATTTTGTTGTTGTCTTTACATGCAGTCTATGTTTGTGCGTTTCAATCTAATGCAAAAGGAGTTATTTTGCTTATCCTGCTGTGGTCTTTTTCTCTCTATCTCTTTACTTATGTTTTTGATGATGCCAAAAGGGGGAAACTGACAGGTAGCTTTGGTTAAGGGGGAACAGAACATGGTTTCATATGTTGCTGAGTTGAGGGGGAACTAATACTGCCTTAGTGGGAAGACTTTCTCTCCATAACTATCTTTATCTCGTACGTGTCTGCTTTATTGTCAAGGGTGTTTGTCACCATCAAAAAGGGGGAATTTGTTGAATTCTTTAGGTTTTGATGGTAACAAACATTCAACTAATCTGGGTACTAAGTGTTTCAGGAGCAAAGACAGTTATCTCAGGGAACCATTGCAGCAAAGGATCGCAGAGGGAACAAAGCTCTGTTCATGTGCTTTGTTACCCAAGGAACAATAGTGACGAACAAGATCAAAGCTGCGAATGGAAGGAAGAAATCCAGCGTGACGATTATGGAAACAAATCACGGAGAATCACGCGGTCAAAGGATAGGATTTTGGCTGGAAGGATCTCGCCGAAAAGAAGATTTGGAGAGAGAATATGAATGTGTTATCTTAGGAAAACTTTCCTAAGATAATATATTTGGAGAGAGAAGAATCTTATCTTAATCCGTTAATGTTATCTTAGGAATTATTTCCTTAGATAATATCGGTTGTTAAGATAATATTCTTCAAATCAATTAATATCATCTTGTTACCAAGTTTAGGAAGATAGGATTATCTTGTTATGATTAGGGTTTGGTCGAGTTGTATTTATATGAGAATGTGGGATTCATTTCTATGTAACCACGACGAGGAAAAAGAAGAACTGAGAGCGTTCAGTTGAGAAGAAAAAGAGAGTGAAGTGTTTGTAAGTCTTTGAGGGTTGAGTTCGATTCATCGTTGTAGAAGAGGTTTCAAATCTAGGTGGGAAGTCTAGAGGTTGAAGTCCAGGATACAAGTGTAATCGAACAAGAAATCAATAAGACAAGTAGACGCTTCAAAATCCTCTCAAGCGGAAGCTTGAAGGTAGTGGTTTTTCCTTGAGAAACTAGTTTTGCCAATCAGGGTTTCCACTATATATCGTGAGTTCGTTCGTTATCTTTCTTGCTGTTTTTAATCCACTGTGTCTTCTGTGGGAACAAAGCCTTTGTTCCCTCAGACGTAACTCTAACGATCCAACAGTCTCGATGAGGGATGCCAACCCTCCTTGACTTTCATCAACGATGATGGATCGAAGATTCCTTGGCCGGACCCTCGAAGCCGTAGTGCCCGGGCACTCACCAATGCCATCCCTTGGCCGGGCGCCACTCACCTCCTCGGCGTCAAGACACGGAAGTCCTCGACACCATGATATGCCATGAAACTCAAGACATCGACGCACGATGTCTTGCCTATTCGAGCTTTGGCTCTTATCCTTCTATTTTTAGTATGATGTCTTTTATTTCTAGCATTACCTCTTTAGGTGTGTGAAGCCATATGTTTATGGACTTCAAGCCCAAGAGGCCTATTAGCTTAGCAAGGCCATGTCCCTTAGCACTCTAGTATTTATATGTCTCTCCTTCCTTGTAAGCAACTTAGTTGAAGAATATAGAAGTGGATAATTCCCTTAGGTTGAGTATATCTCCCTAAGGCCTTCCACTTACTTCTATCAACTCAAGCTTCCAAATCTCTTCTTCTCTCCCTCTCAATCTCATTTACTCTCAAGCAAACTCACTAATTTCGTTAGCTCCAAGATCCCCCTTGCCAAGGAACCTCTAAGTGAGGTTCCCTTGGCCACGCAACCGCACGCCGCCGGCCAGCCTAGTGTGGGCCGGCCTTCACGCCTCGTCCGCCGCCTCACGCACTTCCCCTCGGCAACCCCTCGGTACATCCCTCATTTCCCCGGCCGTGAGCCTCTCCCAAGCACCATTGGAAGGCTAGTAAGCTCAAGAAGGAGGAAAAAGCCCTATCTTGGCCACGATCTAGCTCCCTTGGGAAGAAAAACCTTGGCTAAGAGGTTTGATTCTCATCAATAAGTCTAGGAGGCGTGCTTATGCAAGAGGGCAAACCAATAGCTTATTTTAGTGAAAGGCTAGATGGGGCTGAGCTGAATTACCCCACCTATGACAAGGAATTATTAGCTCTTGTCCGAGTTCTTAAGGTGTGGCAACACTACTTGTTGCCCAAAGAGTTTGTGATTCATTTGGACCATGAGGCATTGAAGTATTTAAAGGGGCAAAACAAGCTCAACAAAAGGCATGCCAAATGGGTCGAATTCATTGAGTCTTTTCCCTATGTCATCAAACACAAGAAGGGAAAATATAATGTAGTGGTTGATGCACTCTCCCAAAGGTATTCACTTCTACCTCTTTTGGATGCAAAGTTGCTTGGCTTTTCTATCATGAAAGAACTATATGCATGTGAGGCTGATTTTTGTGATGTTTTTGCTGCATGTGTGTCTAAGGGTAGCAAGGATCAATATTATTTGCATGAGGGGTTCTTATTTAAGGGTAAAAAACTATGCATTCGTAAGGGTTCTACTAGGAGATTATTAGTGCAAGAAGCTCATGGGGGAGGGATAATGGGACACTTTGGGGTTTTAAAGACTATGCATACTCTAAGAGAACATTTTTTTTTGCCACGCATGCTTAGAGATGTAGAGAAATTATGTGCTTCATGCATTACTTGCTTGCGTGCTAAGTCTAGAAGCCAACCCCACGACCTATACACCCCCTTGCCTATACCTCAAGTGCCTTGGGAAGATATCTCTATGGACTTTGTTTTGGGTTTACCTAGGTCTAAGAGAGGGATGGACTCCATCTTTGTTGTGGTAGATAGGTTCTCCAAGATGGCTCATTTCATTGCATGCCATAAAATCGATGATGCATCTCATGTTGCTAACCTTTTCTTTGACCAAGTTGTGAGATTGCATGGAGTTCCTAGGTCTATTGTTTCAGATCATGATGTGAAGTTCCTAAGCTACTTCTGGAAGACGCTATGGGCCAAGCTTGGAACAAAGCTCCTTTTTTCCACTACTTGTCTTCCTCAAACGGATGGACAAACTGAGGTAGTAAACCGAAACTTTGGTGCTTTGCTTAGATCTATGTTGCAAACTAACTTGCACAGGTTGGAAGAGTGCCTATCCTTCATTGAGTTTGCATACAATAGGTCGGTCCATTTAGCAACTAAGAAGACTCCATTTGAGGTGGTCTATGGCATCAATCCAAAAACACCACTTGAGCTCATGCCATATACCATCACGGACCAGGAAAGCAAAAAGGGGGTTGATCAAGCTTTGAAGATAAAGAAGTTGCATGAAGAGACCCGAATGCACCTAGAGAGGCGAACCATGCAATATAAGAGGCAAGCTGACAAGGGGCGCAAGGAGGTGCTCTTTAAACCGGGCGACCTGGTTTGGGTGCACCTAAGGAAGGAGCGATTTCCCTTACTCCGCAACTCCAAGATGAAACCGAAAGAGGATGGTCCTTTCCAAGTGCTCGAGAAGATCAACAACAATGCCTACAAACTAGAGCTGCCGCCATCCTATGGAGTCCATGACGTGTTCAATGTGGCTGATTTGGTGCCTTTCTTGGTGGAGGACGATGAAGACCTTGACGAGCTGGATTCGAGGTCGAATCCCTTTCAAGAGAGGGAGGATGATGTGACCACGTCCCATCAAGATCCTCAAGAGAGCCCGGAATCCCAAGATGGCTCAAGTGATGAAGAGTCTAGTGAAGGACAAAAGCATCAAGAAGAGCTTCCTCCCGGGGCTATCACTAGATCTCGAGCCAAGCATCTCCAAGAGGAGCTCAAGAAGGGACTCTTGAGCATTGAAGCCCTCACAAGCCTTAGAGGCCTCGAACACCGTATTGCTTTGCCGGCCCTTTCACTCCTTGAGGTGCGTCCGAGCGCGTGAGCTTCATTTATGATTTCATTTGGTTTATGACATTCTTAGACATGAGTTTTCAGCTTGTTTTAAGTGTTTTATTTGGTTTTGGCCGAACATGGGCCTTGTTGGGACGCCATCCATCTTTTGGCTTCATTTCACTTAGGTGCTTGTTAGTTTCTCTCCTATACAAGGAACTACACTTTCATTTTGAAGACCCACGTTGAATTTGAAGAAGAATACAATTATTTCTTTCAGCCAAAAGCTCTCTCTTTCTCTCTAGCTTCGTGAGTCAAATCGAGGCCTCCTTTGTTGATTTCTTTGAGTGAGTCGCATCTCAAGGAAGCCAACGATCTCCTCTCCTTGTTGGTGAGTCAAATCTAGCCGGGGAAGGAGCCTATCCATCGATTACATCCACGTCCATCAACACCGGCCACCTTTGCCACCAATTGCTTTGTGTTAGGAAACGGAACTCTGGAACTTAGGTTCCCCTGAGAGTTCCGTTCCTCAGTTTCTCTACATTTGAAGATGACAAATATTATGATACTAATGTTTTATCTCAAAGATGTGTTTTAAGGAACCATAAGAAATTACCTAAGGCAGGAAAGCCAAGCAGAACAAGGGAACCAAAGGAACAAGACAGCTGAAGGAATCCAGAGGAACCCAGGTGTCCCCAGAAATGGAGCTTGCGACATTGCGATTCCCGAGAAATCTAGGGACACACAACCTCGGACAAAAGGTGTCGAAAACGACTTGTCCGAAGCTTCCAAAAGTCTGCCACGGTCCAAGAGCTAAAGAACAAGATGTCTAGAGAACCTCTACCTCGGACAGAGACGATGAAAGCGATAGCACATGAAGACGTCGTTGTCCAACAGACGGTTCCCAAGCAGCCAGCTTACTCAACCTCGGACGAAAGCGTTTTGACAACGACACCACAAGGCTCGTCTGAGGTAGTTGACCAACCAAGAGAGATTCTGAGCTGCCTAGGTTGTTTGCACATGCCAAGAACAACGTGGATCAAGGAGAACCACTAATCCTAGGGCAAGCTCAATCCGTGGGAACCAAGAGAGGATCGAGCTGCGAAGAATCCTCTATAAAAGCAAGACTAACCCAAGGGTTATCTTCATGCACTAAAACAAGAACTCACACTCATTAGCAAATATCTAGTGTGAACCTCAAAACAAAGATCATCAAAGCAAACCGAGATCAAGAGGAACCAGTCAAGGAAGAAGAGCTGAGTGCTAAGTTCCTGTGACTGTAAGTGATAGTTCCTAGGTGCGAAAGTCTGTTTCTTGGATTGATTATTGATTGTGTTAAGTTATCTAGGATTGTCTAACTGTGTGTAAGGCAAAGGAACTGTGTGTTCGTTCCTAGGATAAGCTGTAACCAAAAGAGATAAGAAATCAAAAAGTAGACTTTGAAATCCTTTCGAAAGAAAGGTAGTGGTTTTTATCCTGGATTGCTAATTGGCAATCAAAGGTTTCCACTATAAGGAACTTGTCATTTGTTTGATTGTTTATCTTCCGCTGCAAAAGGAACTAATAATCGTTATTCTGAGTTCCTTAAGCTTTTATCTAACAATCACGATCCTACAATTGGTATCAGAGCAGAAAACGCTCTAGATCTTTGTTAAGTTTACAGATCATGTCTCAACCAAGCAAGTTTGAGCTCAGAATCTCCACCAACAAGCCATATCTCCGAAAGAAAGGAGAAGAAACATGGTGGGAAAAGTGCATGGAAAGCCACATCAAGACCAACGACTATCAATGCTGGAGGATAGTCGAAAATGGAGATGGCCACGTAGATCTTACCATGAAGGAAGAAGATTGGAAACCAGAACACTATGTCATCATGGAGAAGAATGCCAAGGCCAGGCAGTTCATCCTCAATGGATTGGACAGAGAAGACATGGACAAGGTCATAGGCATCAAGACGGCGAAGGAAATGTGGAAAGCTCTCAAGGAGATGCATGAAGGAAATGAGGAACTAAAGCAAAGCAGAAAGTTTGCTTTGGAAGGAGAATACCATACCTTCAAAATGATGGAAACTGAGACCATCTCAGAGTACTACTCCCGCTTAAACAGATTGATTGGAAAGTTGACAGCGGCGGGAGTCGATCTTGATGAAGTCTCCAAGTCCCTAGTGGTCATCAATGGACTCAACTCCAAATTCACCCTTCTGAAGGGAATCATGAAGAACACTCCAGGCATCCAATCCCTTCCCTTGACACAAATCATAGGGAAACTGGAGGTTGAAGAAGGAGAGCACACCAAAGCCAATACCGACAAGAAACTGGAGAAAGGAATTGCCCTCAAGATCTCCAAAGCCTTCTCTAGGCTCGAGATGGAGGAAGAGAACTCAGATCTTGAAGAAGAGGAGGACGAACTAACAGCCCTCTTCACAAAGAACATCAAAAAATTCTTTGTGAAGGGAAGGTTCCAAAAGGGCAGTTCCTCTCACAATGGACCAAGAAGAGATCTCAAGGAAGTTTCCTGTTACGAGTACAAGGAGAAGGGACACTACGCTAAGAACTGTCCCAACAAAGAAGAGTCCAAGGAAGAGGAAAGACCTCAAAGAAAGAAGGCTCTCGTAGCCTCATAGGGAGAAGACTCAGATGAGGAACTGGATCTCAGTGGCTTCTATGGAGGAAAATGTCTCATGGCAAAAGGAGACTCAAGCGACTCAGAAGACCTTGAGGTAACTTCTGACGAACTCTTAAAATCCCTAGTTGATTGTGATAAGAAACAACTTCTTAAGATCATAAAGAAACTAGGAAAGGAAACCAGTTCCCTTCAACAGAAACTAGATGATTGTGAAGATGAAATTGCTTGTTTGACTGTTGAGAATTCTGTTTGGAGTAAGAAACTTGATGAAACTGAGAAAGACCTAGCTGAAACTCACTCCAAACTCATTGATATTAGGAATGTGCATGCTAGTCACCTTAAAACTTGCAAATCTTGTGATGAAACTAGCATAGATTCTGTCAAAGTTCCCTTGCATGCTAATCCACCTAGAAATGACATGCTTCAATCCATAATGGATAGGTTAGACATTCTCACTAATTCCATTAATGAAAAAACGATAAATCAAACTGTTTTTGTGAGACAACGACATGGAATAGGATATGTCAATAATAAAGGGAACAATGATGCGGAAGAAGAAAAGGCTAGGCGAGAACTTGTTGAGATGAATGAGAACCTTAGTATTACTCTGGCCACTTCTCGTGATAGGAATCAATTCCTATCAGAGAAGATCATGGTCCTTGAGAACAAGGCTGAGGTTGCCAAACGTCTCAATGAAGGTTCTCAAAGTCCTAAGAAAGAACCAAAGGGAAAATAAAAGATGGTTCCTGAAAACCAATGGTTCACCAATTCCTTTGCTCACAAAAAATATATTGACATGGCCCATAGCAAGGTTAGAAACAATGTTGATTTTAACAAAAGGAAAACTAAAAAACCTTTTAGGCCAGGAAAAGGAAAATATGGACATGTTGTTTACAATCGTTTGTGTACCTACTGTGGTAAGAATGGTCATTACAACACTGATTGTGCTAAGAAAAGGAACTTTGAAAAGGAGAAAAGTACTCATTACCATGAAAGGAACCAGTTCCCTGGTTATTCACAGACTCGGAATGCTAATCCCCCCAGTAAAGCCAAGCTTCGCTGGGTTCAGAAATCTTAGTTCCCTTGTGAGCAGAAAGAAGAGAGGCAACCCCAACTATGGTACATTGATAGTGGTTGCTCATGCCATATGACCGGAAGAAGAAATCAAATGACCTCTCTTCAACTTCTCCAAGGAGGGAACATATCCTTTGGAGACAAAAGCAAAGGGAAAATCTGTGGAATAGGAACTGTGAAACTCAACGATCACATTCAGGTAAACAAAGTTCACCTTGTTGATAGTCTTGGTTTTGATCTAATAAGTGTGTCACAGATGTGTGATCAAGGAGACAATGAAGTCAGATTTAGATCAAACGAATGCTCAGTTCTTGACTCCTCGGGACAAATCATCCTAAAAGGAAAGAGATTCAACAATGTTTACATTGTTGATCCATCCTTCGTCCCCAAGGAGAAATTGTGTCTCTCAACCGTGAATGACCAAGCTGAGTTGTGGCACCAACGCCTCGGTCATGCTAGCACTAAGCTGATTCAAAAGCTACACTCAAAGGAACTAGTCAGAGGATTGCCAAAGCTGAGTGGCACATCTAAGGAACCATGCTCTGACTATGTAAAAGGAAAACAGGCTCGTAGTTCCTTCAAATCCAAAAACATGGTAAGCACCTCAAGGCCTCTTGAGCTCATCCACATGGATCTTTGTGGACCCATGAGAGTTCAAAGCCTAGGAGGGAACAAGTATATTTTTGTTATTGTCGATGACTTCTCTCGCTTTACTTGGACCATTTTCATTAAATCTAAAAGTGAAGTCATTGATCGCTTTAAAGACCTGGTTCCCTTGTTAGAAAAATCCCTTGATTGTTCACTTAATGCTATTCGGTCTGACCATGGTACCGAATTCGAAAATGGAGAATTTCTAACCTTTTGCAGTGAGCATGGTATTGATCACAACTTCTCTGCACCATACACTCCTCAACAGAATGGAGTAGTGGAGAGAAAGAATAGGACCTTGGAAGACATGGCTCGAACTATGTTGATCTCAAGTGGACTCTCCCAATCCTTTTGGGCTGAGGCGATCAACACAGCATGCTACATCATCAATAGAGCCATGCTTCGCCCTATCACAGATAAGACACCCTATGAACTCCTAAGAGGAAGAGTTCCCAACATTTCTCATCTAAGGGTGTTCGGATACAAGTGCTTTGTGCACAACAATGGGAAGGACAATCTTGGCAAGTTCGACCCAAGAAGTGATGAAGGAATCTTCATTAGATATGCCTCAGGCAGCAAGGCATACAAGGTCCTCAACAAAAGGACCAAAAAGGTAGAAGAAAGTGTTTATGTTATTTTTAATGAAAAATCACTTGGAAAGATTGTGCAGAACACCACCACTTCCTTCGAAAACCCATTTCCCAAGTTATCTCATGAAGATCCAGATGAAGATGTCACTCCTCCCAGTTCCTGCCCTGCTGAACGAAACCCTCCAATGACTTCTCCATCAGTTCCAATGGATAATGAACAACAATCCATTTCTGGGAACCATGAGCATGACAACAACATCTGTGGAGACCTCAATGATTCATCTTCCCACATGTTCTTCAATGGAGAAGGTGACCCCAACCAGGAAGCTGAATGCTCAACTCAGAATGTCTCCACATCAAATACTTTGGCTTCCAACAGAGAAAGAAGAGTCGTCAAGCCTCTAGTCAGGTACGAACATATAACTTTCTTTGCCTTTAATGCCTTTTTGTCTATTGTGGAACCAAAGAACATAGGTGAGGCACTGAAGGATGCGGACTGGATCCAAGCCATGCAAGAAGAGCTTTATCAATTTGAAAGGAACAAAGTCTGGCATCTGGTTCCTCGCCCCAAGGATAAGCACATCATAGGAACCAGATGGGTTTTCAGAAATAAGCTAGATGATACAGGAACTGTGATAAGGAACAAAGCAAGACTTGTGGCTCAAGGATATAATCAACAAGAAGGAATTGACTATGATGAAACCTATGCTCCAGTGGCAAGGATCGAAGCGATAAGATTGTTGATTGCCTTCGCATCTCACAAAGGGTTCAAGCTGTTCCAAATGGATGTAAAGACAGCCTTCCTCAATGGAATTCTTCAAGAAGAAGTCTATGTCAAGCAACCTCCTGGTTTCGAAGACGACGATCATCCAGATCATGTCTATTTTCTAGACAAGGCACTCTATGGCCTCAAGCAAGCTCCCAGAGCTTGGTATGATCGTCTTGCCCAGTTCCTACTCTCAAATGGCTACAGGAGTGGAGTTATTGATAAGACTCTCTTCATCCTAGAAGAAGAAGGTAACATCTTAGTGGTTCAAATCTATGTTGATGATATCATTTTTGGTTCCACTAACCTGTCCCTTATAGACAAGTTCAAAGACTTGATGAGCAGTGAATTTGAAATGAGTTTAATTGGGGAACTCACATTCTTCCTCGGATTACAAATCACTCAAAAGAAAGATGGTATTCAAATCCACCAACAGAAGTATGTCAGGGAACTACTGAAGAAGTTCAAAATGGATTCATGCAAGCCTCTCTCCACTCTCATATCCACCATTGCCCATCTGGATAAGGACCACTCGAGTCCTCTAGTGGAGGAGAAGCTCTATAGAGGTATGATAGGCTCACTCATGTACCTAACCGCTAGTCGACCAGACATTGTCTTTGTTGTTGGCTTGTGTGCTAGGTTCCAATCTTGTCCAAGAGAAACCCACTTGGCCGCTGTGAAGAGAATACTTCGATACCTCAAAGGAACTGACGATCTCTGCATTTGGTACCCCAAAGAATGTCCCTTTGAGCTCATGGGTTTCACTGATGCTGATTATGCCGGATACTTGGTGGATAGGAAGAGCACTTCTGGAATGGCACAGTTCCTAGGCCCTTGCCTTGTGTGATGGGGATCAAAGAAACAAGTTTCAGTCTCTCTCTCCACCACAGAATCCGAGTACATTGCGGCTGCCTCTTGTTGTTCCCAACTTCTATGGCTAAAGCAACAACTCACGGACTTTGGTATGTCTTATGGCCCTCTCACTATTCTTTGTGATAACACTAGTGCCATAAACATTTTTAAGAATCATGTGCATCATACTAGGACCAAGCATATTGACATTAGACATCATTTTCTTAGGGATCATGTTGAGAAGGGAAACATCATTATGAAATTTTGTAGAACTGAAGATCAGGTTGCAGATATATTCACCAAGGTATTGAATCGAGTTCCTTTCGAGAACCTTAGATTGGAACTAGGAATGATTCCTATTACTCAGTAGTGTCCTTAGTTCAAGAATTCTTTCCAGTTCCCCTGATTGACTAATTTATGATTTCTTTTACTTGTTGAGTCTTGATGTCCTTGTGTTATATCTTTTGCTACAAACCCTTCTTGTCATAATGGTTTCTTATAAAGGCTTAGATAATTTTTTCTAGTTTGTTTCCTTTTGATCCTCATTATTCTTCAACTCCTCATTGTTCAAATTTCTTTGATGGCCCAAAAAGTCACAATCTGATCATATTTCTAAACCCAACATTACAAGCTGAAATGATGATTGTGTACTAAGACCTACCCTTGCCTCATTGCTCAATTTAATTCTCTATGATCCATCTCTAAACCCTCTCTGAGAATTATTGTACAATACGATAAATAGCCTACCCGGATTCCTAGTATGGGAACGTACTGTTTTTGGTTCCTTTGTTTTAACCCACACCAAAGGTTTCCATACATTCCTCTAGCTCGCTGAAAACGTCGCCAGAAAGGAACCAAAACGTAGCGTCTCTCCAACGGCTCGCTTGGCTCTCCCAGACGCTATTTATGGCATATTGGCAGGGATAAGGCATGTCTCATCAGTGGCAGACCTCCCTCTTCTCTGAAGGGTCAAATTTTGAATTTAAGTTAGCCGTTCCGAAAAGCTACAACTTTCTTCAATGCTTCGGATTTGCCTTGATCTTCTCAACGGCTGGATTTGCTTCAACTGTCACCTCAGCTCTTGGCCATCCCAGATCTTCAACGCCCTTAAAGAAGTGCTCAGTTGCTCCGAGTTGATCACACAATCTCTCCATCTCTCTGATCTTCTACCTCTCTTTCTCTTCACTCAGCAATCCTCTTAGTTCCTCTCAAATGGCCAACCCTAACCCAATCGTTGTTATGGATGAAGAGGAGGCTGCTTTTCTTCAAGCATTTCGCGAAAAGAAGGCTAAAGCCTCCTCCTCCAAGCCTGTTTCTGCCTCCACTTCTCCAAAATCCCTCCCCAAAGAAAACCCCGTGGCGAAACCTATAGAGAAACCAGAAGAGAAGCTTGAGAAACCACCAAAGGATAAGGAAAAGGTGGAAGAGGAACCAACCATGCCCAAAGAAGAGGAGCAAGCCATCACTTTGGCTTCAGAATCAGTCACAAAATCAGTTTCTAAAGGCGGGTCGCATGATTCCTCTCCGGATAAATTCCTTCAAGAGATCCTTAGCCCCGAGCCTTCCCCGATCAGCCTCAAATCCAAAACTTCCAACCCAGGCCCCTCTGTCGCCACAAGAATGCAACAGAGGAAGAGAAGCTCCCAAGCCATTGTTCCCTATGAAACCAAATCCACAAAAAAGGCCAAAACCACCACCCTCTTTGCCTCCTCTTCCTTCTCCAAAAGGAAGATCCTAAAACCTCTCATTATCGGCAGAGAATTCTGGACCCAAGAGTTAGAAGAAGAGGATGAGGAACTCTATGGAGAAGCTTTGGATGAGTTCCACTCTCTGTTGCAGTTCCAAGGGTGGGACGAGATACTGTGCGAGCCTTTCTCTGCTTCCGACGAGGTTGTCCGGATGTTTTACCAATCTATGGAGTTTGTACCCCAGAAGGAGAACTCTCCCTGTCACGACGCCATTCTTATCTGGAAGGGAACCAGCTATCCCTTGTCTGCCAACTTGATCGCGTCTGCTCTAAGGCTCGAGCCAAGGTCTGGTTTTGGCATTCTGCCTCAGAAGAAGGGATGGCCTAAAGGAAAAGGGTTCAAGTCCAAAGGAGCAATAGTGAAGAAAATTTATGATGGCGCATCCCCCTCATCTTTGGAGACGAAGGATCTCTCCATCGCAAACCGGCTACTGCATTTCTGGATCACTCGCAACTTGGTTCCCAGGCAAGAGCACAGGAACGAAGTCCTCATCACCGACGCCGTCTACATGGACAAGGTGCTCTCCGGTGTTCAGTTGGATCTTCCCCGTATTGTGCTGGCTCATATGCAATTATGTGCATCCCATGACTCCCATGCTTTACCCTTCCCTCACATCATCAAGAAGCTACTCTCCAACCTCAATCAGTACCCAGAAGACTCACCCGAGACTGCCTACAGCCAATGTCTTACCATGCACACAGTTCGGAAGCTGAAATCTAAGGAACAACAACCCAACCCTGCTGAAACAGAAGAAATCCCACCTAAGGAAAAGGCGAGTTCCCAGGGCCATTCTAGTTCCCACCCTCAGCAACCCCCCTCTTCAGACTCCTCTGCGATCCTCCTTGCGTTGGATCGTATTGAAAAAGCTATCTTGGAAGGCTCGACTGCCAACACGGTCGCCATCCATGATCAAGTAAGAGAGTTGGGGCGTATCAGTTCTGTTATCGAGAGTCTAGTGGAAGTTCTGCAGAAGGATTGGCAAGGTGCAATCAGTGCTCATCAGGCCGCGGGCCAAAATGTAGGAACTGACGACAAGGATGCAAAAGAGGAGGCCGCTACTACGCCATAGGAATGCTTGTTCTAGGTTCCCAGTGCTGCAACGCCACAGCGAGCTAGTAGTTTTCCTTAGGATCCTACTCCCCTCTTCTATCCATTTTGTTGTCTTTCTTAAGATTGCTTTTGTTGTCTTCCTTGCTATTTGCTGTTTGTGTTGTCGGTTGTCAGTTGTTATGTTGTGGTATAAGTGTTTTGAACAATGATCAATGAAGCTTTAATGAGTATATTTGGAATCGCTCCAATGATCAATTTGTCTTTGCCTTAACGTTCTCATTATGACTTTTTTTTAGGATTGATGCAATTGCATATTCACTTGGATATCATGTTCTTAACTTGTACTTAATCTTTTCGATGATGTCAAAAGGGGGAAGAAAAGGATAGGAACCTTGAACTTTGGAGACTACTGAATTAATAGGAACTCTGAACTAGTTCTATTTCTAAGGGGGAATTTGAAATAAACTTGTTCACTTGCTTAGGGGGAATTCGCAACCATTGAATGTTCTATCACTAATCTGTAATGTTGTAAATCCCGTTATCTCAATATGGTCTCATAAGATTCAAAGTCCTATTATGTTGTCAGGTTCCTTGTATTTGTCATCATCAAAAAGGGGGAAATTGTTAGGAAACGGAACTCTGAAACTTAGGTTCCCCTGAGAGTTCCGTTCCTCAGTTTCTCTACTTTTGAAGATGACAAATATTATGATACGTTTTATCTCAAAGATTTGTTTTAAGGAACCACAGGAAATTACCTAAGGCAGGAAAGCCAAACAGAACAAGGTAACCAAAGGAACAAGACAGCTGAAGGAATCCAGAGGAACCCAGGTGTGCCCAGAAATGGAGCTTGTGACATTGCGATTCCCGAGAAATATGGGGACACACAACCTCGGACAAAAGGTGTCGAAAACGACTTGTCTGAAGCTTCCAAAAGTCTGCCAAGGTCCAAGAGCTAAAGAACAAGATGCCTAGAGAACCTCTACCTCGGACAGAGACGATGAAAGCGACAACACATGAAGACGTCGCTGTCCAATAGACGGTTCCCAAGCGGCCAGCTTACTCAACCTCGGACGAAAGCGTTTTGACAACGACACCACAAGGCTCGTCTGAGGTGGTTGACCAACCAAGAGAGATTCTGAGCTGCCTAGGTTGTTTGCACATGCCAAGAACAACGTGGATCAAGGAGAACCACTAATCCTAGGGCAAGCTCAATCTGTGGGAACCAAGAGAGGATCGAGTTGCGAAGTATCCTCTATAAAAGGAAGACTAACCCAAGGGTTATCTTCATGCACTAAAACAAGAACTCACACTCATTAGCAAATATCTAGTGTGAACCTCAAAACAAAGATCATCAAAGCAAACCGAGATCAAGAGGAACCAGTCAAGGAAGAAGAGCTGAGTGCTAAGTTCCTGTGACTGTAAGTGATAGTTCCTAGGTGCGAAAGTCTGTTTCTTGGATTGATTATTGATTGTGTTAAGTTATCTAGGATTGTCTAACTGTGTGTAAGGCAAAGGAACTGTGTGTTCGTTCCTAGGATAAGCTGTAACCAAAAGAGATGAGAAATCAAGAAGTAGACTTTGAAATCCTTTTGAAAGAAAGGTAGTGGTTTTTATCCTGGATTACTAGTTGGCAATCAAAGGTTTCCACTATAAGGAACTTGTCATTTGTTTGATTGTTTATCTTCCGCTGCGAAAGGAACTAAGAATCGTTATTCTGAGTTCCTTAAGCTTTTATCTAACAATCACGATCCTACACTTTGTTGTCGCCGCATGAGAGTCTTTTCGAGCCTCTAGCGCCGGCCATCGTCTTCCACAGCCGCCCACCGCCTTGTTCCTCTCATCCACCGTAATCATCATCCTTCCTAAGGCATTTCCTAGCATTCCCCATGGATCTGCCTTGAGGAAGCCTTGTCCAAGCCATAGAAGCCTCTCGCGCTGACCGCTTGCCTCCATCGTTGCAGCCTTGCCGTAGGGAGTCTTCGGAGGGCTTTCCTTGCACCGAGTCAACCTTGATCTTAGCATCCATCAGTATGCCAAGTACAAGAAGTGCCACTTTTGCTCAGATCATGTGGTATTTCTTGGCTATGTGGTGTGCAAAGACAGCTTGAGAGTTGATGAAGAAAAGGTGAAAGCTATTCATGAATGGCCTACACCTACGACTATGACTCATGTCCACAACTTTTTAGGCTTGGTTGGCTTCTACCACCGGTTTGTGAGGGACTATATTACCTTGCCCATGCCCCTCACCGAGTTAACCAAGAAAGGTGTGGTTTTCAAGTGGGAAATTGCACAAGAATATGCCTTTGCCACTCTTAAGTCTAAGCTCACACATGCACCACTCTTAGTATTACCTAACTTTGATAGGACATTTGAAATAGAGTGTAATGCGTTGGGCATAGGACTAGGAGGTGTGCTCATGCAAGAGGGCAAGCCACTAGCTTATTTTAGTGAGAAGTTAGGTGGGGTTGAGCTGAATTATCTCACCTATGATAAGGAATTATTGGCTTGTTCGTGTCCTTAAGGTGTGGCAACACTACTTGTTACCAACAGAATTTGTGATACATTCTGACCATGAAGCATTGAAGTACTTAAAGGGGCAAAGCAAGCTCAACAAAAGACATGCTAAGTGGGTAGAATTCATTGAGTCTTTCCCTTATGTTATCAAGCATAAGAAGGGTAAAGACAATGTGGTGGCTAATGCACTCTCCCGGAGGTATTCTCTCTTAACTCTTTTGGATGCTAGATTACTTGGCTTTTCTTTCATGAAAGAACTTTATGAATGTGATCCAGATTTTTGTGATATATTTGATGCATGTGTGTCTAAGGGTAGCAAAGATCAATATTATTTGCATGAGGGTTTCTTATTTAAGGGTCATAAGTTGTGCATTCCTAAGGGTTCTACTAGGAGAATTTTAGTGCAAGAAGCTCATGGGGAGGGTGGGGACTAATGGGACATTTTGGGGTCCTTAAGATCATGCATACTCTTTGAGAACATTTCTATTGGCCACGCATGCTTAGGGCTGTAGTGAAATTCTGTGCTTCATGTACTACTTGCTTGCGTGCTAAGTCTAAGGTCCAACCTCATGGTCTATACACTCCTTACCTATACCCCAGGTGCCTTGGGAAAACATTTCCATGGACTTTGTTTTGGGTTTACCTAGGTCTAAGAGAGGGAGGGACTCCATCTTTGTTGTTGTGGATAGGTTCTCCAAAATGGCTCATTTCGTTGCATGTCATAAAACTGATGATGCATCTCATGTTGCTAACCTATTCTTTGATCAAGTTGTGAGATTGCATGGAGTTCCTTGGTCTATTGCAAACTAACTTGCGCAGGTGGAAATAATGCTTCTCCTTCATTGAGTTTGCCTACAATAGGTCGGTCCACACGGCTACAAAGAAGACTCCATTCGAAGTGGTGTATAGCCTCAATCCAAAAACGCCACTTATGCTCTTGCCATATGCCATCAAGGGCCGAGAGAGCAAAGAGGGTGTTGAACAAGCTTTGAAGATACAAAAATTGCATGAAGAGACCCGACTATAACTTGAAAGGAGGACAATGCAATACAAGAGGCAAGCTGACAAGGGTCGTAAAGAAGTGCTTTTTGAACCCGGAGATCTGGTTTGGGTGCACTTGAGGAAGGAGTGTTTCCTATCACTCGCAACTCCAAGATGAAACCAAGAGGATATGGTCTATTCTAAGTGCTTGAGAAGAGCAATAACAATGCCTACAAGCTCGAGCTGCCTCCATCCTATGGTGTTCATGATGTCTTCAATGTGGTTGATTTGGTTCCTTTCTTGGTGAAGGAAGATGCAGACCTTGACGGGCTGGATTCGAGGTTGAATCCCTTTCAAGAGAGGGAAGATGATGTGACCAAGTCCCATCAAGAGAGCCAAGATGACCATGGTGACTTGAGTGATGGCTCAAGTGTCCAAGAAGAACCTAGTGAAGCCCTTGACGCCATTACAAGCCAAAACAAAGATGAAGAGCTTCCACCTGGTTCAATCACGAGGACCCGAGCCAAGCAACTTCAAATGGAGCTAAAGAAGGGACTCACAAGCCTCGGAGCTCTAAGTCTTGTTCCTCTTGAGCCAATCAACCTTATCATGGCGCGTCCGGGCGCGTGAATCATGTTGTTTTTATTCAATGGCAATTCATGACATTTTTAGACTTGGCTTAGTTGTTTTTCCGTCAAATTTTAAGTTTAAGCCTTTGTGAGGCTTAATGGGCCATGTTGGGCCGCATTAACTTTCCTTTTGCTTTTTCCTTCAAGCGTCTTAGCCTATTTTAGCTGCTATGTTGTTTTGAGAGGGACACATTTATTTTGATTGAAGAATACAGTTATTGGCTGAAAACTCTCTCTTCTTCCTCTTTTGCTCGTGAGTAGAATCGAGATTCCCTTGGTAGCCATGAGTGCGTCAAATCTCAAGAACAACCAACCTTGTTCTCCTTAGTTTGGTGAGTCGTATCCAAGTCGAGAAGAATACCTATCCTGCTTTGTTTCCACCGCCATCTTCATCACCTTCACGTTTTTCATCACCCTCCATCATTCCACCAGATCTTCCATCCGATCTGCCTTAGAGCCGCCATTGGAGACTCATTTCTCCGGACAAAACGTCCAGCCGAGGAGCCTTGTCTTTGGAGTCTCGAAGACAATTCCCTTACACCGAACCCCCTCGATCCTTGCCTCTATCAACACAGATGTTCACTGTTTTGTTCGTAGATGCTCATCACAATATACTAGTATAGAACATCTGGAATGAAAGTGGTGAACATTTATGGACAAAGTGATCAACATCGAAAATATGTTCACAGCGAGTGAAAATGTATTTTTCCAACAAAAAAATGCGTATAATACGGAAAAATTTTGGGTATAATTGGAGGAAATACAGGTAAAATTTGGCTGGAATAGTGAACATCTTGTATGAAAGTGGTGAACATTTGTGGGCAAAGTGATGAACATCGAAAATATGTTCATAGCGAGTGAAAATGTATTTTTTTCAAAAAAAACGCGTAAAATGCGGGAAAAACTCATGTAAAATTTAGGGGAAATACGGGTAAAATTCGGCTAGAATAGGGAACATCTTGTATGAAAGTGGTGAACATTTATGGGCAAAAATGATGAACATCAAAAATATGTTCACATCGAGTGAAAACAGAATTTTCCAATAAAATGCGTATAATTCGACAAACATACGGGTAAAATTCGGCTAGAATAGGGAACATCTTGTATGAAAGTGGTGAACATTTATGGGCAAAAATGATGAACATCAAAAATATGTTCACATCGAGTGAAAACGGAATTTTCCAATAAAATGCGTATAATTCGACAAACATACGGGAAAAATTCAACACGGCCGAATTATTCGCCTTTGAATGAAAGTCTAATCTTGGCCGTTCTTTTCTTCAAATCCGACGGCCTACGATTGCTCTCATTTCTCTCCTAACTAATGGTTCTCATTTGATCTATTTCCTTACTATATATATATATATATACTAAACTAGAATCTAACTGCGCCACATGACACCTCTTATTAAAACTGTTACATATCATTTTTTTTTCATTTTGCACTTTTTTTAAATAAATTTATTTTTATATCATTTTTTTATCTTAAATATAGCACTAATCTTTTTCTAATTTAAATACAAATTAATCACAAAGATTACAGTCAATTACAAAGATTACAAATCATAAAAAATTACAAAACCAAAATTTTAACAATATTGATCAACTCAGAATTAGACTGATTTCCTCTCGCAAAAAAAAATTGATTGATCTCCATATGAGTCTTTTTTCGAAAGCACTATCCAAGACACCTAACTCGATCTTTGTTATTGAAATTTCCTATTAATTTATTTATTTCTAGGTACATGACAGGATTCGACACATTATGTATGTACGAAATCATATCGATCTTTGTTGATTGATTATTAGTAGAGATTTCTTTATATCATCATACTTATCTTAATTTCATTTATATTATCACTAATTAGATATATTATTTGTTTTATTAATATTTCTTTTAAATATAAATCGATATGTTTCTAATAATTAAAAAGAATATTAATATGAAATTTAACACAAACCCGTGTACGTCACTTGAACTAAGCTAGTGATTACTATTTTTTATGGTCATTTTTTGTTACAATTTATGAGCTAAGCAAATTTTAAAAAGGAAACAGAAGAAAAGCATGAATATAGTATCAATAATTATCAGTTAAAATCTATCTATAAATATATTAAGTCGACAGAACGTCTAATTAATGCCCCTTATTTTAATGTATGCATCACAATTCAATGACTTTTTATAATCTATAGAGTAAACAACTTATCCAATTAACAATGAATAACCTAAAATAGTTACATCTTCAATTTATAAACGTATGTAATACTTCTTTAGCAATGAATGCACCATACATAAAACTTAAAAATTAGTGATACACAATTAGCATTCAAATATAAATGAAAAACCAATTATATAACCTAAAATAGTTACATATTCAATCTATAAATGCATATAATATTTCTATCTATATCTATAAAGATATAAATTAAGCTTTAAGTCAATGGTTATTTATGGTCATGTTTCACAATTATAGGTGTTGAGTTCAATTTTTATGTATTGCAGTTTTAGCACGGTTAAATGAATGTGTGATGAAATATTATACCAATTGCGTAGAAAGTGATGAGTAAATACAATAAAATGATGTTAGTGTTGTAATTGAGATTTTTTATTATTATTCATAACAATTATAAATATAATTATTCTCTTCTCATCCTTAACCGCGCGATCCAATCAGTCGGTGAACCGTTTTCAAATTTTGTTGAATGAGGGGAGGTTTGTAAAAGTGAAACGACTTGAACCTGACTTAATACATTAAGTAGGAGCAAATAATTGCTTAAATTGCATTAGCCAACCTTTTACATTCACCGCACTTTTTGCTTTCAAATAGAAAGGCAGATTACTGGGAAAGGAAGTTTGATGATTTGAATTGCAGAAGCTCAAGAAATTAAGCAAAAGAGGAGTCGTCACATGTAGTAAGCCAACAACAAAATGGAGAGCTCGAGTAAACACTATATAATGCATAAGTTTTAGTTTCACAAGCAATATATAATGTATATGTTCTATTTAGTATTTCGGAAAATTAGTTTATGCGTAAAAAGGTTTTATATTATATTGATATTTGTTGAATTTGTCAATATACTTTATTTAGGAAAAAGAAGTTGATCAAAACGTGACCAAATGTGAAACAGATCTAGCACGAAGAAGATATGAGTTTAAAAGACAAAGAAGATTTGAGTTTAAGAGCACATCTAAAGGACTTCATACATTTTAAAGTAAGAAGAATCAATTTAAATTCTAATTTTATATAAAAAAATGGTGTATATGTTCCTTTTGATTAGTGTTCATGGAAACTAATTTACTTATAATAACTTTATATTGTCTTGACATATTCATGTTGAATTTGTTAATAGATTAGAGATCATGTATGTTTGATTGAATTGTAATATACAGTTAATACATGCTAAAGTATATATAAAGTAGACCTTTTGCCCATTTAATGCCTCATAAATTTCATCTCATTTTATTTTTACATTCCACTAGAAGTCAAATATTCTATTTTATCTCAATGATTTAGTGAAGGGACTTCATAAAACAATAAGTTGAAAGTTCAATTCTTCTTAGAAATAATTTGATTTTCGATATTTTTTCCTAAACATAAGGAGTTAATTAATCTTTTAAATCAGCCACTAAAATCTATAGTTCTTGACAATTATCTTAATAAGTAAACTTAAACGTAACATTAAAAAACCAAAAAAAGAAAACAAACTTAAAAAGCAAATACAAAATATTTATTGTCTTCTTCATACCTAAGTAAACAATGTGAAATTTCTACCAAAAAATAGACAATTTGAGGTGGTTTGGGAAATGCAATTGAAAAATTCAAATCACAATTAGAATATTTATTTTTATTTGTTTTATGGTCTTTTTCATGCCTAATTAAACAATTTCTTTTTTTACTACTCATAGTTGCATATATAAATCAAAATTTCTATATAACATAAAAATACATAATTAAATGTAAAACAATATATCAAAATTAAGACATTACAATTCCATATAAAAAGTTGTATCCACTTGAGTACCAAAACAAATATTGTATCCACCTTATCAGGATTAAATTACAAATTATTTTAATTTAATAATTTAACTAATCACTTAAAAATTAAAACATTGCTTACTTCATTCAAGTTAAAATAGACCAATATAATCTTCATAAAACTCTCAATCCATTACCAACATTCAAACTTAAACACCTAATTTTAATGCATATATTGAATTTATCATACTTATTGTAATGTTTTGTTTCCATAACTCTAAACAACTACTTTTCAATTTTGATGTTACAAACTCAATTTAGTTCTAAAACCCTACAATTATTTTTATGTAAATAAAAACAATTTATAAAACTAAAATCAACGAATAATCATCAACTATAAAATTCAATATAGGGAGAAAACCAAGTTAACGGAATATTATTTATTTGGCAGGATAAGTTTGTTGCAAACATTATCTTAGAAATGTAACTGATTTGAAATATGTGTTACATATTCCCCTATTAAATTGTTTGTAATAAATAATAATTAATGTGTCACTTAAGAACAAATATTATCAATAAAAGTATACATTTTGGAAGAAGTAATTAAGAAGAAGATTAGACCATGAAAAAGTTACCATCGAATTACAACATCAAGAAATTGAAAAGTTTATTATACTAATTGGTGATTGTAGCAGGAATCTGAACTACAAAGAGATTCGATGAAGAGGTGGTTGATTCTTGCGAAGAACGCTCTTGATGCCCTTGATTAGTGAATCTGCAATCAAGAACACAAAGCGGGAGGGCTTGATCTCCCCTAACGCCCCTCCAACGCTCAAGTCAGAAAAAAACTCTCAAAATTCTAATGGTGGCTGCCTAAAAGAAAAAGAACCTAGGAAGAAGAAGCTAGGTTTTAGGGTACTTATTACCTGGGCTTTTCTTGTAACCTTCTTAATGGCCCTATCACTTAACAGGCCAATTATTTGCCTCATAATCAATAAAGACCACGCAATTAATTATCTTTTATTTTCCATCCATAACTAATTGCCTTCTTTAATTGGGAAAATAATTATTTAAGATAATTGGGGAAAGATATAATTTCCCTCATCATTTTTCCCCTCGGGTCTTCAGAGCTATGGTGGGTCCGGTGAACCGAAAGTTAGACCAGACAAACTTTATTTCTAGCTTGAAAAGTCGAGAGCATCGCACGGCCTGTGCGGCAAAAACGTACGACCGTGCAGTCTTCGCTCCAATTATTTGGTTGAAAAGCCAAGAGCACCGCACGGCCTGTGCGGTAAAAACGCACGGCCGTGCGGTCTTCGCTTCAATTTTTTGGCTGAAAGGCCGAGAGCACCGCACATCCTGTGAGGTAAAAAATCACGGCCGTGCGGGCGGTGATTCCATTTCTCGAAAAAAAACCGAGAGCACCGCATGGCCCGTGCGGTCTTTGATACAATTTTTTGGCTGAAAAGCCGAGAGCACCACACGACCCGTGCGGTCGTCGAGTGAATTTTTTGGTTGAAAAGCCGAGAGCACCGCACAACCTATGCGGTAAAAATGCACGGCCGTGCGGGCGGTGATTGTATTTCTCGGAAAAAACCGAGAGCACCGCACGGCCTGTGCGGTAAAATGCACGGCCATGCGGTCACTATTTGCACTTATTGGCTGAAAAGCCGAGAGCACCGCACGAGCCGTGCGGTAAAATGCACGGTCGTGCGGTTGTTGTTTGATCATATGCGCTATTCGATTGGTGTTCACTCGAACATTGAGTTGTTAATCCGGAGTGGTCATGGGGATGCGGCACTTACCGACCCGCCATGGCCCACATCACGGCCTATTGAGCGGCACTCGCCGGCTCGGGCTAGTTGTAATCCAGGGTGGTCATAGGAGAATAACACTTACTGACTCGCTATGGCCCACCGACCAGCTTGTTTGAGCAGCACTCACCGGCTCGGGCTATTTGAGCGACACTTGTCGGCTCGACTTTATGGTTGGCCATGGAGGTCGTGGGAGTTCAGCGCTTACTGACTCGCCGAGACCCACGCTTGCTTCTTGTACTTAGGAGTTCCAACAAGTTGATCAAGCTAAATCAAAATGCATTGCAATTGCCAAATGACATGTTTCAACAAATCAATCAACATAAACTGTTTTCAAATACGAAAAGAAGTTTTGCTAGGGGGAAAACCCGGAGGCCTCGTTAAATCCTCTCCGCGGAAAAACCTCATGGGAAAAAAACCATATGAAGAGGGAAAAAAGTACCCCTCGCCTAGCGCCAGCTCATATGTAGAACTTCTTCAAATTGGAGGTGTTCTACCGTTGTCGGGGCTTGCTATCACTCGATATGACCCCTCCCAGTATGGACCTAGCTTGTCCTCCGTAGGGTCTTTAGTGTTGGTGAGGACCTTCCGGAGAACATAGTCGCCAACTTTAAAGCTACGCGGCTTCACGTGCTTGCCATGAGACCGCGCTATTTCTTGCTGGTAAGCAGCTATTCGGATGGCTGAAGCTTCACACCTCTCGTCTAGCAGGTCAAGGTTGGCCTCAATGGCTTGGTCGTTTCCTCCCTGCTCAAAGGTTGCGGTGCGAATTGTGGGTAACCCCATCTTCAGGGGATTGACCGCCTCCGTGCCAAAAGCCAAAACAAAAGGCGACTCGCCGGTGGATATCCTGGGTGTAGTGCGGTGCGCCCAGAGCACCGTCGGAATCTCTTTCGCCCATTGCTCCTTAGCTTGATCCAGCCTCTTCTTGATCCCATCAAGAATCGCCTTGTTAGTAGCCTCTGCCTGACCATTAGCCTGCGGGTAAGCTACGGATCAGTAGAAATTCTTAATTCCATACCCTGCACAAAAAGCCTTGAACGCGGCACTGCTGAACTGAGTGCCATTGTCAGAAATCAAAGAGTAAGAAATGCCAAAACGAGTAATAATGAATTCCCAAATAAACTTCTTGATGTCGTTGTCCCTTATGTTGGACAACGGCTTGGCCTCCACCCACTTGGTGAAGTAATCTGTGGCGGTGACCAAATAGCGCTTGTTGCCCGGTGCTCTGGGGAAAGGACCAACGATGTTGAGACCCCATTGGGCAAACAGCCATGGGCTTGTGAGAGGATGCAAGTCAACTGCTGGCTGATGTGTCAACTTGGCAAACTTCTGGCATTTTTCATATTTCTTGACATAGCAATCTGAGTCTTTTTGCATGTAAGGCCACCAGTAGCCTTGAGTTCTAGCCCTGAATGCCAGACTTCTTCATGCAGCGTGGACCCCACAGACTCCCTCATGGATCTCGAATAGCATGTTCTTGACCTTGGAAGGGGGCATGCACCTCAAATCGGGACCCGAAAGGATTTCCTGTAGAGAATTCCCTGCGGTGATATCCAGAAGCGCGCAGCCCATAGCTTAACTAGACGCGCCTCCTTCTTGTCAGTGGGCAGGATGTCTTGACTCAAATAATCAAATATGGGATCCATCCAACTGGGCTCAGTGTCAACTGGAGCTACCCTTTCAGCCTCGATACTCGGGATTTCTAGAATGTCAATGTGAACCCAAGCTCCCGCCTCACTGGTGCTTGTTGATGCCAAGATTGCCAGAGCATCTACAACCTCGTTCTGCTCACGTGGGATTTGATGGACCTTAAACTCGTAGAACCCTGCTAGCAAACTTCTTGTTTTCTCCAAATAGGCCAACATTCGGGACTACTTCGCCCCGTACTCGCCTATAACCTGATTCACTATGGGATATGAATATGAATAGACTACCACCTCCATGGATCCATTGTTTCTGGCAACAATCAAATCCAAGATCAACGCTTCATACTCTGCCTCATTGTTGGTTGTTGCGAAGCCAAGCTTGACGGATATCCTGATCACCTCCCTGGTTGGGGAAGTTAAGACCAAACCTGCCCCAACGCCCTTTCGGTTCCTAGCACCATCAATCTGCAGCTCCCATGTAGACTGCTCGCCTACACTCAGTGTCCAAGCCACCTTCAAGAGTTTTGGGGCTTCCTCAACAAACTCTGTAACAAAGTTTGTCATGACCTGGCCCTTGATCGTTGTTCTAGAGATGAACCATATCTCATATTGCCCCAACTCGACTGCCCAGCGTGCTACTCTGCCTAACAAATCTGAACTAGATAGCAAAGCTTTAAGAGGAAAAACCGTGATGACTGTGACTGGGTGAGCCTGAAAGTACTGATTCAACTTCCTGGAAGCAACTACCAAAGCGAGTAGAAGCTTTTCCATAGGGGTATACATGCTCTTTGCATCTAATAATGTTTTGCTGACATAATAGACTGGATGTTGAGTCTTACCAACCTCTTTGATTAGAACAACACTAAAAGTATTTTATGAAACTGCTAAATGGAGAAAAAGTTCCTCTCCCTCCACTGGAACTGCTAGAATAGGAGGTTGGTGCAGATAAGTCTTGAGCTCTGACAGTGATTGCTCACACTCGTCGTCCAACTGGAATATACGATCCCCTTTAGCAGCTTGAAAAAGGCACTACATCTGTCAGACGACCTGCTGATAAAATGATTCAGAGCCACCGCCATCCCTGTGAGTTTTTGCATGTCTTTCACATTGCGAGGACTCTAAATAGACTGAATAGCCTGAATCTAATCTGGACTAACTTCTATGCCTCTTCTAGTAACTAGGTGTCCTAGAAACTTGCTTGAGCTGACACTAAAGGCGCACTTGGACGCGTTCAGCTTCAAATCAGCTTGCTTCAAGATATCAAACACCTGCTGCAAATCCGTTAGGTGCTCACTCTACTGCTTGCTTTTGACTACCATGTCATCAATGTAAACCTCAACTGACTTACCAATCAAGTCCCCAAATAAGGAAACAACCATTCTCTGGAAAGTTGCCCCGACATTTTTCAAACCGAAGGGCATAACCTTATAGCAATAGATACCATGTGGCGTCATAAAGGCTGTCTTTTCCTGGTCATCCTCTTGCAATGGAATTTGATGATAACCCTTGTAAGCATCCAAGAAACTCATCCTTGCATGCCCAGTAGTTGAATCAACCAGCTGGTCAATCTTTGAGAGAGGGAACATATCCTTCGGGCAAGCCTTGTCCAAATCTATGAAGTCAACACACACGCGCCACTCGCCATTTTTCTTCTTGACCACTACGGTATTGGCGACTCACGTTGGATATTGGACTTCTCTGATTGCCCATGCCTCTAACAATTTTTACACCTCCTTCAAAACTGCATTGGTGTGTTGCACTGAGGATCTACGAGCTCTCTGAACAACATGCTTGACGTTCTTATCAACATTCAGGCAATGGCATAAAATTGTCGGGATCAAGCCTGGCATCTCGTAAGGGGTCCAAGCAAAGACCTCGCGATTTCTTCTTAGGAGTCCAAACAAAGACTCCAACTCACCTCCTGAAATGTTAGCTCCCACTAAAAAAATACTTGTCGGGTTCAGAGGGACTTACATTATTTTTTTGCAGGGCTTCGACCGACTTCTTTGTAGGAGATGTCCCCACCTCGTCCAGCACATGAAGAGAAACTTGGACCATGTTAACGCTGCTCGCTTTCACTCCCAAGAAATGACGAGCTGCTCCTTGATCTCCTTTTACACGCACCACGCCCCTTTGTATGGGAAAACAATTAGCTGGTGCAAGGTAGAGTGCACGACCCGCATCTAATGCAGCCACGAACGCCCCAAGATGGCGTTGTAGGAGGATGGGACATTGACGACCAGAAACTCTATCTCAACCGCCTTGCTCCCAATCGTGACTGCCTCACGCAGCATACCGAGTGGCCACACGGGGATAGAACCAAGACCCATCAATTGAGTAGAGATAAGGATTAGATCTTCTTGTTTTCTTCCCAACTTCTTAAACAAATCAAAGAACATCAGATCCACAGAGCTGCCAGAATCAACAAGAATTCCGCATACCTTGCAAGTTCCCATGTCGACGGTGAGAACCAGTGAATCATTGTGAGGGTGCTGAAGCTCGAGCAAATCATCATCTGAAAAGGTGAGTAGTTGTGTTGCTTTAACTTTTGGCTTCTTTGCATGTGCATTATCGCTCTTCATGACCTCTAATGCATGACAACGCTTTCTGTAATCATGTCTAGAGCGTATAGTCTACTTGACTTCGACTCTATCATGTGTGTCACCTTCCTCTAAGCATCTTTGCTTTCTTCTGGCTGATCATCTAGAAGGTTTTTCTTTGCCTGATCACCACCTGAACTCGAGCCATAATCAATGAAATCGTTCAATAGACCTTGAGATGCCCATTTCTCAAGCGTTGCTCTAAACATGTTGCACTCCATGTGAGGACGTCCTGGCGGCCCTCCACCGCCTTAGGCTGGTGTCATGGCGGTTCCCACCCGGAACCCTAATCTTGTTCCGCCCTTGTCGCATCCAGATCAGTCTGACGCGCTACGTCATATGCGCTTGTAGTGCATCTTGCGTTCACCGTCTTCGCCTCTTCCCACAGACGACGCCAAATTATAGTAGCGGGAATCTGAACTACAAAGAGATTCGATGAAGAGGCAGCTGATTCTTGTGAAGAACGCTCCTAATGCCCTTGATTAGTGAATGTGCAATCTGTAAGGCCCACATCCTTAGAAACGCTATCCCCATGCCAACCGGGAACTTCCTAGGAGGTCACCCATCCCAGGACTACTCCCGCCCTAGCACGCTTAACTTCCTAGTTCTTTGTCCTCACTTGAACCAGGAAAAGGAAGAGCTCTTGTTGACATGGGTAGCATCCTAATCCTTATAAATGATTACAAATCCGGGGTATTACAATCACCCCCACTTAAACCCTTGACGACCTCGTCAAAGCCCGTCAAGTCCCAAAGACCACCCTCTGGGTCGAGCGACTTCCATCCAAGACAAGCCCACTCGTAACCCAGAGTCGGCTCTGATACCATTTGTAAGGCCCACAACCTTAGAAACGCTATCCCCATGCCAACCGAGAACTTCCCAGGAGGTCACCCATCCCAGGACTACTCCCGCCCTAGCACGCTTAACTTCCTAGTTCTTTGTCCTCACTTGAACCAGAAAAAGAAAGAGCTCTTGTTGACATGGGTAGCATTCTAATCCTTATAAAGGATTACAAATCCGGGGTATTACACAATCAAGAACACAAAACGGGAGGGTTGGATCTCCCCAAACGCCCCTCCGACGCTCAAGCCAGACAAAAGCTCTCAAACTTCTAATGGTGGCTGTCCAAAAGAAAAATAACATAGAAAGAAGGAAGAAGAAGCTAGGTTTTAGGGTAATTATTACCTGAGCTTTCCTTGTAACTTTCTTAATGAGCCTATCACTTAACATGCCCATTAATTGCCTCATAATCAATAAAGGCTGCGCAATTAATTATTTTTTATTTCCCATCCATAATTAATTGCCTTCTTTAATTGGGAAAATAACTAATTAAGATAATTGGGGAAATATTTCCCTCATTAGTGATATAATTATATCAATGATAATTATGTCAACCTTAGTAATGTTCAGGTCATTCAAACTCACTTGAACATCAACTTTGACGGGAAAAATATATTTGAAAATGCTTGCATGGTCGTTCGAACTCACTTGCACATAACTTTAATAAGGAAATTTATTCATTTTTTAAAGAAATGAACTCGTTTAAGATATTAGATTAAAACATTATTTCAATTTATAGTCATATATTTTGTTGGGACCGTTACATCTTCATTACATGTTTCCAATGTCAAATAATCACATTTAAATTATAAATCGTAACTTCTTCTTTTCATATTTCAAACTCCTAATTAATTAGAGGTTGTTTTAGTGTAGATAACAAATGGATGTGACCATAAAGAGAAATTTTACCTCTATATAAAGGTCATACGGATACAAGACATCCTTTCCAAATAACAAAAGATCTCAATCCACATCTCCATTTTCTTATGATTTTCTTACACTTTATTCATATTATTGCTTGGATTAGATTTTTTATGGTTAGTTTAATGATATCTATTTTATGAGTTGTAATTGACATTTTGTATGTTTTGTTGTTCCACGTTTTATGAGTTGGAATTTGAATTGATATATGTGTATTTTGTGTTGATAGTTTGTTCAATGGCAAGTATAATCTCAATCTCTTGAGCACAATATCACAATCCTCCTGGACTATTAATGCTCATTCACATGAGTCGAATTGAAAGCTTAAGCTATTTTATTAGCTTTGTTCTTTTTTTGGAACACTTTTCCTATAAATTTTTTATCTTCAAGCCACAGTGAGAATATTTAATTATTATTTTTTTTTAATTTTTTGTATAATAATAACTAAGCCAGTTATTACTGCTCTTTAACAACTTTAAAACTAAAAATATACATTTGTCAAATGTAGATTTTTGGGTGGTTTTGCATTCCCTGAGGTCATTTCCTACCGGTATCACAAAGTTGTATATGTAATCAATTGGTAAACTTCCCTGAGGTCATTCCCTAGACTGGCAGGGTATTCAGACTAGGAAGTAGAACTTAGTTGAGTGGTGGGATTGGTTTGCAGCTTGTGATAAGAGGGAGAATAATATCTACTTGTCTAAGCTTTTATCTCTCATGACTGTTGTGTACTTCACCTGGCAGCTGAGAAATGAGGTGATCTTTAGAGGAGCTAAGTGATGCGAACAACCCCTGAAGTGTTGTCTGCAACGCAGGATCTTGGATTCCTCAAGCTTGAAGTCGAATTCTTCTCTTCCGTAGCCAAAGTGATGGCTTTCCTAGGGTTAAAGAGATAACCCTCAAATGCGTCAAAGAGATGACGGAGAGATCAAAGAGAGACGATGTAGAATTGCTCGAAGCGACGAGCTACGAGATAGACGATCCGTGGGATCGAAGATTTGACGTTAGAACTCAAGGGAAGGAGCGTACTCAACTTTACTACTCAAATTCAACGTAAAAGAATACAAACTAGGGTTTCAAGTCTTAAATAGTGCCAAAAGAAATAACATAAAATAATAATAAAAATTGTTGAGCAAAACGACGAAGATTGAATTCGCTGGCGCAGACCGAAAGTGGGAAAAGCGGCAGTCGCCGTAATTAAACGGCGGTCGCTGCCATTTTCCGTAGGCAACTTCCTTGCGGAGTCTAAAACGGCGGTCGTCGTAAGGTTGGCGGCGGTCGCCGCCATTTGCCATAGGCAAATTCCCGGACTCTTCAAAAACGGCGGTCGCCGTAAGTTTGGCGGCGGTCGCCGTAAGTTTGGCGGCGGTCGCCGCCCCTCTGCTTCTGCGAACTCGTCGTCTTCGTCATTTTGGTCGGGTCGGTTAGGACGAAACCTCACCTAAGCCTTCATAGGTCATGAGGAGAACCCATTTAGGACTAGATGAACCCGCGTCACTTGCGTACGCCCGCGAGACTAAGGATTGTGTGGCTCGTTCCATTGCTCTTGCGCGGGCTCTTATCATCGGACCATTCGAGCACACCTTCATTGCGTCCTCTTCATCCTTCGCCGTCATTGAGGGGGTCATGGAGCTATCAATCTCCCCTTCTTGGCTGCGAAGCGTCCCCGCTTCATCGTCGTCGTCAAAATCAGGCGGCGTGTAAGGAGCAAGGTCAGCGACGTTGAAAGTCGGATGTGCGCCATAGTCATCGGGTAACTCCAAGCGGTAGGCGTTGGCCCCAAGGCATTGTAGTACCTGGAAAGGACCATCACCTCTCGTGTCCAGCTTGTGGCGTCGCTTCAATGGAAAGCGTTCCTTGCATAAGTGCAGCCATACCAAGTCTCCGGGTTCATATGTAACCGGGCGGCGGTTTTTGTTGCGTTGAGCGGCTACTTGCTCGGACCTCCGCTCCAGTTGTTGCCTCGTCCTCTCATGCAAAGTCTTGACCTGGTCCGCACGCTCCACTCCCTTGAGGCTTTCCTTGTCCTTCATTGGCCATGGAACGAGATCCAGAGGGGTGAGCGGGTTAAGGCCGTAGACAACCTGGAAGGGAGTCTTCTGCGTAGCCGAGTGCATTGACCCGTTATAAGAAAATTCAACAAACGGCAAGCAATCTTCCCACTTGCAGAGGTTAGACTTTAACATAGTACGCAATACAGCACCCAAAGTCCTATTAGTAACCTCCGTTTGGCCATCAGTCTGGGGGTGATAGCTAGTAGAGAACAACAACTTAGTCCCCAGTTTGGCCCATAAAGATTTCCAGAAATAACTCACAAATTTAGCATCACGATCTGACACTATACTTCGAGGGATACCATGCAGCTTAACAACATGCTCAAAAAATAAGGAAGCGATCTCGGAAGCATTGTTAGTAGTCTTGCATGCAATGAAGTGAGCCATCTTAGAAAACCTATCAACCACTACAAATATCGAGTCCCTCTCCTTCTTAGACATGGGCAAACCAGTGATAAAATCCATACTTATATCTTCCCAAGGAACATCCGGGATAGGCAAAGGGGTATACAATCCTTGGGGACTCGATCTAGACTTAGCATGCACACAAGTAACACAAGCCTTGTAAAAACATGTAACATGATGCAACATTTTAGGCCAATAGAAATGTTCCTTTAATGCAGCCAACGTCTTAGGAATACCAAAATGACCTCTACCCTCATGAGCTTCCTGAATGAGCAACCTACGTATAGACGTCTTTGGGATACAAAGTTTCCCGGCCTTAAATAGGTAACCATTCTCAACATAGAATCCATTAGACTCTCCTTTTTCCATGCAAGTTGTAAAAATGGTAGCAAAATCATCATCATGCATATACACATCTTTAATCAAGGAGAAACCTAAGATAGAAGCATCAAGGTGGGTAAGTAAGACATACTTGCGAGAAAGTGCATCAGCAACCACATTCTCCTTACCTTTCTTGTATTTGACCACATAGGGGAAGGTCTCCATGAACTCTACCCATCGTGTGTGGCGCCGGTTGAGGTTGTACTGGCTCTTCAAGTACTTCAACGCCTCATGGTCCGAGTGAATGACAAACTCCTTAGGCCAGAGGTAGTGCTGCCAAGTCTTCAACACCTGAATAAGAGCATAGATCTCCTTGTCATACGTGGGGTAGTTGAGATGGGCGCCGGAGAGCTTTTCGCTAAAGTAAGCGATGGGACGCCTATCTTGCAGCAAAACCCCTCCAATTCCATGATGAGAAGCGTCACACTCCACCTCAAAGGTCTTGGAGAAGTCCGGTAATTTCAGCAAAGGAGCGTTGCACAAGCGGGCCTTCAAGGTGATGAAGGCACTCTCATGTGCGGTCGTCCACTCAATAGACACAGCTTTCTTTGTAAGCTCATGCAACGGGGCTGCAATGGTGGAGAAGTCACGCACAAAGCGGCGGTAGAAGCCAACCAAGCCCAGGAAAGACCGAACCATGGTTGGTGTCGTGGGCCATGGACATTATTTGATGGCACAAACCTTCTCTTGGTCAACTTTCAGCCCATCCTTGCACACAACAAAACCAAGAAAAATAGTGGAATCCGAGCAAAAAGAACATTTACCCATGTTAGCATAAAGTTTCTTATGTCTAAGACACTCCAATACCTTCCTAAGATGCTCACATGCTCATCTAAAGACCTGCTGTAAACAAGGATATCATCGAAGTAGACAACTACAAATTTTCTCAAGTAAGCCCTTAAAACATGATTCATCAATCGTATAAAAGTGCTAGGGGCATTGGTCAAACCAAAGGGCATAGCTAACCACTCATAAAGGTCATACTTAGTCTTAAAAGCAGTTTTCCACTCATCACCCTCATGCATCCTAATTTGATGATACCCACTCTTAAGATCAATTTTTGAAAATAAGGTAGCACCATGCAACTCATCAAGCATATCATCAAGTCTAGGAATAGGGTGTCGATACTTCACCGTAATTTGGTTGATCGCCCGACAATCAACACACATGCGCCAACTACCATCCTTCGTGGGCACGAGAATGACCGGTACAACGCAGGGACTTAAGCTCTCTCGGACGTGGCCCTTGTCCATCAACTCTTGTACATGGCGCTACAGTTCCTTGGTTTCTTCCGGGCTCGCACGGTATGTAGCGCGGTTAGGAAGAGAGGTGCCTGGGACAAAGTCGATTTGATGCTCAATTCCACAAATAGGTGGTAATCCTTCGGGCAGCTCCTCGGGCATCACATCCGCAAATTCCTGTAAAAGGGAAGACACTGCATGGGGTAAATCAACAATGTCTTTAACATTTAATAGACACGCGAAAGGAACAAGTAAAAAGCAAGGAAGTCTTCCCTGAATGATTGGGGAGACATCCCGAGACCGAGCCAATAGAAGCCGGTTTTCACACGAGCCTTGAATGCCAGCTGTGGGCGGCTTAGGGGGCTGTTTGGGTGCCGTTTTCTGGGGTGTCTCACGACTAGCTTCTTGGGCCTTGGCTTGTTCAAGGGCCTTGACGCGGTTCCTTTCCACGTGATCCTGCAAAATCTCCTGAGGGCTCATAGGTAGCAATGTCACCTTTCTTCCATTGTGCATAAAGACATAGTTATTGAGAAACCCATCATGAAGAGCTCGCTTGTCAAATTGCCAAGGTCGCCCTAAGAGAAGATGGGTGGCATCCATGGGGACTACGTCACAAAGCACTGAATCCTTATAATGGCCAATGCTGAAATTGATGGTGCATTGTCGCTTCACAACATTAGAGTCATCACCCTCGGAGATCCATTGTAGGCTATAGGGTTGGGGGTGTGGAATTGTGTCGAACTTGAAGTGCTTGATCACCTTTTCGTTGATGATATTGCAACAACTTCCATCATCTATAATGACACTCAAAGAAGCACCCTGGACCGCACATTTAGTATGAAATAAATTTTCACGTTGGTCAAGTAAGTTACCTTCTTTGGCGGTAAGAACACGGCGAGTAACCAGGCTAAGGGGCACGTGGCCTTGATCATCCATGGGGCTGCAAATGTAACCATCCAACTTTTCCCCCTCCTCATCCTGTCCATACGAATCAAATACTGGAGCGTCGTCCAGGGTGTCCTCGTCAAAGGACTCGTATCCTGAGAGGTGTGAGAAGAGGACTCGCTTGTTGTTGGGGCAGTCCTGTTGTATGTGGCCATGCCCTTGGCACTTATAACAGACCTTGTCGCGCGCCCATTCATCGGAAGAAGGCGCTCGCCACTGTGGAGGCTCGTTGACGCGCGCCGGGGTATGGCTCGGCCGATTGGCCGGCGCCGGCGGTGTAGTCGCGGGAGCGGACTGCGAAGAGGAGCGCACATGAGAAGGAAATGAACCAGATGTGGTGGATGGGACACACCTTAGATTCGTGCGGGACCAAGACACTCTCTTAGCCGCTTGAGCTTGCGACCATATCTCTTGTGCCGTGTGAGCGCACTTTTGGAGGTCCTGAATGTTAAGCACCCGAAGTTGGTTGCGAATGAGCTCATGTAGGCCACGAAGGAACATACTCCGAAAGTCCTCGTCAGTGTGATGGATACCTGCCTTATGGGACAACTCTTCAAGTTCAGCATAAAAGTCAAGGGGAGAACGGTCACCTTGGGCCGCTAGTTGTATCTTGAGGCGCATTTCGGAAGTAAAGTCCTCGGGGACATACTTCTTCTGCATGTTCCGCATAAGATGGCGCCAGGAAGTGATTGGACGCTCGCGGTGATGCGCACGGTCAGCGCAAAAGCGATGCCACCAAGCCTTGGCAGCGTCGTCGAAGTGTAAAGCGGCGGTAGCAACCCGTTCTTCGTCCGGGTATTGGTAATGATTCAACACATACTCCATGGACTGCTGCCAATCAAGAAACTTAAGGGGGTCAAATTCACCACAAAAGTTTGGGAGTTTTACCTTAATGTCGGGGCGACGTGGTCCATGGCGCCCGGGGCTCGGGCGACGCCGTTCCGGTGTGCGGCGGCGGTAGCCATGGCGTGTAGGATGCATCTCCCCATGGCGCTCCAACTCATATGCCTCATCATCAACAAATCTATCCCGGGAGTGGTCCGAGGCACGGTCAACGTCGTCATCAAGCTCGGACTCGGAATCGTCATACCGCGTATGTTCTCGGCCTCGGGCCCGACGGTCCTTGGTGTTGACATAAGGTAGGGGATCCCTGGAGACGCACACAATACGACGGGAGCGATCCAAAGTGTAATCCTCATCTCGAGAAGCAAAGGTGGGATGATATCGTCTGCATGAATCGCCACGCTTAGGGTGGTAGCCTTCAATTTGAGAGCGAAGGCGATCTTGTGGAGTAGACAAGACGCCCTTACCCCGGTCCAGTGGTTGGTTTGATGGGGCCGTAGGGTTCAACAGGGGGTCAACCGTGGGCAAATTCATGTTACTCATGGCCCGACGGAGGTGCGCAAGCTCATCAGCCTGCTTGGCCAGGAGGCGGTCTTTCTCGTCATTCGAAGCTTGAAGGTGGTCAATGTGCTCATAGGCGGAGTCCATGTGGTCGGGGTTGTGGTTGTCCGGAAAAGGAGAACGGCTTGTCGTAGGGACATCCATCGTACCTATACGAAGCATAAAACACAAGGAGTAAGGCGCACCAAGCAAAAGAACAAGTCCAAGCCAAGTCCTTGTCTCAAAAAGTGACCCAAGAAATTTTCCGCTGGGCGTACTAATTTGGGTTGCTCGTGAGGAGGGAGAGGCTTGAACGTAAGGCAACAAAGAAAGAACTAGCAAATCATGTCCCCAAACAACACACAAAATTTCCAAGTGCAAGAAGATCAAATCAAGTATCTTAGAATTAATCACAAGAGAGTTGAAATTTTTTTCTTTGCCCTTTTTAATGAGAGTTGCATAGAGACATGAAAGAAGAGAAGATGGAGTATGACCGTATGGTGCGTTCTCTTGCCTATTCTTTGTATCTTTTGTTTTTGAGGCTTTCGTCTTCCCAAACCTTTTTGTTTTTTGTTTGATGGAAGGTGAGAATAGTATGTTTGTTTTTGTTTATACGGTCACACTTTGTTTTGGTTTTGAATTGATATGATTGCGAATCAAGCAAGAAAGAACCACACAAGCAAGTGCAGGAAAAGAAAGAAGAGACAAAGCAACTATGAGGGAATAAAATCTAACAACTAATCTAGCAATTAATCCAAAGATGAAGCAAAACTTGATCAACCAGGAACAAGGAAATCAAACATGCAATTAAGGAAACAAGAATTGCTAGAGGGTAGATTTTAGGGTTGTGGAACAAGGAACAAAAACCTAAGAGAATTAGGGTTCAGCCGTGAGGGTGGGAGAGGGCGGCGGACGGTGGTGATGGTGGCGAACGGTGGTGGTGGTGATTCCGGCGATTGGAGAGAAACAAAATTGCTAGGGTTTGCAAGCGGAAAATTTTAAGAATCACAATAAGAGAGAAGAATAAACTTAGCTTGGAAATGGCTCTGATGCCAGTTGATGCGAACAAACCCTGAAGTGTTGTCTGCAACGCAAGATCTTGGATTCCTCAAGCTTGAAGTCAAATTCTTCTCTTCCGTAGCCAAAGTGATGGCTTTCCTAGGGTTAAAGAGATAACCCTCAAATGCGTCAAAGAGATGACGGAGAGATCAAAGAGATGATCTTGAAACACCGAAGAGACGATGTAGAATTGCTCGAAGCGACGAGCTACGGGATAGACGATCCGTGGGATCGAAGAGTTGACGTTAGAACTCAAGGGAAGGAACGTACTCAACTTTACTACTCAAATTCAACGTAAAAGAATACAAACTAGGGTTTCAAGTCTTAAATAGTGCCAAAAGAAATAACATAAAATAATAATAAAAATTGTTCAGCAAAACAACGAAGATTGAATTCTCTGGCGCGGACCGAAAGTGGGAAAAGCGGCGGTCGCCGTAATTAAACGGCGGTCGCTGCCATTTGCCGTAGGCAACTTCCTTGCGGAGTCTAAAATGGTGGTCGCCGTAAGGTTGGCGGCGGTCGCCGCCATTTGCCGTAGGCAAATTCCCGGACTCTTCAAAAACGACGGTCGCCGTAAGTTTGGCGGCAGTCGCTGCCCCTCTGCTTCCGCGAACTCGTCGTCTTCGTCTTTTTGGTCGGGTCGGTTAGGACGAAACCTCACCTAAGCCTTCATAGGTCACGAGGAGAACCCATTTAGGACTAGATGAACCCGCGTCACTTGCGTATGCCCGCGAGACTAAGGATTGTGTGGCTCATTCCATTGCTCTTGCACGGGCTCTTGTCATCGGACCACTCGAGCGCACCTTCATTGCGTCCTCTTCATCCTTCGCCGTCATTGAGGGTGTCATGGAGCTATCACTAAGGTGGATGAGGCAGTTGTAGTTGCTAAGATCATTGAAGCTTGTAAGTTTAGAATTTTTCATAAGTTGTCTTTGAGTGGTAGGAGAGGTAGAGCTATGAGGAGAAGGCTTGGCCTTTGATTGATTGGTTTTGTCTTGTAATAGCAGTAGCTTTCTCTTGTGGGGGACTGGTTGTAGGGAGTGGTTTGTGAGAGATCTCGTGTAATTCTTTTGGCTCTTTGCTCGTTTGTTCAATGAAATTTCTTAACATTTGGCTAAAAAAGAGCAATATGTTTTTATTCTTAAATGAGAAAGTTTTAACCGATCGCTGAATTATTTACATGGCTATATGCAATAACTATAATTAATTTACTAAAGTGACATAAATAATTGAGATCATAAGTATATATATGATTATCGTGGTCGATGGTATTGTCCACTATAAATGAAGGCTTTTTTTTACAATATATGTACTATTAAAAAGTTAAGTTTAACTTATATTATAATATTATTTAATTATCTAACATTTGGATGCAAAATAAGAGATTCATTGAATAATAGCTTAAACAATAAACATTTTTGCTTGCTATATGTTTACTAAATACTCCATAGGAGTACAAGTTTGTATTCGTATATATACATAATTGATCATCAATGATTGTTTTAATATCCTCTATCTTTGTGATTCATTTGTTACTTTTGAAACATGTAACCCCTTTTAATAAATAGATATAAGTAATATTAACTATGATCGTAACTTCTTAACAACATTCTATATATCAATTAATTGTCATATAACTTAATCATTCGATAACCCTTTCAAATGCATATTCATATCTAAAAAAAATTATTTTGTAAATGGTGTGAATAATATGAAGACATACAAAATCAAATATAATATATCATGACCTACTAAAGCTTATTACCATGTACAATCATGGTGATACAATGCTATCATGAGCAAATAAATTTCTTAGTTTCATGCGATATTTGAGATCGATCTAAGAGTTGCAGATAAGATGTTTGATCTACTTAAAACCGTTTTAAATATGGTGATTGACAAAATAAGAAGGCAACATATTCTAAATTGTTATTTATTCTCTACAATAGTAAGTGTGACTTTGTCCATAAAAATAACAAATTCTCCAGCTTAGCTTGGTGAACAAAAGTGAGTTGTTATTTGTGTACTTGCCATACTAAAATGTCCAAATTTATGTGAATGTTTGTGTTGTACTAGAGGGCATACCCGTGCGTAGCACGAGTATGCCCTCTAGTACAAATCTATTTGGTACATAAATGGCAATCACCACTTTGCCATAATTTGTTTTACAAGGCAAACATCAGGCTCTCTTTAGGTAAAACACATGCCTAAATCATCACAACGGATAATTTTTACAAATGACCTCACTTGTCGAGTTCAAACTTAAGAACTCGTGTCTAATAGAATACATATCAAAGTTTGAGGAGTCCACCATTGCAAATCTTCGGAAGAAGTTCCGGACTGATGTAGAACCGATGTCATGAGTGGCTACGTAGTATGTAGCCTTGTTGGAGTACCTATAATAGTGGAAAACTATGACAAAATCAAAATGATACAATAGAGATGTCTAGTATGATTATTCTTATTTCCCATGGTATTTTCCAAATCATGTAATTGTATTAATGACTGTCAAATTATCACATTCTACTACTTATTACGAATATTAAGGACATCACTTTACGAATGGCCTCTAAAGTTGCATGTGCTTCAGTTTGTAAAATGGACATATTTCGAATTTATTTCCTGCCTACATGTATTGCCTTTCCTTGGTGATCTAGAAGAATGAAATCAATATGAGATGTGTCATTAATATGTTTTTATCCATCAAAGTTCAGTTTTACCCAATATGAAGGTGGGTTCTTCCAAGATTTGTTGGTCATAAGATTTCTTTTATTTTTCCTAGATACAGTTGTAGAAGAACTCGGATTTGCATTTTTCCAATTTTGGAACTGAAGGACGACAAGGTCAAAAGGTTTGGAAGGTCGTTGTCCATTATAATTGTGAAAAATAATATAATTTTGATGTTTCCATGTTGGCCACCATAGGAAATATATAAGTTCTAGAGAAGTATTAGAAGTTTTGAAATAATGAAGATTTGTACAAAAGTCCGAGGTCTGTTGAAACAGGAAGTTGCATCCAGTTTTTACCCCGATCTCATGTATCATATGTTTATAGTGAAGGGACATGTGAAAAAAGGTGACTTATATCTTCATCTTTTGAGTTACATAAGCTACATTGGTAGGGAACTCTAGAGTACTGACGATTAAGGCGCTCTGTTGTAGGGAGAGAATCAATACATTCCACAAGAAATGTTGTAACGTTGGAGGAACTTTAAAATTCCAATTCCATGAAGGTGAGTAGTATGTTGGATATCTATTGGGTTGTGCGTTAATGTACGAGCTGACTTAATTGAGAAATTACCATCGGAAGACAACTTCCAGATAAGACGGTCATCAATAAGGGTGCTTGGAATATGAAGTTTTACATTTTTATCAACCAAATAGGAGGGAAGAATGCTTCACAAATGAAGGATATCCCATTTACGGCCTGGTGTACTGAATTGAGAAACTCTTAGTGTAACACCCCCGACTTACGTCGGTAGTGCCACACACTAGTGACCTCAAACTGTAAAGTCCAAAGCCACCCAAGGCTTTAATCGGAACAATTTTAAATAAATGAACATTAAATAATAAAGAGTAAATAGCAGAAGACTTTGTATACAGAAACCCAATCTTTTATTAAAATTCCTCTTGTAAATTGAGAAGGATAGTTTTACAAACGATATTGAAATTACATGAATAATTTAATTACAACTTACATTTATTTGGGAAGATTAATCAACAGTAGACAACTTTCAAGATAATATTATTTTAAATCTTCAATCTTCGACTGCAAGCCTTCGTCTTCGAATTGTTACTTTAAGGCGTCGGGACCAACCACTAATGTGTCGTATAGGACGGATGACACCAGCCAACCATGCAAGGAAAGAGAAAGGTTGGTCAGTCTAATGAAAGACTACACGAGGGCTCAAACAGAATGGTTCTTGTGATTGTATTCGGTTACTATCATTGTCTCTCAAATAAAAACCGATAGACGATATATAACCCAGATACTCTCACTGAAACGAAAGAAAAGGAATGCAATAAGAGAAGACTCTAAAGGAAAAGAGTCTTATAGGAATACTTATGTTTGTTTGGAAACATTATATTTCACACAAAGTGATGAGAAGTAGGATCATTGTATGCTCAGTATCAAGGAAGTTTCGGCCTTCAATCGATCACAAAACAACAAAGACGATCGGTGCTTGAAAATGATGATTTCGGGGCTTTTTTTGGTTGGATCTTAGATCCCTTTTTTTAAGGGTTTCTTTGCTGGAAATTGAAAGTGATAAGTGGACAAGGATATTGTGGATATGACTCACCACTCAAGCCTTGAACAAGGATAAACAAATTAGAGATATGACTCACTCAAAGAAGCTTATCCATGCTCGATATTATGCACGAGCACACTCGATCTTACTCACGAGCAAACAAGAAGAATTGGAGACATTCTCTTGACAAAACACTCAATTTAAGGCTTGATTCAATTCATATTAGACGTGCCTATAATGGTAGAGAACATAAGGTATAAATAGGAGACAATAAAGAAACTAGAAACTCTTCACATAGCCTTGTCTTGATTCCTTGAGGAGAGAAAGAGTTTGCAGCCCATTTATTGTATTTAGGAGAGAGATTAGTCCCTTCATTTCATGCATAAAATGCACTTATTAAATGATCAATATCATCTATATTTAATGGCCTCACGTTGGTGCTCCTTGGTCTTCTTCGGCATTGAATTAGATGACACAATTTCTGGCAAGAGTTGGACTGTCGGCAGAGACTGGGCTTTATGGGCCTGTTCGGGGCTGATTTCATAGAAGCAATTGTCATAAGAGTTGTATCCATTTCTCTTAGCTTTCCAATGACTACTCATGGACCTCCATTGGACATTCATAGCTCCCAATATAGCCAAAATACTGAGGAGGTGTCGGAGGGACAGATTCAGCGATTTTGTCACCATCCAACATCTGAGCACTTCTTTTGATTCATGTTTTTGCTGTTCTTGAAATATAATTCCACCCATATTCATATCACAAAGTTTGAAAACGACCTTGACTATTTGGGTCATCGACCAACCTAACCGCATAATGCGAATCCATAATGGAAAGATGACTTACTTTAATACAAGAGTCTGGGCGAGTTCCACATTATACTTCTCGCCCGAGGGTATATTAGTTATGTACAACAAGGCACTTATCTTATTTAATTTCAAAACGTGCATTTACGTTGAAGCTTTTAATTTCCACAACAGATCTCGCAATGAGATATAGGATGGGAATAAATCCCGAAGATTGGCACTAGCTAAGTGCATCACCACCTATATTCGGATAGGGGTAGGTCATGACCAAAAGTGTTAGGCCATTTAACCACCTAACACAAAGTTATAAAGAAACGACTAAACCTCGCAAGGAAATAGCGTTCCTATGAATACTTGTGCTAAACTAGCATTTATATGTCCACACCAATACACAACAAATTCACACCAAGTATATCTAGCACCCTATAATATATATATATATATATATAAGGGTCGTAGCTAGCATATTATACAACCTAATAATAAGGTTCAATTAATCACACCATATATTCACACAAGTTCCCAAACAAGAAAAGAATTATTTATTCCAACTTAATAGCACAACCGATTCATTGACAAATAAGATGAAAATGGAATAAATATGCAAGAGCGAACCGCCACTTGCCTTGAATCACGGAGATATGAGCGGTATCACGGGGATGGTTGTTTCCGAGTAGCAACTTGAATCCCTGTTCTATTTCTGTTCCAGAAGCAAATCCGAGACGTACCCAAATCACACAAAAATTAATTATAATTAGATAATTTATTTAATACAGAAATTTGAAGGGTATATGTCTCAAGATTTAAATTGAATTAATCTATCTCCAATTAATTCAATTTTCAAGGCTTAATCGGTAGGACAATTATCTATACAATTAAAAATCAATTAATCGTATATTCTAAATAATTTTTTTATAACTAAATAAATATCATAACTTATTTATAAGTCCGAAAATTTTACTCCAAAATATTATCCAAATGAAAAGTTAATACTTTAACCATTCATAGTCTAAGATAATACCCAAAGTAATTTTAATAAATTAAAATTTAATTTTATTAAAATCAGATTAATTCCATCTTATTATTCAGTAATTAAGATTAATTTATTTAACCTTAATTAAGCCATATAATAATAAAATAAAACTGAAAATCGGTCACAATATCCGAAAATACCAAAAATGGCTCGTCGGTGGTGCAACTTGCGGTTTCCGGCGAATGCGGTGGCCGGAGGCGGCTTATCGGTGGCGGGGCCTTAGGGTTTTGGAAGTAGACTTCCAGGTGGACCTAATGGTGGAGACAATTGCGGGAATGGAGCTCCCGTGTGGCGGAAATCGATCCCGCAACAGAGGGCTGCGATTTTCTAGGGTTCTTGACTTTGATGATTTAATTGGGTGCCGAAACCTCAACGATTGGAGTATTTTAATAGATTTTTTATATGTCTCGGAGAGAGTTTCGATTCCATATAAAATTTGAAAGGAAACGATCTCGGATTGACCTCTATTTCTCAAAGTTTCCAAAACGTATAAGAACTTGCCTTATATGATGAAATTCGATCTTGTTTTTGATTGTTTCCTTTCGATTCTGCCGGTATAATGTGAGTATGGACCTATACTAAAAATCCCATGAGAGACTTCGTTGAATAGAGCCCGAATCGAGGCTTGAAATGGCCAAAAACCGCCATTGATGTCCATGGGAGGAGCTCGGCTGGCACTTGTTGAAGAAGGTGAACAGTGTTTTCAGCATATTTGCAGTTTTGCCTCAACTTTTCAAGTTGGGGCAAAAATGCCCTTTAATTATTTTTGAAAAATTATAAAAATTACTCAAACTTTCCCAAACTTAATTATTTTATTATTTCTATGTTTCTACTATTTTTTTAGCCCAACATTAATATTTATAAAAATTAACTTAGGCTAAAATAAGCTTAAGTTACAATTCCTATGGCTTTAACCATATTTAAATCCTTTAACAAAAAATGTTAAACTTCATCTAAATATTCTAGGTTAAATTTTATATGTTATTTAAATTTAGAATTAACAATATATTTAAATAACTCACAACTTTAAAGTTGTACAACTTATATTAAGAAACTCTATCTCATTTCTATTTTTGGAATTATGGAATAAATACCAAAAATTCTTTATTAGAAATAGAGTTTGGAAATTACATAAATACCCTTACTAAAATTGAGGGTTATTACACTTAGATTGATATTAATATTATCGTAATATGGTAAAAGGATACAGTCTTGTCCAATGATTAGTCCAAAATTAATGGTTTCCCTATTTCCTAGTTCCTAGAATATGCCTTTTTGGAAAAATGTCATGTATGTTGAGGAGTCTTGAGAATTGCCATGATTGTTTGATTTTCGTTTTGTAGGAGAAAATGTCAGATGATCCTAGATATTTTTCAGTAATGATACGAACCCACAAATTATCAGGTTCGACTAACAGTTTGCATAAGAGTTTGATTTGTAAGGATTTATTCAAATCTTCTGATTTTTGATGTCCTAAATGCCCTTCAGACTTAGGACGATAGATACTATCCCAAATGATTAATGGACGATAGTTAGAGCTAGATTTATTACAGAAGAAATCTTTATTTATTTTATCAGTTTCATTGCAAACTGTTGTTGGTAAAAGAAAACTTTGCATTAAGTAGTTTACTTTTGACAGAAGATTTGATTGGATCAAAATACTTCTACAGCTTGAGATAAAGAATTAACTTTCCATTTGGACAATTGTTTTTTTGAGACTTAAAATTGAATATTCAAAATTTTTAACATTGCCCTGTACAATTGGAATTCCAAGATATTTTTTCATTGTTCTTGTAATTTGAATATTCAAAATAGCAGCTAGAGAGGCCGTCTGCTGAGGTGAAATATTACAAGAAGTTTGAAAAGTACTTTTATGATAATTTATTGCTAAGCCAAATTTGATAGTGATAATGTCAAGAATGGATTTTATATGTAGCATGTTACTCTCGAATGCGTTGGCAAGGATTAAAGTATCATCTTCAAAGTTTAGAAAATGTATGCATGTCATGTTTCTTGTTAATTGGATAACTACTTTACGGTTATGATGTTGTGATTCAAATGATAAGGATCTCGCTAGAAATTCCATGGCTATAATAAAAATAAAATGAGCTATGTGGTCACTTTTTCTTAACCCGCATGTAGGATGAAAAAGATTGTCTGATTCATTATTAACTAAACTTGAGAAGGATGTGGATGTGATGCATGTCATTACAAGTTTCACCCAATTCAAAGAAAAGCCAAATTTAAAAAGGATTTGTGTAATGATGTTTCAATTTAATTTGTCATAAGCTTTTTCCATATCAACTTTAAGAGTCATCTATCATTTTTTTCCTTATTTTGTGATACCCCGTAATTCTGTAAGGATTATTTTGGGAATTTTTGGAATTTTTCCGAACACCCGTTTTGTACGTCGGATTTAATACAGAGAGTTTAAGACATTCTGTAATGTGCTATATCTCTGTATTATTTTTCTCAGTGAAATAAAATACATACGACGTACTTTGGATGTTAATTACTCGTTCGCGTACGATAATTTTATCCCGGGTTAACATCGTTTTCGTCTAAGAGCTGAGGAGGCGAAGCCAGGGTGGCGGCGCCCGCCGTGGGTATGGCGGCGCCCGCCGTCACTGGGCTCGAGGAGCCGGCGAGTCTCCTCCTAGCTGGGGACGCCAGGCCTATGGCGGCGTCCGCCGCATTGATGGCGGCGCCCGCCGCATTTATGACGGCGCCCGCCGTCGTTGTTGTCCGGAGGTCCTTGCCCGAAGGTCGCCGGAGAACGTCTGACGACGCCGAACTAGCCTCGCCACGCCTCCATTTAGGCCATCATTGTGCTCCCTCGATATGTGGCTATAAAAGGAGAGGCTTGGGGGCCAGATTCAAGCTAAAATCAGAAGCTCAATCTCAGAATTTGTCTCGCCGGAAAAGCTTGCCATCGCCGGAGTTCTTTGGAGCAATCGCCGGTGTTGTTTGGTGTGTTTTCCTGTAGCCTAGAGGTCCCTTTGGAAGCTTAGTGGAGGTCTGAACCCAAAGCCAGGCCAAAGGAGTGACCCTCGTGTGTGTATTGGTGAGTTTTCTCACCGTTCTATTGGCCGCCGTTCTTCACGGCGACCGCCGTGTTCGTGGCGGCGACCGCCGTGATGAACACGGCGCCCGCCGTGATGAACACGGCGACCGCCGCCAGTGGCCAGAAGCCCCTTTGTTGGCTTGGTCTTGGTGGTCGTCGTTATGGGCTCGTTCCTTTCGATTTCTTTCGTCTTTCCTTAGATTCGTACTAGTTTATGTCGGATCTAACTTAGGGTTTCCTTATGGGTCGACTCGAAGGTCGTTGTGCTGTCGGAGCTATACCTGTGTCGAGCCCGGAATCCCGTTGTCTCTGCTTTGTTCCAGATCTGCGGACTAAGGCAAGTGGCGGTTCGCTCTTGCTTAATCATTCCATGTTTCATTAATTATCAATTATTTAATTGTTAATTAAATTGGAGTGAACTGTTGTTTTGGCTTGGGAACTAATTTCATAAATAAACGTGATTAAAGTAATGTTATGATAGGTTGTATATCTGTTAGAACAACGCTATCATATGTGATAATTACTGTGATGGTATTGTTGTGAAATTAATCTTAATGCTAGAATAGCATGTGGGTTAATAGGAAAACTAATCCAAATAAGGATTAGTTGTTTCTATTATCTCTGTGTTTAAGTTGATTGTCTGGACGACTTTAATATGATTAATTGTTGTGTTAGACTGTTTAGTTAACATGAGAGTTTGTGGGAACGTTAATCCAAGTAAGGATTTGTCGTTTCTTTAAATCATAATATTCATCGGGATAATTTCCGAATATTAATTTAAGGGTCATGACCTATGCTTCTTATCCACATTTAAGGATCTGAAGTGTTTAAGCGCCTTGCTAGCGCCAGTGGATGAGCTTAATAGCAGTCCTATGTATTAAGCACCTAGCTAGTGCAATTGGGGTGGACGTAACTGTCACCCTGTAAATTAAAGTGTAAGCGTTGTGGCAGTTCAATCTGGGTGAACATAAGATCACCCTGTGTAACAATAACTTCCGTTGTTCTCGGAATAATATTAAGCCTCGTGTGTGCGTGTGTGTGTGTTGTACTAATTTGGGTCGACATAATGGTCACCCTGTGATTAAGCTGTGTCCCGCTCTTAATAACATTAACGGTTTTCAATAACGTGTGTTCTATAATTAAATAAGATATGTGCCCGAGTGCACATGATTAATATACCTTTGGCGAGTAGTACAGCTAAGTAAATAGTGCAGCTAGGAAAGCTCGTCTCGACTTTGATCATAGTACGTTCTCTTTCCGATCTGGAATCGTTGTAAGCAGTGAGGTTGGTCGTGAACCGAAACATCTTAGTCAGTTTTTAAATTATCGTTATGTGGTTCTGTAAGATCCAGACTTGAATGTAGTACGTTCTCTTTCCAATCTAGATGCGCTATAAGCGGTGAGGTTGGTCGTGAACCGAAGCATCTCAATCAGCTTTTAAATCATTATTGTATGTTGCTGTAAACATTACAGATTTGTCATATTTCCTTAAAGACTCAATCTCTTGGAGTCTCTTTTCGAGTCGATTTCTACAAAGATTCAGTCTTCCAGAATCTTCTCTTGTGCATACCTCTTGTTTATTCCAGTAAGAGTATGATGGTTGACTATCGTCATCGATTATTATTCGAGAAGCGATGAGTCTAACCTAATACGACTGCTTCGAACCATTCTGCTTTTTACCCTTGCTAGTCTATTCAAGTAGACTAACCCACGAACTTTGTTCTCTGCATGTGGGCTGGTGTCATCCATTCGATTCGGCACATCAAATAGAGTGTAGATGAGAAGACTAGAAGGACTATGGAGTCGACGGTGGTTTTTGAACGTTTTTAATAATTTCTTTTAATCAGGTTGAGATCCTTGGGAGATGACCATTGTGGTCAAGATCCTTGTTTGTAAAATATTGTGGTCAAGATCCTTTAAGTAACTTTTGTTCCATATAAAGTTTAAACATAAAAGAACCCGTGAGTTTATAACTTCAAACTTTCTTAAACAGATTTAAGTAGTTAGGGTTAGAGGTCCACACAAAGAATTTTACGAAAGTCATCTGCAATATCTAATGTAAGAGATATGAGACAATGGTCATAAGTTGAAAGATGATATCCAACTCATGGTTCACCAAGTCCACGCTTCCAAGATACTCCTATATAATAAAGTACTTGTGTAATACATGTGCTATGCGTGTGTATTTAAAACAGACAGTACTAATAATGGAAAATTATCTAAAAAAACTTTTAACTTGTTGACAATTAAATAAGACAAATATAAATGTTGACAACAAATAAAATTAATGAATACTAAACTTATTAAAGACCACTTATACATCATATTATGAAAATCCTCTTTATATACAACATTAGTGGTCATATCCCATGCTACGCACGAGATTTGTTTTTATATAATTTTTTTAAAAGATAAAAAATCATTATTTTAAATTTAAAAGAAATTATTAATGTCATGCTTACATGTCTAATAATTTTAGTAAATATATCTTATTTACTTGAATAAAATCACTTGTAGTTAGGACTCTTTTTTCTCTCAAATCCACTTGTATAAAAGATAAATTACATAAAATCACTTAAAATTTGAGTTTATGTTCTAAATAAATACCACTTTCAACTCTTTTTCCGTTTTCACCATTGTAAAATGTACATCCCATCTCATTTGTGACAAACATCCCTATACTCTCCTTATCTCACAAGTCAAATAATAAGCCTTTTCTTCTCTACACTTTCATAATATTCAGTTAATTACCTTTTAAATTTCACTTGTGACAAAATATAATATTTGAGTTAAAGATGTTTTAGAGCTTAATTCTTTACTGAAAATTTACATTATTCAGTGCAACATCTTTGAAAACAAAAATTAAAGAGTATGTGTAATAGACTCTTATAACCTTAGCGTAATCTAAAGTTATAACTATTTTTTGCATGTCGATATCAGCTCAATTAAGTTATAGCTATAAAATAACATATTTTTGTTAAAGCATATACTATTTAGGCAGGTTTTTAATTGCAATATAGTAGTAGGTGTAAGAAGTTTTAGATGTCAAAACTATAGGTTAACATTGTTTTGATTAATTCTTATCTTTTATTAACTTTTGCTTTTATAATTTATACTTATCATATATTAGGAAAATGAGTATTAATGAAATTATAAGTGATACAAAATATATATAAAGCTGAGGAAAATGAGTATTAATGAAATTATAAGAGTTGCATCTCTCACACTTTCGTTATTCCTCAATTTTGTTTATGACCACACCCTCCTCTTGTCAAGACAACACCAAAGGGTCAAGGTGTGCCGAGTCAAGATCCAAGTGCCACGCTAACGCCCATCACCAGAAACCAAACCCGGGCCCTTGCTAAGGATCCTTCTCATATGCACGGCGCTGACCCTCCTCTTGGCGTTATCACTCAGGCCAAAGCACGCCAATTGGCCTCAAATCTTCAAAGAGGTCTATTGAGTCCAAGAACGCCGACCCAAAGTCCACTTGGCCTGGTCATTCTCCTCCAACATGCTCCTGGCGCCGCAGCCGACGAAGACAAGTGACTCCTTTGCTTATTTGGAGGCTACCATTAATTTTACTTGTGCCCTCCACTTCAAAATCAGCACAGGCATGTGAAATTACCTCATCTTCGAGTTAAGGAAGAGTTGCGGTTTTAAATACTTTTTACCACTATTAAAACTTGGGTATGTCAAGGGTTTGTCTTGGCTTAAATGGGCTTGTGAAGAGTTGCATCTCTCACATTTTACAACCTATTTAACCAAGCTTTACTTTCATTATTCCTCATCTTTGTTTATGATCAAAGCTAAAAGAAGAGTTGCATCTCTCACATTTTACAATTACAACTCATTTAACCAAGCTAAAAGAAGAGCTGAGTACTTCCCCCAAGCTTAACCCGAACACCATAGAGTGAAAAAAATCTAATCCTAGCCTCCATCTATCTTCTTATGCCTCCCAGAGTGACCTACCCGAATCCTCCTTATATCACATCTTCTTATGACACCCCGCCAGGAAAATGAGGAATCCTAAAAATCACTCTTCTTCTTTTCACTCATTTTGCCAAGGCGCCCTTTCGGGTTTTCACCAAGCCACTCATTTCATTTTTTCAATAGATGGGCTCACATAAAACTCACATCACTCTTGACCTCATATTACCCTAGCCTATTGCTGTTCCAAGCCACATGCTTATTACCTAAGCCGCTCTTTCGGGTTTTCGACTTATCCCAGGATTTTATTTTTGTCTTTTTTCAATTTTTGACTTTTTCATTATTTTTTTTCTTTCTTCCTCGGACGACTAGCAAGTATAGAACACTCCCCCATGCTTAAACATTGCATTGTCCTCAATGTAATGAAAGACAAAAAGATGAAGCACAAGGAAAAGCAGAAAATAACTCACAACCGTCGCCGAGTTGGCTTGGACTGGAATGTTGGTGCTGGCGGTAAAGCAATAAAGCACATGCCTCCGGTGTTGCGGCGGTCTTCAAACTCAAACTCGACCGTGCAACCAAATTGATCCACTGTAAGATGTGGTGGTACATCAAAGAAATCGGAGTTGCACGGCCTTCAATGAACACAGAAAGGGAGCCTAGATGTAATCGTGGTGTGGGTTCTGGTGTTCCTCTTCGTCAGATGTCTAATGTCGAACCATCATCGGTGCCAACTAAAAGTGTGGGGCGAATGTCTCCTCCTTGGCAGCATGATGCGCGCCGGTCGCGAAGTGAATGTCGGACAACTAGCTTCAGTAAAACTTTTTTTTCCTTTTTTTTAGAGTCAGGGGACTTACAGTGGTTTTTCCGCGGTCGCGGAAATGTTTCTGGTGCATATTTCAACACCGTCTTCAATTTTAGCTCGGGCCTCCTACCTGCAAGTTAGTCTAAAAACAAAACGAAACAACAAAAATAAAACTAGAAAGGAAAGGACAAGAAAAAAATTTCATACCTTGGGTTGCCTCCCGAGCAGCGCCGTGGTTTTTGTTGTGGCTCGACTTGGTGCTCTCCAACTCAACTTGGGTTGCTCACATCAACCGAACACTCAGGGTTACCATCAGGAGGGTGTCTCTTTGCATCGTCGATGTTGAATCTGACCCTCACCCCGTCAAACTCCATTGTGAGTGAACCGCTGCTCACATCAATCTTTGTATTTGCCGTGTTCATGAACGGCCTACCCAGCATCATAGGGGCTACGTTTTTGTCTTGCCCCGTATCCATCATAAAGAAATCTGCAGGGAAAAGCAATTTATCAACTTCTACCAGCACATCCTACACCACTCCCTTGGGATACACATAGGAATTATCCGCCAATTGAATCACAATCCCCGTCTTCTGTAATGGTCCGACCTCTAAAGATTCGTACAGTGAGAAAGGCAAAACATTGATAGAGGCACTCAAATCCAGCATGGCTTTTTCAAACATGGTGCCACCTATCTTGCAGGGAATAGTGAACATGCCCGGATCACTGCATTTCTTGGGCAACCGCTTTTGCAGCATAGCGGAGGAATAATGAAACCAAGCTAAAAGAATCTAATCCTAGCCTCCATCTATCTTCTTATGCCTCCCAGAGTGACCTACCCGAATCCTCCTTATATCACCTCTTCTTATGACACCCCGCCAGGAAAATGAGGAATCCTAAAAATCACTCTTTTTCTTTTCACTCATTTTGAATATTGATGAATTTACATCATAGATATTTTGTAAGTTCAACTCAACAAACTGATATAATAAGAGAAACCAAACAAATTGTTCAACATATGCCACTAAATTGCTTAACAAACAAAGTTTCATATATTTACATCAAAACGTAGTATATTTTCTTGGTGGACACATCAAAAATATTTTAGTTACACATGAAACTTCTATTATTAAAGAAACGCAACAACTTTTTTATAAAAATAAATTAGTTATAAATAATGCATATGTAGCTAGATTTACACCTTCTTTAAAAAAAAACAGCTAGATCTAAACCTGAGGAGTTAAGCACTTCAAACCCAATGTTGAAATATGGTAGTTGTTCTTCATGTTGACGTACTCCATGGGCATTAGAATTGAAAGCTGGACATTGTCACTCTTTGGAAACTGAGTAATCTCTATCCATTTTGTACTTGATATTTACGTCCTGCCATGACAATAGCTCAAGCGGAAGGCTTCAATTTATACACGCACTTATTTCTATAACCTATTTTGAAAATTAAATAGCTAGGATTATTCCATTATAAATTACAATGGGGCCGTTTCGTACTAATGGATTCAATTACCACCATAAATCCTATTATTTTTAAGGATGGCTTGCAAAACCGTAGAATGATATTAATTGTAAACCATTAGTGACAAATGGAGGCCACATAATCGTCCGTTACAAATTGAATAGGAAAAAAAGTAGCAATTTAATTTAGCCCAACGTGACCTACAAAATTCAAGTTCACCCCTACTCGAACTATATTAAATATAGTGATAACTATAATCTTTCTTACTCATTAGTGATTAAATTAAAAAATAAAATAGACACTCAATTGTATATAATACAATTATTATATGAAAAAGTTACGAAACATCACTGGTTAAATCATTCGGAATGTTGTAAAATATTATAATTTTGGGCTACTATTTAACATATATAAGGAAAAAAGTACGGTTTCCCAAAATACTCTAAGCTAGACTTGAACCTTGAACAAATTTTTATATTTAGTATTTTTTAGTGATAAGTGAAAAAATAATAGTAAAATTAATCATTTTTAAGTTTATAAAAAAATCAATAAAAAGTACCCTAAGCTAGACTTGAACCTTGAACAAACTTTTATATAGAATTTTTTTAGTGATTAGTGGAAAATATAATATTAAAATTAATCATTTGCTTAGGTTTATAAAAAAAATCAATAAAATGCTTGCAAAAAGAATTGAACCTCTAACCTTTGCTATATTAAATATCCTTGATTTATCATGAAATATAATAAAAAAAATAGATTTTGTATGTTTATTTATATAATAATTGAATGAGGTGATTAAACCTACTTGAGTCCATTAAGCTACGTACTATCTATTTTATATTTTAAATCAATTAAAACTTTTATTATTAGAAGAAAAGGTAAGAAGTTGTATTGCTCTCAATTGGGTAGAGATGGTCATCTATTAAATGGGCATTAATTGTAAAAAGTTCTATTTTATATGTTTATAGATTGTTGTGGTAATTGATGTATTATTGTTCTTTATCATATCTCAAAATCGTCAATTAGTCTATGTTAGTAACACAACTTCAGACCCGAAAATCAATTGAGTACCTGTGTCAAGTACGAGATTAGATTTAATAATTTTTTATAAAATCTATATTAAACATTATAACAATACCATAAACTAAAAAATATTTAAGTGCAGTTTTAAATGTATATGCTGTACTTTTTTTATCCTATTACTATTATAATATATCATAATAACATGTTTTTATATAATTATATATTAATCAAAAAATTATTAATGCATATCAATTAAATAAAATATGGTTGTAAAATATTATAACAAACAACTTACATATAATGCGCTCATAATATAAACATCGTGATGTATAAACATTGTAATGTGTAAATATATATATAGGATCAAGGATATTAATCGAATTCTTAGTATAATTCCCTTGACATGCTTTTCAATTAAACATTATATGAAGTATTTTATTCATTTTGTGTTGCTTAAATAATTATATATACATAAAATTATTAAAAGAATGACATTTTGATTAACCCATATAAAAGATTGGAATTTCATGGATTATATAATGTTTTGTAAGTCCTAAATTACATGCTAAAAAGTAGTTTTTAAATTTATGTTAAATCGAAGGGAACAATTTTATGACATAGTATAGAGAAAGTTAATATTAAAATGTGGTTCTTGTGATTGTGATAAACAACTATAGTAAGTGTTTGGTTCAACTTTTTTTCTAGTCACGACAACATGTGACAAAATACACAGATTATTATTTTATACTAATATAATCAAATTAGTTTACACATGGAGGGAATGAAATAAATTGCTCAATAATTGCTTAAACAAAATGCTAAAACATTATATTGTGAAGAAAAAAAAAATCAAAGTTAGCCTAAATTTATGATAAAATAGTGTTTTTTTTAAATTATATTTTTTCAAAATTAATCTTATACTTTTGTTATTGTGATATAAATAAATTGAACTAATAGATTTGACTAAATCAAATTGATTTTTAAACGGTAAAGGGATTACACTCTAATGTAATATAACAACCTAAGTACTTGACAATGATAGTTGTTCTCACAGATTGGATTCTTGAGAAGAGTCTCTCCTGTACAAAAAGTGAATGATACATACAATATAAGAAGTATATATATAATTTAAGATAAAAAATTATGCATTTCAAAAACATGAAGTAGCATAAACGTTTGCCTAAATATGCATATATATTACATTGTATGTACAAGACGTTTGAATTGCATAATTTTTTCACCTAAAAATATACATGATTTTTTTAAATGCTTGTCTGTATGTACATATACTTTATAATATATGTACGTTATTCATATTTTTTTTAGAAGGAGAGCAACACTTTTCATATAATCCTATCATTTTTTATAACCGTAAATAGATAAAAAAGATCTTAAAAATCAATAATAACTAAAATAGGTTGTTAATATTTTAAAACCAACCTAAATAATAGATGCATTCTTCGTATTGGAGATAAAAGTTAGAATACTTTTAAGATTAAAAAACCTCACATCTCATAACTTGGTTGAATATATTAAGTTTGAATAGACCTCAATGCTAGAAAGAGGAACATAATGGGTACAATAAATGAATCAAATATGTTTATATATTACTAAAATATAAAAAATATTACATTTTTCATATTACATCTTTTGGTAAAAAATATTACGTAAATAATAGAACCTATATTCTAGTTTAATATAAATTTACGTAAAATTAGCTAGATTTAAATTAGTGTATCAAAGGTTTTAAATATCGATAAAGAAGGAAAATATTCAAAAAAAAATTACAAAAGAGAAACTCGTGAAAATCAACGAAATGGGTAACTATTCTTTCCACAAAGTTTGATGAGATTAATATTTTAAAACCCACATAATTAAAATATGTGTTTTATATAAAAGTTGAGTAGAATGTATCATCTAATCTAACTAACAAGAAAAGTTGAAATATTTTGTAATAAATGTCATCTACTAAATCTTCTTTCTCTTACACAATTTCTTCTATTTCAATAAATGTATTGAATATTGTTCGGTGGTTAATTTTAGCCGAAAATTATTTCGATACCTTTTGGGTCAAAAGTATATTTAATGGACTAAAGTCCAAATTTGTGGTTATTAAAAAACCCAAATCCAATATAGAATAATATATGGATTGGGCTTTAAAAAAAAAGAGGTTGTTAATTAACCTTAATCAAAATAGTTTGGGCCAAATTTGACCCATTAAACAAAGTACTTGATCCACGTATAAAATCCTGCAAACCAAAGTCCAAGAAAGACAAAAAATGTGGAGATCAGATTCAACATCGGGTTGATGAAATTTAAAAAAAAAAAAGAAGGAAATTTCGCCTGCAACTTCCCATTATCACACATTCAAAAAATAAAATAAAATGTGAAAGTGGGTGTGTGCAGTACAATAGTGGGCCATGGAGGTTATTGAAAAAACTACCACTTTTCTTTGCCTATATATAAAAGAACGCGAGCGTTAGATATGCTTAAATTTTGTGTTTTTTACGCTAAAAAAAGTCACGTATACGCAACGCGTGGGCGAAAACAGGTCACGGTTACGCAAAGTGTAAGCGTGATATTTTATCGGATATCCGGTTTTGCGAAACAAAAAATCACAAAAGGGTCACGGTCACGCATTGCGTGACTATTTTAATATAAAAATATATATTTTAATTAAATAATAAAAAAATACTTTTTAAATATTAAAAAAATAAAATAAATAAATTTTCTATTATTATTATTAATTTTTTTTACTTATAAATTATTTTGTTTTAAAAATTATTCTATATTCAAGATATGAGATTTAGGGTTTTTGAAACCCCGAAAATAAGAAAAGACATGTTATGGACGCTCTATGGGTTTCAAGATTAAGAATATGAAAATAATAAGTTAAGTATAGTGTAATTTTAACTTCATTATCGTATTATTTGAATTTCGGTTATACTAAATACAATGTTCTAAAAGTCGCTAGACGGAAGCTTAGGGGGGGGGGGGGGGGGGGGGGGGGGGGGGGGGGGGGGGGGGCTAGCGCCTAGGCGGATTAAAAATTAATGCGTGATCCATGTGATTATTTTACTATGTTCTTCCAAATCCACTAATTTTTATAAAATTATATTGAGACGAGGTTTGATTTATAATAATAGGCCTTATTTCACAAAGCCTCACCCAAAACTATGTTCTATGCATCCATCATCTCATAAGATGTTGATGCTTCCACAACATCTGAGACTTTTTCTCGCTTAGGCGGGATCCTAGGCGGTTGATGACCGTCTAGCACCTAGACGGGAAATTTTAGAGCACTGACTAAATATAATGGAATCGAAACTTCATTGTCGTATTGTTCGAATATCGGTTATACTAAGTATAATGTAATCACAACTTCATTATAGTAATGTTCGAATAATTGTTATACTAAGTATTGTGTGATTTTAACTTCATTATCGTATATCAAATATTGGTTATACTACGTATAATTAATCTTAAGTTCATTACCGATCGTATTGCTCAAATATTAGTTACCCTAGGATTTCCAGGGTATGGAATTTAGGGTATCCCAGAATTCCAAAACAAGACAAAAATGGTATGAACTCCCTAAGTACTACAAGCATGATAGGGTATAAAAATAACATGGGTTTTAAAAACCCTAAATTCGAAACCCTACTTATCATAAGGTTTCTATGATATGGGATTTAGGGAATCCCGAAACCCCAAATCAAGAAAAAGATGGTATGAACTCCCTATGTGCTACAAGCATGATAGGGTATGAAAATAACATGGTTTTGAAAACCCTAAATCTAAAACCCTACTTACCCTAGGGTTTCTAGGATATCTGATTTAGGGTATCCGAAACCCCAAAACAAGACAAAAAATGATATGAACTCCCTATGTGATACAAGCATGATAGGATATGAAAATAACATGGTTTTGAAAACCCTAAATCCGAAACCATACTTTGTTCTTCCAAATCCACTAATTTTTATAAAATTATATTGAGACGTGGTTTGATTTATAATAATAGGCCTTATTTCACAAAGCCTCACCCAAAATTATGTTCTATGCATTCGTCATCTCATAAGATGTTGATGCTTCCACAACATATGAGACTTCTTCTCGCCTAGGCGGCCCTAGACGGGATCCTAGGCGGTGGATGACCGCCTAGCACCTAGACGGGAAATTTTAGAGCACTGACTAAATATAATGGAATCGAAACTTCATTGTCGTATTGTTCGAATATCGGTTATACTAAGTATAATGTAATCACAACTTCATTATAGTAATGTTCGAATAATTGTTATACTAAGTATTGTGTGATTTTAACTTCATTATCGTATATCAAATATTGGTTATACTACGTATAATTAATCTTAAGTTCATTACCGGTCGTATTGCTCAAATATTAGTTACCCTAGGATTTCCAGGGTATGGAATTTAGGGTATCCCAGAATCCCAAAACAAGACAAAAATGGTATGAATTCCCTAAGTACTACAAGCATGATAGGGTATAAAAATAACATGGGTTTTAAAAACCCTAAATTCGAAACCCTACTTATCATAAGGTTTCTAGGATATGGGATTTAGGGAATCGCAAAACCCCAAATCAAGAAAAAGATGGTATGAGCTCCCTATGTGCTACAAGCATGATAGGGTATGAAAATAATATGATTTTGAAAACCCTAAATTTGAAATCCTACTTACCCTAGGGTTTATAGGGTATCTGATTTAGGGTATCCGAAACCCCAAAACAAGACAAAAAATGATATGAACTCCCTATGTGATACAAGCATGATAGGATATGAAAATAACATGGTTTTGAAAACCCTAAATCCGAAACCATACTTACCCTAGGGTTTCTAGGGTATGGGATTTAGGATATCTCGAAACCCCAAAATAAGACAAAAAATGTTTTGAACTCCCAATGTGATACAAGCATGATAGGGTATGAAATTAACATGGTTTTGAAAACCCTAAATCTGAAAACCTGCTTACCCTAGGGTTTCTAGGGTATGGGATTTAGGGTATGATATGGTATGAAATTAACATGGCTTTGAAAACCCTAAATTTGATACCCTACTTACCCTAGGGTTTTCTAGGGTATGTGATTTAGGGTATCTCGGAACCTCGAAACAGGACAAAAAATGGGCATGAACTCCCTATGTGCTACGAGAATGATAGGGTATAAAAATAACATGGTTTTGATGCCCTAATTCTGAAACCCTACTTACCTAGGGTTTCTAGGGTACAGAATTTAGGGTATCCGAAACCCCGAAACAAGACAAAAAAGGTATCAACTCCCTATGTGCTACAAGTATGATAGGGTATGAAAATAATATGATTTTGAAAGTCCTAAATCCGAAACCTTGCTTACCTTATGGTTTCTAGGGTATGAGATTTAAGGTATCCTAGAACCCTAAAACAAGACGAAAAATGGTATCAAATCCCTATGTGCTACAAACATGATAGGGTATGAAAATAAAATTGTTTTGAAAACCCTAAATCTGAAACCCTACTTACCCTAGGGTTTTCTAGGGTATGGGATTTAGGGTGTCTTGGGACCCCGAAACAAGACAAAAAGTGGTATGAACTCCCTATGTGCTACAAGCATGATAGGGTATGAAAATTACATTATTTTGAAAACCCTAAATCTGAAAGCCTACTTACCCTAGGGTTTTCTAGGGCAGTGTTCTAAAAGTCGCTAGGCGGGAGCTGGGCGGTGAGGGGGGGCCTAGCGCCTAGGCGGACTAAAAATTAATGCATGATCCATGTGATTATTTGATTATGTTCTCCTAAAACCATTAATCTTTATAAAACTATGTTGGGATGAGATTTGATATTATATTATGTGCCTTATTGCACAAAGCCTAACCCAAAATTATATTAATGCATCCGTCATCTTCTAAGATGTTGCAGCTTCCACAACATTTGATAATTTTTCTCGCCTAGGCGGAGGGTGACCGCCTAGCGCCTAGCTGGGGCCTAGGCGGAGATTTTCAGAACATTGTTCTAGGGTATGGAATTTTGGGTCTGAAATTCGAATAATACTATCGATAATGAACTTAAGATTACATTATATTTAATATAACCAATATTTGAATAATAAGATAATGGAGTTATAATTACACAATACTTAGTATAAGCGATATTCGAACAATACAATAATGAAGTTGTGATTACATTATATTTAGTGTAATCGATATTCGAACAATACGATAATGAAGTTTTGATTACATTATACTTAGTATAACCAAAATTTGGATAATACGATAATGAAGTTAAGATTACATTATACTTAACTTATTATTTTCATACTCGATAATCTTGAAACTCATAGAGCGTCCATAACCTGTCTTGTCTTGTTTTCAGAGTCTCAAAAACCCTAAATCTCATATCTTGAATATATAAATAAATTAATACAAAAAAATTATAATATTATTTTTTTAATTGTTTTTAAGGCGTGACCTTTTTTTTAAAATAATTTTTTTTATTAAGAATTTTTTTATTATATTAAAATAGTCACGGTCACACATTGCGTGACCGTGACCCTTTTGTGATTTTTTGTTTCGTAAAATCGGATATCTAATAAAATGTCCCGCATGCGCTTTGCGTGACTGTGACCTAATCTCGCACACACTTTGCGTATACGTGACATTTTTTAGCATAATTAACAAAAAAAAATGAACACCTTCAGCATCACCCTAAAAGAATTGCAAAGCAGCAAAACTCCACATGTACGCATATCTGCAGAAAAAAAAAAAAAAAAGCAAAGCAAAAGGAAAGAAAGGAGTTCTAAAAAAAAAGCAAGTTGTTCAACATACTCTAATCCTGCTCCTCCGAATTGAAGAAGCCTCTGTTTCATCAAATTTCAGCCTCCATCCCAAGAAGAAAAGAAGAGAAGGGTATGGTATTTTAGACTTTGTGGAATTTCTTATATACTAACCCAATTTCTTGTTTTTGTATAGATTAAGGGAGGCTTCAATCTGAAATTGGGTTCAACCAAGTGGCTATATCAAAGGATACTGCGGTTTGAAAGTAACTACTTTCACTCTTACTAAAAAAAAAAAAAAGTTGACTTGAAAGTAATTATTTTTGGCGTTACATCAAACTCGTGGTTGGTTTGAAAGGGAATACTTTCGCCACCACAACTGATCTCATATTTGGATCGAACTAGTTCGGTGTCAAACTTGAGTTTTAAAAAAAACAGAAATTTCGCTTGATAACCCTGAATTTTTGGCTTTTTCGCGAAATCCATCATGTTTTGACAATTTCGTATAGTAATCCTAAGGTTTAAATTTATTTTGTTAAATGCCCCTTCCTCTATTCTGATAAAAAAACACATTAACTTAAAAAAAAAGTAAAAAAGGGGTAAAAAACAAAAAAGAGTTTCTTCTTCTTGGTTCTTCGTGGCCAAACCCGACCAAGAAGAGGCTGGGCCTTCTTCTTCCCCGCCTCCACCTCCGGCGACGGCGCGAAGGGCGTTTTTGGTCCTCCTTCGACGGAAGAAACCCCACATTCCGACAACGCCGTCCTCTATCCGCCCTACTCCGCCACGTCCGACAGCCGCCCTCCCAAACTCCCCGTCCGCGCCGGCGTCTCCACCACCAGCTCCGAATTCCTCTACCCTGGAACCATGGCCGCATCCAACTCCACCGAATTCGAGCCTCTCCACCATGATAATCAAATCGAATCCCCCGAAATTCGACCTCTCCCTCCTCTCCGGCCTCTCCACAAACACAACCACCCCGAAACTCCGACTCTGACGCCACCGACTCCGACGAGTTCTACTCGCCGGCGAACTCCTTCGGGAGAATCGAAAATTTTAGGTCATCTAGCACCAGAAGAGTAGAAGCCCTAGCGCGGATCGAAGGATTCCAAAACGAGTCCAAAATCTCCAAATTCACATCCTACGAGGATTCAAGTTCGTCCTCACCGGGAAATTCGGCCCGTTCAGGCCCGTCGGTGCTGGTCAATTTGGCCTCCGACAGCTCGAACTCGTGCTCGCCGGAATACATCATGCGTCCTCCGCCGATAATCCACTGCGTTCCTCCCCCGCCTCCACCTCCTCCTCCTCCGGCGACGGCGCGAAGGGCGTCTTCAGAGCCATCGACTCTTCCGCAACCTTCAGAGCCACCGACTCTTCAGAGCCACCGTCTTCAAGCGACGGCGCGAAGGGCCTTCTTCTTCCCAATCATGAAGACCCCCTTTTTTTTTTAGTTTTTTTTTTATAAAAAAAATACTGAAGTTAATGTGTTTTTTAGAGAGAGGGGAATTTGGAAAAATAAATTAAAACCTCAGGGTTACCACACGAAATTGTCAAAACCTCAGGGGATTTCGCGAAAAAGTCAAAAACTCAGGGTTACCAGGCAAAATTTCCGTAAAAAAAAAGCCTTTCTTGACTCTGATGCTCTCGGCGCCTTAAGTCTCTGCTTCATAATTAATTATGGACCAATTCTTATATACGAAGCATAAAGAAATACTCCCTCCGTTCAGATATGTATGTCATTTTAGGCTTAAAATCTTATTTATTAATATTTGTCATTCTAGCTATTTTAAATAAAAAGTTATTGATGATTAATAATGATTGTTTTTGAAAATTGAATTTTTTATTACTTTAATATCCTATCTCTTTATTAATTAGCTTAAAAATAAACATGTAAAAAGAGTAGGTAAAAAAATAACTAAAAATAGAAATATTTTAGGCTAAATAATGACACTCTTAAAATGTGTATTAATACCTAAAATGACATATATTGTCTTACCGAGAAAGTAGAATAAAAGATGGAACAATGATGGCTTATCTGATCAAACTAGGCTTTAAAAATAGAGCAATTATGGAATAATGCATGTACACTCTGATCCATGTGCAAGTGACGGGACAAATCAAGGGAGGTCAGAGCACTACACTAAGGCTCCGTTCGGTAGAAATAAATTTCAACTTCAACTAGTTGAAGTTTAAGTAAATTGCTTCATGTGGGGGGTGGGGAGAGAGACATTAAGGATTTGCTTCAACTAGTTGAAGGAGTTTAAGGCAAATTTCAACTTCAACTGATTGTTGCTCATTGTTGCCGAACGGGCCCTAATTCTTCCAAAATCTTAAAGTAGTTGAATCACATAAAAAATAAACCCATAAAACCGAAGCCTTATTGCTTTGAGGATAAAAAAAAACTCAAGTGTAAATATCTAATTGGTTTAAATCAACACTTTAAATATTTATAACCTCTGCAAAGTGAAATTCAAGTGGATGAGATTATGCTGTATTCGACACTCATAAATTCGGATAAAGAAAATTAAAATGAAAAAAAAACAAGATTAAAAAAGCTTTGTGATTGTATCAAAAATTGTCAAAAGCAAATTCAAAAGTTGCATTTCTGTACAAAAGGACATTTCAAACTTTTTGTAATATTTCGAAACAACAATCTCTCTTGCAAGTATTATTAATTTACAGGTTACTCGATCTTTGAAAAGATACTTAAACATACCTATTATTCGAGGACGTGTTAAAAATGAAATTTTTACTAATGTAATTTTGAAATAAAAAAAAAAACTTGGAAAATGGAAAGCTAATTCACTGTCTCAGGCAGGTCGTACTATTCTCATTCAATCTAATTTACAATCTCAGTCTAATTATTTAATACAGAGTTTCCTCCTTCCCAAGGGCATTTGCCAAGAAATTGATAACATTAACAAAAAGTTTTTCTGGAATCACACCAATCCTAATCATCATTCTCTCATTAGCTGGAATTCAATTTTTCAACCTAAGTGTTATGGCGGTCTAGACATTGAACTATCTTATAATATCAATATAAAAATGCAAATGAAGTTACTCTGGAAATTACTTTCGGAACCTCAATCCGTTTGGGTTCGAATTATCTTCGAAAAATATTTACATAACTCTGACATTTTTTCCTACAAAAAGAAACCTTCAGATTCCTGGCAATTTTTCAGGCTTCTGCAAATACGATAAGAATTCCGCAAAGGACTTTTCTGACAACTTGGCGATCGAACTCATATTAAATTTTGGGATGACCATTGGATTCCAAAGTTCACCCTTTCTCAGTACGCAGGTGACCATGACCGTGGGTCCACTATTTCTCAATTTATAACTCCGGACAAGAAATGGAATCTGGGAGCTCTTCAGATGATCCTTCCGCCTCAAATTATCCCTAAAATTTTGGGTATTTTCATACCCACGACTTACACATCAGGCAGACTTATTTGGTTCCCGTCGTCTGATGGTACCTTCACAGTTAATAGTGCTCGTTCTATACTTACTCGTACCCCTACCTCACCATGCTTTCCCACTTGGTTCTGGAAATTGGCAATTCCACCAAAAAAAAAACTCTTATGGAAATGCTTTTCTGATTCCTTACCCACAACGGAGCGTCTTAATAGGCACTACTCAAGGGTTCCATCTCATTGTGTTCTCTGTAATTTTACTATAGAGGACACTAACCATCTATTTTTTGGCTGTCCATTCACTTCTACGTCTGTTCAATTACTTCAAAACCTTATTGGTCTTACTTTTAATTTTAATGTCACTGATGATTTCTATACTAATATGAAGTTCTTCCACTCCACAAACTGAGATATTGTACCTCTAATTTTCCTTTGGTGGCATATCTGGAAAGATCGAAATGCTTTAATTTTTTGAAAAGCTCCTATTCAAATTGAGCAAACTGTTAACCGTGCGTATATCTCCTACAAAGACTGGATTGCAAGCTTGTCACAGCAGCATCACTTGACTGTCAATATAAGGAAACACTCCAATTATTTTTCCCAATGGCGAAAACCTCCTCCTAACTGCATAAAATTAAATTTTGACACATCCGTTAAACGAAATGGTTCTACACATATCGGATATGTTTTCTAAAACCACTCCGGTGAGGTGGTCTTCTTAGACCATAAGCAGATTGATGCGTTCTTACTTGTGAATACCGGATCGATGATCTTGGTGGGAAGTCGCGCGAGTCGCTTCAGTGATTGGATGAGTAGAACGCATCACGTGAGTGGAATAACGCGATGTTGATGGGGGCTCGAGAGATGAGCGAGGCCGTAGCATCGGCAACGGAGGGGATAGACTCGAGAAGATCGAGTGGAGGCCGTAGCATCAGCAGCGAAGGAATGGAGATGAGAAGTAAGAGTTTGGGGTGACGCCGATCTAAGAGATTGGAGGAAAAAGCTCTCGACAAAAGGTCTTAGATTAAAATGAAGCGTAACCTAGTACAGAAGGTCGAGATGACCTTTTATAGGACATAAATAGCGGGACTCGGATGGGCCGAGACTCGCCAAATGGGCTAGCCCACGCGACACGCGTGGAACACACGCCCCAAAAAAGAAATAACTAATTAAACATTAATGTTCTAAAATGACAAAACACTGAAAGATCGTGTTCACTTGATCGTGGAGAGTATCCTGATAGAGAATGCGTTCTCTAGACTTGGTTGGAGGCTTCTGAGGGAGAACGCGGTCTCTTGCGTTCCTTGGCTTGCGATGACGCAGACAACCATGGACTGTGTCGCGTTGGCGATTGCTTTTACACGCGATCTTGTTATTGGGCCTTCTGAGTGAATGCTCATAGCTTCCTCTTCCTCCGTGGCAGTCATGATGGGTAGGAGCGCATCACCCTCCCCCACTTGGTTGTGAAGCGTCCCCGCTTCACCATCCTCGAACTCTGGCTCCACATATGGTTCCAAGTCAGCCACGTTGAAGGTCGCGTGGACACCATAGTCTGGAGGAAGCGCGATCTCATATGCGTTGTCTCCAATGGCCTTCACCACACGGAACGGGCCATCACCGTGTGGGGCCAGTTTTGATTTTTGCTTTGCTGGAAAATGGCCTTTGCGAAGATGCACCCACACCAAGTCTCCTGGGGCAAAAGTAACGCGGTGGCGCCCACGGTTGTGCTGTGTGGCATACTGATCAGCGCGGCGTTCCAGCTGCTCTTGCGTTCTTTGATGTAGTTCCTTGATCATCGCGTCACAGTTGGCCGCACTAGTGTGTTCACTGTCCTTCAAAGGTCGCGGAAGCATGTCAAGCAGAGTCATTGGGTTTCTTCCATAGACTACCTCGAACGGGGTGAGCTTGGTCGCGGAGTGCCTGGACCTGTTGTACGAAAACTCAACAATTACAAGTAAGTCTTCCCAACGCTTTGGGTTGGATTTGAGCATGGTCCTAAGGAGGGCTCCTAGGGTTCAATTGGTCACCTCAGTTTGATCATCTGTTTGAGGGTGGTAGCTAGTTGAAAACAAAAGTTTGGTACCCAACTTCCCCCAAAGTGTTCTCCAGAAAAGGCCTACGAATTTTGTATCGCGATCACTCACGATAGACCTAGGTATCCCATGTAAACGGACCACGTTGTCAAAGAACAACGCGGCGATTTCACTAGCAGTGTGTGTGGTCTTACACGCGATGAAATGGGCCATTTTTGAAAACCTTTCCACCACTACAAAGATTGAATCTTTACCCTTACGAGAGAGAGGCAAACCTGTGATGAAGTCCATAGACAAATCTTCCCAAGGGCCTAATGGGATGGGTAATGGCGTGTAGAGACCATAGGGATGGGAAGTAGACTTAGCGCGTTGACACGTGACACAACTTGTGCAATGTCGCGTCACCTAAGTGGTCATGCGCGGCCAAAAGAAATGCTCGTGAAGAGCAGCTAGAGTCTTGGTTACCCCAAAATGACCGCGTAGTTCATGGGCTTCTTGGATGAGAAGTTTCCTAATGGGTGAGCTAGGAATGCACAGGCGCCCGACTTTGTAAAGATACCCCTCATGAAAGAATTATGTCTCAAACTCGCGGTCCCTAAGGCATTGTTCTACAATTGGCTTTGAGAATGAATCAATCAAATATAATTCTTTAATCAATGCGAAGCCAAGGAGTTTAGATTGAAGATGAGTAAGGAGAACATACCTGCGAGAAAGGGCATTGGCGACCACATTCTCCTTACTTTTTTTATGCATAACGACGTATGGAAACGTCTCCATGAATTCTACCCAACGCGCATGGCGGCGGCTTAGGTGGGCTTGACTCTTCAGATAACTGATGGCGGCATGGTCCGAGTGGATCACGAACTCGCGTGGCCAGAGGTAGTGTTGCCATGTCTTGAGTACGCGAACAAGAGCGTAGAGCTCCTTGTCGTAGGTGGGGTAATTCAAAGTTGCCCCTGTGAGCTTATCGCTGAAGTACGCGATGGGCCTCTTCTCTTGGCGGAGGACTCCACCAATTCCCACATTGGACGCGTCACATTCCACTTCAAAGTGCTTGGTGAAGTCTGGTAGTTGAAGCAGTGGCGTGTTGCACAAGGCCTCTTTCAACGCGTTGAACGCGTGGTTGTGGGTCTCCTTCCAATTCACCGCGGCGCCTTTCTTTGTGAGCTCATGGAGTGGCGCAGCGATGGAGCTGAAGTCGCGAACAAATCGCCTATAGAAGCCTGCCAAGCCAAAGAAGCTTCTAACCATTGTTGGTGTTGTGGGTGTTGGCCAATCTCGGATGGCCTTCACTTTGTCTTCATCTACACGGAGTCCATCCTTGGAGACCACGTAGCCCAGAAAGTTTGTAGTGTCGGATGCAAAACGACACTTGCCAAGATTGGCATACAATTGTTCGCGTTTCAAGCACTCTAACACAAGCCTAAGGTGCTTTACATGATTGTCTAAACTATGCGAGTACACCATAATATCATCAAAGTACACGACAACAAATTTCCCAAGATATTCCCTCAACACATGGTTCATGAGCCTCATGAACGTTCTTGGCGCGTTGGTGAGACCAAACGGCATGACTAGCCATTCATAAAGCCCATATTTGGTCTTGAACGCGGTCTTTCATTCATCACCCTCTTTCATGCGAATCTAGTGATATCCGCTCTTCAAGTCAATCTTGGTGAAGTGGGTCGCGCCATGCAGCTCATCGAGCATGTCATCCAGGCGCGGTATTGGGTGTATGTACTTGACTGTGATCTGATTGATGACGCGGCAGTCGACACACATGCGCCATGATCCATATTTTTTTGGCACTAGGATCACGGGGACCGCGCAAGGGCTTAGGGATTCCCTTACGTAGCCGCGATCCAGAAGTTCTTGCACTTGGCGCTGTAGCTCCTTGGTTTCTTCTGGTCCAGCGCGATAGGCAGCGCGATTTGGGAGTGAGGCACCATGTACCAAATCAATTTGGTGCTCAATGCCTCGTAAAGGGGGGAGGCCTTGTGGAAGCTCCTCTGGGAATGTGTCCTTGAACTCATCGAGCAGTTGGGAGATCGCGCTCGGCAAAGCTTCCGTGATGTGGTCCTCTGACATGCATGGAGTTGGCACCAATAGGAAACATGGGGCCTTGCCGCTCAAGGTGGCAGTGAGGTCGCTTGGCCGCGTCAGAAGCAGTCTGTGCTCACAAGTGCCTTTCAACTTGGAGCTTTTCTGCGCGGTCTTTGTGCCTTCATTGGAACGCGTTCGATCATTGGACGCGTTGTCGGTGGTAGCAACTTTGTGCCCAGTGGAAGAACGCGAGCTACTTGTACTTGGAATCTTTGCTGCTTCCATAGCCTTCTGTCGATCACGCTCAACCTGATCATGTAAAATCTCATGAGGAGACATTGGTAAGAGCGTGACGCGTTTCCCGTGGTAAGTAAACACATAAGTGTTTAAATAGACATCGTGAAGAACGCGCCTGTCGAATTGCCATGGGCGCCCTAACAAAAGATGTATGGCGTCCATTGCAATGACATCACAAAGGACCGAATCTGTATATTGACCAATGTTGAAAGAAATAAGACATTGACGAGTTACAGTGTTACCATAACTCGATGAAATCCATTGTAGCCCATAAGGTTGTGGGTGAGTAGTGGTTGGCAGGTTGAAATGGTTGACCACTTTTTCATTGATGATATTGCAACAGCTGCCTCCATCGATGATGACACTCAAAGACGCGGTCTTGACCAAGCAACGCGTGTGAAATAGATTCTCGCGTTGGTCGACAAGGGTTGCTTCCTTGACGGTGAGGAGACATCGCGTGACAAGGCTCAGTGGTGTGCCTTTATGTATCGCGATGGCTTCACAGGTGTAAGCCTCCTCGTCATCTTCGAATCCTTCCTCTATGGTCTCAAGGGGTGTGTCCTCCTCCTCATAAGACTCATATCCTGCAACGATGCTTGAGAAGAGGACTTTCTTGTTGTTTGGGCAATTTCTCTGGTAGTGCCCTCGTCCTCCACACATGAAACACTCCAAGTCACGCGCGCGCTCTGGAGTTGGTGATGTGCCCTTTGTTAGCGTCGCGCGAGGAGCATTGTTGTGTGTTGTCGCGATCTTCCCCTGTCGGGTTTGAGTTGACGCGATGGTTCCTGTTTGTGGACTGCACACATTAGTAGAAGGGGATTGAACAGAGTTAGAATCATACCTTCTTTGACCCGGAGCTTGCCAAGAGGGTTGTCGGCGACGCGATTGCTGGTTGTAGATTTGCATTGCGGTGTGCGTCAAGGTGTTCAGATCCTTGATGGGTAATATATCAAGTTGGTCACGGATGGAGACATTCAAGCCACTCATAAATTTTGTTCGTGGTGTGGATGGGGCGACACTGATGCTGGCTTTGTAGTACATGTCCTCCAGCTGAGAGAAGAACTCCAGAGGTGTTTTGGAGCCTTGACGCGCCATTGCGATCTCCATTCGCATTTGATTTCTGTAGTCAGCTGGCATGTACTTCTGTGTCATGACATACACGAGCTGGTGCCAATCAGTGAGTGGAACAAGGTGTCGATGAACGCGATCGTCCACGAACATGTGGTACCAAACGCGTGCAACCCCTCTAAAATGTAGGGTTGCTGCATCAACATGCTCCTCTGTGGGAACGCGACAATATCGCAGCGTGTACTCTATAGCCTGCACCCACTCAAGAAACACAGTGGGATCATATTCGCCAAAGAAATGCTCAATTTTGACTTTTACCTCATGGCGACTTAGCCTTGGTGTTTGTTGAGCAGGTTGAGGCGCATAAGCACGTTGTGCAGCCTCCTCAGCGCGATGATGAGGACGGCGAGCTTGGCGAGCCAGGACATCTTCATTGACGAAGTCCCTAGGATGCGCGTTGTACTCAACGCGTCCTTGTCTTCTTCTTTGAACAGGTGCATTGTGTTGGCGACGAAAGTCACGCGCTATGTCCTCTTGGTGTTGGCCACGAAAGTCGCGCGTGTTGTCTCCCACAACGCGATGTTGTTTTCTGATTGGTTGGAGTGGAGGTGGGATCTAGTCCGCTGGCCTATCTTGGAGTTCAATGGGATCACCCAGGGGAGGGTGGGAGGAGCCTGGATTGATGAGCCCTGCTTCCTCCATCTCCTCACCATCGAACTCATAGAAGTCATCATGGACAATCGGCATCGTCGAACCATAGCCATCATAACCATAATGCAGAGTGTGCGCGCTTTGATGGCCAAGGTGGTCATTGACGTCGAAAGGAACTGGAGTGGGATCATGGCAATGCTGACGCGGCTCGGCGTCTGGGGCGCGATTGGATCGACGCGGCAGACCTGAGTCGTGTTCTTCTCGCCTGGCTCGGCCTGCAAGTGGTGTTGAGGCAATTTCACCGCGGCATCTTGTTCCTCTAGCTTCATACCTGTCATGGAAGTCAAAGGGTTCAGAGTACTCACCATGGGCATCTTCGTCGCGGTCGGATTCGCTGTCGTAGCCGGCTGGTGTTGCCCGCGGTGCATATCGTTCGCGATGCGACACATAGCCTTGGCGGCTTTCGATCATTGATTGGATCCTTTGAAGTCGCGGTTGCAAGTTTGAAGTGGAGGGCATCACTCCTTTGCCCTTGTCCACGCGTTGTTGACTTGGTCCAGCTTCAGTGTGACGCGGTGCGCCCAGGGTGTCCATAGGGACCATTAAAGT